>OZ032114.1:9178868-10572618 GCA_964026355.1 Pseudorhiza aurosa | reverse complement strand
GAGTTGTGCTAGGGGAAGGCTATGGTGGCCTATGTAAAGCCCCAACAATGGAAGAAAGGGAAAGGCTAAGAGGAGAGAGAGATCAGATCAAGTTGATTGATCTTAGATTTGAAAGACAGCAAGTTGTAAGATTCAGGAAAGCAAGAAGGAGGCAAGAAGTTCTGCATAATTTGATGTTCTCGGGATACATCAATTGCAGTTACTATCAAAAGCAGAATGTGTGCTTTCTTCTATTTTGTTCGTTCCTTTCTTAATAGTTATATTTTCATATAATGTTTTTTTAAATTTCTCATAGAGCGTCGGGGTTGACAGAGCATTCTGCTCCTCGTGGCATGGTTTTTAAAGTGCTCGGAAGTTAGATTACCTAATGCAGTTGGCAAGACATCATTTACATTCAAAGATGGGATATGATAAACTATTGCGTGGATTCTGAAGATATTTAAAAGCGATTCATTTCGAGCAGACTCGTCGTCATTTGTTACACTAAGCATGAGTAACGAAGACGACGAGAATCCTTGTTAGTTGAAGCTTGGATAGGCGACCAACGTCTTCCTTCTCTATGACCAAAAGCTCACCGCACTCTCTAAAAGGTCAGTGCATAGATTTTCCTCGACAAAATAGCAACGCGATTACCATTTTCACACATATTTCATCAATTCATATTACATTGCATTGCATTGAAATTGCATTTACAGTGGTGATATTCATTCCACTGTCACGATAGTTATCTCTATCATATCAGGGAATTTTCCTTGTAGCAAAAACAAAAGTCATACGTTAGCAGCCCCTAGAGAGACTCGAACTCTCGACCCCTGGTTTACAAGACCAGTGCTCTAACCACTGAGCTATAGAGGCGCTGTATTCATTGACAGAATGTAAAGGGATACATCGATGAATTTCCACACATGCCGCATTTTTACAACGAGAGATTGGTTGTCTTGGAAACCAACGTTCGAATCAAGAACTTGCGTGAACAGCCTCCTGGGAATTAATTAGCGGGATTTCAGCTGCTTACTGACGCCGAGGTACGAAGAGATTGATGGAATAAGTCTACAGAGCCC
Organism: Pseudorhiza aurosa; assembly: GCA_964026355.1. Classification (NCBI taxonomy): domain Eukaryota; kingdom Metazoa; phylum Cnidaria; class Scyphozoa; order Rhizostomeae; family Lychnorhizidae; genus Pseudorhiza; species Pseudorhiza aurosa. The sequence continues at coordinate 10,571,557 of OZ032114.1, read as the reverse complement.
TACGGAAAGCGAACAAAGTTGAGAAGGAAATAATCATTTATATCAGACAGAGCAGCACCTATATCAAAGTTTCTCTATGCTTTTTGACGATGGAATGAATCGATGATATATGACAACATGAGATTCTCTTCCAAAAACTGTGTGGCATGCTCGAGAATGGTAGGAAGCAGAAAAGGGCTCCGGGTATTTCTAAGGGTGCAGATTTCTTGAGATGAACTGCAACGTACTTGTTTAGTGAGTTATGCTGGGGAAAGGCTACGGCGGCCTATACCAAGTCCCAACAAAAGAAGAAAGAAGAAAGCAAATGGCTAAGAGAAGAGAGAGATCAGATCAAGTTTATTGACCTTAGATTTGAAAGATGGCAAGTTGTAATATTCAGGAAAGCAGGTAGAAGGCAAGACGTTCCGAAAATTGCAAGTCCTTGCGATGCATGACGATCAATGGGATAGAGTTTTGGATTAGGTAGTGAAAATTGGAAAGGCTGTGAGTGAGTTGAGCTTCTGGTCGTTCTGACACGCCTCAAGGAACAGGAACAATATCCCTGATCCCCTGAGAGCAATGCCCGTGAAATTATCTATAGAAGATGGCAAGATCTGCAACTAAACGACGACGAGAAACAGTTTGGAGAGAATGGGAAGAAGGCACGACGCTCCGTAAACTCCAGTTTTTTGGCTAAGAAAATGAACCAATTTCAGTCTTTTTATATAAGTAACTGGATTGTCTTCATCGGATTGTCAAGTGTGACTTGGTATATCATAGATCAGGGGTGTCAAAGTCAAATGGATGGAGGGCCTAATAACAAATTTAGCTATAAGCCGAGGGCCGGATTGATCAAATGGTCATTGAAAAATTGTAAATGGCCGCATATAGTCAAGTGAACCAAACTATTGCTCCCGTCCGGACTATTGCTCGGTGCGTCACTGTTGCATTGTGGGAAATATAGTATTGATGCGCCTGCGGGCTGCCGGCTTGTTGCCGTCTGCGGGCCAGTTCTAATAATAAATCAATATCAACCCAGGGGCCGTAGAAAATGCTTTCGCGGGCCTTGACTTTGACTTGATGTGTTATAGACTGTTATGATTAACCTTTGGAAAGTCGCAACGCTTACAATTGGCTATGTGTAGTTACTAGAATTATCAAAAATGGCTCCTTTGCTGGCCGTTGCCTTTGCATGGACAGTCATTCTATGGCTGCCCTTTCCCTCACTAAAATGGACTGGTAGTGAAATAAAATTAAGGCATTGGTTCGAATATACCTGTGGGTGCTGCTTTCCAATATCAGATAACAGCTGATGAATGAGTCGGCCAACTAACTGCCGGGGCGTATCAATGCGAGCTATCAACTGTGGAATGACCTGAAAAAACAAAAACAAATAATAATAATAATAACAATAAATAATTTCTTTATATGATCATCAAACAATCAAAACACAGAATGTAGAGGATAGATAATGAAAGGCTTTTAGACTGCATAATGTGTCTACAGGGTTAAAAGGAGTGAGTTATCGCTGGACAAACATTGATAAAAGGTTATATTAAGTATTTAATCCAGTAAAAAGGTTCGAAATTATTATCATTGTTATTCTTATTATCATAAAGCTTTTTGCTGTATACAGTTAACAAATGCTTCACCTTCTACAGGCATAAACTGGGGCTCGGAGACGGGGTAGCATGAAATGATTATAGTAGTTAATTTAGTAATGATGTAGTTAGCATGTGCTTTGCCAATGGTTAGATCGCTACACATCTGAATGAACGAATCGGAAGATTTGCCAAAGATTCCAAGGGAACCTATTGACAAGTTCACAAATTTAACGTGGCGGTATTTCGATGTTAGGTCATTCAGAAGGCAATATTTGGTAAATGAACGAATCGCAATAATGATAATGATACCTGCAACCAATTATCGATCTGGATGGTTTTGATTCCTTCGACTAAAGCTTCATAGATTTCAGGGAAGTTACCGTATTCAAACCAGATAGTCAACAGTCTACGGAAGAAGTCATTAAACGGTAAGAAACTGTAAAACATGGTAGATTAATCGCACTGGTGAAGATCAAATGGAATGGCCGAGTGGTTAAGACGCAGCGTTGCGAACCTAGTGAGGTCTTCTGTCCTTGGTTCGAGCCCCACCGTCGGAACCATTAACCACAAGCCAACAGTCAACTCAGCTGTCCATCCTTCTGAGGTCGGTAAATGAGTGCTCAGAAGGAACTCTAAGGACACGAACACTGGCAACACATTGATAACAGCTAATCTAAAAGTTGAAGTGTTTCATCCAGTATAAATATTCGTAGTTCTGTAATCGTGTTCATTCCAGTATCAATCCATTGCAGTAGAAGTTTTTTCGGAGTCCCTTTACGGGTTAAATGAAATGGCCTCGGGAGTAGATTTGGGCTGTACTACTTCCCATGCAATGGCAATAGTCTTTGTTGAATTATAAATCTCAATCGTCTAAAGAAGAAAGCAAATGGCGCTTCAAAATACGCTGATGGGCTCCAACAGCTTTTCTATATATACATATACATGTATGATTCTACCTAGCACCCAGTGGTAGATTTTTCGGTATTAAGAAGCTTTTTGATTATAGAGCAGTGTCCAGGTCCTTCCTCTTGATGTGACTACATCTTGTGACTCCTGCGCCTGGAATTACAGAGAGCTAGCGACTCTCCTCGCTCTAAGTTAAAGTTTAGTTGAGGGGGATTCGAACCCTTGACCACCGTATCAATGCGCTAGAATCTTACCATTAAGCTAACCTAACAGCTAATTTCCGAATTCATGGCATAAATACCAGCTGTGTAATTATTCTGCCCTGCAGTGGGCACAAGATAGTCGCAACAAGCATTTTCATTGGTAGAGAGCTTAAGCATCGATATTTAAGAGACAGCAAGTTGACAAACCTTAGGGTATCTTGCAAAGAATCGCCGCTGGATAGAGCAATAGATCTGACGAAACCACGGACGGCCGGTACAGTGTAAGAATGAACAACATCGGTAGCGCTCTGCAGACGGAGAAAAACATGCCAAATCAAAGGAATAAAATCTACATCAACACTGGCACAAACATGAAGTAATCTGGATGCAGTACAATAATGTGAATAAACTCATACTGGAAACATTCGGGACAGAGCAGTTCCTTACTACATTCATCAAAGGTCCAATGAAGATAAGAATACCAAACTTTCTCGTTCAACGTGAACTGCGTATGGTTTCTGTATCTTACTGCTTTTCACTCACGTGGAATGAGTCTTTTGGGCTGCAGATATACTGAATAGAGAATGAAGCTCGATGGCAAGGTACTCTTCTCTTACACCTAAGACAGGTTTGATGACGTCAGAGTCTGCATGTCAAAGTTCCATCATTCAGCTGAAGCTATTCACCACAACCCCATTGACGTTACCTACTAACAAGCGGGACGTGTAATACAGAGGAAGTTTAGAAAGCAATTTACAACATATGAGCTGATACGGGAACGTCATCTCGAGCATTTTGCGTGCGGCATCGAATCTACAGTGATCAGACGGAAAGCGCGAGCAGTTACGAATCAACGTATAATGAACATTCAACGCACCATGTTACCCCGCGGAGAAACGGTTGGTGACTGGGGAGTGGTAGGTCGTGTTGAGTCGCCAGTGGAGTTCCTGTGTTTGTAGTAGAGCACAGCTTCGTAGTTCATCAACGCCCACAAGTGCCACGCCTTTCAATGAAAAGGATAAGTCACAAAGACGTAACATTCTAATAGGAAAGAGATTGAGTTCAATGCTGATCTAGCAGGTCGGCTCACTAGAACTAAGAACGAGGCCGGTACAATGAGGGAAGCTCCCTTCCAGAACAGAGGTCATATACTGCTGGAGAGCGATGATAATAATTATAATCATTATCACCCTTCTTCCCTATTAGATCTGTCCCATTCTATCGATTTAATATCCATTTTCATATATACTTACATTTATCTTATTCTTTGCTCGTTGTATTAGTTTTATGTCATAAATCATAAGCCAGGCAAACCAATTTCAAACTACCTATGTATTAGAGAGGTTTGTAAGGGCAGCTTGAATCGAATTTCAATGAAAGGTTTCAATTATTATTATCAACTGCAAAAGCAAAACTTGCACCAATGCAGACCTTCTTCCCTATTAGACCTACCCCTTTATATGGATTCAATCATATTCATACATATCGATACTTATCGTATTCATCTTTTTAGTGGATTATATCAAGGAAAGGCCACGGTGGCCTATACAAAGCCCTAAAAAAGGAAGAAAGAAGAAAGCAAAGGGCAAAGAGGAGAGAGAGAGAGAGAGAGAGACCCTGAGAGAGAGACCCTGAGAGAGAGAGACCCTGAGAGAGAGAGACCCTGAGAGAGAGAGAGAGAGAGAGAGAGAGAGAGAGAGAGAGATCAGATCAAGTCCACTGATCTGAGATTTGGAAGAGAGCGAGTTGCATGATTCAGGAACAAGAAATGATTGATGAAGAAGGCAAAAACGTTCCATGAATTGCATGTTCTTGGGATGAATAATGATGTGTTGGATGATGATGACTTACCACTGTATTAGATCTATCTTTGAAACCTTAAGCAAGGCTAGCTGATTTAAAACAACCTATGTATGAGAGAGGGTTGTAATTGTAGCTTAAATTGAATTTGAATAATAGGGTTCCATAGCATCACTATTACTATCATCATTGTAATTGGGTGTAGGCTGGTGGCATATTGCAAAGACCTTAAAAAATAGATATATGTGGAGGCTGCCGTGAAATCACAGTAGTTTAAGTCACTAAAATACTCACTTTGTACCAGTTTCTGTCACTGTCGGTAGCATTGGCATGGTACTGAACAATAGATGGTATTGTGTCATGGTTGATGCCTTCAAGTGAAACCATCCAGTTGCCCATTTTCAAATAGCATCTTCAATAAAATCAACGAAAGCTGATTGAAGCAGGTCATGTATGACACCGATTTGATATCAACTAAGAGATGTACGAAGCTAATGATAGCCTGTGATAATTTGTTAACAAGACTTTACTAGTTGTCAGAATGATCGGTATTTCATTTAATTTCATTTGATAATATCATTTAATTAGTATAGAGGTGGCCCTTCATTCGAAGCTGATTTTAAAGGGGGCCTCACATTTAGAAGTAATTAAGATTAAACTGTTGAAAAAATGATGAATATTAGACATTTTTTTTCACAATTCCTAAGAATCGTTAAAAACCACTTAGAAAATATACAAAGAGGAATAAGAAAATTCAAATGATTAATCAATTAACTACAGCAAAAAGGTTTAAAGCGACTTATGGAGGATGCATGCTTCGCTTGCATTGGTAAAATATTCTAAACTTAAGTGCCGCTATACGAGAAGCATTTCTGCCCTGTTGGTGTTTTTTCTTGTGTCAACACGCCTCGCCGTCACCGAAGCCGCGGAGATAGCCGAGGAAAGAGGAGCGTGGAGAAAGAAACTTATTTTCGAAACTCACTATGATTTGCGGTAATCTATTTTCAATTCACTCACCTGCGATACTATTTTTGAATTTGAATTGAAACACGTAATATCGCGCTCACCTGGCTTGAAGCTTAAGAAGTGCTTGTCTGTGCTCTTGCTCTCTTTCATCCGGAGAAACTGACTGGACTGTTTGTTGTCGCAGAGTTGAATTCACAAAATGCGAAAGCTTCTGGAATGCTTCTTGCTGGAAAGACAGACTATTGTTAGTATGACTGTGCGCTAAAAAAAATTATTGTTAAGCTAATTAAATCAACGAAATATCAATAATTTGCTTATTGGTCAAACAATCCACTCCCAATAAAGAGAGAAATGCGAAAAATGGACGCTTTTACACTTGATACAAGAAGCTTTTAAAAGTGAAGACTGACAACAATAATCGTAAAATTTCATTTTGATATAAACTTGATTTTTGACATTTAAAGTACTATTAGCAAACTGTCATCATTGAATGACAGTATCAATTACTAATAATTCGAGATTATATAAACTAGTTGCCTTTTAGTAACGAATCAACGCTATCAAGAGAAAAGTCTCATTCAGGTGCAAGCTATCTATTTCTGAAGTAAAGCAGAGTTCCATAATCAATGTGCCCATCCCGGATGACCTGGATGACCTGGATGATCTGGATGACCTGGATGACCTGGATCAAGAGATGCTACCCCGAGCTATGGCAAGCTCTTATCTTTGTTGAGCTATGTCGGGGAAAGGCCTTGATGGCCTATCCAAAGCCCACCCAAAGGAGGAGAGAAGGCGACCGGCTAGCTGGATAGAGAGATGACGTCAAGTTGATTGACTTTAGATTTAAAGTGAGGTAAGGTAGCGAGTTCCTTTACTCGCTGTACCTCACACATTGTAATACGTCAGATGCTCATTGAAAGAGTACAAAAACGATGCTCACCTTTTGGTCACTTTTCCACATGTGTTTGATGTACGCAAAAGTAACCTCGGGGTATCTGGCAGGAATAGGCTGGTCGGGATTCTTGCTTGGATCTATGCCGAGCAGCATGACCAAGGTCTTGTGGGAAAGAGCCTGCAAAAGGAGATGAAGGTTGACGATAATGTCCCTTCTATGACCGCATAACACTAGGGCGTGATGCATGAATATCAGTTTAACACATTAAAGTAGAAGAGCATGCATCCGCAATGAGGAGCGCAGCATCAATAACCCAAAGGTTGGCGTGATCATTACTGTTAATACACTGAGCAATGGCAGAGTATTACGGAATAATAATAATAATAAGAAACAAGATGCAGAGCTTGACGACGTACGGGCAATCGCACTAATAAAATAACAGATAACTTTGGCAGCAGAAAAGATGCAAAGCGAGATACAAGTTATCAAATACCTTTTTAAAAAGATCCTTCGACAAATATCAAGAATACTTGTGTATGAAATTGAGAAAGAGAATAGAAATGTGTATTGAGGATGTCACTGTGGCTTAGAAATATGATGATCAACGTAATCACGTCCCCAGGATAGATTCTCGAAGCAAAGCTAAGAAAAGACACAAACCAGCCGCTTGCTCTTTCTGCACAGACTTGCGTACTTCAGCCATGTTTGCATGTCCTCTTGTGGTTCAAGAACCAACGAATGCACTTGAATGATTTTCTGCCAGTCTTCAACAACTGGCTGACAGCCCTAAGCGAATCGAAAGGAAAGCAAAACTTTATGGAAAATACGCTGACATCAAACCAAATATATTCATACAAATGAATATAGAAAAATGAATAAAGAAATAAATTAATACACATGTGTATATAGATTATTTAATTGCCATGAGTACGACAGAAAGTCGAAACTAGTCGGCAAAAATTGAATTTTAACAAGTATACACGTCTCTTCAACTGTTCAATATAAATATACAGCAGCTATCAACGCTCTGTACTTTGTACATAGAGCACTATATGGTGGTGAAGACAGCACCCTCTATGTGATATATATAAATATAAAAAAAATATATATATATATATATATATATATATATACATATATATATATGCAAAGATGTTTCAGTAGGAGCCTAGCAATATATAATTAGATGAAAAGATAAATAAATGAAAGAAAAACGACAAGGAGGTATGTTTTGCAATTTTGCATACTTGTAAGCGTCGCCACCAAGATTGCTTGATTGCATCGCGTCGCTCTGGCATCAGTTTGAATTGTATGATCTCTTCGAGTTCTGACAACATTTGAACTGTAACCATTGCCTGCGTAAACACGAAAAACTCTATCATCAAAGGGAATAACTGCGGAGGAATTTTCAACAACCTGTAGCAGCAGACAAGCGCTCTAGGGACGGCATTTGTAGAGCACTGTAATAAATAATAATAATAAATAACTTCGAATCTTTACGCTGGATGAAACACTTCAGCTTTAGATCAGCTGTTATCAATGTGTGTCCAATGCTTGTGCCCTCAGAGTTACTTCTGAGTACTCATTTACCGGCCTCGGAAGGATGGACAGCTGAGTTGACTGTTGGCTTGCGGTTAGTGGTTCCAACGACGGGATTCGAACCCACGCGAGTAGACCTCGCATGGTTCGAAACACTGCACCTTAACCACTCGGCCACACCGCCATCACGTACATTAGAAAATTTGGGTCGTTGGAGCAGGTGTAATTTGTGTCAAACGAACCGGTCGAAATGACCGCAGGAGTGCTAAGTTTTAACTCATGGTAAGATACGATGATAAATCATATCAATCTTGGAGGCAATTCAGTTTTCATAAAAAACTTAGAATATTTTTTAGTTCCTGGAACAAAATGAGATTTATCAAAGCATTTTAAAACACAACTTTCCATAATTACAGCAATACTAAAATTATTCTGTATAAAATACTTTATTTTGATCGTTCATGATACTCAGCGCGTCAGTTATCGATATTTTATTATGAAAACACCTCGTATCTTAAACCCGAGCTCACCCCGTATGCTCTGTTGTAAGATTCTCCAACCATTGCAGTCAGTTCGGTATCCAAGAGATCTCTTGCACTTTCAATGCACTAAAATGAGGATAAAATTCGGTCAAGTAGAACGTCGACGGCAATACGAGTGCTTTGAACAGGCCCGAGTGTGAAGACGTCTATGACAAGCATTAAAAAGTTCATACTAAATCAACAAATCTTCGGTTGTTTTAGCAAATTTTCTACCTGTTTTTCTAAAAAAGTGCCGAATTTACCTATCTCTATGATAACATGCTATATTTCACTAATCTATCTAAATTTTATCATGGACTACGAACGCATTATCTATTCACAATTATGAAATTGAAAGCTACATTTCTATATTTCCGTTCCTTTAAACAGGACATGCAGTGAAAATAGCAATATTCACGTTGAAGCTTTTTATCCTGTTAAAATAGTCCTATTATCATTATTATTATTATGCTGCAGAGCAGAAATGTAATTTCAATTGAAATGAAATGCAAGAACTGAATGAAACGTGACAGGTCATGTGATAGCAGCTACATTTTTCTTGTCGTTACAGAGACAGATCTAAACTTACACTTGACGCTCTGGTGAAATTCCCTTGATGAAGCGCGAACACTGCTCTATAAAATGCCCCATCCAACGTCTCTCGCTGGATCATGCAAGTGTATTCTTCCATACTCTTCCATTCACCTTGAAAAGAAAAGAGCAACCAGTTGATCATGTTCTGCTGACAAAAGTCAACTTAACGAAGTTTCCCCGTCTCTTGAAATCTCCCCGCGACAAGCAAAATTCAATCGTCTAGTACTTCTTTTAAATGCTTTTACTGAGTTCCTTGGCGATGCAGCAAAACAGCATATTATGGCGTGCAATGCGAAGGACTTAAGGATATACCCTGACATAGCCTGCCAATGTACATAAAACTCCAGCTGTTGAGATGACGTCAAGCAAAGATGCAATTCACAACAGCAGTACCTAATTGTAGTCAGTTACCACTTCTTATCAAAATGCAATGTACGAATAAACCAATCGTAGGTTAGCTGCGTGAGATATGGAGATCCAATTCAAAGCAACATAGAGAATAATCTTCGCATTATAAATCAGGCTACACCAAGATTAACCATGCAAAATGCAAAAAAATTTGAAGTAAAGAAGCCGTTGATACATCTGATTAGCCATGAAATACGGCGTCCTTGGATAACATCATCACGAGATACGATTAACCACCGTATGTTTCTAGCATCTTCGTGTGACATACATTGATGTCAGGATAGCTCAATGGTAAGATTCTTGCGCATTGATCCTATGGTCAGTGGTTCGAGTCCCACCTCAGCTAAACCTTCACTTAGAGTGAGGAGAGTCGCCAGCTCTCTGTAATTCCAGACGAAGGAATCACGAGGTGTGGTCACATCGAGAGGAAAGACCTAGATAATGCTCGATAAGCAAAAAAGTTTCTCACTGTCCACATTTCCACCTTTGACATCTAAGTAGAATCATATTTATAAAAGAAAATTCGACATACCTAATCCCCAGGCAGCAGCTGCAGCCATCCGAGCCATATGCTGTCTTGTATCGTCACTGACCTTTGGCCATGTTTCACAGGCCACCTTATGCAGATCACCCCTATGATATCAACATCACATATAGCTAAACAGGAGTGGATTCATTTTTAGGGTCTTGGTACCTACTAATCTAACGGATGGCAAATTTGTGCCATATCACCATACAGTGAAGGTCACACTTAATCATTATATAGTGAATCTATCTCTACTTATGTATCGGTCGATCAGGGGGGCACATACAACATAAAAGTTCTGACTTATATGATACTTAAGCTTTGGCTAATTTCATGTATTAAGCACTACGTGTAGAGCACTCGAAGACGAGATAGCAAGATGTGCACGTAAGGCAATGTATGTATCAATATATGTATGCATGCATGCTTGTATGCCTTATTTATTTTTGACTCAGAGGTGGAAATTGATTGACAGCAAATAATTGATAGTTCTGTAAATTCCCTTGTAGTATAGCTGCAGAATGTTTCACTGTAAATGATTGGTTGACCCCATAGAATTGAACATTAAAACGTTAGACCGTATAGAGATACGGCCATGTAATTTACATCAAACTGTATGAATTTTCCATTCAGAAACCTCAAAACTAAATGAAGAAAAGCTCCTTCTCTAGATCTGGTTAATGGTTTCTATAAGTTTGCTGGGCAATTTAAAATTACAACAAGCATGAAAATGCATCGAAATGGCCATACCATTCACCGAGTGCCTCTAGGCATCTCATGCGACCGAGTAGTAGATCGCTATCCTTTGGATCCTCTTGGTACTTTTTCTCATACGCATTCAATGCATTCTCCCAGTCGTGTAGTTTTTCATACCACCTCTGTTGCACTTTCTACGTGGAAAGGAACAAAAATTCAATGTTGCGTAAAAGAGAAAGTGAAAATATACTAGCAGGTAAAACGTAATGTGAAAAATAACAAATATTTTCTGATAAATAAGGCATTTTCTCGGTCTGACAAATGAAGAACTCTCAAAGCTATTATAGATCGGATACATAACAAGGTTTAAGGTGAAACATAAAATTCATTCATCCAAATAAAAAATGCCACAAATCTATTTTGACACTTCTCCAGCAACGAAATAAACGAGGAGCTCCGAGAGCTGGCAGACATGAACTATGAAGTAAGCTTATCTATCAATCGAGATGCTTCATAGCTAGCTATAAGAAAATAATTCTGAAGATCATTAATAAATCACAAATTACTCGAGCAAATCATGAAAATCTAACCATCGTGTGAAAAACAAATCATATTCTTTCAATATGTGAAGAACAAATTATATTATTTCAATATGTGAAGAACAAATCATATTACTTCAATGTGTGAAGAACAAATGATATTAGTTAGATGAAAGCCCCCTTGAGCATCGCAAAGCAACTTACCAGATCTATTTTCGCATTTTTTATTGCATACACCAATACACCATGGGCTGCCTCTGGATTCTGGAGTTTATTGTTGATACTACGGAGCAAAAGATCATAGGGTCACGATACGTCGGTGCTAAGGTGCCTGCCCATTGACTTTGTCGTCAGTGGTTCGACTCCACTGTCAGCTATGCACTCGCTCAGAAAGAGGACAGTCGCTAGCTCTGTAATTCCAGGCATGCGACCAGATGTTTTCACATCAAGAGGAATGACGTGAAAACTGCTCGACAAGAAAAAAGCTACTCTGTGTCTAATGATCTTCGTTTGAATGCTGCGTAGAGATTATAGAACATCATCTTGTTTACAAAACTGGACGAAAACTCAAGACGATTGGCACGTAAAATGTGAATCATCACCAGAATCTGCCTATTTCTTTTGCTGCGTGGAGTTTTCATTTCTCGTATTGCACATTTGTATTCACTGTGAAACATGGGACTATGCAAAATGATTTGGTCAAGGAGTACCAGAACATAAAGAGGAAGATACCTGATAAGCGATTCAAGAGTCTCAGTGGTGGCTCCTTTCGTTAGAAATTCTTCTTCTTTATAATGCAATGCTTTTGCGTACGCTCGACATTTCGTGGCGCACTGACCAAGCAGCTCAATATTCAATGTGAATGATCCCTACAGAAAAGAAACCATGTAATTGGCATGTGTACAGTCACACGCATGAATTAATGATATTTTAATAAAATTGGCTTAGGGTTCTATGGTCAGGTTTCCTTCCTGCAGCCAAACTCGTAAGTCATTTTCGACGACAAGATGATGATATGTTGGACCAATTTCACACCGAACAATAATGGTAGGTTACAGCTATCAAAGACTTTCCGAAATAAGACATAGTCATTATCAGCCTGTTGGTAAATGTGGAATAGAGATGATCAAAGAATCAGTGAATTTGGCCTGCGTTCCAGTGACCACGTCTGTCTGTTCCTTAAACTCATAGACTTGAATTATTTCGTGCAACTACTTAAACGAATCATTCGGCGGTCATTGAAAGATGCACCCTTCGCAATTGGCAAAAGACCTTTGCCGAAGACTGTATGGGAACGTGAATAGAGGGGATGTTTGGAAAAACTTAACACAAACAAACCAGGCTGGAGGATTGCAACTTAATAAAGCCAAATTTGAAAATTGATATCAAAATACATCAATACGCTCTTAGATACGAAACAAACCCACAGATAAAATGCTTCAAAGGATGGACTGGTAAATTCAGTTGCATACAAAGGAAATTCTAGTGGAGTTTCAAATGCTGGGTGTCTTACACCTAATCTAATTTAGAATATAAGAAAGACAGATTACCTTGATGTCACAGTGCTCCATGAACTCAGCTAAATTGAGCAAAGTCTGCGTTATCTCGGGAATATTTTGCGACTTGAGTGCCTGCTCTAAGCTTTCAACTAGCTCGTCCTATGGAGAGAAGAGGCAGATATTATGCAATTGAATATGTATGTATTGAGTATGTCTTATCTCATATCTTTTGTCAGAAACAAAGAATGGACCAGCCTGAACTTTTGTCTTTTTAAACAAGTAGGTTTTTTCACATGCTGACATTTCATTTGCCCGTGTAAGAATTCGGTGAACGCCCTGTTATGGTGAGTTTACTGCAGAGGATAATTATGCTTCAAAATTTGGATTGGTACATAATTTTAGAATACATATCAACGAAAGCCTCCATCAATGTCATTAGAAGGCTTCTTAATATGACAATGGGTATCTATTTCGTATCATTTACCTGCTGATCCTCTTGTAATTCTGACCAGCATGATACAAAAGCAGCATTGAAAAGATCTCTGAGAAAAACAGAACATGTTCTTGATCACCATAAACTTTGGGCACTTAAATAGACGCCATGCGGACAAAGTATATGTTTGTCACTTTCGAGGAAGTAACACAAGAAAAGCAAGAGCTCAAAATTTCAAACTAATGTCTCTATCCCTGTGGCAATAGAGCCCTACCTTATGTCATTCTTTTTGCGAGCTACTTTAATTTTTACAGCAATGAGTACTGATCGTTTAAAATAATTCTGTCTTTCACAGCGCCGTAAAGCCGCCAAAACTTTTGCCCGTCGATAATTGTTCTATCTAAACCACTCAGATGTATTTCAATCAAAAAGATGGCAATCTGAAATACAACTCCATTCTGAAATATTCCAAAGAGCAGCGAACTTACATGGACGATTGAAATAATCCGGCAACAGATCGATTCAGGGATCAAATTTATGAAGAAGGACTTTATGAAGAGACAGCTGACGAAGAAAGCTGCTGACAACAGAAACTGGAAACTCAGAAGCTATAGAGATGCCATTAGGAAGGAGGATAGTCTCATGGTCTCATGGTAAGACGCTTGCTCTCATGCTCCATGGTCCGTGACTTGAGCCTCTCCTTGGATTGAGCCTCTCCTTGCCCTTAACTTTCACTTAGGTTGAGGAGCGTTGCTACCACTCTATAGTTCCAGGCGTAGGAAATAGGAATGGCTGTCCAAACCAGAGGAAGGGCCAGGATAATGCAAGATGAGTATAGCTTCTCAATGTCCTAAAACCTACTTTATGATTCATGAATCACAGGTATCTCGAAATGACTATGAGAATCAAAGGTATCTCGAAATGATTATGAGAAGGGACTCAAACATTGCTCAATAATCATAGGAATCTCGACATCACAATATGAGAAAGGATTGGAACACTGCTCGATGAGCATAGCTTATCGGCGTTTCGATACTATCACATGATTTATCAGATATACTCGAAATGACGTCACATATTGAAAAGAGCCAGTGCTTTCCTTGATAAGCAAAAATATGATAAAGCACGAATAGATTTTGTTCTACAAATTAATATCAAGTGTAATGCCAAGGAAAGACAAAATTAACTGGTGAACGTGAGATGAAGCATGATTCAATGGTATAAGAGAGCAGATGACGTTGAGCAAACCTTGCGACGGGATTGTACTCTTGGGCAAGCACCTGGCAAGAGCGCAAAGTCGGCGACGGGGATTCTTTTAGCAATTCTACGCTAAGACGGCGAAGCCATTCGGTCCAATCATCTCTCGATACACGACGTGCAGCCAGCCATGCCTGGAGATCAAAGACACGTGCATACGGTATATCATGATTAGAAGAGGAACATATTGTAATTAATTGAAGAGTAAATTCAGCTCAAATGATAATTATAGTATCGATAACAATTTAATAATAATGTTTTTTGAAACTTCAATTCATAAAACAGATATACTTCTACAATTATACTCCTCTCCAGTGACAGGTAGTGTACAATTGGCTGGCTGCTTCGAATAAAATGATAAAGAAAATCAATAACAATAATAATAATGATAATAATAGCAAAAATAAATTTCTTATCCGTTATATACTTGGATTAATATCATATCAAAAGATCTCTGATCGCCCCATTTCTACCAATTGCGTATTTCTCGTATAAGATATAAATGCGAATAGGAAAAGGATTTAACTGCAATGCTCTAATGAAAAGAAGGTCCCTCAGTCAGTAGAGAGATCGCTTCGAAACCGGTCCTCGCCCATTCAGCAAATGAGTAGTGCCCAGTTCGTTCGGTAAAGCGGCGCTGTGAAGTAAATTGCGCAGGAGCTGATGTGATAAAAAGGGCTGCACTGATCTGGCACGAGAGAAAAGAGGATGGATTCCGTCGCTATTCGGATGATATCGATGTTAGGCCGCTCTGATCAATCGGTAATTTCTACTAGAAGGGATTTCGGAACCTTTCATTATTATTGATCATCATTATTATCAAATTATTTTAGGTCCGTATTTACAATAGCCTTTACACAGCATAGATAGCTGATCTAAACCAACCATTTACAAAAGGAAAATCTAACGCAAAATTAGGAAGAGGAAATTAAAATCAATCTTAATTGTAGTATTTACAAGGGACAGCCGGAGTTATTAATTCAAATTTCTTTACGTGCCGTTTTCATTCTGCTATTTTTCATCGGTATTTTGAGTTCTTTAGTGGATGGTAAAATTTTAATAACGTTTGGCATGTTATGCTAGGGCTTGCTACCCTTAAAGACCAATGAACTAGTCGCAAAGGTCAAAGTTTTCGCTTGTGGTAGCATTAATAGTGAGCTTGATCTTAGATTTTGAAGGATGACAGTGAAGCACACCTTCTGAAGAGCGGCAGCACTCATAGCCAATCTTCTAATCGAATCACTCTGGCCTTGTCCCGATGAATCGTCGCCTCCTTTGGATTTCGAGCTCTTGTGACGGAGCAGTGGATCTGTCTCGTAGTCAAGCGAAATGCTCCCTTTCTGTATCTTTGCCACCATGCAGTCATACCTTTTGTGCTGGATCTTGTGCTTAGCCAAAATCTACAGTAAGATACCAACTTTGAATCAGCACGAGACAACAGTTGTCAAACGTTTTATATACATTGCTTCCATTCATAATCCCACCCTCGAAGAGTCCCTCCTTCTAAATCATGACAAATAATACTTGAATGTGCATGTAGCCGTCCTTAAACAACCAAAACCAAATACCAATTTAGGACGGCATGCGAGAATTGCAAAGGAACACATAATTGAATCTGCCTACTTCAAACAATCTGGGGGATCGTAAAAATGTTCGATCTAGAAAAAGCTCCTTCGAATTACAGATGTTAGAATCAGAGCGGTTTTTTGTTAGGAGATTCTCAAGACACCTGAAAATTTTGTTCGAATTAGCAAAAGTGCGAATTACACGAGTTCGAATTAGACAGAGTTGATTGTATTATCAAGAAACAAGATACAGATCCCTCACCATTTTGAGCAATTGATCAGAGAATAAAAAGACATTTTCAATGGTAAAGAAGATAACGTTGAGACTTGAACACCGATGCTTGCCTTTTGACACATGAGCTTTGCGAATTGACTTCACGAGTTCAGCATCGAAGCTCAGTCACCGTCTGCACTTTCAATTAAAGTTGGGAAATATCGTGAAAGGAAAATTAGCCGTGCACAGTAACAAAGCCGGATAAGAAGATGAAGAAGAAAGGCGAAGAAGAGGAGGGTACTTGACAATAACAGGCCTACCTTGTTCACCGTTGGAATAAAAATGGCGTACTTCCTTCCAAGTTGCATAACGATGGCAGCAAGAGCGCTCATTGCAGCCAATCGCAGATCTGGCACGGTATCCAAAACTCGTACAAGTGGGTGAATGACGCGCGCCGAAAATTCTCGCAAGTCCACAGAATCGCACAGTTTTTCTAGAGTCTGTAAAGCGCATCTAGAAGCAAAAGTTTCAGTGATCAAAGTGATTCCATTGACAAAACACAAACTTGAGAATTTTTTTTAACAAATTTTTCATATGATGCGGTGATTAAGATCGCACAAATACCAACATTGTGATACAAGTGATGCAATATCTGGTGCTCTTGTCCAATTTTATTATCAAGAAGGACCATTTCCAGACTTAAGTCAAAGGTGGAGGGCCCCCTTTATAACAAAATAGAATATTGTTCTCTGTCAACTTTGACTTCAGTGCCGGTCACATCACACAATATGACGGGCCAGGCGCTTGACAGCCCTGCTCTAGAAGACTTAGATCGGCTTCAAACATCAACTATACAAAACATGAAATGCTGAAATTCATTGCTACGTTTTTGGTGTTAATTCCAGGCAACGATGAACTGTCGACAGCAGCAATGATCAGGATTGCGTCTATCGGTGCAGAAATGTCATTGGCATGTGTAAGAGAAAGAAAAAACTTGTATGGTTTCTGGGTAGAAAACAAGAACTTGAAAGCTTAGTGGATTGGAAGGAGGTTTTTCGCGAAAGGCTCCTCGGTTGTCCCGTAGTGTATTGGTTCAATGTGCAGACTCAAAGTGAATCGGCTCCATAAGAAAAACTATCATCGAGAAAGGCAACGGGAAACCACCTCATACAAATCTACTTTCCTAGAAAAAACTCGGTGCCCTGTCTCTGGCTTCTACTAAACTCGAAATCAAGTCTGTCATGCAGTCTAATATCAGAAACCAGCCTCCCTAGCAAAAACTCGGAGTCCAATCTCTGGCTTCTGCTAGGCTTCGAATCGAGTATGCTACCCAATTATTTTGTAGAATCAGATTCACTTGTTGAATAAACACTCAAATAACAGAGCGAGTAAACATGACTCTGATGCACTGAGAGCAGATTTTTACATACGCATACACGTTCATTCAAAGCATATATATCTGTGGCAACTGAATGGGCTTTCAACTCTATCACCCAAAAGCTTTTCATAAAAAATCAGTAGCCGTCATGATCCATCAAATTGTGATAAATCGTAAAAATTAGTTGTCTATTCGCCATTGATAAAAATTTGTCATTTATTTTGACTATTCCCCCTTATTTTTCAGCATGAACCATCATTTTCATCTTTTATCATAACTTCACAAGTAACAATTCAATCCAATTCAAGGAACGGAAACACGAAACAGAACTTACTCTCTGACTGGCAATGGCGTATCCGACGAATCGAAAAGCATGACGACAGGTGGAATCAAAAGGTGCAAGTAATCATCAAAGCTTGGACCAAACTTCTGAATCGCTTTCAGCAGCTTAAAAGAGAGTTTAAAAAAGTCAAAATAACACCGACATAAATGCAGAAATAGCATTAATTATCTTGATCACCATGCCATGAAAGTAGGCAACTGCTTTGTGTCGATTCACATGACTCCGCGAAGACTGTCCTTGGTCAAGAATGATTCAATCAAGAAAGAGTAAATCACAATTACGGAACAAGAGGCAATGGAGCTACATTGCGTGTTCCAAGGGTCAGAACAGACGCCGCAATAAAACCGCTCTGATTCCAATGCCCATATTGTTCCAACGAACTACCAGTTGGCATCCTAGGTTTAGATATCATCGTGAGATCATATCGGCTTAACAAACACATGCAAGGACTTCCATTGTTTATCTACATTAGGGTTTTAACGATAAATATAGAAGGACCTTTAAGAATTTTACACTGCATATGGATAAGTTTACTATCTACTGAAAAATCGTATACTACGTTGAGCCCAAGAAGCAAGGAGGTCATGAACGATAAGCAAAGGGATTCAAACTTTTGAGGCTTTCTTTTCAAATGCATTTGAATCGATCTGTCATCTTTCGAATAATCAACGACCTATCCCCCGGGACTCATTCCCCCGTATCCTCGAATGAAGTATTAAAGGTATAATAACAAAATCCTGCTAGGTTAAATGACAGAAAACGAAAAGATAGACATTATCAATAAAAATATACCACTTCGAATCATAATGAGCAATAAGGGGGCGAAAACAGAAAAAACCTCCTCCTGTCAAGATGAAGCGAATCCCTTCCTGTTAAATTTGCTTAGTAAGTATTGAAGGAATGGTCCGTTGAGTTGTGTATTCAAGATACTACCTTATACTGGAACAACAATAAAAATGGGAAAGAGGCATGAGCGACTATGTAATACATACTTTGGCGGTCACAGTTCTGTTGCTACTGCTGTCATGAACAAAAACTTTCAGCATTTGTGGAACTATCTGAGGCACATAGAGCTAAAAAAATCCAGGGAATGGGTTATGATATTGCAAGAAGCTAATGGCAATCTTTTAAAATGTCCAGCTCATGATGAATTATCTACCGAATTCAAGAAAAAATAAGTGTTTTGCAGCTATACGTAGCATGATATCCATATAAACCACGATATGATTTAAAGTACACATGTTAATGGCAGTTTTTTTATAAACTCGCATGCATATTACCATCTATAACATTCATAATATATACATACATACATACATACATATAGCCATACATACTTATAGCCATACATACACAGCCATACATACACAGCAATCAATACACAGGCACGCATACATAGCCATCCATACACAGCCATACATAGCCATTCAAACAAAGCCATACACAAGTAGCTATACATAGCCATACATACATAGCCATACATACAACGCCATACATACAACGCCATACATACATAGCCATACATAGCCATGCATACATAGCCATGTATACATAGCCATACATAGCCATGCATACATAGCCACCCATACATAGCTATACATATTGTAGGCAAAAGGATGGCATACCTTGAATTCTCCGCCAAGTGCATCGGCAAGTTGCTCAACGAGTAAAATTATTGTACTTTGCAAGGTCATTGGGCTGTTCACAGTCCAGTATTCCTGCAAATAAACCATAAAAAATGAACCCGATTCTTCTACGCAAGCCAAGCTTTTGAGTACCTTGGTAGAGAGGTGCCATTTTGAGCCGCGGCATGTTCAGGTTTAGCAACCAGTTCCTTCCTCATCGTACTAAACCCTCCCGACTTTATATCAAGTACCTATTTACTGCTTGGATGAATGATAGACATCATGTAGAAACGGGCATCCAAAGTGTGTACAAGGCACGGGACGCTTATCACAGTTTGCATGTGTTATGGAATCTAGCGCATTCATCTCTTTAAGCAAAGCACGCAATGTCACAAAATTCCGTCTGACAATGATTCTATTTTAGAGGCAAGATTTTTAATGCTCTCGCTCGTTTAATTCCCATCCTCTTTACCAGAATGCCGAATCCTAAACATGGAAATGATATATACTCTCAAGTCTTCGGTATGATTCCATCGGGACATTGAGCCACAGTTTACCATGCACGCAAAGATAGCATTCTACGACTAAGCAACGGGTGCGGTTTCGGGATACGGCGAAGCGAAAAAATAATTCTTGAAAAGGATGACTTTGTGGTGGAAAGAGAAGATCAGTTTATCAAACCTTGATTAAAGCGGAAATGTCGTCAAGGTAGTTCCTTATATGCTGTCGTACAATTGAAACCATTCTACCAAGCTGCTGCAGCATATACTAAAGAGCAGAAAACGAATCTTGCTTTTAGCCTCACAAGGTGTGCAGTAACGATGAAATTCAAAATGATAGCAAGACATATAAATATCAGACATCCTTGAACAGAAAAATCTACGAAAGCTTACTTGTAATGCTACGAGAAAGAGCGAAAAAGCCAATGCATGAATAATCCTGCTGAGCGCAAGTTTCGTGACTTGTAAAACACATATTTGCATCGAAAGCTTATTAGATAAAACTTTGAGATACGTAGAATGGAAGCCGCCGGTGTGAAACGTTACTGTTGAGAACATACAGAAATAAAGGGGAAAAAGCTGTGGATTGACGGAAAATTATATCCTATGGAATATCATTTGCAACGAGGAATACTGCCGAGAACTAAATGAGCAGTCGCACCGGAGAGTTGCATGGTACATAAAAAAACCGGTGAACGAAAAAGACTCGCTTACCTCTCGAAACAGTGGGTCACAGGTTCTGATAACGTTCAGATAGGATGGCATTAGCTGCAAAATATAAGAACACCATGATATTTCAAAGGGCTAAAATTGACAACGTCATCCGTGATGAGTTACGGTAGCACCATCATTCTCTCCAAATAAGATCCTGGGATGAGGATGACTGCGTTACTGGGAGGGAACCAGAAGGCGATTGTGACGGCCTAATTAAGGAATGGCCGCGGAGCGTGCGAATCAAATCAACATGAAATGACTATCAAGAAACGAACACAAAAAAATAAACTTCTCCCTCATACATTATATTTCAAGACAAGATATTCCTATGTACAGAAATGCGTAGCTGAAATTCAAGCATCTGACTGACACGGTATATCTTAATTGCAGTGTCTGCCAATACATGCCAATACACGTTGTGTCTGCCAATGCATATCAATAGCGCAAGCATAGCCTCTTTATTTGCTTGCTTAAGGATGTCTTTTACTTCTTACGTATTCTTGGCAAATGGTTTACATCACCAAGTCTTCCTGCTGCGCTGTCAGACAGCGAAAGGTCACATCAAACCAGGGGGTGAATTCCATCACCAACGACGGCTTGATTTTTAAATGCAACGCGATAATCAAAGTAGGCGACAATGATGAATGTCTTGAATGATGAATATTGTACCTGTGGCAAGAACTGAACTCCTTTCATTCCGAGGCTGTTGAAGATGAACTGAACGGCCTGGTGAAGTAAAAACCAAAGTAAATTAGATATGCAGCCACTGCATGAATCGATATAAGCATTTCAACATGAAAAAACTATGTCGCATACTCGATTTCGAGCGTAGCAGAAACCAGAGATAGGGCTCTGAGTTTTTGCAAGGGAAGTGGATTTTATAAGGCAATTTCCAGTTGCCTTCCTCACCAGCGGCGTTCTTATCGTGACACGTTCAGGATTCGAATTCACAACCCTTGTGTTACGAGTCCGCACGCTTAACTGCTACACCATGGCACAGTCAAAGAGTCAGAGAAAAAGAACATTGCAGAATCTGAAAATACAAAAGAAAGAAAGATGTCTTGTGCCACCAATGACCAGCAGTGCCAAACATGGGGCCCATTCTTTAGGACAGGGGTTGGCAACCGAAAATGTTGAAAGAGCCATATTGGACCAAAAAAAACCAAAAAACAAATATGTCTGGAGCCGCAAAAAGTTAAAAACCTTAAACAAGCCTTAAAATGAAGGCGACACATGCTGTATCTATATTCCATTTCAAAAATTTTTGATAAAGCTCCAGGGAGCCATTGGGGCGGCGCTAAAGAGCAACCGCGGGTTGCCGCCCCCCGCTTTAGGAGTAGGACTAGCCTAGAAACTCAGACCACATCCCACCCTCGGCGCTGATAGATCGCCTTGCGAGACATACAGGGCCATGCTGACCACGTCAATCTTCCCATTGCATTGCAAACTCGATCGATTAATCTTGTAAGAAACTAGAGCCGTGGGGAAGCAAGAAGGTGCTTTCAGCTGTATGACAAACTCGGCCAAAGAGTTGTTATTCCTGCAGATTACCTGGATGGCGGTGTTATGGTGAGTGCTTAGTGCGGGATCTCTCATGATTCTCATCAAGGCACCGATGGCTACGGCTGGGTAAAACTCCTCGAGCTGAACTGTGCCTAATGCCACCAACATCTCACTCGTGCTCGTTTCCACTGGGAAAAACAAGAAACACTATCATTGTAGATTGTAATTGATGTTACCATTGGCGGGCCCTTCCAAACCAGCTAATGATGAAGGGTGCAACCACCCTTAAAAGAATTAAATGTGAAATATGAATATGAAATATGAAATATTGTTTTGCCGGCATCTGAACCCACTTTATTTTACGACAAGAAATGCTACATTGTGTTATTGCATTAAATATAGTTAAATTGCATTAAAAATGTGTTATACCAAACTGAATTGCATGCATCGTATGGAAGTACTTGGTAGTGCTACTTTGTAGTGTTAATGAAATTATATTGCTTCTCATTACATGGAGTTGAGTCATATTAAATTGAATTATAGTGCATTGCATGGAATTGAACTACATAGCATTGCATTGCATTGTATTGTAGTGCATTGCATAAAAAATTGAACTGCATTGCATGTCATTAAAGTATATTTTACTGGATTTAATTGAATTGTAATGTATTGCATTGCATGAAATTGAACTGCATTGCACTACGTGTCATTAAACTGCACTGCATTGCACTGAATTGAATTATATTGCATGGAATTGAATTACATTTGCAAGCTTCCAATTAGGCAATACTGCCCAATGTTGTCTTTAATCATTTCTTATCTGATAATGCGAATGAAAATTGGCTACAACATCGTTTAAAGGAGTCTCTTACTTTGATCATTTGGGTCGATTGATTTTCCGATCGGTGAGCTAATAGGCGTTGACGATGAGTCTACAATATTCCCAGTTTGTATTTGCTTGTATTTATATGGATCTAGAGCACCAAGGAGACCTAGAACTCGGATGGCCTGAAATTTCGGAGAAAGAAAATTCAAAGAAAACAAAAATAAACAAAGTTACGAATTGAACACCTGGAACTGATCAAGAGCCTGCATTTTTCGCTACCTTGCTTTTTTGTAAGTTAATTGTTTCAAAGATTCTACTTTTCGAAAAAATGACATTTGAGGAAATACCTAGCGAAATGCAGTCCTAAACCAGAATCTAGCAACCAATCCCAAGGTAGGGTCCCGAAAATCCATCATAATTGAAGTTGCATTACATACAAAAACAGATAGGCTACCACTATAGATGAGGCAACATTGGATAAGGTCTTCAAGCAGAAAAAGCACTTTTCATGGCAACTCGTATTTTTCGGAATCGTTCACTTCATCGAATAATCTCAGCTGTTTGTGAAGAAAAAGCTTAAGACGTTCTAAACACCGTCCAACTTCGGTTTTACCCACCTCCTTTCGGATTCCAGGTGACTGCTCATTTTTCAAGAAATTCAGAAGCACTTCTAGTAAATTCGGATACTTCCTGTACGGCTCTACTACGTATCTGGAGAGGATAAAATGGATAAAGAATTAAACTGAGGTTGTGCGAAAAGCAAAGCGAAAATCAAATTAACTAAGTCATTCCTTGTTTTATTCTTTTCCCAGTAATCACGATCTATCGGTAGAAATGGACCACCAGACTACTTGCTTGTTTTATCTACCATTCTAACGGCTTCTTCTTTCAGTAAATTATGTCGAGGAAAGGCCATGGCGGCCAACAAAGCCCTAACAAGGGAAGAAAGAAGAAAGCGAAAGGTTAGGAGGAGAGGGAGATCAGATCAAGTTTATTGATCCTAGATTCGAAAGATGGCACGTTGTAAGATCCAGGAAAGCAAGAAGAAGGCAAGGCGCTTCGTAAACTGCATGTCCTTAGGATGAATGATGCTTTGTGGGATAGAGTTCGTTAATTAGGCGGGTATGAATGAGTCGAGCTGCTGGTGGTTCTCACACGCGTCAGAGGAACAGGAATAACATCCCTGATCTCCTGAGAGCAATGCCCGTTTAAGTATCTGCCTTATTGGATTATTGCCAGTGGATTACTTTGTCGGATCATTACAAATTCATCTATTTTGGAAACACCTTGTTTGCAATCTTCTTCGAAGATACAACGCAACCTGGTCTACGCTAAAAATACATTGAATGAGAAAGCAAATGGAAGCTGGCGAGAGTGAAAGGATCTCATTCTGAGGAGATGTTGCACTGTACAGAGGCAAATTAGATACAATAAATAATCGAACGACTGGATCTTACATTACAGAAGCGACTTCATTGCGTTTATACTTACCCTGTACTTTCAACTAATTGGCCAAATGTCCACAGGGCCACCTGATGAAACGGAAACAAATACATAGAATGAAAATGATCAATTCAGACAAAACTCCCAAAACTACATTTCAAAGAAGAAAAAAAAAGTCATGAGCATCGCTATTAGGTGCAGATAGTACGTATTCTGTAGAAGGAATAAGATGTGGCCTATTCCGGAGTTATTAGATTTTTAAAAATTTTATCAATTTTTCTTTCTTTTATCTCATATTTCTGTCAACCGTTTTTCGCTATCAATTTCTTGATCATTGTATCAAAGCAGATAGCCAGTTGTACACTACATGTAACTAGAGAGGTGTAGAATTGTAAATTTTAACTATGCTTCATGAATTGAAGTTTCAAAAAAATATTACTAGAAGGAAAGTGTGCATGTGCGGTAAGACAGAGATCTCGTTTGTACGGTGAGACACTTGGACAACAAGAGGTCATCATTTCGTCAACAGTATGGACATGCCACGACACAAGAAAATCAAGGACATGTAGAGACCCAAACCAATGCCAGAAAGAACATTCCCCTTGAATATAACAATACTCGCATGCTACAGAAAAATGATACTAGATTTGATACTAGATGCATTAAATGAAAAACAATTTTTAAAGCAGGTTATGTTAACAGCATGTTAGAGGTGGCAAGATAAGATAAGAAATGAATATGTACCTCTCTTTTAACTAAAGATGAAGCATCCTGTAGCATTTCAATTATCACTTTGAACAGCTCGTCGACGTTCTTTCTCATCTCACAACCACTAACCTACAGATCAAAAGCCAGAGTCATGGAAAAATCCGGTCATGTCTGAGAGCTAAGAAAATTTCCACATTGAATTTAGAAATTTCCATGAAAGATTCCATTTTCAGTTGAAATTATGGCATTGTGAAGCTTGCTAAAATTCCCACATGTGACGTGGCGAGTTTTGATTGATCTAAGCCAAAAAAGGCAAAGCCCATCCCTCACCACGCTTAGTGAATAGGACGGCGCCCATCTCCGTTTCATCAACCCGTGGGCCACATAGCAGTGCAAGCACAGTGAATGCTACAGTGTAGGCTGTCCATCTGGTAGCACTGGGTGTCTAATGATCTAGTGATCATTCTAAAATAAAAAGCATCCAACGAAAACATAGAATGGGATTTTAGCAATTTTCGGCTGATATTCTATCCTGGAAAATTTTCAACTCCTGTCTTGTATGTGTCTCAATTTTATATTAAAGGATGGATGTCCGTTATTCATAACGGTATAATTAACACACTGATACTAAATAAATATGCATTGATACACAATATTATCGATATCATCATTATCATTACTATCATGATTATTTACTGGTGTATCATCGATTGCAATTCTCTATAGCGGAAGAGGATAAAAACGTGCTAAAAATGTGGGTTGAGGTTCTCCCGAAAGTATCAGCAATATTTTACAAAAGCTGGAAAAAACAACTTTTGGTACGTCTTAAAAACCATGCACTACGTTGTGTTAAATAAAAAGAGGTGACATGCTGCCAAATGTAAGAAATGGCACAGGGTAAAAACGACCAAACGAGGTTTCAATAAAACTTGACTTAGAAGTGAAGTGCAATGAAGAGATAGAGAAGAATACCTGAGCCAAGTCCCCGATTGTATGCAACACGCTTGTTACAACACCAGGATTGGGATCCTGGTCTTTCAACTTTGGAATCAACGCCTAAAAAAAAGGGAAATCTACGGCGTATATCATGGCACTAGAAAAAACTAATGACATGCAACAAATACAGGCGAAAACTGTCACATTAAGAGCGATAGACATCATTAAGGGATAAGCCTAACTGTAAAACTAATTTGAAAGACATTCATTATAAATCTAATATCATTATGTTCGTTCAATCACCAGCTTCGTTAAACCAAATTTCTATATTCAATTAAATAAACTAAATCATTGGATTGATAATTGGATTGACGTTGGGATTGCTATTTTCAATGAACATTTGTATCTTAATTCTTTTATATCGCCATTTTGCTAAATTAGTTTATTTGTAGATCGACGGCCCCTCGCAAACCAGGACTGCTGAATGGATTACCGTCCAAAAATAATTGAATTTATTTATCTATAATTATATTCATCAATAAAAACTTCGCTCGACGGTGAAATTCGAGAATGATTCATAAACCATATCTGTACACAACCTACCCTAAGAATCGGTTCCATGTATGGCTTGATGAGCCTTGGTGCATTGAAAACCAAGTGGCCTAGCATTCGTGCGCTCTGCTCTTTATTTCTACCGATTCCACTGTACTCTAACTCTGTCAGAATCTAAAAACAATCCCATGGAAAGAAAACATTACAGCATCCTTTTAAGTCAAAAGATGAGAATGAGAGACTACCAATGATACAAAAGAAAAAGTGGACTTTTATTCCCGTTTGGCTGCTTGCTCGGCGGCGATTTCTACCTATTTATATGCAAAAGAATGGCTACTGAATCGTTAGAAACATATCAGATTCGAGTTGGGTCAAAGGAAAAGTTTGCAAAAATTGAGAGGAATGGAAATTCTCAAATGATTGAAATATTGAGAGACAAATTACTGTGCATATGTATATGAAGACAAAGAAATATAGTAAATCCAGTCTGACGTGAGAGAGTATAATACGAAACAATGAACTTCTTGTATGTCTATATACACTGCATTTTCCGATCAATTTTTCACAATAAAGAACTAGCAAAAATATCCCGCAAACATTGTAAGGAATGCCTCCTTCCTCCTTTCCTGAATCTTACAACTTGCCATCTTTCCAATCAAAGATCAACAAACGTGATCTGACTTCCCTCTCCTCTGAGCCCTTCGCTTTCTTCTTTCTTCCTTTGTTGGGGCATTGTATAGGCCACCATGGCCTTTCTCCAACATAACTCACCCAACCCTAGAATTTGCCATCTTTCAAATCTACGATCAATATACTTGATCTGATCTCCCTGTCCTCTTAGCCCTTCGCCTTCTTCTTTCTTCCTTTGTTGGGGCTTTGTATAGGTCACCATGGCCTTCCCCAACATAACTCACTAAAAAAAGTGGGCATAGAGGATCGAAATCCTGAATGATCGGACATTAATGATTACAAGTGCATTCGTAATACCCATACTTGGATCAATGTCTTTCTCAAAGAGGGGAGAATGTATGCAGGGTTGTAGCTGCTCAATCTTCCAATAGAACCCAAAGCCAATTCTCGAATCGTGAACTCCTCGTCATTCAGCGCCACAAACAATGCTTGAAGGTTCTCCGCTTGGGCTAAATGTGCATCAAATCTTTCGTCGAGGGAAGCAAGTACGCAATATCGTATGTCGGGATCTATGGAGGAAAAACACTGATTGATAAATCGCCTTGTGATCGACGTTTGACACACTTCGATCCTCGTGATAACGTACATTCACGCCTAAGGAAGTGCTGAAAATTGAGAATCATTCTCGACGGGTGAGAAATACCAGGTGCGCCTTAATCATACGATCAATGGTTCAAATCAACCCTCAGCTAAACTTTCGCTTACAATGAGGAGAGTCGCCAGCTCTCTGTAATTCCCAGCGTAGGAATCACGATGTGTGGTCACATCGAGAGGAAGTCACATTAGCATACAATCAAACGTTTCTCAGCATAACAGTAAGAATACAAGTACCATTAACAATGTATGAAAAAATGGAAAAATACGGACCTGGATCTGTGATTCCAACAGTTAGGAGCTTACTCAAAACTTCGGAAACAACCTGAGTGCTGGCAGCACTGAGAGGGTATTGATGAACACCTTTGCTTGGTACGACCATCGGCTGCAATGATCAAGAAAAATATGGGTTGCTTTAGCTGGTAGCAGGCTGAAACAAA
Source organism: Pseudorhiza aurosa (assembly GCA_964026355.1). NCBI lineage: Eukaryota > Metazoa > Cnidaria > Scyphozoa > Rhizostomeae > Lychnorhizidae > Pseudorhiza > Pseudorhiza aurosa. The sequence goes on along the minus strand of OZ032114.1, from coordinate 10,543,161 downwards.
TTTCATCACCAAGATATAAATATGATGTAATAATTTGAAGATAAACCGTCTATCTAAAGTTTGCGACTACCATCATGAATACACTAATTAAAGCCAACTATATAAACGCAGAAATACCCTAAAATAAATCTAAAAATTATATGTAAAAATATATGTTAAAATTTAGGATATACATTAACCTACATGGAGCCTAAATTTGAAAGAAATGCTTCGCAAAGCCTGCAAATGCATTTGTCTGTTGTCCCATTTTTTATGTGTATCTTAAAGATTTGTCGAGCTCTGAACGCCTAAGTTGCAAGAATCTTTGATTGCAATTGGTAATGTTTGCCAAAACCTAAATAAAGGAGTGACAAAAGGCATCAGGTTGTAGATTGCAATCGCTGTTTATTTTGATTGATAAAAAACTAGACGGCTGCAAAACCTGATGCAGACGAAAGGTTTGTTGGTTCGTTGGCCTAAGACGAGGCTGTTACCAAGAGCAATTGAGGCAAAAACTCTCTGAACATTTAAAAGTGACAATCGCAAGCAGCTTTCGAGGCAACATGCAGGCCGAAAAGACTGCTTAACGATCTCTTCAATTTCTCTGATTCGACTTTGAGATGATGAATGGAAAACTCAAGACTTATCAAAGGTCAAGCTATACGTACATGCGGTGTTGGTGTTAGAAGGCACGAGCACGTTCGAACAGCTTCCATGCGTATTTCCTTGTGTTCGCTCGACAAAAAGTTATCCGCACAATGAGTGACAAACTTTGTCAGTGTGTGGCCTAAAATTTACAATTTTCGTCATAATATCGAGCACAATTTAAGTAAAACTGTACATAAGAATAATGGAATGAATTATGGATTCGTTTAGATAAACTTTTTGTATGTTGAGTGGATCGGTCTTCTTAGCGATGCAATCAAGTGGAAGTGTTTTCTTAGCACAATTGCACGGCATACTTGATTCAGAGCATAACAGAACCTAGAGCCACGGGCTCAGAGTTCTCTTTTAGGGACGTCGACTTCTAGAAGGTATTTTCCCAAGGGAAGTAGACTTCTATGAGGTAGTTTCCCGTTGTCTTCTCAACAATGGTGTCTTTATTGGGAAAAAAGCAGAATTTGAGCTCGCAACCACTGCGTCGTGATTCCACACACTGATTAACTACACTTCGGCTTTCGTATAATGCAAAGCAAATAATAGACATCGCACAATCATAATGTGGCATTTTTCGCTCTTGCAAGGATTTAGCTGTACAAATTTAGCGACACTTTTCGCAGTGCAAGCGACTTATGTGAATGCAGAATTTCCAATAACTCGCGAATCCCATTCTCAATGGCAACTGACTTTATTGTAAGAAAATACGTTTAAACTGGATACATTCAACTTATATACATTCAAAAAATGCAACTGGACATTTATAAAATTTAGAAGATGAATCCGTCAATATCATCTTCCTTGGAAAACAAAGCGATTAGATTCACACTGACAATCACTTTCGCATGAACTTATCGTTCCTCTTGATGTTTTCAAATTAGGTATCATCGATTCATGTGAAGATACGGATGGAAGAAGATCTAACCTTCAAAATCAAATGTTCCAAGCGTTCTCAGGGCTAAGGTTGTCATCGTGATGTCATCATCGGAAAAATTGAAATGTGAAGAGCCTGAAAAAATAGGGAGAAAGCTGTTGTATAACACCTTAATTTTCATGCTAAAACTAGTTAAACACTTTTTTCTAGTGAGTTGTGTTGGGGAAAGGCCATAGTGGCCTTTACAATGCCTCAACAAAGGCCATGGAGGCCTATACATAGCCTAAACAATGGAAGAAAGAAGAAAGCGAAAGGCTTAGAGGAGAGAGAGATCAGATCAAGTTTATTGATTTTGGATTTGAAAGAAGACAGGCTGTAAGATTCAGGAAAGCAAGAAGAAGGCAAGAGGTTCCACAAATTTCATGTTTTGGGATGAATGATGATTTGTGAGATAGAGTTTGTGGAGTAGGTAGGCAGATTATGTGGTAAAAGGAGAATATGGATTTCTGACTAGGTCCCTTAGAATTGCGTTTTCATACCTGAAGGCGTGGGTGTCTGCATCGCACTTTTCGGCATGCCAGGATGACGTAATGGAACATGCATCAGTATGTTAGACAGCATATTAAGCAATCCATCTAATAAAAGAGACGAATCATTGGGACGTGCAACAAAAATAAGTAATCGCTAGATTCGAAACACTGCGACAAACCACTCAGCCATACCAACATGGCACAACCTCTGTATATTCTACTTTCCACTCTTCCTATAGGCTAAATCAATATTCAGATTGTAATTAGACGGTTACTCCATTCCCCTAACACTTGATTGAGACGGTTGGGGGATAATATCTAAAGCATCACAGTCGAACACGAATGCAGTGGAGCGAGAGAACGACCGCTTTATACAGCTCTGTCATCGGGCGCCTGAAGTTAAGTTGGGTCAAGCCAGGTTGACATCGAGATGGGGGACCTCTTGGACGGCTGGCCACGCAAATCATCTCTTCCCTCTTCGGAATGGATGCTAAACATAAAGTCCTACGCTTGGATGCGGCATGCCCTGTTGGGTCAAATTAGCTTTGAAATAGATCGAGACCATCCCAGCCGACTTGAAATGATTTCATATTTAATACACTTTGTTCATATGTCATTCATATTTCATATATCTTATTCACGTTTCATATATCTTATTTGTGCTTCATTCTTTTAAGGAGGGTTACCCTTCAGCATAGGCTGGTCTTCAAGGGGACCTCCGAAAAAAACATTAATTACAATTGAGACAAAAAAAACGAATTAATGAAGAAAAAACATGCTGGTACCTTGAATATGCTTCTTGGAAGTTGGAATGAGATCGGCAAGGTCTCGCAAACAAGCAGTTAAGGCGGGACTGAGATAAAGATTCGCATGATAAGAATAATTATAAAAATAATAGCAATAATTGTCATAAGGGAAATAATGATAAATTAGGAATAAATCGGAGTGTGGATGTATTACAGAAAACTTGTCTGCTTGGGACGACTCGCATACTCCGAAAAGTCTTTCATATCTAATGAATTGAAGGAAAGCAAGGAAAAAGAAGACAGAAAAAAGAAGATTGAATTCATAAGGACGAAAAGAAGATAGCTTCTCATCTTAGGTCTATGGAGGTGGCTTGATGAAAAGACTGAACAATCCGGTGACAAGATCGAATACCGTGTGAAATTATGATAATTACAATCCGATCACATTTCCACAGAAATAAGCTCCGAAAAGTCTTTCATATCTAATGAATTGAAGGAAAGCAAGGAAAAGAAGACAGAAAAAAGAAGATTGAATTCATAAGGACGAAAAGAAGATAGCTTCTCATCTTAGGTCTATGGAGGTGGCTTGATGAAAAGACTGAACAATCCGGTGACAAGATCGAATACCGTGTGAAATTATGATAATAACAATCCGATCACATTTCCACAGAAATAAGCTCCGAAAAGTCTTTCATATCTAATGAATTGAAGGAAAGCAAGGAAAAAGAAGACAGAAAAAAGAAGATTGAATTCATATGGACGAAAAGAAGACAGCTTCTCATCTTAGGCCTATGGAGGTGGCTTGATGAAAAGACTGAATCCGGTGATAAGATCGAATGCCGTGGGAAATTATGATAATAACAATCCGATCACATTACCACAGAAGTAAGCTCAAGTAGAAGCAACGTACTGTTGTAAGCAAAGGGCCTGATTATTGTATACAGTTTTTCCTGGAAGTAATCATATGTTACAAGATGATAAATTTAGGTGAATGTTTCAGAGTTATTGAACGTTATAAAATTTGCACTTATATACCAAAACATGGCTGGCTACAAAAAAGAGAAGCAAAAAGATTTTTACACAATGAAAATTGAAAATTTTCCTGTTCAATTTTGTTATCAAACAAGAGCATATTTGCGTACCTTAGTCCCACTCCGAGCATCTGGTCAATGATGTCTTTAAAAATCGAGTCCTTTGTGGCCATTTTTTGACCAACTGCTCTTGCTATCATGCTTACACAAGCAAATATCATTGGATCGACTGATGCTGGCTTTCTCCTACAATCAAAACATGACCATAAATACTGAGTTCATCATTAATTTGCCTTTTCCTGAAGATACTAGAGTCCACACGAGGGTAACTGTCTATAGGCGAAACGCAAAAAAACTGAAAAAGAAGTTCCATATAACTGATGCAAGCTTGGATCTGCTTGGATCTGTGATAATGCAAGAAAATAGCAAAAAAAAAATGCGAAAATCTAAAGCAGCGAAACAAACGTAAGAGTGTCACACGGTTTTATCAGCGTAATGTGGACTCGAATTCGATTGTTGGTCTGAAGGTAATACGGCACAAATTAAAGCAAATTTGAATCCAACTCTTTGAACTAGCATCGCAGATCAAATTGCTGAAGATGTACCACTTTGAATAATAATAATAATAATAGTAACGAGTTTTTTACAGGATAAAAACTTCAACAGTTACAAAATTGCTGCTATCAATGTTTGTCCCGTAAAGAAAGGTGCTTAAAAAGAAAACATAAATATATTACAATTACGTGTCTAAAAAAACAGTTTTACATTCTTGACATGTTAGCATCTTATACAAATGTATTGTTCAAAATCTCCCTAACAGCTCTGGTCTTGTGATGTAGCATAACTAATTACTGCCCTCGTCGCATCACCAGCCTCACTCCAGTTCCCATCTACTGCTGGATGGACAGACAGAGGGAAAGAGACACGTGTAACAGCGTGGGTTCCAGCACAAGACCGTCCACAAAACAGACACGTGTTAATGCCGACTCCGCCATTCCTGTTTCAATTATCATTGAGTTTATGCACGGTGAAGCAAAGAAACTATTCGCTGCTGTGCCTTAGTATAGTAACGTATAAAAACATACTTGTGTCCCAAGTCTTTACTTGGCAGCGAGTTCTTTATGTATTCTAGAACATTCTTCCATTTTCTCCAGAAGCGAACGATATCATTTTTAACAGCCACAGCTAGTAACCCTATCGCCTCAAATGCAGCAGACCTCTCCTTTTCCTAAAAATGATAAGGCAATAACACAATCACTTTCCAAAGCCCGCAGTGGCGTCAATGATCAACTTGACACGGACAACACAGAAAGTTTGCGGAATGACCAAATAATCAAGGAACCGGATAATTCAAGAGTTGGACAAGAAATTAATGATTGCGGTAAAGGTTGGATAAATCTAGGTGGAAAATGCAAACTGCGTTGCATACTCCAATTCGAGTGTAGCAGAAACCAGAGACAGGGCTCCACTTTCCCTAGGAAAGTGGACTTTATGAGGTGGTTTCCCATGGTCTTCCTTGCCAATGGCACTTTCAATGTGACAATTGGAGGAATCGAACTGACAAATCCTGTGTTATGAGTGCATATCCTTAACCACTACACCACGACATGGTCAAAGAGTCAGAGAAAAACAACATTGCACATCAAGAGCCTTGAATGGTATAAATTAGATGAAAATTCCACTCTTCTTTGTCGCAGATAGTTTCCATGAAAACATATGTCGATATGCAGACATTTTCACTTAAAATTTGAAACTTTTTCTCAAAGCAACTTCCAAATTTGTACATAAATTAATCTGCCATCACACAGTCGAAAATATCAATGAAATAATTATCCACTTTCTAAACTCTCAAAAATTAACTCAAAACAAAAAGAAACATTTTCTCCATACACGTTGCAAGAACAATTCCCACGGGGCAATAAAATCCACTTGTGACACAAAAACAAGGCCCCATGAGGTCTCCATTTGTTTGCAAGCAAACAAGGAACACAATAGCACGTAACTAGATGAAACTTAAAGTAAACTCTTCCACACAATAGATAATCAATGATCGGTTGTTCAAATATGAACAGCAGAAAGCTGAATACCTTTCTCCCCAGGCACTGGTTCATGTATAATATCGTATCGCTCAAGTGCCTAAAAAAATAAAAAAAACTGCATCATAGAAATTCTCACTGAAACCAAAATACTTTGCTTGGAACTAGAAGTTGCTTGAATGAGGTGAAAAAATTTACCCAAGAATGAAGAATCATAATGAATGCAGTCTGGACAGCCATAGGGGAACAACTAACGTTGTAAATGCAGGTCGCAAGCGGGTTCATGAATGCAAAGTAACAAAAACGTACAGTTTGACGAAAGTGTTTGGCTTAAAAGCAGCAAGTTGCGGGAGCAGTGTCAATAGGGTCTGTTGTATGAAGATGTTCCTTGATCCTCGGTATCTCATGACCAATGATGAAACCTATAAAAAAGAAAAAAGAATATTATGCAACAAGTATAAAGCAGGCAAAACAAGGCTAAGATTCAGTCATACTAATGATTACAGGATATCACTACCAAAAGGGATTCTATTCTAGAGAAATAAAATGTCCATGGAAAATGGCTCCCGGGCCCACCATACAACGTTTCAGTTGTTGACATTATTGATACTTGGTTATTCCGTTTGTTTGTTGATATTATTATATCAAAATGGTTACATAATTAGTCATTAGTCAGCCTCGAGCTATTAGGGACGCAAATCTTGAGAAAAGAATTTACTATAATTATTATTCTGTATAGATTGCTATGTTGGGGAAACGCGTTGATGTCCTACATCAAAACCAAACCAAAGGACGAAAGATGGCAGCGAAAAGAGATCCTGTTTATTGACCTAAGATTAGAAAGGTGGTAAGTTTAAAGATTCTGGGGAGGAACAGGACGGGAAGACCTTCCATAGATTGCAAATAGCCAAAATGCTTAGAACCAAGAGAAAAAGCTTAAGATCATGATTACGAGCGATAGTGATTACTTTTATCACAACCCATGTCTGGCTGAATGATTCAAAAGCATTCAAATTGCAGAAAAATAATTGCAGTAAAAATACTGGACAGCGGTGTGCGTCATACATCCGCAAATTTTTCATCCACAAATTCTTTGCAATAACGGCTTTGAGAGTGCGGCATGTTGTGAGCCCCAGAGTTCCACAGCGGAACAAAAGTGCGCTGGTGCTGGCTCCCTTGCGGAAGAAATTTCCCACTTTTCGATGACCATGATGCCTCAGATACAGTCTCTATCCGGACAGGGTTGTCACTATAAACTTCTTCCATTTGCTGCCGTAGTCTCTACAAAATCAAAAGCAAATTTCAGTATCTCATCAATTTGCGATATCTTGCACAATCTTGAATCAAAGCTGAATTAGGAATAAAAACCTGGCGGAAAAAATAGGAAGCAAAAACATTAACAGAAAACTTGAAAAGAGTGCACCTTTTTATCTTTTTCTAAAAATACAAACCAATAACAGTAACAGTAACTTATTAAGCAAGATTTAGCAGCATTCCCAGCGAGAGAAGACACGAAGTCACCAAGTACTCATACAGCGGACATGGCAGTTGAGATAACTAGCTTTCCCCTTTTCTAGCGACCCATTTGTATGAGAAATTGGAAAAGCTAGAGAAAACGTGGAGGGAAGGAGTAGAAGGAGGAGGAGAAAAAGGAGAAGAAGAAGGAGAAGAAGTGGAAAGAAGAAGGATAAGAAGAAGTGGAAAGGAGAAGGAGAAGGAGAAGGAGGAGGAGAAATGGAAAGAAGAAGAAGGAGAAGAATGAATGAAGAGAAGAAGGATTAGAAGAAGGAGAAGAAGAAGTGGAAAGAAGAAGGAGAAGGAGGAGAAGAAGGAGAAGGAGGAGAAGAAGGAGAAATGGAAAGAAGAAGGAGAAGGAGAAAGAGGAGAAAGGGAAAGAAGAAGCAGAAGTGGAAAGAAGAAGGAGAAGAAGGAGAAGGAGGAGAAAGGGAAAGAAGAAGCAGAAGTGGAAAGAAGAAGGAGAAGAAGGAGAAGGAGGAGAAAGGGAAAGAAGAAGCAGAAGTGGAAAGAAGAAGGAGAAGAAGGAGAAGGAGGAGAAGAAGAAGAAGAAGAAGAAGAAGGAGAAGAAAAAGTGGAAAGAAGAAGGAGGAGGAGAAGAAGAAGTGGAAAGAAGAAGGAGAAGGAAGAGAAGTAGAAGGAGAAGAAGAAGTGGATAGAAGAAGGAGAAGGGGAAGAAGAAGAAGAAGTGGAAAAAAGAAGGAGAAGGAGGAGAAGAAGAAGTGGATAGAAGAAGGAGAAGGAGAAGAAGAAGAAGGGGAAGAAGAATAAGGAGAAGTGGAAAGAAGAAGGAGAAGAAGGAGAAGAAGAGGACATGACAGCCTTACACACAATATTTGAGAATACCAATCCATTATCAACTGCACTTATAGAAGTATGCATGCAGGCCTGATATGGGAGAAAATAGAATACAAAAAGGTAAAGTAGCAACACTGCATAATAGAAACAGCAGTAATGAAGGAAAGTCTTATACTAATAATAAAAAACACTTTACTTGGGGCGCGCTCTTGGAAGGGACTGCAGGCAAAGAGATTTATTAAGAAGCTTGTAATCCTAATTCTCTCTTATTATAAATGACAGTGATAATGATAAAGGAACTTTTATTGCGCTGTATCTCCTCAGGGCTCATAGGCGTATTACATACTTTACAACTAAATGATAAAATTTAATAAAAACATTATACATTGTTTATGCTAAAATGTTTTCGAAATAAATTATTAATGAACCCAAAAATGTACCCACCTCTCCTTCACTGCATCCATTTCGTACCAGCTCTTGAATGACAAGTAATGAACCATGCGCTTTGTCTTCTTTGGTTAGTACAACACCCTTCTCTCGTGTGTTGGTAGTGTCTTCAAATCCACGCCTTGCCTTTTCATACACTTGCTACAAAAACAGAATTCCTCTTTAGAAAGCATACACTATCCTACAAATTATCATTCATCCCAAGAACGTGCAAACTATTGATCCTTTTGCTTTCTCTTCCCTTCCTGAATCCTACAACTTGCCAGCTTTCAATCTAGAATCAATAAACTTCATCTGATCTCTCTCTCGTCTTAGCCTTTTACTTTCTTCTTTTTTCTATTTTTGGGGCTTTGGATAGGCCACCATGGCCTTTCCTCAACATAATTCACTAAAAAAAGAGCAACAATTGAAAAATCCTGAGACAATCCATATTGCTGCCACTAAGTGCTCGCAAAATTTTTACAGTCCAGGTTTGAGATGCCCTCGTGCACGCATTTTCTTCACTCTTGCTCTGTTCACTCAACAGTAAATGAGAACCTGGATTGAATCTGGTGGTAAAGTATGGCACAGAAAAGTGTCCGTTCACACTACCTCACAATGCACTGGTTCATGATAGCACATCTCTAACAAAACATTTCCCACTGCTCGTTTGAAACATGGGACTAAACTGAACTCTAGTAAGACTCCTCTGTTTGAGATGGTTTGAAACCAAAAGCTATCAAGATGTCTGTCCACACAAATTTAGCTTTTTAAAATTTTTGGCAACTATCTGCTATTGAAGCAAAGCTACTTAAGAGAAAACAAAAGACTATAATTTGTACTCTAAAGGGACAGAGAAAATACTTCTGCAAAGAAAGACATTATCCTGCTTTCTGTTTCTTCCAAGTGAAAACAGACTGTCTGTCATAAGATGAAAGCAGGTCACGTGATTTTCAGTCAGCAGAATGGTTTTCAATCAAAAAGCGTACCTTGTACCAGTGCGTAAAATGATTCTTCTTTGTCTCTCTTTGTGTTATTATTGCAAAACAAGCTCTCAATGCTTCTACAGCACCTTCCCTGATTGCCGGCTACGGAAACAGTATGAATGAGAATAACTTTCTTTTTCAAACTTCATTTCTTGGAATATTTACCAACATACAACTGCAAACCTCTCTAAATAGGAAGCCTACAATTGGTTACTTTAACAATAACAAACAAGATATAGAAAGGAAAAAAAGCTACTAGAAAGGAATGGGAATTTTCAGATAATAATAATAATTATAACTGAAATATTCATACAGGGTAAACCTTGTCAGTACTACAAATACTGTTATCAGTAAGGACCCTGTTTAAAATTAAAAGTAAAGAAATTTTAAAGAAAAGTAAACTCATCCATATACAATGTAAAAGTGTTAAATGTCCTTTGATACTTATTGTTAAAAACCTAACTTAGATAAAGGCACAAGCACATGTTTGACAAAGATTTTGAATGAGCTAATTCCTTTGATATGTTTTGCTTTGTTTTATTGTAGGCAGCCCCTGGTGGCCTAGATCAAAGCTCAAACAAAGGACAGATGAGAAACGCTAGGAGGAGAGGGAGATCAGACCATGTTTATTGAAAAGCGATTTGAAAGAACACAAGTTGGAGGGATTTTGGGGAGGAAAAGGAAAGCAAGACCTTCCACTGATTGTAGGTGGTTGGAATGAATTATGATTAATGGGACAGAATTTCTGAATGGGGTAATTGAATTGGGAAAGTGTGTTAATGGGTGGAGCTTCTGGTAGCCCTACAATTCTTCAGGGGATGCTTGTAATATATCTCAATTTTGTCAATTTTCAATAAAAAGTGATTAAAATCAATTACCTTTGGGTCTCTTATCGCACTAAAAATATTGTCAAAGAATGACTGAACATGTTGAAAGAAGAAGGCAGGTGCATTGACGGCCAGCTCTTTCAGCACAAGTACCTGATGGAAATAAACAAAACTGTCAGAATCTAAGCATAGCTTCAGGAAAACTCAGGGGTGTAATATTTATCCATTGATCCTATGGTCAGTGGTTTGAAACCACACTCAGCTAAACTTGACGAAGCAGAGGGAGATTTGCTAGCTTTCTGCATTTGGAGTCACAAGCTTGGGTGTTATTTGCAACATTCCAGTATATGAAAAACAGTTCAGTTTGGAAGTAAATTACAATGGCCTTAATGGATATTGCAAAGCAGTATGATTGAAGAACAAAAATTGTCTGATCAGAACTTTCCAAAAAAAAATTATAACTTTAGCACATGGATTTATCTGCTGCTTATAGCCATAGGCGATGAATTCAATACCACAGCAAAGAGGTATGGGGCATTGGCCTTGGGCCTCCCCCAAGGACAGGCCTTAAGATTTCAGCAGCTTTTTCATTTGAATTCAACCTATGGCGCTTGCTACACTTGATATTTACACTGTATTTGTTGTTTAGTTGATCTTTCCATGATTCATGTTTTCTAGATTCAAAAATATAAGATTGGGACGAATTGGAACATCTCCATTGACTGCTGACTATTGCCAAGTATCTAATATAAAGAGGACCAAACACGCAGAGGGTATTTCAATGTGGACTGATTGACTGTCAAAAAATTGGCTGCCAGACTAACAGGCCTCTACATTTTCTCTGTAGCCCTGGAAAAGTTACAACTGGTTTTTTTCTTTTTAGTGAGTTACGTTGAGGAAAGGCCATGGTAGCCTATACAAAGTCCCAACGAAGGAAGGAAAAAGAAGGCTAAGAGGAGAGAGAGGGATCAGATCAAGTTCATTGATCTCAGATTTGAAAGATTGCTTTACTGAATCACATTTCCATAATATTCCTAAACAACGTCTGATGGGAGCTATGCAAATAAAAAAGCCACATTAGTTAAAAAGCAAAAGTACAAGCCCTTTCTTTGATAATTTACGTGTTCATGAATGTTCAGTCAAACTTCATTAAGTTTCATAGCAAGCAAAGTTATGTTCCAAAAGATGTCCTGGGGAGCTCAGTAGGTAAACATATAAGGTATACATATAACAAGGTGGTACTCTCAATTGAGACAGTTTATTGGAAAATTTCATAAGAAATTATCTTAGCTTGATGTGTATGGAATAAGCCCTAGTGGCTTATAGCAAAGCCCCAAATAAGAAGAAATAGTTAGGCTAAGAGGAGTCGTAACTAAATTCAAATTCATTAATTTTGGACTGAAAAGAAGAAAGGTTGTAGGATGTTGGATTACATTATTAATCCTTAATTACAGCTATGAATTGGCACTGAAAAGAAATTCCATAAAAAATCCTGAATGCTAAGCCAGAGAAGGCCCACACAAACCCTTCTTGAAAATCAAAGCCCTAGACCAGGGGTGGGCAAACTATGGCCCACCGAGTGCTTTTTTGTGGCCTGCCAAGAACTTGTATCAAGCAACAACAACTCTTCCTTTCTTCTTGTTTACTAATCGCTTTTTACCGTATAAACGCATTATAAACATGTAAAGCGTTATCATACTGAGGATGGATTATGTTTTCAAAAGATTTAAGCATATTTTTCATTTCTATTGCGTGACAATCTGATTTTGAAACAGCCTTGGCAACATACTGTATGGCCCTATCAAACTTATGATTTGTGATTATGCCTTTGTGCTGAAAAGTTTGCCCACACCGGCCTTAGTCAATTGATGGATAAAAAGATAAAAAGGTATACAAAGGTATTTCACTTACAGCGTCATGCCTTCTCAATTCAATTCGATCACCATCCAGACACTCTAGTGCTCTCATTACTTCAAACTCCACATAATCTGCTGAAAATATCCCCCCGACTTGAGCGAGCCTACCAACTGCTTTTGCCCTCATAACCATCACTCCAATATCATTTCCAGGTTGCATATTACGTAAGTAGTTTGCAAAGCGAGAAGTTCTGTTTGCATTTCCACCATCAACGCCAATTAAGCTCACTGAAACGGCATAAGCACAAAGCTGCATCAAAATTTAATCTCACATATTCTTGAGAATAAAATAAACGATATGGATTTCTTGCAAATATTCTAAGGTGAATTTCTTATACAAGGTGTGATTTGGCCATTAAAGTATGATCAACTCTGGAAATTTTTTATGCAGAAGTGAATATTAAAGCATCCTTAAAGTTGACATTAGGCTGCATTGGATTTAGTTTTGTCAAAGAGAGTATACAACTATGGCTCTATTTACCAAAGTCTTGTCAAAAAACTTATGGCATGTTTTTATGGCAAATTGCAGGCAATTTTGAGTTTGTGTTTACAACTTCAATGGATCATAAGTCATATTACAATGATTACGTTTAAAATCACTCAATTATTCATCATCAATTTGAATAATTATCAAAATCATTCTTTTGAAATAAAACCTTCAATATGATTCCTTGGAATTCTAGCCATCACAAGCAAGTGTATTGCTTTGCCATGGGTGTCATTCTGATACTTAATGCATGCTAAGGTTTTCATCTTTCAAATCCAAGATCAATAAACTTGATCTGATCTCTCTCTCCTCTTAGCCTTTCGCTTTCTTCTTTATTCATTTGTTGAGGCATTGTATAGGCCACCATGGCCTTTCCCCAACATAACTCACTAAAAAAAAAGGGTGGCTTATGGCTCATCAATCGATCCATGTAAGCGCAGAGATTGCCTCACTGTCTTCATAGAGGAATAAGCATATCTGCACAATATGAGAAAACAGCTGAAAATAAACATACCAATTGCGATTATTCCTCCCTTCTTCTCATTCGAATCCCCACTTTGAACTAAGACGGAAATCTGATGAATCAGATCGTCCATTAGCTGGAGGTATTGCTGCTCTGCAGTTGCTTCTCGCAATTCTGTTGTGACAAAGTGCTGCAGTTCATGAGCGAATTTCGTCCGAACATCATCACTCCGGCTTTTGAGGCCTGCGAGGATATGCTGCAACCTTTGCTGCAACATTTTCATGGGACGTTTAGGCACTTACTTCAATGTGATCAAAATAGTGCCTCGTGAAGTGTCACTTTTGAGTACCTTGTCACCTACAATGTCAAGGGCCTAGGCGACGCCTCAATCCGAGAAGTCACCGAAGGTTTAAGAGCATAATGCAATTACTTCCACTTTCATAAGATAATTCAATGAGTTTATAGTGCTATTGGAACAATTTGCCTCCAATGTATTACTTGCAGGAGTACTGGTAGAATGCGCCTGACATGAGCTTCGCCAGGACATAAAAACAGTCGATTAGGCCGGGTGAACGGTGTTGTGTTCATGGTGAGCATGCGTGGGGCAGGCACAGGGAAGCCAAACGTCTAAAGATGGCATGGGAATGCCACAAGGATCGCACAGAGAGCATTAATCAATGAAAGAACTTGATGGTTTCGCGTTCGAAAGAGAGATGCAATCAGTTGAAAAAATTCACGAATGAACGCAAGGACGTTTAACTCCAAGAGCCGTGCTTGGAAGGAAAGTCTACAAATATAGGACAAGATGTCTAAAACAGATTCCTTTGTCACCCATACGTCTCCAAATTGAACAGAAATTTCTAGCTCTAGTTTTCAAGACGCTAAAAGATCCTCAGTGCCAGACAGATATGCTGAAATTCAATAAGAAAGTAAGAATATTATATTAAGACCAAACATGAAACTATATGTTCCCAAATTAAAGAGAGAATCTTTTGCAAATATATAATTCAGTGCGATGGGTGTGGCATGTACTGCTTCGGCAGATAGGGCTGAACATGAACGAAAATTTTTTTATAAACACGTGTTGATGGGAAGATTTTATTTTTCAACGTTTGAAACGATAAGTCGAATGATTTTTCAATCTGTGAAACACTAGCTTTTCCGCATGGAAAATATTTCAGCAGTAGCATGTCAGTTCCAAGAAACTCAACTTCTTGTTTTTAACAAATATCAATCATTTATTCTTAACAGAACAATTGAATGCATCACCATGACACACAAGCAAGGCCCCTAGGGATCTCCATCCCAGTCCCAAGACACACGTGATACAATAAAATGAATCACATTGAACGGACAATGAAGGCCATAATAAACCAGCCACATGACATTACAGAGCGAAAACATTCCAAATACAAACAATACAATCGAGGTAGACAGAGTGGGTTCATCGGTATCCAGGACACAGAGTCGCTTACTGAGGGCCTATCTCCCATCATCAGGTCTACTTGCTCATAAAACTAAATTTTTCTCCTCCCTCTCCGTGATAAACTGTTGCTGTCTTTCATTTTCTTGTCTGAACATTTTAACTGCTTTATTTTTCCCTCATCTGCCCTTCACTCATGGCCAAATTCTTCCTCAAGGCGCTTGGCCATTATTTCGAACATATGCATCAGTTGCCTCGCATCAACAGTACCTGAAATCTTGGTGGCAAGATTTGAATAAGATAAGAAGATTAGCCTTTTTTTTTAGTGGGTTATGTCGAGGAAAGGCCATGGTGGCCTATAAAAAGCCCCAACATAGGAAGAAAGAAGAAAGCGAGCAGCTAAGAGCATAGAGAGATATATAGCAAACAGATGCAGCAATGTTTTTTCGAAGTTTAGTTCGTCTTGCAATTATCACGTTAGTCTGCCATAAGCTGAATTTTTTTTGCCACTGCAATTGCGTCTGAATCAGAATTTCTTTTTCCATAGCTTTTGCAGGCAGCCTGTGTCGTCTTGCTTTCGTTGAACGAAGCTAGGTTGTCTTTACCAAACTTCTCAATAACTCTCCAACCATCGGAGAAAAGAGTGGCTGAGCTGTTTCTATGGAGTGGGATATCACTGGAAGCATAATGTTTTACAAACGCTGTCATCTCTTGGTTTTGCCACACCTCGATCAATATTCACTGGTGCTAATCTTCGCCATATCAACCTGTCGTTACACCCACCATTGGAACAAAATTTCAGATATTTGGATGCAAGAAAAGAAACAAAATTCATTTATCTAACAGCATTCAATATTTTGACAAGTATAGACGTTATCATTATGATTTTTCAGTGATTATCCAAAATTCAATGCGATATATCAACTCACTGAATTACTAAAAGCAACCAACTCACGAATTAAATACTTACCATAACTAGCCTCACTAATACCATTATCATCTTTAATTTACATAAATAATTTTTCAGGAGCTACTGAAAGTCTGCCAAACTTAGCTATACGTAAGTGGGCTAAAATGGGGCTTATTCGACTACTAAAAAGTCTGTTATGGAATGACCGAGACGGCACATCCCTCGGTAATAGTGGTACAGGTTCAATCGAGAACTGGCGAGTTCATAAGAAGAACCATAGTCAGGTAAAGCATTTCAAAATGCGGACAATTCTGCACGTGAAGGTGATGTGGTCGGTTGAAATCAGAGCTGACATAGAGAATGGCACCATACAACTTAATTGGATCCTTCGTGGGCCTAAGCATAGTCTTTTGCAAAGAGTATCGCTATTATTTCCATAAACTTATTGTATCCATTTCAACGTAAAAAACCTATAGAATATGTCATATACTTAGTAGACGAACGTTTTTAGCTACATACCCATTCCAACAAGCACCATTCGAATGGGAGGCTCTAGCTTAAATACGAGGAACAGAATAACGGACAGGTAGATGTTACGAAGATTGCTTATAAACTAGCATTGGCTAGACGAACTAAATAAAAAATGTACATAAAAATTACATGAAAAAGCGGATGTACGTGTTGCCAAAAAGTTAAAAGAAGACAAAAATTAGGCAGAGCTATTAAAAAAGAGTAAAATATAACGAATGAAACAGATCATTAGAGAGTTGTTGAAACGAAATGAGCCAGGAACACCACTTATTCTTGGTAGTTCACAATAAAGACAGCTTGTCTCTTATTAGTCATTGTCCACAAAAATTCTCCCAAAGTAGCAAAAATATATAAGTGGCCATAATGCCAGAAACTCGACCGGACCTGCTTTTCTAGTTCAAGAAATCTTCCTCTCTGTAAATCACACAAGAGCATGCTGTTTTGCCACGCTTTTTAAAAATTCCCCTTAACAAGCAAGGAACAGTTCACGGCAGGAAGCTAGTCGGAAGATTAGACGCGTGATTTCTGAAATCTGTGTGTCAGACAAGTAAAAAATGCCCGTGTAAGGGCTGCTACTGAGTGAAATTACAAAATATAGCCCAGGACTTAGAATAGCAGCTATGAACAACGAACATGAGAAGGCTGTTTCTCACTCCTGACTAAAATCTTAGCGATAACATAAGCTAAATCAAAGCAATATCAAGGTAGAATCAATACGTAAATTATAAAAAAACACTTGTCCTCTTAAATTTACCGAAATACTTTGGGTGGACATCGAACCACATATATAATTATCAGTGCCCTAGCTTACTGCTAGTCTTAAATATAAAGCCAAAATGAACGTTATCAAGGAAACGCATACACTGAATCTCTTGAATCACAATGTTACGCCCCTAGGCGTTTCATGATCAGCTGGTGAAGGCAGCTACAGTGACGCCCCGAGATGCTGACGCAAGTCCTGCTACATGAAGAGTTACTTAGCGCATCATCAGCAAGTCGTTCAGCATATGATCTGCAGCCCAATACGAGGCCATGTGCAAAACAAAGTTTACCATACATACAGCAGAATCATAAGCCGTGACACTGGACACTCCCAAAAGGGCTTCGTATTTGTAGCATTTATCGTAAATGTATTCGGACCAGCAGCAATACCAGCCAATTGTCTGCTGTAACAGCAATCCAAACTCTGCACGGACAATCTTGTTTCGAGACGATTAATCGTCCGGTAGGTCCGCCATTATGTCTTGTAATTTGCTTGCATATTCCTCTAAATCTTCAGCTTCTAAAGCATCCATAACCTAGAATGAAAACGTTATATTTGCTATTCAAACGCCTTTATCCACAACAGAGAAGAACAAAGTGAAGTGACCGTATGCTAGAATCATCCAAAATACCTTACACCAAAATTATTAGAGAACGATAGAAATACTAACCGACAATGTCCATTAGTACGTTCTTTTTTAAAAACAATCTTCACCAAGAAGTCGAAGTTAGATTTTAGGACACTGGATGAAAAGTTTTTCTTACTTAGCCCTGTTACTCACATTAAAGAATTCTATACATATTTTAATACACACAAATCCAGAAGCCTCATTCCTCTCGATGTGACAATACTTCGTGATTTCTACGCTTAGAATTTCAGAGAGCTTGCGAGTCGACTCGTTCTTAGTGATATCTGTCAATAAAGCGATACCACAATCCCACTTGGATGAACAGAATGAAACGATCTCGATACGAACCTTTACTTTGTATTTGACTGCGTATGAAAGCACCTCACTGGCAGCGTTGTAGTGATTAAACGTTTCCCCATAAATCTAGAAAAAGAAGCAAAAGATTTGCGCTCAAATCAGTATTTTAGATAGTTTAGCATCTACAAATCAAAAGCTGGGCAGGGTTGCATTTTAGCAAACCAAGTAACGACGAGGACAGAAAGGCGTAAGTCAAAAGCAACATCACATGGCAATATAAAGTAGAAGACACACAACAGACAAGAGCGCCGTTTTGCAACTGCTCATGTAGCGAGAATGGCAGTAGAGTGAATCGGAAAAATCGCTGTGAACCACGACGGAAGTATCAAGGAATATATTCAGATGAATCATCTGTTGCTTGAGACTTGAAATGCAATCATTGTGAAGCGAGACCGCTATAACTGCGTCGTATCATCAACTAATCATGTACAGCAGGGATCTCAAACTCAGTTTAACTGGGGCCCGCTGGAGGCAGAGTCTGGGTGAGACTGGGCGGCATCAGGTTTTCCGCAAGAAAGGCTCTGAAAAAAACATCCCAATGCTCTCAAATATCTTCATTTTTACTCTAAGACGCGGGCCAAAAATTATCATCCTGCGGGCCAACTGCGGCCCGCAGGCTGCAAGTTTGACACCCCTGATTTACAGCAATAACAAAAGCGACGAGCAAAATGCTAACAGAGGGATGATGCAGTTGCGCCCGTCAGAAACAAACGACCTCTGATTGTAAAGCAGAGGTGATCAACAACGCTCTTGCTATGGACACTTTTGAAACTGATTTCTACCAAACATGCCAAGTTAGATTTGTGGAAATAGAGAATATCTGTGTCTATCTTGCTGTGTCCACGTCTTTCCTCTGCATGTTAACACGCACCCCATCGGACGCTTGGTAATAAAGAGAACTGGCGACTCCCTTCACCATAAGTGAAAGCTCAGATGAGGGTGGATTTGAACCTTCGCCTAAAGGATCAATGGGCAGGAGTCTTGCCATTGAGTAATTCCGATACCATGAATCTTTGAAAGAGAACCTACTATTGCAAAGCAACGCGTACGATTTCCAAACTAATTTCTTTCAGATTCACAATCCTTACTTCTCGTTGAAAATTAGCCGTGCGGGATAACTTACATCTGAAATGTGCGACAAACTCTCATTGAGCTCCTTATCTGTAGCGGAGGGCAGCATTTTAACTTCACTGTAAAATCTGAAACAGAACATTGGGAATAAGAGCAACGCTGAGAATAAAGAGCTTCTCCAACATCTAAAGCTGGGATCGGCAACCCAAAACGTTGAAAGAACCATATTGGACCAAAAAGAAACAAAAAACAAACATGTCTGGAGCCGCAAGAATTAAAGCCTTACATAAGCATTATTATGAAGGCAAGACATGCTGTATGCATCTATCTATAGTAGCTATATCTTTTTCCATTTTCAAACATTTTTTAAAAAGCTCCAGGGAGCCATTAGGATGGCGCTAAAGAGCCACCGCGGGTTAAGTACCGACCCCCGATCTAAAGAAATCGTGCATTACATTAGGCTGTAGCCCTAAGGTCCCTTGCTTAAAAATGGCATGGCATAGTACTCTTTAAAAATTGTCTCAAAACATCGATGATTAAACATCTATATTCTGCTTATACTTAATAAGCATTTCACATTTAAAATGAATAACTGTTGGTCCACTGAATCACTTTCACACCTCTCGTAGCGATATCGAAATGATTCCAACGTATTAGGACAAATCAAATTCTAACAAATGAAACACGTCAGTTCGTACCTCGCTACCTTTTTCTTGTATTCAGGAATTTCTTTCGCATACAATAGCTTATTAGAGGGAGAGTCCTGTTGATAAAATAACACAAATTGAACATACTGCATTGCTAACTATGAAAGAATTACGATCGGACCAAAATGAAGAAATTATTCTGTATTGGAAGGCTGCTGCATCTGAAAAAATGCCAGCTAGCAAGAGTCCATTTCAGGTAAATTAGCATTTACTGCTATTAGGACAATTACAATAATTTCGAAATTTTTTTGAGGTTGACAAGCATTTGAGCTTTCTAGTATAGTTTTGACGCACGGCCTTTAAAATGTGCAGTATGCTGTTTTATGTATGACAGGTTTTACTTTTAGTGAGTTTTGCTAGGGAAAGTTCATGGCGGCCAGTAGAAAGCCCCAACAACGGAAGAAAGAAAACAAATAAAGGCGAAGAGGAGGAGGAGGAGATAAGATCAAGTTTATTCATCTTGCATTTGAAAGATGGCAAATTGTAGGATTCGGGAAAGGAAGGAGAAGGCAATTATCCATGAACACAGAAAATCCTAAATATACAAATGTTTTCAAGCGTAACCAATTGCAGCAATATGCAGAAAACATTTCCATAAGATCCTTGTGTTTTCCATAATTCAACAAAAAGAGCTACGTACGGTCGCAGGTATTAAATGATCAGGGATTCATTGCTAGATAGTATGGCCCTATCGAAACAATTTCAAGTAGCTGAACGGAGCTCATACGACATGTTTCAATTTCTCAATTGAAGATAATATTCGAATGCTCTTTTCACTAAATCCCTAGTAAAATTTATCTCACTCATTTGTGTTTGTCATATCTCACTTATTGCATGCTTTTTTCTAGTAAATTTTGATGGGGAAAGGCAATTGTGGCCTATACAAAGCCCAAACAAAGAAAGAGAGAAGAAAGTGAAAGGCTAAGAGGAGAGAGAGATCAAATCAAGTTTATTGATTTTAGGTTTGAAATTTTACATTGTATAAACAGTCTCCATCTATGTCTTAACTCTCATTGCCATTTTTCATAAATTCTCGGCTAGATTATCCTGTAGTTAGGTATATGTCTGCTCAACTAGGACCAAAATTGTCTGTAGCTGAGTATAAACCATGCGAAGGTACGTCCTTTCTTTGCATGTCATTTCAAAATGTGATTTGATATGTTTTCTCTACCAGCTTGAACACGAGCAAATGCTAAGCTATGGCTTCAATTAACATCAGTAAAAAGTTTCTTATCACACAAACTCTGCTTCCGAATACATGAAAATCGACTATTACCTTTCCTAATCGATGCTCTTCGGGAGAACACGCGTCCATAAACAGCTGGGAATGAAAACAAGAGAAGTAGAGAAAAGTTTTGTAGATGCGAAGCTACCAATATGGAAACAACGTAAACTAGGTACATTCGTGCTTTGAGAAACTATTTCAATCCGTTGCTCGTAAAAGCAAATACGTATCTCGTACCCGTACATGAATGAGAGGTGAAAATGCATGTAACCGAGGAGGGTTTTAAAAGTATTTTTGAAATCATGCGTCGCACAGTTTGCAGTGTTGCTCTTTGCATTTACTTGACAAGGCTGGTCATAATGAAACTACCGATTCACCAAGGGAAATGTAAGAAGAGTGTCGGGCGATGGAACGATAAATCGATCAATGTACACCAAGGCATGTGTAACTATGTTGCGATGTCAAGAGGTAAATCAAGACCTATTTCTAAGAACATGGGGATGTTACGAGTAAAATCCCCATACATGTGTGTGTCTAATTCGAGCTCGTATAATTCGAACTTGTGCTAATTCAAGAAAAAATCCCAGGTCCCTTGAAAATCTCCAAACAAATAACCTCTATAATTTGAATCTCTGTTATTCGCAATTTTTGTGATGTGAGCATTTTTGCCATCCGACAGAGAGTTCCAATTACACAGTGTAGACTGTATATGGCACTGCTGCGATGCAAATCAAGATTTGTGCAACTGCTGCGTGGCATACTTGATTTCTAGCGTTGCAGAAACTAGAGCCAGGGCTTTGAGTATTTTCTAGGGAAGTGGATTTTATGAGGCGGCTTCTCGTTGCCTTCCTCGCCATTGGCGTATCTATTGTGACACCTGGAGGAATCGAACTGACAACCCCTGCGTTATGAGTCCGCACGCTTAACCAATACACCACGGCACGGCTGGTGGCCACAATTAATGCACCTTCAAGGTGACCAATCGAGGTAAATAAAGACATACATAACTCCATGGCGACCTACAATTGTAATCAAGGCTTATCTTAATACATGATGATGCAGCCATGTAGCATCATCAATCGAGCAAGTAGCTATGCAAATCAAGCTACGTGTAACTGTATGTAAGATATGCAGCATGAATTGAAAAATACCTGAGCAATAACGGAGAGGCAAGAATCGACGATGCTCGTCTTGTTGATGTCAAAAATAAAGTTTGGATTCT
This sequence comes from Pseudorhiza aurosa, assembly GCA_964026355.1. Taxonomy (NCBI): domain Eukaryota; kingdom Metazoa; phylum Cnidaria; class Scyphozoa; order Rhizostomeae; family Lychnorhizidae; genus Pseudorhiza; species Pseudorhiza aurosa. The sequence continues at coordinate 10,521,053 of OZ032114.1, read as the reverse complement.
TGATCACATTTATCCAGAACTTCAATGGCAAGCTAAATCGAAATAAAAGATGCTATATAAGAAAGAGACCAGAATGAGACATGGAATAAAATTAGACAGGGAAGGAATAGAAAAACACTATTGGGCAAACGATTGGAGCTGAAGCTTTTATAAGAAATCTTCTAGCGATCAGCTCAGGCACATCAAATTAGCTTAGAGACTTTTTCTGAACTGTCATCTTGAGGAAAGGTCTTGGTTGCCTATCACAAAGGCCCGACAAATCAAGAAAGAGAAAGGCTAACAGGGAAGGCATACAGCATCAAGTTGGCTGGTTTTAGCTTCGAAAGGAGAAAAGTCGTATGAATCTGGGAAGGAAGAAGAAAGAAAGACGTTTGCAATTTCCTTGCATGAATGCAAGATGATCGATGAAATCGTGGATTGGGCAGTGAAACTAGGAAACGGTTTCTCGCAACGAAAGAAACGAAGCCTGCTTCGACTAATTTGGTTCGAATAATTTCGGTAGGTTCGTTAAAAGAGTAGGAACCCCCACGGGCCGGGCCTTTTGATTCTCTGAAGTCGACGTCATAAAGTCAGATGTCGTCAGATGCGATGCAAATACCCATCCTTTCAAGTCATGACTTATGTCAGGTATAACAGAAGTTCAACAATCATTGAATCAAATCTATGAAAGATAACTTGCACGTGGAAAGCTATTGATCGATAAAATTCAAAATGAACATTCTCCTCGAATTCAGCGGCTCTTTTTTCATATGATTCTACCTAGATGTGAAAGGAAGACATTTTGACAATAAGAAGCTCTTTGCTTATCGAGCAGTGTCCAGGTCCTTCCTCTCGATGTGACCACACCTCATGATTCCTACACCTGGAATTACAGAGAGCTGGCGATTCTCCTCACTCTAAGTGGAAGTTTAGCCGAGGGGGGATTCGAACCACCGACCATCGGATCAATGCGTAAGAACCTTACCACTGAAATATCCGAAAACCTCTTCAACTCTTCATTTTACACTTTTCGGATACTCATAAAGAGGTAAGATGTGCTTGAAAATCAATCCCGAAACACAGAGAGTCGCCTTGTGTAATCGAATAACTGTATAACAAGACTGCAAAAAACTACTTATGCAAGGCTTACCAATTATTCTTCCACGTATGCAGAACTTCATTTTCCGTGATATTCAGAAGGGCTGCCTGCTTATCCAAGAAATCGAATAGGAATTTCATAGCTGGCGGGATCGTTTCTCCTTTCACTGTTACTGCAAACACTGATTCGAACAGATCATTGACAAAATTTTGCAGAGTACCCTAAAACGATCAATTATACAAAGAACGATAACGCAAGTCACATAGTTGTGGAGAAGAAGGGCTTCTCTGAACTCTTGTGAAAGACACTGGTAGGTCCAGAAAATGCTGGGGAAAATGCGGTTATTCTTGTTGCTGCTGCTGACTCTAAAATTTCCCTCACTTATGATTCTTCCAAACAACACACAGCAATTCAGTCTCTAGCGTCACAGTCACCTACCACCGCCACCACCTACCACCGCCACCTACCACCGACATCGCCGGCACCACCTTAGAAATGCCTAGTACATACCTTTGTTTTCAATAATCTTGTGAGATATATTTCTGCCATCATCTTATTCTGTCTAACGTCTCCTTTTTGTTCGGTTGGGTATTCTGATGTTTTCACCTGAAATCAGTGAAGAAAATTGTCTAATAAATAAACTTCCTTTTGTGTAAAATATGTTTTTAAACTCATATTATTCATTCCGCATTTGAAGCAATACCTAACATCGCTATGCAAATTAGCTCCCATCATAGCCTAGAATGAAAGGTTTGAGCCTTCGTAAAAAATGGCCACACCCATTCAAAGATGATCTTTGTAGCGGAAGGCAAATAATCATTTATGATGTTAATGCTAAGAGTGCAAGTTTTTGATTAACGCGAGTACATGACATAGAAGAGATTCTACCTCTCTCTTGAAACTCTCCCTGGCTTAATAACGATACTTTGTCTGGGTTTATGTTGGAACTCTGCCTGGTTTCATAAACCTGGCAATATCATCATAATCAATAGAGAAGAATCTAAAATCCCTTTCGCAATGTGTCTGGATATCTTTGTTTATTTGTTTGACCAAAATAGATTATTAATGAGATTTTCGCAAAAAATGTGAGGCCTCAAAGAAGAATTGATGAATAGGGTCATGCTTGAATTTTACCACTAGCAATTTTAAAAACTGTAGAACCACACCACCGACTGATTCAACTTTGATTTTTAATTTTTTCTGAAGGCATTTTATTGAAAACAGTTTTACAACTGATAAGGTGGTTTTGTAAATACAGATACATCATCATTGTCATTTCTACAAAGGAAAGAGGATTCAGGTGCACTCTGGGGAATAAACAAACCAATTCGCAGAAAATAAAGAACGATTTAAGGAGCTGTTGATAGGAGCAAATGGTTAAGCACCCACCAAATGCCAACGTTTGAATGAACCGTTGTCATAGTGATTGTTCAGCATCGGAGTGCTACTGTGAGTAGGTGCAAAGTTCACATTTGGCAGCGACGTATCGTGGAACACTGTAACGAGATAAAAATTGGCATTTCATTAGCTGTTAAAGATCTCAAAACAGAGAGCATTCATTCCTAATGGAAATAAGATCTTTGGTAAGTGCGCAAAGAATTTATGATCAAAAATGCCGTCAAAGGTTTAAGTTTATCGAAGCTTTAAATCTATGGAGCGAACTGACAAGCAGCAGAAAGAAGTGAAATCAAACGAAAAGATAGAAAAAATGAATATACTGATAACAATTAAGGGAAGCCAAAAAACTAAAAACTTTAAATTACACTGAAAAGGCTCATGGATTAATCTATGGCATTTAGGGCTAACTCAGAAACTGAAAAAAGCAATAAATTATATAATTAGTATGATAAGGTGCTTAATTGAAATGAAAATGCCAATGAATAAAGAGCATCATCGGCTTACCCTTCAACCTACCAGGTGTGCCAGTGCCATCTGAGTAAATTGAAAATGGCATCAGCTTCAACTGACATCCATCGGGAATCTACGAAACACGATTTTGAAATGAACAACGGATACATACGGTTCTTAAAAAATGATTTTAGCCAAAGATTACCAAAAACTTTGTCCAGCAACTTTAATAAGACTGTTAACCAGCAATCAATTAGCGATGTTACAAATTTAAGACAGGGATTAAGTAAAAGTATTGCTCAAGTTCCAAGGTAGCTTCGTGGCTGTCTTCTCCATTGGTTACATCATACAGATACCTTCTCTTGCAATTCGCATTTTTTCCTGCTCCCGCGCGTTACCAAGTATCCCAGATTCGTTAGTCAGCTGCTTGTATGATTCAGCCATATACGACTGAAGGTAGTCGAGTTTGTGGTTTACGCAGAGTGTTACACAATCGAGTATTAACTTTAAAGCGAGTTTATGTTTAAAGGAAGCTTACATCGATCAGAGCTCAAAAGATAAACTGGATATTTATGGCGAGAGAGTGAAACTGTCGCTTCCAATCAAGACTGAAAGCGATTCTAGAATTAAGGCATACAAGTTACAAGGTGAAATAATTCATTTCTTACCAGGAAATGCTCCAGAGTATTTATCTTCTTCCACTCTCCGTCAATTTCACACGTGCTATCCTCCTGGTGTAGTATCTTTTCACCACCAGTCGGGGTTTGATAGACTGCAAGTATGCACAGATTTAGCAAATTCTACGTAAATTGAAATTCAGCATCACACAAATCGTCTAAAACACCTGCATGCATTAGGCCATCGGATTCAAGGCGAAAACGAGTTAAATGATCGTCTGTTGACTGCATTACGTAAAATCGTAGACAAGATTTGATTACTCTGTGAATCCGCTTGTCATGAAATACTATGCGTGATAATAAAACAATGACTACAATATTTTTTCAATCTGTAGAATTATCATTAGACATGAGATACACAGAAATGCCACGATCGATGCGTGAAAGTTGAGATGGCATGCCAGAATAACTAACCTAAGACAAGCGAGTCTTTACTTGGTCTTTGGGAAAATGGAACGTTCTAAAAGAAAAGGTGCAAAACCAATCTCTTTAAAAGAATAATGCTAGTTTCTTAGTGCTCTTAAATGTGATTGAAGCTTGACATAAAAACAATGCAGCAGGATAATCATCATTTTTCAACATTCACTATTGAAGCATGTCTGACTATACAAAAGTTGGAAAGATCCATGATAGTTTGAAAAATAACAAGTTGGACGAATAATCAGGTGGGATTTGAACAACATGGAGACGATAAGCGGTCAAAGAGTTCGGGCAAAATTTCGGATGCTACAAAAGGTCTAATAATAATGGAGGGAGAGCTAAAATGAAACAGTCCTAGAATGTATGATAGATTGTGGACAAAGGCTTGACTTATAGTAGCTATGGCTATTGATGATGATGATGATGATGATGATGATGATTGTGATGATGATGATGATGATGATTGATGATGATAAGGAGGAGGAGGATGATGATGATGATGATGATGATGATGATGATGATGATGATGATGATGATGAAGATTGATGATGAGGAGGATGATGGTGACGATGATGATGATGATGATGGTGATGATGATGATGATGATGATGATGATGATGATGATGATGGTGATGATGATGGTGATGATGATGATGATGATGATGATGATGATGATGATGATGATGATGATGATGGTAACGATGATGATGGTAACGATGATGATGATGATGATGATGATGATGATGATGATGATGATGATGGTAACGATGATGATGGTAACGATGATGATGATGATGATGATGATGATGATGATGATGATGATGATGGTAACGATGATGATGGTAACGATGATGATGGTAACGATGATGATGATGATGATGATGATGATGATGATGATGATGGTGATGATGATGATGATGATGATGATGATGATGATGATGGTGATGATGATGGTGATGATGATGATGATGATGATGATGATGATGGTGATGATGATGATGATGATGATGATGATGATGATGATGATGATGATGATGATGATGATGATGATGATGATGGTGATGATGATGATGATTGTGATGATTGTGATGATGATGATAATGATGATGATGATGATGATGATGATGATGATGATGATGATGATGATGATTGTGATGATTGTGATGATGATGATAATGATGATGATGATGATGATGATGGTGATGATGGTGATGATGATGATGGTAACGATGATGATGATGATGATGATGATGATGATGATGATGATGATGATGATGATGATGATGGTGATGATGATGATGATGATGATGATGATGATGATGATGATGGTGATGATGATGGTGATGATGATGATGATGATGATGATGATGATGATGATGATGATGATGATGATGATGATGATGATGATGGTGATGATGATGATGATGATGATGATGATGATGATGATGATGATGATGATGATGATGATGATGGTGATGATGATGATGATTGTGATGATTGTGATGATGATGATAATGATGATGATGATGATGATGATGATGATGATGATTGTGATGATTGTGATGATGATGATAATGATGATGATGATGATGATGATGGTGATGATGGTGATGATGATGGTGATGATGGTGTTTGGTGATGATGGTGATGATGGTGATGATGATGATTATGATGGTGATGATTATGATGGTGATTGATGATAATGATGATGCTGATGATGATGAACAATTCATGAAACAAAAGACAAAGTGAAATTCTTAGGCATAAGGATCATGGATCAAAAATTTGAAGAGACTCAAAAATGGGAAATATGTGAATTCTATTCCTATTTTTGTAGAGTTCCGTTTTCAATAATTACCGTTACTGTGGAAAATCCTCTGTATGCTTTTCATGGATGACGAATCAAAGCAATTACTATTACACAACTAACCCTGTATATAGCTTTGAGTATCTTGTCCTTAGCTTGATCAATTGAGTCACAATCTAACAACTGCACTTGTATCATGTCACCTCCATCGTATTCAACGTGGGCTGTTATTGTCTGAAAAACGATCATCATTTACGATCAAAGACTGGAAGGAGTAACGACCGTTGAAATGCACTAAGAAGATACTAAAAAAACCAAGACGATACAATCTTCACACGGTCGTCTGTTTATTCATTCACTAGTTGCATCTACGCTTACAAAAAAACATTGTAAGAAGACGGGAAGTATGAAATATTTGAGAAAGCTCTCGCCTATCTTCGTAATTCCACATAATCAAATTCATTATAGTAGTATACCCAAATTTGTAAGCTTGCAAAATTTGCGTCATCCTTTCAGATCCCTAAGTCCATTTTACCGAACGAGTGGAGCCAGGGATCGGATAGGACAGGTCAGGTCAATGTTAGTCAGTGCAGACCGGTCACATGTGTCAGGGACAGGAAGGAAAAAGTCAGGTTGTGTACTAGGTCAGGTGTCGGGTCGGACGTCAAGCCAGACGTCACGTCTAGCAAACTCAGATACATCAGATCTCATAGTTAGATTTCATTAAACGCAACAGCAACATCGAGCATCGTGTGCAGAAGTCAGGATCATAACGACCGGAAGTTTTACAGCTGTCTTAGGAAGGTGAAACTTTTGAGTAGGATTCTCAGAATTTGCAATCATGAGGCAGACGAGACATTACTTCAAATGAAAAACAGATTTTCGATAATTTGCGAACACACCTTGAAGTCGACCTTCTGTCGCAAGAGTCTGTCCTCACTCAGAGAATTACGAGCCTCGCATGCAATCACATCAACTGGTTCTTTGTCCAGAAGCGTTATCAATGCACTCAAAAGTCTGAAGAGAGGTTCACCAACCCTATGCTGCAACAAAAATGTTTGAGACCTTCAACTGGATTTCATCACATAAACACAAATTTCTATACAATTATAAATTTATTAGATTTCGTTTGAAAAGAAGGTGAATAGATCCAGCGATGATGCTTCTATTTTTTGACTTCCATTCTTATCTTGACGGACTTTCTGCTTCTACTATCCTGAAGTCTCTCATGTTGCGTATAATGGTATTTTACTGACAAATGGGCTGTCTTCCCCTTCCTCTCTTGACATAACTTAGAGCGCTGTTTTTAACAACAACCATATGAACATTGAAAATCACAAAACGGCTAAATATTTCAGAAAGACGGCGTGCATTTTAGAGCTGGAATCGTGACTTTTTGTCTTAAAGATAGCATGAACACCTATCAACACGTTCCAACACTTACATCAACAGGCATTGACGCGGCACATATCAATTTGATTAAAGTCTTAGAAGTATCAACCCGTATATCAACATGTATCAACACGTATACCAACACTTGTCAACATGCATCAACACATATCAGCAAGTGCATCAACATGTATCAACAGGTATCAAGTAGTTGAATCAACTGGTACCTTGAGAAATTCGTGAAGTGTATATGACAACCAATTGGTAAGCAGTTTTTCAGCAACAGATTCGGTTCTGTTGAATGAAAAAAGTTCAAAATCCCATAAGGATAGAAAGACAAAGTGGACTATCAATAACACGCATGCATAAACACAATCTCTCAAGGGAGCTCTGGTACAAACACGATCTCTCAAGGGAGCTCTGGTACAAACACGATCTCTCAAGGGAGCTGTGGTACAAACACGATCTCTCGAGGGAGCTCTGGTACAAACACGATCTCTCAAGGGAGCTCTGGTACAAACACGATCTCTCGAGGGAGCTCTGGTACAAACACGATCTCTCAAGGGAGCTCTGGTACAAACACGATCTCTCAAGGGAGCTCTGGTACAAACACAATCTCTCAAGGGAGCTCTGGTACAAACACGATCTCTCGAGGGAGCTCCGACTCATGCCTCAGTATAACGATGACAGTGAAAATTGATTCACATGGAAATTTTTATACTATTGTGGATTTTTACGACAAGAATAAAATTGCCTTGTGACAAAGTTAACCTTAATCTAATCAAATCTCATACAATAAAATATGAGATGAACTTATAACAAAAAGCGTTTACGAGAGCTTGAGTTAAGAAAAGGTTTGAGCATGGACAATTAGTCGACAACAAACAAGGAAAGCAAGGCTTCACAGAGAAAGGGTATGTGGGACAATTTAAAGCAAGACAGACGATACACAAAAGTAGGCACAATGGTGGAGAGAAGGAAGCCGAGATTTTAAACAAGTTTAAAGACAACAGAAATGTCATTTTGAAAGTGGATCACATCAAACTATACTATACTACATGGCAATAATATCTTATTGGCACCCAGAAAACCGGATCAGCAATAATAACTATTCTAACTAATTCAAATTCTAAAAAGATATTATGAATACAATCCATTGGAAGACTTACCGTCTCAAGAGAAGTTTAGCTCTGCCAGATTCGACTGATCTCTGAATCAAATCGGACAGCAGTTCTTGGAGAATGCTGAACACGAGAAGAAGGTGAATAATTAGAAATGCTTCGGAACGAATTAAGGCCATCAAACTCTCGATAACCATAGGTGTAAAGAAGTTTCATATGTGATTATAAACCATGTAACTGTATCCACCGTGCGAAAAATCCGTCAAAATATAACGCAATGCTTGTATGCCTATGCATAGCTTTGGATGTATGTATGTATGTATGTATGTATGTATGTATGTATGTATGTATGTATGTATGTATGTATGTATGTATGTATGTATGTATGTATGTATGTATGTATGTATGTATGTACGTATGTATGTATGTATGTATGTATGTATGTATGTATGTATGTATGTATGTATGTATGTATGCATGTATGTATGTATGCATGTATGTATGTATGTATGTATGTATGTATGTATGTATGTATGTATGTATGTATGTATGTATGTATGTATGTATGTATGTATGTATGTATATATGTATGTATGTACGTATGTATGTATGTATGTATGTATGTATGTATGTATGTATGTATGTATGTATCATGAATTTTTAAAAGGATATTCACATGTCAGTTTATAGAAACTGTTATTAACATGCGACATGTGTTATTTTAAACCCAATAAAGAGAAAATCCTACTTTGGAATGATAGATAGAAATGATAACAAAATACTGTTTGTGCTCACTCAGTAACATATTTGATGTCATCTTGCAAAGCTACGATGAGTAATGAAGCCATTTTGCACCTGAAAAGTAAGCGAAACTGCATGAAATCTAGGGTAGACACAATTCTTGTATAGAGTATACTAGGTGATTGAAATAGGTGAAATGAGAGCAGCAGAATGCAGCAAAATGTTCTGCAGACAGAAGCAAAAACAATGATGAATTGCAACAATACGAAGAAAAAGGATAAAAAATGAGTCACTTACCTATCACGCATCGCAAAGCTGTTCTGTCCTTCGAGAGTCTTGATGAATATGAGCAGAAATTCCTTCTCTTTTAGGAGTTCACAAAGTGATGACATGCATCTCTTCCAAGTATCGCTTTTATTGCACTAGAAGAAGTGAATGAGGCAATATAGATTCAAATATTGCAAATTTATATTGTGAATGTATCTCTGATTGTGAAATCGCCATGAAAACAATGTAAAATTTCAAGCATTAGGTTCGGGCCTCATACCTGCTGGTCAATGGCGATTAACGAATTTCACTAGCTCGATCCGCTCGAAAAATAGCCAGATTTATCTGCTAGATTGAATTGTCAGTTCTTGGACTGCAACGATGACGATATATGTTTGTATTTTGTCCTGTACTGCGCTGTATTGTCCAGTATCGTGCTTTATTGTGCACTTAGAGAGCATTATCGTAAAGTATAAATATGTACATTCGTAATTCTGGGCCTGAAGGCAACTCAATAACGTTATCTTCATTGCCTCCATCTTCTAAGTTTTTATTGATTGTAGTCTTTAGTATCTTTTATGGATTGTATGCTTTTGAGTCCTTAAAAGAGTTATCTTTTTCTATTTTATTTGTTACAGAGCTTCTCTTGATAGCAGCTAACACTAAGTAGGTGGCTAAATTACAATGTATAAAAAGCCTAATATTGTTATCATTATCATTAACAATAATCTTAATTGTCTTTCTGCTTTAAGTGCCATAAAAAAGAGCCAATGGCAGTGGAAACTGGAGATTTTGAATTGACACTGAAGGGGCTAAAGCCATGCCACCTTAGCTGAGGTGATACGAGAACGATAAAATGAGGGCAGGCAGGAATTCTACCTGGTCTCAGATATTATCGACTTATATCCATCATCTACTGGCATAATCAACCAATTAAGACTTAACAGATAAGATTTTCTATAGGCATTCATGTCAGCTATAGGAATAAATGCGACTTTACCCGTGGCCATGAAAATTGAGAAAATTGATACATACATCTTTCTCCATCACGGGATGAGTATCCAACGCGGGAAAAAGCAGCCTCATTGCGTATGACTCAAATTTCAAGTATGGAATCGAGGCAGTAGACATGTCCGTTGTCAAGTCTGTCATTTCTATCTGCAACTCAGCGAAGGCTAAAAAACAAATACAATACTTATAAATAAAGGAAAATTTTTACAATTAATCCCTTTAAAACTGACCATGAACAGTTGCTTGTAATAATAAATAATTATCATTATCGAATCGAAAGAATTTATGCTCAATGACATCTACTGCCGGGCGTAAGTTACTTATAGGTTTCTTAAAGATTTCCTCCAAACTCATTTTGCCGTACTGCGTCAAAATTTGCAAAGTAAAATTGCCATAAACTATGCTATGATATAATCGTTTAATCATATGGCTACATTTCAATTCAAATTGATGGATATTTGGTGTTTCCCCCATTAGCCTATAAGCCAAATATTCTGACACATAAATGATAAACATAGTGCCTGACTGGACAATTTGATCGCTGATTGCATATTTTTCAAAGAATCGACGCATTGGGAAGATGGTGTATCGTTATTTGGAAGCTAAGAAGCAAAGAAACGTCCGACTGACAATATCAAAAACATAGGTACGAAGAAAGACTTACAGATACTAAAAATTTAGCAGGCATTTACGACTCCTGCGACTACGCAGTGGTGAAGAAATCCTCAGCATGAATGAAAAACCCAGTCCACCTACGAAGTGCTAAACAATTGAAAGATGATCCTATAGTTTAATCGTCTAGGTATTCATTCAAACAATGTTTCCACTATTCAACCATCAGAAGCATACCTTCTTTACATTCCCTTGCATACATTGACTCTAAGTTCTCCAATCTTGTTTGATTAACCTTCTGGTATTGCTTCTCCTTTTTCTGTCTGCGCCGATACAGTATGCCAAGGATGATGATAACGACAATGAACACGGCGCCGATTGCTGCAGCTATGTATACATAAAGCCAAGGGAACGGCTTGTCGTCATTCATTTTGACGTAGCGAACATATCCAAGCGTGTATGCCAGTCCACCAAGGCCAACTTTTACCTAACGTAATTGAAAAATGCTATTTGTGAAACTTCACCATTCGTAGGTTTAACTGCACGCATAGGTGAAATGCATACTGGTGATGAGGTCTCAGTTGAAAACAAATAAATTCGCAGCAAAAAGGCAAATTTTCCTGTACGGACAACGAACAAACTTTTAATCGTTTACTGGCCCCAAATATCGAAGCAACTTTCACATAGTTTTACCAGTCACTCGTTGTGCACATGATCAGATAAAAATAGCAAACTTTAGTCATTTAGGCGGTAGGTTGACTTATATAACAGTTTCTTGCAGTGTACAAAATGAGTTATTTAGTTAGCTAGTTAGATAGGAAATGAGTTACGAAGTAAGCGAGTTAGTTAATTAGCAAGTTCATTAGTTAGTTAGTTAATTAGTTAGTTAATTAGCTAGTTAGTTAGTTAATTAGTTAATCAATTAGTTAGTTAGTTAACTAGTTTCTTTCTTAGTTAATTAATTCGTTAGTTAGTTAGTTAGTTAGTTAGTTAGTTAGTTAGTTAGTTAGTTAGTTAGTTAGTTAGATAGTAATGCAGTTAATCTATGTGCAGCATAAGGATATTGGTCACATGCATTTCTTCTTATGGCTTAAGGCTGTCTCCATTTTTCTCTGTTCTATGAATGTGTTTATGCATTTTTAGCGGTGCATAAAGATAAGTAAATATCACGCTAATGATTACATGGGAATGTGGTACATAAACCTTGATGAATTCGGAGGGCAGAAAGTGCTACGTTCGATACGGAAGGAATTCATGCCGGGGTAAACGTTTTACATGGAAGGGAGACCATAGATATCGGTTAATGGATAAACAAGAGAGGACATCAACTGAAAGCAAAGCAAAGCAAAGAAATAAAAAATCATCATGATCATTATTAGCAAATTACCTTCACGAGGCCCTTCTTCCCTTGCAGCTTCTTCTCCAATTCATTCTTATCAGGAAAAGTGCAGAAGAGTCTCTGCGAAACGAAACGAAAGGAAGATGAACTATGTCACTAGAACTCTCTCTCCTCTTAGCCTTTCACTTTCTTCTTTCTTCCTTTGTTGGGGCTTTCTATAGGCCACCATGGCCTTTCCTCAACAGAACTAACTAAAAAAAAGAAGGCAACGGGAAACTTCTTCACAAAATCCAACTTCCTAGAAAAGCTCAGAGCCCTGTCTCTAGTTTCTGCTACGCTCAAATGGAACATGCGATGCAGTTGTTAGGAACTTTACTGTTGATATCTAATGCGCTTGCAACCTGGAATGGTCAAGTCAGCTTGCATAAATCTAACATGCTGGCATTGACAAACTATTAATATTAGATCCTTACATTCATGAGTCGGTATTGAAAATCAAGTAGGGACAAAATTGCAACGTGACTTGCATTTGAAGTTCATGCTTTTCAATTTCATTTCAATTGATGATTAAATCAAGGAGGGTAGCCAGAATTGATTTACAAGGAGCCCTTCAAATGGTGAATGGCGATGGCGACCAATCACGACAAGAACTGTCACTTTAATGGATCTATCAAAAATAGAAACGATAGCCTACCTCTCGAATGTTTTGAACAACACAGCGTAGGCCAGCCACGGTTACATTAACATCTTCGTTACCAAGAAGATAAAGATTTCTCCCCTGAGACGATAAAATCATAACAGATAGAAAAACATTCTTTTACAAAGAGCGAACATCCAAAAAAAAAATTAAAAATGATAATGATAATCATAATAACAGCTAATGCTTACAGTGGATAGCCTGCAATTATTGCGCAAATGCTGAATTTTTTTACAACGGAGCAAACTAGATACAACTTGGGTATTGGTTAAAACATTTGCATTGCAATAAGAATAATCGTCAAAACCACTGTTCGAAATATTTATGTTGTAAGTCACATAAATAAAGGCCTATATATAATTTTTGACATTCGTTGCTTGCTTCATTCTACAATTGATCGATTGAAAGATTTATTAATCAATTAGTTGATCGACTGACTGATCAATTCACTGACACAAAACAAGCTAAAAACGAGACTCAGGTTATGGTTTTAGCCTATCAAGGAATGGGATAGCTGTTTTACCAAAATTATAGACAACGTGACAAAATGTCTTTAAAAGATTTCTCAAAGTATAACCGAGATACTTAAGGGTCGTATAGTCCCAATGTCGGAAAACAAAATTTTATCGAGCTGCCAATGATAATATAATTATTATTGCTTCTATCTAAATATCATCGAATTTATGCAGGAAATTTTCTATAGTCACATCATTTTCACAATAGGTATATACATATAAATATGCATGTGAATTTGTCCAAGAGATAAGTGATAGAATAAATATACATGTATAAATGAAAATATAAATAAATATATAAATATATATATTTGTCCATTTACATATATACACTGGTATCATAGAAGAACTGCTTTACCTTCAAATACAAATTGTTTAGTTGAAGGTCCATGACACCATCAATATGGTAGAAAAATGGATCGCCTTTGACTGTGATGTTGCGAACTACTTTGACAGACTGCACCTTCTGCATTGAGAACCCAAGCTCAACTACAACTTCAGAGTTGTTCAACATTCCAGTGATCTCAGTGACATTGGGCGAGATGCAATCTAGCCGTCCAGGGTCAATCAATTCACAAGTACTCTGCAAGAAAGAGGACAAATTCGATTAACTAAATGCAACCGCATTGTGGTATTCCTCTCTATCGGCGCTAGAATATCGTTATACAACCATATGATAGTAGGCGCATCTATCTAATACATTCTTCTATCTTCGCAGGTCTTTCTCAGATTGCATCCGCCATTTAGATTCGCACTTAAAAGTGAGGCTTATGATCTGCCTTACTTATTTCAAATCCCCACACGGTATTTCATCTCAGGAGAAAAGAGCATTTGCCTTCAGCTATTCGTAGCGTACAGAGCGAAAGAAGGCTTGAATTTTTACTGTCCTTAGTTTTACATGAAATGCTTTAAATACAGTTCATCTCAGACCAGCGGGCATTTAGCAGATCTCACCTGACTTGTTAGAGTATCACTTAGGATTGCGAGTGGGAAGGCTAAGACAAGACGAGGAGAGAAAACGTCCACATAAGAAACAGTTCGAAACTCAGTCTATTGATTGAGGGTAGAGATCTGGAAAACGATTGAACAGTGTTTGCAGTTGGAAAACATTGTCACAGGTGCAGAGTTCCACAGTGATAAAATGGGTTCTAAAAATTCATAAAACATAGGCTATATCCAACAAAGATGTGATGCTAAAAATTTTTAGATGTAATGCGTTACTCACAACTTTGACAACTTTTTGAGGGAAAATTTTGAACTTCATCGATGGCTTTTGAATGAGGTCGAATCTCTCGCCTTTTACAATGAAAACCTGACCACCACTGGGAAATAAAAAGTAATTCGTCAAAAATCACGCTCAGAATCTTTTTTCGGCCTGAAACAGTCGCAACTCGACTACTAGGGGTTATTGTCAATGTTGCGCTTTGAGCTGAAAACCTTTAAAACCCCGCAATGTGGTGAATCAATGCCCGTCCAATATTGCACGTCTTTTTCACTTCTAATCCCGCTTTGAAATAGGCAAATATCATCGCATTTCTAATTCCACGCTGGCACCTTCGTTGATTTCATGGGTACATAATTTGTTTTATCAGATATCTTGTTCGTTGGCAGAGACGCAATAGTTTATACCTCAAAATATGTCCGTAAATAGTTTGTTAGGGAGCGATAAGCGACGAGCAACGTAGCTTCATTGGCTCTGAAAAGCAGTTCGAAATCAATTCAATGCCTTTGTCCAAATGCAACGTAAACATCGTTGCTCAAGAACAACAAACACAAAACGCGCATGTCCCAGGAGAGTTCACACAACTACGTCCTTTGAGGGGATCTTAAAAATAGCCTCATTTCAATGTCATCGACGGAATTTCCCTACAATACTGATAGAATCGTAATCTTCAGACCATGGATACATAGGCTAATCAACTCGATGCATGTGTGTACATGGATTGGTTTGCTTAATAAAAGGCGCACGCGAAGTATAATTCAGTTCCTTACTAATAATTCATGCCTACAGTCTTTTTTTTTTCTGATGACAAAAATCGATCAGAGGTCTAAATGTTGGTAGCGGCTAAACAGCGAGTAATCATCGGTAGAGTGCCGGGTAGTTTAATAGGCCATTCTAAATAAGCGCCCCTTCCCAATTTTGAAATCAAACAAGCAGGCAGGGCAAATACCTATCATCAGTAGGCACTTCCCAGGATAAATGACGATAAATTATAACATACTGTTGTGCGCTTGTAGTTCGGCATATTCAGCACATTGTTAGATATTAGCTTGGTCGTACAAAAGTACGAAGATGAAAGAGGCACAGATCATCAATGACTTAAATACAAGACAGCGTCGAACTTACCTCACAAACGTCTCCAGTTTCTCTGAGTCAGCAGTCCTTAAGCTATACGTGTTCACACTTGTAATTATTGGGTCGGGCTCAACGCTGAAAACAGTTGACGTGGAAGGAGTGACAGCTTGGCCATCAAAGGACACCACAATACCATCAGATGCTGCAGCTCTTCGGCGACGCGATGGACAACGGCTTGTTATTGTGCAAGTGATACGATTTGGGCGTACCCTGGAAGAACCAAGCATGGTGTTATTAAAAGAATAATTTGTTACAAGAATCTTTTCTAGTTGGGAGTAAATAATCTCGAGGAATTTACAGCACTATAGAAGAAAATAATGACAACAATTTTCTTTAAAACGCTACGAAAAAAATTCAATTTCTGGAGAATATTCTATCGACATGAAATTGCAACCTCATTGAAAATATAGCTTAAAACTGGCTATTTGGATGAAAAAACAAATAACAACTACAAGCAACAAGCAATGAGGAATATTCTTAAACGAAGTAACTTGTAGAATATATCAACGCTCGCTTCGACGAAATGAAATGTAAAACAAATGCAGTATCGCATTGCTTGCTGTAGGCATATGTCAGGAGAAAGCAAAGCACTATCCTCTGAAGTTTAATATATAAACGACTGAAAAAGTGGGATCTGAGGTGGGCAGATCAACTAGTCGGTCGGTTGGTGTGGTGAAAGGGAAATGAGAAGAAAATATCCTTCCAATATTTACTCAACATGAAAAACTAGCTAAAGGGTTTTTCATCTAGGTATATGTTTATACAGTCAACTCTATCTAATGCAAACTCCCTGGGGGATCGTAAAAATGTTCCAATCGTAAAAATGTTTCCATTACAGAGATTCAAATCATAGAGGCCATTTGTTAGGAGATTCTCGAAGGACATGGAAATTTTGCTCGAATTAGCAAACGCTCGAATTACACGAGTTCGAATCAGAAATAGTTGACTGCACATAAACAAGTTGGTATACCCGTATAGGAGAGGAGATTAAACGTAGGCTTTGTGTCGCTCCGTCCACACTTACACACACAATAACATACAAGAAAATGTACAAGGAAACACGTAAAGGCGCTTCAATAGAGGAGAGAACTGCTTTACCTTAAATTCAAGTTGCATTCCCCGCCCGGTACCGAAACACTGACATTGCTACCAACGTGAAGATCACTTCCAAATATCGTTAATTCTGTACCACCAGAGCATGGGCCTTTGGTTGGTTCAAAATACGCGACGATCGGTTTCTACAAAAAAGCGTCGCTATATGGAAATTTCATTTAAATGATTTACAAAATCTTGACACGACATATTAGCGAGGCGTAGGATAGGGGTTCGAATCTAGTATCGACCTAAAACGAGTTCACATATGTGAGTGGCTTTGCATTAAAGTCTAGTTCATGAAAAAGAATACTTCAAATGAATTCATCTCATCAGCGTGATGACCTTTAAGGACATTGATTATTTAGATAAAATAGAATCGAATAGAATAGAAGCGAATAGAAGCGAATAGAATAGGATAGAATCGAATAGAATCGAATAGAATGGAATCGAATAGAATCGAATAGGACAGAACTACACTGACGCATAACTTCAAATAGACTAGCTTTGTCTTCTACTAGCCTGCTAGCAACAATTTTGCTATCTTTTATCTCCTTCCTAATTCGTTGCAGGTTCTATAAAGGATTTTTAGGCCGCTGAAACAGGGAAATGTAGCAGTCTCCTGTCTGAATCCTACAAAGAACACGTCGGCCAATCAAAACTTCCAAAATACGTCGCGTGTAAAGGCAACTTGGTAGAGATAAAAAAATGAAATACAGAATGACACCAAAACTGATGACTAACGTGTCTCCACAGCTGTTACGTACGACACTAGCTCTCCATCACTTATCATAATGGCGATACGAACCTTGTACATAAACATGAGACGCTTCGAGACAACTTTCACCATGTTGTCGCCAAACCTGACGAACATCTGTACCGTGCCATTTACCGGCTTTTTCGCTGCTCCAGTTGTACAGTAAACCCTTTGAGTGTAACAAATTTCGGTTACGCATTATGTAAACTACAATTTGTGGTCAACAGATAGGCTTGAGGGCAAAATTTCGAGCATTAAAGCGCAAATAGTCCACGCAAAGACCTCATCTGACCAGAAGTATCAGTAAAATATGGAACAATAAAAGATTGACATTCGGTAAAATACAAAATCTGGCTAATCCTTGTCCGCTAATAGTGATAGGTGCTGTAGTGGAGTGGTTGAAAAGGCAAACTCATGATGTAGGCGTCATCAGAATGCGAAATATCCTCTAGTGTAAATGGCGAAGACACCATCGGTGGGGAAGGCAAAGGGCATCACCTTATGAAAACCCACATCAAAATTTCCAAAAAAAATTGAGCCATTCACTTTAATTTTAGAAATAATCATCATCTTCCTTTTTCATTTATTTTTACAGGATTTCCGTGACAACATTATTTGTATATATGTATGTACCTATGACATGACATGAAATAAAATATGATATGACTGTATAAAAATCCTGTATACAGATTTGTTAATGATGATAACTCCCTGGGGGAAAATTGGTTTGCCTCTTGCTTCTGCTATGCTGGGATGCAGTGCTATTAGCTCTAGTCTATTCGGATACAATACGAAACCATCTGATGAAGGAACAGCTGTGAGATCAAGAGAGTGCTTGCAACTGCAAATTGCTTTAAGCAAAGTCAGGGCTGAATATCAAAGTCAGAGCAACAGGATGGGACATCTTCTAGATATGACACATCTTTTTGGAAATAACGACTTTGTGATGAGATTTATCATTAAGACCGCGATGAACAGAAACATCTTTAATTTTGCTTATTCGTGAGAATGTACAGTGTAATTTAAATGACACGCTTAACTCTGAACTACAATGTCAAATACACCGTCTATTGTTATGAAACACTGAAAATTAAGATGGCTCTATCCGTAGTCGCCTTGATTATGAATCATAACCCATCTTGCACTTGGTAGACGGTTGTAGACAGCAGGTTCGTGAGTCTTGGAAAAGCAAACTATTTAAAAGAGCATGTTTTCATGCA
This sequence comes from Pseudorhiza aurosa, assembly GCA_964026355.1. NCBI lineage: Eukaryota > Metazoa > Cnidaria > Scyphozoa > Rhizostomeae > Lychnorhizidae > Pseudorhiza > Pseudorhiza aurosa. Next base: position 10,502,106 of record OZ032114.1, on the reverse strand, counting down.
AAATCTTCTCCACGATTGTCACAGTTACATTCATTTGCCTCGATTGATTGGATGTCTTGAGAGATGAATCATTATTTGTATTGCTAGTTGGTCAGAGTGAAGCGTGCGGAAGTTCATAGGTCACCAAGACTTTTTGAATAAAGCGATAACACGAGTCGTCGATGTCAGAAATAACCGAACAAAATAATGACTGCTTTTCCTCTTCCAGATCAAATAATGCTCTACTGGGATGTCAAAAAAGCCGAATTCGAGGTTCCTTTGTCTATCTTCTTTGCTAAATAGATCGACGGATATCTCTGTTTCATTAGCCATAGGACCAAAACGTACTGCAAGCATCGTGAATGCTACAGTTGGGGGCTGACGATCTGCTAGCACTGTCCGTGTAACTCCCGAACCCTTTCCCAACATTGCCCAATGCCAAGCAGGGATTGAACATATGCCACTTCAAATCTGTTGCATGACCAGACCGGGCATCGAACCCAGATCAACCGCGAAAAAAGCGAGCTTCCTGCCACTGGGTCAAGGATGCGGCTATGAGATCAAGGCACCAGCGAAAAAAGATGCGAAGCGCGAGGCAAAGGAGCCAAACCACACTACTCGTATTGCTATCAGACGTAATGCTACTGAGGGGACTTACGCTTTTGATGTTACGTAGAGCCCAGTTAGAAACTGGCAGCTCACTCCCGCAACGGTTATATTTGCAACGTCTTTGCTCATTGTCCCCAGTTCTCTTCCCTCGATCTTCAGCACCATGTTGCCATAAATGGCCCCGATCGACGGTGTGAACTGAAAGCAAACGAGATGCTAGATTCGTGGAAGCAATGATTCGCGGAAAAATGTCTGAGAAGTTTGAAAACGAGAAAGACGAAATAGAACGCCATGATGTTTTAATGAGATTTCACCGAGGAATCGTGACGACGCATCTATGATGGCAACTGGTATTACAATCACTAATGGGTGCGCCGTTATGTCTTCATAAAATCTATCACTCAAATATGGATCCCACCATTGCTGCGAACCCCTGAGAATTGGAACCTGGACAACTCATAATTCTGTTACTATCCAGTAAAGATAGATAGATAGATAGATAGATAGATAGATAGATAGATAGATAGATAGATAGATAGATAGATAGATAGATAGATAGATAGATAGATAGATAGATAGATAGATAGATAGATAGATAGATCGATAGATAGATAGATAGATAAACGGCTATCATTCAACACTTCATCACTGCTGTAAAATCCGAAGTTAGCAATTCCACCCTTCCGCCCATAGTCTCCAGATGTCTCGATCTTCTGCGACGCTTTGAATGTCCTTTCTGCTATAATCGGTGTTTCCCACGAATAAAAAGTAGAGTCAAGCCAACTAATACAACGCATCAATTAATAGATACGATTTCCTCGCACACCTTATGATGCGCGATCGCATTGACCATCAACGGTTGAACAAGTAAAATGCAGGTAAACTTACTTTGTGAATGGCTGGTGGAGAAGGACAGGTGACATTGGCCCATTGTTTGCCTGCAGGACAATTATCCGAAACGGTACACTTCTTCTTGTTGCACCATCCGCAATTCCATTCTTCTGGCGCGTCGAGGCACACTCCACAGCTGTCTCGATTCATCTTGCATTTATAAAAAGTTACTAGAAAGAATAAAACTTATATAATATTGTTTGGAAGGAATTAAAATGCAAATATTTTCAGTTGAACTGGAGAAGTTTCACAAATTCTTATATTCTTACACACACACACACACACACACACACACACACACACACACACATACACACACACACACACACACCACACACGCACACACACACACACACACACACACACACACACACACACACATACACACCCATTCTCCTTTGACGTTCCATCCCCAATTCTACTGATCATTCGTTTTATCTTTTGCATGTCAGGTTTCCTCTATTACTTTTTACGCACTCCGTTAAGATTATTTAGTATATGTTTAGCTGATGATCGCATGGAAACTCGGAGTTCTGAACTAGTGCTGGTTTCTCTCTCGTTATTCTATGCATATTCATACAATTTTCATTAATACAGGTTTCCCACCAAATGTATACGTGATTACTTGAAATTCTACAAGTGTATTTATCTTTTGCTGTACTTTTCTAATCAATGTATTTATACAATTGAGCAATCTTGGTGACTTTATCATTTGTCTCTTTGACATATCCACATATGTGTACATGCATATAAACATGAATGTATAAATATGTTATGATTAATCGGCTGTTCATGACTTCTTGCTTAATCATCAAAAATGCATCACAGCGGTCATGAGTTGCCTGACTTTCAATAATTGCGTACATACCATTGAATTCACTTATCTGGTCCAGGACTTTGCCACCAAACAAGACAGTCATAGGTGCAGAGTAACGGGCATCATTGGATTTATAAACATACTGAAAAAAAGAGAAAGGAGAAAAATTTAAAGAAGGAAAATTGAGTCCCATACTCGAGATGAGAGTGGTGCTGCAGCAGCAGTACTCGATATGAGAACCGGGAAACACCGGCCGGCGACGTACCATCGTGAGCGCTAGGTAGGATGGCCAGATCCTTTTCTCGCCGTACTTTGCCCCCAGCCATTTAGGCCATGTACTCATCCACTGCAGGGTGGACAGGCAATGGGCATACAGAAAAATGTATGCCCTTAGGATCGAGTTTTAGAATGCCGAATGGGCATGTAGATTAAACGAATCGGTTGAATACATTTCAAATACGCTGCATCGCATAGTATCAAATTTAAAATGAGATTCATCTAGGCCTTTTTGAAGCTTCAAAGAAAAAGAAATCGAAGATTTACTGATGAAAAAGATTAGGTACAATGAGAGTAGATGCAGTAACGAGGCTGAATCATTATGTATTCGCTGTATTCATTTCGAAGGTGGTTCGAGAAAAACACGATGAAACGATAGAAGCAGAAGCGTCCAATAAATTCTTCTTACCGTATATTCACTGCACTTCAGAGTTTTGTCATCTCCGCGTCGGGCGGGTACAGTTATTTGGTTTCCATCCACCAAGATTTTGCATTGATAAGGAAAGTAGTCCTTGTTGAGGGAAGAATAAACAAAAGGCGAATGAACTTCTCCCGTACAAAATTTTTGGAATTCAAGAAAACTGTGAGATAACGGCGGAAATAAGACTATGAAACCTAAGCCGAGCAGAAGCCGTTAATTGTTACTTGCATCCATCATCTGATGCTTTGCACTCCATTTCGTATTGTTAGACAAAAATATCTTCAAAATGACGAAAATATCGTCAAAATGACAAAAAGATCTTCGATGTAACAAAAAGATCTTCAATATGATGAAACGATTTTTCCACTTTTCTGTGCCATAAAAAACCACAGTATCACGGCATCTGGACTATAAAAATATTTCCCGATGCTCAATGGCATCATCAAGTCAAAAATTGGAGGCAAAAGGAATTCGCATTCTTACCCAACGCTAACTAAAAATACGGCAAAAAAAAATACGACAGGGAGATGGGCACTGGGCAGCTAAATGCCTTCAGTTGGGAGAATACTTTCCATAAAATGTAACGCTGTATTTGTTTATTTATTGCAATGATTCTTACCAGTAAATTCAACCCACGAACGATGACTTCTCTGTTTGCTCCACTTGATATGAAGGACGTTGCAATGCCTCGCACCATCGGACATTTGCTCAGTTCAATTGACTGATCAGGCTAAGAAAAGATGATACAATTTAAAAATGATTTGGTGCTCTAGCTTTGGTGGATTGATTGACAATGCGCTTCTTTGGCTTACTGTGGATTTGTAAGAGGCAGTGCAAGGCACCACAGTTTAAATAAATCACTTTGCGACAACTGATCCCGGAGACGATAAATAATGGAACATTTCTAGTTTAACCGTGCAAAACAAAATAAATTGTTGGGGTGGTCTAATGTTCTAATAGCATGTGAGCTTATCTCCTTTTCCGTTTGCTCTAAATAAGGGAAGCTGTTTTTGTTGAAGTGAAGCGCCGGGCCTATCATCCACTTCTAACTAATTTATCCCCAAAGGTCAGGCTATCTGATTTATGGAGCTCAAATGCTGAATCTATCCTGAATTCATCCATGCTCTGCTGGTATTTATAAGAAAAATATTCGAGCCGTTTGGAGTTCTGCTTCTTTCGATTTCAGCCCTCGGTAGTACATAACTATGCTGTCTACAAAACTTTCAAGGGTCAAATGTGAAGAAAAATCAAAGACCAGCAAGAGAATCTTCATCGAGTAACTCAACATTGGATAAATTCAACAAAACCACCAATCCAAAACTTGATCTTTATGTCTTGAGCTTTACGTTGCGTGGAAAATAAAAAGCTATTTGGCCCTCTGGGAATCTTTTATACAAAATCAACAAATGGTGAAAATGTTCGCTAAAACCGCAACGCAGTAAATGCATTGAACAAGAAGAAACTGGAAAAACTTGGCACCGTGAAATGGCGAGAAGTTCTGTTTCGGTAATAGAACCTAAACGAAATTAAAAAATTAAGGGTGGAAAATATAATTAAAGAATTAATAAAACGCTTACCCCAGCATGGGGAACAACATGCTTGCACTTTTTGTTGACATCAAGGCAAGTCAAGGTACTAGGACACCAGTTGCACTTGTATTTGAATCTTGTACATTCCAGGCAGCTGTAAAATGAAAAATGGCAACATTAGTTACGGGATAGCGTAAGATTTCACTACACGAAAAAGACCGAAAAAGTGAACGCTGTTCAATTGTTTTTTTATTAAAAAAGCAGCAATTGATGACGAAACTGTCTGAGGAAAGATTTAAATTATTTGTAAAAACATAAGGGCATGGAAATCCTGCTTTTAGGAGCATCTGAAATGCATTCTACAAATTAAACATGTTTTGCTACCGGATCTGAGTTTTCAATTGTTCACAACAAGCGTTCAATCTTAAGAACCTCTTGCCAGTAAATCATGGTTCAATTTCCTTCTCCCAGGATAAACTTAACGCTGACGAAGGGAGCAACTTTAGATAATAATTCTCGTTTGGAAATCGGCATGCTGTGGAAATTTACAACTAATTGGATAAAAAGAAAATAATCCCATCGATCCAAGTAGATTAACTCGTATCTTCCAATAATGCCATATACGTTGCAGTTTTATCCACGACCCTCCCTGGAGTAATGAAAATAATTTAGAACTTTAAGGAGGAGTGCGTAGCTCGAAATGATGGAGAAATTCACGCTGGACTCGGAACTATCCGCAAAAATTTAACAGCGGAAAACGAATTGAATGGTGTAAGCAAAGAAGGAAGAGGCTAAGGCGTTTGTTGAGAAAGTTGACATGAGACTATGGCTAGACTCTCGCAAGGGAAAAAGGTGTGTGAAGTCTCGTGAGATGGGTTGTTTGTTTCTGTAGCTTTTTGTAAACAACGGTGTTTAAGCTAAATTAGCACGAAGGTGGTGAACAAACTTCTTACTTTTTTCAAGTAGACGCAACATTTTCGTTCCGTTGCGAATATTTTTTTCGCTTAGTAAACAGTTCATCGATAATAAAGCTACAGCTTCTCTGGAATTAACGAACTGGAGAAGTGCCTCGAACCGAGGGCTTTCTCCACGAAAGGCATATTGTCTACCGAGTATGCTAACTGTTCCTCTTTCCCCAAAATTATCATTAAATAAATGTGCAGTTGGCAAGGGGTTAAAGCCTTCTATATATACGGAAGGTTCTTGGTTTTATGCCCACTGGCCCAGCTCACTCTTTGCCGCCTATCTGTTCATCTGGCAGCATGTGGGGAACTAGAGTACGGTGCGGCAAAGAAAGGCCCTCATCATCCTCGTTTCTAGTACGTGAACCAACTTAGCTCCTTTAAAGTGAGGTAAAGATGAAATAGATATACCGACCGATTACAAGGTGGGAAAACAAACAAAGTTCAAATGTCAGTGAGCTGTGAATATGTTATTCCAGCCTGGCCATGCTTTGTACACAAGGATACCTGCTTGTGATTTTTAACGTGAGGTTTGATTTTTCCAAACTGTAATCAATTTGGTGGAACTTTTTTGGGTTAAGTCACCTGACCGAGCACTACATTAGGCAGAGAGTGATTTCCGGGGGTAAAGCAAACTGCCTGCAAATGGACGTACATTTGAGAACGCAAATCTGTTGACTGCGTCCCATACTCGTTTTCGAGCTTAGCAGAAACCAGAGACCTTGTTCTGCGTTTTCTAGGGGAGTGGATTTTATGAGGCGGTTTCCCGTTGCCTTCCTCACCAATGGCGTTTTTATTGTGACACGTGCAGGATTCGAACTCACAACCCCTGTGTCACGTGTCCGCATGATGAACCACTACACCACGGCACCGCTCTTACATATTGACGATGTAGATGCGAAGAAAAGGTTATGGGTGCTACTGAGAGATGTGATTTTCTCTTCCGATAGCAGCATGTGATTCAGATATACCTAGACTGTATGAAGAGAGCTATCAGCCAAAATAACACCATCTCATGATGAAGTAATGTGGCAGGATTTATGAAAGGAGTTGAGAATGATGTCGTTAATACAAAACGTTTTACATATGTATCATTATAATTCATAATGTGAATAAATGACACGTTAAAAAAACTTGCTTACATTTTACTATGCAATCAATATGAATTTTCAGCGATAGAAATCAATTTAATAAAAAATTGATACATTTTTTGTATGATTTATAAATCTAAACGCAACTCATCACCTAAATACAGCATAAATTAATTATCTTCCACATGGATCTCAAAACTGAAAATTGTGCACCCGACACACTCGTTCTTCTTCTCCATTTTTGTTGCACCCCCCGGATTGCATTTTCACATATCTGAGTGTAATACCAGGCATATAATATGCATCTTCTACGTCTCTTTCTGTCTCTGGGACGGCCACAGAGAGCGTACAGCCCAAAAACTTTAGACAAGCCCAGAAGAGATACCTTGGTTTTTAAATGCTGTAGGTTTTATAGAATAATGAATTGGAATTTGTTTGCCTGTTTTTTAGCTCTTGGCATTGGCCTGGGCCAAGGAGACACAACCCTCGATGCAGAAACTGACGCTGCCTTCAAAGAGCTCGAAGCGGCCTTGAACGACAGGCAACAGAACAAGGACAGTCAAGCTGAAACGAAGAAGCTTCTTCAAGAAATCAAAGACGAAATCACGACCACGAAACCGGAATACGGAAAGAAAGTGCTGGGAATGACCAAATCTCTGTCGGGAGCTGTGCCTAAATTGCGAAGCACCAATGAACTGACCGTGGCTGAGGGCGCGTTACTCGTCATCGCAGGGATCGCGGAACATTTCCCGCCACCAATTGGCATCGTACTTGCTCCTCTAGCTACACTAGTGTCGAGTATCCTTGGCTACCTGACACCGCAGAAGGTACCGCCTTACTTGCTACTTAAACTGCGTCGCATACTCGATTTCGAGCTTAGCAGACACCAGAGACAGGGCTCTCAGCTTTTTCTAGGGAAGTGGATTTTATGAGGCGGTTTCCCATTGCCTTCCTCGCCAATGGTGTTTTTGTTGCGACACGTGCCGGATTCGAACGGACGACCCCTGTGCTATGAGTCCGCACACACCACTACAGCACGGCACCAATTGCTATAGGCGTATCCCTAATTCCAACTCCCTCTGCCATTTTAAATCTACATTCCAAGTCCTATTTCTATAACCGATAGATCTAATTCCCCCATTCTTATGTCTCTAATTGGTGATGCTTTTTGTATTTTCAGCGAATCCTTTATATTTGGATAGCTACTTCTGAATTTTTTCACTTTTGAATATTTGATATTTCAAATCGTATGTATGTAGATGAAACGCCCCTTGAAAAACAGCTTAGGCCGAAGGGCTATCTCCTTCATTAGTACCATGCAATGAGAGTTATCAATGCCGACTCTTGTGGCACTTTTGATAGCCATCTTATGATATTTTACATACCACAGTCGAGCGGACACAATTTCGATATTCATAAGACCTTTCCTTCCGAAACTCGTTAGGCTATGAAACGTCTGATGATGGCCGAAACAAAACAATGAGACTTATTTCCAGAAGCGGATGGAAATCATGAAAATGCACACAATTCATACAAATGACTGTTTGGACAGGATTCGAAGCATTTTCGGCCATTATCGGACGCTTCGTACTCTGATGATCTTCGGAAGTATAATATCTCAGGTATCAGGATAGTTCGGGGGGTAAGATTGTTTTCCATTGATTCTATAGTCGGTGCTTCGAATCCACCTTCAACTAAACTCCACTTAAAGCGGGAAGAGTCGCCAATTCTCCATAATTCCAGGAGCATGAATTGGTGCTGTGGTCAGTGGTTCAAACCCACTTTGAGCTAAACTTTCACTTAGAGTAGGGGGTATCTGTAACTAGCTGTAATTCCACAAGATACGATCATATCGAGAGGAAGGACCTGTCAACTGCTCGATCAAGGTACTCTTTTGCTGCGAGGTGGGCCGATAGAGGCCTTCCAGAAAGGAACGGGGAACGGGGTAGGATTGGGTCCGAATTCACAGTCAGCACCTGTTCTAATTACAATACACACTAATCCTCATCTACACGCTATTAAGGTAAGATTAAAAACAAAGATCCTTCAATCCGGATAAATGACTTTTTGACCTTTGAATCCACAAAACATAAATTCATCCACATCAGACCAACCAAGCGATTCAAGATGCCATGAGGAGTGTACTCAACGATGCACGCGACAAGGACATCAAGGAGAAGATCGAAGGGTACAGAGCAGAGCTGCTGACGATCAAGTCCTACCTCCAACCAAAGAAAAAGCAAACACTGGACAGAGATGACGTTGGAAACATCGTCAGCAATGTCAATGCACACACCGGTGCCAGAGAGCTGGAGAGCCTCGCCAAGCGAATCCAAGAGAGGGCAGTCTCTACCGACAAGGACGAGGCGAAACGCGCATTTGAGTTCAGCTTGCTGTACGTTAAGATAGCGACGTTTCGAGACGCTGTTCTGGAAGAGGTTATATCATTGTTTAGGCAGGCAGGTTAGTGAGAGAACTGTTTTTTGCAATAAGAGCACATAATGCGCTTAGCGAGTCAAGTGGAAAAGACAATCACAATCAAAAATGCATCTTATCGAGTTTTAAGAGAAAGAAAAACGAGCATCTATTTTGACAGGGAGAAGCCAGAACTGCTGGGATAAATTTCGCTTCTGGTGTCGTTTTAACTAACGTGGAACCCTTGTCCAGCTCTTTTCAATTAACCTCGTACTCAAATGAAGAACCAAATCGTCGCTTCGCTTCGAAGTACTGACGACTAATCTATTTTTCATTTTAAGGAGACGAGAACGAGGCAGAATCTTATCTGAACGTGAAAGTGACCAACATAGAGCAGTACAAAACAGCGCTGAGATTCTTGAACGAACCAGAACCAAAAAAAGCCGGGGCATTGGTCCACTATTACCCAATAGGGCATTCCGACAGAAGCAAGCTCATTTCCGACTTTTTGAAAATGGCAAAAGTCGAGACGCCAATGCCGTGGATACCAAAGAAGTACGTGCTGAGATCAGTAAAGTGGCCCTCTTACCACCTCGAGCGAAATCGCAAGAAGTCCAAAATCAACACCGTGAAAAGATACAAGAACTACATGTCGTTTGTGAGTGGGACTCCAGTCAACGCGACAAAGATTCAGTTCATACCGAGAAGCGATGGGTACTACGAGATGAAACACAGAGGGGGGTTCATCTTTGCCGACGACCCGACGCAGCCTACTTACACGAAAATCTCACGCAAGTCACCGAATGACGACCAATTAGGCCACTGGGTCGTGATCAAATACTTTGGCAAGGACGTCGTTACGATCTCTGGCAGAAAATGGCCCGATAAATTCTTCAACGGCCAAGCGTCGATCTACAGCGTCAAGCTGTTAGACGGGAATTCGGATAACGGGGTGCAGTTCAACCTTGACGAGTGCTTCAGTGAGGAGGGTGAGAAGTCAGGATGGAAGGAATACAACTGTCCCGAATATACCACATCATAGTACTAGAAATAAAGTTTCAAGTAACCAATAAATGATAGTTTTGAGACTTGAAAGAGCTTGAAAATTGACAGGAAGTTGTCTCGCTTTTTCCCCGTGAAATTCTTCTCAAATTTGATGTAAATATAACGAGGGTATATGCACAAGCTTCACAAGCTAGTCCATTAAGGAAAACGCCTTTAAGCGATTCGTCCACGCAGATCCACGCTTGTAGAAAGGTTGTGCTAAAGTACTGATAACTTATTGTTTAAAATGGAACTTCAAAAAATGACCATCCAATATTTTCAATTTTCTATCATTTTCATTGTCGATTTTGTGATAGGAGGGAAAGCAAGCCATAAAACCAAACAAAACTGTCATTAAAACAAAGGCTTAATACTTTAAAGTACACCAGTAACCCTACTTTCTAAGAGAAGTGTTTTCTGGTAGAAGCTTGAAGTCGTACAAGTAGTAGCAGCAGCAGTAATAGAAATAGAAGTAGTAGTAGAAGTAGTAGTAGTAGTAGTAGTAGTAGTAGTAGTAGTAGTAGTAGTAGTAGTAGTAGTAGAAGTAGTAGAAGTAGTAGTGGTGGTAGTAGAAGTAGTAGCAGTAGTAGTAGTAGGTAGTAGTAGTAGTAGAAGTAGTAGAAGTAGTAGTAGTAGTAGTAGTAGTAGTAGTAGTAGTAGTAGTAGTAGTAGTAGTAGTAGTAGTAGTAGTAGTAGTAGTAGTAGTAGAAGTAGTAGTGGTAGTAGTAGAAGTAGTAGCAGTAGTAGTAGTAGGTAGTGGTAGGAGTAGGAGTACAAAAAGTAGTGGTAGAAGTAGTAGTAGTAATAGTAGTAGTAGTAGTAGTAGTAGTAGTAGTAGTAGTAGTAGTAGTAGTAGTAGTAGTAGTAGTAGTAGTAGTAGTAGTAGTAGTAGTAGTGGTAGTAGTAGAAGTAGTAGCAGTAGTAGTAGTAGGTAGTAGTAGAAGTACAAGTAATAGTAGTAGAAGTAGTAGTAGTAGTAGTAGTAGAAGTAGTAGTAGTAGTAGTAGGTAGTAGTAGTAGGAGTAGAAAAAGTAGTGGTAGAAGTATACATTGAAAATATAAGAGCAGATGAATTACTTACCTATGTATCTTCTCGCAATTGAAGAAATCAATGTCAATGGTGAATAAAGCAGTAGATTGCTCTGGAGATCTGAAGACGGCTGCAACAGTGCTGCCTAAAAGTTTGGAAGCAACGGTGACATCAAAACACGCATCAAAGAGGAAATAAGAAAACGGTCAAGTGGTGGTTACGAGCATCTCAGAGAATAAGTCCCCCTTGCACTTGGGACGAGTATAGGTTTTATAATAAGGCGCGCAAAAAGGCTAGGTCTAGAAGATCAATACAAAAAATGGCGTAGCGTACTAGACTCAGAGCTTCGCAGAAACCAGAGTGAAGGCTCCAAGTTTTTTCTGGAGAAGAGGTTTTTACAAGGCGGTTTTCCGCTGCATTCCTCACAAAAGATGCTTTACTGTGGCATGTACAGGAATCGAACCCACAATCCCTAGGTAATGCGTCCGAACAATACGTCGAAATTCATTATAGAGAGCAGCACATGTAGGCCTGTAGCGTGTCACCAATTGCATCATAAAAACATGTACGACGTGCGTCTTCCTCACAAATACAATGCTGCGTGCTCCAGCATCACTAGAAAGAGCTGTTCATCGCGTGGGTGCAACATCGTCTATTGGCATTCGAGAACACTGTTGCCGTTTCAGATCTCAGTTGGGCTTTATAAGAATTGAATTTCCATTGCATCTTATATTGATAATAACTGAGCCGCGTGCTCACGAAATTTCCCCGCTCAAATCGCGTTGGATGGTAGGGAAACATCGTGCTCATGTGATGAAAGTCAAGGCCGTTGTCGGCTACGACTGCGGGGGTTGCGGATGCTTCAGTCGGCGGTGAGAAGCGAGTCCTGCTGCGGAGGCGCATTTCCTATGGTTTTTGCGCCTCTGTCCCCTTTCCACCGGATTTTCGGTGCCCCGCTTGATCTCGCAGGCTTCCGCACCTTCCCAGACTGCACGGTTTCCATTTTGCACCGTCTCTGCACGTGCCTAAGTCGTCGATATCGAATTGGGTCAGTGAGACCTGAATCTCGTCTTCGTATCTCTTTCTGGGGCAGCCCCTGTGGCGGGTGCCTGCCTACAGCTCCCCGCACAGGAGTTGCTTTGGGAGTCGTTTGTCTGACACCCTGGTGACATGACCTGCCGACTTCATATACTAGCGACAAAAGTAATTAGTAGGTCTTCAATTCAAGCGAGTTTCGAAACTTCTGTTTGGAAACATAACACCATATTCCAATATCAATCAATAGCGATGATAAATAGCATAGTAAAAGCATCTATTGGTCCTTACTTTTTTCGCTGTCAGTGCCATGGATATCGCCAAACTTTGGAGTGAGACATGAGTATTCATTGCCTGTAGCCGTAACAGTGGCATTAACTGAACCAAAAGAACATGAGTATGTCTGACCGGCTAACAATGTTGGCAAATAATTTATCTTCCAAATAATCTAAAAAGAAATATACTTTGACTAACACATGGGGAAAGAAATATGACCACTACAAATACATAACTCTGTTTATTGTCGACTTTCATTTTTGGATAAAACAAGAATCTGGTCTGGAAAAATAGCCGTTATGCCTTAAAATCCTCAGTTAGTAGTTATGCCAAATGTATCCGACACTTTAATAAAGCTGACGATGGTGATGATGGTGATGAAGATGATGATGATAATGATGAATATGATGATGATGATGATGATGATGATGATGATGATGATGATGATGATAATGCTGATGATGATGATGATGATGATGATGATGCTGATGAAGATGATGATGATGATGATGACGATGATTATGATGATTATTGTGATGATGATGATGATGATGATGATGATGATGATGATGATGATGATGATGATGATGATGATGATGATAATGATGACGGTGATGATTATTGTGATGATGATGATGATGATGATGATGATGATGATGATGATGATGACAATGATGATGATGATGATGACGATGATGAAGATGAAGATGATAATGATGATGATGCTGATGATGATAATGATGAAGATGATGATGATGAAGATGATGATGACGATGATTATGATGATTATTATGATGATGATGATAATGATGAAGATGATGATGATGAAGATGATGATGACGATGATTATGATGATTATTATGATGATGATGATGATGATGATGATGATGATGATGATGATGATGATGATGATGATGATGATGATGATGATGATGATGATGATGATGATCGTGATCATGATGATGATGATGATGATGATGATGATGATGATGATGATGATGATGGTGATGATGATGATGATGATGATGATGATGATGATGGTGATGATGATGATGATGATGGTGATAATGATGATGATGGTGATGGTGATGATGATGATGATGATGATGGTGATGATGATGATGATGGTGATAATGATGATGATGGTGATGATGATCATGATGGTGATGATGATGATGATGATGCTGATGATGCTGATGATGATGATGCTGATGATGATGATGATAATGATGATGATGATGATGACGGTGATGATGACCTTAAAATTCTGGATGGATAGATGTGGCCTTATGACTGAAGTGTTTGACTACATTCCGTTTCTACCCTGAAACACTTTGTCCAGACAAAAGGACACTGGGAAGATGAATTTTCAGAAAAGTATTCAAGATAAGCATTTGATAACGCTAACATCGGGAACTAGATCAGGGAGGGAAAAGACGCAAAAATTGAATGACAACATAGAGACTGTCCCTAACAAATCCTGACAGCTGAGTTCTCATCTGGATCCAATAAGATGCAGATCTAAGTGGGCGATGCAGATGGAAAAATCGAATTAATGATAATCCCATGCAGACGAAAAGCATTTGCTTCGCACATCAATAACAGACCACTTCGTACTACTTCAATGTGTCACTGTGTATATTTGAATGTTGCACATACAAATCTCGATAACAGGTAATCTACACTTGACCGGTTGACAGCTAACAAGAATTTTTGAATGGAGAAATCGGAAGTGTCAATAAGAACGGAGCTTTGCACGGGAAAACAGCTTAATCCTCAAGCAGAAGATGACTGTTGTAAATCAAAATGGCACCTCGGGTTTATTCTGAAAAAGCTTAGCAAGGATTGGGGTCTGAAAAATAGTAAGGCGAGGACCAAAGAGAAGAAAATCTATAGTGGAAATGAAGCCATCAGCAGAAGAAGAAACAACTCGAACTTAATTAAGCGATCACGAACTCATTAAGCTAAATTATCTACTTCCATGTAGTCGCGTGTACGGTTAGTGTAGTGCTAATAGGCTAATCAAACTTCATATAACTTGGCTTTTCCGTTGATATTGCCTTGCAAAATAACAGTAATTATGGTGTCGATGAACAGGACGTGGTGTGCCCGGAAGGTAATTGGCGTTAAAATGAGTAGAGATAACAACTAAAATAAACAAAAGGCCAACAGATTCGATTTTTCACTCGATTTTTCTCTCGATATTTGATTTCAAAATCGAGCGAAGTCGAGCATGGGTGGCCAAATGATTCGATTTTCACTCGACTTTTCGCTTGATTTTTCTAATGCCTCTTCCTAATGCCAAAGCGCGCCAAATTCAAAGGGCAAAATATAACTCAATACCAAAAACAAATACAAATCGCTTCACTGTCTACTACGTTGTGGTAAGCAACGGGATTCTTAAGGAATAGTGCAATTTAACTGCAATTGTACCTAAAAACAGTCCCAAGTTTAGTCGACACGTTTTTCCCAACTCCACGTAAGCACCATTGTTAAAAACGCGAATGAAACAAAGCGAACGTCCCAATAGATTTACTCAACCATGTCCCGTGAGGAAATCCGACCACGTCTCGTTTAGACGTGCGTAGTCAAGTGCTCAAAATTAACTTCTGTGTTTGCTATTCAGGTTAGGGTGTGGATAGCGGTTACCTCTGGAACGACCAGACTCTGAATTGTCCAATTTATGCTGGAAATGTTTCTATTTGGAATCTATGATAAGATGTAAGCTGGAGTTGGGTACCTAAAAGCCTTAAAATAGCAGACAAGCACTTGAATTCGAGAGCAGCATAAGCAAAAGGGTTTCAATTCAAAATCCAGAGGGGTGAACATTATGAGGTGGTTCCCAGTAGAATTTCTAATTTTACGTACATTCTGAGCCTTGCAAGATTTGAGCTAACGACTGACTTTAAACCCCATGGCCCTGAAAAACTGGATTCCGACTTATTGATTATTGATTCTACCATAGAAGGGGCTGAAGCCTACAAGAAACACTGTCGTTTTAATGCTGTCTGGTAAACCACGGGTCAAAACGATTAACTGAATGCCATTCAGGTGATGAAAAGCGCCATAGAAGTCTATATTTACTTACCCTGCTCTGTTGGCGAACAGAAACGGCGGCCGGCTGAGGTTTGAAAGAAGCAACACTTGGGCATTTTGATGAGGTGTCGTTGATGAAATACAACGGTCTCTCCGAAAAATTGCACTGGTTCCTGAAGCAGCATCTGGAAAACAAGAGCCCCGGACAGTGCAGGTAACATAGAATACCGATAAAAAAAGGCAACTATTCGTTGCAAAAGACGAGCTGTCGGTTTAAATAAAACTCAGGGTACATACAGG
The DNA here is from genome assembly GCA_964026355.1 of Pseudorhiza aurosa. Taxonomy (NCBI): domain Eukaryota; kingdom Metazoa; phylum Cnidaria; class Scyphozoa; order Rhizostomeae; family Lychnorhizidae; genus Pseudorhiza; species Pseudorhiza aurosa. The sequence goes on along the minus strand of OZ032114.1, from coordinate 10,486,395 downwards.
CGAGGATATTTTCTATTTTGCTACTAGATGGAGAGGGGTTGCGTAACCGGCAATACAAGTAAAGAACCGATTATTTACTTCTAGCCATACAGGTCCAATTGCTTTCGAATAGCGAGGAAAAAGAATTCCGCGCATTCCTCAATGACAAAATACCCCTTTTTCCAATGATACAGTTTGTCTGCCGTTAGTTGCAACTAAACTGTGAATTACTGCGACCATATTGAGGTACAGTGACTTGAAGGTGAGAGTCATTTCTAAAAGCAAGTTTAATGTCATCTTACTTGTTTGCCAACGAGCACCAACCACAAAAGGGGCCTTCAAGACAGTCTACACAGTTAAGACGCTTGTTGCAATCATTGACACTGTACTTTGCAACCTGCGAGCAAAAGAAGCCCAATACATTGCTGAAACTGACCAAAAGTCATGACTGAAGAAAAATAGATAAAAAGACCAGTCAAGAGATCAAATCAGTCAGAAGGATGATGGAAGATAAGAACAGAAAAGCACCAAAAAAATCCATTTTCATACATGTTTGGTATTTCACAAAGCATCATCTACTGCGTGGGATGCAAACTTTTAAACTTGGCCTTCGCTTCTTCGGTCTTAGTTTTTCGTTTTTTTCGTTCTTCGTCGACCCTAATTGTCGCCACCTCGAAAAATGTTCGACACCCCGGAAGGACATCGTTTGAGGCGATACGGCAGCTGTATGAAATCAAGAAAGCTAGGACCCACTGAACCAATGTAAACAATCTATTTAGAAATTAGTATTTTCTATCCATATCTCCTTTTCTTTTCACAAACTTTGAAGATTTGTTCCATGCTCTTAGCGTTTTGGTTTAAAATTACCGTCTAAGTTTATCCACAGTAATTCAACATTGTGATTTAGTGAATTCTTACCATTCTATATGGCAATAAAATTTTTTGATAATGTTTACTTTAATTAAAGTCCTCGATTGGAGGGCCCCTTGTAAGCAAGCTCCAACTGAAGGGCTACTCTTCTTAATGGTATCAAATATCTACATCAAAAGTCAAATTTAAAAAATTAAAGTTCCTTCCCTAACTATTTCTGGTGAATAAGGTTGCACCTATCTCCTATTTGACCACTGGGCCACAGATGCGGACCAAATACTGATATAGATAAGAATGAATTCAAGATTATAGAATCTCCGCAATTCAATAAGAAATAGCAGATTTGGGCGAAGGGGTCAACAGCGACGATCCGACTCACGACTTACTTTAAAGGCAGACATGGTATACAGAGTCTTCAACTCCACTCCCAATTTGATTTGCTTTATAGGGCTGCCTTCGGATACCATTTCCTGTCCAAACATATGGGTTTTCAATGACGGTGACACCGAGAACTGTGGAGGAGAATTGAGAGCGATTAGTTTGGTGCACAAAGAAACATGTTGCCAGGCTTCCAATATTTCGCATCCGTTTCTACTAGGCAATATTCAAATACTTAAGACATCAATCGTTCTGCAGAAAGAGAATCTGTAGAGAGCGCAAACCCTTTTACCTGCTCTAAGCATAGTAGAGAAATGCATAAAACCAGCGAAAAACAATAAGAGAAAAACTGGGAATCGACACGAATTGACGATAAGCTCTTTCCATCCGGCAATCATCAAAATATCAAGTGTCGGGCAATGGCCGAAGTAAGACAGGGAAATGTGCAACCAGGTGCGGATGACAACGCGTGAAAATGGGGGGAAAAGCAAAAGATTGACTGTCTAATTGCACACGTTGCCTCGTCTCATTTCAGCAATGTTACAATCTATATAAATATATAATTGTAACATTGCTAAAATGAGACACAAATATCTATTGATATATATATAGAACGATATATATATCTGGATAGAATATATTTATGTGTTTAGCTGATTATTGTATAACATGAAACTCAGAGTTCTAAAGTAGTGCTGGTTTTTCTCTCTTGCTATCCTATCAATCGCTCTTGTTCCACTATTGAGCACTCTTGGTAGTTTTATATATATATATTTATAAATAAATATTCATATTTATATGTATATACTGTATGCATATATGAATATATAGATATATAGACAGACATAATAGGTAAAACATAGAGAGACGCAAGGTGCTTAAATCCAATACCCTTAATAGTTTGCCTCCAACTGTTCCAAGAAAAAGTGCAAGCCCTCTATCATGTAAATAGATGCGGAAAGCAGACACCAGTGCTGAAATTTTGAATGAGCGGGTATAGTTAAGCGGGATGTGTCCTCCTTGCGGGAAGTCCCTCTCGAACCTGAAATCGTGGCATGCCATCGCGTGATCCGGCTCCACAGAATTAGCCTGTTAATAGAGAAGGTCATTGCCATTACTAAGATTGATTGGTGAAATCAAAAAGTACGTATATTCATAGAACAGATGTATAAGCTAGAAAAAGCATTGGCAAAAACAAGGACATTGCCAATAATCACGAGAATTCTAAGCAACATAGTTTTCGTAGCTTGGTTAATTGCAACCTATTCGTAACTTGGTAGTCGAGAAGGATTATTTGCTTTCCTCAAGACTAGTGAAATACGATGACATGTCAGCTAAGATCTTCATTGATGGCACAACCTCTGGAATTGAAAGCTTTGCAGACAAATGTGGATTTAAGAAGGGCTGTCTGCGGGCGCCCGTCCTTTTTGGGTGTGTCCTTACCTGGCCTCCTGCATCACTCATGTCTTCAAGAACTATGGTTATTTGGGGTCCACAAATTCAGCAACCCCTTCCCTTCGTGAACCTCTTTTCGTCGCACCCTTAACAACACCCAGGAAACCGTACGTAAAGAGCACTGGAACGATTCTACATTCATTCATATACGAGAGGAATCGGTTATGATGTTCCTTTTAATAAATTAACGCGTAAAAACTCCTTCTCTACATAGCCTAACTCTTTCAATTCAAAAACGTCACGCTTAGAAGATCAAGCGAACAATTCAAAACACAGTCGACTGTCTAATTCGAACTCTCAGGGGAATCGTAAAAATGTTCGAATTACAAAAATTTTGAATTACAGAGATTCGAATTATAGAGAGGTTTTCTGTTAGTAATTTTCAAGGGATCTGAAGGTTGCATTCGAATGAGGAAAAGTTCGAATTACAAGAGTTCAAATTAGACAGAGTTGAATGCATAGCAAAACATCCTGTGACAGGTTGAGTGTGATCAGAAACTGGGGAAACCACGATACCCCTCAAAGCCTTCGCGGTTGGAAAAAAAGGCAACATTTCGCCAAATCTCCCATCTTCTGTCCTTTTTCTTGCTGAAAATTGTTACTTCTCGAAAAATTATCATAGCAATAAGCCTAGTGAGGGTGATTTCACTTGGTCAGTGATTACAAAACCTGCCAAACGATAACAATAATAGCACTGGGCAGGTCGCTTCACCATTCTGTGTTTAAGGTTGCGGACAAAGTAACTCAATGGAGTTACCCGCCTTCGTGCCACATGCTGGCCACGTGTAAACAAAAGCAAGAAGGATGTGATATTGTTTACGGCGCGCTGCCCCATCTGAATCATAATAGCAGAGAAGGCTCCCAAAGGTGTTTGTGAAAGCAGTCATTGAGTACTTCAAAATTACGTCACTAAAGCTAAATCAGAAGCCGCGATTCTAATACAAAGGACGAAATTAAAGAAAAAGCACACAGGTGGTGGCAGTGCTTCTAGTCCTGAATGACAAACAGGCCTGAACGTTCTTAAACAAGACCTTTACCGAAATTCGCACAATTACAGAGCACATTTTATATTAAGCATGTCGTAAAACGCCCTCTGATTAAAAGGTAACGGAGAAAAGGCAAATGGATGACAGGCTGGGGCTAAATAGTCAATGAGGATCTTGCCAGAAATCTCTAAAAAATATCTAGAAATCCAGAAAAATCTCTCTTTCTGTCCTGTACAATTGGGAATGAACTTTTAACCCGTAGCAAAGGTCCGGGTAAAGGAAGAAAGAGAAATTTCACAAGCAAAATTAGAAATATCAATGTCCTTGGAAGCATGGTAAAACGGTCTATGGAGATCAGCTAGTATCTTCAAAGCGAGTAGCGCTGCCAATAGCTTACCTTACGATATAACCATTGGCATTTCATGACATAAACACCGACCAACTGTAAAGACCGCATTTAGCTATGCAATTAGAGGCCATTTTTGGTAACGTTTAGATTTTTTTAAAGGTAGTGGTTAATTTCACATTTATTGGTAGGTTAATCGTTAATACATACCATCTGTTTCTTATACTCTTTCATAGCTTCCTGTAAAATTAATCTACGTTAATGAGGTTATCTTACCGTTTTACGAAGCTTTATTAACTGGTTAGAGTAGAGAAGATTTAACATTTGAGACATCTCAATAGTAAATGGATTACTGATAGTTTTTTGCTATCAATTATTCACTATCAATCAATGTTGATGATATAATTTAAAAAATTATTTTAACTGAATTAATATGCTAAATCAGGGGTAAATTATCAATTACACATTTGAAACCACGGATTCAAACTTCAGCGTGAGTACTTCTGTTTCAAGTTTAAATAGATAATAATCACATTTAAAACCATCATTATTACTAGAGTTCATGAAGGAAGATGACAAATAAGACAAATATGGAGAAATTAACAGTGGTATATAAATCAAGATATCTGATCAAAACATCTCCTGATTAAATGACAAAGCTTGCACTTTGCATGGCCTTGACCTATTGATTTGTGCAAACAAAATGGCTCGTTATGATTAGATAAATTGTTTACTCTCTAAAGCTTTCCATGATTCCGCTTTACTGTTAATAGAATTTTGCTCATATTCACTGGAACAAACAAAGCATCAGTATTTGACATTTGCCCTTCAATACTAAGCAAAACTGATCAGTGCAATACAAGAAATGTACTTTTGAAAGAAAAGAGGCACTGCCATTAGTGGAAGCTGTTGTGAAATAATGGACAAGGTTTTTGGAACAAATAACCAACAAAAATATGAGTGACTCTCCAGTGAAAAGGTGTCCAACTTCCCCTAAAAGACTGAATATAGCTTTTGCAAATAACATGTAAAATATCAAAGGGTATAATTACCACACATCTCTGTCTACCATCAAAAGATTTAACCCAAGGTATACCACCATTCACTGGCAAACCTCCCACCACACATCTTTTGATGTTCTGTTTGAATATTACACCAGCTTCCTCCATTGAAAATACGCACACTGTGTTATTTTCTGTTTTCTCCTTGCTGCCTGGTAAGGACTTACTGAAGATTCCAATGTAGACACTCTTACCAACACTAACATTGAAAATGACGGCAGTTTTTTCAGTTGCATTTACTAAAGCTCCCGCTACCAATATGTTGTAATCACTGCCTGAGGCATCCTTGCAAGAAAGAGGTATCTCTGTGTACGAGTGGAAAGATCCAGCGTGCAAACAGTGCCGAATTATCTTGGAATGGTACGAAATTGAATTCTCCTTCAACTGAACAGCTGTGAAAAACGCAAACTGACCATATGCAAATCCAGAAATATAATCAACAATATAGCCTCTTTCAACCTCAAATTTAGCATCACCAGCAATCTCGAGGAAAGACTTTGGAGAAAACTTCGTCAGTGGTCTTACAGATACCGAAGGGAAATGTGATGTTTCAGGTCTTTCTACTTGGGTTACAGCCACATAGAAATTAGAGTTCTTAATGAATGCAACTGTGGTAGAGGTGTTGTCATTTGCAGAAACTGACCTTGACCCTTCCACCTTAATGTTCAAATTGATTGGGTTGCGTAATTGACAACTGCCTTGGAATAAACTTCCACATGTTATCAGTCCTGATGCTTCACTGCTCTCAAGCATCAATAATAGAGTACTCCAATTGTTTGTTAATGTAGCAGTTTTACACTTCTCGCTACGATCTACGCATTTCTTGCTGTCATTGGCAGGTCCAGTTATTTCTGATTTCAACTCTGCAAGGTTACTGTTCAGCCTATGGATTTGATTCATGGCTCCAGCAAACACACCATATTTGGTAACGAGTATATTGCTAAGTTTGGTTTTTGGTACAAATGTGAAAGTATGTGCAATAGAAATGACAGGTAGAGCCATTGAGATAAAAAATAAGCTAGTGATGACATCCATCCTGCACCCCTGTAAAAGAAAATGGCCATTTTTAGCACATTAGAGGGTAACATTTTATTAAATTTGCAAAAAAGCTGCTACTGAACACAAGAGAAACCTCTCAACACAATACTGCCATGACGTTTCAATCAATTCTATATAGTTCTGCTTACAAAAGAAAAACATCCATGTCCTTCAATATACCTTCAAGAATGAAATGGATCATCCTCGCAATGCTAATGAAGTTTACCTTGGCATCATAAACTGACATTTCTATGCACATATTCTGTAACCTTTGTTCACTTGAGAGGTGAAATTTTGAATACATTTGTAACACATTTCATATCTAACTATAGGTGAACAGCTAACACATTCAATGACAGGCCCAATAGTCAATAAGGGAGCCAAATTTAACTAAGAGACAAGGATTTCTAGGTCTTTGCCATCCAAAGTGTAAGAATTGTGAGAAGAAGTCACATCAAAGGGGAAGATCAGACGTTGAAAAGTATAGCTTATGGGTCATGAAATCTACCTTCAGATGCTAGCCAAAAAAATCAGAGTCATGAGGCTATACATATAGTTCAAAACTTCCATGCATGCGTGATAAACAAAATTGTTGACACTACAGCAACAACTATACATCCATAACATCAGTAAACACACAAAGAAACAAGGACTTTCCTTCTAGTGGTTGCATTCACAGAATGAAAAAAGTCAGCCACAAAGTTGCATGACTTCTGTAGAGCATCCAATTAAGATCAAAGTTGATTTGTCATTTCGAATTTGGTAAAAAATACAAATTGTTAGACTGCTTGATTGCTGACCTTAACCAAATTTTCCCATTAAACTGATACCAGAATATAGAATTAAGCATGCTTGTTATTGCCTTCTAAAGCATTCATTGCTTGGTATCAAGGGACTGTGTTGTGTACTAATTTTGAGCTTAGCAGAAACTAGAGACGGCTCTGAGTTTTTTCCAGGGAAGTAGAATTTACGACGTAATTTCTCACTGCGTTTCTCACCCATGGTATTTTTATTGTGACACATGCAGGATTTGAACTCACAACACCTGTGTTATGAGTATGCATGCTTAGCCACTATACGATGCCACCATGGGACAGAAAGATTTGACGAGAATTTTTCATCCCTACAAAAAGACAGCATTTTGAATTGAGATCATCAGTTACTTTCTGATTGAAAACATGACTAAACGGCTCCTGGGCCATTTCTTACTTCGGCTCAGAATCATTGCCATTATACCACAACAATCCAGCATACAACAAGGGTATTCATAACCCTCAATATGACAGTGTAATATATTTTTCCCAAATGGACCACATCACAATTTACTCAGGTAAATATTCCTTAAAATGGCTCTTAGTGCACTGTTTCACATTGATGGGGAGAGAAACATCATGCTTCAGGAGGGCCTGCAATGGATGACAGGAGGTGTGATACCAATGCACTTTCCTGAGGTATGTCGTTGGAATTTTCTCATGTCAATTGCATAAGGAAAGTGCATTGGTATAATTGGTATCACAACTCAATCAAAGTCATTCTTGTATGCAGCATTAACTGCTTTGAGGTGGTAATAATTTACCTAAATTTATTCCGCATCTATGAATATCTGCGATTGATGGTATAGGATCAGGGGTGAGTCATTTGCCGCACGCTCCGTTCAGCATTGTTTGCGCAGGTATTCTTAAGTTGTGACGAGGTCTTAAAGGAAGCTGCAAACAAAATGGCTTGCCTTGATTCAGCATCTCAGTTAATTTCAATTAAATGGCCTCAAATAGAACCAACGGCTTGAGTCCACCCGTGAAAAGGATAAATGAAAAAAAACTGTGCCACGCTTTCTTAAAGACACAGATTACCTTGGATGATGCAGGGTCACAAGCAAAACAAAAACAAACTCGAGAGAAAATTCGCAGCTATGAAGCCATCTGAAATTCATGTAGATCCGTTTACTGTCGATCTGACAACATTACACAGCACCGTTGACTGTAAAACACGACATCGTTCGAGATTTCCCGATACCGTCCGCCGCCTAATAAAAATCTGAACCGCATAATGACGAATCATATCCTTTGCATTCGAAATAGAAACCTTAAACCGATGACTATGCGAAATATTTCCGTTTAAAACCGAAATTGATTTTTAGCAAATAGAGACCTTGGATCTTTGAAAACGACAATTTCTATTGATTTTCCATGTCTGCAGTAGGAAGATGCAGCGTGACCGCCGACAAGATAATGTTTTGGATAAACGCTTTCACGAACATTAAAATGTTTCCGTTCACAGTGACGATAAAATCAAATGAGACTTAATCTAATAATAACAGTGTGAGGGCATAAGGACAAAATTCCACCCAAAATAGGTGAATTGCTTAATGATTACATCATCGAAGTTTGAAAATGATGTGTAGGACCTAAAAATATGGAAACTGGGTGTGGGGACTGCTGACTAGGCCTAACTCGCGTCATAACAGCTTTTGATGCTGAAAAGGATAGAACGGGACGTAAAAAGCTTGCTAGCCACGATTTTTACGTGGGAATAAAACTAACCTTGGCATCCATGGCTCTATTCTTTGTCTTTGGTAGATGGCATAATTTAAAATCCTCACACTTCCCTCGCCAACTGAACAATTTAAGACTTTCAACAATACAAGCAATCCCATAATTGGCTACCAGACTGTTCTCCTGCGCAGCGCCTTGTTATAATCACGCTGCAGCGGAGTCACCTGGCTGATACGAACGCGTGCTTGTAATTAGGCTACGCAAGAGAAAAGATGGGCTTTACTGGGTTATTTTAGGGTAGACACAGCACAACAAGCACCCGTAGAGCATCGGTATTCGCTGTTCGGAGGATTTTGTTCTGATGATATTGCCGAATGAAGAGAAGAAAGATGGGGACAAAGAAGCTTCTGTTTAGGGGCTGATGTTCGAAACCTTTTAACAACGAGCGAGTCTAAAACTTGAAAGATTAGGTCATTCAAGCTTACTCCATGATTGCTTTTCGGTCGATGAAGAGATCTAATTTGATCTATCTTCACACAGGAGTGAGAGGCATAATAAAGCCTGCGAGAAATGCAACATAATCGTCTTTTGACGAAGACTATTGACCCTTACGAGGGGTTGATCATTTAGGGTGACAATCTAATGCTGTGGTAAAGACCCATTTCGCAATGAAGAACTGAAGGATTATGGAAATACTTTTGGTGAATTTTCTCAGGAAGTTAATCCCTCTAAAAGAATCCTTTGCTTAAAACTGCAAGTGGAAAGCGGTGATTTAGCAGTTTGAATGGATGTTTTCCGTTGAATTCTGATTTTCATGTTTGTGCAGGATAATCAATACTCACATTCATGCCCTTATCTACTTACTCCCTTGTTTCTCGGTCTGTCATGACTTGTTGTTACAGCTGTCTCTCTTCACACAGCAAATGGGCATCGCCTGCTGTGCAATGACATTTACCTATATGATACGGCTGGGCATAGGACAACAGTGTGGTGCTTGCCTCACCTTCTTCGATTAAAACCGCGAGGCGGAGGCGCGTGATCAATCGGTCAACACGTTTACGGATAGCCAGCTGTCTCGCCGGCTTCATCACATAAGTGGCTTGCTCAACCAAGCCGAACCCAAAGATCAATTTCGTCAAACTTGCTTAAAAGTGCTGGTCGCAAACGGCCCAGTATGAATTGAAAGGACTTTGGTTTGGTGGGGGCTCGCTGAAGTCTGTTCGCAGCGATGTCGTCCATCCTGAGCAAATGAATAACGACAGTGAATGGAAAATTGATAAAAGGATCGAGTAAAAAAGCTTAATTTCCAGTGAAAACCGACGGGACTTCACATTTCTAAAACGCAAATATCTGGAAAGCGTTGGCCAATATTGACTCTAACGAAATGACAGGGAAGGAACTAACAGACTCTTGTATTAGAAAGCCGTAGAATGAATCGCTCTGTCTGATTTGCCCGAAGATTTCGTTGCGGTACAGAGCAGGAAACGTGGTCTGAGCAATTTTCAAGGGTGCTTCCTCATCACAAAATTTATTCCTATTAATTCAAATCTCAGTGAAAGGAAGTAAACAGACAATTGTCTTCCCACTCTTCGACTGTGCGTGGTCAGATTTTCACAAGACCCTTGACGATGTCACTAACCACTTTCATTGAAGAGGATATCCTGGTCTAGAAAGCTTTTGGTGCCACCGTTATCTATCAAGTTGATTAGGTAAATTGTTAGCTCTGCAAAATGTAGATCTTGTTTTGGTATGCTGTTTACAGATGTCAAGGTCAATTCTTCATTTGCAGCCATGCAAGCAGATTTGATTGCATGTTGATATCACTCGCAAAGCTTCTGAAGAAAAGATAGTGAAATCATTTCACTGTGTTTGAAATAGAAGAAAGATCTGAAACGTTTTCTGCTATCCTTGAGGGACATATGAAATAAAAAAGCTGAGCTGCTATCTCCAATCAATCAATCAATCAATCAATCAATCAATCAATTACGCAATCAATCACGCAATCAAACACGCAATAAATCATGTTTTGATTAAGTGATCTATTGCTGTTGCGATGGGGGCAAACCAAAGTTGATCGTGAACGCATTCCTGTTTGATTCAATCCTTCTTTGACAATCGCATTTTATTCAGCCGAGACTGCGCATTTGATAGAAAACGGCTATTTCTAATTGACGACGAATGCGCATTCATGTTCAGACTCAAACCCGGAGGGTCACTCCTTAATCAGATGTGTAGCCATGACTTGTAGAAAAAAGACCCTTTCTCTGACTTTTTCAACCAGAAAACACCCTTATTTTTCAATTTCTCTAATGAAAAATCTAATTTGCTACTCCTATACTCCTATTTCTATAAAAAAAGACCTACCTTGTGTCAGGAATTAAGTAAATTTTATCAGAAAGATAAATTTTCTACGATTAGTCTAGCACTGTAATTCGTCTATTTTTTCCTGAAGCAACTCCTCCTAGTTGCTGCTAGTACATTCATTAACTGACCCGTTTAAAGGAATTCTAGGAGTGCTTTGGAAAATGCACCCGTCCTAGATGATCTCTGTCCTAGGTATTGTGTAAATGACCAACCCTTTCTCCTAGATTTTCTAGACGCTCGTGGTTACAGTAAAAGAAGCTAAGTGGCCTCGCCAGGGACTTCTATAACCTGTCTCCGTCATTACGAATACTAGAGAGCTTACGATTTGACTACGAGCGTGACTACGGCGACGATGGTAGTCTGGGCTCTAGAGCGGCTCCGTTGCCCCTCTCGTTGTCTCGAATTTTGGCTTACGATCTGAGGGACTCGGTGAATTTTGCGCCAGTTTACTTTCTAAGGGACTTATTCGACATGACAAATATTGACGATCTGAAATATCTATTTCTGGGGTATTACGATGCAAACATTATCGATAATGATGAATAGATGTTGCAAGATAAACATGGGACTTTCACGGGATAAACACTTGTGGAATAACAATATTATTTTAGCAACATTTTTTATCATGTTCGCTAGACCTAAATGAAATTGACAGTAAAAGGAAAATCTAACACGTAGAAAGATCATTCATGAACAAAATCTTTGCTACACATAATAACATCGACATTAAACAGTTTGACTACTGTGTCGTTTACTGTACATTACAGTATATTATTTGAAATGCTTTTTAAGCTTTCGACATATCCCTTGTATGCACAGTTTTGAGCGAAAAGGCAAACATTTGAAAACGCTTTCCAAAATGAAGTATTTTCAAAGCGAATTCTTTACTTGTAAACTGCTGAAAACGAATTGTTTTAAAACGACGCAGCAAAAAAGTAAATAATGATAAATAATAAATAATTAATATTTATACAGGGTAAGCCTTTTCAGTACTACAAGCACTGTTATTAGTAGGGGCCCTGTTTAGGATTAATAGTAAAGAAAATTGAAAGAAAAGTGAACTCATCCACATAAAACGTAAAAATTTTTAATTTCCTTCGATACTTAACGTGAAAACCCGACTTCAATACACAATTAAAGTCCTTGCAAGCCTAAAAAGAAAGATTGAATCTAAACTTCGGATGCCAACTGGTAGTTCGTTCGAACAATATGGGCATTGGAATCAGAGTGGTTTTATTGCGGCTTCTGTTCTGACCCTTGGAACACGCAATGTAGCTTTATTGCTTCGTGTACGGTAATTGCGACCAACTCTTTCATTAAAGGCTCAACATTTTTAACTGTAATTCCTTGCAGACACTTCAAATCCGCACATCTGCTTTAAACTTCTTCTGGGCTAATACCCCCATGAATCTTTCTTGCTCACATTCAGGAGGGCGATAGCTGATTTTTACCTCTCGTTTTTGGAGCTCCTTGAATCTCTTGCCTATTGTTTCCCAAATCTGTAAAATCGGGTAGAGCAATACAGAATTCTAGACAGCACAACCGCTTGGTATATGGATTCAGCTGCGTGGATCTTTAAGCATGTTTGTCAGTTGAAAAAAAATGAAAGAGTTTTCACCACTGCTATCAAATTTTATGGAGGTGTTTCAGCTAAATTTTAAATAGATGCTTTTGAATTGCCAGTTCTTTCTTGAGAGATCCACCTTTTGAATGCGCCTGTGCAGCCACTTGAGAATATGTGCTTACTGTGTTTTTTCATCTCTGCAGTTTTGGTGTAGACTAGGGGTGGACAATCAATTTTTACAAGGGGCCACATGAGAAACCTGAATTTTTTCAGGTGTCAGAGTTGTGCGATTGTGAATCGCTTCAGCTTAGTCTTTCTAATTCGTCAAAGCTCACTTAGAAATCACATATTCATTCCCTTGCTAAATATGCATCTCAAAAGCTCAGTTTCCTCGCCAGAGCCCACGGGTTTTTCTTATTATCTCACCTACTAACCATATACAAGTCCCAAATCCATCCTTCTTTAGAGTACTGCTCCCACGCGTGGGGTGATGCTCCAAAATCCACTCTCTATCCTCTTGACAAAGTCCAGTCCAAAGCCATTCGTCTCATCAATAATCCTAACCTCACCAAATCTCTCCAACCTCTTTCCATCGTCGTAAGGTTGGAGAAGTTTCCATCTTCTACAAATTCTTTCACGGGCATTGCTCTCAGGAGATCACGGGTATTACTCTGTTCCTCTGAGGCGTGTCAGGACCACAAGAAGCTCAACTCATTCACACCCTTTCCACCTTTCACTGCCTAATCCATCCAACTCTATCCCACACATCACCATTCACCCCTAGAGCATGCTATTTTTGGAAAGTCTTGATTTCTTCCTCATTTCCCGAATCCTGCAACTTGCCATCTTTCAAATCCAATATCAATAAACTTGATCTGATCTCTCTCTCCTCGTAGCCGTTCACTTTCTTCTTTCTTCCTTTGTTGGGGCTTTGTATAGGCCAACATAGCCTTTCCTCAACATAACTCACTAAAATAACGGGGGCCACCAACATTCTTCCATTGAAAATGCTCTGAATTGAACATTTTAAATAGCTGGTACTGTATTCGTGATGATGTTGTGAGAAGCGATCTTCTTCTTGCCATCATCTTCTTCTTGCCATCATCTTCTTCTTGCCACCATCTCGTCTTTGAGTTAGGCGTCCCAGTCATCTTCTGTCTCCTCGCCTCGCGTGCCCCTTCCGCGAGATAGAGGTCTTATCCTCAATAGGCAATCACGGCCACACTCTTTGACATACAGATTGAGATTGATATAGCAAAATGATATAACGTCCTGACGACTGCATCTCTAAAGGTGTGAAGTATGGTAAGCGATTCCTTGTTGCGTTTGTAGTTTTGCAAGCAATGCATCAGAATTATACGCTCTGCGTCAGGTATGTTTCTGCATTTGTCTTCACGCTTGGTCGTGCAGTGGCGATTCAAATTATAATCTTTACACATAGCGATCTTTGTACCACAGATTAAGCATACTGCTTTACTTTTGACTTCTTTAACGAAATGCATGGCAGTCTTGTCTTGTTGAAAGCATGGCGTTCGATATCCGCCTTGCTTTCCTTAGCGTGTCGCAGCATCCTGAGGGTCACCTGCCACGCACCAATCGTCACCGTTAACCCTTCTATCGCGCATATGTTCACACGACAGTCACTTAACGTGACGTTTTCAAAATAAATTTCCAATTTTGAAATAATAGTAAAATAAAGACAGATGTTTCTTTGATTAATGTTGATTATGACTGGCCTCGCGCGGGCCCGGAAGGGGCGTACAAAGAGCCAGATGTGGCCCGCGGACCATAGTTTACCCCGGTCCAGTGTAGACGTACGGTTTTCGTGGAGCTGCTCGCGTAGACGCAAAGCATTTTATTTGTTTTTATCGATGCCAAAACGAGATTTCCAGAAGACGTACTCTGGTAGATGGGGCCTAAAGTTTTCCAACGCTGCAGCTGATCCTATAGACGGCTTCGATACAGAATGAAATTTAATTGATAAGAAATTAGTGTCACGGGAAGAATATAAGATATTACTAAGGATTTTATTAAATGTAATAAAGTGAAACACGGACATTTAGGATAATGGACAACTTGCATGCACGGAAGTACACGACGGATGGCTCTTTATGACTTTCAGCAGTAGTCCCATGCAAAATTTTACTTTCAGCCCCCCAAATACAGTATAGTGCATCCTGACACCGTCCTTGGAGAACGCGGGACGGCGTGACACAGATGCCTTTGAAGCAGGCACGACCATTGTCATGTTGCATGGCGATAGGAGATTAAAATCAAAGACTGTTAAGCCTTACGACTCTCATCTTAACTTGGGGAAACAAAGCTAGTAAATTTTCCGATTGCATTCACACCGTGGATCTCGTACGCCTTCGTTCTGACGATGAAATCTATAAAGTGCTGGGATTTATCACTACTGACTCAATTTGTGTGCTTTTATGATGGGCAACTTACTTCTGGCTCATGGTTGCATAACGTTGGTGCCACTTAAATGCGAAGAAGAATTGCCACACGGGATTTGTCTCGGTTCGCTCTTTAGTGACTTTTAATCGTTAACGACTTCCCATCTGATCAAATGTGAGAGATTCGACAGAAGATTGAATAGAAAAGACTTGATTCAACAATGGAGTAAGCCATTTACACGTAGCAATCATTAGTAGGAAACGACTAGAGCTTTTAGCACATTTAGAATCGTGAGAATCGTTACATAAACTAAACATACAACAGCTAGTTCAGACGAAATTGTCTTTCCCGAGTCTATAAGAAAGTAGAAAAGAGAAGTGAAAGACAAATCAAGGCCAGCGAGAACTTGTTTCGCACTGAAGATGAACACTTTTTCGGTGATTTGCGCGGCATGTAGACGGGGCACTTCAAAGCATTCGTCATGCAAGCCATTAGCTGATCCGCCTGCGCAGCGGCAGAAGCATACGCACCATGCGCATAACCAAAATTATCGCTATCAGTTGCACCCTCTCCTCCGAACCACAATGACTTGTTCACGGGAGCCTTCAAATGCATGAACGAGTATTTGTCTGATCCAACGACCGGTGACGTATAAGCCCCGTATGTTGTGTTATCAAGTGACCAACGACTCACGTGAATACCTACAATTACAATAAGCAGTGTCAACGTAATTCCAAAATCCATTCAGTTTGCATAATAATGATAATGGTACTAATTTCTTTTCAAAATTCATTCTTTTATTAAATACTTAAAACGATAAAAAAATACAAGTCTCGCTAGAAAGGTAACTTGCACTTGGCTGGCTTACAACGACTAACAACGATAAAATTAAAGAGAGAAAAAAAGAGAAAACGTTGTATCATTTAGTAAATATTTGTTAATATGAAAGAAGTTCCGGGTTAGACCGAGGTTTGTTTCTCGAGCAAAAGATGTAATACGTCGTACGGCGAATAATGGTTGATGAGACTTTGTTTAAAATATGATTGGGATGGCTTTGGTCGATTCCAGGGCGGTTGCACATCTCCAGAAAAGAATCAGACAACTGGCTGAAAATGCCTAAGCAGCTCATGGATAGTAATAATAATGAAAATAATAATAATAATAATACGGTAAGATATGATAAGAAGCACTCTGTAACAAACTAAGCCATCATACCATGTGAGAAAATTTCAGCATAGTCTCTGCAAGATCAGGCATGGGCTCAGCACACAATAATTTAAAGCTGCAGCGCAAATGGTAGAAACGGAGTGGTTGTGATACTAAACACGGGAGAGCGTCGAAATTTAGTCAGCTTCAACCCCCGCGAACGACAGAACAGTAATTTTAAAGATGAATAGTCTCGGATCACCCAGAGGAGGCTTCTACAACGAATGCTCAAGCAGTTATCGACAATGTCCCTAAAACGATGCTCTCAATAAAATGGGGGACTTAAACGTGAAAACTGACGGGGGGAATGCTGGGGAACTATGCACTTGGGGATGATCCGAAATGGTAGCTGCTCATTTTTTATTCATTTTAATTCATTTAGGGAGGGCTGCTAGCTGGTTTTCAAGGGGTCCTTAACACAACATCAATTAATTCGTATGATAATAAAACGAGCAGTAAATACGATTAAATCGAACTATAAATCACTGGTTACAATAATCAAAACAAAATGCAAGAAAATTGAAGCTTAGTGGAATACTGTGAAAGAAAAGACGTTTCATTGTCAAATGCAGTCTTTAAAAGTTGTCCTGGATGACGATGGCGGAAGTTGAGATTTGTGTTTTTGTATCTTAAAAATTGTAGATTAACTCTTCTTCTATCTATAGCGATGTAAAAGTTTTTAGTTTAAATCAGGTCAATTTTTGCAATTTTAGATTTGCAAACGAAATATTTTTATACTTCATAGCGATGTGTAAGTTTTTCATTCATGTTTTTGATGGGGTTCGTTGGAACGTTGTCATTCCAGTACCCAAAATCCAAAGATCAACAACTCAAGCTGGAACAAGAAAGAGAGAATCTCTTAGAAACCCTAGGAAGACCAGAATCCTCAAAGATACCCCGAGAAATTGGAAGTTGATTAAGCTGCTGCAAAAAAAGAAAAGAAAGAAGCAGATCGACATTAAATATAGGCTTACTATGGAAATAATGGTATGGCAACAGTCTTTGTGTAAATTGAGGTTGATATGGTTGACTGTGAAGTGTTTAATGAGCTCTTCTGCCTCTGAATAATACTTATTTATAAACTTAATCTGCCCCCTCTCTCCTCTTCGCTTTTCACTTTCTTCTTTCTTCCTTTGTTGGGGCTTTGTATAGGCCACCACCATGGCCTTTCCTCAACATAACTCACTAAAAATGAAAAAACATATTCGCAGAGCTAAACTATCGGTAAAATACTACCCGATAAATCAATGACAAGGCTAATTAATGAGGGGCTTTTACCATCAACACGTTTTTCTAAGCGAAACGCTTCTGTAGGATTCTAATTCATTTCTTACTTCTGTGCTATCTTGTCAAAAAGTTGTTCATGAAATGATTTGTAAAATATCCTTTATACCTGTTCAAGCTATTTTCTCCAGCGAAGCTCTTGATGAATGCAATGTGAATGACACCGCATAGAAAGCTGTGCGCTATCACAGTGATTTGATTTGACTTCAAAAAGTTGATTCTTGAAGATTTTGTAGAGTATATTGTCATGCTCATGATAACGGTGATTATTCTTGGCAAAAATGTCATGTTGATGAGAAATGGACAAATCTGGAAAATTGTTCCAAATAACCCAACTCTCCCCTACACTTCCACTATTAATTCGGGCTGCACGCGCAAGTAGTGGTTTTCGACTGAAATTAAAAGCTCGCCTTGTTGACTCACTCATATGCCTAATTAGTCATTAAATGAGGCTTGTTTTTCTTCACCGTTATTTTTTCTGGTTTCATATAATGTTGTTCAGTTTTATTCACAGGGGGCGAGCTCCCTCTCAATTAGTCTTTAATGCATGATATTTGGAGAGCCCCTGCTTGATCGATCTATGGAATATACAATCTTGCAGTGTTACACCTTAAGGACACTCTCTGGGTTGGGTCAGTTCTAAGGGTTACTATTGACATTATATCAACTTTTTGATACAACGATGTATTTGGGGGATACAATTTTATTCATGTAAAAAATTTGGCAAACAATGCAAAACTTCATGTAGCAGGTCATGAAACATGTGACTTCACTGTCAAAACTGTTTGCTCAATTTTGCTCAAATTGCTGCTGAAGGTACCTCAATAGTTGCTTAAGGCAACTGCAAAGATAAAACTTTGGTTTCTTTACCAAATTAAAAATTCTTGAGTTACACTTTGTAGTTTAGAATGTAGCTCGTAAATTGACTTGTATATGAAATAGGTTGATGGATTTGTGAAATAAAAACCGGTGGGAGGAGAGAAAATTTACATTATGCAGAAGACACTGCATTACTGGCAAGTGCCACTGATTGTATAATTATGCATAATTGTATGATTATCTTAATTACAAAAATTTCTCTCACAAAGTGAAACAGGATTCAGAACCTTCCATTCAACTGTATCTTCACTTCTAAAAGACACAGACGACTGGTACTCGACACAAGACGACAGCGAACTGGTTGGTGTCGTATTCGTAGACCTCAAGAAGCGACTCATTTTTGTGTAGTAAGCAACACTACGGAGTTCAAAAAGTGGAGCTTCAGTGGTTCAATTCATACCTTTCAGGAAGGAAGAAATATTGTAGAGTAAATGGCAAAGACTCCCAGGTACTAACTATAGAAACTTGGGTACCACAAGGATCCCGTCTCGGTCCTCTGCTGTTCCTTGTATACATTAACGACTTACCAAAGCAATAAAGTATTACTCGGTTACTGTGTTTGCTGATGATATGAGTCTCTCTGTCCATGGAAAAACCCTATACCAGCTGAATGTGGCTCTTAATGAAGATTTGGATTGTCTAAATGGTTGGCTTATGGGAAGCAGACTGTCCCTAAACATCGCAAAGATGCATTCTATGGTTCTATCTACCCGTCAAAAAGAACGAGGTTTGACAAACGAATATGATCTTAAAGTGGACAATATACGAATTCTGACCGCCGAAGATACCAAATAATTGGGAATTCAAATTGAAAGTCATCGAAATTGGAAAAAGCATGCTGATGCTGTCATAAAGAGGGTTTCACGTGCGATCGGCCTTCTGAAGCATGTTAAGAACTTTCTCCACATCATCATTTAAAAAACCTATATGTTAGCATGTGGAGTCCCATCTCAGATACTGTTCCTCAGTTTGGGGCTGCTAGGGTGGAACAGAATTATATAAACTGCAAAAATTGCAAAACAGGACTGTTAGAATCATGACTAATAGCCCATTTGATTCCCCAAGCAAGCCGCTGCTCTCAAATATTGGGCTTAGATCTATCCGAGAATCGGTAAGTATGACGTATAAATCCCCTATATGACCTTGCCCGATTATGTCTGAAAAATGTGTTTACTTAGAACTCTCATTGCTCTTCGTGATTTCTAAGAAACACTCACAAAGCGACCTAAAATTGCCTTTAAAAAGACTAATAGTAGGAAAAATGGATTTTAATTTAGAGGAGCGAAAGCTTGGAACGGCCCATCAGCTGCTGCAAAAAGATACAATCAGTAAACCTTTTTGTAAATTGCAATTTAAAAATTTTTGTTTCGGCTCGATTTTGTTCCTTTACCTTGCTTTGGGAGTTCTATTATTCATGAAAATTTGTAACTTAATTCTTATATATCGCCTTTTTGTTAAAGTAGTCTATTTGTAGATGGAAGGCCCCTTGTAAACAAGCACTACTGAATGGGTTGCAGTCCTAAAGCAAGTTAAATTATTACTATTACTCTGACATTGATGAACTATTGGAAAGAGTGAATAAGGATAGAAAGAGTAACTTAATAAATGTGAATGCTGAAAATAAAATACGTGTAAGAGTTGAAAAAAAGATGAAAATAGACGTAAGATTAAGATAAACGGAGATGTGATTGTAGAAGTGTGAAAACGCAAACACTTATGAATATGTAGCTAAACATTATGTCCAATTCGATGCGTCCCCTTGCACACTATTCTCTCAGCACCCTCTCTGTTCACCTATCAGCAAATGGGCACCTGGTTTAAAGCTAGGCCGAAATGTTTCGGTCGTCATCCTCTCTGGCTGGCGCTCCACAACCCGGACTATCATCAAAAAAGCTGAGAGGAGAGGAGAGAGAGCCGATGGGGAGAGAAACGCCTTCGAAGGCAGCAGCGGCTACAGCCTGCCCCCTCCCAGACACAAGGGCAAGGACAGAAGCCAGTCTTCACCTGCAGTACCTGCAACAGCCACACCCGGCGCTCCAGTTCTATAAAGTGATCACCTTGGCCACAGACAGCCAAGATCTTTCGAGATCGACGGAGCCAGAACAACGAACAGTTTGTGGTGAAGTTGAGGGCATTACGTAATGAACTTATTTCGGACTCTCTCATCGAAGACAATATTTTGTTTTTGGTCACGCTGTTAACGTAAAACAGCAGTTATCTTATTTTTGTCGCTAGGGTTTTCCTGACATTTGTTTGACTTCTACTTAGAGATTCCCACAAGTTCGGCAAAGGAAAAACCTGGCTATATAACATCGCGATTCTGTGGCTCAGGATTTTTCTTCCTCATAAAATTTTTCCCCCAATAAATCTTCCGAAATTCGTTTTTCGACTACGGTATGCTATTATCAATGATGTCAAGCCGACTTCTGCTGTCAATCGTTGCTTATCTCATTCACTTATCCCCTCAAATGTTGTACGAATCAATAGTCAACTCATCTAATTGCTTGTTAACTTACTCAATTATTGATTTTTGATTAACTATTATTGATTTTTTATGTTTGATTTTCAATTAACTAATTTTCTCTCGATTTTTCTCGATTGATGCAGAAGCCACAAGTACCACCTTTGATTGACTTTCTGCTCTTTTGCAAACTCCATCAATTTGCTCGTGCTTCATCATTGCTCTATTTACCTTGCTTTGGATTTCTACTAGTAATGAACATTCGTATCTTAATTTCCATACATCGCTATTTTGCTAAATTAGTTTGTTTGTAGATGGACGGCCCCTTGTAAACCAGTACTGCTGAATGGGTTAACGTCCTAAAAGAATTTAAATCATTATTATTATTATCTATTTCTTATCGAAATATTAAGCAGGTCCTTCGTTGATAAAAAGTAATCCTCTATTTCTCATAAATTGGAACTGTTCGATAATCCTGAATCATTATCATTTCTATTTACATATGATACTTATAACATTCATAATATAATTATATAGTTATGTAGCATTATTGTAATATAATACATATAATATTTATAATGAAATATTTACAAATATATACTTAGTAGTATAGCATTGTATAACATTATTTTCCTTTTTATATTCTCATTGTTGGTAGATGCTGTAAGCCAGCCAAATACAAGTTACTTTTTTTAGTGAGATTTGCATTTGTAGACTTAACAGTATTTAATAAATGAATGACGTTAAAGAAAAAATTACAATACAATTCATCTCAGCTGGACTTGCAAGTACTTCAATATGATATCAGATAATTTTATATAGGATCAAATCAAAAAGCTGAGAGCAACAGTTACTATCGTCTTATGATCCCACGCAAAGTAGCAGGTTTAATTTTGCACAAAAGAGGCCTCTTTTTCCACTAGGCCTGTCTCCTTATCTAACCTTCAGTAGGTTTTCTACTTTCGTTTTTCTCGTGTTTTAATCGGTTGAGTCTGATTCAAAACGCTTATAACTCGAAAATGATACAAGATATCAGAAAAATAACCGTGGATTCGAAATCGGGACGCTTGATTAAACCTTATTCCAAAATAAAAACTTTTCAATAAAACCCTCAACATTTTTATGAATATCTATTACTTGCCTATCCTTGGGAAATTTAAACCAGGTTAGCCAACTTTAAACTACCCATCGGTAAGAGAGGTTTGTGATTGTAGTTCTATTTGAATTCGAATGACAAGCTTTCATCATTTTTTACATACACCAATAATAGACACTGAGAAGCTTTTTTCTTATCAAGCAGTGCCCAGGTCCTTCCTCTCGATGTGACCAAACAGCTTGATTCATACGCCTGGAATAACAGAGAGCTGGCGACTCTCCCCTCTCTAAGTAAAGTTTAGCTAAGGGTGGATTTGAGCCAATGACCATAAGATCAATGCGCAAGAGCTTGTCTCTAAGCTATCCTGACACATATATCAGTCCTTCACCATTTTATCAGTTATTAGGGCCACGATGTCATGGCACCCCCTGTACCCTCTTTCGACTAAGCTCTTTGCATCCAATAGCAAGATGTTTTACAGTTTCAGTAGGGTACCACACAACCCACATAGCGGCGTCTCTGGAGGTGCATCTTCAATATTTTTTATTGAATTTATTCTATCAAATCTGAAGCTTATTCTTGAGGTCAGGGCGACTAAGAAACGCCAGCTATAAAATCCTTCGTCCTACTTGTTGATTATACGTAAATTAACTCTAGCAGTAGAAGACAGGCTTGGATGAAATCACTACAAAACAGAAGGAAGCAATTGTATTACCTGAAGGCTGAGTGGCGTTGGCGTAGGCCTGTCTCAGGATTTCATGCACTTCACTCTTTACTTGTGCGTCTGTGAGCCTTTCAACCCGTTCACTCTCAACATCTGTGACTGTTGCGAGAAGAATCTTCTGGTCAGGAAACAATCCGGGCCTATCCAGGTTCATGAAGTGGACATAATGGCCCCTTTTCTCGTTTGCAATTAATATGTACCTAAAACGAATCGGTATGAAAGGAATGTAGAGAATTGCATTAACTGTCGTGCATAGCAAAAGTGTTGCGTAGTTATATTTTCAAAACGATTCTTCAACGCAACAAATTCTCAGTACCAAATTCGCCCCCTGATCTCAGCACTGATAACACAGGACCGCGTGAAAACTATTCACTTAAAATACAGTCCCTAAGAAACGCAAAACGATACAGTAAAAAGAACGAACAAAGACATGAAAGAAAAACTAATCACGATTCATGCAACATTCGAATGAGAAGACAAGCAAATGGCCGACATGTATGCCCTATGTCTATCTACTCGATACATATATATATATATTTGTGAATAAACCAAAGGCAAAAAAAGGGTAGCACAAGAGGGCGGTCTTGTGGCTAAAGCCCCACTGTACGATTTTTTTTTTAGTGGGTTATGTTGAGGAAAGGCTATGGTGGCCTATACAAAGCCCCAACACAGGAGGAAAGAAGAAAGCGAGCAGCTAAGAGGATAGAGAGATATAAACACTCATCTTCTCGCGAAGTTTTAAATTCCCTGCAAAATAATCTTTTTCTGCATTGAAGCATTACATTTTGATTAGAATCGTTCTGAAATTTTTTTAAAATTGCTGGATGATCGCATTCTGTCAATTTGCTTTGGAAGCATCCTTCAATTTGGATTAGCAAGTACGCGCCACTATCTTCCCAGTTTCAAAGGTAAAGTGCAAATATTAACTCGGTTTATATCCCCGGCTTATATTCTTGAAAACAGGACATGGAAAAATCTACTTAGGACCTGTTCATATGAGCCGGCTCACCGAGCCAGCTCACTTAGCGAGATCCCGCCAAACCCTCATTTCCCATACATAATGTGTTTTCTGTTCATACATGAGGAGACGGGCTGGCCTGCTAAGTGAGATCTCACCTGCGCACTGCCGAGGTCTGGGTAAGCGGGCTGAAAATTCTCTCATATGAACATTCCATCCCGCTTACCGGGCTGAAAAAGCAACCACTGGGCGTGGAAACTCTTAACAAACCAAATTCCATCAAACAAAATGGCAGAGTCATTGTCGAAGAAATTTTTCGATTGGATGCGAAGATGGTTGAAGACATAATTGATTGCTTGTTCGAGTATAAGAGCACTATGGAAAATAAAGGTTTGCACTTCGATGGAGATAAGACCGCTGTCAAAATTATTGCGGTCCCGGACCCTCAATTCAGTTCAATTCACTCGCAGCAACCCCCCCCCCCCCACCCCCAATATTGTCATTTTCCAACGGGCTTGTGATTGGACACTATCTATGCCGTTACAGTGGCCTAGCGTTGACCCTCTCTATATGATCTAGAAAATGTTCAAAAATATTTAGTCATCCCAGAAATCAGATCAGAAAATGTCTCATACGGCCCGATCATCTGAGCAAGGGGGTAAAGGAACACAGTTAAACACTCTGGGAAAAGGGTTAACTGGATATGCAAACAAATGAGGATAACATAGCGATAATTAGATTTTCACGTTAAGAAACTCGCTTCGAAAGTTTTCCCTACAAATATTTGACTGAAATTTGGCGTCTCGTACAGATATTGATTTTGCAGCGATTTTTTGCAAAAAGAGAGTGTGTGTGAGAAATTGTTATGTAGGCCCAATGCCTTTCCCTCTGATAAGCGTTAGGGGTATAAAATTTCTTGTATTCCCAGCGCAGAGCCCTGCACTCCATTTTACGTCATTACCGTCTTTGGTACCAGTTGTAGATTTCCCGCGTGGCGAAGATTTCTCAAATTCCCCTGGGCATCTTATTGTTCATTGCCTTCGATGTTTTGCGCAATTTTTGTCGCCAGTGGGACTATGCATCGTGAGTATCAGTACTCAAGGGAGAGTAAAACAGGACAGCTTTTTTCATGCACTGTTTGCAATCCTCCGAACCGAAAGCTGGTACACTATCATTTAGAAGTAGTTAATCATTGATTATTTTTGATGTTGTTGTCAGTGTCAGAAGAAAAGCTTCAGTATCTCTATATACGTCATTTCTTTCATTCAAAGCAAATCCTACTTGTCTCGTCCATAATTCAGAGTTTCCCAAAAAACCAGTTTCAGTGCTTTGAGCTTTACAAAAAAGTCGATTGTCATGAAATGGTTTCCCGATCCTTTCCTTGCCAGTGGTGAAGAAGCGATTAGCTTTCATTTCAGAAGAACTGAAGAAAAGTAGAGCAGGATTTAACGAAAGAGTCCGTCTCGAAAACGAAATTATGCTTTATAGGTGGTTGTAGATGACTGCCTACCTATTTTGCACAAGCAGAGAAAAAGAAATGGCTACTAAGCAACTAACCTGTTGTTGTCCCAAAACTTCGTTGGAAATTTCAAAAATATCTTCGTATAATGATTCATTGGCAGCATATAAACAGCTTTCATTTTCCAAGCTGGAAGTGGTGGATCGAATACAACGTCTGAACGCGCCAAAATGCCAGTGCTGAATGTGACGTAAGCGTAGTCAGCTTCAAATGTTGTGCCGCTTTTAGTCTCAACAGTCACCTTTTTGTCGTCATAACGTATCTTCTTCACAACTGTGTCCAGATGAATCTTGCCATTGAAATTCTTCGCTTGCTCTCGCAGCAAATATGCATACCCTCGTTGGTCAGTGACGAGTTCATCTGTACCTTCGCCGGTGAATCCTACGTTCCGCGCACTAAGTAACTTCGGAGGAGCTTCGTTTTCAAAGTCGTTAAGGTAGAAGTCCAACGCTTTGTCCAACGGCAGTTTTGGTTTCCAACCAACGATTTCTAATGCAGTCTTCAGGGGAATGTCGCTCTCCTTGTTTTTCTCCATTTTTTCAACCAATGCATAGACCTGTATGAATGAAATACAAACCATGACTGCAAGCAACTCTGAAGTACCGCATTTTCTTGATACAAAGCCGCGGCTTCTATTATTTTCAGTAAGGAAAAAATGCGGCTCATAATAAAAGGCAGCTTGTATTCAAGGGTGACTTTTATTACTTTGGTTGCAGCGCTGAGGAAGGTGAAGTAGAAATCATAATGATATGAGGAAAGAAATACGCGATTTCTATTCGAGGGTGGCTTGTATTCAAGAAAATACGGTATTTAGCAAAGTCTACTTATGTCAGTTGAGCTGAAATTGACAGCCTCGTTGATGGAAATTACAGGGATATTGCTCGTTCCATTCCGAGATCAAACCATTGTCATTTTTGAAATACCTGCCCCTTACTGTACTACTGTATGCATCAGGGGTGTCCAAAATAATCAGTGTTCAAATTTCATCCGGCCGCAGCCTCTATCATAGAGTATATAAGTAAAAAGATTGAAATAAAAAGCAAATGTGAAACACAAAATGGCTTGTTAAAATTTATTTTGGATCCATTGTTGTCCTATGTATTCTATGTAAAATAAGTTCAGCCAAGATTGGCTCCCAAAAATTTCACCATATATGTAAAATCTGGACCGCTTTTCAAAAAGTTTGGACACCCCTGCTAAATATTTCTTCATCCTTATCTGTTATCCATAGTTGTTTTACATTTGCCTTGTAAACCCTTAGCTAAACTGGCCAATTTAAAATTACCCGTCTAGAAGAGGACCTATGAAAAGGATAGCATCTGACAAGTTTTAGGGAAGTTTATGATCATAGATCTATATCGAAGAGGACAATTGAGTATATCTTGAAGACAAAATGTTCGGAATGGATTCCGTCAATTTCGTCGAACTTGTTAAATTCTACTTTTCCTTCACATTTGAATAAAGAAAGCTAGAAGAACCCATAGTAAATAAAATCAGTCACCGTATCATATCTATAAAAGACTGGTTTTGAATTGCAAAATGCTGAACCAGTCTTTTATCGTTATAATTACCATACACATTGTCATCTTATACTATTCTAATTTCTGACTGTAATATATTTATAGATTTTGTTTTTTATATTGTTTTAGCTACTTTTAATTTCAGTGGGCCATACTGTAAAAATTAACTAACACATTGTTAATTATTGTAGATTACCCACTGCAAATATATCCTATTATAATAATTATTTTTATTATCAAAAGTAGCTAGTTATTCAAAACCTTGCTATTCAAATGCTTACCATTCCTGCATTCCACGGCCAACTTCTTACAAAAAAATACCCAAATTTCTTTCAATAGTTTATACTCGTGGGTATTATCAAGATAGGAGTGGTCGACGAGGGATTTCATCCAAGGGGGAAGTCAGGGGTATGAAAAGGTCGGTGAACTCAGTAAACTGTTAGAAATTGTTCGTGCTTTTGCCTTGCTTCCAAGGTGCAGTTTTTGACTACTGAGATGCCACGATTGCAAAGCAATTTCCTGGTTCTTCCTATCCCTGTGGCCACAATTGATGATTCTTACGCCTGGAATTACAGAGAGCTAGCAGCTCCTTGCTCTAATAAAAAAGCAAACTGAATATGATGCCAAAATCACTGACCAATTAAAATTTGTTTCTTCACAAGTCATAATTCATCTAAAGAACATGCAATTTGTGGAACCTCTTGCCTTCTTCTTGCTTTCCTGAATCTCACAACTTGCCATCTCTCAAATCTAAAACCAATAAACTTGATCTGAAGTCTCCTTCCTCTTATTCTTTCGCTTTCTTCTTTCTTCCATTGTTTGGGCTTTGTATAGGCCACCATGGCCTTTCCTCAACATAACCCACTAAACAAATAGTTAAATGGCTTTTTGCTACATTCAAATCGATTTCTAGAATACTCTTCTTCTCGGAGTGCCTTGCCAGAGAGTGACGTTGGCCATCATATCTTTTGAGCCAATATGGACATGCTTTTCCTTATGCAATCTTCTGACATTTTCTAGTCTCTCTGTGCTACGTAATATCCGTAATTGCCCGGTTCCTTTCCTTTAGCCAATCATAGAACTGGGCACATTTTATATCATCGGTATAAAAGCATGCGTAGAAGTAGTAGTTTAGGAATCACCAATTTGTAGATGTGTTTATGAAACTGAATGTCACGTCGTGGTCACCAGCTTAGGAACCTGAAGGCTTGTGTGGTGTGTCTTGAAACTGGACCTAAAAATGCCGCTGCTCGATTCAACTCACACGGACCATTCTTGCCTGCGGTCTCATTCAACGTGCAGAGAACACGGAGTCAGAGAGACGACGATTAGCACGGTAGTGTTTGACTAACTGACTGACTGACATTTTTATATGTGATCTACATCTCTATATAGAAAAGGAAGACAGATATCAAATTACCAAATTCATTAATTAAGGATATGAGCAGAAGGCAGAAGGATTGGTTGAGATGACGAAGTAGATGAATAGGTAGTGAGTTGATGTAAGGTATGGCAGGAAATAACGTAGGATTGAGTGAATAGACATGCGCAGTTAAACAGAACCGTAATGATGATATCGATAGAAAATATGATGGTAAGAAAGCTGAGATCGCTACAGTAGTAGCGGTAGCTTGGCGAGTAAGTCAGCAGTACGGTATCATTAATGGCTTTTTATCTCTTATTACCAGTAATCATTTATGAACGTCTTGCCTTCTTCTTGATTTCCACTTTCGTCTTTCAAATATAAGATCAACAAACTTGATCTGATCTCTCCTCCTCTTAGCCATTCACTTCCTTCTTTCCTCCCTTTTTGCTGGGGCTTTGTATGGGCCACAATGGCCTTTCCCCAACATAACTCACTAAAACAAATTACTGTTAGATTCTATCGCCACGTTCTTTGATTTTATTTCTCCAGCTCTCAAATCAAACAAGGTTCATAATACTCTGAGCCTGGGTCTTGCCTACAGTGAGTGCTCATGCAGTGGACATGGGATGGCTTTGTTTTTGCGACGCCGTAGTGTTCCAAGATTTCGGCGAAATGCTACCCTCTGTTCACAAAGAAGACCACTTCATTTTTCAATTATAAAGTGCTAATCCTTAATGAGTGGTGGAGATTAGGTTTAAATATTCATCGCACGCTGAAGTACGTAGGTCAGCCAAGCTCGTTGCCCACAGATAGATTAAGTAATCTGCTGTGCATCTGAAAATACTTTACATAGCTGAACGACTTTCTTTCTATCATTTCTCTCAAAGCTATTCGGCGTAGGCCTGATAGAGAGGGCGGAAGAAGGTCAGCTACAAAGTTTTCTTGAGAGTAGGTCGCTGTTATGAAAACGGGAACGGCAAAAAGCCCATGATTTATTGCTAGTTTAGAATATTCGAACGTCCGGAGATGCTGCATACTTCACCTCATCTATCTTGGTCCTGAGCCGAGTCCATGCTGCTTTGCCTTCAGAGAGCACTCGTCCCTTCAGGTCTCTGTAAACGAAGAAAAATCGTTAAAATGATGCATAATGCAGGATACTTTTTCCAGAAATCTAGTGCGAAAACTGCGCTACGTATTTGATTTCGACCGTAGCAGAAACCACAGACAGGGCTCTCAGTTTTTCTAGGGAAATTTACATTATAACATGGCTTCCCCTTCCCTTCTACATTTTGACACATGGAGGAATCCAACTGACAGCCCCTGTCTCATGAGTCCGCATGCTTATCCACTACCCCACGGATCTAGTGTAAAGTTCTTGAACTGACCTATGCAGTAGTGAATTTTACAAATTGTCTGCCACACTCGTGATCCAATACTTCTCTAAACGTAATATTATTTACTCTTTAGGAGAACCTGTGCAGTCATATTTCCAAGACTTGTGAGGCTTTGGCGCAAATTTTTTCTGGGTTTAAAAATGAAGAAACTTTGCTGTTGCTTTATCAAACTTCTAAATTTCAATTTGCTTTTTTAAAACGGTAAAGAGTAAGCCATATTAGTCATTAAAAGCATTGAAGCCCCCAGACCTCGAGGTATTGCGCATGTAAAGCTTTATTGTAGGATAGAGCAGTTGGGACACATTAGGGGGGGGGGTTGAGGTCGACACGATTATAGGAATTAGGCTGCCGTGTTAAGATACTCGCTAAGAAACTTTTTGTACAGAAAGTGGACGGAAAGCTAAAAATCTCGTGCACATATATTTTGCAGAGTTCATTGCGCAAAATATTGAGTATAGAGCGTTGTATCTGATGACTATGATAAGAGAGGAACCATGTTTCGCTCTCAGCATGCCGCAACAACTATATTCTAAGAACACTTCAATGTTGATGTAAATCAAAAACAGCAACAACAAAAATAATAATAATAATAGTAATGATTTTATAAGATATAATAATGAGAAGTATTGGTACTTATCCGTTTTAATATCGATCTGTTTTGCATGGATCGCACGATGAGGCGTTCACATTGCTCCGCTCCGGAAAAAACGGAAAACGATGTGAAAACGATACCACTCTCTTTCTCTTTGAACTTGGGAATTTTCGCACCAACTGAACTTTATTTGTCTCAGTGAGGCCTCGTGTTCTCTGCACGTTAAATAAGACTACAAGGCAAGAATCGTCCATGTGGATTGAATCAAACAGCAGCTTTTTAGGACCAGTTTCATGCGCACATCTTGAAACTGGTGATTCCTAAACTGGTGACCACGCTTCGACTCGTCAAACAAACACGACAGAAGATGCCGCCAAAATGGAAGGGAGCAAGGAGCTGTCGGAATCTTAGTTCAGATCGACAAAAAGTGAAGACTCTCGCTTTGGTTTTCAAGCTATATTGAAACAACAAACTTTACAGCGCCATAAGCAAAACTCCGAAACTCCCAATCACACCACCTCCCAAGCTCAAAGTCCAAAGTAAAAAAAAAAGATTAAACAGTTTATTCGGGGGGGGGGGGGGGGGGGTGGGTTATTTCAGTTCTCCACAGAGCTCTGAGCATCCTGTTGAGCTCTGGCTGTCGTTAGCCTTCTCAATAGTATTCGTCTTCAAAAGTCTGCCTGTTCGAGGTGCGTTTTCAAAGTCACCGTTTTCATCGCGGAGCAGTGTGACCAAGGAGAAAATTTACACTTTTTTATCGGTTTGTATTGGAATGTAGAGCAATGTGAACGGGACCTCAGTGTAAACAGTCTTAAGGCCCATTTCCAGTTCATTCGCAAATCGCAAATCGCATGCGATTTCCGAACTGCGAATTCCGAACCCGTACGAATTCAATACACAGTCAAAGGTTGTTCGCACGATTCCTTATTGTCATGTTAGCCAATCAAACTGCTTATTGTTTGGATATTGGCGCCAAGCCAAAACCTACAATTCTGTAAAACGAGATGGTCGCCATTTGTAGAAGAAAACTTTTGTTATTGCTACTGATACGAAGAGTACAGAAGAGAAGTAAGCTAAAATATAGAAAAAGCTTTTGGGTTCGACCTATCAATAAAGAACGGAAACAACAAGGAGAGCATGCCAACCTAATCATATACGGTCAAGAAGTTTCCACAGCGCAGAATTTTCTCAAAAACTCATTTTATCCATCCATTGCCAACAAACTTTTTTGGCACCCCCAGCATCTCCACATTTCGGGGTCAGCATCTGTAACTTTTTTCTGTACGTGTCTTTTAAGTCATGCCATTTTGCCTTTACGTAAGATGCTTTCCCCTCTAAACCACAGTCAATTGCAATCTGGACCCATGCAGATTCCAGTGCATTTTTGCTCTTGTAACTATTGACCTACTATCCCAAACAACTTTCTGGGAGCGAACACTTTCAATTAAAAACTCCACTATTTCGGGAGTCCACTCAACTTTCGCAGCCATCGCCATAAGTGTTCTGGCTGATTTGTTGCTATCCAGGAATTCTGTTCGCATGCGAACGTCCGGAAAAACTCAAACATTGCGAATTGTTGAAAATCGCACTGTGAACGTTCGCATGCGGTGAGCGGACGTCCGCAACGGAATTTAAAACAATAGATCGCATGCGATTTCCGATTTGCGAATGGACTGGAAATGGGCCTTTAGTGAAGTCTCAATTTATTGCTGCCGCGTTGCATACTCGATTTCGAGCGTAGCAGAAACCAGAGACAGGGCTCTGAGTTTTTTGTACGGAAGAGGAATTCATGAGGTGGTTTCCCGTTGCCTTCCTCACCAATGGCGTTTTAAAGTGACACATTGGGGGGGGGGGGGGGGAATCGAACTGACAACCCTTGTGCTGTGAGTCCGCATGCTTAACCACTATGCCACGACTCTCAATGTACTATATAGAGGTAATTTATTTGAAACCTGCGTCGGTAAACTAACATGTTTTCACTTACGTTCGTAGATAAGACATACAGGGTCCGTGGCCCAGCGGTAGAAAGCTTGCTTTGTACGCGGTAGGTCATGGCTTGATACCCAAATGAGTCATACCAAACACTTTAAAAATGGTATATGTTATTTCCCCGATTGGCATTCAGC
This sequence comes from Pseudorhiza aurosa, assembly GCA_964026355.1. Lineage (NCBI taxonomy): Eukaryota > Metazoa > Cnidaria > Scyphozoa > Rhizostomeae > Lychnorhizidae > Pseudorhiza > Pseudorhiza aurosa. The sequence continues at coordinate 10,454,337 of OZ032114.1, read as the reverse complement.
GCTTTGGGAAAGAGCATGGGAGTGAAGCACACAGTGCTACCAGATGACCAGTGTTGGGAGCCTTATCCAATCGTTCTCTTTTCCTCACCAATTTTCTATCTACACAATCACGTCGTGGTCACCAGTTTAGGAATCACCAGTTTCAAGATGTGCGCATGAAACTGGTCCTAAAAAGCTGCTGTTTGATTCAATCCACATGGACGATTCTTGCCTTGTAGTCTTATCTAACGTGCAGAGAACACGGAGTAAGAGAGACGACGATTAGTGCTGTCCTGTTTGAATGACTGACTAACTAACTGACTTATTGAAATAAAATGCATGTTTATATAGACAAATAACAAAGAGCTAAATTACCATATTCATCGATTTAGAATAGGAGCGTAAGGGTTGGTAAAGACGCAAGTAGATGAATAGGTGATGATTTGATGGAAAGTAGGACAGGAAATAACAATAAACTGAATGAATAGAACAGTGTAGTTAAGCAAAAATGGCAGACTGTGTAGATAGAAAATATGTGGGTAAGAAAGCTGAGTCACTACAGACTTTCCTCCCAATCATACCCGTCCCTTTATGTCGATTTAGTTGCTTTCAATTGCATCTATGATGAATTAACTAATGTTTTAGATTTGTCTTGAAAAAACCAGGCTAGCCGATTTCAAACTAACTATGAATTGGAGATGTTTGTATTATATAGTTTGATTCGAATACGAATGAAATATTTCCAATAGTTAATTTTTGATGAGCACCATCTTATGATGGGAATCTTGCACTTGAAATCGGAGTTCTACCCGAACCCTGAGGTGTCAAGCACCCTTCTCAAGAGGAAAGCTGTTGCCAATATGGATATCATCCTCATTACTATTTCAATTTTAATTACCTGTTCGTTGAGTTCAAATAGCGACTCTAAGCCGCCCATTCAGAGTGGCTCACCATTAAACACAGAAAATGTGTGCACATTCAGATGAAATCGTAAAGGAAAAGATCCCGGCTACACATCATAGTTGGATATTCTACATTACAGCAAGTTCAACATTCGGTTGGCGTTGATTAGCTGATTAGTTGGCTAGACGAAAAGCCAAACTAAAACAAAGTGATTATTATTATTATTATCATTATTATTGTGGAGATCAATATTCAATTTCGAGCGTTAAGCTCGCTTGCAGTGCTATTGAAAACGTTGCTTTGTTCCTGTCACGCTAAGTTGCCATTCTAAGTTTGAATAGAATTGCCAATAACACCTATCCACACACATTAAACAGCTCTCCAACAGTTTTCCATTTTGCATTAAAAGCGAAAGCAATTATTTAAGCGATTTTAGGTACAAGGAAGGGCAGAGCCGAGCTCCGTCTCTCTAAGCATCCAATTTCATGAAACACTTCGCACGAATGAACCATATCAAGACGATTCACATACCTGATAATCAAATCATTGTAATCATCTCTGACAGCTCTGAGCCCGTACTTCTGTTTCAAAGTATACATCGCATTGCCTTTTCCTATGCCATGGATCCAATTAGCTCCTTCTTGTATCGTCAGGTTCCCGAATTTTACATCTTTCATTCGTCCACCGATAAAACTTTGAGCTTCGAGAATCACGAAATCTTTCTCGCCTTTCTCGTCAAGCCTGTTTGCAAACCCAATGCCAGCAGCACCAGCCCCGAGAATCAGGACCTTGCTCTTCTGGGTTTTGCCTTCTAATTCGAAAGGTTGAAAGAGCAAAATCAGTGCTAGAATTGCCGCTTCAACTGCCATGCTTGTTGTTCATGCATCGTTTGAATCCTTTACACAAAAGAATGCACAAGCTTGTGCAAACAAAGGCTAGTTTGCTCCTCCTTTGTTCACGTCCGCAAATAACTAACGTACTCTGTAAGAAGTGCTGTCTCGGGTCGCATAAAACAAGATTCAGTTTCTCTTTGAAATTTGAAATTCCTAACACGCCTTAGAGGAACAGGAATAATCTCCCTGATCTCCTGAGAACAATGTCCGTTTAAGTATCTGTAAAAGATGGAAAGGTCTCCAACTAATCGACGATGGGAAAGAGGCTGGAGAGATTTGGTGAGGTTAGGATTATTGATGAGACGAATGGCTTTGGACTGGAATTTGTCGAGAAGACAGAGAGTAGATTTTGGAGCACCACCCCAGACGTGGGAACAGTACTCTAAAGAAGGACGGGTTTGGGACTTGTATATAGATAGAAGGTGAGAAGATGAGAAAAACCCACGGGGTCTGGCGAGGAAACCGAGCTTTTGAGATTCATGTTTAGCAAGGGAATGGATGTGAGTTTTCCAAGTGAGATTAGATGAAAGAGAAAGACCAAGTTGTATGAAAGAAGCTGAAGTGTCCAGTTCATCACCATTCATGAAGACAGCTGAAAAGTTTTGATCACGTTTGCGTGAAATGACAGCCTGTTTCGTCTTGCTTTGGTTGAACGAAACTAGGTTGTCAATAACTGTCAGATCATTGGAGAGAAGCGAAGCTGAAATGTTTCTGTGGAGTTGGATATTGGTGGAAGCATGGTCATTTGGATTGAATGAAAACGAAGAACTTAGGAAGGTATCATCAGCAAAGGAGTGTATGCCAGAAGATGTAGAGGTCAGTAGGTTGCTTATGAAGAGAATGAAGAGTACAGGGGAAATGACAGAGCCCTGAGGTACACTAGCATTGATGGAGTACAGATTGGAGAGGAAGCCATCCACTCTGATGGCAATTGACATATCAGAGAGGAAACTACCAATCCATTTAATGAGACTCTGAAAAGACCAAACATCGGTAGTTTAACATGAAGATCCTTGTTCCAAACGCGATCAAAGGCCTTGGAGATATCGAGAGAGATCACTCTGCTCTCACCACAGGATTCTAAAGCAGAGGACCAGACATGGACAGCATAAGCAAGAAGATCACCAGTAGACCTGGCTTTTCGAAAGCCATACTGGTGATCAGAGAGAAGATTGTTTGTTTCAAGGAAGGTAAGAAGTTGCTTAGTGATGATGGTCTCCATAGTTTTAGAGATGAGTGAAGTGATTGCAATGAGACGATAGTTGAGTGGATTAGACTTGTCGCCTTTTTTGGGATAGGAAAGACGTGGGCTTGTTTCCACGAGGTGGGAAATGTGTCAAAAGTGTAGGAAAGCTGGAATAGTTTGTTAAGAATAGGGGAAAGTTGAGGAGCACAGTTTTTGAGAAATATTGCTGGAATACCATCAGGGCCTTTGGGTTTTGAGGTGTCAAGCTGGAGAAGGGGTTGGCAGACTTTTCGTGTGGAGAACTTAATGGGTGACATGGTGAATTTTGAAGGGGGAAAGTGGTGTGGTTTGAAGCCTTGGTCGTTCAGGTTGAAGTTGGAGGCAAAGACTGACGCAAAAAGATTGGCCTTGGATGAAGGAGTGGTAGAAGATGAATCAGAGCTGTTTTCTTAGTGGAGGGAAGATGACTGGCAAAACTTTTGGGAGACAACTTTGGCCATAGACCAAAAGGAGCGAGAGTCAGCCTGGCAGGAAGCGATTTTGTTGTTGATGCGTTGGATAAAAGATGACTTAGCATTTTCTTAAGGTTTTGGAGCAAAGGGCCTATCCAGGTGAGGGAGGAAGTCATGCCTTAAGGTTATTAGTTAAGAAAGGGGAGTCTGCCAGAATTTTTTATTTCTAATTTTCATTTAGAGTTTTAGATTACTACAGTATATAAGAGTTACAAAGTTTACGAGCAGAGTAACGAATTCACAACATACTAAACTCAAAGATGAATCAATACTATGTACCATTCTTAAAGTTGGCAGTTGATACTGTCTTTAAGATTCTTGATAATGAAGAATCAGAAAACAAATATGGTGAAACCTGTCATCTATTTGGAACAAAACCCCGAGGATAATAAATACGGTGAAGATGCTATAATAAAAACAAACGCACCAAAATGCTTAAGAGAAAAGATGGTTGAAGATACAGAAAAAGATGAGTATATTATTTCAAAAGGTAAAGTCAAAGAAAAGAAAAGAAAAGAAAAGTATAAAAGTAATGTATCTTAAATCAGACAGTATTAATTATCAACATGATTTTCCACAAGAAGCAGATTTCGAAAATATAGAAGATGATTTAACACAAGGAGAAAAGATTGATGCTGCGTTTAAAATAGGTTCTTCATATACTTTGAGAGATGTGTTTTACTTTGATACAAAATATGGAGAAAGTGGTATCGCAAAGTTGAAAGATGAAGAAGCAATGGAAACAGTAAGAATATATTTACCAAAATCAATCAAACAAGACATTAAATTGGCTAGAAAAATAAATAAGAAAAATATTGTTCATGAAAAATTGAAATATGAAGGTTTTGAATTCAAGGGTGAAGATAAGATATATAAATATAAATACACCTTTGGAAAATTAAACTAATTGTTTAAAGAATGAAAATGCTAATCCTGTAATATTGCCAAACAATGAATCCTTTTCTATAATATTTGGTAAATTGTGAAATAAATAACAATATCCACTGCCATGACCATATCTATTGTAAAATCGACCATAAGCATCCTGAAATATGCTATTTGCATGACAAAAGGAGTATTGATAAAATAGTGCCTCCAGACAACATGTTATTCTGCCATTACCAGGCCCAATCAAACCAATTTCACGCTGATATGAATCTATCATACTTTTTACACTATCTATCTTACCTACATATCTTATTTGTAGATATTGATAAATTAATGAAGATTTGATTTTTGGTTCATTCCCCATCCATACAAATTGTTTGCATCTAAATACGTAATAGATTTAGATTCTTCGTTGGGGTTGTAGCTTTTCATGTATTTGTTGTTTGCTTTTCCATATCCATTTGAAATCATACTAACGCCGCCCCTAATTTCATTTTCAATAAACAAAATCTTGTCTACGTCACTTAGTAAATCTAGCTTTATTTCAGTTTTCTTTAGCAGGGCATCCCATCTGAGTCCTGGTGATGTATAATACCATGCTGAGTCTAATTTATAATTTTAATTGCAAAAATCTCTTAAGTTTTCGAATATGTCAGCTAATAAGATTACATCAGTTTTCAAGTATACATCATGATATTCACCCATATTTTTTATGTTGAAATGTTTCCATACTTTTTGTGCATGTTCATAATCTTGAGCGCTTACATTTGAATCATTTAGCCGTGAATAAAATTCCTCAATTGGTGGAAGTTCAAGCTCATTAAATCTTTCAAAGTTATCCATATAATCATATGGGTAAACACCTTTTCTGATCAACAAGTCTGTATCTTCTTCGAAAACTTTGCTCATTTCTCTAAACTGCTCTTTTGAAAAATTTTTATTAAGGCTATCAAGAGATGATGCCATAAATTTAAAGCTGCCAATATATCTAATTTCAATTCTACTTTTATAAGTATCTTCAATATCATCTGGTAAGATTTTATTGCTAAAACTTCTATATCTTTCTTCATTATTTGGTATACAATTAATATTTCCTTTTGATTTGCCTAATTGTTTTATGAACAAATGAGAGTCGTAGCATGACAAGTTGTGAAATCTGACAGGCCCAAATTTTGGCAGCTGGTATTGCAAATTACATTGACTGTGTGCCGCACCTCTAAACTTTCCTGTTAAATAATCGTGATCTCTAACTGTTTCACCTGTTAACTTAGTTTTGCAAATTGGACAATTAGACTTTCTAAAATATTCTCTCCAATCATCTTTTTCCATTACACCTCTTAAATCAAATTCATTAACACCTTTATATTCTTTTGGCAAGCAAGATTTATGAATTGGATCTTTCTTGAATATAATTTTTTTTTTGTTCAATTTTTTATTACAAATATGACAATCTTTAGCTTTTTGAAATTTTTCGTTGTCTTCTTTTGTCATTCCAAGAGGAACTGCATTTTTATAAATATGATGAATTTCTCTAACTTCCTCTTCAATCATTTCACAAAATTTCTGCAGACAATCTTCCCCTCTGTATACAACAGGTTCTTTATCATTTTCCTCATTTTCCCATTTTACATAATAACAAAATCCTGATGGTGTATGTTTGTGATATTTTTCAGTGTATGATTTTTCAGGATTTGGTGTGCAGGCATCTATTTTTTCTGTAATTGCTTCAAAATCGGTATAAATTACAAATGGAACTCTCATTGATTTGTTTAAATTTTTAAATGTAATTGTTTCACCTGGTTTTGGTAATTCAATTTTACAAGCTGAGCTTTCTTTACATATTTAAATATTTTCTTCTAACCTTTCTGGTGATGCAAACTTATTTAAACATCTTTTGCAGAAATATGCTGTGGCTTTATGTTTGGTAAGTTCTGCTCTAACTAGCCTTGAAAAGTCTTTTATCCAACAATAGTGTTGATTTTCTTCATTACTTATAAGTAATAAATCAATTGCATTTTGAGGGTCTGTTTTATTTAACCTTGATATATGTACGCATTTTTTATATCCAAATACGTTGACTTTAATTTCTGGATTTTGTTTTTCAAATTTATCAATGTCTTTTAGTAAAACTGGGAATTCAATGTCGGTAAAATTTAACTTTCCTGCATATTTTTTATATTGTGATGGGCTGTTAGTATTCTTTTGATCTACTTCATCGTGATGTAATGCTGATAAAATTGCATATTTATGACATCTATTATCTTTGTTTTTTACATTAATAGCCGCTTTTTTAGTTTTAATAGCTTGGGGTAAATCAATATATCCTTCTCCTTTTAGTGGATTACATTTATCGACTTTTAAAAACAATTTTTCTATGCCTTGAAATATCCATCCGCTGCCTCCGCTAGTATATGTGGCGAATGACTCAATCATTTTTTGCTTCATTTCTTCATGAACTTCAGGTATGTTTGTTGTGTCTGTGAAAACTTGTAATCCTGAGTTAAAGAATAATTTTGCTTTAATAATTTCGTTGTCGGATCTTCTTGCAAGGTTGACAGCGACGCTCAGTTCAACTTTTAAGGATTTATCATTTATCAATTCTTCTTTTATTTGATTTTCAGTATGAGAGCTGGCCTTTTCTAGATAGTTTTTTAAATCGGTGTCATCTAGGCCTTTAAGTTCAAAAGTTTTAAACATGCCTTTTAGGGCGGTTTCCTGTCGCATCACTTTTAATTGAGAAATTTTCGTGTTATACTCTAGGCATTTAAACCCCTTATGAAATACGGTATATTAAATGTCTAATACAAAATGAAATTAATTATTTATGATAAACCCGGGATGAAAAAATTAGTTAATTATCTAATTTATTGTTTTTACTTTTTTAATTATTTCTTGGTGTAATTTCTTTTTATAATGCTTGATTATTATACAATCTTCTCTTTCTTTAGTTTTCTTTACCATTTTATTTGTATTTCTTAGTTTTACATAGTCACAGCCTTTTTTATAGCATGATCCATATATTGATCTTCTCCCTTTACCACAGTTTTTGCATGGAAAGGATTTTACTTTTTGTTTGGCGTAATCATCGCAGTATTCCCCTTTTTTTACTATTCTATCACAAGTTCTTTCTTGGCCCAACATTAGCCAGCCATATCTTGGAGTATTTTAAACCATCTTTGAGTTTGGTATGTTGTGAATTTTTTTACTCTGCTCGTAAACTTGGTAACTCTTATATGCAGTAGTAATTCAAAACTCTAAATGAAAAAATAAATAATTGATATCTACTTTTTTTGAATTCATTACCTTTATATCTTATGGGTTTTATGAGCAATCTTTTTCTAGCCAATTTAATATTTACATATTGGAAAGTGCTTATCTAACCTTTCTGGCGATGAAAACTTTTTAAAACACCGTTTGCAGAAATATCCTGCTATATTATGCTTGGAGACTTGGGATGTAGCTACCCTTAAAAAGTTTTTTATCCAACAATAATGTTGACTTTCTTCATTAGTTATAAATAATAGATCAATTGCATTTTGCAGATCTGTTTTACTTATCCTTAATATATATTCATCTTTCTCATATCCGAATACATTAATACCTATTTATGGATTTTGTTTTTCAAATTTAGCAATGTCTTTTAGTGAAACTGGGAATTCAATATCAGTAACATTAAGTTTTCCTGCATATTCTTTATATTTTGATGGTCTTTGGTGGTCGATCTTTATTTCATTATGATGTAGTGCAGATAAAATTGCATATTCAAAGCATCTATTATCTTTGTTTTTTACATTGATAACTGCTCTTTTAGCTCTAAATTTTTGGGGTAAATCAATATAATCTACTCCTTTTAGTGGATTAGATGCGTCAGCTTTCTTAATAGCTGGTTTCAATTGATTTGGAAAGGTGGTCGAAAAGAAGTTCATTATTGTTCGAATTAGGAGAGCGGTATAGAGTGGAAATGTACTTTGTGGCATGAGGAAGGGAAATTTTCAAACAGCAGAGTTGAAAGCCAGGAATAGAGAGATCGAATTGTGTCAGGTGTAAGGTCTGCACATCAGAGCGAATTAATGCACTAACCCTACCTTTAGGGAAGAAAGAGGAAAGTAACTCCTAACCTGGGCATTTGAGATGAGGAGAAAGAACGGTGCTGTTACTGGGATTGAGAGATTTGATTTTGGTTTCAGTGAGGAAGAGTGCACAGGGGTTTATGGATTGGAGATGATGATGCACTGGGTTGATCTTGGTAGATAGTCCATGGATGTTGCAGAATGAGTTGGAAAAGACTTTAGGTGCCAAGGTAGTTGCTGCAGTTGAGCTGTTTTTTATATTATTTTGAATCATGTTAGAGGTATGGTGAGTGGTGGTTGGAACAGTCAATATGACATTGATAGCGGTAATCTGAAATCCCTTCAGAGTTCCCTTAGCCATCCTGTGGCCTCAGAAGGGTCCCTTTGGAGCTGCGAGCTATCAGTGGCTCCAGTTGCAAACTGACATAACAGGCAGCCCGGGATTATACACCAGCTGATGAGGCAGCCTCCCAAAGCGCTACCAATGGGTTTGGGCCTCTGTACTATCTGTCGGCGGGGCCTGCAGTGCGCCCTTTCCAACGGTGCCCTCAGGTATAGCCAGGGAACAAACTGGCAAATCAGCCTCCAGCAGTCCCTGTTCACAATGAGAAACCAGCCACAAGCGCCGGCGTCTCTACTCTAGAGCTGAAAGTGACATAGTCACTGAAGACACAAAAAGGTAGAGTGGTGGTACTACCCCGGACGATGAGTAAAATTCATCGCCAGATTAGCAGCAAGCATTGTAAGTTCCGTAAAGTCTGGCGGAATCCCTTTGTCAACAATGCAATTTCAGACCTATGACTCTACAACAAGTATGTCTGGATGTCACAAATGTGAGCAGGAAATCCTGCGTGAATCTCTAGAGCGAAATATTCCCTACACAAAGTACTTGCCCCATGGTATTAATCTATTTATTGAGCATGCAAGTGATGTATCTCCTAAATATCGCCGCAGTGATATCAAATTCTCGCTAGTTCCCGAGGATGCAATTTCCAAGAAGACGCGAATAAGAAGTCCTCAACATTTTCGAGACATCGTTTACTATGACCAGCCTTTTATCTCATTCGTTTATATTATTTTTATCTCAATTATTCATTATCAATTTTTAATAATTATCAAATAAAACCTTCAATTTGATTCCTTGGAATTCTAGCCATCACAAGCAAGTGTATTGCTTTGCCCTGGGTTTCATTCTGATACTTAATGCGTGCTAAGGTTTTCATCTTTCAAATCCAAGATCAATAAACTTGATCTGATCCCTCTCTCCTCTCAGCCTTTCGCTTTCGTCTTTATTCATTTGTTGAGGCATTGTATAGGCCACCATGGCCTTTCCCCAACATAACTCAATAAAAAAAAAAAAAATGTTCTAGGGATGGACGATTATTTGTTGGATAAAGTTCGCGGATGAGTGGTGGTGTGGCCGAGTGGGGAAGACGCAGTGTTGCAAACCAAGTGAGGTCTTCTGTCCTTGGTTCGAGCCCCACCGTCGGAACCGTTAACCACAAGCCAAAGGTCAAATTAGCTGTCCATCCTTCCGCAGTCGGTAAATGAGTACTCACAAGTGCCTCTGAGGACGAACGCTGGACACACATTCATGACAGTTAATCTAAAATTGAAGTGCTTCATCTAGTATAAATGTTCGCAGTTCGTTCGTTGCTTCATTAACTCCCAAAATATACAAAACAGTATATCGGAAAGCCGTTACAAGATCATCACTCGTTAACCAATCAAAATGCACGATTTTACAAAAAGTGGGCGCAGTGCATTTACTGTTTGCAAGCGTGATAATAGACGTGTATACAAATTTTGAAAGAAGGAAATATTCATTTATCTAGTGCTAATTGCTAATACATCATCTCTTAGAAGCAACTTAAAGCACCATATACCAAGACATGACGTCAAAAGTTATGTGCGTCTGGGAAGTTTCCTGACCCAGGTATGCCCTTAAGTCTCAAAAACCTTTGACACTTTGGAGAGTATTCATGTTTTATTTTCCAAAAGTACAAAAAGACATTTCGAGCTAGTAGAGGAGGCAAAACTGATGGACCAAAATGGATGATGCGATTGGGAAAACTGATGATGCACTGACGCTGCGAAATCTGTCGCAAACAAGATGATCAGCCGAGTTCCATCGAAGATGTGTAGAGAAGCTTGGATAAAGTCGCCGAGGTTCTGCATCTTAGTGAAGAAAATGGAGACCCAGAAAAGAAAAGGAAAAAGCCATTCTTTTCAATTTAGTCGTAAACACTGACGTCATATGCAGAATTGCGCAATTTTTTTTTAGTGGGTTATGTTGAGGATAGGCCATGGTGGCCTATACAAAGCCCCAACAAAGGAAGAAAGAAGAAAGCGAAAAGATAAGAGGGGAGAGAGATCAGATCAAGTTTATTGATCTTAGATTCAAAAGATGGTAGGTTGTAAGATTCAGGAAAGCAAGAAGGCGAGAAGTTCCACAAATCGCACGTTGTTGGGATGAATGATGATTTGTGAGATAGAGTTCGTGAAGTAGGCAGTGAAACTTGGAAAGGGTGCCAATGAGTTGAGCCTCTGGTGGTCCTGACACGCCTTAGAGGAACTCGAATGGTGTCCCTGATCTCCTGAGGACAATGCCCGTGAAAGTATCTGTAAAAGATGGAAAGATCTCCAACTAAACGATAATGCTATCAAAGAATATTATGTATAAAACCAAGCTTCTTGCTGACTTCCTCCAAGGAGAATTGATTGATATGGCTGCTGCTATGATTGCGGTGCAATTGATGATCAAAATTTTGGAGGGAAATCAGATCAAGAGAGGTGGAAGTGAACCATGAAATTGAAGCTGCCATAGCTGTCGCGAAGTCTTAAGGTGGTGACACACAAGCAGATTTTACACAACTCCATAGGTCACGAAAGCCGTCAACAAGTAGCACTGCTCATACCTCTAACATGGAATCAAGCTCAAATTGTACTACAGGGCACAGTTTTATTTTCTTATGGACACGTTGGACACATTTGATGATTACTTGTTGGCACTGAATCAAGAAACCCAGGACCTCTTCAGGCAACAGCACGCCTTGTCGCAAACTCCCAGCACTTTTTTAGAGGAATCATCATCTGCAGTTCACAATGAAATTGTTCCCAACAAGTAATGGGGGTTATTGAGCATTTTTTTTATAAGGAAGTTCGGCTCAGACCCAGTACTGGAAATTCCTTAGCTGACGGCCAAATTTGAGTACTCAGCATTCCTTGGCGATTCCTTCACTTTTTATAACTCCTTAACTCCTAAGTATACAGATTCTTTCCGCTGATAAGAGGGCGCTAAAAGCAACGTGTGTTTCGTATTTCCTGTTTAAGTGCCAAGTTGTTGTATAGTTGCACTCTATATTCCCTGTAAAAATATAATATTATTATCATTATTATTACAACTTGAATTAAATTGTACAAGGGTCACAATATATCACGTATAGGCCTACTTAGCTTCACTGTATCCGTGAAAACATCTTTGTCTTGAATTATGTAATACAGCATACAGAACTTGTGCATTCAAAGATTCAATTTTTCAGATTCCTTAGCAGTCTTCAATCCAGTACTAAAATTCCTTAAGTCTTTGCCTACTCGAGTACTACCTTCCATATAAAGCACTTATAAAAAGAATGCGAGTTCTGAGCATTGGAATTGGCAAGACTTCATCCCCTCTTCAAGGCCGCTGCAAAGCTATGCACATTGTTCTTATCTGCAGCACCATCTGTGTGCAAGAACTGTTGGAACTTTCTCTCCAACCACTCTGTGAAATTTCATAAATTGAAGTTTCGAGAAATGGAGAATAGAATCAACGCTGTTTGACTTTCTTCCACTATAACCGATAGATACAAAAAAAGAGAATTGAATTTATACGAGGGTCACTAAATAAACCCTATTCTCTGAACAAAACCAGCCAATAATAGCGTCAAAACAAAACACGTGATTAAACTGAACCAATATAAAAAAGCTAAAGTAAACAAAGAAAGATAAGAATATTCGTAGAAAAGCATGGTTTTCTACACACTCTATGCTGATTCAAAAAGGGATGAATGCTGAACCGAAGAGTCACTCTCAATAAAGATGAGATCTGTATTTTTATAACATCATGATATCATAGCACTCAGTTCAGAACTCTTACGCCGAGCTCTAACTTCAACGAAGGCAACTAACTAGAATTGATCTCTAAAACGCCTTTTAAGCAAACGAAATTCCACTGCTAAGTAATAAAAGCAGTTAAGTTCCCAAACTATTCGGTCATAAAACCTTAACGACTTGCTACATGAATATACGAATTATCCTTACTCAATCAAACTACTGCTGAATACACAATAAAAATGCTGAAGCAAACGCAATATCTCACGCGATCGATATGGCGCACGCTACACGTGGAAGTTTCCTAGCAAGAACGAACTCAGTTCTGGCGCACTTAGAACAGTAAAAAGCTGCCTTCGTAGCGGATCGATTGGACGACTGCGTGGTAATTGCTAGTGAAAAGGACCTCGTATATAGTATTGATTTGACAAGGGTCGCAAAAAATTGGTCTTTCCTGAAAAATCGCCGCAAAAATTGATACAATGTTATAATGTTATTCTCGTTTAGTTGGAGATCTTTCCATCTTTTACAATTTTGTCCACGGGCATTGCTCTCAGGAGGTCAAGGATATTATTCCTCTTCCTCTAAGGCGTGTTAGGACCAGCAGAAGCTCATCTCATTCACACCCTTTCCAAGTTTTACTACCTAATCCACCAAATTTATCCCACAAATCATCATTCATCCCTAGAACATGCAATTTATGGAACTTCTTGCCTTCTTCGTGCCTTCCTGAATCTTGCAAACCTGCCATCTTTCAAATCTAAGATCAGTAAAACTTGACCTGATCTATCTCCCCTCTTAGCCTTTCGGATTCTTCTTTCTTCATTTGCTGGGGCTTTGCATAGGCCACAATGGCCTTTCCTCAACACAAACCACTAAAAAACCACCAATTAATCAGCAAAGAGACAGATTCTTTTCAAGAGGCACTTTGTGAAAGTAATGTGAAAGTAATGGAAAATTAACATTCAAAAATTAAACAGGTATTATTTTTACAAAGCATGATACATGATGACATGCAAACATGTTGTCCTACTCAAATACAAATTTAACTGTAAAATGATACATTCAGAAGTGATAGTGATGCTGGCTTAAATTCAGAATGTTAATCCTGTATGAATATTTTTTTCGATCATATATGGCTATTGTTATCATAGGGTTTTACCAAATGGATTGACACGGTCTCTGCTATATGAAGATTGAACTAGAAATAATTATCTGCCGTACCAAGGTGCTATTCTTTCATTCTTATTTTCGTATTGTCTTCAAAAGCTCAACAGGACCTGGTCTGATATTCAGGGTAAACTGCCTAATGATATTTTCAACTCTACTATAAAGTATCTTTCAAACTCTCTCCCTACGCGGAAAAAAATTATCCAAATGGAACCTCAGTGAAACTTCTGATTGCTCTTTTTGCCTTCTTCCAGGAACTCTTCTTCATGTCGTAGCGGGATGCAAAGTATACCCCAACCAAGGATGCTGTACATGGCACCATGACTCTGTTCTAAATTTCCTTGCCACTTCATTAAAAGCAATTAGTAGATCTTCTCTTTATGCGGATATACCCGGCTGCCATTTGCCATACATCATAACTGGAGACGAATGACGGCCGGATTTACTGCTCAAAACTAACGATAACTCCCTTTACGTATCAGAGCTTATGGTATTCTTTGGAACTTTCAGCATCACCTTTTGGGGCATTTAATTGGCATGTGGTAATCATCAATAGCTCCAAAACAGCATTGAAATTGCCGCTCCTGGTCGAACGACTCCATCACCTCTCTCAAAAAATTCAAATCTGTTGACTTTTGAACCGACATATTCGTGCCACATGCAACTAATCAAAGCCTCACATACTTCCTTGACAATAATGCAAACTGTTTGTTTTACCTAAACCCACCTGTTCTGCTATGGTGTGTAAGTAATCACCTCAAGCAAGACTGTAAAGGCAAACTGCCAATCTCATCATCGGTGTCATTGGGTCTTCTGTAACTGATTCTTTCACCAGTACTGGTTTGATTTTGTTAAGAATTAACAGGAACGTCGCTTTTGTAACGCCAAAGTTCTCTTTGAATCGCTCGCATATCATCAAATGTCGTCCATGCCATATTCCACCAACCACGAAGCCTTGGTAGACGCTTGCACCTCCTTGTTGTAGGCCTTCTCTCTGAAGAAAGTTGAAGAAGCAGCGCAATTTGAAAGGATAGTGCAACTCTTACTCGCCCCCTTCTGTACATTTCAGTAGTACATGTACGGCACTATACGGCACTTTTGCAAAAATCGATTTTTACACGAAAATGACCGATCATTTCATACGGCAATTATTATAAGGTCATTTATACGGCACTTTTTTGGAATGATCGAAAAAAGTATCAAAACCTAGTGGCTTGTTGATTTGGCGATTTTACATATTTGGTGCTCAAAAATGTAATTTTGGTGTCTTTGTTTGTAGGGTGATTTTTCCGGCTTCTGATAACATTTATTTTTCTAAACTGCTGAAACGACTCATTAGCTCCCAGTTCTTATCAACCCAGGAATTTAACTCGTCAGGGTACCCTTTCCATTTCACGAGTGCTTTCTTACTTTTTCTTTTCATTACCTTTTCAATTCTATATATGTCCCGTGTAGTCTTTTGAATCTCTTGTTCGTAAAATGTGCCTGGAATATCCTCACCATTGTAGTCTTGTATCTTAGGCCCTAGGCCCTGGTCGCACCCAAATATGACAAACGATTGGTAAACATGATAATCGTACTTGAATTAAAAATCGTTTTCACGTTCACCAAACATTAAAAAATTTAAGAAGATTTTCGGTCGCACTACGTGTCAACAAGAATGATAGCACGTAATAAACCTGTCATTCGTGATTAAAAACACGAGCGTTTACTAAATAGCAGTGTCTTGAAATACAAACTTTAGAGCATGTCTCACGCCAGAAATGGTACTAGCTGTAGGAATGTGGACTGGCTTGGCTGCTGAATATTTTCTACATTTTCTCCTCTGTCTTCTACCCGGCGATAAACAACTTGAAAACTACTCGCTGCATCACTTGCATGACCAGGAATCGGATCATTGCAAGGGTCTTCTCCCATTGAGTTTTCATTGCACTCTGAAGCTGTAGCGCTTTCCCCTTCATATCCAACGTCCAAAACGGCTGGAAAATTAACGACGTCTCTATTCCCAAGCACACCGTTTAGAACGTTCCAGAACTCACAGTCTTTTCTGTGGCCATCAGACTGATTCCTGTTCCAGTCGCAAACGTCCTTATACTTGTCAACATGATAATTGATCTAAAAGAATATGAATGCAATTTCATAACGGATATATGCAGATCGCAGAATTATAAGCAACGATTCGTTGAAGAACAGGTAGAACAGATAAAAACAATCACCTTTCTCTTCAGCTGTTCCAAAGATCTATCGATAATCTAAATCTTTCATTAAACTGCTCCGCCACTTTTTTCCATGAGGAAGCACTGTTTATGTACGATTGTCGGCCCATAGTTGGAGCAAAAAGGTAGTTTGCTCTTTGCTCCACTCTATTGTCTGTCGTTTGCATGGCTCCTGGCCCCCAGCACTGTTTCCAGTGTAGGGCCGTAGCACAGAATAGAGATTAGAGACCTAATCATTATTCTGTGGCCGTAGTAATCTTGCATGCCAGAAGCAGAATAATTAGACCCGCAGTGCTTGTATTCCAGAACAATTGACAGCCAAAGCCATTTGGTAAAGAGGGAATCTCGTTTTGAATTCCTCTTCTGCTGTATTCAATTTGAAAGAATAAACAGGTCCTGCTACGGGAATTTTATTTATTGTCATGCCTGAATTAGGCCATGGCTAGTCTATCGCTCGCGGTGATAAGCAACTCGTGTGTTGTGTGTACACGGGCACGCGTTCCAAAACTGACTTCAGTCAACTTGCAATGGCCGACACATGGAACTTCGCTCGTGATGGGCTGTCCTTCCTGCTGATATTTGTCGCCATGGCAGTTATCCTTTGTCATGCCCTTGCTCTGGGTTTAGCTCACAGTGAAATCCCGTCGAAAGCAAAGCTCTTCCCGTTTATCTCGGCAGTTATGGTTAGTACTAATTCTATCATATTCATAAAAGTCTAGAGAAACGAAGAAGAATTGTACTGGTGATGAACGCACTCGTTCGACGTGCTCAAACGAAAGACAGTTGCCTGGAAAGTGCCATAGGTCACAGGACGTGAGCGATGCCCTAAAGGGGGCAAGGGACATTTTCGTTGTGTTGATTCCTTTTGAGAAGCAATCGGCGTTGTTGATGTTTCTGAAATCATCCAGCATGCTCTTATACCGTGTCTCGACAGTCACCTGGTAGCGTCAATCTATTCTCCAGTTTGTTCTTGGCTATTCTCATGATGTTGGAAACCCATGCTCAAATACGACCGTCTTAGCGGAAGAATAATGCGCCATGTTCCATTTCGAGCTTCGCAAAAACCAGAGACAGGGCGCTGAGTTTTTTCTATGATAGTGGATTTATGAGGGGGTTTCCTGTTGCCTTCCTCACCAATGGTGTTTTTATTGGGACACATGCAGCATTCGAACTCACAGCCCCTATGCTATGAGTCCGCACGCTTAACCACTACACGAAGGAGTTTTACAATTAATCAAATGCCAGGCTAACTATTTTTATTTCATCCCGTTTATTGCATCCTTCTTGCTCTCCTGAATCCTACAACTTTCCCTCTTTCAAATCTAAGATCAATAAACTTGATCTTACCTCGCTCTCCTCTTAGCCTTTTGCTTTCTTCTTTCTTCCATTGTTGGGGCTTTGTATAGGCCACAATGGCCTTTCCTCAACATAACTCACTAAAAATGGCCGCATCTCATGGTATTCTTTATAACTAAGAGTCTCTTTTAAAAAGGGATGAGAAATGATAGGCCTAGGCGTTGCCTTCCCCTCTCAACGATTTATGTTCCAAAATCCCCCCCTCCCCCCCCCCCTACTCAAATAAAGTTGTCTACGGAACTGAGATTTCTAGAACGTAGCAGATAGCGGTCATGCATGTACTATTAATTTCTCTTCTAGATGGTCTTCGTTGCAATCCTTGGCTTCATCCAAACATGCTGTGTCAGAGGAAAAGTTCTGGTATATCAATTCTTATTCATGCTTCGATTTGTCCACAATTTTTCTCACTTTTATAATTGATTTGAAATCAGCACTGGCGTGTTCAATTCTTGGCTAAATCTAAAACGAATTCCACATCTACTCCTGCCTCGCACACTTGTGGACGGCCCCTGGTAAACCAGCACTGCTGAATGAGATACCGTCGGAAAATGATTGAAATTATCATTATTATCGCTCTGATTTGGCAAAGAAATACCAAGCAGAAGGGAGATAAGTTGAATCTTCGTCCCCATACCTAAGTGAGCTTTTGGAGCACGTTGTTAGTGAGGCGACATCCCTAGTCACGACATCGTCAGGTAGGGTGGCCAACTACGTAGCTCGCTTTACTTTACCCCTTGCAAGTGGCGGTTTTAAAGGGGGCAAGGCGCAACAGCTCACCCTTTCGGTTACCCAGAAGTGATCCCACACCTAAGAGAAAGTTGAAAATGTTTCCATCTTAGAAAAAAATTTTCGAACAAGGGCGCTGCAGATGATTTTGGCCCGGGGCTCTGCAGTCCTGAAAACTGCCTTTCCCCTAGCTTGCAGGCAGGTACCCATTTATTGCTAGGTTGAGAGACAGAGTGCGAGGATGAAAGTGCAGGACCGTGCTGTGTACTCAGAACACAAGGCAAAGGTAGACCGAATACTACGCTTCAATTGTTCCATTGTTGGGGCTTCGTATAGGCCACCATGGCCTTTCCTCAACACAATTCACTAAAACAACTCCATATTCAAAGTGGACCCTGTTGTAAAAAACTGAACTTTGGTTCGATTAACACAGGCTACCCACTTTAGAACATTAGCTAAAATTATCATTGTTGTTATTTTATCATTATTTCATCATTATTTTTCTCCTTATTGTCTGTCTATAATAATGATAATAATAATAATGATAACAATAATTAGCCTTATCTTAGGTTGTACCTTATCTCCTTTCCTCCAAAGATATTCCCCATAAAGGATGGATTTACCAACACCCCCTTTTCACATAGACTTTTCCTTGACGTTATGGAAACAACATCAGCTTGGCCTTTTAATACTATCCCGACCACTGAAATTTGGGATGTGTGGCTTTTTTTTTAATTATTACTGTTGTACTTTATTCTTTTCCACTTTTAGAACTTTTAACTTATAAATGAGATTAGTTTGATGAAATATGCATACTACATTTGTATGCCACTCTCTAATTGATGTCCTTAAAAATAGCTCTGTATGTATATTTTTAAGAAATTTATTTAGAGAGCGGGATTTTTTAGATGGATTTCGTATATATTTTTTTATAATTTTCTTGCATTCACTTTTAATAATCGTAACCAGTGATTTATGGTTCGATTTATTCTAATTTACTGTTCGTGTTATAATCATAGATGGTAGCTGATGTTTTTGAAGGGGGCCCCTTTAAGCCAGCCTGTCCTGAAGGACAACCCGCCTTAAAAGAATTAAATGTGCCAATCTTTCATCCTCGTCAATTTTACAATCTTATTTGATTCGTAATATTTCGCTTTTCTAGAATGCTCTTCACATAGGGTTGAATGGCATCTGCATAGTATTCACCCTTGCTTCTGTCATCATGATCAACACTGACGTCAATACGTCCGTCGCCATATTTCTCTCATCAGCCGTCGTCTTTCTCATTGTCAATTTCATGGCATCGCTGTATTTCGTAAGGTGGCACTAGAAAGATGGCAGCCCAGCGTCTTGAAAGCAGAACATGTAACACCCAGAGCCGGTTCAGCGCCGTGTGAATGGGAATATCGCGCCCCAAGAAGAGTACACCTGGCTGTAGAAACCTACCATCTTATGGAGCTGACTGACTTGGTGCAGTCAGTTGAGGAACAGCGTCAAGTGGTCTATGGAAGGCCCATTAAGGGAAGAAGACGAAAAGATTCTTATTTATCGTCTCAGACTTGGCCGACTTCATCGTTAGCATCCTGATTTTGTGGTTTTCACTGTGCCATGGCGAGGAAAGGTCCTCATGGCCTATAGCAAAGCCCCGTCAAAAGAGCTACAAGAATCGCAGAGAGAAGATTGTGTTGCCGAGTGGTTAAGGTGAAATGTTTCGAATCTTATGTCTACTCGCGTGGGTTTGGATACAGCCGTCGGAACCACTAACCAAAAGTCAACAGCCAACTCAGCTATCCATCCTTCCGAGGTTGGTAAATGAGTACTCAGAAGTAACTCTGAGGTCACAAGCGGCAATCCCGCAGGCCCACGGCAGCTGAGTAGCTGCCAATATACCCAGCCGGCGTTAACGAATAAAACCAAACAAAGAACGAAAAAAGGAGGGAGGTAAGATCAAGATTATTGGCTTTGAATTGGAAAGGAGAGAAGATATTGGGTTCTGGATTAAAAGAGAAGACACGATTTGCGTGCAGAGCAATTTAGCTTGGTCGTTGTGTCGTATTGCAGATTGCAAAGCAGGACTGCACGCACACCTTGCTGGAATATTAAAAAATGATAATAATTTGAATATTTATACAGGGTAAACCTTATCAATACTACCAGTACTGTTACCAGTAAGGGCCCTGTTTAGAATCAAACGTACAGAAGATTAAACTTATATATATATATATATATATTTATATTTATATATATATATAAATATATATTTATATATATATATATATATATCTATATATATATATATATATATATATATATATATATATATATATATATATATATATATATATATATATATATATATATATATATATATATATATATATATATATATCTATATATATATATATCTATATATATATATACAATGTAGAAGTCTTGAATATACAGATGTTATTATTAAGGTATTCGCTGAACAGGTTGATAAATGAACTACAAGGGAAGTTTCATCATTCCATAATGGGGAAAATTAGGAAGCTTTAAGCTCTGGATTGAACTTAAGATTCCTTATGAATCGATGGAGGTTCTCTAGATAAAAGCAAAGCACCGTTTACTATCTAATCATGGTATTCCTCATTGGTCATGTGGGGTTTAAAAAACGCTACTTCGAGTCAGAATTACAGGTGGAACATAATCCTAGCATTTGTTCACAAGAGAAAGTGGAGACAATCCGACCATAGTTGCAAGTGGAGGATTATCTTTAGAAAACAGGACAGCAACTTCGTGCAAGAGACTAGCAACCAAGCATGTCTTTGAATGAAAAAATTTCCAGGGACGATATTCTATTGCCGAATGTGATTCTTTGCAATCGAGTGTTTGTTCCTGCCCAAAGATTTGATGGCCGTGAAGGGACAGCTGAACCAGCTAGGGCAAAGCTTCCAAATGTTCAATCAAATAATGACAATGGTGAGTTTGGTGATAACTTGGTTGATATTAAATGTGGTTCTGTCTTTGCTCTCTTCGTTTCAAGCTAAATTTCCCGGTAACTTGCTTTGCAGTGCAGTGTCTTTCACAAGCGGATGTCGTGAGCAGAATTTCTTTATTACCGTTGAACTTCAGCAGGTAGTCATCAAGCAATTGCGTTTGAAATAATGTTTCTATCCTAAATTGTTGAATACAATCTGTAAACCTGACTCAATTTAAAACTTCACATGAAAGCTGGAAAGGAGAATAATTTAGCTATCATTTATATGACTCAGGTTTGATTTATTTAACAGAAAAAGTAGATCATAATGTTTAAAATATTTTTTGCAAAATAGAGAATTTCATTAATATTTTTTCGCATTTTTGCATTTTAATTGCATGTAGATTTTCATCTTGGATTTCAAACCAACTTGCAATAGGGTCATATTATATATTTTATTATAGATACTTTTCTGCCAAAATGGGCCTAAATTAGCTCTTATAATTCGCTATATTCGTTCAGCCTACCGTAGATAAATTTGTTATTATTACTATTATTATCATCTCGGTTGCGAAGCGATGTTCTAGTTTCCATTGCACTAGATAAGACCCTGATGATGGTTTTTTGTTCAATATCATTTTTTTAGATGCAGATTGCTGCATTCCCGCTTGATCAAACAACACCTTTTGTGACTTTTAACTCATATCCAAAGGTAGATTTCTAGATATCGGGGAGCTTTTCTTCCAATCGAGCAGGTTCAAGGTCCTTTCTCTCGTTGTGACCACACCTTGTGAAGTTGTGCTTGTATAAAAGGACACTGAAAGTTTAGTTCGTCATTTTCATTCTAAATCCAACATAAACACCATTATTACAAATGTTGCAAAAGCAAAATGTAAGTCCCGCGAGATTTTGCTCAACCATGTCCCCTGAGGAATAGTTTCGCTTCAATGTTGAAGACATTGTAGGGTGAGTCCTTTTAAAGGTTTCCAGAGACTCAAATAGGACGTCCTAAGATAGCGAGAGTGCCTAACAGGGTATGACGTTATGAAAAAATTAACATAAATGTCTATATATCTATCGGAATGTCATTCTTCGTCGGTTGCAAAGCTCTACTCGAGGAGAAAGTCTTACACAAATTCTCCACTGCTTTTTATGTCTTCTAGCTAAGAAGATTTGACACTTTTGAGCTGCCCTTATCGATGGGTACCTCTTGTTTCCGATTTTGGAAATTGCATCCCAACATAAAACCTCTTGATTCCTAAGACATGACCTCTGTGGTAGATTTTTTGACATTTAGAAGCTATCCTTCTCTAGCAATGTTCCAATCCTTCCTCTAACATGACCACACCTCGACCAAGATTTGACACTTAGAGGCCACCCTTATCGATGAGTGTTGGTCATTCTTGGGCCTAGAATTCTAGATACAGCAACTCCTAAAAATGTTTGGACAAAGTAACCCAGCGTTAGGACAATAGTGAATAGAAAAGTGCGAAGATATACTGCATTTCACTCACTGGCTGTATCTCCACCTCTTGTTCTTTAAAATAATCTGCAGTGACCTTGCGAGACTACCGCAACATCCAACAAAAAGCGAATTGACCAGAGCCGAGAATCAACAGGAATTACAGAAAGATTTTCCAGGAAATCCTAGAATTTACCTCCTCCAGTGCCGTTGACCAATTGTCCAGCATCCTAAATTCTCTGCGTAATTCTTTGGCAAATGGATTCGAGTAGTTATAATTTTGTGGGAAAATTCGGAGGGGATGAAGCAGACCATGTTGGTAGCGAACCTACGTATCACTGCGCTTGAAATCATTTACCCAAACAGATTCTACAAGTTAGAGATCTGTTTTGATTTGAGCGAAGTGATTTACAGCGATTGTACCACTGAATCTAATCACTCCTTCTGTTCCTTGTCATCCGATGTTATCGCCCATTTCTTTCGCGCATCTCTGCGGATTTGTTTTCATTCTAACTGTACTAATTCGATTTCCAAATCATCTAATTACTCTATCCATTCCTTCTGTTTGTGGTGAGGCCAGAGTCTATACGAATACAAGTCCAGCAAAGGGCTGTGAATTATGGCCAGCATCTAGTGTGCTGTGCTTGCATTTCGGTGAGAGGAAAGCAACGCAGGTTTCTTGCTAGCATGTGAGTGAATATCTAATCAATAGGCTAATTGGATTATTAGCATGAAGCAATTTCTAGACTTCCTGCGCTACCAAATTTTATGGCAACTAACTCTTTAAGGCGAATCATCACAATTTACGATCGCATATATTTATTCTGTTTATAAAACACCATCACCTTCTTCCAATTCTGATCTTATATACCCATTGTTCATTCGAAATTTATGTTTCGCAGTCTGCACTTGTGGTTTTCACGCGAGCGTTCGACCGAGAAGCAGGCTAAAGAAAAACAGCAATAGACAGGTGTGTGACTGCCATTATGATGTACCTAGCTATTTTGTCTGAAATTTTTCCAGGTTTTAAGCAGGTCAAAGAAGGAAAGAAACCGATTTTGTGTTCAGATGTTTGAATAAAACTGCCCCATTTTAAATGTTGTTTGGTGTTGCTGTAAGCCAGCCAAATACAAGTTGCCTTTTTAGCGAGATTTGTATTGCATCATTTAAAATTTATAACGAAAAAATCCAGTTTGAAAAAATGAATTGAAACCTTTCATTGAACTTCAATTTGAAATACAATGACAAACCTCTCCTCTAATACATAGGTAGTTTGAAATTGGCTTGCCTGGCTTGGGGTTTACGATATAAAACTAACACAATGGGAAAAGAACAAAATGACTGTAAATATATATGAAGATGGGTAGTAAGTCGAAAGAATGGGACAGGTCTACTAGGAAGAAGGCCAGGATTGGTCCAAGTTTTCATTAATGATAATAAAAATATCATATTTATACGGGTTAAAGTTGTCTAACAAATGCTGTCTAAATTATACTAGATTATACCTATGTTGCTAAGAGAAAGAAAATAAATAAAAAGAAAAATTATGTAGATAGAAAATAATTGAAATAAATTACTATTGTTATTATCTTTATGTCGCTTCCATCTTAGGCTAGTGAGTTTCTCGGTAACTCGTTGGAGTTTCTGAACATTGTAGACCACGCTCCGATCGAAATGAAGTCTTTCACACGGACAGAAGTCAGAGATCCTCAACAGGTGAGCATTTTTCTCGAGTAGATGAGGCAGTGGTAAGAACACACAGCTACTGCTTGTGAAAGCCAAGGGCTTTCCCCCCACTCTCGTAGAAAGACTCTGCATTAATTATACACAGCCTATGCCATCGGTACCTAGTCAATTGCTTCAATTAGCTGCACGAAACGGATATGGGTCTCGCCCTATTCACCGAAAATGGCGAGGGAAGGAACTTTGATTTTGACTTTGGGAAGAGGTATTTAGAGAACTTGGGTAAAACGGTACCCCCTTTGACGTATACATTCTCAAGAAATATTATATTGAAAATACTGAGAAGAAACCTATCATAACCAATATATTTCACGGTTCATACTGGTTGCTTCTTCACTGGCCGGGTGTAAACAATACTCCTAAGGCATTTCATGTCCTGAAGTTCAGATACTTAGTACTCTACGAAGAATCCTGTTTCAGTCCCTATTACAATATAATTATTTTCATTATTATAATGATCATTGTCATTAACTTATCATTATCATAATTATCATGTTTAGTGCGTGCATGGTATAGAAATGGTTATTATTTTCGATTTATATCTTCTTTAGACTTTTTCATAAAAAGGAAGTATAAGATGTATTTTTTTTTAAAACCATGAGCATTTCTAGACGATGCACGTACTACATATTTTGCCGACGGAACAAGGACTGGACAAACCCTGCTGTGATGGACCTTTGAACTATTTTTGCGCTTGATTTAACATTCCATTCCCTTCTTTCTTTTGCTCCTTCTCCCGTTTGAATTTTCATTAATGTTAAGTAGAAACAACCAATTACACACTGTCTGTTATATGAGAGGTGTGTTTTTGCATTTTAAATATGCAGTTGATGAATGGTTTAAAAATAGACCAAAATTCCCAAAATTACATTTTAAAGAAATTCATGAGCATCGCAATTAGGTGCACATACAACGTATTCTGTAGAAGGAATCCATCTTGGCCTAATTCGGAGTTATTAGATTTTTAAGTAGAGAATGCAGAGAGAGAGAGAGTCGTATCAAGTGCAATAGGCTTTACGAGCTCGAATAGTTTTAGTTATGGATATAGTGAGAATGAGAAAAGGGGCAGTCACGCATTTTGTTCCAGATTACCTGATCTTGTGGGCTCCGTTACAACTTCATGCATGGTGAAAATTGCTCCAGAAGTATGCAGAGTATATATCCAGAGCATTCTTATGTTCATGGCCTAGTGATTTATGCCTAAGCTGCAGCACTTTCTTATCCTGCTACCTTCGCTAGATAAGACAGTAGTAAATAGTATTGCTCTCACCAGATGCGCATCTCAAATGTCGCTCCAGATTACTTAATTGCAAGGATTCATAAGTTCGTCTTCCTACCGCAGGGCAATCAAGATGTGTGCACAAGATGGCTCGAACGGGTTGCCAAGTCAATGCAGGTAGTTTTTTAAACCTGTTCGCGAGAAGCCGTAATGGCCTACAGTGGAGGAAATCTCATTTAACTTTTTCTAATTTTCGCCAAGATTCTCCATCCGTCATGCAATATAAATCAACTGAAGTGAATCGACTTACGTACGGAAGAAAGGCACCAATTGAATTAAGAGAAAATTGCTTCTCTCTGTTGAAATATCAACCTTCGGGTGCTAGCAGATGTCATTAAAAGCACTCTTACTTTGAATTTTATGGGAAAACATCTTGGGATCCTATTACTAGGAGCGTAAAGATCACACTACCTTCCAAACTTCAAATCTTTTTAACGATAATTTTTAACGATAAATACTGTGTGCAATATTGTTAAGTAATCGGTCATGATTGGGCATTATAGCTATTGTTTTCTAATCGAATTAAAGGAGATGAGTTTATCATGGTGGAAACCGTCTGAGGATGGTACTCAATTCTACTTAACTTCGACACTTTTTCAGTCTCTGACATTGACTGTCACATCTTGAAATACTTCTCTGTTTTCAACAAATTGGATCAACTCGATACCACTTTTGCGCACATGCTTTGCCAGCTCTTCATGTGTTGTAACCGTTGTTTACGTCTGCCTCTTCCCCTATCTACCTTTCTAGTGATTTCTCGGTGTTCCAGGCATTTCTTGCGCATGCAATGTCCGAAGAATCGAAACTGACGCCATATAATTGTTTTCACTTGATGAGGCTCTACTTGTGCTCATCTTAGTACTTCCTCATTTCTAATCCTTTCGTTCCATGGAATTCTTAGGATTCTTCTCAGGAACCAAACCTCCGTTACTTTACTTACACAGGACATTCAAAAAATGCTTAATGATCAATGTAACACGTGGAAAATGGAGAAAAACGCAGCAAAAATTTTGCAGCTGCAATTTTCCTTTGGGTGAACCACTAGTTCCAAGGTCTTAAAATGATCTCTGACATTCATAACAGAAGAGGCAAAGAATGCAGGAATAAATCAAATATAAAGTAAACAAATATAGGCTGATGACAACAAGCAAAAATAGCTGCAGCGAGGAAGCGAGGTTTTGAAAATATGTCAGATTTTCTTGTTCTCAAAAAAGCATCACATCTTCGCTACGAAAGATGCAACGAGGAGAATTATCCGCAATTTTCGTAGAGACCGGTTTGAGAATCACTTTTAATCACACCAGCAAATCGATGACCCAATCTATGCAGTCAAGAACTGATTAATTAGCCACTGGCTAGCTCTGCTCTGTTCTGCGGTCATCAAGATTTCACTCTAACAATTACACGGTTTAATTTTACAAAACTTTCCTAAGCCTGTTGACTTTTGTTAAAGCTTTTTCCACACCTCGCTACCTCTTCGATTCTCCAATGCTGGAGCTTGGTTTTGGGTTAGCAATCTGTATTCAGTTTTGACTCCTACTAGGAAGAAATGGCGCAAGTTAGGCCGGCATCGGAAATTTCAAGGAAAGATCAGAGCAGAGTGCGGGTGAATTCCCGTCTCACTTGCACATCAGATTGGGAACTGGAACAAGTGAAAGATGAGCGAGCAGGGCGGTTGAGTGGCGATTCTTCTTCGCTTAAAGCAAGGCGAGAAAATTGCAACAGTGAGAAAGCATACAGGACACCGTCAGGGAAGATGAGCAAAGAGTGGCGAGCACCTCACCATAGGTATGCATACTTAGAGAAGGAGAGGTTGGATGATGAAAGGAAAATGACCAAACCGGGAGATATTCTTGGCAAAAACTCAAAGCTTGAGAATGCCGATGATATTCTTCTTCAGTTCAAAACGAAGCGAATCGATCTGGTTGAGAGGGATTGGTGCAATACGAGAAAGGAGGTGAAGACGTCCTGCACAAGAAAATGCCTGAATGGGTACGAGATCTCCGTTGATTTGTTCAATCCGAGAAAATTTAATGGGATCGGAGGCGAGGAAAAGGTTGCAAGAAGAGATGGAGCGAAAGGCAAAGTTTGCGTTAGGTTTGAAAAGAGGTTCAATTCGGCACCTAAGGAAAGAACGCACAGGACACATGATGAGACAATAAACGCAAATAAAATTCGACTTTATCCATTTTGTGAAACAAGCTGGAGAAAAGGTCAACTGAATAACGAGTATTTTTTCACAAAAAATTTGAAGCAGACAGCAGTGAGACCTGTTGATTTTGGCAACAGCAGAGGTTTTGAGAGTGTTGGGGACAAAGGAACGGTTGCTGACCATCTCATGGTCTCCT
Organism: Pseudorhiza aurosa; assembly: GCA_964026355.1. Classification (NCBI taxonomy): domain Eukaryota; kingdom Metazoa; phylum Cnidaria; class Scyphozoa; order Rhizostomeae; family Lychnorhizidae; genus Pseudorhiza; species Pseudorhiza aurosa. The sequence continues at coordinate 10,426,555 of OZ032114.1, read as the reverse complement.
CAGTGCAGCTAACACCAAAGAAAGCCATTGAGAGGACCCAAAAAAGCAGACCGGTTGGGGCAACAGATGCGGAGGAAGACGGATCTCAGATGAATGTAATGCAGGTGTTGTGCTCGCCAAAGACGCCTAAAGAAGGGAAAGGCCTTGATGAAATGAAAGAGAGCAGTAGTGGTGAACTGGCAAATATTATCATGATGCACTCAAAGTCCTTGCGCGAAACTTTCATATTGCTGGCAAGAATAACCGCCAGCTCCATGATGCTCACGAGCAAACAGGTCTTGAGACTGATCGAGAATGGAGATTTGAACATCGGTAAGTTTCTGATCATCAAGAAACTGCTCCTCACAGTGCACCCGTACCAGTTTGCTTCAATTGCAGGAGAAGAGTCAAAGCACGGGAAGGAAATCGTCTCCTTATTGTTCGCAGTTCTAGAGTTCATCGACCGTTGTGAGATGATTGTGAAACGTGGAAAAGGATCGTCTAGTCTAGAGGCATGCGGCAACATGCACTCAGAGGTCTACTGCACGAAGAGAGGTGTTATTGTTGGCAAAATGCCAGCAATATCCGTGATGGGGTACAGCCGTAAGAATGGATTGTACAGAAGCGATCGAGTGGAGTCTTCCAACAGGAAGAAGAGCAAAGTAGAGTTGATCAATGGGAAGAAGATTCGTTCCAAGAAAGGTGAGCTACAACGAAGTTCTCGGTTTACTGCCGTTCAGTTGAGTTCATATTTTAAACTTCCTTTTCGCACAATATTCTATTAGAGGCTTCACTTCCATACAATGACTATCAATCACAAAAGCATACTTATGATATCATACAGTAAATAAGAGCCACGTAGAATGCTACATGCAGGAGAATTTAGGTTTCAGGAAAGCTCTCAGTGGTAGGAATCTTACGCATTGATCACATGGTCAGTGGTTTGAATCCACCTTAAGCTAAACTTTCACTTTAATTGATACGAGACCATGAGAATTTTGAGAAAAAATGTCAGCGTTAGACGTGCCAGCTATATACACAACTACTTGCAAGAGTGCCTGGTATTAATTGAGTTAATTTTTGAAATAAATAAATTCATTTAAAACGCCAATTTTCTTCGCTTTCTTTCAAATAAAGAGGAGATTCGGAAGCTCTCTGTAATTCCAGGCGTAGGAGTCACTAGGTGTGGTGACATCGAGAGGAAGGACATGGACATTGCTCGATAAGCAAAACTTCTCAGTGTCCATTAAAAATTTTTTCAAAGGAGAACTTACCAAGAAAGATATCTATCAAGAGTACTCCGTTTTCAATTAAGTTTTAACTCCGAATCACTTTGTCATTGCCAAGGCATTTAACACACTACCCCTGAAATTAGAACCTTGAAATACAAAACAGTTTTTAAAAAAGCTTTAGAAGAACATTTTAATTAGGTATGAAGTAAAATTTGAGAGATTTAATGGCTGTTTGAGATTTTTCCTTTCATTTGATTTCAGAAATAAGACTCTTGTGATATCACTGCACTATTGCGCTGATAGATTATCCCGCATAAAAATGTTGCCAGTTGCTGTGAGCCAGCCAAATAAAAGTCAAATCTTTAGCGAAATTTGTATTTGTATCATTTAAAGTATGCAATGAAAAAATGAAATTTAAACAAAAATTATTTTAATGAGCAGAATAATATTTGTCTGGATACTAGCAAACTAATGAACAATTGAAGAGTGAATTCTCGATTCTGATCTGTGGTGTAATGAATTCAAGATAAGATTGCTGTAACTTTGTAAGAGCCTTTTAATCTAAGTTTCCCGTTGAATCCGCGAGATTAGGGAGTAAACAAGATTTCACTGAAATTCTTTCTTCACGGACGAAGGATGAAATGCATTGTGTGTGTATGTGTGTGTGTGTATGTAAGTGTGTGTGCTGTGTGTGTGTGTGTGTGTGTGTGTGTGTGTGTATGATAGCAGTATATACAAAAATATTTTTGTATGCATACAATTATATACTGTTATTACAGAAGTCCTGTAAAAACTTAATAAAAAAGGAAGATCGATATTATCTCTAAGATTAAAGTGAATATTAGCTAATCTGATTCAAAAGTTTTTAATTACAGATAAGCTCTGATTGTTTGCAGGCAATGGGGAAAAGCAGTTAGTGGAAAAGACCGTCTCCATTACGTCGCTACGAAGGAGCATTCTCGTTAGTGCGATGGACCTTGCTACCAACAACGTGAGTATCTTTACCAATGAGAAATTTCATTTAGAAGTTAGGACGTATGATTTCTACACTAAATGCCACTGATTCATGTCCAGTGAGTCGCCCTTTTTGCATTTATTTCTTAACAGAGGCTGGGATTTTTGGCAGCTACTCAGCTGATGTTGGCTTTGCAACCAACTATCTGACTGCTAGCGTCCTTTACTGCTCCTAGTATCCTCAGACATTACAGAAGACCCGGTAGACCTAAACTTGACTATGTCACCCTCCTCACGCAAGATACCGGCCTTACTTACGAAGATCTCCGCACAGCCATGTCAGACAGAGAGCTATGGAGAAATCATGTGGATACGGGTGCGCCCGACTGACGATGATGATGATGAATATCCCCATGGTGTTTGTAATAACACCTTTGCATACCTCCACATATCTCCTGGGAAGGCATGACGTCTTTCTAGTATCTAAATCCCTTATTATTCCATTTCTTATCTTCGGTGTGACATGGAAGTCTCAGGAGAATAGAGTTTATCCGCAAAGGAATTATAGGAGCAGGCTTATGATAATGATAATTCTTGATATCTTAAATGATACAGATATAAATTTCATTAGAATTATAGTTTGTATTTGACTAGCTCACAGTTTCAAAGCTGCGAAACTCTAGGGCCCAGAAGACCAAGTCTTCCCTGGCCGTATTGTCAAAATGCGTCTTAAATTGAAGTGATCGTGTGATTTTTGGTTTCATGTACTTCCTTGACAAGAATCATCTGCTTAGATAATTATACCTGAAGATTTGAATTTTTGCTTCCAGCAATGGGAGAGAGCGTACCTGCTGAAGAAGAGGTATGGAAGAAAACAGATGCCTACGAACTTTTTCTGTCTTTTGTTTCACTTATTCTTTGCAATAGCGTAGGACTGGGGGGGGGGGGGGAGGCAACTGTCCCAGTTTTTCTGTAAGGAGGCGGGCAAAGGATGTATTTTCAAGCATACATGCTCTATATCTCATATTTTATGCATATTTTATATCTTCTATTTTATACATATTTTATATATATATTTCATATCTTACATTTTATACCTATTTTATACATTTATTTTGTATATATTTTGTATATATTTTATATGTATTTTGTATATATTTCATATAAATTTGATGTATATTTTACATGCACTTTATATATATTTTATATTCTGACTCATGCTCTTTGCCCCCTTGACCTTTTAGGAAGCTCCTACGCTCTTGCTTTGGTTTCCAAAATTTTCACTGTTTCTTGAATTCTTAGCAAACAGCACGAACTGTTTTTTTTCTGTTAGCAACGTATGTATAACTTCTTATAATCTAGACAGGTCTTTGATTGATAACAGCATTTGCCGAGCAAGTTGAACCTACGTATATAAATATAATGTTATTGTTATTATAATCATATCGCCTAATTTCGAAAATCATGAACATTTCTATACGACGCACGTATTACATATTTTTCCGACGGGACAAACACTAGACAGACCCTGCTTTGATGAACACTTGGACCATTTTTTCGCTTAATTCAACATTGTATTTCCTTCTTTCTTTCTATTTCTTTTCCCGTTTGAATTTTCATTAGTGTTAAGTAGCAACAGCCAATTACACACTGCCTGTTATAAGATTGGTGTGTTCTTGCATTTCAAATATGTAGTCGATGAATAGTTTAAAACAAGTTATGATCATAAAAAATTTCCTGATGCTTTGACTAATATCATATGAAATTAGACTTTCCTATAGATCCGTCATTTGTTTATAGGTACATGCCAAAAAGGAAGAAGATCAAGACGATGAAGTCGTTTTGCAAGCCTGTTTTTATAGTAAGTAGTCGTGCCGTGGTACAGTGGTTAAGCTCGTGGACTGATAACGAAAGGCTTCTGCGTTCGATTTTTGTTATACAAGGTTGAAAATGAAAGCACTATATGTAAGGAACGCAAGCTGGCAAAACAGTCGAAAGAATAAAGTCAACTCTGTCTAATTCGAACTCATGTAATTCGAACTTTCGCTCATTCGAACTCGTTTAGTTCAAACTTTTGCTAATTCGAACTCGTTTAATTCGAACTTTTGCTAATTCGAACAAAATTTTTTCAGGTCCCTTGAAAATCTCCTACATAATGATAGTAATAACAACTATTTATATAAGATAAATCTCTTCAGTAAAATAATTGCTCTTATCAATGGTGCCTTGGCGTAGTGGTTAAGCATGAGGACTCACAACACAGGGGCTGTCAGTTCGATTCCTCTATGTGTCACTTTTAAAACGTCATTGGTGAGGAAGGCAACGAGAAACCACCTCATGAATTACACTTCCTTAGAAAAATCCCAGAGCCTTGTCTCTAGTTTCTGCTCAGCTCAAAGTTGAGTATGCAACGCAGACATGCCGTTAAGTGCAGTGATGGCACAAAGAATTAGCCTGGCTATTGTCGAAAACGTTAGCAACTCAACATAGTTTCTGCTACGCTCGAAATCGAGTATGCAACGCAGTTTTATCAATTTGCACCATGTTCTAAATCAAAAATAAATCAAAATGTTAACTGCTAATATAGAAAGAAATAGTACCCCGAAAGGAAATTATGAATTGTATAAATAACTGTTTTAATGCTTTATGTGTTATCAAGTTTTTACTTTTTTCGATGAACTAAAGTACTCTTTAAGTCTCTTCGTGAATTCGGTGGCATGAGTGATCCTTCTGATTTTCTAACACTGCATTTCAGAGACATGCCAACAAGCTGAAGGCAAAAAAGCGCTTGACAAAGAAGACAGAGCACTCGGCCCCAGCTACGTCACCATCTTCGAGAGATTCGTTGATTGCTAGTTTTGAGTCGTGTGAGCTGCCAGATGTCCATGTTCCAACTGAGAATTCGTGTGAACTGCCAGATGTCCATGTTCCAACTGAGAACTCGTGTGAACTGCCAGATGTCCATGTTCCAACTGAGAACTCGGTTATGCATGAGGTAGTGAGCAAGGAAATCGGCGAGAGAGCGGACGAGGCGAGCCAAGAGAAGAAACGAGGTGGATGTCCAATAAAAGGATACAGCAGAGGTGCTACAAGTGGTATTGAACACGAGGATTCGTTTGATGAGAGCACTGGTACACAGAGGAAGCATCGGGCGCAGCCATCAAGAAGAGGTATGTAGAGGACTTGCTTACTTCTCTTTTTGTTTTGTAGAATGAGCTTCAGCCAGACAAACGTCTCACTATTCTCAGAATGATCGGACACTATCCTGTCGGTGCTGGGTAAGGGAAAAAGGGCTTAGTCCCCCTTGATTATTAACATTGTCATTCAACCCCCCCCCATCCGGGGAAATTCAAATGAACTGTTTCACAAATTGAAGTGATTGAAGAGAAGGATGAGCAAGACGCTGTGGTGGCCTTCAGTTTGCATGGCCGCAACCCATCGTGTTGTCGCAAATAAGACAGCAGGCTCTCCCATCAGCGACTTCGGTTCCAGTGCTAGCACCTCTGCGTAAACAGAGTCAGCTACAAGACTGCTCAGACCTCATGGTAGCTGCAGGTTCATGCAACACCTTCAATTGGATAGCATGCATGATAATCTTTTCTAACTGCTTGCTGCCCCGTTAAGTCTCTTTCGCGTCTCTTCTTCTTCATGGCTTATCCGTAGCGTCCCCTCCTCCATCATCTTCCTTCGTATTAAGCGATCCTTTGCAAGTTACAGTGGATTTTTCCGCCGAATGAAGTGCGATTGAGAGCAGCCTCATCTTATCGCAAACATCGTCGACTTTTTTGTCGGGTGCCTTCGACTTTCCCATGGAGAGAGATCTTTTTGTGAAAGAAAGGGTTGAATACAGGCAGTCATAGAATCGCTTTCAATTAATTTTCTATCCGTTATTTTGCGTTTATGTTGGTTTATTTGCAGTCTGTGAACTCCTGAAATTCAGAGTAAAGTCCAAACTGCAAACGACGTTTGACCTTTACCCGAAGATTCATAAGCTTATCAGGTAACTTGATCAAATGATTCATAACGTACTTAATTGCACTGCTATCAAATCGCAATTCATGAATCTCAAATAGCTTGAATTAAGTCCAGTCTTGCCTACTCCATGAACTCTATCCTACAAGTCGTCATTCATCCCAAGAACATGCAGTTTATGGAACGTCTTGACTTCTTTCTTTCCTGAATCCTACAACTTGCCATCTTTCAAATCTAAGATCAATAAACCTGTTCTGATTTCCCTCTCTTCTTGACCTTCCCCTTCTTTCTTCCTTTATTGGGGCTTTGTATAGGCCGCCGTGGCCTTTCCCCAGCATAATCCACTAAGAAAAAACAACTTTCATCGCATTCTATTGATTCGGTCTGTAATATTTATGCATTCACGATCTATATCTATGCATCCATTTTCGTAATTCTTAGCTCTTTGCACGAAAAGACAGAGAATATATTGGACATCAGGGCGGCCAGAGGTAAAATGTTGTTAGTATTGCTGCTGTATATCTAAAACTTCAGTCATTCTTACATTTTTACGCTTGAAAATGATTGAGAAATATCCTAGAGGTTGATAATGAGACTTAAATTCGGATCCAGACCCACGTTCGACCACGTTTCTCTTCGCCCGAGGGGTTGTGACATCGAATCAAGCACGTGCTACAATAAAAAACGCCATTAGTGAGAAAGGCAACGGGAAACCACCTCATAAAATCCTCTTCCCTAGAAAAACACTCAGAGCCTTTCTCTGGTTTCGGCTAAGCTTGGAATCGAGTATGCATTGTAGTTTATTTCAAGAAACTCACTTGAAATTACTTGAAGCCCTATCGCTGGACTCTGCTATCCTCTCCGAAACCGAGTAAGTGACTCCCCGAAGCTCATGTCAAGTGCAAGACTAGAATTTCTTTTTGACTTGTCGACTCTGTTCTTATTTCTTATTTCAGATTCTAAAACTGATTTCATGTCGCATTTCAAATTGATTGAGCAGAATCGTTATGAAATGTATTCGAAAGCATTCGCCAAGGTTGACAAGCAAGGCAAAGGGCACATACCCGTTGAGGTTATTGTCACTTCTTCCAATTTTTCTGACGTTTCTGACGACTTCAGCTACGCCTCTGATCCGCTGGTTGTCCCATCTCTACTCTAATTATAGTCTATTTTGTCTTAACCAACCCTTCAACTCTTATCCTTAATTGATGAATTCCGTAATTTGAGCTCATTTTTATTTTTCTATATAAACATGTATTTTGTTTCAATACGTCAGTGAGTCAGTGAGTCAGTGGGTCAGTGAGTGAGTCAGTCAGTGAGTTAGTCAGTGAGTTAGTCAGTCAGTCAGTCGGTGAGTTAGTCAGTCAGTCAGTCAGTCAGTCAGTTAGTCAGTGAGTGAGTCAGTGAGTGAGTGAGTGAGTGAGTGAGTGAGTGAGTGAGTCAGTCAGTGAGTGAGTCAGTCAGTGAGTGAGTGAGTGAGTCAGTGAGTGAGTGAGTGAGTGAGTGAGTGAGTCAGTCAGTCAGTCAGTCAGTCAGTCAGTCAGTCAGTCAGTCAGTCAGTCAGTCAATCAGTCAGTCAGACAGACAGTTACACTGCAGTGCTAATCGCCGTCTCTCCCATTCCGTGTTCTCGGCACGTTAAACGAGAAAAACAAGGCAAAAATGCCCTTAGTGGTTGAATCGAGTAGCCACATGTTTAGCACCAGCTGCATACCCATCTACAAACATGCGATTTCTAAACTTTTACATGGTGTACTTTGCAGAAGCTATTCAGACCAATTTGAGAATCTGAATGGAATTTTTAGATCTCTGTGCATTTTCTCGTTTCTTCTACGTAGAATCCAAAGGTGGGTTTCAGGATTCAGGACCCGACTTAAAGGGCATTTCCATGGTCCTTCCTCTTCGTGTAACCACGCCATGTGATTCCTACGCCTGGAATTACAGAGAGATAGCGACTCTTTGTGCTCTAAGTAAAAGCAAAGACCAATTTTTTGAAATCTGCGAGCAAATACATAGCTGTAGACAACTTTCTCTGGGGTCTGCAAATTTATCAGAAAGGCTTTGGCCTTTTGAAAGTATTTTTTTTTAATCTACGGAGTAACAATGTATCTGCTTGAAAAAAATTGAAAAATTCCTCTGCTTTGTTGATTCACGCACATATATTCTTTTTTCCAACAGCATGTCAAGCAGGCGGTTAGATTCGTGGACAGTGTGGCCTCATGTCCTGCAAAGTACATCGAATACACACTGATTGTAAGTTGCAGCATTTGATCTTGAATGCAAGACATGTCTATATTTTTAATTCTAACGCTTATTTTGAAAGTGTGCCGTAACATGTAGCAAAAAGGAAGACAGAAGACACGGTGGGTGGACGACATCAGAAAGGTGGCCGGAACGAACTGGATCAGGAAAGCACAAGGCAGGGCACAGTGGAAGCGTCACGCGGAGGCCTTCGTCCAGCAGTGGACTGATCACGGCTGAGAAGAAAGAAAGAAAGAACATGTAGCTGATCGAGACCGAAATGTTTCTCGAAGCAGACGTTTTTGTGTGACTTCTGTGAGACATCCTTAGGTTTGCTCGAAACATGACAAATCAGTTACTCAGTAGGATTTCATGTTGAGTACGCTATATATTTGCACATTCATCCAGCAAGTATGTTACTCTGGCATAATTTTGTCGTTTTCTACTTCTCGAAGAAAGTCTGTCAGCCTTGCCATCAGTGCACTTCCCTCCAGTGTTTTTGCTCTTTCATTTTCTGAAATAATATATTTGCATCATTTTTCCAGCATATCATGTCATTTTATTCCAAGTCATATTTTCTTGCTTCTGAATTTCTTTTGTTTCTTCATTCTTTCCTTCGTTTTTCACTATGGTTTCTTCAATTTACTTCTTAGCTACATTTCTCCTTCATTCTTTCCGTCCTCTTTTACTTCATTCCTTTCCTCATTCGTTGCTTTTGGCTTCCTGCTTTGTTTCATTTAGTGTCATTACTTTTCACAAGGTTCTTGACATCGTGACGTTTTCAAAAATTACAATCAAAATGTTTTGTGTCATTTGTGGGGTACTAGAGAGAATGCTAGCAGGACGGTAAGACCAAATTTACGAATTCTCTGTCTTATCAAATAGCTCAATTATTTTCTGCTCCTTCGTTCCATTCTTCGTTCCTTCGTTCCTTCAATTATTCATACATTCATTAATTCATGCATTTACTCATTCATTCAATCATACATACAGACATACATACATACATACATACATACATACATACATACATACATACATACATACATACATACATACATACATACATACATACATACATACATACATACATACATACATACATGGCGATACATACATCACTCTTCTTAGCATTCTTCTTTGGCATTGGCTGAGAAGGTTAACTATAGTTTTTGAGGATGTCAATTTGATTTGGTTTTAAATCTTTTAGAATCGTGATTCAAGATGCCGTTGATGCTTTGGACCTATTGATGTCCGAAGGGAAAATGATCTGGTATAAGGTAAAGTCTCACCAAGTTCATGATATTTCTCTTTTGTAATTACCTACCAAAGCGCCGGAAGCTGCAAAGATCTGAAAATGCGATGTGAATCTGCATATATGCTTGAATTTTTATTTTCGAATACCTCTTGCCAGATTCCAGACGAATTCAAAGTTGATAATGAAAAATTCTTTTTTATGATTTTTTCTTAAAATTAAGAGCTTTGGTACCCTAGTCGAATTTAAATGAAAAGGAAAGCAGTTCTTTGCTATTCAGCTGTGTTGAGCAGCCACTACACAAAGTCATTTAAGCTTCGATTTCTGATTTTCACTAGCTGATATTTGTATTGAGAACTATAGTATTGCTGCTAAATTCGTTTTTATTGTGGAGTCATCAATCCGTGAATGGAACGATAAACCTTCCTCCTCTTTCCAGAACCCTACCTAACGATAAACCTTCATCAAATCAAAGATTGACGAAGTCGATCGTATCTTTGCCTCTTCTAAGTGCATCTTCTCCGTTTGTCGGGTCTTTGCTGTAAGCCACCAGGGTCTTTTCCAAGTTGTTTATTCGTACATGAGACAATAGTTGTTTTGCCAATGTACGTTGTTCATTGTTATAGCTGAATAAAAGTTGGTGCTTGAAAGTGCCTAAGGACCTTTAGATGACAGTATTGTTTAATCTCTAGGGTAATAGATCGCCAATGGGACAATGGAAGTATCACAAAAAGGAATTAAATTTGCTTTATAATTGATTTAGGGTTGTTTACCCCTTCATGGCTTTTGAACCACCATTTAGACAGGCTGACATTGGCATTAGGCCATTCTGGTTGATACAATTCTTCCTTTATTTTTTATCTAGTTTTAAGTCTCATGCAAAATAATTTATCGAATTCAAAATTTTTCCTTGTTTCCATGCAAATTTTAGGAAATGTATTATGAGTCAGCAGAATTGGACAAGAACTATATCAACCTGGAGACTGTGAAGCTGGAATTATTTGCTGGTGGCATGAACGAGGAGGAAGAGAGAAAAATATCCGAAAAAATTGTCAACATTGAAAATCAACGAGTAAGGAAAATTGTTATTACATGAGATCATCATCGTAATCATCACAATCATCATCATCATAATCATCATCATCCTTTAGTTTTTCGTGATATCATTGCCATTATGACAAATCAGAATAAACATTGTCATCAATCATCGCAGTCATAGCCAGCGAATCATTTAATTGCTCGCAATCACCATCATCATGATCATTATCATCATCATCATCATCATCATCACAATCGTCATCATCAAGCAGAATGGCCATTGTCATCATTTCTTACTTCAAATTAATGATTTTACAATACCGTCATATGAAAAAAATTTTTAACCTCTCAATCTTTTTGCATCTGCAGATATCATATTTGGACTTTATCGCCTACATCCCATTGTTCATAGCTATTCATGACAAGATATGTGCCAATGCCTTTGATTGAGTGATCCTACAACCCTCGTATGATCAGTGTGATTTTGCAATCATTGTGACAACTTGATCAAATCATGTGATCAAAGCGTCACTGCGCAGAGACCACGTGTGTTTGAACTGAAATAACCTATGGAGTTGAAGTAATTCTCTTGCGTTGATGATTAATGATTTTCTCGACCAATATTGCATCAATCTTTTTCGTGGCTATTTCACTGTCTCTAATCGTTCACTCAAGGGCGAGAAGACGCATTTTAACAATTTTTGTATGGCTATGTATGTATGGCTATATATATATATATATATGGCTATGGCTATGTATGTATGTATGTATGTATGTATGTATGTGTGTATGTATGTATGTATGTATGTATGTATGTATGTATGTATGTATGTATGTATGTTTGTATGTATGCATGTATATTTAAAATATAACATAATTAATGTAATAATACAACATAATAAGAATTAAAAACAAAGAAAAAACGCCTGGTTTCAGTGGTAGGGATTGCATTAAAAGTTCAAGCTGATCTTATTTCAATAATGATCCTCATAAGGCTGCTCATAAGTTAGTTTAACAGGGGGAAGAAAGGAAAAGTAATGATACAGAAATGTTTGACTGTTGGTCTGCTGGTCTCTGCAGTCCAGTGTAGCAATTATCATCTGCGTATCTGTGTCTTATGAAATAGTAATGCGGTTGTGTAGTGATTCAGCGTGCGGACTCATAATGCATGCGTTGATTGATTGATTGATTGATTGATTGATTGATTGATTGATTGATTGATTTCAAAGGAGGGTAACCCTTCAGCGTTGCTGAGTTTCAAGGGGCCCTCCATTTTAAAACTTACAAAATTAGATTTAATTAGTTTAAAAGAATATAATATCACCTAATACAGACTTACAAAATTGAAAGAAAGAATAATATACTACTTGATGCAATTTAGCAAAACATGCTTTATACTGAGTTAATGAAAACATTTCTATAAAACGAGATTTAAAACTGCGAGTTGCAGTCGCTTGCTTGCATTTGGCTGGGAGACTGTTCCATATTTTGAGAAGAGCATTTCAGAACATCTGAAGATCTTTTTGGGGCCGTAGATCAGTAGATCAGTGGCAGTATTGCGAAGGTTCTGTGAGGTTGAATGGGATATTTTCGTGAAGAAATCACTCATATTCTGCGGAGCTAACCGATATATTGTTTTGAAAACCATGAGCTGTGAGTTTCTTGATTGCTTTCCAGCCCAGCATACGCACTAAAGGTCATAACCTAGGGCATCAAAGCTGCTGTTTGTTGTGATTCTCGCTACTCGGTTTTGCAGTTTCTGCAAGTGGTTCTTTTCAGTTACACCACAGCAGCCCAACACTGAACAGCAAAAGCATAATTGAGGTGCTAAAATTCATGTATATAGTTTAAATAGAATGTTTGAGGGCAAGAAGGATGTAGAATGTTTTCAGAAGCCAACTGCTGTCAATACTTCAGAGCAGGGGTCGGCAAGCTTTTAGACTACTAGGCCATTCCGCGGAGTCATGAAGGTGCACTAGGCCGGACAAAGCAAGGTTTCCAAGAAAAGATTAATTTTTAAAAGTATACGACACGATCTATTGGAAACATATTTTTTCGAGATGGAAATAACATCCGGATCGACTGAGGAAGCGTTCAACAACAGAATGTAATTTAAGTGCTCGTCTTTGAGCTGAGATCGCAGCTTGTTCTTACAAAATTTCACCTTCGAAAAGAGCTGCTCGCATGAATAGGTGCTGCCAAACATTGCGATTACCGATAAGGGAAAGATAGATAGATTGCTACAACTGCTGCAAGTCAGTTAGGCCGGGTCATCATAAGTTCCTTAGCTGATGCTGCCGTTGGTGCACCCATCTTCTGACACTTCTTCTCCACCCCACCCTGTTTTACGCCTGCCTCATGAGTTCTGTTGCACTCTCTCCTCTCCATTCCCTCAAATTCGTCATCCAGGTAGTCATAGGTCTTCCTCTCCTTCGTCTTCCCTCCATCCCGCCTTCCATATCACTTGTCCCGCCAGCCCTCCTCCTCGAACCACGTGACCAAAGTACCGGAGGTTCCTTTCTCTGATGACTTCTTTGAAGGGTTGTAGGCCGGGTGCAGTTAAAAAAATCAAGGAGCAGTTAGGCCGGACTGGAATATTGGCTAGGCCGTGAGGAAAGAAATTGACTTACAAACATTCAACAAAAGTTAAATCAAATCAATTAGCATTTCCCTTAATCTTAGAAACAATATTCGTCTTCTTTTGCTCATCTATCTTTACAGTATATATACAGTATATATACATATATGTACAGTACATATACATATACATACCTTGTGTAAATATGCTATGAATGTCGAAAAATCCTGTATAATAATGATTATAAGACACTTTTGATTCATAGTCCATGATTGCAGTGAAAGTCTTTGCTTTCGATTCCTCAAACCCATTTGTTTCTGTTTTGCAGATATGAAAATTGACTGGGTATCCACTAAAGGAAAATTTGTCATTCATTGTTCATTTTTCCAGCTTGCATAGATCTTTATCTATAGCCTCATTAAGTTGATTGATAGCAAGCGACTGATACCACAAGCTCGTATCATTAGCATACATGAAAACAAACGAGCCAATCACTGCGAGGAAGAGATCGTTGATGCAAGGGACAAATAATAGGGAACCCAGACATGATCCTTGGGATATACCAATATTTGCATTCCCAATCAATACCATTTACTCTGCAAATTGTTTTCGGTTGGATAAATAGAAAGGAAACATCAAACTTCGCGTTGCTTTTAACCCTAAAATCTAATTTTTGGCGAAGGGTTGGTTGTGAGTTATAACCCTGCACTTATGAACGATAAAAAATAGCAATTGGTAGGAAGGCAACGGGAAACCACCCTGTAAAATTCCACTTCCCTAGAAAAAACTCAGACCCGTGTCTCTAGTTTCTGCTACGCTCGAAATCGAATATGCTTTGCAGTCAGTTTCAAGAAATCCACTTCCCTAGAAAAAACTCAGAGCCCTATCTCTAGTTTCTGCTACACTCAAACTATAATATGTTAAGGAGTAAATTCAAAGAAATCCACTTCCCTAGGAAAGTCATAGAGCCCTGTCTCTGGTTTCTGCTACGCTCAAAATCGAGTAGGATTTGCTTAATTTCAAGAAACCCACTTCCCTAGAAAGAACTCAGAGCCCAGTCTCTAGTTTCTGCTAGGCTTGGAATCGAGTATGCCATAAGTAGAACCTCACCTATCTAGAAAAACCTCAGCCTCCTCGCTCTAGTTTCTGCTAGGCTTGGAATCGAGTATGCCATAAGTAGAACCTCACCTATCTGGAAAAACCTCAGCCTCCTCGCTCTAGTTTCTGCTAGGCTTGGAATCGAGTATGCCATAAGTAGAACCTCACCTATCTAGAAAAACCTCAGCCTCCTCGCTCTAGTTTCTGCTGGGCTTGGTATCGAGGTGCCAGTAAAACTTTGGCCTGTCTTGCATTCTCTGTCATCCGTGTGACGTGAGAATTTTGAGTCGCACACTGTCGTTACCAGCTGTGATAATGGCTTGAAACTTGGTGTTAAGACGACTTCTCAAATGTTGAGCACTTTTCGGATGAACGAAATTGTCATCAGTATTTCTTTATCATCACAAACCCTGGACCAACCCAGACCTTCTATCGTCCTAACAGCTTCCTTTCATCCTTTAGCTCTTCTTATTAAGATCCTATTATACCTTTCTCCATTTTTTTCATTATTTACTTATTCATTCCTTTTTTTCGCCAACAATTAGACAAGCCGAATACAAATTACCTATCGCTAGAGAGATTTGAATTTGTATGTTTACTTTATATGTCAAAATTATTTTTAAAAAATTATCATGATTAGGGAACTTAATTGAAGGGTTTGATTAAACAGATTATGAATTTTCATTAATGAGAGCACAGGAAAATATTTGATGCTCGTCAGTCAAAAAAAAATGACTTCTTCTACAATGCCTTGATTGCGGCAAGCCCCAGATTCAAATCATTTGGATTTTTTACAACCAATTATGTCTTCTGTCATTGGAAGTGCTTTGGCTTGATGTGTTGCTATCAATTATTTATTTTGGGTAATTTTGATGTGTCGGAACTCGAACTGTCTTGCAATTTTATCGCTGCGAGAATCTAGAATAATTTGATTGGATGAAATAGTCTTGTTTTGAGTTGAAAGTAACATTTGAGGTTTTCAAGATTACCACAGATTCTGCTAATCAGAAAATGTTTGTCGCCACAAAGTTGCCAATATTGAAGCATTTTTTGATACGTTTTATAGCTTGTCAATTCAATTTAGACTTAATGAGAATTTCTCAAGCAAATGCAGACTCACTAGACTACCCACGAAGCCAATTTATAAGAGCAATACTAGGCCGTAAATTTGCTCAAAAGCGTAATTTCATCTACGGCACATTTTACATTACAAGTTTCTAACCCAGGCTAACGTCAACCGGGTTTAAATTTTGTCGTGTAAGGGGAGCCAACCCGGTTCGCTTAAACCTGAGTTCAAAATTCCTACTCAGGAGATTTATTTGAACATAGGGACATAGAGCCCCCGTCCAACTTATGATTGCTTCAGACGAAACCTGTATGATGTAGAAAACATATCCACAAATACATACGTATGTACATATATACATACATCGCGCTACATACAGTACATAATCATGCATACATAAATGGCCATACATACATAGCCATGCATACATAGCCATGCATACATAGCCATGCATACATAGCCATGCATACATAGCCATGCATACATAGCCATGCATACATAGCCATGCATACATAGCCATGCATACATAGCCATACATACATATACAGTATACAAACATACATAGCCATACCGACATAGCCATACATATACAGTGTACATATACATTGCCAAGGTCCTCTAAGCATTTTTTGCTGGGACATTTCAAGCTGGGACGCCGAATGTGAGCACCATTGAAAAACGACACTACTCACAGAACTCCATGCTGAAATGGCAAAATGAATTTTCTCTGCATTTTGAAAGTTCTTGCGCGCATATACACTAGATTTTACGCTCTTTCAATATCCGAAGGTTAATCTCTTGTGGCTTCTGTACTGATCTAGGGGAAACAAAACCTTCGAATATGAGGATGTTGCGTGTAGAAAACTGAACCTTTGTTTGTTTGAGGGATTTCTTTACAGGTACTCATTAATTAATCCTGCAATTACGATTGTTAGGTGAGCCAATTAAATCTACTTTAAGAGGAAGTTTGCTCAAACAACAGGCAACAACAACAGGGGTAGAACCGAGGCTAAATGTAAATGGCCCATCATCTATCGTTTGTATAACCAAACGTTTCGCTTGGTAAGTTAGGGTGGACACCTTCCAGGATGTCTATAGTCGTTAAAGAACCTTGTCGTAACGGCTGTGAACATGGAACTAGCCATGATGCTGAAATCGATATTTTCAAGGCCACGCAACTAGGGTAAGTAAGCCTGGGAGTTGACTGACTGGTGACTCTAAAGTTTGTCCGCTTATCAACCGGACCTCTCTCTACAGCCCTGCGTGCTAACTCTTTGTTCCCTTCCAAAAATCGATTTCGGAAGATATTGACTGATTAATAGGTTTTTTATCGTTGTTAATTGCAGCTGAAGGTGATTCATATTTGTCAATAACGCAGGGGATATGAGTTCCAACCCTGCACGCTTCAGAATTAAAACCACACTATCGGGGAGGGAGGGAACTTAATGCCATCTCCAAAATCCTATTCCCTAGAATAACCTCAGACTCCTGCCTCTTATTTCTGCTAAAATCAGATTTAAGCATGCTTGTCATTTAAAGAATTCCACTTCTCTAGCAATAAATCAGTGCCCTGTCTGGTTTCTGCTACGCTCGGAATCGAGTATGCTTTGCAGTTAATTTCAGAAAATCCCTAGTAAAAACCCTGTCCCTGGTTTCTGATAAGTTCAAAATCGAGTATGTGACATAGTTAATTTAAAGAAATTTACTTCCATGGAAAAAACTTGGAGACCTATCTCTGGTTTCTGCTGAGCTCAAAATTGAGTATGCTTTGCAGTAGGCAATCAACATAATCCATTTTTTCATGATTTAGAGCATTTCGTGCTTTTAGTTTACTGGAACCTATATTGATTCATTGAAATGAGATACAGATATGACATGGAGTGATTTGAAAGTTTCTGTTTCATAAAAGGTTTCGTCAGTAACAGGAGTAACTTGGGCCATCATTTGGAAACACAATGCAATTTTTCTTAAATTTAAAATATTGATAAAAATATCAGTTTATTACAATTCTTGTTATTGTTGATGTTTTTCTTTCATGAAGATAATTTCAGCAAACTCATAAAGCGGAAATTCTCTGATCCATTTCTTCCTCCAACCCTTCTTGGTTTCATCAAGCAAAGCAGCTCTTGGTTTCTTTGTACCTCAACTGTACCTGAAAGAAATATTGATCTCCTAACTTTTCCCTTGTTTCAATGCTATCTGAAATTTCCCCTCACTTGCTGCAGCTTTGAATTATTCACCTGCCTACTCCACTTTGGCGGTGAATTATTGGTTTGGATTCAGAAACTGGTAAACAAGCAGTAGCTGTGATGCTATTTTACCATTATCATTTCATTAATTTGGTACATTATAGATAACCTAATCCATGATCTCTATACAACAAATCACTAGTCATCCCAAGAACAAGCAATTTATGGAACATCTTCCCTTCTTCCTTTCCCAAGTCCTACAACTTGCCATCTTTCAAATCTAAGATCAATAAACTTGATCTGATCTCTCTCTCCTCTTAGCCTTTTGCTTTCTTCTTTCTTCCTTTTCGGGGGCTTTCTATAGGCTACTATGGCCTTTCCTCAACATAAACTAAAAACTGCATTGCATACTTGATTTCGACCGTGGCAGAAACCAGAGACAAGGCTCTGAGTTTTTTCAGGGGCAGTGGATTTTATGAGGTGGTTTCCCGTTGCCTTCCTCACCAATGGCGTTTTAAATGTGACACATGGAGGACTAAAACTGACAACCTCTGTGTTATGAGTGCCATTACGCCATGGCACCATTTTTCCTAAACATAACTCACTAAAAAGGAAGAAAAAAGATCCACATTTGCTATTGATGTCATCTTTTTCAGGGATCTTAATAAATGCCAGCAGATTGTCAAAGAACAGGGAGCCGAAATTTTGTACACGACTGATGCCAAGGGTCATACTCCACTGCATTGGGCATCTCTTGCTGGGTATAATGACATTGTCAAATACTTCATTGAGTCAAATGCTCCAGTTAATAAAGAAAGTAACAGTGATTTAGCACCAAAGCCGGTACACTGGGCTTGTGTCAACGGTCATATAGTAACAGTTGACATCCTTCTTCAAAATGGCGCGTCAATTGATGTGACAGACAATCGCGGTTGCACGCCATTGATTATCTCAGCTCAGTATGGAAAAACGATGCTAGCTGGATACCTAATTGGAAAAGGAGCAAGGAAGGATTTTTCTGATGTGGATGGGGATAGCGCACTGCATTGGGCCTGTTTCAAAGGTTTGTTTTTATGAAACTTGATAATCTATCTTCAAACTTATAAGCACCAAGATAGGAAGCTGTTCTAAAGATGAAGCTGAAAGACAAAGCAAGAAAATATAGCAGTTAATGCTTGGCCTTGTTTATGGAAGTAGTGCTAGTTCATTAAAGATATCCCTGTATTCCAAGGTGTATACCTATATTATCTTAGTTGTATTGTTTTCCTTAGAATGCTTATATAAAAATTGTTGTTAATGCTGCAAATTGTAAATTATTTCAAATCAAATCAAAAGAAAGCTGGCATTTTGCTTAGAGCATGTATCTGCTGTGCTAAAGGTTCTGGGTTCAAAACCAGTTTGTTATAGTTTCTTGATGCCCCCCCTATCTGTCCACCCAGTAGTAAATGGGTACCTGGTGTGAAGCAGGGGTTAAAGTGTTGCAAGAAAAGGAACTGGCCACCCTATGTGACAATGCCCTGGTTCAGTACTTCTATAAAAATTTGTTCCCAGGTGCTCCCCTTTTGAGTATGAGATGGGCCTTAAATTTATTATCTGGTGCTTCATTGTTATTATTTTTGTTGAATTTTTGTGAGAAAAGGTAAATAGGCTTTCTAAAGTCAGATATTAGTTCAACTACTCAAAGCAGATGTAGATTGTAAACTCTTTCATGTTGATCATCATCAATTTTATTAATCCCCTTATGTTCCTCTAGTAGGCTATTTTTTCTTTTTTCCTTTATTTTTCTTTATTTTGCTGTATTCCTTCCTCATTTCTTCATTTTATATTTCTTAATTTTTGGTTTATTTTTGTATTATCTTCTTCATTTTTCATTATTTCTTTGCTTTTTTATTGTTTCTTCATTTTATGTTTCTTCATTTTTCTTTATTTTCATATTATCATCTTCATTTCCCATTATTTCTTTGCTTGTTTATTGTTTCTTCATTTCATATTTCTTCCTTTTTTCTTTATTTTCATATTATCTTCTTCATTTTTCATTATTTATTTGCTTTTTTATTATTTCTTCATTTCCTATTTCTTCATTCTCCTTTCTTTTCATGCCACCTTCTTCATTTTTCTTTATTTCTTCATTTACTCTTTATTTCTTAGGTTTCAGTGAATTAGTTCAACTATTGTTATACAGCGGGTTCAATGCAAGACAAAGAGATGACCTGAACCAGGTAGGCCATGATTTCCTAATTTTTGATTGGATTTTGATGCTTCAATATTACACTAAAAATAGAAGCATGATGGTTTCAGTAAATTTTCTGTTTTTTCATTCTTTAGTGAGATCCTCAGCTGAAGTCAATTCTTTCCTGTAGTCTTGACATTTTTTGAGGATATCACCTGCTTTCTCCACCCTTGCAGCTTGTTTTTATTTTTCAAATACTACACCACGCTCAGCCCTGTCCAGTCTGCAATGTCATTGCGACACAATGTCATTGGCCCCCCTCCGCCCCCTGTTTCCTTCTACCATGCCAATTTTGAATAAATCTCTGCTTATTTCAACACTATTTCAACCTGAGTTGCTATAGCAATGTTGATTGGTGATAATCACATTTTTTGGAATAATTTGGAATCTGATCAGAATTTTCCATGAAATTTGACCAGGTTTCTAAGTAAAGATTAACTATTCTCATTTCCCAAGTTATTTGAATCTGTAATTCCAACTTTGGACCAACTTTTTCCAGCAAAGGTCGGAAGCCCCATCAGCCATGCAGTTTCTGCATCAAATCTTTCTCCATAGTGAATTGCAAATTTTCTTCCCTACAGACTCCACTCCATCTTGCATGTCTCAGTGGCAACATTCCAACAGTGAAGCTAATTGTCGAACAGGTAGATACAGTTGAAGTGAATATCTTTCCTTTTTATTTGAAACTAGAAGCATGAGAAGCTTAGATGAGCAGAAGATTTCCCAAGGTCAGGTGTCAGGATGGCTCAGTCATTAGATTCTTGCAGATTGATAGTATGGTCAGTGGCTCAAATCCACCCTCAGCTTAACTTTCACTTAGAGTGAGGAGAGTTGCTAGCTCTCTGATTAATGAAGTCAGTTCTTTGAATTGTTTGCTGGGTCTTACAGCCGGATTGCCCTCCTGTCACCAATCTTGCGAGTTTATGGAAACCTTTAATTCAAATTCAATAAAAAATGCAATAAAAAACCTCTCTTATACAGAGGTAGTTTGAACTTGGCTTGCCTGGCTTAGGGTTTACAATATAAAGCTAATCCAATGGGAAAAGAACAAAGTAAATGTAAAAATGTATTAAAATTGACATTAAGCTGCTATCAAATGGACCTAATAAATGAAGTTTAAAGGTTTAATGAAATGGATTTCAAAGCAAAAATTGCCTTATTCAACATTGTATTTCCTTCTTTCTTTTGGTTTCTTTTTCCGTTTGAATTGTCATTAGTGTTAAGTAGAAACAGCCAATTACACACTGCCTGTTATAAGAGAGACGTGTTTTGCACTTTAGATATGCAGTTGATGAATGGTTTAAAAAGAAATCATTATTATTAATTTTCTTTATTATTGTATTAAAGCAGATAGCCAGTTGTACACTTACCTGTTACTAGAGAATTGCAGATTTTCGCTTTTCTTTTGTAATTGAAGTTTCAAAAAGGACATTATTGATTTGATGGTTTCGATTTCAGGATGTCGACCTATTCCTTCAAGATAATAATGGTAAAACGCCATTAGACCTTGCTACAGGAAGAGGTTATAAACCTATTATGGTATACCTGCAGAGAAAGATGAGAGTAGACACTTTTCTAAGCTTCTGGTAAGCGTTTCAGTTTTTCAATTTCCAGGATCCATGCTAATAGCAGTAGATGCATAGCATATACCATAGACATCCAAACTTTTTGAAAATGGGGCCAGATTATATATGGTAAAATTTGTAGGGGCCAATCTTGGCTGAATGTTTTTACATAGAGCAATAACATATTCAAACAAATTTTAACAAACCATTTTGCGTTTCACATTTGCTTTGGAACTGGTGACTGCTCAATAAGCAAAAGCTTCTTTTTTAGTGTTCAATTATCTACCTCCGGATGTTTAGTAGACATCATAGAAGAAACTAGCCACTATTCTACCTTTCCACGCGCATGAAAAACCCAACATCGCTCCAATTTCTAATGAAGAATTTACTGTGATTGGAATCGCTCTAAAACAGTTGCATTTTGGAACTGTGAAAGTTTAATTTCTCTCTGGGACACATTCACGTTACTCTGTACCATTTTTTGCCATTTTTCGCCATTTTTCGCCACGTAACTATCACTTTGACGGTGCCATAGTGTAGTGGCTAGGCATGCGGATTCATAACACAGGGGTTGCCAGTTCGACTCCTCCATGTGCCGCAATTAATTCGCCATTAGTGAGGACGGCAACGGGAAACCACCACATAAAATCCACTCCCTAGAAATGACTCAGAAGCCGATGTCTCTTGTTTCTGCTACGCTCGAAGCCGAGTATGATTTGCAGTTAACTGTCACTTTGTGGAACCTCCATTCTCGGCTCGTATATCAATAATATTTTTCACCCTGGTTTTGCTTTGCAGGAGGCGAATTTTGGGTTCATCAACTCGAGAGAAGAAATGGCTTTACTTTTTCCTATTCGCTCTTGTTGGCTTCAGCTACCCGATGTATTTATATCACGTAAGCTATGGTATTTTTGTGTTGAGAAAAAAGTCAAAAAATTGCAGCTTTACATTTACAGCAAAACTAAAAGCCTTTTAGCCTTGTGTGAATTATAGTATTATGTCCAGGGTGCACCGTTCTCTTATTATATTGAGTAATGCTGGCTGGTTGAACTGATTATGATTATGATAATGATGATGATAATGATGATGATTATGATTATGATTATGATTATGATGATGATGATGACGACGATGATGATGATGATGATGATGATGATGATGATGATGATGATGGTGATGATGATAGTGATGGTGATGATTATGATGATGATTATGATGGTGATGATTATGATGATGATTATGATGGCGATGATTATGATGATGATTATGATGGCGATGATTATGATGATGACAATGATGGTGATGATTATGATAATGATGATAATGGTGATGATGAGGATGATGATGATGATAATGATGGTGATGATTATGATAATGATAATGATGGTGATGATGATGATGATGGTGATGATTATGATAATGATAATGATGATGATGATGATGATGATGATGATGATGATGATGGTGATGATGACGATGGTGATGATGACGATGGTGATGATGATGATGGTGGTGATGATAATGATGATGACGATGACGATGATGATGATGATGATGATGATGATGAAGATGATGATGATGATGAAAATTGATAATGATAATGATGATGATGATGATAATAATGATTATTATGATGATGAGAAGTTTTCAATATAAATCCAAACACTAGAAATTATCAGCAACTCGTTTCCGTTTGCACTCGGAGCTGAGCTATCTTTTTCTAAGGAGAACGGGGATTTGACATTTTAATGAGACAGGGATGGATATTACAGGTCCTTACAACTTTTTCTCCTTGAAGAACCTTTGCATGTGCCCTATGACTGGGGTACACGCCGGGTGTTTGCCTTCGACGGTGAGACAACCATTTCGGTTCTTGCTCCGTTTAGGCTGGGGTACGCCGGATTGTCAGTATTTCTTGATCTGGCTTGAAATAAATGTTCGATTACCGATGTAATCTACCTTCTTTCATCAACAGTTCAAATTCATATCGGCAGTGGAACCAAGCTGGAATATAGCATTTCTCTTGTTGAATGTGGTAATGTGGTATACATTCATACTCTCATCAAAAACAGATCCAGGATACCTCCCTTGTAACTCAGATGAATACGACATAGCTCTTAAAAAGGTGAGCACAGTTTTCGTTTTTCAAAGTGGGAAATGCGTATTTTTAAGGCGTTTTGCTAGACAAAAAACTCTGCGGGCTTTATCTTCAATCAGCTATCAGAAACTCTCTAAGGCAAAGACTTAGGTAGGCCTAATCTTAATCTTGGACACTGTAGGGGGAGATTTCAAAAGCAATTGTTAACTATATCTTGCCTGAGGAAAGTGATTTTTGCAACATTTTTGACATCATTTGCCGTTACTTTGCCAACCCCAAAAGCTGATCGGATATCCATAATACACAATTGCGTGGTAAACTCGTTTCAAGGTTAGCAGAAACCAGAGACAGGGCTTTGAGTTTTTTCTAGGGAAGTGGATTTATTGAAATCAACTGCAAAGCATACTCAATTCTGAGTGTAGCAGAAACCAGTGACAAGGCTCTGAGCTTTTTCTAGGGAAGTGGATTTTATGAGGTGGTTTCCCGTTGCCTTTCTCATTAATGGTGTTTTTATTGAGACACGTGTAGGATTCGAACTCACTACCCCTGTGTTTGTGAGTCCGCACACTAAATCACCACGCGTTAAAACGGCCAAAGAGTACGTTATAGGCCATCAAAACCATGTTTATTTTCATCGCTTTTGCGAGGGGTGCATAGAGCCTTATCATTGACAAGAGGTCTATAACATGCATGCTTCTGAAGTTACAATTTGGATAAAATTCTTTATCAAGTAAGTTTAATGGAGTCCAGCGCTAGCGGCGCGAGCACTGGGAAGCATTTTGCCAGAGAATTGCAATCTTGAGACACGGTATTTGTGAGAAGAAGCATGGATAAAATCTTACTTTGCTGTCATATTTCACTCCTACCTTTTTCCAGGTATCCATCCCAATGACCTCCTAAAGTGACTCGAAGGAAATCGAAGATTTTTTTCTTTAAAAAACTGTTTATTTTTCATGAGAAAACGGAGGTTGTGTAGAATATACACTTAGGGAATCTCTCCTTCCCCGACTGAGCTATGGCTCGGTTGGTTTGCCTGAGTCTTCTGGGTCAAAAATGTTTTAGAAGTATGCCAGCCTTACATGAATTGATTCCGTGTACTCCCGTGTTCGCTTTTCTTACTTGGGTAAACTTGCATTCTAGGTTGCGTTGCATAAAGAATGGGAACTTGATTCTGAAGACAACCCCCTGTCCAGACTGTGTCACACGTGTCGACTGCTTCGTCCAATCAGGTCAAAGCATTGCAGGATATGCAATCGATGTATCAAGATGATGGACCACCACTGCAATTTCATTCATAATTGTGTCGGTCCAAGTAACAGGTAAAAAGCCATCGAGGCTCAAGTAATTCACGATAGCGCCCAACCCCTTCAACTCTTTTTGTTTGTGTTTTTTTTCCTTCTTAGTGAGTTATGTTGAGGAAAGGCCATGGTGTCCTATACAAAACCCAATAAAGGAAGAAAGAAGAAAGCGAAAGGCTAACAGGAGAGAGAGATCAGAGTGTTGAGTTGATACTGTTCTTATGTGAGCACAGCCTACAGTTGAGACTTAATGACTTGCATCCTTACTGTCGTGGGCGGCGCAGAGAATATGAAATATTTAAAGTATTAATTTCTTTGTCTAGAATTAGTAAAAAAAAGGACAAAACCTGATTGAGAACTCTACTTTGGAATGAAAATTGGCCCTCTGTCGATGGCCTAAGTCTGAAAATTGCGCTAATTGAAAAGCGGGTTGTACATACCTGCATAATTGTAAAATCCATTACAGTACATTACGATACGATACAGTTCAGGACAGTAGCAAATTTGATTGAGAACTACATTTTGGTATGAATAAATGGCCCTCTCTCTATGGCCTAAATCTGAAATTTGCCCCCATCGATAACGGGCCGTACAGCCCTCCATAACAGTACAGTACAGTACAGTACATTTCGATGTGATGCAGTACATTACAGTATAGTACAGTACAGTACAGTACAGTACAGTACAGTACAGTACAGTACAGTACAGTACAGTACAGTACAGTACAGTACAGTACAGTACAGTACAGTACAGTACAGTACAGTACAGTACAGTACAGCACGTCAAGAAATGCAACCAAACGCAGTTTGATAGAGCACCAAGCTATAATTTCCCGTCTAATTTATGGCAACGAATTATAACGCAAAAATTGAATTAGTTAGGTTGAATGTTTTTACAATCGTTAGGCCCACACACACCTGAATTATTCTAATTCGAATTTCCCTCCTTTTTACACAGGGGTGTGTTCTTGATATTCTTCACCGTGACAATGATATCAGCTTACATCGCCATCTACTTTGCTCGACTTATTGTCATCGAGTTCGGATACACCCTTTTCAGAGTTCTCTTCTTCCTACTCTATGGTTTTATGGCTCCGATTTTCACCTACACAATTCTCCTTATTGTAAGTAGAAATTGAATTTCCTTGATTTGCGTTAAATTCTCCTTCTTCCTTCGAGTTTTTATCAAAGTTGGTTATTGCATTGCATGTTTCTCGATGGAACTGTATTCCTTGCATGAACGAAGAGTTTTTTACCGTCAAGTCATCCTAATATTTTTTTATGATTTCTTCGTAGCATCCGGAGGTAGATTTTAGGACACTGATAAGTATTTTGCTTATTGAGCAATCTCCAGGGCCTTCCTCTCGATGTGTTCGCACCTCGTGATTCCTACGCCTGGAATTAGAGAGTTGGTGACTCTCCTCACTCTAAGCAAAGGTTTCGATGAAGGTGGATTCGAACCATTGACCGTAGTATCAATGTGCAAGAATCTGACCACTTGGCTATCCTGGAACTTAATCGGAGTTTGAAGCGCTAGATCAATTATATCAAATTATTGTGATCAAGTAATCGTTAAGTCTTGGTTGGGAGGGTACCATAACAATAAAGAAGAGCGAGCTTTGCTTGGTTTTCAGTCTGGTGAGAACCTCGTATTCATCGACCCATGTACTGATTGGTAACGAACGGAGAATTTCGTTGTCACTATGGTTGTGACTGCAAACTGTTTTCAAAAAGAAGCGTCAAGGCTTGGAACTTGAGAGATTATGATCTTAAGACACTTAAAACCGGTCATGCTTTGAATCAAAGCAGGATAGCTCAGTGGTAAGATTCTTCCCTATTTACCCTATGGTCAGTGGTTCGAACCCATTTCCAACCGAAACTTCACTTAGAGTAAGGAAAGTCGCTAGCTCTTTTTAATTCCAGGCGTTGGAATCACGAGGTGTGGTCCCACTAATTCTTCTTATTGAGTTTTTTTTATTTTTTTTTCGTCTTTTTTGTTTCTTTTTTCTTGTTTTTCTATTCTTCATTTTAGTACTTTATTCATTCATTCAATTTTTTTATACTAGAAATAGCTATAATTAGGTCAGCCGAATACAAATTTCCTATTATTAAAGAGATTTGTATTTGTATGCTTAGTTTATATATCAAAATGAAGTTTTAGAAAAAAAAATTATTCATTTTTTTAGAATTTTCCACTAAACCCAGCTCTTCTATCTCGTGACTTGATTTCATGCATTTTCTCTTCTAGATCACGCAAATCTCTTTGAATTTAACAACAAATGAACGAGTCAATATCCTGCGATACTCTTACCTAAGAGACAGCCAAACGGGAACATATCAGAATCCGTTCGACAAAGGTGTGGTAAAGAACTGGCTGGAATATTTTCACTTAATTCCATCAGCAAAGCCTCCACCCATAGATCTTCTAGTCTGAGCCTCCCCCTGATTTTCAAACTACCCTTCTGGAATTCGATTCGTAATCGTAGAAACAGGGGGATACTCGTGGCTGGATTTAGTCCCGACTTACGCTTGGTTCAGTATAATACACTCATTTTTTCTAATAAGAAACCTACAGAATTTTGTAAACGAATTTCTTAACTTTTTGTTCAATTTCTGCGTAAAAAGATTCGTAGCCATTTTCTATACACGCAGACCTGATTTGCTTAACTTCTCAGAACCCCAAACCCCAGAAAAATCTGTTCAATCTCATCTGCGAAAGTTTATAAATGATATTGACGATTTTCAAGGTACATTAAAATTCCTGTATGGAAACTAAAAAGCATTGAAGCTGCAGCTTTAAAAGGAAAATTTACGTTTGAAAGTTTGCAAAGATAGCAGCCAAAGTTTCCTAACTTTTCCAATACCTTGTACGATATTTTCTTAAGTTTCTGAAATATGACAGTACAATTTCTTAAGTAAGGTTTCTTATAAAAAAATGAGTGTAGTCGAACATTGAAGGCATTAAACAAACAATTGAAAGGAAAATTAAGGATACTTAACTCGGAGCTTACAAGTCCACGTTGAATGTTCACGCATAGAAACTAGTTTTATAACCAATAAATGTGATTTACGCTAATAACTTTTAGATTCCAAAAGTGACGCTTTAAGAAGATAGATATATTAACTGTAAATAGAATGTCGATTTAGTTAGCCTGGTAGATGATTGGTACGCACAATCCTTCAAATCAGAACCGGGCAGGGAAAAGGCAAATAGCTGAGTGCTGGGCATAAAGCGTGACGGGGTGGGAGCGCAGAGTTTTTCCACTATCCCTGTGTTGTACTGTGTTCCGGGTAACCTCAAGTTACGTTGTACCATTTTTATACGACCCTACCTAGATGTAAAAGGTAGAAATTTGGACACTGAGAAGCTCTTTGCTTATCGAGCAGTGTCCAGGTCCTTCCTCTCGATGTGACCACACCTCGTGATTCCTACACCTGGAATTACAGAGAGCTGGTGATTCTCCTCACTCTAAGTGGAAGTTTAGCCGAGGGTGGATTCGAACCACTGACCATAGGATTAAGAGACATCAGCCTCACCACTGAGCTATCGTGACACCTGCATTTTCTCTCTTCGTAGAGAGTCCAATGGAAATTAAATTAGCCGAAGCCGCCGAATCTTCCATTAGCTACTAGCCGGTATACTAGTATCGGAAGTGGCTTTTCACTGACATTCGCTAGCAACTGTTAAGAATTTGCCATTTTGCAGATCTAACTATATCCCTGCTCCAACGCAAGCGAAAAGAGGAAGACGCCTTTGCTGTTCGGTTGACATCAAACCACCTCATGTGCTATGTTTCCATTCCGGTTCATATCTCAGATAACTTTGTAAACACAATCGATTTGCTGTTCGCTTTAGCAATTTTTTTTGTAGCTTTTGTTTAGCATTTCTAATTGGATTGCGTTATCCTAGTACGATATCATTTTCATTTTTATTTACTGATACATTTTGAGACATTTTTTCTGCGACGCTTAAAGAGAAAAACCACCCAATAAATTTCGAATTAGGCATTTCCTGGAAAATTGAAGCCAGTAATTCATATTTTTACTTATTTCTAGCAAATGGTAGGCTTTTTCAAATGCTTGTAGAAATCTCTCTTAAAAGTTTGATGGCATATACGACTGCCATTTCAAAGTTATCCTAGCAAGAAATCCCATTTTGCAATCTTAAGTTTTGCTTGAAGGGTGCATTTATGTCTTTTTTTAGCACTTCGAAAAATGCTTTAGGTTAATTCGTCCATTCCAAAAAGCGAAGGAACTTGAAATGCAATGAGACAAGACATTGAACATACAATGAAGTCATCAATATAAAAACTCATTCCAGAATTGAAAAGTTCGATTTGAAGATCAGTGAAGGGGAATGGGGAATTTTGCATCAGTTTTAACAAGACCAATAGTGGAATGAAGGGATACAAAATATGCGTGGGTAGATGAGCAGTAGTCACTGATCTTGAGCAGCCAACGCTATTCTAGCAGAGATTCATACTTCCCACGAAGCTCCATCTGTTGGGCAGATCTATGACTAATTGGTAAACAAATCTGTCACTGCTACTGGAACTTGGGTTAAGAGAAGAAACTACAGTGCTACAAGCAGCGGGGAATGCTGGCTTTGAATGAAGTTAAAAGGCGAAACCAAATCAACTGATGAGAATGGCCTTCTTTTTCTTCCTCCTCTTCTTCGTTTTAATCTCAGAAGTTCTCGACTCTGTTGTTTCTTCGATAATCTTGATATCTTGATCAACGAGTTTTTCTTTTTCATGGGAGGGTTTTCTAAAAATCAGATGAAATCCATTAGATAAAATTCCCAGCTGATATGATTAAGAAATGCATCTTAAAACCATGCTTTGGCAATTGCGAAATAACATATAAGCACTAATTTCATTGATGACATGACATCATAATGACCCATTGGTTAGAGTAGTTGCATGTGGCGAAATTACAAAAAGCGATTCCTTGAAAATAAGCCGACTCGAATATAAGCCGGTGTTTCATTGTTTAAACAAACTTTAAGAGTTGACCTTGAAAATGGTCCCAAGCAAAGTCAATAGTAAGATAACTTTCGGTCTACCGTGAAAGACAAGAGGCCATTCAAATGTAAGACTCATTGTGAAGCAGTGTATATTTCAGCTGTATTTGAATAAACTTAAGTTCGCCACGGCTTAGATACGGCCAATAATTGCTTTCCTTTCCTACTGCTTTTCATTTTGAAAAACCCTTGAAAACAAGTCGGCTTGAAATAGGCATCGGATTTTACAAAAAACATCAAAGATAAGGCGCGGCTCATTTTCAAAGAATCGCAAAGTTCGTATTCTCGCGATCCTACCGCAGTCCGGGCCTGTTGTGTGAGCAATTCTCTTTTTGCACGCTGCAGATTACAATTCGATGTCCCGTTTCAGCAATTAAAGAACATCGACATACTTCTCTGCTTAGCGACTCCGGACAGGATAGATGTTAACGACACAGTTTTACCGGTTGGTTACAACTTAATTCTAGCATTCACTGTAGAGGGACATCAGCGCAGTCCTATGGACTAGATGATGGCTTTGAAAACTGGATTGTGTTAAGGAAAGGCCATGGTGGCCTATACAAAGCCCCAACAAAGGAAGAAAGAAGAAAGCGAAAGGCTAAGAGCAGAGAGAGAGATCAGATTAAGTTTATTGATCTTAGATTTGAAAGAGGGAAAGTTGTAGGATTCCGGAAAGGAAAAAGGCAAGACAGCACGTTAAATATACGTTCGAGTGATAAACAGCACGTTCTTTGGAGCGAATTGTCATTGGTGGGAGAGAGTTTGTGGATTAGGTAGTGAAACTTGGAAAGGGAGGAGAGAGAGATCAGAACAAGTTTAATGATCTTAGATCTGAAAGATGGCAATTCGTAGGATTAATTGACTTTTGATTCTCCTGATGAACACTTCGCTTGCGATAAAGGCTCCCCCTCCCCTCTTCATCCAAATATGGTAATAAGTACCTCTGCTTCATAAAAATCTCAATTCATCAAATGGCATCGTCAACATAAAATTACATCTATGTATTCTTGATGAACACTGCCCTTCGTCAAACACCGTGTTCGAACGATAAACAGTTCTTCCAATAATCAGTTTCTCTCAATAAGCGCCTAGGTCTTGTAAACGCCCAGGGCTTATAAACAATGTCCTAGTAAACTTCAAATCATGCGACAAGGTATAAACTTCTTAAAATAAATCACTGCACATACTCGACTTGAAAATCTAATTCCATGCTTGTTAATTGGACCGTCTCTTCTTCTTCACTCCCGTCTACGAAGTTTTAGATAATGAAAGAATGGCCAATAAACATTGATTTAATATAGAAAAACATTTTTTAGCAAAACAGAATAGAATTGCATCTCTTAAACCCCAACTCTAAAAGCCCATGTAAAATGAAATTTTCTCCCGTACGTAAGGTCACCAATATTGACGATCAAGAAACAAGCGGCTTGGCTTGGATCTTTCATGGCAGGGGGCCCCTTCTGTCACAAAACTAATGAAGCTACTTTTACAAAACGCAGAGCTTTCAATTTGAATTGATATTCTTAAGGAGGGCAGCCCGTCAGCAAGTAATGAGTTTCAAAAAGTATACATTTAGTATACATTATAATAGCAGCAAGATAATATGGATGAAGAAAACCTAGCTGCAACAAGCACATTCCAAATTGCAGTCCAAAAACGGCTTATCTATTTTAATCATTTGTCCAGATTCGCTGATCCTATTCTTTTCCAGGAACAATGACTCACCAGTTCAAAGCTGTTGAACTGATAGCCCCTTAGTCTTTAAAGGACTTTTAAGAAAACACTTTAACATTTAACTAACCAGTTTTTCATTAGTAATAGATCTAATCTGAGTATTCGTAACCTTTTGATTGGATACATATTAGCAGCAATGTACGTAACATTGGAATCTACATCCTGTATAAAGATTTTGATTATCATAATTACTATTTCTATCCTATATAACTGTAAGATCTTAACTCACTACGAAACTTTTTACAGAATAAGAACAAAAAGCTAGGAAGCTCGTGCACAAAGACCTCGCGAAGCTTCTTGTAGACAAAAATGAGGGAATCGTGCTTCATTCGTCCATGGCCCTGGGGTAGAATGCTCCCTTTATATGCAGTAGATCGGGGTTTCGATACCCGCTCGAGTCATACCAAAGACTTGAAAAATGGCACATTTTCATTTTCCTGCTTAGCAGTCAGCACTTTGGGAAAGATCACGGGAGTGAAACACATAGTGTTCCCGGATGGCCGGCCACTGACTGTAACATTTGCTGTGCTTGCACAGCTGTGTGGCCCAAAGGCTAATGAGAGAAAGATGGGCGCCGCCTTGTTCACAAAGAATGGCGAGGGAATGAACTTTTGATACTGAATGAAAAAAAAAATGATTTTTTACCTTCCAAGTCGACAACTTCCATTTTTTGATGATCGCTTTTATTCGAGGTACTGCTAATTTGTTTCTCATTTGCTCGGGAATCCGTGTACTCCTCTTTATCTCCTTCGTTGTCGTCTAAGCTCTCATCGTCGCTAATGATCCATACGTTTGATCCACCATCTCCTATAGTCATCGCAGTAGCTTTGCCCTGCAATTAATGAAAGTGTCATATCTTATCATATCTTTTACATGAAAACATTACTTTCTTCCTCGCCTCTTCTTTTCGTCTTAAATCACACCTCCGCAAGGCCATGATTAAGCTGAAAAGCGCAGCCAAGCCTCAAAGTTCTTAGATACCAACTCACGAGAGAAAAACGCTAGACAGATGCAACGAATAAGTACCTTTGTCTTCACAGGAGCATTTGTTGGGCTAAACGCAAGTCAAGGATGAAGAAGCCGAATATTGATGCATGATACGTCAGGGAAGGCAAGAAGAAAATGGCGACAAATATCCACGCAACAGGGGAAAATAATTGAAAAGGATACAGGTTGCTATCGACTCTTCTTGAATTTTCTGCAAAAAGTGAGCAATTCAAAACATAATACCATGCCATGTTTAGTGAGTTACGTTGGGGAAAGGCCATGGGGGCCTTTACAAAACCCCAACAATGGAAGAAGGAGGAAAGTGGAAGGTTAATATAAGAGGCAGATAAGATCAAGTTTATTGATCTTAGATTTGAAAAAAGGGCAAGTTGTAGTTAAGTAATTGGATTGAATTAACTGCCACTTTACAAAGGAAAGGTGACTCCCTAAATCACTTAAAAAGCATAGAAGAATACCTCCTTCAATTCAATTCAAAAATACATCGCAGGTATGCCATCAGAGGAGTTCAAGTCACATCACGAGGGAGGACCACGATACTGTTCAATAAAAATAGCTGCTAAACGTCTCAGAATCTACCCTGAGGTACGGAGTGGAAATCATAACAGAAGGAATTGTATTAAGCTGGGTATTGAGCCTCAATGATAGCGAGTGTCAGTGTCCTTAGGCCTAAAGCCCATAGCTATCAAAAGACTTCTATATTGCTCATCATAAAGCGCGATTTTTAAGCATGAATATTTCTCTTTTCCACAATTTCACAAGAATCACTTGATTCACCTTTTCAGCACATAATACATGTGGCGATAAGCTTTCAATACTTTTACTCATTCAAAAATGCATCGCAAGAACGTCATCAACAGTTATCTGTCGACGACATACCACAAATCATAGGGGAATTCTCTTCTTCTTACTCTTCTCATTTGCTTCCAGTTTTCTCTGTTGTTGGCCTCCGTCATTGCCTCATCAATGTCTTCAATCCCTCTTTCTCTCAGGTGCCACCTCACTTCATTCTCAAGGTATCTCCTTTGGGGCTGTTTAAAATGCATGCTGTTTTGTATAATTCCTATCTTGCATTCTGATTTTTAGATACTGAGAAGCTTTTTTGCTTATCGACCAGTGACCAACTCCTTGCTCTCGATGTGACCAAATCTCGTGATTCCTACTCCTGGAATCATAAAGAGCTAGATTCTCTATTTTAGCGGAAGTCTAGCTGAGGTTGAATTCAAACCACTGATCATAGGATCTTGGAAAAACAGACTTTGGTGCCAATATTGCTCAGTGGCATTATAGCTCTGTCCCATTGGTTCTATGGCCAGTAGGTCAAGTCCCCCTGCAGCTAAACTTCCACTAAGAGTGTCACTAGCCCTCTGTGATTCCAGGCGTAGGAAATACGAGATGAATAATTCTCAGGACTTATCGCAAGTCTATGCAATCCCTATCCATAAGGTAAATTTGAGCTTCTCGATTTGGTACTTTCTTCGATTTAGCCTCCAAGGCGAAACAAAAATTAACAAAAATGCATTTGAGAGCTAACAACAGCGATTGACGTAATGGCGGAGGAATTGATGGAATATGAAAAGTGGACAAACCAACGCCTTTCTTGATGCTTTCAGTGACATCGATTGGAGTTGGTTGCGCAACCGACTTTAAAACGCTATTCGAAAAATCATCACCAACTTTCCATTTGCTCCTCGGGTCCTTGTCTGGGAATCTGACAAAACAGAATTGCCACCCCGTTACTTATCACATCAAGCAGTAAAACATTTATAAATTAAACAACATTTGCGGGGTTAGGTACATATATACTCGAAATGAACGCCGATGGAGCACCTTTGCATATAGGCACCATCATGAGTCAAGGCATAGTGTGGCAGGATGAAGAGTATGGGGGAAATGACAGAGCCCTGGGGTACACCAGCATTGATTGGAACCTGATGGCAATCGACCTATCAGAGAGGAAACTACCAATCCACACCTTAACAAAATGACCTCCCTGTTATAGCGTAAACGAAAAAGGTTTTTAGTAAGTTCTGTATGGTGAAGACCATGGCGGCCTATACAAAGCACAGACAAAGGAAGAAGGAGAAGAGCTAAAAGGCGAGAGAGATTAGGTCAGGTTTCTTCACATTGGATGTGAAAGAAGATCAGTGGTAGGGTTTGGGAAGATAAGGCAATAAGATTCAAGGATTGGAAGATCTTGGGCCCCGGCTTTAGGTCAGGTATCCATTACTGCTGAGTAGACAGGTGGAGAACATTCCGAAACGTGAGTGAAAGGCAAGGAGGAACGCCTCTACTCCAAAGATGCAATCCAAAAGGAGCAGGTCAACGTCCAAGGCTGCTGTTCAGTAGATCTGGCGAGTAAGAAGGTTTCTTCTATTTTCACTACGTCATGTATACCTTTCCTTGCCAATTCTAACGACAATACATTCGTAAGGCAATTTCCCAGAGATCCTAAAGCAACCTGTTCGAGCGCCAATGCAAGTTTAGCTTTCACATAAAACGAAGATCATTGTCATCCCTCGGAAAATCTAAGGTTAGGAATTACATCAACAGGATGGACCAAGAGACTGTTCGATAAGTGTAGCTCCTGGTGTCCCAATGTCTAGCTTTGAATGCTAGGTAGATGACACGAAGGTGCAGGCCAACATAGATAGCTAAAACCACAGCATTTTTGCAAATCAGAAATGAACGAACCTTTTCTTCTTTTCTTCTTCTAAACTGCTGTTTATTTTGTCCGTTATTTCTTGCACTTTGGCGCTTGCGATTTTGCAGCACATCATAATCTGAAACAAAGTAATGCATTCATGTTGGATATGAAAGTTTGAAGAAAAAGGAGAAAGAGACGACGATGGAGATTAAGGAGAAGGAGAAGGAGAAGGAGAAGGAGAAGGAGAAGAAGGAGAGGGAGAGGGAGAGAGAGGAGAAGAAGGAGGAGAAAAAGATAAATCTTAATAACTATACGAATTTTTGTTTTAGTGAGTTATGTTGGAGAAAGGCCATGGTGCCCTATACAAAGCCCTGACAATTGAAGAAAGAAGAAAGCGAAAGGCTGAGAAAAGAGAGGAGATCAGATCAAGTTTATTGATCTTGGATGCGAAAGATGGCAAGTTGTAAGATTCAGGAAAGCAAGAGGAATGCAAGGCGTTCCATAAGTTGCATGTTATAGGGATGAATTACAATTTGTGAGAATAGTAATGACAATGCTTATACAGGGTAACCTCTTCAACGCATGGAGTGCCATTATCAAAGAGGGCATTACATCTAAAACTCTGATGTTTTACAATAAAGTTTCTTAGCAAAGAAATATGATAATTGGATAAAACTGTTCACATTTGGAAGCATGAATGAATTTATAGTTTTCCATGTAAGTAGTTCCAAAATCCATTTTGCATTTGGCCAAGATATAACTAATCACTGCTAGAGGCAAAGATGTACTGAAGACCTCCAATGACCCACGTGTTCTGCTAAGACTATTATGAGACTTCTAAAATAGAAATGCACCAACCTGTTCTGGCGAGATGCATACACCGCACATTTTTGCGCAGCAGATTTCCATATGCGAATTCAAAGCGACCGTCATCGAGCCATCTAGAACGACCTCTTCAATATCAGTAGCATCCACAATTGGATTATTGCTGTAAACGAAAAGGATTCTACACGATACAAAACTAGCAATTTCTGCCCGAATTTCAAGTGATGATTTAACAACAGAACAGGACACTTGACAATCTACAAAAAAGCTTGGATCTTGCAAAACCAGATTCTCCTTCATCTTTCGGCACATCCCCGTTCGGGTTCGCCACAGCTCCCGGTCCCCAGTGCCCTCCTCCTTTACTCCAGCCTCCTACATGTCCTCCCTCTCTCACTGCGTTCATCCACCTCCTCTTCGGTCTCCCTTGCTTCATTCCCCCGGCACTTCCATCTCCAGCACCCTTCTCCCCATGTTGTCTTCCTCTCGTCTCTTCAAGTCTCCAAGCATCTCAGTCTGCCACTGGGGACAATGCAGAAATCTCGATGAAAGAAAGACTCGATGAAGAAGAAGTCTTCCACTCTTGCAATAAAAGCTAAGCGCAATTATACGACAATAATACATAATAATAATAATAATTTCGAATCTTTGCACTAGATTAAACACTTCACCTTAAGATCAGCTGCTATCAATGTATGTCTAGTGAAAAGTAAAGAAGGTAACCTAAACGAAACCTAACCTAGAGCAAGCAGTAATAAAAAACACCTGATAAAATTG
Source organism: Pseudorhiza aurosa (assembly GCA_964026355.1). NCBI lineage: Eukaryota > Metazoa > Cnidaria > Scyphozoa > Rhizostomeae > Lychnorhizidae > Pseudorhiza > Pseudorhiza aurosa. Next base: position 10,389,755 of record OZ032114.1, on the reverse strand, counting down.
TACGATAAAAGTGTCAATGAACTTCAACTTAAGTTTTTCTTTAGAAATAGTGCAAAATCTGATGCTTGCATTTCGCGAGCTTCCAAAGGGAGCAAATTGTACTCTTTTGCCCCAGTGAACGAGAAAAATTTCCTGGCATTGTCTATTTTTATCTGAGTATGCCAGGAAAAGTTTCTCACTCACTGGCGCAAAAGAGTACCTGAAGAGAAGAAAGATAGAGAAGCGATAGAAGATGATTGCACACTAGATAGAATTAAATCAGGTTACCAAGGGCTGATGAAACCCAATGTTATGCAAACTGGAATATGGTGAACATTTAACGGGACGGGACTTCTATCGTCGAATGAATGCTAAAAAAAAGACAAAATTCACATCAAAATTGGGCAGCACGAGAGACGATGATCGGAACTTCAAATGCATAAAACATTAAATCATGGGTAAACAGATACTTGAAAGCGTGGCTAGTTGCTATGATGTGGTCTCATTATGGAATAAATTTGCTATGGCATCTAAGAGTACTGCTTCAAACTTCCTCATTTAACACGTGAACGGGAAAGGCAGTTTCTACATTGACAGGAAAAAGCATTAAATTGCTTACAACAGTTACATCTTTGCCAATCACGGTCACATCAGGACGTCTAAAAGGGAGAAAGGTACAAAGAACATCATGTCACAATAAATGGGTTCAAGTTTTACTATATCCAATGCAACGAGTTTCGCCCAAATGGTGCAAAAAGCAATGTGACATCTCCTTGATTCGATGTAGCATAATTTGACAAAATTTCAGAGGGAAGAGAATGAATGAAAATGACTGAGCTAAGAACCAACCAAACACAGCCAAAAATTCTTGAACAGGTAGCAAGGAGCCTTACAATAAATATTATTGAACATCGTGAAACGTACACTGAAAATTTAAAACATAATTGATTCTAAGCATAGCAGAAAAAAGACAGCACTCTGAGTTTTTTCTAAGGAAGTGGATTTTATGAGGTGGTTACCCATTGCCTTCCTCACAGACAGTGCTTTTATTGTGATGCATATAAGGTTGGAACCCAAAGTCTTGTATCAAGAGCTTCTAAAATTACCCCACTACACTAACACACCACTTACCTCCCTAAATCATAAAATTTTGCCTACTTGAGCTCACAATTAAACGACAAAAATTACAAGCTACAAATTTACCAATACCTAATCAGTACTCTCTGCCTGGGACATATCATAGAGCAGAAGGGAAAATTGAAAGCGATTCAAAAATTTTTTAACAACAATATTCAAAGATATTCACAGATCAATTAAGACAAATAAAGTCTAAAAAAACCTGGATTAGCACGTTTTCTTCATTGGCGATAGCGCTCTTATTTCTAATTCTGTATTCACAATTTCTATAACTGCTATTCAGTTGCATTCTAAGGCCAAAATGTTTGATGTGGAATACCACACTCCCCGTGGAACTGTCCCTTCTAGTGAATAAGTGTAAGTGCTTTGTCGTAAGGGGACAATGCAGAAACCTCCAAGTTGGTGTCCCTGGATATCGACCGACAAAAGTGGTCTCAACTCATTTTTGTTGGCTTGTAACCGCTTCTGCAACCACTTTCCCTCAAAGTACATTTAAGGGTAAGACTCAATGAAGAAGAAGTGATGCTTTGGTGTGTAGTGGTTAAGCATGTGGACTCATAACACAAGCATTATGAGTTTGAATCCTCCACGTGTGACAGTAAAAACACCATTGGCAAGGCAGGCAACAGGAAACTACCTCATGAATTCCATTTCCCTTGAAAAACTCAAGAGAGCCCTGCCTGGTTTCTGCTAAGCTCAAAGTCAAGTATGCCATGCAGCTAACTTCAAGAAATTTACGTCCCTAAAAGAAACTCAGAGCCCTGTCTCTGGTTTCTGCTACGCTCAAAGTCGAGTATGCCATGCAGCTGATTTCGAGAAATTTACGTCCCTAGAAGAAACCCAGAGCCCTGTCTCTGGTTTCTGCTATGCTCAAAATCAAGAATGCTTTGCAGTAAATTTTAAGAACTCCACTTTTCAAGAAAAATTCAGAGCCTTGTTCCTGGTTTCTGCTATGCTCGACATTGAGTATGCGGCACATCAGAAATGAGATAAACTTTGAGTATAATGAACTAGATGTCAAATTCCAGAATATGATGACAATGAAGTCATAATAAAGATGAATGGGTGGGTCATGATTACCTGAAGTGGGCTAATGCCGTTACTGCTGCAATGCAAGCACAATCTAATATGTTGCCTTTATCATCAAGAATTTGGATGTCAACTCTTAAACACCAAACCTAAGGGAACAGTATCAAAATTTTTTTGCTAAACAAAAGACGCGAATCAATTAACTTTGTAAACCAGTGGTAAACTCCAGCTTTGTTATGTGATATTTCAAACATCAGAGATACATTAGACATGAATGACAGATTTGAGCATGTATCTTAACACTCCACATTCCAGCTCCTAAGTCAATAGTGCATGGTGTGCAAATTTGCAGCTTGACTCAGGCCGTCTTATGCCATCTCTTAGGCAGAGATGCTGCAGTCATGAGCAGAGATGCTGCAGTCATGAGCAGAGGATGGATAGGGCAAAGTTATCAATGAAGATGATAGCAAATGCTGTGAAGAAAGGAAGATGAAATAGGTGATGGGAAAAGTGGCGGAACGAGTTGGAAGCCCAGAGGTGAAGATGTGAAGATCAGAGATGTGACGACCAGAGATGTGGAGACCTCTGCGATGTCAAGACCAGAGATATATGAAGATCAGAGAAATGAAGATCTGACAAATGAAGAGAAGAGGTATGAAGATGTGAGATATAAAGTTGACAGATATAAAGGTCTTACATCAGAAGATCAGAGATGTGAAGATCTGACAGATGAAGATCAGAGGTAGGAATACCTTACAGATGTAGATCAGAGTTATGAAGTTATGCACCTATGGGAAATGTGGTGAAATTTCCTCCTCTGCACAGAAATGATAGCTAGCAAAAGGGACCAACCTTTTCTCCTGCAACTATACACAGTGACTCAACATCTACTGGTTTTGACTCCTTTAAGCACCTTTCAACAAAACGATTTATTTCCACAGCTTTGTCTGATGACCTAACAATAAAAAGCGTATTTCTTAACATAAACCATTCTCAAAATATTTGTGCTACATGAAAGTGTTTGAAAACTAAGTTTAGTTGATTCAACACTCAAATCCAATTATGACATTGGAACAAGCAATATCAGCAATCAAGGAAGCAAGGCATGCGTGGGTTAGAGGCAGAAACAGGAGGGGCAAGGGACAAGGCATGGAAGTTTTGGCACAGATGAAGAAAGAGAGATAAGCAAAAGGGGAGATAGCTTGAAGGGGTAAGGAAGGAAGGATGTGGTGGAGATGAGGGTGGCCAGGGAAGAGTTGAAGGACTGTGGAGGAAGAAGGGTTATTGAACAATTACAAGAAGAATATTGTTGGGAAGGTATTCAACATGCAGTGGCCAGAACGACTGATACTGGTGATGATGATATTGATCATGATGATACTGACGATGATGATTGTGATGATGATGATTGTGATGATGATGATTGTGATGATGATGATACTGACGATGATGATTGTGATGATGATGATTGTGATGATGATGATTGTAATGATGATGATGATGATTATGGTTGTGATGATGCTGATGATGATGATGATGATGATGATGATGATGATGATGATGATGATGATGATGATGAGAATGATGATTATATGATGATTATATGATGATTGTGATGATGATGATGATGATTGATGATGATGATGATTATATGATGAAAATAATGATGATAATGATGACTGATGATGATGACTGATGATGATAATGATGGTGATAATGACAGGATAATGATGATGATAATGAAAACTTTCACCTACCTGCCAATTTCAAATGCAGGTGATGCCATTGGGGACAAATCCACATTGAAGAACAGCTGGCCTTCATTTGGTCGGTTCTGAGTTGGTTTCACAACTTCACAGGAAACTTGAGCAATGGCTCTGCAATTGACGAAACAATAAATTCCACGTTTAATAATGCCTTGTGCATCCATCTTGCTTTGTTGTGCTGACTTCGTGAGACAGAGATCGATGATGATTGTGCAATGTCTTGGCCCTTCCTCTTCAAGTAACCGCACCTTGTGATTCCTAACCCAGGACTACAGATAGTAAGGGAATCTCCTGAGCCCAAGGGAAACTTCAGCCTGAACCACTGACAAGGTGACCTTGGAGCACATGCCTTACCTACAACGCTATCCTCAAACCTAACTATACGGTGTCCTGGTCATTTCTTGTCATCTGACCGCACCTTGTGATTCTTAAGCTTGGATTACCAGAAGATAGCAACTCTCCAGACTCTTAGCAAACTCACAATTAATGTGTGCACGAACTGGCAAATATAGAGTATTCAAGCAAGTGCCTCAACAAATGAGCTGTTCTTATACCTATTAAATATTCTGTGATGATATAAATACAAGATATAGTATAAGTATCAAATACACAACTGATACTAGGGTGTCACAGTGGTACTCATTATGGCATGTGGCAGTTGCATTTAGCATCTTCTTCTTTTGACAGATTTCTATTTGGGGCCACTACAGCACCCCACTCATGCATTCCATATATTGGGAAAGTTGACACTGATTTCCTTCCTGTCAAAACCCATTACTCGCCTCTTACGACATACAGGGGATACAGGAACCCTATTCTAACCCTGAGACACAGGGGGCACCCAAACTCTAGCATAGCCTACCTAAAAGAATCTCAATTCCCCTGAGGACACGGAACCTTTTCCTCCATGCTAGATTGCAAGGTTCAAATACCTTTTAGGTGCTTGAATAACCCCTGTAATAAAGACTTTGTGATTCATGACTAGAGGGATCAAATTAGGCAGGTGCTCATGTGATACGAGTCACAAGCTAGGGTGATGTCAAGAGGAAGGATAGGGACACTGCTTGATAAGCATAGCTTCCAAGGGTCCTCAAATCTATCTTCAGATGATAGGTGAAAATCAAAAAAGCACAAAATTCTGTCTCCACTGAGAGACAATAATTTCAAATGAAAATCTCTGCAAAAAGGAGATTTCAAACAATGTACAAGCATGACTGTCTGAAACTTTCACCTCCTGGCAAACTCTACCCTTGAACAGCAACATGGTATCAATAGCCAAAGAAAGCTACTAATGGTGGCAATAATGATTATTACATTAATATTCTAACAAAGTCTCATTCAAGCTGTATAATTCAAGTGGTTTGAGATTAAGGGTTACTGACCGAGTGCTTCCAATGCATACTTCACAATGCCCAAAAGAACACCCAAATGATATTTTCACCTTCCGATAGTCGCTAAATTTTCTACCGTCCAGGCGCTGTAGAGAGAAAGATGATCCAGGAAGACAGATAATTTTAAGAGCTCTCCAATATCCTAGCAAAGAATATAAGATATTGTTATAGCCATTTATGAAATGATCTAGCAAGATTTGAAACCACATCTAAAAGGAGCTGTTCTCTCCTCCATAGTTTGTCTACTCAGAGAGCTCCCTCTTAACAAATTATCCAACATGCCACATCTTATCCATTACATTATAATGTAAGCACGTATTTACAATGTGTAGTCCCTGTATATAAATACATATATATATATATATATATGTATCTCTGCTATATATACAACGATTTACTCAACACAAACTGTCATTTAAGAACAAAAAGTACTCCAACAGCACCGAACTTTCCAAATACATCTGGCAACTTAAGGACAACGAAACAGATTACCGAGTACAATGGACTATCATCACTGCAGCTCAACCATACAACAACATCTCCAAAAGGTGCGACCTCTGTACATCGGAAAAACTATACATAATCTACGGCCACAACAATAACCCCTTGAACAAACGCTCTGAACTTATCTCCAAATGCCGACACGAGAACAAATATTATTTAATGAACAACAGCATCACCTAGACAATAGACAGTAACTTGCCAACGGCTTCTTTTATCCCAATTTTATCTTACTTTATTTTACTCTCACCCTATTTTCAACCCATTCGCTTATTTCAAAATCAATGTAATTCGGAATGTGTTTCAGTTACAGTCTGTCTGACGAGTGCCTTCGCACGAAACTCAGAGTAACAGAGAATCGGTCTTTCCCTTTTCTGCATTTCTGCTATATATATTTATATATATATATGTATATATATATATATATATATACAATTTTCGCACACAAAGGCCAACTAAAGTACCCTATATATATATATATATATATATACAATTTTTGCACACAAAGGCCAACTAAAGTACCCTATATATATATATATATATATATATATATATATATATATATATATAGGGTACTTTAGTTGGCCTTTGTGTGCGAAAATTGTTAATATGAACTGAGCCGAGCTTGAACGAATAAGATTGACGCAGAGATGCGATAGAACAAAGAAATGGGCAGCTGCTATAAAGCTTTATTCAATTTACTAATCAATGGCAACTTACTACTCTATTTTGTAATGCGTTTGTCACGAAATTTTTCTCACAATTCGCCCTTAGTACTTCTGCAGATTTCATCTTGCACGATGTATTAGGCCCATGAGTTTGGAAGATCTTGTGATTGGAAAAGAGGTCAAATGATATCGAGGTACTTGGCTAATGTCGGCCGAAATTAGGTTTGGACTCAATGGCATGGATCGTACAGAAAAGCTTAATAAAGTTTCATAATCTGTCATCAAATGTGATTACCAGTGGCAGAGTGATATCAGAGAAATGTGTTTGCAGCCTGGTGAGAGGCTCATTCAAAGAGAGTCGTGGTCGTCTTGCAAATGTCAATTTTTGTAGCCTAGCCCTCCACACTAATCCAAGCCACTTGCTTCATAGATGGTTTTATACAACTTCTCGCCGGTTAGATGCTTATCCAGACTTTTTACAGAATACCAGTGATAAAAGCAATGGTCTGGATATCAACCCAGCTCGACTGCTAGATATCTTGGAAGCTGCAAGCGAAGTGAAGGACTATGACAATGCTTTGAAAACTTTCAAAAAGTTTCAGATTGAAAGACCAGATTGGCAGAGGCAGTGGCCTGCACAAAAAATTGCTGCCACTGTTCTTCACATATACCTGCAAACAGGCAGGCATGGAACTCTGCTAGCATTTTATGGCGAATTGAAAAAGAATGGTTTTGAGCATGGAGAAGGAATCTATGTCACCCTCATTAAATGCTGCATAGCATCACATGATATTTCAAAAGCCCTATCATACATGGAGGTATGACTAGTTACTGGCAGTGAATGATAGATATCATTGATGTCGTAATCACATCCACTAATTCATTATTTCTATTACTATTATTATTATTATTAGAAATGTTTAAGGACGGTAGCCCTTCAGCTGTAACTGCTTTTGAAGAGGCCCTCCATCCAGATACAATACAAAATATGAATAAATTCATACATGAATTAGTTGCTAAAAATCTACAATGTTCAATAATGTACAAAAATTAAGTAGTTTCTTAATATAAATGAAAGCTTTTAATTGGAAATTAAAGTGGTTGATGGAGGAAAGTGAAAAATAAAGGTGTAGAATTTTTGAATTGAGAAATTTTTTATACTGAACTTTTGAAGGGAATCAGGCTAGTGGCTCACTTTGACTGATCTGGAAGGCTATTCCTATTGGCAACTATCTTGCAGGTTTAAATCTAGATGCATCTCAAATCTAAGATCAATAAACTTGATCTGATCTCTCTCTCCTCTTACCCTGTTGCTTTCTTCTTTCTTCCTTTGTTGAGGCTTTGTATAGGCCACCACGGCCTTTCCCCAACACAAATCACTAAAAGATGCAAAAGAAGAAAATGAAAGGCTAAGAGGATAAGGGGAGATCAGATCAAGTTTATTGATCATAGATTTGAAAGACTTGAAAGTTGTAGGATTCAGGAAAGGAAGAAGAAGACAAGACGTTCCATAAACTGCATGTTCCTGGGATGAATGATGATTTATGAGATAGAGTTTGTGGAGTAGGCACTGAAACTTGGAAAGGGTGTGAATTATATGCCACCAATCACCATTCCTTTAAATAATTTGCAATCTACTTTTGTCTTGCTTTCCTGAATCTTACAACTTGCCATCTTTCAAATCTAAGATCAACAAATTTGATCTGATCTCTCTCTCCTCTTAGCCATTTGCTTTCTTCTTTCTTCCATTGTTGGGAATTTGTATAGGCCACCGTGACCTTTCCTCAACAGTATTCACTAAAAATAAGGTAAAAATTGCCAAAAAATGCTCTTCTCCATTTGTTATCTTAAACTTTGAAATGCTTCTATAATCTTTGTAAAGAAGTCATTTATGTTGTGTACTTTTCAGGAAATGAAAAGTGTTGGTCAAAGGAACATAAGAGTATATCCACACGTTATCAAATTCCTTATCAGTGATGGCAGACTTGAACTTGCATTCAAATTATTCAAAGAAATGCAAGAATTTGAACTCAATCAGAAAACTAAGAAACAGTTAAAAGATCAGAAAATGCTATCATCATTGCTCATTGCTACAACAACGAGGGAAGAAAGGTTTCTTGACCGTAATTGCCAGACTAGAAAAGTGCTGCCTGAGATCGTAGAAAATGTTTTGGAATTTATCGCGGTCAGAGGTTTAGCCATATCCCAGGAGCTCGGGGATGCAATATCAAGAGCAGTTAGGTGCTTTGAAGAAGACTATGAAATGATTTTTGTTGACGTTCAAGACATAGAGGGAAAATCTGCTCTGATTGGAAAGTCAGGTCAGACTATTGTCAGCAAGTCTGATTTAGAGCGGTTCATAGCAAAGCTGCAATCTTTTCTAGTCAACTCGAAATGCTCCGTTGAAGAGCAATATTTGCGGGAATTTTTGTCAAAACATGGGCCGTTTGGCGTCGTCATAGATGGGGCCAATGTACTGCTAGCTAGAAGTCAGAAAAATCACAGACAAATGACAAAATTGACTGAGAAAAACCTTTCGGGTGTTCTTATGGAGTGTCACAATCGTTCGTTTGGCTATGCTAGATCATTGATTATCGTTCCGAGTACGATGGAAAGACGTTCTAATTTCACCCAAAGCCAGTTTTACAAGGACATGAAGGAGCTTTATGATGTTCACACTATTGTGATGGAAGATATCAAAGATGACATTGCTGTGATACTAGCTTGTCTTTACAATGATGTCTACTTGGCTAATACAGACCTGGACGCAAATACAGAGCTATTGACGAACGATTCTCTGAGAGAACACATCTCACTACTAGGCGAACATCAACTCCAGTTTCACTTGTGGCTGCAGTCAAAGCAACTGAAGTTTTCCTGGGGTTTGGACGATCAGGTTTTGCTTCACAGAGCTACTTCTCCGACTCCACAAAGCGGGAAGCAGTGGATGCTTCACCTCAAGAATGGACAAATGTTAAAGATAGTTAGAAATTTCAAAGCAAGCTAGCATTAAATTGCAGGATAATCAGTTTCAACGTCGCTTCGCTTTCTTTATTTGGTCGGTCTGCTTAGTGACTCTACACAAAGTGATAGAACAAAATTTCACATAGAAATACACTACATAATACTACATCGCATTTTAAGGCGGTACAGTAAGACATTAAATTGGACAAAATGTACGTTATTCCAGTTTATCATTCCACTGTACTCAACTCTATCTAATTCAAACTCGTAAAAGTAATCGAATGGCGGTAAGTTCGAACAATCCTGCACGTATCAGTGAGAAAAGCAACGGGAAACAACCTCATAAGATCCATTTTCTTAGAAAAATACTCGGAGCCTTGTCTCTGGTTTCTGCTACGCTCGAAATCGAGTATAATAGGCAATAAATTCAAAGAAATCCACTTCCCTAGAAAAATTGTAAAGCCGTGTTTCTGGTTTCTGCAATGCTCAATTCGAGTATGCTTTGCAGTTGATATAAAGAAATCTGCCTCCCTAGAAGAGGCACGATGTCATATTTCAAACGGAGGATCTCATTAGAAGCCCTGGTGCCTTTCAATGCGAGCTAGTCACCATGAGTATACGCAATATGAAAGACTTTTCTTGATAGCAAGATTTCAGGATAGCTCAGTGGTAAGATTTTTGCGCATTGATCTTAGAGTCAGTGGTTCGAATCCACCTTCAGCTAAACTTGTACTTAGGGTGAGGGGAGTCACCAGCTCTCTTTTTTTCTAGGCGTAGGAATCACAAGGTGTGGTCACATCTAATGGAGGGACTTGGACACTGCTCGATAAGTATTTAGTAATTTACCTCCGGATGTTAGGTAGAAATCGTTGGAAAAAGTGACAAGGATGAATACAACAGTTCCTTTAAGTTTATGAATAGGAAGTAGTAGTAATATATCATTTCAAAAATTGCTTCTCTATGTCATCCATTAGCTCGATATCGGACTTGTCATAAAAAACAACTCTTTCAAAACTTTTCTGTTCTCCTTTTCTGCTAATCTCCTTCGGAACACTGTCAGTCCTTTTCTCTTCCGTAGTAGTTCTCTTGTTCCACTTACTGCTATGCGTTCTGCCTGATGCCCCGGTTCTCTTGTCATTTTCTACACAAGGAGACTTGTGCCAAGCATGGCTTGACATATCGATAGCTAGGATGTCTTCGATTAAGCTCCAGTCCTCTTGATTCTCTGGCGTGCTCATGTCAGGATAATTTTTTGGGGAGATCTTCAAGTCTACGATTCTAGCACTGCGATTGGAGGCATCGCTACCTGTTTGCAAAATTAAACTCCCTCCGCCGTTATCTGCTGTTTTGAGCAAGAAAATACTCTGACCTGTTTCGCCAATGCTATTCAAACCAAAACCACTTCCGTTTCCAGTGTTTTTCGTCGGTGGCAGATGTTTTCGCTTCGCTTCTTCTAGATAATCTTGTAAACTCTTGCTAACATGAATCCGATGGCCTAGCGACGCAAGCCCCCGCAACTGCACTGGATTTTCTCTCAGTTCCTCGTTCTCCAAGTTGAAGAAATCCCCTTTCTGCTTCACCTCCTGCTCTGATATCGTATCACCGTAATCGCCGTCCCCGGCGGTAACAATACCCTTATGCGACTGCCGCAAAGCTCTACTTGACCCGATAATATCATGTATGCAGCTGGACAAGCGTTCTGCGTCCAGTTTTTCGTAGTTGCAAACCACATAATCGAAATCTCCATTAATTAGACCTGCTTCTCTCGTCTTTATAAGACTAGGCTGGTCTGTCTTGGTCTTTTCATCTTTCTTCGCGGGCAATGCTTCCATCCGTCCTTCGCTCTTTCTCGGCTTTACTAATGGCTTCACTTTTGCTTTATTGCAAAATGGGAAGCACCACTTCATGTCTTGTTTTTACCGATGACTGATGTCTAGTTAGGCCGATGAGAGAGCTCCATGCTCAGCACATTCATACTTACTGCTGGTTACATCTCAATTGGTTGGGTTCATAGTTGGTAAAACGTCAAATTAGTGGTCATTAGCGATGTGATCAGGTGATTGCTATTTGTAGCCACGTACCTGGTGCTGCTTTGACGTGACATCGTCAATTTTATTGAAGTTCGCTCGCTGACCTGCGAAAATGCCAAAACAACGAGGAATTGCACGGCAACGGAAAAACCTTTTTTAGTGAGTTATGTTGAGGAAAGGCCGTCTTGGTCTATACAAAGCCCCAACAAAGGAAGAAGAAAGCGAAAGGCTAAGAGGAGAGAGAGACCAGATCAAGTATATTGATCTTAGATTTGAACGATGGCAGGTTGTAAGCGTCAGGAAAGCAAGAAGGAGGTAGAAGAAGAATGAAGAAGCAAGAAGCAAGAAGGAACAGACAAAGGACAGCTTGCGTCAAAGAAATTGTTGGTAGCACCGAACATTGTTTGAAACGGAACAACCGCAAAAGCTGATCTGAAGATGTGAATTTCAATCAGTCGTCTAATTTTAAGTACCTTGCCTCGACACCCTCTCCAAGTTTCACCAACGAACTCGCAAAATTTTTCCCAAAAATCATCATTTATTCCAAACACTTGCGATCTATGGCAGGTGCGAATAATTTTCAAAACAAAATGGACTCTTTCTTTAGCAAGCTTTATTGTATGATATTTTATAGGCTTCAATTGACTGTAATGATATTTATATCTATTTAATCATTCAATCGTTTACGAATCTACATGTTTCTTTATTAGCACTAAATGAGAAAGGCTAAATGACGTTAATGGCAGTTTTTATTGAACTTAAATGCGCATCTCCTTTTAGAATATTCATGATGATAATGATAAACGGCAATAAGAAACAGAATGTAACCAACAGACAGTCAACGAAACGCCATGTTCTTACAGGACAGCTTCTTCAGAACACGAAGTGCTGTTATCAGCGAAGAAGCCAAATCTAAAACTACTATGCATTGCAGCAACATTTTGTGACAAAGAAGCGAAGCATTTACACTGCTCACTTTCAGACGTTTGCGTTAGTTTTTTGGTGCTTGGTTGTCTAGATGAAATCGTTTCACTCTCAAAATAGTGAAATAAAACCTGCTTTGGTGACAAATGGCTAGAATCTAAGAAGGGGTTCACAAACCACCGTGAAAGCTTGTCACGATGACAGTAATAATAATGACAAGCTGGTAGCTGTCAATTGGACACAAATACTCTCTCAGTGTCTCTCTCTCACTCTCTCTCTCTTTTAAAGTCTCTCTCTCTCTCATTCAGATCACAACGAAATATTTAGAATCCTGCTCCAATAAACAAGAAAATCCATGTAAAATTTTGAAATATCAAATAAATATATCATCAAATCTTCCCCTTGATGAAGAGCGAAATTACTTTAACACATAGGATAGTGGAAATAAAAGTGACATCAGCGAAAAGCGTAGCAAGATACTCGTAATTAGCCATTGGTTACATCTATTAGTAATACACGCTGCACTGCTTAACAGCAACGTATATGTTTACTTAAACATATAAGTTTCTTAGCAGTCACGTAATATGCGGTATACCCTACTCAAGTTAGTGCATTGCATATTAACAGACGTTGATGATAATCTTCCCTTTGGCCTTTCCTTCCATTTGCTCTCTGTGTGCCTCTCCTGCTTGTTCCATGGTGTATTCCTTGCCAACGGAGGCTTTCAGCCATCCCTCTTTAAGCCCATTGGAGACCCTCGCTGCATTTTCCTTCAGGTCTTCCTATTGCGCGGATAAAACACCGAAATAACATTAAGGATAGAGCAGTTACATAACAGATATTAAAAAAAACTACTCGCTGGAAGATTAACAAATTTAAATTGTGCTTTGACTGTAACTCCTAAAGACCTTTCCACCATTCTTTTCGTGCAATTGGGCAACTAAAATGTTACGTAATACGGTTTCTATCATGACAACATCAATTCAGGCCCATTATATTGATGATTGGAGTTGCCACATTCCGCCTAGGTTAAGACTGGATGGATCCAGCAGCCACTTTCTTATCAATCAAGATTATACTTAATGCTCTTGACATTCAAAGGTGTACCTTGGCTAGAAAATTTGCTTCTCCAATGAAGTAAACTAGTTTAAGATGTAAAATGACTAAATTACATGCTGACATTTCTTAACTGATAACATCACAACGATACGGTTATGCAAATATTGCTATGTATTGCGTGCTCCTGTACGGGTATGAGGCATGGACCACCTACAGATGGCAAGAGAGAAAGTTGAATGCCTTTCACTTTCACTGCCTCCGGAATATCCTTGGTATCACGTGGAAGGACAAGATCACCAATGCAGAGGTCCTCCGCAGAACTGGCAGCAACACGCTATTCTACATCTTGATGCAGCGGCGATTGCGATGGCTCGGCCATGTGAGACGAATGCCTTGTGGTTACCTCCCGAAGGACATTCTATACGGCGAACTGGCTATAGGGAGGCGTGACCTTGGCCGACAGAAGCTGCGATTCAAGGATGTCGTCAAACGAGATTTGCGGACAGCGCGACTGGATGAGGAATGGGAGAGTATGGCACTGCAGCGGCCACAGTGGCGGAAAGCGGTGACACATGCCAGCGCGCAGTGCGAAACCCAATACATTTGAGAGACTGGCTCTCCAGAGTCGCAAACGGAAGAACCCCCCGCAAGACTTCTTTCAAGGGCCTCTTTAGGCCGTGACAGCCACGATGACGCAATGTATGTATGTATGTATGCATGTATGTATGTATGTATGTATGTATGTATGTATGTATGTATGTATGTATGTATGTATGTATGTATGTATGTATGTATGTATGTATGTATGTATGTATGTATGTATGTATGTATGTATGAATGTATGTATGTATGTATGTATGAATGTATGTATGTATGTATGTATGTATGTATGTATGTATGTATGTATGTATGTATGTATGTATGTATGTATGTATGTATGTCCGTGTTTGTGTCTATGTATGTATGGCTATGTATGTATGGCTATGTATGCATGGCTATGTATGTCTGCAGGTAAACATTTCATGCTGGAATATCTATGGTGCCCGAATTTGGTACTTGCTTCGAATAAAAAGTGCGATGGGTAAGAAATGTAATACTGAGCTATTTCTTCGCAAATTAATTTCATAAGAAATTCCATCCAATAGCAAAATGGACTTGCAGCATAAATGTAAATACGAATCGAATTCAGTATAAATTCGCTTACTTGATTTACAGTAAGGAGTAATACACCACGGATTTCCAGACGTTTCATCATTACTAACGAGGCGTCTATCTCGCATTTACCTCTACTTCCAATGATCTGCAATCAAACAGGAGAAGAATTTAACAATCCTTTTTTGCAGAAAACCTAGAGCTTTGGCTTGATAAAGAATTCCGTGTTAATAGTGATGAATATTTTCTATGAGGAAAAGTACCGCTAAATTGCGGGAAATAGATACACGAGAATTCCTGCAAGGGTCTAACTTTGATTTGAGAGAGAGAGAGAGAGAGAGACCCTGAGAGAGAGAGAGAGAGAGAGAGAGAGAGATGCTAGAGAGAGAGATGCTAGAGAGAGAGAGAGAGAGAGAGAGAGAGAGAGAGAGAAGAGAGAGAGAGAGAGAGAGAGAGAGAGAGAGAGAGAGAGAGAGAGAGAGAGAGAGAGAGAGAGAGAGAGAGAGAGGAAGCCAAGGTCACTAGTAGCCGTGATCGTCTGGATAAACAATAATGACATAATATATGAATAAATGCTGACTGGTCCATGCAACTTTCCCATCTGAAGACAGCTAGGTAAAGCGATTAGGCTATAGACCTGGAAAGCAGCAAACAATTAAATGTGTAGCTTTGACAAAAAGTGTGATGCAGCATTATCAAAGATATTTCATGGCCAGGTATCAACAAAAAGCAGGATAGTTTGGCCTCGTCGTCTGAATAGACAGAATGTCTTGCATACTTACAACGATTCTCCCACAATCAGTAGCCAATTCCAAATCTTTTTGGAGGTTATTGTTTGCAAGCATCTCTAGGATAACATTAGGGCCTTTGCCACCAGTAGCTTCCTAAAGGTCATAGAAAAATTTCAAGCTTGATTATCGCTGCAAAAAAGCAATTGAGTGGAATTGAAAATGAAGTAAATGATTCCACGGAGCAAAATATGACTTACTGCTTTTAGACAAATGGCATTGTTTTTAGGAAATTGCGAATGTAATTAAAAATAAACGCCAAATCCAAATACAAAGAGAAACTTGCCAAGACATAAATAGGGTGACTAGGATAGCAGGATGAGCAAAAGTGCTTTGGCACAAAATCAATTACCAAGGGTTTCATGTAAATGATATTTAGCCTAGCTATCTCCACATTCTTGCATTTACTTTGGGGATCTTTCTATTAAAAGAAACTTCAATGCTAGACTATGCATTGTAATACTCTGTCATCAACTTCAGATTACTGCCTGTGATACTCAAAAAGCAAGGAAGGTTTTGCAAGACATCTGATTCTGAGAAGCTATACCACAGTGGAAGTTAGAATAAAGGCGGATTTCCACGAGACGAATTGTTCAGCGAATTCGCCGCTAAACTGAACTAAGCATGCACACAGTTTGAGTAATTTGTTTTCATAACTCACTAATATTTGTCAACAGGTACAAAAAATTGCGCACTATTCATGAAAATAGAAGTTAATTATCAAAATCAATTTTTTTTCTTCTATTAGGCTATGTCAATTTTCTATTATTTCAATGTTCTTAATAGGTTGTAACTTTCTGAAATTCTTCAAAGAAAGGCGAAATTTGAAGAAACGCAGAAAGGTGTATGGCGAATTTCACTTGGATACTGAAGGCCTACAGGCGGATTTCCATGAGTCGAAGTGTCCAGCGAATTCGCCGGGAAACTGAACTAAGCATGCACACAGTTTGAGTGATTTGCTTTCATAGTGAGCGCTTGAAAAAGTAGAAACAAATTCTAATTTTCGCGGCGAAAAGTTTTGCATGTCACTTTAAACCAATCGGGGAACAGGAAGCAGTGCACGTGTCTCTTGCTTCCATGATTGTGTTGCAGGATCGTTCAGGCGAAAGAGGCGCCAAAATTCGCTTCAATGTGGAAGTAAAAAAGATATTCGCCGAGAAAATTTTCGCCTCTTGTGTTCGCGGTGAATTCGCTGAACAATTCAATTCGTCTCGTAGAAATCCGCCTTAAAAGTCTTTACCTTTATTTCACTGATGTAATCAGCACTCCTATGATTAAAAACAAAATCTGCTCCTGCCTCTTTGACCAGTTTCATACCATCTTCTGTGGATGCTGTTCCTATCACCTTCATACCAAGGTTCTTTGCAAGCATGACAGACGGCAGCCCAACCTGAATTAGACATGGTTGAAAAATGAACTTTGATAATGATTTTGATCATATCAAAAAATGATGTGATTTAGTCAAAGGAATAAAGTTTCATTATAATGAACTGCTCCCCTTGAGCCTGTGCTAAATTTATCTGATCATCCTATGCAATCCCAGGCTTGTTTTCCTAATGAGAAAAAATCTTTGCCACAAGTTGAGCCAAACAGAAAAGTATGAAAATGTAAGTTAATTGCAACAAATAATTCTGATAACCAATGCAAATTGTGAACAGAGTTCAAGAGGGTAAAACAGAACAAAACTACAAAGCTAATCTTATTTATGAATGATAGAATCAGAGCTGCGCAAGGTTGATGGGCTAAATAAAGGCTGAGTTTTGAAGGGCCATAAAGAAGTCATGGAGCATTAAGGTAGCGGGTAGAAAAACTAAAAGTAGAGTAAATCCATGTCGGAATGTTGACAGGAGTTATCCATCATGAGACATAAACATGTGTTATGGATGATTATCATGACAAGGCTAATGATGCATTATTATGAAGAATCCATCAAAAAACTCACCCCTCCACTTGCTCCATGAATCAGTATAGTTTCACCATGTTTAGAATGAGCTCTAAAATACAACAGCAACAATAAACATTAACTATATTTGTAAAATAGAGTGGATTTTAAATGTGGCTATCTGAAAATGTTAATATTTCAAGAAGAAATCTTCCTGTGCCAAAGTTCTAGAACCTAGCAAAATGCACCCTTCTCTAAATAATTTACTTCCACTATCATCTTGCTAGAAAATTGCACCAATAGTGTCACTGAACCTTTGAAATTTGGGCACCTAATAAATTGATCTGTCTTTTCCCAATCATGTGGTGCTGTGTCGTAGTGGTTAAGAATGCGGACTCACAGCACAGGGGCTGTCAGTTTGATTCCTCCACTTGGCACTTTTACAGCGCAATTGGTGAGGAAGGCAACAGGAAACCATCTCATGAATTCCACATCCCTAGGAAAAACTCAGAGCCCTGTCCCTAGCTTCTGCTATGCTCGAAATTGAGTATGCAAAGCAGTTTTTTTCCTAATCATGAGGAATAATAGCCATCATTAAGTGGGTATGCAAACTCATAGTGAGATGAATGAATGGTAACAACTACTATCTTAGCAAATTGTGGCAAGGAAAGAGTAGTGGTACTATCAGGAGACATGTTTTCTGCGTTAGCAAAGGATAATTATATCTTCTCAGTGTCAAAAAACTCAACTAAAAGAGATTAGTGACAGTAAGGGCATCTTGTTGGAGAGATCCCAGATCAAACTGTCATGGGAAGGGAATTTTTTCAGATTTATCTTGTAGACATTAATCTATCTATGTCAATTTCAAACTACCTTTGAATTAGAATGGTTTGTAGTTCTAGTTTGATTGGAATTTGCATGAAAGGTTTTAATTATCATTCTTATCACTAACATTATATTTTTTGATACTTCATATCTGGGCTTAGGGTTCATGGCCAATATTATTGTATGGTAAATTTTTTGAAATAGCCCCCCAAGATTCTATGTTTTAGCCAATACAGATTAAAGCCCAAATATTTCATGCAAACTTTGTTCCTTGCAATGGAGAAATACTGTCTTCAAGAATGCCAAGCTATCATAAGTAAGGAAAGGAAAGCTTAATCAAAAGGTCTTGAAACTTGTGAAAATGAATTGCACTACACTTACAACTGAAAAATAGATTGTGCTGCAGTAAGGAATGGAATCCCGAGTGCTGCTCCATGCTTATAAGATGTATTATCTGGTAGCGAGAACACAAACTGCTGAGGGACTGCCACATACTCTGCATATGTCCCATTACCACTGGTTATTTGGTAGAAAGTCCATACTCTGTCACCTTTCTAAAGTCAAACATTATGTAAATGTAATATCAAATGATGGGACATGATGCAGGTTTACAATTTCATGCGATTGTAATATATATGGCATGTGTTATGTTCGGAGACATATTCGATAAAAAGTTTGATGCAATCTTTGCAGATACATCATATTCAACTTTCGTATTAGAAGAACACAACATAAACTACAAGAACTGAGAACATCTTGGAGAAGAGAGCAAACAGATGAGAGGAGTCAGGTGTTTATCCAAAAAGGAGATAAAAGAATAGCACCTAGTAACTGTTGAAAGGAGGAATCTATTGTGAGAAAACAGGAAGGTGAAAAGTCATTTGGGAGATTGAAAAAAAATGCAATAGAAAACGCAAAACCACAACAGCATGCAGCTGTGCATATCAAATTATTCACAAGGGTGCAAGCTTTGTGGAGCAAAATAATGTAAGCAGCATACACAATTAGGCAAGGTGAAGTAAGTACCCCAAGTTTGATTGCTTCATGTTTAAGTGACGCAATCAACCAATTGAAATTGCCTAGCATGATGTTTCTTTATCCAAATATATAAGTACTCCTTTTTTCCAGACACAATTCAAATACCTTAAACATCTTTACATCACTGCCAACACTTTCAACCTCTCCTCCACAGTCCATTCCAAGAATATGGGGCAGTTTATATTCACCAAAGGTCCCAGCTCTGAAGTAGGTTTCAACGGGGTTCACACCAATGGCATGCACTTTAACAAGAACCTAGGATTTGTGTTCATCACATGTTAAGAATGCACAAAATATACTTCATATTACAACTAATGAGAGTTACAATAATGATTGAATTTCAAATCATCCATAAATCACACCAGTGATTTTTGTTGTCTTTTTAGCAGACATCCATAGTTGTCATCATTGTGAAGCTGAAAAAATTTGAAATCATTTTTTCCTGTAAAATTTACAAACTAGTTTGCGAAACCAATCTTGTTGCTAGAATAAAAGATATTCTGCAAAAAGAATATGAAAAACAAAATATTGGTGGAAAGTAGATGCTAAAAGCAAAGCAGCAAGATTGTGAATCAAATTGGAAATGTATTGAAAATTTAAAAGTAAAATATTACATGCAACTAAAATATTTTGCAGACAATTACCATTTTGTAAGTCGTGAATGCAGGATAATTTCAGTTATAAGCTATGCATAGAGATAAAAACCTATTAAGACTTGCACCTCCTTTTTCCAAGGGGTAGACAAATGTGATGAGTTAATCAACTCCAAGTTCTACTGGAGAACTATCTTGCAAAAAAGTAGCTCCTAAGATGAATTGGTGTTAGATTCCAGCAGCTAAATATGGCTGAAGGTTAAACTGATAAAGTGGACAATTTCGATTTGACAACTGGGTATATTACTTTTACAACTAAAACTTGAATAGGTTATGGCGCTTTTAAGGCAACGCAAAGGGAAAAGTTTGATCAAAGTGAAAATCAATCAAATCCCATCGTTTACTTACATCATTGTTAGAAGGCTCAGGTTTCTTTACTTCCCTGACTTTCAATACCTCAGGACCACCATGTGATTCGAACACAATTGCCTTCATTTTGATCAAACAAGCAGCTACAAACGTCGAAGTACCAACTTGAATATATTACAAAGGACAGTTGCTGTTGTTGTTGTTGTTGTTGGATGCCTTGGAAGCCCTGGTCGCACCCAAATATGATAAACCATTGGTAAACATGATAATCGTACTTGAATTAAAAATCGTTTTCATGTTCACCAAACATTAGAAAATTTAAGAAGATCTTCGGTCGCACTACGATGTCAACAAGAATGATAGCACGTAATAAACCTGTCATTCGTGATTAAAAACACGAGAGTGACTCAGTAGCAGTGTCTCGTACATGAGTTGAAACTACAAAAAAGAGAGTGAAAACCAAGAGCATGATCTGAATCGAGAATTGAATGATTTTGCATCAAAATCGATGAAGGAAACATCATTGAATTAACAGCAGCATATGCCACGCTGATGTAAATGAGCAAAATCACAATGTTGCAATTGTAGCCACGGGACACAGAAGTATGCAAAACACAATCGTTTCTGCCCGTTACGAGGAAATGCGTAAAAGAAAAGGACCCCACAAGTTTAGGTTTTTTTCGAGGCCTGAAACATCTTGGTTGGATCATACACTGTATGATATGTCAATGCCCGAGGAAGAATTCAAGAAACACTTCCGGTTGTGTCGAGATACATTCTGGCATTGGTTAATATTGGCAAGGTTTATTTAACGCGCACAAATGCAAACTATAGAGCACGTCTCACGACATGTTCTCAACATGATGCCAAAATGTTACCGACATGTTCCCGGAGAATGAACATGTTCATTCTTGGCGACAATGTTGTCAATGTTGAACGGAATCAAGCCAATCGATTGCAGTTATGCAGGTCATGTGATCTATCTAATTTCAATCATGGCGGCTTGCTTCACGTGGAGCTCTGAGAGAACAAAAAGAGTCGGTTTCTCTCAATTCTCGCATGATTCCGTTGTAATCACCATGCTCAGGTCTATTTCTTACCCACTGACGAGCCCAAGTCCTCCGGTTTCCTTTGTTATTTCTTTGCGCTTTCTTGGCGAGGTAGATTAATAAAAATCCTGCTCCTAAAAAGGTTGAAGTTTCTATCTCATCCATATTCCTGAGGACGTGGTGAAGAATGTTGAACGACTTTGTATGCATATTTATTCCAACGAAAGCGACTAATGTTGCCAAAGTTTGTTGCCTCTTGCGATAAATGTTGCCCAGAAATGTTGACTCGTGTACAATTGCCTTAAGACTTCATTACCGCCTTTGTTCTAAAAACATTACAAATTAAGTTTTTCATGATAAATTTCTGTGCGACTGGGGCACTGTCGGTCTGGGCTACGAATGGGAAGGATTCTATTCCTGCAGTACCGGAGCTGTGCAGCCATTCCAGCAGCAGAAGGGAATTTTCTTCCGCAAGCTTGGCAGTTGTGCCCTCTGTCAGTGGCGGAGGCATTGTGTTTACAATTGTTTCTAAAGCAGTGCGATGTGCGGTATCTCTGATCTCGTGCCTGCACTCAGTGACATTTTTTGAATCTGTGTCTCGGGCTTTGTTTAATGCTCTCGTGAGTGCGTTTTTGAATTCAGATTACTTCTCTGGTTGATTTAGTAGGGCGACATCGAGTTTGCGTTTCGGTTGTGACGTAACTTTGCGGCGCTGAGGTCGAATGTTGCAATTTGCTTTGTATATGACTATTCTGTGGTCTGTTTCGCAATTAGCTCCACGAACGGATTTGGTAACACGAATGTCTTTGAGACTACTTCCACTACATATGATGTAATCAATGAGAGGGCAGTTTTGAGATCTTGGCTGTATACAGGTAGCTTTGTTCTTGCAAGGTTGGTAGAATTCTAGTATCTTCTACTAATCTTCCGAACTGACCCGGGGCCCAATCCTCTCCGCCGCCGCGACTGCGACCGTATATTAAACAGTTTACATCGGAATGTCAGGTATTACCCCGGTCATAACAGGCTTAGACTAATGCAACAAATAGGCTACTAAGCGTAAAAATGTGCAGACAAGACATTTTAATGCCTTCCCTTTTTGTAGAATTATTTTATCTTCTTTTTCCTTTTTGACACTTTTTTTACGCTTCTTTTGATTTTTCTAAGCTTCAGTTGTTTGCCTTAAGATTTTTTTACGTTTTAAACTTGTTTCAGAGCATGCATGCGTTTTTGGCTGATTTTTTATTCATTGTACTGTTGTTTACCTCCCATTTGAGTTGGTAATTCTAAATCTCACGAATCCGCAATTTTTTATAACTACAGTAATTCACCTCAGTCCTTCGCTTACCCATTGGGGGGCAACCTTTATGTGAACAAACAATTGAACTCTCTGAATATATTATACGGCACATTTAAGGCTTAGCAAGACGCTACATTGGGATGTGTTTGCAGAAGGAAAGCAGGAGAGATTTGTTACAGTTGCACAATCCGATAAAGCAGTTTTCTTTCAACATAGCCTCCTCCTCATTGCATTCGAAAGGAGATTGGGCTCAGTCGTGGTACATAAAGTAGTTCCAGAATCATGGCCGCGTGCGTTGCATAGAGGATCACAGAATGTTAGATAAAATATTAGAAGGAGAAGGCTCAGTTGATCGAGAAAAGCTTCAGAATTTGAAATTATTTTAAGAACTAAGCATATTAAAATATTCCAAAATATCGTAGTATTATCAAAGAGATTGACACACAGCTGAAATATAGCGAAAGACAGGCATCGCTGTTTATGATAGCAGGTTCAAATCCCAGTATCGCAAATTAACGGATCAGAAAGGCCGTCTGAATACTGGAATTCGCCATTTTCAGTTGTTGATGATTGATGACCAAATTGTTGGCGATTTTGTCGCGTAAATAAAAGGCCTGTTCTTGTAACAGCCATTCTGCTCTTTTGTTGTCCTATAAGGACAAATCCAAACACGTCACCACGATGATAATCGAGAATGTCGAGGCTCTCAGAAGTTGGTTGACTGATAAACTCAGACCAATGTAAGCAAGGCGATTACGCTTTTTTTCACCATAAGCATGTATATTGTAGAACTATTATATTCCTGTGTTGGTCTTATATTGTTAAGGCTCCGTGCAATTCTCTTGCTTCCTATTCTACCGATGAAGAGTTAAAAATAGTACAAATGGACATTGTCAAGGGGAACTTTCCGTTTCTTAAGCTGCTATTGTTAAAGCAGGCAATGGCTCAATGTGGAGATCTTCTAGTATTAAGGCTTTGCATTTAACCTGAGCTTACTGGGTCGTACCCATGATCATGACCATGAGGTATTTAACCAATTATCCCGATAGATTGGTCCCAATTTGTGGAGGGATTCAACCATTGTCCTGATCGCTATAAGTCTGTCAAACGATCTTTCAAACAACCATGCCACATCAGTCATGTGAATAGGTTTGAAAAATTGGAATTATTTTTTGAGTTTGGTTTAAGTGAACCAAGTTTGACGTATTGCTGTCAATAGAGGTTTGTCTCATGGTGGTTTTTACAAAAGGCCATTGATGGACTCCAAGTATTAAGTTAACAGAGATAACATTTACTACAGAGGTTAGTTGCATGAATAGAGATGTTAATGAGCCAGGTATGCGCTGCAAATAATTAGCTTTAAAAGTTACAAGAATGTCATGCAAGCTTCCTCTTTCCAATCTCCAAGGGTTTTTTGAGACAGATCACAAGTCTTATAAATCAATGACGAGATTTCTTAACTGTTATATTTCAGATGTGATGCAGACCCATCAGCATTAGCAAAATATGTTGTGGCTCTGATAAAGAAAGAGAAACCTTTAAACGAATTAGAAGATGTGTGTGCAGATCAACTTGATGTTTTTCTAGCAGATGGTATGTTTCTCAAAATTCCTGTAGTCCATATGCATGGCAATTACATACAGAATTATTCCACAAGCTCTAAATCATCATTCATCTCAAAAACATGAATTTTATGAAACGTCTCGCCTTCTTGCTTTCCTAAATCCTACAACTTGCCATCTTTCAAATCTAAGATCAATAAAATTGGTCTGATATCCCTCTCTTATCCTCTCATTTTCTTCCTTGTTCCATTATTGGAGCTTTGATTATGTTGCCATGGCTTTTCCTCAACATAATTTACTAAAAAAGAATTGCAGCAAGGACATTGTTGAGGTGTTTTGTAATATATGACTTCAACTTTTTCTCTTAAATTTTGAATATGAATTATTTCATTTAGTATTTGAAGATAATGAGGAAAAATATGCTTTTATTAGTTTCTCAATTTACTCAGTGCTATATCTATCTATCATACTTTGTAGGTGATTTTATTTTATATATTATAGAAAGTTTTTAGATTTGAAATGCTTTACAGCTGCATTGCAACCTGAGCAGTGATACAAGCCTAACTAGGTCAGATGATCAGTGCAGAACCAAGAATAAATTTCTTTTCAGCATCATTGAGAATGAGTCTTAAGTCGTTTCTGCTTTTGCCTCTTTCCATTAATGCAAAACTGCTTGATATGGTTCTTTATTAACTGTTTTCATTGAATCCCATCAACCAAGCTGATGAAGGAGTCAAAATTCCCATAAGGATATTCAAAAAGGTTTCCATGAGCTGCTTTAAATAGATTAAGCATTTGTTTGCTGTATATGAATTGATTAAAACATTTTATGTATCCTTTGGATCTTTTCATCAGTTTTGCTTTCAGTTTTCTTTCATGAAATAGGCTAAAGGCAAGTTGTATTACTCATCCCTTTTATTTTGGTCAAGTAATTGAGGAGGAAGCGGTAATTGAGGAGGAGTAATTGGGAAGTGAGGAAGTGTGGGTTGAGGGAAGAGGATACGCAAGATCGGGTCAAGTGGAGAAGAATGACATGGGTGAATGGAAACAGCAACCTGTTGCAAGATGGAAAAAATACTGTCTAAATCATGATGATGATGATGATGAATTGACTTCAATTCATTTTACAGTTGTTTTCCATTCTATTTTTGTTTATATGATTCATTTTGGTGTTCATTTATTCCTCTGAGAGCTGCATTGACTGGCAAGCACAGTAAACCCTACCGTTGAGTATTGACTAACAAGTAGCACTGACTTTACACCTGCCCCCCTTATGATAGTGCTCTGTACAATGAAGGGGTGGTTATCTGTCCATTAGATATTCGGTACAAATTTGCCAAGGTGGTTAATGGGCGTAATGGTAGTAGCAGACATTCACTGGACTCCACAGTGGATAAAAATCCACCTACCAAGACATGTAATTGAATCCAATGCGTCATGCCAGCATTGGGAAACAGAGGAAATGGTATGTTATAGGATGGGAGCTAGGAATTTAGGCTTTTAATGGCCTTCTCTCATATCTAAGAGTTGTACCTGGCAATCCCCTCTTGAAATTTGATTTCATGCAAATGTTATCCTTGATACATCGTCTTCTTTTGTAGAAACCAATAAATTTGTTGAAGATCTGTTTAATGTCCTTGAATCAAAGGCATATCTTCCAAATAACCAATTAATGATACAGAGCACTGCCAATGCTACCCAAAGCAAGGTAAAGTAACTTTGATCTTTTATGCAGCCATTGGCTATCATTGCTTTGCAGTTTGGAGTACCAAAGGCAGTCTAATGAACTATCGTCACCATGAATTGTTGTACCTACGCTTGTGCCCATTTAGTGGTTCAACGTGGTGTATTGATTCAATTTGCTGACTCAAAACAGGGGTTATGAGTTCCTATCCTGCATTTGTCACAATTGAAATATTGTTGAAAGGGAACATGAAACCACCTCAAAAATGCACTTCCCTAGATAACAGATGAGGAGCCCTGTCTCTGGTTTCTGCTAAGCCCAAAATGGAGTATATGACGCAGTTATGCCTATTTCAAATAAGAAAAATAGAGGCTAATTTTTCACTAATCTTTATCAGGTAGCAGATAGTATATGAATGTGCATATGCTAGTACAGCTTGCATTGGCATAATAGGTGCAGCATGATAGGTTTTTCTAATGGAACTGCATTTTTTGATATTCTTATTGCTAAATGTTGTCAATTGAAATTCATGACCTTTATCAATAAAATCGCTTAGAATGCCACAAAGTTAGCGATGTTACATTTAAGATTTCCATAAATAAGATAACTGATTTGGTTGACCTATGTCTTATATGCGTTTTTCAAAGCAAAATTAACGGAACACCTTCCACTTGCATGGTAAATCGAATCCAAGGTCTTTGTTTAATATTTTAACTGCTTCCTTTCCTATGTTAAGTTTCGTTAACGTTTAACACACGATAGCCCGTGCACGCAAACGTGCACACCGCGATGTGTGCATTCCGATATACGCAATCCGATAAGTTTACGCGATTGTACGAAGTCCATTGTTAGTTCGCCAAAGCGTGTACGCGAACATTCGCAGCCCGCTTTAAGCACGCAAATGTACGCGTTCCATTTAACAGGGGAGATGTTTAGTTAAAGTGCGGAAGTAAGGCATTATAAGGGTCGCAACTTCGTCAGTACCACTGCGATGCTGATATTAAAGTTTGTTAGAGCGTTACTAGACCAAGGTTGATGTAGTTTTCGTCTTTGATCAATGCCATCTTGACTCCTGTATAAGTTTTGATTTGTAGCTTTTGAGGTTTTCGCTGAACACTGCCTCATAAATAGTTGTGCAAGATTTTGAATATTGTACTCATTTCAGAGTCGTTTTTCTCATATAATTTCATTACGACGATTATTCCAAACACATTTCTTACTGCTTCTGATTGTTAGTAATGCTTATCATACCTGATAGTCTTCACAGGAAAACGTTCTGCAAGAAGATATTGCTAAAACAGAAGACAGCCCTATCACAGTAGCTATAGAAGAAAGTAATAAGGAAACGTCGAGTCAGGTTGAAGAAGTAGACGAGAAACAAATGACCGTTAACCCGGACTCTACGGAGAAGAAAGAAAGTAATATTGCCGATGAATTTAGCAAGAAAAGACGCGGATCCAATAGAAATCATGATAGTTTTGCTGCTCGTGGACACACTCGCTCGCATCGGTATGTCAGGAAGGAGAAAGACTTTGACACTATCGTAGACGAGTTTCTGAATGCAAAGAAGCCTCGAAACGATTTAGAGGGAAATGGAGCTCGCGGGCGAAGCATGTCCCCAGGGTCACGAAGAAGTCCGAGGAGGCAATCCCCTGGTGGTAGAAGATACCGATCAAGGAGGGATAGAAGACGCCGCAGTGAAGAGAGGAGAAACTCAAGGAAGAAGCAAAGATGTAGAGATTACGAGGGTAGGTTGGCAATCTGTAACACCAAGTAATGATAAGACCAAGATTAACATAACATGGAGGTCATGTGCTCACAGGTGTCTTTCAACGTAGATTAGACGGATCAGCAGAAGTACTAGAAGCATGTATCGTTTTTTTATCGCCAGTATAAAGATCCGTTTTCACGCTGCAGTTCCTTTAACTGTTTTTGAAAATAAGCGTTTTCTTCTCTCCAACCTACTCAAGCGATAAGGTTGATTATGTTGACATTTGAATAAGGATATGTTGAATACATATAGCTATTTTAGCAGCTTTTCAGAAACCTAATTTTCTAGCGGATATCATTCAGTTTATCATGCTTGGTTTAGTAATACCAATTGACGCAATTCTGTATGTTTCTCCTGTTTGTTTTGTGGACAGTGCCAAACTTTTCTCGCACCCTATGTATTAAAGCCATACTAATAGGATCTTGGGTATAACAAGGCAGGTTTTATTGCAATTTCATTTAAACTTTCACAAAGAGCTAAAGCAAGGTCTAATCTGTCCCGTCTGAATGTATTTGTACGACACTTCGAGGTTTTCTACATGAACGAACTGCGGTTTACGATTTTTTATCTATCTAGAGTTCAACTTTTTAGCTCCGTTTTCATTCTTATCTCTCTTGTAGAGAAAGGCGTCTGTCTTCTTGGCAACAGTTGTTTATTTGACCATGGGAAAGACCCAGTTGTGAACTTACTAGGCATCCAAGGACTTGCAGCTCCGCCATTACCAATGATTCAGCCACCTCAATCAGTACCTCAAATTCCAGAATTGTTCGGCGGTGTCTTTCCTTCGAGTATGATTGCAAACCCAGTAGCATCTTTGCCAGCTAATACTCTTACCCTCGATACCGGCCTAACCCTAGTTTCTGGGCAGCAAAGGCCTCTGCCCTCGGTTGCAGAGCTGCAACATGGTATACCAGTATTTAATCAGCCACAGCCAGCACTTAGGACGATTCAACCTATGGAAGCAGAAAAGAGGGAGCAAAGAAAAGATGCAGCAGAAAAGAGTGAGTTTCTTGGCTAACTGTAAGCTATGCCGCTGTGAACATTATCATTAAGGGGTGACTGATATTCCTATGATGTTATGATGATTGTAGGATAGGTAGTTGTTGATGGGTATAGAAACGAAAGAAGGAGCAAGTAATTGAATTGCCCGATGGCGGGAAAGAGTCAAGGGATGCAATTAGATAGAAACAGATTCAATTGATAACACAGGAAGCAGAAAGAAGAGGAGTAGAAATGAAAAAATGTTGACAGGAGTGAAGCATAAAAGCGATGCAGCAAACAACTGAAGAAACGGCGGAATGATTGAATTGAAAAAAAATAAAGAAAGAAAGAAATAGATAAGGAAGGAAAGAAAGAACAAAAGGAAAGAACGAAAGAACGAATCTTAAGCAAGCGAAAGAATGATGTTTCTAATTTTCAACTCCTTATTTTTCAGTAACTACTGAAGCATCCAAATCTCAAAGTGGCAGCGAAGCATATAATCCCGAAGAACCTTCAATCGACTTTATCGAGCAACCAGTTAAGCAAGCTCCATCATGGATAAAATCCTCCAATAAACCAGTCGGTAGTGGTCAGGGCAGGGTATACAATGCATACGGCCAGTTTCCGCCCACGACTATGACAGGTAAGATCGTGACAATGTTTGCAAATTCTTCTTATGTCGATTTAGGTGGTCTATTTATCGTTGAGAGCGTTGTGTGTATAAGTTTCCAACGATTATTGCAGCAATGCGTCTCTTAAGCACGTCCTCTTGGATTTGATGGGTTGAATAGTAGTCTAGCAAGTCGACCCAAGTCTCACGTCGCTTATAAGGCAACGTCTATGGATTTGTTATGTTCTCAATTGTGTTAGTATTCAGGTCTGTTGACCGTGCTTAATCAAATTTTTCTGATGCCAATCCACAGTTTTCCTTTGTTGAGGCATTGTATAGGCCACCGTTGCCTTTCCCTGACAAAAAAGAGAAAAACAATGAATTGTATTTCTACTCAGAGTTATGCCATTAAAAAATTGATGTTGATTCTCATAATCCATATGAGCACCGGCGGCACCTTGTTAAAGAGGTACCATCTTGATCTATGGCATTGTGATGAAGAGGGACCAGTTCGTTTCCTGACCGTACTTTACCCCCAGCTTTGTGCCTGGTACTCATTTGCTGGGTGTAGAGACAGTAGGCAAAGAGGAGAATGGATGAGAGTGCCTCAAGCCGGGGCTGTCCCCAAAGTAGACATGATATTTAAACAATATGCCAACTGCCCCTTTGTTATGACAGTATTGGGTCTAGATCAAAAGGCACGTCTACGGATCATAATCATCTTTTTTGTAAATCAAGTTTATGTTGATCTGGATCTAAATTCTCACAAATCTTATCGCAATGATTGCTGATGTTGCCAGTTCATTTGGCAGCATGTTGGCATTGTTGCGATTGATGCTTCTTTGCACTGTGGTAAGATGCATTTTGTTTATGAAACCCTCCTCGGTCTGCTGGTGCTAGATGTATGGACTGTGTTAATGAAACGAAGTGCGACTCAAATTTAATTGATTTTAAAGATATTTCAAGATGATTTAGTATCCCAATGTTTCTAGGCTCTAGCCAGTCATCGCTTATATGAACGGTCCTTCATTCTGTCTTAGTACAAGGCACAGCATCAAATGTTTATCATACCGGGCCTTTTCTCTTATGGCAATTTTCAACTTTCGCTCGTGATTCCACTAACATATCTTTATCTTTCATTTACGTACAGCTGAACAGTTCCTACAAAAGATGTGCACCCCATCTTCAGCTATATTGTCATCACATATTTCCCAGGCAGCCATTCCAAATGCCATCAGCTCAGTGCTTCAGCGGAATCTCATGGCATTGCCAACAGTTCCGCCTCTACCTGGCATCAAAGCCTCTTCAATAGTGCAAGGGCAAGCTTTTGCTGCCCCTGCCCCTGCCGCTGTCACAAACCTGCAAACTATTCCCACGAAGCCTCCCGTAACCAGTCCACCAAGACGTCCATTTATGAATCAAACTATTCTAGAGATACGGAAGATCCCATTGGAATCCAACACTGTCGTAAAATTAAGTGAATATTTCCAAAAATTTGGGAGCATTGTCAACATACAGGTTAGTCCGCGTTTTCCTTCTCCAAAAAGTAAATTTCATTCGGAAGAACTTACTAGTCAGAAGCAGTTGTTGCACCCATAATGCAATGTAATTGTTTGATGGGAAATAGTCCTTCTTTCCAACACGTAGATGTTGTTTCGAATTGACTGCAAAGAAGTAGGCAGGCAATAGTTATCGCCGTGTATCATTGCTTTGGTTTCTACATGTCACGTGCAGACCGGGTACACTGGCACACACGATGATGCACGGTAGAGTGGAAGGACAGCATGGTCGAGGACGACCGCGGAAACTGGATTAAGGTTTTGGAGGTATTGGTGGAAAATCCGGCTGTGACCTGCATTAGGGTGGCAGCGGACTGGGAAATGTGGAGGAAGAGGTCTCAGTACCCAGTACTGAGTAGTGGTCCAGTGGCTTCGAGTATGACCTTACCTGACCTGGCCTGACCTGAGCTGACCTGACTTAATTTCTAGATTCATATTGTATTTAGCAAGTTGAATGGCCCATGTCTTCAAATTTGAATTGTGTAGTAGACATTTGAAGCTTCTTCAAAATCTTGCTGTCCAATTCCAAACGTCTTGCAATGCCTGTAATGACCTTTTGATGGTAATTTTGTATTTAATGTGTAATTGTCTGCAGGTGAATTACGAGGGTGATCCGCAAGCAGCACTCATTCAATTTTCAAGTAATTCTGAAGCTAGACGAGCTTATAGCTCACCTGAAGCTGTACTCGGTAACCGGTTCATCAAACTCTTTTGGCACAACAAGACTAAGGAGCTTCCCCCAATGGTAAGGCAAACATGTGTTGTAAATTAGAGTTGGGAATTTTTTCAAGTCATGCGTTGCCAATTTAATTGAGCCCTGATGTGCCCGGATTTGATCTTGAATGTAAATGACGCGCGCTGTTTTCAGCATCATACTGGTTGCTGCCTTCACAGAGAGATACCTGATCCCGAACTTTGGTATTGTTCCCAAGAACGTGGAACATCTTTCCTTCTTCCTTTCCCGAATCCTACAACTTGCCCTCTTTCAAATCTAAGATCAATAAACTTCGTTTCCTTCTCCTCTTAGCGTTTCATTTCCTTCCCTTGCTGGGGCTCATATAAAGCAGGTCTTGGATGCAGAAGGCAATATAACCTATGTTAATTTTTGTGCAACGTGTAATGCAGTGTTCAGACAGCTCTATGTTCCAGATTTGTATAGGCTATGCCTTTACTATGTACTCTATATGCATATGATTTCCTATTCATCGAAACTCCGGTTTTTGCTGTTTGCTGCAGTCTTTAATTGCGATACGCGTGTTTTGCGGATAATGCACCCGACGAAGCGTAATAAAATGGTAGTTAGAACACTTATCTGCTCTGCGCAAAGTCCCGGGTGCCTTCTCTCTATAGGTACTAGGTATGCCTTTCATCAGTAAATAGGTACCTGACGTACAGCTGCGGGTAAAGTGCGAGGAGGAAAGGAACATGCCGCCTCATCTTACGGTGCAGTGACTTTGGGTGGTACCTCCTAAACACAGTGCTCCCTGGCAGGCTTTTCGAGAATGGGACCCGGCTTCACTTTTTATACCCGACAATAAAATGACCAATGCCCATTTCTCTCGAAGGCCATAGCAATCCCTACTGGCATTATGATAATTTTAGAGAATTTTGTTGGTGTGAATGTGTTTGTAGGCACACGTCTCTCGTGCATGGCTATTAGAATGATTGATTTATCAACTTGTATCGTGTAATTTCTCCCTTACACATTTGTTGTTGCATCGTCCCTTCTTCAACTTTCTTTGGTAGCTATTGTAGGGATGGTGCTTAAACTGTTTTTGTTTGTTTTACAGGCAAGCCAGCCCCATGTTGTGACCACACAGAACAGCGCAAAAACTTCCAACATGAGTGGGGAGGCTGGTGTAAAGCCTCCAACGGAAGTTAGCAAGCCCAAGTTGCCTTCCTCTGGGCAAACTACTTATGTTAATCCTGAAAGTACACCAGAAGCTTTGCTCAAGAAACAGGCGGAAATGAAGAGGGTCTGTAAAGAAATCATTGACTGGAATCTCTTCCTTATTGTTGTTCATGATAAATTGATAAATTGATGAAAACCATGTTAGCAAATCATTAAACTGCGCTCTTTCCACTTGAGGTTAGCATAGATCCTTTTTACTTGAAAGCCAAGAAATATCCAAACCATTATCAGTGTTTACGACGTATCATTGCATGTGCTGAATCAAGAATCGCAACCGGTCTTGTGATCTTTATGCATGTTGATGATCGCTGTTATGTTTTCGCTTGTTTGGAGCCTTCGGTAAAACCCCATTTTAGGTAGTCAATTCATAAATTAATTCCGTCGTCAATATTTTTTTATTGTAATTTTATAGGAAAATATGAAGAAGAAGCTTGAAATCCAAAAGCAGAGGCGGTTGCTGCTGGAGAAACAAATAAAAGAGCAAAAGGTTAATTGTTACTTTTCAATATATTTTGCTTGGTGTCAGGATAGCTCAGTGGTAAGATTCTTGCACACTGATCCTATGGTCAGTGGTTCGAGTCCCACCTCAGCTAAACTTTCACTTAGAGTGAGGAGAGTCGCCAGCTCTCTGTAATTCCAGGCGTGGGAATCACGAGGTGTGGTCACATCGAGAGGAAGGACCTGGACACTGCTTGATAGGCAAAAAGCTTCTCGGTGTCCAAATCTCTACCTGTGACATCTAGGTAGAATCATGTGTATAAAAAAAAATATATATTTTGCTGCTAGTGGCAAATTTGATTTCTTATTCCGCAAAAATAACATCGTAAATTTTCCATTGCATTTTCACTTTTTTTGATCTGAATACGTACGAAAGCTCAAATTGAATAAAAAGGAAGGTGGCACAGCTTTATATTGATAATTATTGATAGTAATGATGATGATATTCCTTTTTGTAAATGCAGAGACCAATGTAAGATATTATGTCGACACAAGAAGAGGATTGGAATAAAAAATTCTCAATTCCGTGTCAAGCTTTCCAACTAATATCTGATTTCCTTAACGATTGAATCATCTTATTTATGTATTCGTTGCACTTATCTATTTTCCTATCTAAGAATACTTGTATTGTCTCCAGGCTCTGATCAATAAATTGGAGAAGAACAAAAATATGAGCGCAAGTGAAAAGCAACTTTTGATGAGCGTAGGAAAATTTGTTTTTTCTTTGCATTTATAACGTATTTGATGTATATAACCACATGTGTAAGGTTTAGTAGGTTTTAAGGATCTATTCTGTTTATTATGGTAACTGTTACCATGGCAGCATTGTAACTTGTCTCTGTCTTTCTCTACTTCGTAAGAGGCTCCACATTGATGTTCATTGCCACATTTTGTACCACATGAAAATAACTTTGGACCATAAAAAATCCGCTTGTAAGAACTATGCCAGTCCTATACCATCATTCTTGCCTCTGTTTTGCTATTGTGTTACCTGGAACATTAAATCATTGGAGAAGCTATCTTTTGTGATGGCTTCTAATTGATCATCATTAAGCTATCGAAGCCTTTTCGCAGAAGAAGTCCTGGTTATTCTAATGAAGAGTCCATACCCCTGTTTATATTGCTCTGCTAGCATTAATGTATATCTCTACCATCTCTTTAGGCACTTAAAACGCTTACAAGCAGTATTGAGAAACTGAAAACAGATCTCGAGGCACAAGCAAAAGCAAGCAAGCCAATGTCCAAGCAAGCTGTAAGCATAACAGTTTGTAAATTCTTGACATTCTTATGTTGTCAGCGGGCAATCGAAGTCGAGGAGTGACTGAATGCTATAGATAGAAGGATGTTGATTAGTAAATGCCTGAAAGGTCTCTAAAATGCCCTTAGTATCTTCATAGAAAGGAAAATCATGGGTTTGTGATTATGATACATTTTCAAACTTCACTTAGCTGACAGTTGATATATCAATGAAAGGTGTTTAAAAGGCATACATACATGCTTACATGCATACAATTTTCATTTCACAAGGTAGGTTAAAGAACTGGCAGCTCAAATGAGCTGTTGTGGACCTGATCAGATGTTAGGCTGATAAGATCAGATACTACACTTGCTCTAGCCAAAAAGCCGAGAATTGATAATAATTATGATGATGATAATGATAGTAGTAGTTATATTAAACGAAAGCTATAGTTACGATAATGATGAGTGGTAATAAACGAATTCTTATACAGGATAGATATGGAAAGCATACTGTTATCATTAGGGAACTGTAACAGGATGTTTGTATTTCGTCTTAACAGTTAGAAAAAGAGCTTTTAGATCGTGAAATTGAACTTTATAACAAGCAAATGGTTGGAGAGGATTTTGCAAGCATCAAAGTTGCAGGGACTGATTTACAAAAAGAGGTACGCGTTTTATGCATTATCATGTAACTTATAAACAGCAATACTGTAGATATCAAAGCAGTATGCAGGCTGGTTTCGTGTAGTGAAGGTTGGAGGTCAGAAGGAGACAACTAAAAACTTAATCCTGGATTGATAGGCATTGCTATCACTTATTGAAAGGACTAGGATCAATCTCTACCCTGAAAAAGTTTTACTTTAAGTTGAATTTCCACGTGCGTTTCCTTTAAAGGCTACTGTTATGATGATTATTATTATTCAATTAGAAAGTTTCCCTCTTTACTTTATAACCAACCCGGACACTGTTGATTGTTCAACGATTGAGTAAATTCCGTTCATTTGATTTTGCAGACAGGGCATCAGCAAAATGCAAGACCTGTAGGACGAGGGAGAGGAAGAGGAAGGGGTAGAGGTATGTCACGTGGCAGGGGCTTTGCTGACAGTCGTGGTAGCCAACATACGTCAAAAGCTGTTGTTGACAACAGGCCAAAGCAAGTGCTCGTTGCAGGCTACGAAGAGAAAGATAAGGATGCTGTAGTTGCTCAATTTGCGGTAAGTGTAGCGCTTTCTCATAGTTGTAACTGTATCTGTATCGTAACTGTATCTCGTTGTGGTTGATGCGAAGGAAACTTCAATGCAAACATTGGATGGAGCATGCATGCCTTGTATCCGATTCAGTTCCCAACAGAGGTCTACAAGATTTCATATGGCTGTCTGTTGAATCTTTCAAATCAGATTTGCTGCTAAGTAGATATAGCACATCATAAGCACTTTTGATTTATCATAAAATATTCAATATGCAGCTCTTCGTATCAATAGATTTATACTCTTCATTTAATATCTGTTTCTACGTGGCTCTTTTATAGTGCTTAGTCTTAAGGCGTTTAGACGTTGACGAATCCTGTTACGTTTTGCTTCATGCGTTGTACATCATCAGATAATAACGACAATACTTTGGCATTTGATATTAATGCCAAGCCATTATGTGGTGTGCCACTTTAACAAAGCCATTCTTTACCTTAACAAAGCCTTTCATGGACCATTGTTTTTGGTTTACGATCTCATAGATTTACTTTGGGGCATGGCGTTTTTTCAAAGCCAAATTTTCTTTCAATTATCTTGTCGAGAAATTTGCATGACATAAAGGAAATCCATGGCACATGGCACTTATCGAATTGTTTCATTTGCCTTCAAATATAGGTTCATCGACTATTTTTTATTTGATATCCGCTTCGTTTGATTTTTTATTCAGATTCACGGTGAGATTGACAGAGTTGAAGAGAAGCCTGGCGGTAAACTTGTTCTTTCATTTAAAACACGAAAGCAAGCAGAAATAGTGAGTGAATGCAGTTTCGATGGATTTTACAACTTGTCTTTTTAAAAAAAGTGTCCTCTTTGTTGTATCGTAGATCGAAAAACTGCTTTTCCTAAATGCCGTCATATCTAAAAAGCAAGCCTACATAGAACATCTAGTATTATATGGCTGTCGTTCGAAATTAATCGAAGATGATTATTCCTTTGGTTTGACCCGATCGGAAAGCAAATGTTCTTTTCATATCTATTGTCTCTCAGTGGCTTAATCAATACGAAGCACCACTTTACCGCCACAAAGCGTTCCCTTAACAATATTCACGATGATCTCGATTTGAACGTTGTGGCAACCAGAGACAGAGCTCTGAGTTTCTTTCTAGGAAGGGGAATATTTTAGACATTTCATTGTATCTTTGCTCACTGACAGGGTTTTTAATCTGAATCATGTAGGATTCGAACCCACGACTGCTGCGTTATGATTTCTGCACTCTAGCGTGGTACTTTATGACACTACTCGTTTATCATCTCCTTCCATTCTAGGCATTTATCTAAATTGTGCATGTCCTTCTCGTTTTTGATTGCCTTCTTCGCCATAGAACACTTAATTTTACAACCATGTAGGTTCAATCTTGACTGAATCAAATTTTATCCCATGAGTATTGGGACTGGATAGCGCTCCAATGAGTTGCAATATTTGTAGGAAGGAAAAGTTTTTCCTCAACAAGATCTACTTAATTTTGCTTGAAAATGTGCATTTCTGTATGATGTTTGGTAATCATTATCATCCAAGGCTGCTACAAGGGCTGCTGTTTTCAATGGAAAGCCCTTAATTCTTGCGTGGTATAACGCTGTTCAACATACAAAGCGCAGTTCGTCTTCGACAAGCAGTGATTACCAGCCTGCTAAGTTACCAAAACGAGAAATTAGACGGTCATCCGTTAGCAGTCTTCTAGAAGAAGATAAGGATGATGCAGACCTGGTTTGTAGTCATATCATTTCACTTCACATGCTATTTATGGATAAATTTTTGTTAGATTTCGTTCAAAGGACACTGTGCTATCTTTGCAGATTTGCTAATGCGGGAAGGCCATGGCAGGCTTCCTGGTAGAACTGTAAAATGAGGGTCGTTGAAAGCTCATCAGGCCCCGTGTTAGAGCTTTATAATGAGGGTCTTTTTTCAAGTCTTTTCCGCTTATGGTCATGATCATAAATGGCCTTGTCTCCAATGTTGCTTCGTACTTGCTGTGTTGATATCAATGAATAAACCAGAACCTAGAGACCATTATTTTCAGTTTTCATGTATGAAAAATGCAAGTTACCCAGAAGGCCAAGCCAGTTATGCGCTTTTGGCAACTAGAACAAAGATTGCTCAAAACAAACTGTTGTTTTCTTGGGCTGCATATCTTCATTCTCCAAGTGAGAAAGGTAGCGAGTCTTCGTCAAGAACTAGAGTTGAAAATGCCATTGGCTTCTGTTTGATGTCATTACATTAATGGCTAGAATTAAGCATTTATTTGCTAATCTACAGCTTGCTGACTTTGATGATAAAGAGGCAGATTTATTATTGCTCGAGGAAGACGAAGATGAAGACGAAGAAAGGTCATGGAAAAGATGAACCGATTCAAATTTCTCGCTTTGAACTATCGCTTGAAAAGTATGATCGTAAACTGTATGTAATATAGCATTAAGTGTTTCATCTTCGTTTGCGTGTTTCAAGGTTTATGGCCACCTGTGCCAGACGTTCTGCTCCACTGGAAACTTTAGTTTGTATTAGAGTTAGCACTCTTTAATTTCGTTGTCATGTGGTAACCGATTTTCAGCACATCAGCTCTCATCAGTGTCAATGGAAGCTGTCCGACAGGGAGCTGTTACTGTTCTGGCAGTTATCAGTTAAACTGTTTTGGCCATCATACAAGGAATGCTGAATTATTTATTCAATGTGGGGGATCTATTCCTTGCACGCCCCTAACACCAGAGCTGTTGTGCTGAACATGGGCCTACCTAGAATGAGGACAGGGACAGTTGAATTGGTAGCACTTTCCAAGTATAAGTCACGATGACAGGACAGATTGCCCCAGCGAGTCATTATACTTTTTGCAATAGCATGCTTTGACCCCCTTTATCCTTCCAACGAACCAGAGTGCGACGGATTTTCAACGCAGTCCCATGATTAATACCCTGTATTCTTTTCTTGACAATTCACGAATCGGTTATGCCTGTCCAGACAGCGTCGCTACGACAAATGGAAGAATTTTGAGCATTTTTGTCTCCCCGTAACTACGATAAGCCTACTAGAAGAGTAGGGATATCTCACTGAGCTTTCATCACGACCCATCCGTTATTTGACATAAACACTATGGACCCATTCTTGGACCCCTCCTAATAATATCATGTTGATGATGGATCCCAGAATGGGTCCGAAAAGTTTGTCGAATAATGGATGTGTCTTGATAAAAGCTCATGGGGACATTGTGACTCTTTCTCACCATCTTGGTTTAGAGATTCATCACTAAACTGCGGTTCCAAACCAACATTCCAATCTCTACAATATGATTACTCTCAACAAATTCTGCCCTTATCCACCCTACAATGTCAATTGATGTCAATGTCCTTACCGATTTCATTTCTGGTTCTCGTGGGTCGTGCTGTACAGCAGCAAAACGTACGTTGATCGGCAAAAAGTAGAATGCTACTTTTGAATTTTCCTCATCATATGTATGGCACTAGCTGATTTTCTGTTACTCGTATTGTATGTAACACATGAATCTTGTATTGGAGTTGTATTAACATTTGTAAACTATATTAGTCAAATTTTGAAAAGAAAAAGAAAAGAGATACGAGGCCGGGTGAAGATGGGAGGAAAATAAGGCATAGTATGAGGATGCAACGATGGATAATGAAGTGAAGAAAAGATCTAAAAGAAAATATCAGTTGAAGATAAACGAAAGAGCAACGACAAAAGAAAAAGATCACGATAATTTGATTAAAAATGCAAGTAAAACAAAAAAAAAACAAAAATTACTCTGGGTTCGTTCTCTACCTCATACTAACATGATAATCATACACACACATGATAAAGGCTGATCATGAAGCACAGAACGAAGCAAGGAAGAGCAGAATTTTCCAAATGAAGATTGGATTCAATCAGCAGATGTGGAAAGGCGCGCCCAGAGGGACACTCACCGCTGGTTTGATCTGATTCCGATTTATAGATTTAAATTATACTATTTCAACAATGTAAAGTAATCAGAAAATCAAGTAACAAAGACAACACAACATCTTGGTAATCATTTTACCTTGTAAAAGTAGAATTTATATGAGAAGGAGCCTTTTCTGAAAACGTGAGATAACGATAAAGAGATTTCAATGGACTGCATATTTCCAGGGAGGACCTTACTTGACAAATTATAAATTCAAATATCTATTGGAATAAGGTTTGTTGCGGGCTACATAGCATTTAAAAATAGCTTGCTAGGGACTTTTCTTGAATAGAAATTTTCAGGATGAAGCTCTCATCGCAGATGATGATGTACGTCGATTTTCAGGTGGTTGCAGCCTTCATTTACCAGAACTGACGACTCCCCTTTTTCTACTGCTGAGAACTGAAGCTTCAAAAGAGAATCACTTTGATGTTAAAGATCTCGTCGCTGCAAAAATTTTCCTTGAAAATTCTTCCTTTGAACTCTACTGTGCTATTCAGATCAAGATGGAAGGTGAGCAGCGATTTAATGTAAAAAGGCATTCTTGTTGAAACGGTTTCTCGCTAGTATTTTTGTTATGATCTCGACAAGTACAAAATTGTATTGGGATCACAATTACTATTCATTTCAATCAAACTTTAATTTCAACAATGCCCTTTTTAATGACAATAAAATCTTTTACTAAAAAGGTATTTACCGTGGATAAATGTATATTGTTATCATCTGGAGATGTGTAAATGCATTGGAATCGACCAAAGCCATCTCAATTATATCTTAAACAAAAATCTCACCTATCATTATTCGTACCACGTATTACATCTTTTGCTCGAGAAACAAAACCCTGGTCTAACCCGGAACTTCTTTCATATTAACAAATAATTACTAAATCATACAACTTGTTCTCTCCTTTTTTCTCTTTAATTTCATCGTTGTTAGTCGTTGTAAGCCAGCCAAGCGCAAGTTACCTGTTTAGCGAGACTTGTATTTGTAACATTTTAAGTATTTAATAAAAGAATGAAGTTTGAAAAAAAAGATGAAAAAAGAAAAAATTATTATTGAGAGTATTCTCAGCTACAAGCTGTATCTTCAAGAATTGCACTTTAAGGTTAGACTCGCTCGGTCTTGGTCAAGTAATTTTGTATGAACGTAGCCACATCTTTGATCATCGATATTTGTTTGAATGGACAGCCCAAAGCCATTCGGTTTTAATCTGCATTTCAATTTAGTTTCAAAGGAAATACTTGCCTTTAGCGCTGAATTTCTTTTGAAACTAAATGCGTATTCGAGCCTTAGCATCTGCAAAAAATCTCCAACGATTAGATTTGCTATCTACCAAAGGTGAAGGCCTTTATGACAGTGACAGCTCGTCAATGATCTTGTGGAATTTTCCTTATTTTTCTTTCAGTGGATGATGAGAGCGTTTGCTTTATTTTTTAAATGTATACTTCAAAATGAAAAGAGTATTGGACTTTTTCTTGTTTTGAAATATAATAATAATAATACTATGTTCATGCAAGTCGCCAGATTTATCTCAATAAAGCTGCTATTAGTCTGGACCTATATGTTCTTACGGTCCTGAAAGGGTTAAAAGGAACAAATGAACCGTTGATGTTGCCTCCTACCGAGATTCTTAATAAGGGCCGATTTAAAGAACAGAAGAAAGATGGACATTCTTTGATCAATACGTGGCTCTTAGAGTAACATCATTTTGAATGAAAGCTAGCAGCTTTTTATCTTTTCAAACAAGAAGCAAGGCCCCTATTTCCTCAGAAAATCCGCAGTTTGAAAAAACAAAACGAAAATTTTACGTAAATCCCTTGTTAATTGGATCCTTCATTAGACATCATGCAACATAACTAGAAATTCGAGAGAGGAATATAAAGATATTGTCGGCTTGAATTTCAATCCCTTAGAGAATTAACAGGACCATTAGCGATGGTATTAACCTCTTTACTGCAAAGATTATCCTCTATAAATATGGTATTTTATAGCTAAAACTTTGCTGAATGGCATATAAGAGGTTTCAAAACAGTAGAAATCTCAAATTCTGCGTTGTAAATCAAGCCAACTTTTATTTATGATTCACTAATTAAGGCATAAACGGAACTTCAAAACTTCCATTGTAAAATGAGAAACATAACGAGAAAAATTGATTGATTAATGAATTAAAGCAGTTCCTAAAACTAGATTTTATCACATGAACGTTGACTGTAGGAAATAACAGCAATCGTCATTGAAAATTACAAAAGTTACCTGACTAATCATACGAGATCTACTTGAGAATGGTGGGACAATTTCTGAGAAAGTCGCTTGGGAAAGGAGAAATTCAATGATGAATGATGAATTCAATTATCAGTTGCACGATGACTCCACACTCAGTTTACATGTTTCATTCAAGGTTAAATCCCGCATAGTTTTTTTTCTTTTTTTTTAGTGAGTTATGTTGGGGAAAGGCCATGGTGGCCTATACAATGCCTCAACAAAGGAAGAAAGCGAAAGACTAAGAGGAGAGATCAGATCAATTTTATTGATCTTGGATTTGAAATATGGCAAGTTGTAAGATTCAGGAAAGCAAGAGGAAGGCAAGACGTTCCATAAGTTGCATGTTCTAGGCATGAATCATGATTTGTGGGACAGAATTCGTGGATTAGGCAGTGAAACTTGGAAAGGGTGTGAATGAGTTGAGCTTCTGGTGTTTCTGACACGCCTCAGAGAAACAATCTACCTGATATCCTGAGAACAATGCCCGTGCAAGTATCTATAAAAGATGGAAACATCTCCAACTAATCGACGATGGGAAAGAGGTTGGACAGATTTGGTGAGGTTAGGATGGTTGATGAGACGAATGGCTTTGGACAGAACTTTGTCAAGAAGACAGAGAGTGGATTTTGGAGCACCGCCCCAGACGTGGGAGTAGTACGACAGATACAGTGTAGATAATGGAGGGTGGCAGAAATGCTGAGAAATCCCCGAACTGTACGGCGAGGGTGGCAGAAAATGCTGAGAAATCCCCGAACTGTACAGCCTTTCCTAGCGTATAGGGAACCGGAAGTTGCGGTGCTGAGCAAGGCGACTTATGCCGAACCTACGGAAATTGCATCAAAAGCTAACGCCTTTTTTCTGTCAAAACTATAAAATATGCCCTCTTCTTTGAAAAGATATAACATAAAGTACTAGGCTATTTCCCAACAACGAGGTGCACGACAAAGTCAATTATAAAAATAGCTACATACCCTGCTAACAGAGGTCTGGCTAGAGAAAGGAAATCCTCATTATTACATCGTAACTATTTCTGCGATTGGAAAGTAGGCAAACTATAACATCATAGCAGATGAGACAGGGTGAAAAAGGCAGGACTGTTATCAATGCACTTGAACTAATACAATAAACGAAAATACCTTGGCAAAAATCGAAATAAGATCGATCATTATTAATATCTTATTTCAATAAATCTGAAAGCAGCTTTGATTTTGTATAGTTTATGTCAAACTAAGATTTAAACAAGCATTTGATGATGATTTTTAACAGCTAAATTTATCATATCATTCTTAAGTTCGTTCCACTCAAAGACTACTGATAGAAACGATTTATTTCATACCGCCAGGGTGACAGAGTAGCCTTACGTCAGCATCTGACGAACAGCGAACTCTCTTCTCGCTTAGAAGCTTGTGCTAGACCAGGGAAGTTCCTTTAGCTGAGGTGGGGGTACCATAACTAGCATCAACTCCATGAAAGTCTACTGCAAAGGTAAGATTATGCGAAATGTGCTGCGAAGATGACGACCGGTGATAAATCGAGAGCCTTGAGATTCCTAAGCAAATGCTGTACCGATTGACTTTTACATTGGTAGCTGGAAGACAAGCCTTGCTACAGACGGTAAATGTGAGACGATTACCGCAGTACTGTTCATCAAGTTGGCGGTGAAAAGGTTAAAACCTTTAAGAATCCAAAGACGCATTCGCTTGCACCGCGTTGCACTATGAAAAAATATCTCCACCGCTTTGCAATTTCCATGCCGTGTTAACATAAACTAATGCGACTTCAGGATAAGCTTCTCTGGCGTAATTTCTCCGAAAAACGATTCAAATTTGGTTCATTTATTGTATAACGTGGGGTGTGGCGTGAGCTATGCTTTGCTTATGAATAACGTAATCATGAACTTTTATTCGTCAGAATTTGCAAACACAGCAACACAGCATCCGACCGTGGCGAAGCAGCAACACAGTGTTCCAAATAAGATGAAAACGGACGTATTGAGCCAGAATGCAAAAAGGTAGAGAGTTTTGTCACAGTAATAACTGCTATCAGGATCGAAATATCTAGGCTCACTGCTACCGTAGACCCAAATATTGCCGCAGATGAACCAGGAAAATAAGAATACGTCGGTAATTCCACTACAACCTGTCTTTTTCACGCCTTCATCTTCGTTGGTTGAATCACGGTCACATAACCTTTTCTTGCCTTTATCGTACAGACAAAGGAGATTGCGAAAAATGCAAAATACTCCAAGGACAATCAAATACAGCGGTATCTTCGGTTGGATCTTGCAATCATCTTTGTACTGCACGCCTAAAAAATCAACATTAAGGATTGTACAGTTTCGTCAACATCATCTTTATGTGATAAGCACTAAATTATGAAACTATAAAGTTATTCAATCTATCAATATGTTCAAGCAGAGTGAACGCTATAGTTTAGAACGGTGTGTACTGAGTGTGCTTAGGGCGAACTGT
Source organism: Pseudorhiza aurosa (assembly GCA_964026355.1). Lineage (NCBI taxonomy): Eukaryota > Metazoa > Cnidaria > Scyphozoa > Rhizostomeae > Lychnorhizidae > Pseudorhiza > Pseudorhiza aurosa. The sequence continues at coordinate 10,345,589 of OZ032114.1, read as the reverse complement.
GTTCGCAAAATGGCGAGTACTGAGTAAAGACTGCTAAAATTTCCAATGTCGCCCAATCTTAGCAAAATAGAAAACTATATTGCCTGTAGCTGTGACAAATATTGATGATAACAACTAATTAATAAGTAGCTTAGGCTGCCGGCCACTTGGCAAAAGAAATAAGATAGGGTCGATTTGGATTCAAAACCGTTCACTGGGGATGCGCATCAAGTACATTCCCAGTGTTGGGCTAGAGCACAGAAAAATGGGGAGGATCGGCAGCAGGAAGGCTACCCAGCTTAGATAGATAGATATGCATAGATAGATAGATAGATAGATAGATAGATAGATAGGCATAGATAGATAGGCATAGATATATAGGCATAGATATATAGGCATAGATAGATAGATAGATAGATAGATAGATAGATAGATAGGCATAGATAGATAAATAGGCATAGATAGATGAATAGGCATAGATAGATAAATAGGCATAGATAGATAGATAAATAGATAGATAGATAGACGATCATCATTCAACTCTTTATCACCACCGTAACATCTGAAATTAGCAGTTAGACCCTTCAGCCCACAGTCTCCAACCGTCGCGAGCTGCCCTTTCCTCTATAATTAGTGTTTCCCACAACATTCACGTTTCTTCTTACGAAAGCTACCTAGCTTGAAAATCTGGAATCCTCCGTGATAGACTATGCAATTTGTAGTAGTAGATGGAGGCCACTCAGGTGGGATTCAAGCTAGACGAAGGCAAACTTTGGATTCAACACAACAACACTAAAAACATAAAAAAATGAACAGAAAGTATTAAAAGCATTACATCTTACCAATAATTATGCAAGCTACTGGGATTGCAAGGAAGAGTGCCAAGCAGACAAAAAAACCAACTGAAAAAAGAACCATTTCAAGCTTAAAACAGTTCTGAAAATGTAAAACAGTAGCCACAAAAATTTTATCCAGCATAATTTTATCTTACAATTATAAAGAAAAGGACATACTCTATCAATTTGAGAAATATTTTTGTCGACTTCTATTGATACTGGCAGGATTCATTTTAAAGCATGATTTTGATTCAAAACTGTAAAAGCCGATGCAAATCTGCCTTGCCTACAAAGGGCCTTTATTAGGTATAGGTATGCGTCAAATACTCTATTTTGAGCATAGCAGAAACTAGAGACAGGGCTCTGAGTTTTTTCTAGGGAAGTGGATTTTATGAGGTGGTTTCCCGTTGCCTTCCTTGCCAATGGTGCTTTTATTGTGATGCATGGAGGGATCAAACTCACGACCCCTGTGTCATGAGTTTGAGTGTTTAACTATCACACCACAGCACCACACCAGGGTCTTTCTTAACAATGGCTTAAAATTGAAATATGATATTTTGCTCCTCAGGGTATCTTCTTTGTAATGTAGTCAAGTAATGTTGTAGGTAATTCCTCTTTCATTCTTTAAGAAAATATACGGTCTCAGGTAGATCGTTCAGATCAACAATGACAACTTCAACTGATGTTCTATCTCTCATTGATTATTCTTTTGCTTCTTCTCACTTGTGCTTCTCTCAGTGTTTACCAGTTTTTTGAATTCATTTTTGTAAAAAAATGGATATATTATTATGGTTTACTATGCTTAGAAGACACATTACTTGTGATACATGTGGGAATCTTTTCAAAGAAAATCAATCTCACTTGTACTGAAGAAAAAAATTGCCAAATTTTTGAAAAACTCAAGGACACTGTTTGATTCCTTCTTCACTCTTTGTAAATCACCAAAAATGCTTTGATATGTGGGTGGTGCCTCAGCTGTTGAAACAAGCAAATGTCCATCACTATAACCAATGTATGGAGAATATCATCAATAAGATAATATACTTATATGTAGAGGTACAATAAAATATTCCAAAAACTTAAAAATGGCAAGCCTTTATCTTCAAAGAGAAAGGTTTTTCAAAGGAGTTAAATTTTTTTCCAACTCATTAGCATATATGTATAAGAATATATATGACTGAGTTTATATGTAATGAAAGCTGCATTTATCTTAAGATAGTTGGGTAAAACAACCAGGTTATACCTTGAAATGGGAAAGAGAAATAATGATTATCATTTGGGAGAAAATTAAAGGTGAAGATCTTAGCCTTTAACACAGAAGCAGAAAAAATTTACATAACAAGTCACAAAATAAGCAGAACCTTACAAGCTATTTTGATTTCAAATATTGGAATACCTTTTAAACAACTAAGCAGACAGCAAATATCTTAAGTAGATATCAAACAGTCTTTTGTTAGGATTTTGATCAACAAAATGGGGAGGCAGGGCTTTTGACACTGAGGAGAATTTGCTTATAAAGCAGCATCCATATCTTTCCCATTGATGCGACCATGCTTTGCAATTCCTACGCATATAATTGCAAAAGACTAGTAACCTCTTTCATCTAGCTGTGGGTGAAATTGTTCCATTTAACATTGGACAAATGGCAACAATCTCACCAACAAGCTATTCTGACAGCAAGATAGCCTTAATTTAGACATTATCATTAGGCCCAAGAAAATAATTTTCAACTCAGAATCACAATCAAAGAAGCTGAACAGAAGAGATTTAAAAATGGAAATATCAAGCTGTTAATGATTGACTACTTCAATGATTTTCCATTCAAAGGGAATGAAAATCATTATTCTACATAATTTGGCCTTTAGGTCTGCATTGCTTCCACACTGAATAACAAAGTCTCTTGGGACTCCCATTTGCAGAAGCTTTGTTAGCATTTACAAATAATTTTAACATTTAATTTTGAGCAACAAGAATTTATCGTTTTGGCTGCGAATTAGGTTTTTAAATTTTCATTGAATCACGGGACCCCTGCGCAAGGGATCTATTTGTTCAACTGAGTAAACGCTTCCATAAGGTGAGCTATTCATGATATGGGATAGCAGCACACAGATATTGGAAAGAGTGATGTAAAGGTGCAAAGAAATGTGTACTGCCGCTTTCAAAAACAGTTCTGGGAAATAACTTCTGACGTTACGCAATAAATCATAGAATACAACTGTTGGGAAAATGCTAAATTCAAAATCACTTACGAGGTGAATTGGTTGCTATTGCAGATTCATAACTTGGAGGAGGTTCATCAACCATGCCTGCATCATTCCTCCCTATAACAGATGCCTGTACAGAAAAAATTATTATTATTGATATGTGTATGTATGTATGTATGTACATAAGTGTGCATATGTTTGTATGTATGTATGTATGTATGTATGTATGTATGTATGTTTGTATGTATGTATGTATGTATGTATGTATGTATGTATGTATGTATGTATGTATGTATGTATGTATGTATGTATGTATGTATGTACGCATGTATGTATTGCATACTCGATTTGAGCATTGCTGCGTCGCATACTCAATTTTTAGCGTAGCAGAAACCAGAGACAGGGCTCTAAGTTTTTTCTATGGAAGAGGAATTCAAGAGGTGGTTTCCTGTTGCCCCTCAGCCATGGTGCTTTTTAAGTGACACACGGAGGAATAAAACTGATAACCCCTGTGAGTCTGGATGCTTTAACCACTACACTGCAGCACCACTCAATGTATAAGCACACTAATCCTTAATGTAATGGCCTTTAATCTACACTTTTGCTGAAAAATTGCAAAGCGTATTCCTTTTCAAGCATTAGAAAAAAGACAATACCTCAAGCTTTTCTTGGTCACTTGACTTTTGTGAGATGGCGCATTCCTCAAAAATACTGTTTAGCCTCTGAATCCATGCAGGATTTGAGCTCAAAACCCTTGGGCTATAAGCTTGCATACCTTAGCCATTACATTATGGCCTTTTGCCAAGTATTATTCTAACAATCTGATAAGGAAACTAATTGTTATCTTACAGCTTTCGGAAAGGCTCCTTTCCTAGAAGCATTTATAAACCCAATGTACTTTAGGTAGAGCAAATTTAGCAGTGAAAACCAAGCTGTTCTGGATTTGTCCTATTATTATCATCACTGTGATGTTATTCTCATTACCATCATCACTATCACGGCTATGGCTACCAGTACAGCAAACCTGTATGTTCCCTCTCCATTGCATAGAAAGTGCCATAATTAATTTGAATTTATCAAAATATCCAAAGGTTGTCCCAAATTACCCTGGTTTTCCCTACATATTCATATAATTATAATCATGATTAAGAATCTATTTTGTATTCAATGCCATAAGCTTGCTACTACTGATTGCACATCTTGGCATTTTTAAGATAGCCAGATCACGCGTAGAACTTGACTCTCTCCAATATACCAGCTGACATTCTTAGCGTTGTCTAGTGTTTCTGTGTTACATTCCTTGTAATATACATGAATACATGCGAGTAAATAATCTGATATCCCTGGCATCTATCTGCTACAGTATAATGAGAAAAATGTATGCGGTGCTTGGGCATTTTTGTCCTCCTAACATTCCCGAATCCAGCTCCACATGAAGACAGCGTGTTGACTTGGTAGGCAAATGTAGGCGATTGAAATAGCGGGTTACTTGTGGCGTTAAACGGGATAAATCTTATTGATAGAATGATTTAACCAAAGCGAAGCTAAATCAGATTCAGAAAGAATATGACAGTATCACTTTCGTTTATTCATAAATACGCATTATTAATTGCTACTGGCAGATTCTATTTGATAATTGCAACAGGTCACAGTTAAGCTTGTTGCGTCTCATAAGGAAGCCATTGGACACATCACATCTAAAATCAGACATGTAACATTAAAACAGAGAATTGAATATCAGTGTACTATATGCATACCATTTTAATTCTTGTATTTCGCTGACTTTCGACGATTTGCTGGCATCCTACAAAACCTTCGTCGGATCAATAGGTTTTGGTGCTTCAATATTGAAAACGAGGCAATTAGGCACCCAACAGCGATTTCTATCAGAAAAATTAACTTTGTCCTTTCAGTAATAATCAATATTTATCATCGTCGAGTAATGGCGTGCACACGTCCGCTACACACGCTCTGGTTTGTCCGAATTTACTTGGCTTGCAACACATCAGAGCTTCGTTCGCGTACAGAAAAATCCAAAGTTATTAAATTATTCAAGATGTTTAATTACAACCTACGCTACTTTCTTATAACCCGGAACTTCTTTCATATTAACAAATATTTACTAAATAATACAACTTGCTCTCTTTTTTTCTCTCTTAAATTTCATCGTTGTTAGTTGTTGTAAGCCAGCCAAGCGCAAGTTACCTTTTTAGCAAGACTTGTATTTGTAACATTTTAAATATTTAATAAAAGAATGAAGTTTGAAAAAAAAGCATTACTGCTATCCTAGTAATCATCACCATTATCATCACAATCACTACCTTATCGTTGCTATCACTACGAACACTGGCACTCAAATAAGTATACCCTTCCAAGTTATTAAGAGTACGTACAGTATAATAACGTTAAATTTCCCCCATCAAATTCATTGGGGCAAAATTAGGCTAGCTAACCCACCCGTCTCCATTCCCGAAGGAGTTTCCAGCCTATAGGATGAGTTTTCAGAGCTATTGTGATGACTTGCTTTGTAACTCAAATGAACTTTGTTTCAATTTGTTAGTAACATTTTTCTTCTTCTGATTTTCGTGACTGTAATGTTGCAGGATTTTTAAATCTTACGTAGATTGCTTGCCAATATACATAGTACTCGGCATGGCTTCAAATCTCAGCATTCACTGTTTATTGAGAAATTATATCCCTTGCCTCATCACTTCAAGAGCATCTGCTGTCAGCGATGGGATCGCTATTGTTTTTCCTGTATCCAGAGGACTCGATACGCCGTACGACTTGTAGCCTTGGCTAAGTTTTTTGAAATACAATTTAGATTGCATTTGTATTAAAAATTACCGATTGGAATAGATAAATCACGTGAATATTCAAAATTAGACTTTACAGGTGAGTTTATATGACTAATACAGTAGCATTTGTGGCAGAATAGAAAGGTAGCGATAAACTCCCAATTTTCTTATGCTGTCGTGATCATTCTTCGTTATAAAACCAACTTTGAGTTCCATAATATTAAGAAGTAGTCCGTAGCCAGTGACAATGGCAGGGAAAGATACAATGCTAATAATAACAGTAACAAAATAATAATAATCAACTTAATAATAAATTTAATCCAAGTCATCATCACCATCACCGCAAGGATCATCACCCACGATGATACCTAACAAACCTTAACACTTTCTTGGTAGAAATTGCAAGGGTTTTTAACAAAGTAATCAGATGACTGTAAACAATAAATTTGTGTCTTAGTCAAACCAGTCCCTTGAAATTCTAGTAACAGCGCTTATTTCTACCCATGGCTAAAAAGACTTTTTACAATTGAGTCAAAAATCAACGAAATGGCAACAGCTCCTGGATCAGGCTTGCATAAATTCTCTGCAGCAATATAACTTGATCTACCAGCTTTTGCAGCCATGTTCACAGTTTCCTCTGCACCTCTTGCGGCAGCTTTTCCAGCCTCTTTCATTGCATCAGGTATGCTGGACGAGGCATTCCTTTGCAGGGCATCTGCTGCAGGGCAAAGGGCATCCAGCATTGTCCTATCACCTTTCTCTGCTGCTCCATACTTTTTGACTGCCTCAATACCATCAAAGAGAGCTCTGGCAACAGTAAGGGTGTCTGTACATGTCTTTAGGCCCTTTCCTGATGCTGTAAGGAGCAGACTAAAAATGGCTCCTGATGTACCGCCCATTGATGCCTCTAGTAGTGATGAAAGTGCAAATACTAGCTGTGCAGCATCATCAAGGGGCAACAGAGTAGAGTCCTTGCTTCCGAGGTGGTCCTTTATTGCTCTGGCTCCCCTACTTAAAGTTGAACCACAATCACCATCACCAGCAGCTCTATCTAGCTCATTCAATTTTTCTTCATTTTCAAGAACTGTTTTACAAATAGCATCCAAGCAATCAAAAATCAACTGTCCATTTGGTGTCTCTACCTTTGACTTTTCTTTCAAAGCAGCTTCAACGTCCCTGCCTTCCAGGAAGCATTCACTTGGATTGGATACTTTGCCAGAAAACTGCCATCCTGAAGTCTTTGTATCTTTATCAAGGTACATGAGCAGCTCCTCAGAGGTTTCCAAAAGAGAAATTGATGCTCCTGCCATCTCAAGAGACGTCATCAATGCTCCAACATAGAAGCGGTCTATCTTTATCCCCATGGATGTCACATACTTCATAATTTCTCCTGACAATAAGCTCATCTCAAGGTTGGATGTTCCACCAAGGTTATTCAGGATTATGGCTACTGACTTTCCAGCAAGGTTTCGCATATATTCACTGTTTAACAGATGGTCTATCATCATCTTGACAATTTCTTTAGCTGGTTCAAGGCCAATTCTCTTTACACCAGGTTCCCCATGTATTCCTAGTCCAAACTCAATTTCATCTGGAGGGATTTGAAATGTTGCTTTTTGGCCAGGTACACTACAAGGTGACAGGCTTATGCTAATTGTCCCCATATTCTTGATAATTTTATTCAAAACCTCTATGATGTCATCAAGGGACTTACCACCCTCTGCCATGGCACCAGCAATTTTATGCACAAAAATTGTCCCACATAAGCCCCTCCTTCCAGCACTTTTGTCTTTACTGGTCAAAGCACAATCTTCACCAATTACAACCATCTCTGTTCTTATCCCTTCAGATTTGGCCTTCTCAGCTGCCTTGCCAAAATGAAGCCGATCACCAGTATAATTCTTCACGACAAGAAGGACTCCACTGGGTGATGCACATGCTCGTATAGCTGCTAATACTGCTCCTGATGTTGGAGAGGCGAAAACATCACCACAGACGGCAGCTGTTAACATTCCTTCCCCAACATACCCTGCATGAGCTGGCTCATGTCCACTTCCACCCCCGGATATAAGGCACACTTTACCAGCTTTTTTTAACTCTTCAATATCCTTTCTAATCACAACGTTGTGCTGCTTCATCAAGGATACATTGGGGGTGACCAGTACAAAACCCTCAAGAGCATCTTTGACTGTCTCTGAAGGATTGTTTATCAGCTTCTTACCGGTTGCTACTGACATCATGAAGTATCTATCTTGTCTACAGACTGCTGAGCCTCAAAGTAAATGAAAGCCAAACAATTTGCTGCGTACGTATCCAAAGGTTCGTGCGGCGAATTCGCTGCCGGATTGCTCCCGGAAGTAATGTGAATGCAAACGAGGCCGTCGTAGGGAAGTTCTTTTAGACGAAAAAGAGCAGAGTTGTTTATCACGCTTCAAGTTGCTAGTCTCAAATATGGTATGGAAAAATATTCCTTCAATCTTTTTATTTTAGCAAATTATTTTTTTTAGTGAGTTATGTTGGGGAAAGGCCACGGTGGCCTTTTTTTACAAGGCTCCTGCAAAGGGATAAAGAAAAAAGCGAAAGGCAAAGAGGAAAGAGACCAGATCAAGTTTATTGATCTTAGATTTGAAAGATATGTCGAGGAAAGGCCATGGTGGCTTACACAAAGCCCCGACAAAGGAAGAAAGAAGGGGAAGTTTAAGAGTAAAGAAGTATCGGATGAAGTTTATTGATTTTAGAGTTTAAGGATTGTAATTTGTAGGATTCAGGAAAGGAAGAAGAAGAAGAATTGGGAAGAATAATAATTTGTGGGATAGCGTTCGTGGATTCGGTAGTGAAACTTGGAAAGGGTATGAGTCAGTTGGAAAAATTGTGGTATGGAAAAATATCCCTTCAACTACGTAACAACGGTTTGAATATGAGCTTTGATACGCTTTAAAATGTCGCAATGAAGAGCTACATGGGTAAATACCCAATGTACGATATCTTCAAAGATAAGGGAAAGCAGGGAGTTGCCAGAATTCCCCCCAAAAGGGTGCCAAGTTCCCCAACAAGGGACTAGATTGTTAATTCACAGAAGATTGCGCTTGGTAACAATTATCACAGACTTCAATTGTTTCCACAGTAGAGGGAAATTCCTGTGGGAAGCTATGGCACCCCTGCCCCCTATGAGGCTACTCCTGAGGGAAAGGCGAATGAGACTAGCAAGATACTGCTTGAGAAACAATGAGGAATAGTCATCTGAACTTGCACTCTGTCAGCAACTAAAAGGGGTGACGAAAAGACGAAACTGTTAAAAAAGTTACATTGACGCTCTGCATGAAGACGCTAGGTTTGATTGAGACGTAAGAAATTGTGAAGCTCTGATGGACAGGGATTATTACAAGAAGAAGATTTGTATATGTGAGCTGACGTTTTACAAAAATGAAAACAGGCTAAAATATTTAGGAGGAAATGACGCATAAATGAAGCTTTGTGAGATATCATCTTTTGACTGTACTATTTGAAATTTCCTTCTTTAAGATACAGAAGGCAAAGGTTTGAGTAAAAACGTCTTCAGTTATTCCAAAGTTTCTGACAAAGACTCGGCATTCTGTAAGATTCATTTCAAAGTCTCGAACGAGGACTCGGCATTCTCTAAGACGAGTTGAAGTGAAGATAATCCCTGACCCGGTCAATTCAGAGATGGTACCAGCGTGCGCGGGGAACCTTGTGTAGCTTGAAGATAAGAAAATCCTCCATTGATGGACGTATGGTGGACAACTTTAGCTATTGAAAAACCTCATGCATATTGTTATCAAGTAAATGTGGATCATGTTGCTAATTGGAAACAATATCTAAAGTCCCGCCTGTTGACCCAGGCTTGTCTAATGCTAATTGGCTCAGATTAGTGTCTGGTTTTCATTTTTGCAAAGGCCCTGGCCTTATCTAGACTCCTCCGTCTAAGCTTGTTACAGCCACTTTCCCTCAGTTCTTCTGACAAGGCGCTGGACTTAGTCAGTACACTATAATGCTCAAATTTCGATCCATTAAGGCCGATTTTCTTAAGCATCTTTCTCTCAGTGACCTAGACACAACGTGGTATATAGGAAAACACACATCTGACTTACTTTCAAGCATATACCGCATGCTTGCAAGGAAAGAAGCGATTATGTCACCTGGCAAATGCGTTCTTTTCTTTGATACTTTATTCACTCTTCATCGAGTCCTTCCTTCAAATGTGCTTTGAGGGAAAGTCGTTGCAGAATTGATTTGATTTTGAATATGATGACATTGGTTTGAAAAAATCGAAACGAGTTCATCAGAAAATGTGTGATAACGAAGAAAGGAATAATAGCAAAGATCTGAGAGAGCAGACAGCGATGGTTTGACTACATCAAGAGGAAAGAGGGTAACTAGGAAATTCAAGGGATCAGGAGTCTTGATGTAGGGTGTAGCAAGCAAGGATGCCAAAGGAGGAGATGAGATAACAGCATCAAGGGAGATCAGAGGGTGCTAAGATTGTGGATATCCATGACAATGGGGCCTATACAAGAGAGGCAGAGGCATACAGTATAGAAGAGAGGCAGAGGCATACAGTATAGAAGAGAGGCAGAGGCATACAGCATAGAAGAGAGGCAGAGGTATGCAGTACAGAAGAGAGGCAGAGGCATACAGCATAGAAGAGAGGCAGATGCATACAGCATAGAAGAGAGGCAGAGGCATACAGTATAGAAGAGAAGCAGAGGCATACAGTATAGAAGAGAGGCAGATGCATACAGTATAGAAGAGAGGCAGATGCATACAGTATAGAAGAGAGGCAGATGCATACAGTATAGAAGAGAGGCAGAGGCATACAGTATAGAAGAGAGGCAGAGGCATACAGCATAGAAGAGAGGCAGAGGCATACAGTATAGAAGAGAGGCAGATGCATACAGTATAGAAGAGAGGCAGAGGCATACAGTATAGAAGAGAGGCAGAGGCATACAGCATAGAAGAGAGGCAGAGGCATACAGTATAGAAGAGAAGCAGAGGCATACAGTATAGAAGAGAGGCAGATGCATACAGTATAGAAGAGAGGCAGATGCATACAGTATAGAAGAGAGGCAGAGGCATACAGTATAGAAGAGAGGCAGAGGCATACAGCATAGAAGAGAGGCAGAGGTATGCAGTACAGAAGAGAGGCAGAGGCATACAGCATAGAAGAGAGGCAGAGGCATACAGTATAGAAGAGAGGCAGATGCATACAGTATAGAAGAGAGGCAGATGCATACAGTATAGAAGAGAGGCAGATGCATACAGTATAGAAGAGAGGCAGATGCATACAGTATAGAAGAGAGGCAGATGCATACAGTATAGAAGAGAGGCAGAGGCATACAGTATAGAAGAGAGGCAGATGCATACAGTATAGAAGAGAGGCAGATGCATACAGTATACAAGAGAGGCAGAGGCATACAGTATAGAAGAGAGGCAGAGGCATACAGTATAGAAGAGAGGCAGAGGCATACAGCATAGAAGAGAGGCAGAGGTATGCAGTACAGAAGAGAGGCAGAGGCATACAGCATAGAAGAGAGGCAGATGCATACAGCATAGAAGAGAGGCAGAGGCATACAGCATAGAAGAGAGGCAGAGGCATACAGCATAGAAGAGAGGCAGAGGCATACAGTATAGAAGAGAAGCAGAGGCATACAGTATAGAAGAGAGGCAGATGCATACAGTATAGAAGAGAGGCAGATGCATACAGTATAGAAGAGAGGCAGAGGCATACAGTATAGAAGAGAGGCAGAGGCATACAGCATAGAAGAGAGGCAGAGGCATACAGTATAGAAGAGAGGCAGATGCATACAGCATAGAAGAGAGGCAGATGCATACAGCATAGAAGAGAGGCAGATGCATACAGCATAGCAGAGAGGCAGATGCATACAGCATAGAAGAGAGGCAGAGGCATACAGCATAGAAGAGAGGCAGATGCATACAGCATAGAAGAGAGGCAGAGGTATGCAGTATAGAAGAGAGGCAGAAGCACGCCTGATGCAGAAATAGACAATGCTTCAGATCTTTTCCTATGGCAGATCCTTCCCCTTGATGCTTTCTTATTTCTGAGTAAAAACCTCTGTAGTTCCAGTTGATTTCTACTTTTGATGGTTCTTCTTAACTGCATTTTGCACGATGATATGTAGGAATCACTGTTTTAATCCTTTATCATAGATGAATTATATTGCTAAATAAGGGCGACCGAGAGTGATCTGGCAAACTAGCATGCAAAAAAAAGGTGGACTTAATCACGGTTACGGAATGTGTCAGGATGGTGGAAGATCATGGGGCATGAAAAGAGTAATGAAGTGATTCCGACAGACCTGAGACTACAAGAATGAGTTGACTTGAATGTTCAACTGATTTTATAAATTGCATCTTAAGAGTTCATAGCATGCGGAAATTGATAGGTCTCCTTCGTTTTGTTGGTCTTTGTAACCAAATTTGTTTTGATACTCTTATCTTAATTCAGTCGATGTCCGTTTCAAAGAACCTTAAGGATTCTGATTGGTTACTTTTAATTGTTCTGGTGCGTATCTGAGAAGCAAGTTTTCCAATAGCATTCTAATTCAGCGATTTCATGATTGCTTTTCCAATTTCTCTTTTTTAAATGAATCAGATCCACCTTCAAATGGATTGATTGTTTAGCATCCTCTTACTGCATCTTTTGTTTCATGTAATTTTTCCTTGCATGCTATTTTTCCTTTAGATTGACGAAATTCTGACCATTTTTATCGACAATTAAGCTGTTTGCCTCCATAGTCGTTTTATATCTTACTGGCTTAAAAATCTTAGAGTCTCTTTCAGTTTTTCAATGGCCTTGCAGAGGTTGACCAGCTTCCTATCCTTGTCTAGTTTTCAATTTTCTATGTGTTACAGCACATTGCTTCCTACTTCATTCATTCTCTTATTTGATCTTGTCCAAGTCCCAGCTAGCATTGGCTCAGTGTTTTGACCGGTGGGGACACTGGGCGAGGAAGTAACGGAGGATTTTATCGTTTGTACTCTCCCGGCCAAAGTCCCTGTTTCCAAAATTTTCGACATTGTAGCTTTGCATCTACTACGAAACAAGTTTCGTTCTTTCGTTCTTTCTTTCTGTCTTTCTGTCTTTCTGTCTTTCTTTCTTTCTTCTTTGTATGTAGTTTTTAATGGTATCTCTGAATTAAATTTACTTCTATATCTTTTTAGGATTGCAATCAGGTAGTAAGAATCTTTGTTCCTCGGGGTATCATCTTTGTAGTAAAGTAAAATGTCTTTTAAGTAGTGCAGTAAACAGTTCGTCATTGCAAAAATTGTATATTAAATATGAAAAAGTTCTTTCAAAGCATAATTTTGAATCTATTTCCTTTTGTTCTGTGGAAGAGTTTAAGCGCCATAACAGAATTCCTGCTTACTTTGTTACTTTTTGATGTAAATAGCAATTTTTTCTGCTGCTTCTGTTGCCTGTGGTCATCAGAGTAACCCAGGATGATAGTCTTTCTCCTTCTGATACATTTGTTGATTTCATTCTACTTAAACAGTTGTTTGTCAGCAACAGAAGTAACTTAACTCGACTTAGAACTTTCTATTGTTTATTCCATGAGATCATTCTTTAAAGATAACATACATTTCTATCTGTGAGGACGCTGTGACGAACTTGTGGTCGCTTGATGCAGCATTTTGAAGCGACTTTTTCTTTCATTCCATCATTTTGGGATGGATTTAATTTCATTTGACAAAGATGTCTCTTTATTGATCCCCATGTTAATGAATTGCATTTCTTCTTTTTCAACCATTGCTTCATAATAGCAAAAAATGCGCTAAACAGAACTCTAACAGCTGATCTCAATGTTTTCTTTTCATTACGATTTTTATACTATTGCTAGCTTTTGATCGGATTTTTTACATCTTCAGGGTTTCTCTGTTAAATAAAAGTATCGACTGTAATGAATAGTGATATTTACGGTCTCTTTGAAAAAATTCTTCTTTTATTAAATTTTAGGTGCAGATTTATATTCTTCTGTTTTCGCTTTAAGCATTTGGTGCCACTTTGATTTACGAAAATTGCCATAGAGCGTTGATATTTCTTTAAAATCTATACATTTTTCAACTTCTCGCCATCCATGGCACAGGGGAAGGTTAATTGAGAGTGTTTTTCGTGAGGGTGATGCATTGGTATAGTGCTGCAGCATGTGTCATAAAAAGACACCATTAACGGGGAAAGCAATTGGAACCGATCATTTTAATATCCATTCCCCTAAGTAAATCTCAAAGCTTTGACTCTGGTTTCCGCTAATGTGGGACAGATTTGCAGTTTCCTCTAATTCCTGGAAATAAGGAATTTTCTGCTTGTTCTTCACACCGTCGTTTTTGTTGCTAAGATTATGTACCCATTAAATTGTTACTTTTATAGTTTTCAATACTCTTTTGATTTCCTTTATATCTTGCAGACTGAAACTAGATTCGTGCTATTCCTTCTTGTATCAAATTATTCTCCATCAATTCATTACATTCCTAATTACATTTCCTTTAGCCTTTGATTTATAGCAATTCCACATCAGCTCTTTTTAGTTGCCAGATTTTTAACCTTCTTTGAGAAATAAAAAATGTATGCATGTATGTATGTATGTATGCATGTCACATTTTATTTCAAATTTAATTCGCTAAGGAATCAAATTGGAATAGCACTAATTAAATGTTTCTTCAATCTTATTCTACCCTCTTTACATTACTCAGTCTAACATTCTACGATAATTTAATGCCAAGTATTGATCATAAAATTGCTCATCTATTACCCTTGATATACCATTTTCCATTGAATTCTAAATTCTAAATTTCAATTCCATCTTGATTGTGCAAGGTTTGTTTACTCTCGCATTCTTTAAACGCTTCTTCTCATTCTGCTGCCTTTTATTTGCAGAAAATCTTTAATTCAGTTGATTTTATACATTAAAAAAATGCTGGATTTTTTATCGAATAGTATTTCAAATAAAAAAAACAGGAAAAGAGAGTCTTCAGACTATTTTTTTAAAAAGTAAAGAAAAAATAGGAAGATGGCGCATATGTTTACTATCAAGGACCGGTTTTTAATTAGCAATAATGTAGTTTAGAATTTCTGCATCATTCTTCTTTCGCTGCTAAACCAATACCTCTAAGTGGACCATTATGGAAATGAGGTCATTTTGAAATTTTGATGCTGTCCGTGCCACTGAAATTAAATGTTTATCTTTTTTCATTTTGATAATTGCATTTAATTCTTTTCAACTTTTAGAACTTGTAAGTAGAATAAATGTGAAGAATTATGTATACATACATATGCAAATATGTATAGGGGAGGTCAGTCATTCAGACCACCAGGCAAGAGCAGCTAAGGTTAATTCCCTATACAATCCGAGAAAAGTATTGAAAAGTTGACAGAGGAAGACAAGATTGCTGGAAAAAAGAGCTAGAAGCAGGGCAAGAATGGCCGTTGTGGAAATTTAGCATTAGGCCCTATTAGCTAGAAATTTTCGCTGCAAATGATTTGCTTGATGCTACTAGAGGCAAAAATGGCTTCAAGTCTTGTCACTAACTTTCAGATTTAATAGGAAATTTGAACAAGAGGAAGATTCATAATGTAGTGACACTTTTTTAAATTTCAGAACAATTGTAAAAGTCATTTGATTGAAAAATTTGACAGTCGCGTGGTTGCTTTGAGCGCCAGTGTTCAACAGGAATCAGTTAATCATATAAAATTGTAACAAGAACGATGGAGATAAATTAAAGAAGGTAAAGATCTGATTCATAGCTAGATGTTGAAATCCAAAAGTCTTCCATTAAGTAAAAATTATTCATTAGACAATTGAAGGCTGAATGAAGAGTATTTAGAAAGAAAAGGAATAAATATTAGCACGAAGTCACTAATTTGATTAAATTGTCCACAAGCAGAAGCACCTGTGACTGCTTTCGCAACGAAGACTTGCTTGAAAAAAAACGTCTTTCTATACTGATTAAGAAACAGTTGCAGATAGCACACGAGCATCATGTCTGTCTTCAATCATAACTTTCTTATAAGCAGCCGTCAGCCGAACTAGACTTATCGTCATTTAGCTGGAAAACTCGGTGATTTTCATCATAAATGTTTGATTATCAGGTTTCTCCTGCGATGCCTTTGTTTTGCGCGAGGCGTTAGGCTGTCGGTCTGCTTTAACAGTTACGATTGAGGAATGGCGATAAACACAATATACCATTTAACTAGTGTGCGGTGCGACAGTGACAGTCATCTCGATACATCTTGCTTAAATGTTTGAATAAATGGAACAGAGATTGGCAGAGATAACGTATACTTCATTCTTCAGTGCTCAAAAGACAAGTTGGTTTGGATGCATAATTTATTGTAATCTGAAGGAAGCTGTGAAATCCTTCGCTAAGACTCCATAAAATTTAACAGATTTATAATCAATAATTGATGCGGAAAACACCTTTCTCTGCTGCAAACTCCTCAATGAACATGAGACTTTTTAATGATTTATTGCAAACTTCTTTTAAAAATTCTCATTAAAGCCTATGCATATTCTTCATCCGCAGTTTTTGATAGCAATGGAAGCATGGTTGAAGTTATGAAACACTGTAGAAAACTGGTGCTGCCCATTGCATTTTCATTTCAGGTGAAAAGAGAAGGCAGTGTTTAAATAATAGTAAATGATTCCAAGGAACCCATTGCAGAAAGAATTTATCGTGACAGGAGAATTTAACTGCAAATGCAGATGATCATAGTATTTGATGACAAGCAAATGTTCAGGATATCATGACATGAACCATTAATTCAGGATAATTCAATATAGTTAAGTAAACAAGAAAATCTTTGCTCTGATTTTCATTCAAAAAATGGAGAAGTTGAGTCAGCTCACTTAGTGGAGAAATTCAAGTTTAATTTAATTCAAATTCAAATTTGAGATTATGTTATGGTAATGGAAACTTTTTATTCGAATTCAAATTAAGCTGCAATCAAAATCTCTCTAATACGCATGCAGATTGAAATTGGCTACCTTGGCTTAGTGTTACAAGATTAGTCTAAAGTGATGGTAAATAGGAGAGACATTTATTTACATATTTATATATGAAAATTGTTATATCTATAGAGAAGGGCAAATCTAATAGAGAAGAAGGTCTGGCTTGCTCCGAGATTTATTTCTGCAGCAAAAGATGTAGTAATCGGTACAAACAGCTATGGCAGACAATTTTGAGATGAGGAAGAATGAAGGGAATGGCAAAGTTTAAAAACAGTTGTTTTGGGAAAGGCCATGGCGGTCTATACAATGTCCCAGACAAAAGAAGAAAGTGAGTGGCTAAGAGGTAAGGGAGACAAGATCAAATTCATTGACTTATGATTTGAAAGAGGGAAGGTTGTGGGACTTGGCAAAGGAAGAGTAAGGCAAGACGTTCCCTAAATTGCATGTCTGGTGATGAATGCTAATTTTGGGATAGATTTCGTGGATTAGCCAGTTAAACTTGAGAAGGGTGTAATTAAGTCGAGCTTCTGGTGTTCCTGACACGCCTAAGAGGATCGGGAATGATATTCCTGATCTACTGAGAGCAATGTCTGTGAAGGAATGTTAGTTAGGAGCAGAGCGTCCTTGTTCGGTTTTATACTTCAGTTGGATTCAATGCTCATGTCTCGCGTTCTGCGAAGACATAAAGAAATAAATGACCGTGAGAACAGGGACTTATTTAAAATTTCATTTTGATATATGCAGCTTACAATCTAGACATAAAAATACAAATTCCTTTAATGATAGCTAATTTTTATTCGGCTGACCAATGATGATAATTATAATTTTAATGACAATAGTAGCAATGATAAACTTTATGTTATAATTAATAATCATGATTAAAATGATGCCAATTGTAATTTTAGCAATGATAATTTCCTGTATCCTTCGAAAGGATTTAGCCGCCACTGTATGATGGAGGATTGCCACGGCACCAAATTAGTATCATGGTAGTAGCACAGCTCAACTTGTTGTAACTTGGCTGAAGTAAGTGGTCAATTCTGTGTACTTAAAATTGTATTTCAACAAGATTTGCTATTCTTATGTTTCCTTACACTGTTTAAAAAGCATTTGAACAGTAAAGATTCCACCAAAGCCAAAGGATCTTGATACAGCAGGTTCCTATCATTGATATTGCTTTAAGAATTATCTTTTTAACGATGGTTTGTCTACAAAAGGCTCGCAACCATTAGAATTAATTCGATGTAAGTAATTTTCATTGTTTAAGACTATTGGAATCGTTCAAGGAATAACTTTCTCAAAATCGAAGCTTTCCATAAAAACTAGTAGTTGTAAATGAGGTATTTCGTTTCTATGTTCGGGTAAAGATTGGAGACCAGGAGGGGAACATAACACCGCCAATGGAAGCAGAAAATTAATTGATTTTTCTTAGTGTAATAGTAATGACGTCTTGAGACTCAGTTGGGGTCTAAAGATTTCAAATTTGTGGTTCAAAATATCGAAGCAGTAATTAATCAAGACATTGTGGCTTGCCATGATTGATGATTTTTTGTATCTATCCGTTGATCTAGAGAAGAAGACCAGTTGCTCTCTCTGACCTAAGTAAACCTAAATCGTTACAACTTGGCATCCGTATCTCGAGAATCGAATTCTCTATTTCTAGCTTCACCAATTTCTCTGTACTTTTTATCACATACGGCTTGCCCAAATATAAATCTAGTGAAAACATCCTTCCCAAATGTCACCACCAAATCCACCACGTGCTCAATCCAGGAGTAATAAACGCTCGATTGAATGCTATATTGGTAAGGCTGTGTTCACACTGTACCAGATCACTTTTGATCCGATACAAAAGTGTTCCTTTTCCCTTGTGTTTACACTGTACCAGATCACTTTTGATCCGATACAAAAGTGTTCCTTTTCCCTTGTGTTCACACTGTACCAGATCACTTTTGATCCGATACAAAAGTGTTCCCTTTCCCTTGTGTTTACACTGTACCAGATCACTTTTGATCCGATACAAAAGTGTTCCTTTTCCTTTGTGTTCACACTGTACCAGATCACTTTTGATCCGATACAAAAGTGTTCCTTTTCCCTTGTGTTTACACTGTAACAGATCACTTTTGATCCGATACAAAAGTGTCCCTTTTCCCTTGTGTTTACACTGTACCAGATCACTTTTGATCCGATACAAAAGTGTTCCCTTTCCCTTGTGTTTACACTGTACCAGATCACTTTTGATCCGATACAAAAGTGTCCCTTTTCCCTTGTGTTCACACTGTACCAGATCACTTTTGATCCGATACAAAAGTGTCCCTTTTCCCTTGTGTTCACACTATACCAGATCAATTTTGATCCGATACAAAAGTGTTCCTTTTCCCTTGTGTTTACACTGTACCAGATCACTTTTGATCCGATACAAAAGTGTTCCTTTTCCCTTGTGTTCACACTGTACCAGATCACTTTAGATCCGATACAAAAGTGTTCCTTTTCCCTTGTGTTTACACTGTACCAGATCACTTTTGATCCGATGCAAAAGTGTTCCTTTTCCCTTGTGTTCACACTGTACCAGATCACTTTTGATCCGATACAAAAGTGTTCCTTTTCCCTTGTGTTCACACTGTACCAGATCACTTTTGATCCGATACAAAAGTGTTCCTTTTCCCTTGTGTTCACACTGTACCAGATCACTTTTGATCCGATACAAAAGTGTTCCTTTTCCCTTGTGTTCACACTGTACCAGATCACTTTTGATCCGATACAAAAGTGTTCCTTTTCCCTTGTGTTTACACTGCACCGGTACAGTTTCGGAGCAGTGCAGGTACAAAACTGCTCTTCTTTCCTAGCAGGTACAAAACTGTACTTGATAGCAAGGTATAAAAATGTACCGGATCATTTTATCTAGTGTAAATGCATGGCTGATCCGTAACACTTTTGCATCGGATCAAAAAGTGATCCGGTACAGTGTAAACGCGGCCTAAATATTAGCTGTCTGTGGACCAATTGTTGCAAATAAGTTGCATTGTTTGCTTCCTTGTATGAGATAAAACTAAAGAATGCTCGGTATTGTTACACCTCTGAAACCTTTTCTGCATCTTTAAAGATTTTCATTACGTTGAGGACTTCAGCACCGTGACAATGATCACATTTCATTGCTCATAAATGAATACTAAATGTCTGGCCATGAACGCTCGAAAGAACTCTTGTTATGCTTTCTACCTATAATCTGTAGGTAGATTTTAGGACACCGAGAAGCTTCTTGCTTATCGAGCAGTGTCCTGATTCATCCTCTTGATGTGATCACAGCTCGTGATCCTTACGTTTAGAATGACTTAGAGGTAGAAACTTTCCTCATTCTAGATAAAATTTAAAGCTAGAAGTGTGCTCAGATCACTGATAGTAGTAACATAGAGGAAGTACCTTGCCGCTGCACTATCTTTACAGCTATAAGATGCTGAATCAATTCAGGAAATTTCTACTGCTGATTCTACACTTTCAATCTAGCTTACATGTGATCACTTATACACATCGCAACATAGTTTGCAAACAGATCTTGTCGTTTGCAATTACTTACAGTATCAAAGTATTTCACTTCTACAAGGTTTGATAAAAATGTCCATTCAGCCTAACATTCATCTTGTAGCCCTTCACTTTCTTACGAAGCTACGCATTTACCAGCAGACTTTCTTTCCCACCTATCATTTCGCTGTTAAATCTCATCCTTATCTGTCCAAGGTATATACTCATACAAAACAATTATCGACCGTTAATACAGCGACTTGGACGTCTTTTCAAACACTGTTGATTTCTCCTTTTCACTCCTGGCACATTATCATTCCACGTCCTTTCAAAAGCCTCTCAGAAGTTTATCCACCGCCCTTATCTTTTCAGATCTAACAGCCTTTCAATTTCAAATGACGTTTGAAACATAATCATGAAACAGTATTCAATGTCAGTGACGATAGTTCTCTTGTTATGGCTAACGAAAGAGGATTACACTTCAAGTGCTTTTTATAACAGAGCCCATTCATTCTCACCGTTTCTGCTGTATCTGTGAAACCAGGGAAGACGCGCAAAAATGTTTTCAAACAGCAACTGAATGAATGTTACAATACTCTAAACAATGGTGCGATAAAACTGATAACGTTCTTCTATTAAAACTGACAAAGTCAAACAAAAATAGAAAAAATCATACAAGCCAAGAGTCGAATAAAAATGGAGTGCAAATATACCGTTGTATTAAACAGTGAATATTTGATCCTGCTTCGAAGTAAATTGGACGATCTAAATAGGATATTGGGTGAATGGAGCATGATGTTTGACAGCACAGTTGAATGCTATTTATGTTTTCAAGTTTCACAATGTTTCATAATGCCAAGAAGATGTAAAAAAAAGTCAACAGGCCGGGATTTTCTTGACAGCAAATAGGCGTAATTTTGTGTTAAAGATACGGGAGGGCAAAGTTTTGATCCTCTAAAAACATCAAGGGGTTAGTAAACCTCATTGAAGGAAAGAGAATAAAGCAGGAAAGATAATATATGTTTTTCAGAGACAGGAACTTATTCAGGCATAAATGAATGGAAGCATGGACTAGTGAATAAATGAGTGCATGTAAGAATGAACGGATGCATGAATGGACGCATGAAATAGCACACGGATGAATGAATAAAATCATAAATGAAGATGCGAATAAATGAGTAAATGAATGAATGAAGGAATGAATGGATGAATGGACGAATACATATTGGTGTTGATGATGGTGAGGTTCGTACAGGGCTGGGCGTTGTGGGTATAACGGTCTGTCGATAGAGACGCCGGTCTTAAATCATAAATGAAGATGCGAATAAATGAATGAAGGAATGAATGAATGAATGAATGGATGAATGAACGAATACATATTGGTGTTGATGATGGTGAGGTTCATACAGGGCTGGGCGTTGTGGGTATTGCGGTCTGTCGATATTGAGTGCGATGTTGAGGGAGGTGGCCGACTTATGTGATACAGGAGTGAATCAAAATATACATTTTTTGATAGAATTGTTAATATTGAGTGTGAAGAAGTCTGTGAGCCTTGCGAAACAGAATGAAAGTTGAAGAAGTTTATGTAGACCTATTAAGGAATACCTGGAAGAAGAAAGGAACAGGAATCAAGCATCGAATGAACGAATCTCTCTGAAATGAAAGATGCGATAGGAAAAGTAGACCATGCTGTTTATTAAGCATATCCCCTTGGTGACATTGGCTTCTTTCAATGCAAATTCTATTTATTTTACCTTGCACATTACCTTTTAATGACCCGCAGCTTTGAGATGGGTCACAAAAGTCACTGAACATGACGAAAATGTGCAACGTTTTCTCCTGATTTCACTTTGCAAACTTTCTTTGCTAAAGCCAAGATGAATTGGAAACATTATTTGTTAAATCAAACTGAAGCTTTGAGAAGTCAAAAATTGATGTTTATAGTCGAAATATCTATGATGGCTCACTGGGTCCCTTGAAATATGCAGCATACTTGAAGTTTTTCCCAAAATTTCGAGCTTAAATAGACTTACAACTCTGGTAGATAGTTACCTCGATCAACAAAGAGCAAAGATGGCCAGTGAATAGAAAAACTGGTACTTGTTTTGGCAAGCGATAAATATATTAAGCATGAAAAATGCTAAAAATTACTTCAGTTAGGCTGCTACGTTAAAATTCCATCTTCAAAAACTATATTTGAACAGATAAGTGGCAAGGAAGACATCAAAAAATGATTCATGACGATGAACTTGATCTTGATGGGCTATGATAATAAGCATGATTAATGATGATTAATGATTGGAATGACGATTATGATAACTATGATAAGTAGCTGAAATGATTATGAAAATCATGACTAATGCTTGGAATGATTATGATAATTATGAGCACAAACACATGCCCTTTTTTGATAACTTAAACATCTCGCATATGGTCAGCAGCAAAGTGTGTATGAGAACAGGAGACCCTCTTCTTTTTTAGATGTTTGGAAAAGGGACGGATTCTTCTCCACAAGGAAATAAAGCCATTCATTTCCTAAGAGCACATGCCACACCGACGAATCCAAGTTGCAGAAGAATCCTTTAGAAAAATATTTATTACTTCTTTCCATCAACTTTATAGCATGCTAATCTTGGTAAATCTTGCCCGTGCATAGATATGAGTTATTCGAAGCAGCAATAGACGTTAAACTTTGGTGACGTATAACTTTTTTGACCGAGTAAAACTAATCAAACAGAGATGTTGACACCATCTACCTACTCACATCACGCCCACGGAAATAATTTCTAGATTAGCCAATGACCCACATCCTTCCTACAAACAGTTTCATTGTAACGTGACTGAAGCCGAATCCTTTCTCTTGTCACTAACTCACACGGTAAGTAGAGTGGGAAGCACAGTTATAAAAAATATCACCAAAGCAAGAGACTTATATCCTCTTCGTCTTCCATCTGTAATGTCGATTGCATAGCTCATATTTACGTCAGCAGCATCAGTCTGACGAACTTGATTCTATTGCCATAGGGTTAAGTGCTTTGATTTGATGTCAATATGCTGAGTTGGCTATAGAAACATCATGCAAGAAATAGTTCGATGCAAAGCAAAGGCACTCAGAATGCAGCTGCAGTCTATTTAGTTGATGAATGTTAAAGTAAAACATGGCATCGAATGTTGAATGGAAAAGAGTATGCATAGAGTCCAATGTCAAAAGTAACATATTTTAGAATTTGGTTTATTGTAATCAATGGAGCGACTATGAAGTCAAATATGAACGCATATTCACCTTGGGCATTTTCAGTTCATCATGGCGTTTTCATTGCCTTGCACCATTTACATGCTATTTAGAAACAGAGCTCATACTGAAAAATTCAAGTCATCAAAATGTCTTCAGGTAAATCTCATTAGATTTCCATTAAGTAAGCTCAACATTGGTATGGAATATAGATCCATGGCCGTTTCGCTTTTTTGGGAACATTTTTGCAAGACTATGACACCAACTCCCATACTGAAATTAGAGAGAAGAGATGATTTAAGAATTAGATGAAATGAGATGAATTGGTGTATAGCGCTTGAACGTTATTCAACTTACCTTGTTAGGGGTGATGGGGTATCATAATTTCATTCAAGAGCCAAATAAATCAGAAAACCGAGATTGATATTTACCGTTGGCATTGGCTTTTTTTTTGTGTTTAAGAGCTTGAGATCAAGTATCAAGATGAACAGCAAATCTTTGCTTCTTGACATTGCTCAAAATCCTTGATTAATCTCAAGTCCATCAACTCACCAATGATTATTTTTCTAAAGAAATGTCATTAAAACGCTAAAGTCGATTCGATCTTGCATAACTGGACTGCATACTTAAATTTACGGTACTTAGGAGTAGATTGTGCAATTATCTCATCGCGGATTGATTGACGTCTCTTTATAACTGATTGTTTAACTAATAAGAGTTTTAACAAATCTGCTATTACATCATGTTTTGACTTCAAAACATGTTCAGATGGCCATAGTAAGTGAAATATTTGTTCTTCGATTAAACTAAGTAGATTTGTGAGAAGCAGTTAATAGCTTTATTCAATTAGTGTATCCTTTTCTACAGGAGTAAGTCGCCAACAAGTCAATTAAAGCATTTGCTGTATTAAATCAAAGTGCTGTGGATTTCATTCATCAATCACAGAATAGACATTAACTGATGTATCTTTGCTTCTTAAAAAAAATCGAGTTTGCTTTCAACTGCGACAATGCAACCTGACCTTCTTTGGAAAATGGAATTCTGCACTGTTTTCGTCTTCGTCTTCGTCTTCGTCTTCGTCTTCGTCTTCGTCTTCGTCTTCGTCTTCGTCTTCGTCTTCGTCTTCGTCTTCGTCTTCGTCTTCGTCTTCGTCTTCGTCTAGTCAGTCTCAGTGGTATGAACTCTGATGTCGTGATGAAAACTTGCTTCATATCTTCTTACGATACGACAATGGCAAATTTTTGTATGTGTAGAGTACGGCTGTTGTCGTCGTCTGCTGCTCATGCCTCCCACCAACCCGGATTCACTTTTTTGAGGTACCCAATCAAATGAACCTCTTGTAAGTCGGGTTGCCGGTAATGGCTGAGAATTGGTAGACATTTCGAAGTTCTCGAGGAACTGTCTTGAGAGCCACGTAACGTATCCCATGCCAAAGTGCTGCTGCTGTTGAGTTGTTTCATTCTAATTCTTGAAATTCCATTTCATAAAATACCGCTAACTCTAACAGCAATGATAGCTTGAAATCTAATTTAAATTTTAATAATGATAATCAAATTTAATGATAGTTTTAGTAATAATGATGATAACGGCTGCGAAATCTACGGGAGATCATTAAATACAATGTAAAAGAATTTTTCAACAGCCCGTCAGAAAAGTGACGATAAAGACTGCCAAAAAGTTTTATGCCATAAATGGCAACCATTTTCTGCAAATCGTGACGCTTTAATGGCACGAGATACTGCCGCGAGGGTGTTACATATAACAAAGATTGCTCAAGATGAGGTAGAGAAGTAAAAAATTAGGAATATACAGAAAGCACTTTTTGAAAAGCATGGCCATAGGATTTCTAAAATCAATTTTTGTCACAACAACTGGCTTTTGTGGATTTATATAGAAGTCCAAGTCGTTCTTTTTTGAAACAAAGAATCAATGAAAAGACTAAAACAGTCTCTTCATAGTCTTTAGGAAGACTATTTCAGATAATATCATTTTCCAAATGAATTGGTGCTTTTTATATAAAGAATTTATCTTGATAAGTTAACTTATCATTTCAAACCTGCTTTTTGTATTCATCATGGATGCAGATAAGTCAAATTATCGGTGATCAATTAAAAAAATAGATTAGCTGTTTGACTGAAAGTACTCATCTTATTTGTCATAGCAAAAATAGACAAGACAATCGTGGCAATGAAAGCAATATGGGAATCAGCCCCAATCAAATCATCCTGCTCTGCAGGACCAATCTGCCATTTATGGTTGCGCTGTCCAAGCCAAGAGGCCTGATTTTGAAGATATTCAATCGAAGTTAAAATATGGAAAATGTGACTTGAGTGTCCCCTGGAAATAATTACCTAAGTATCGCTGCCAAGGCTTTAATTTGGGGAAGTTTGACATTATTTCAGTTCTAGAATGGACAATATAACATTCGTGGTATATTTTCAATGGAAACCATAGAGCATTAGATCTTTTGTGCTCCCAATAGAAATTTTCTAATGCATGCATTGACGTTAGCAACGCTGCAGAGGAAAAAATTCTGCCACTCCCGGGTAAAAGGTCCTTACGAGGAAAATTTCAACTGTTAGGGATGACCCATTATCCTGGCAGAGTTGGTAGATCGTGCTATGAGACAAAATTTTAGATTTCTTAAACGGAAGGTAGTAAATACTAGATTTTTTATACGAGCTAAATATCTTAACACTGTCCTTGGCGATTTGTGGGAGACACCTGCAAGTGGGTTGGCACTACAGCCGCCATCTTGTTATTTGGGTGATCGCCAATGTTAAAAATGGATTATTGCGAACCGCAATCGAACCGCCTTCATGTCTCTCCAAGCGAATTACAATAATAAAATGATCTGCGCTTTGAAAATGCACAGCCAACGAGAACTGTCTTTACAATGCCTAAAAAGCTTAAGGCTTTTGTCTAAAATTGCAGTTTGAGAAATATCCTTTCTATTACTCTTTGCCTTGGTTTTAGGAATGACTTCACATAATGCTGTTAAAGATATTAAGCAAAGTTGATATAATTACTGCAAGTTAAGGCCCGTGCCCTTGGATTTCAACAGGAAATAGATCATTGTAGGGGTCCTAGCCAGTAGTAAGCTAATTATATTGATTGCAAAGGTGTGTGCGGCAATTCAATCAAAATTATCAATCGATTACCACTTATCTTATTTTTGATTCAATACGACAGTTAAGCGATAAGAAACACTGTTGAATGAAGATTCAAATGCTTCAGTATCAAATAATAAGAAGCTAGGAAACGATAGTGTAATTATTCGTAGCGACTGTTTAACTTCATAACGCCAGGTGGCTTTTACGCCCATAGGCTTTATGCTGAGTAGAGTGAGTACTAGTGGTGACGTTTTGCAGTGGTTAAGCGAGCGGACTCATAACAAAGGGGTCGTGAGTTCGAATCCTACTTGTGTCACAGCAACACACCATTGATGAGGAAGGAAATGGGAACTACCTCATGAACCTACTTCCACAGAAAAAACTCAGAGGCCTGTCTCTCATTTCTGCTACGCTCGAAGTCGAGTATGCGACACAAAGTCAATACTGCTTGAGTTTAGCTCAAGCAATGATCAAAGATGCTCATTTATGTGGGGGGACCAACACTAGGGAAGGCTTAAAATAGTGTTGCTACCCCCCAATTGACATGTCTGTAAAGGAGATAAAATTTGAACGGCGTATCAGCGCTCAATTCCATTGTCTGCATGTGAAGAGTATAGGGGATAGGGATAAGCCTAGAAAAGGGACGAACTTAACGGAACTGGACCTTCTTTTCATTAGTTCGAGACAATAAACAGTTGAAGACAAATTCTTACAAAAATGAGACACGTATGAAAGAAATCCATCACGCTGAATGCTTATGAGAGTTCCCTGCTCGAACGGAAATAGTTGAGCTAAGCAAACAGCTTAGTTATAGAAGATGCAAAGTAATTCTTCAGTAGCAAGATCGTGATGAAAAGCCATTTCAATCTGTTACACAAATACTTGAAGGATGATAAATATTTTCTTGAAAACTGGACTATGGCAAAGTGACATTATTTCAACTTTAAGTATAAATATATTAATTTAGTCACTGCCTTGAACCAAAGTTGAAGTAACTCTATATCCCATTGTTAACTTAGCATTCGTTTACTCAAGGGCAGAATTTGACGTGTGGCCAACTCTCCAGGCAACCAAAACAATGTATAGTCTGCTTCGGGTAGTATATGGTAAATACGGAAACACTTTTGTCAATTTATCGCGCTGTCTTTTCACAGAATCGTCCTCTACAGCATTCATTATTATGCTCCTGGGGTAAAGTAGATAAGGCCAACATGTGTTCTTCGTGCGTAGAGGTTGATGGCAGAATGGGGAATCTGGCAGCAAATCCCTTAGCTAAACGGAATTTAAGATAAAAACTTGAGGCTTGATATTCAGGATCAGCAACCCACCCAGCATTTTTTGAAGCAGCCAGTAGAAGAGGCATTCTGCTCCATTCGTACTGCATTGAGCTTTTAAACCTTTTTAATTAAGGGCCGATCTTAAGTGTTAACTTAGTCAAACTAATTTTCATTTTCATTATCAATCAATGCTAAATATAATTTTGACATGTTTAATTTACATGCAGAGTTACTCTGGAATAGATTACACTATATTACACTAGTTGCAATACATTTAACTAAAATACATTAAATGGTAAGTCTCTTCAGGTCGCAAATAGAAATTTCCATTACTGAAAATGCAGTTAACAATATAAAAAAATCAATGTTACATTGAATAAGAAATGAAAGCTGATTATCATACAAGAACGAAAATAAATAAGTGGCAACATTACCGGATGGTACCCAATAATAATGGACTCAAGAAGGGCTCTAAGAATTCCTCAACTAATCCAGAGAGCCCCCATATATAGAAAATAAAGAGAAGAAAATGACTCACTTTCAAGTATATTACAGCAACCAGATGAGGTTTATGAATTAGGCATAGGGTCAATGAAGTAAGATTGAGATTCAGACAGAAAAATCACCCAACTGGGTGGTTTATGGAGAGGATCTGTTTCCAGAGAGCATTCTGATATGATAGATGATGTCATGCCACCTAGTACATGAAGATGGCAGATTCACATTATAAACCTTTCATGGAAATTTGCAAAATGGCGTCGCAGTATGTTTCAATCATTAACTTGCCTTAAAAATTTTGCTTAATTTGAACTTTAAAAGGAGAAAAATGTTGTGAACATGGTCGTTTTCGTCATCTGTCAAAATCTAAATATGAAATTTGCTGGCAATGGAAGACAAGCACTTCTGGAAAAGTTTTTGCATCACCTCTTACAGTTGGAACTAGGGCCAATTTATCGGGCTCACCACTAGTGCAGTTGAATAGATTAATACATTCTTAAATTTTGTCAGGTCACCTATCTCTCGTTTTCAATAATGGCTAACTGACCACTGTAGAGCAGCAACCAACAAGGAAGATGAGATCTATAGATTACAGATGTACCCATACGATAAGCTATTAAGGGTTTTAATTTGATTAGCTACAGAGAGTCAATGCTTCCATAGGTCATTCATGTAGCTCATAGTTCAAAAGTCCGGGGTTTTGCTGTAATTGGTCTTTTAGCTGAAAAGCGGTCCCCATCAACTGGTTACCTAGATTTGATTTCGAAAAGGAAACAAATTTGCTCTAAATTCAAACAAATATACTCCTGTCAATATGATGCTATATCGCATAAATGGCACTGTAAGAGAGTGGCTAAGGGGTTACTTCCCTATTCCCTGCAGGCCCTTACAGGGCTCACCAGTGGGAAGGCCTCGTTTCATGAGCCCAAAATTGTGCATGAAAAAGGGGAAAAGGTAGTTCAGATGAGAAAACTAACGAAAAAAATGGCTTGCAAAGTCCACAGGATGAATTAAATACATTGTGATTAAAGAAGCAAGAGTAACGACCGTTGAAAATGAAATAAAATGCATGCACAGCAGAGCAACAGAGTTGGTCAACTGTCATTTGCCAGTAAATGAACTGGATGAATGTAGATTATAAGTATAAAAGTAGCCAATAAGTGGCGGTTATTGTCGAATTCCAGATCCAAATATAGCAGAAATATCTTTACATACCTAGTGTCATTCTATATTACATAATCTAAATTTGTGTAAAATGTATGCAGATTTTACTATTTTAATGTAACTAGTATTTGATTTGCGTTTCAATTTCCCATAGATTATTTCTTCTTAATTGTAAACTTTTCAGTTGAAGAACAGATAAAAATACAATAGCTTCTTCTCAGTAGGTTGCGCATGAATGCCACTGGATGGAAACATGCAGACATTCATATGAATCTATGCTAACTACTTCATTGATACTTTTGCCAGTTTATAGCTTCTGTTAGACTAATTTTCCATGTACGGATTAGTTTGTGTAATGCTTGTTGTATGTAACGTATGCTTGTAAATATTTTCAATCGAAATTTTTGAAATTGAATAGTGATGATGACTACATAAATAAAATATCTCACATATGCACTTCTACAACAGATTTCAGACGTCCTTCTTACTGCATTAACGCATGTTCTACTGCGGGGGTACTTTCGTGACACGGTTTGTTCTATCGCTGAAAAGGTCACTATTGAGAATGTCATAAATGGTATACTTATGAAAATTCCTGTGCCTCTATTGAAGCTTATTTTTCGGTGGTCAGCCACACAAAGCAGAGCTCCCTTCTTGATTTCTTGAATAAGAAGTAAGATAGCTTATTAATTTTGCTCGGAGTCTTGCCAAACCCGAATTATTTTATCTACTATGATTTTAAGCCACGGTGACTTACCTGTAAGTTTAAAATTGCTGAAAATGGTCTTGGGTCTACAGCTGCGGCTATACCATGGTCCGTGTTACAATGGCTAGCAACACAGATAGCAAAATATCCCTTTGTCTTTGAGGCTTTTTTAGTTACTGATTCAAAGCCCAGTTGAATGCATCGGGATCACCTAAATTTCGAATGGGACCCCACCTGCTAGCATGGACGAAGTAGTTTGATTGATGGCATGGACGAAGTGATGCCGTTGCTGTTCGTCTCTCGTCCGGGCTGTCATCGGTGACTGCCCGATTTCCAGTGTGAAACTGACCCCATCATTCATCAGTAGCTTTCTGTAATTATTTTTAACTGTACACCTAAGTTTGATTCAGTTGAATGAATGTATCTTAAAGCGATTGGGTGCTCACAGTCTTCTGCTCCACATGTCATTGTCCTCGTAGCGTAGTAAGGTAGCTCCGAAGTGTCATCTTAAGTGATTCCATCTTTGTAAAATTTTGCATTGAACAAGAACGCTGTAACGATAAAATATACATATAAATGGGATTAGGCTCAACTTCTCACTTTTTCCCTTCATAGCTCTCATTTCCTCTATCATATTTCATTAGAATAATGAGAGATTCAACCCTCCTATTATGTCAAATAAAGACACAAAGCGGTGCTTCAAAGAATACAAAAGAAAAATGAAGAAACCAAAATGAAGTCAAAAGCAGTCCTGGATCCAACTTGCCAATAGAGACATCAAATATCTTAAACGAAGAGAAGAATCGGCCAGAGTGATTGCATCAAACCAATTCTTGGAGAAATTTGATCACTGCACAATGTCTGTATTGCATGACCGAAAATGTGATTGATGATGATGATGGTTGGGTATAAAGAAACAGCTGCTGTACTGGTTAGACCACGCGGGTTCTTACGTGCAGGTCATGGATGCGGTCCAACGCCCAGCAGACACGTTTCTAGAGGCCCTTCACACTCTAGCAACTGTTAGTAAGTAGCAGGCGTAAAACTTGAGGTAAAATGTTTAAGGATATGGACTTTGCAAGCCTGCCTCTCCAAGCTTTGGTTGAGGATGGTTTAGTAGCAAGATTTTCGCACACTGTGGGTATGACCAATGGTTCGATATTGCCCTTTTCTAAACTTTCACTTAGTGTGAGGAATTGATACGTGGTCACATCGAGAAGATGGACGTGGACGTTGCTGGATAGGCGAAAGAATACTCTCAAAGTCCAGCAATCTACTTCAGGACGCTAGGTAGAAATCATAAAATAAGCAGTTGTTCAGGAAAATACCTCCTTAAAAAGGCACTCCTGAATGCTGCTGCAGCATGCCGAGGCAGACAATTGCAATTAACGTTGCCGATCAACTTTAATGACAGTGCAACTTGCAATGTAAGATAGGAAGAATCTGCAAAACTCATAGCTATCCCCAGCGTACATCTATAGTAAAATATTTGTCTCAACAATTGATCATTACCAGACATTCACAGAGCAAATTTAAATCTATGAAATCATGCAAGAAGCACATGAATTTCACGCTGTGCTGTAGTTTCTGGCTTTAATTTGCACTAAATGTTGGCCAGAACAATGGGTTCTAGAAATTGATTTCCTAGGTCCAGGTGATTCGTGCTATATCCTGTCTTGCCTTTCCGTTAGCGACAATAGCCTCCGCTCACAGATTGTCATGCTGAAATTCTTCGGTGAAGCCTGAGACAGGAGAAGGGAGATTACATGCCTTTGGCAGGTTTTATGTTGTTCTAGAATCTAAAGCTTTAGCGTCGGCGCGGCTCTTGCTGAGCGTTTTATTGTTTGCGCCCATGTAAAGTCTTTAATCGGCTTACGTGGTCTTTCATTCGTAAGAGTCATTTTGATAAGAAGAGCGTTCTTGAGGTTTCTTTTAAGACAAGGCTTCATAACAGCACCATTGAAATGGTTTGAATTCACCAGTCGCCTGCAGTAAAAACATTGTTGTCTTCATGCATCTTGAAATGTCCTAAAAAGCACAGCAATTGACAGATGTTATCATTAAACTCTTTTTTAACGCCAAACATCAATTTCCTGATACTGAAAGAGAAGAAGTAAACTCGCCAAAGTTTCTTAACAAGAGATTCCAATGATGCATGGGTTGGAATGTACAACTTCTTTGTATCCGTAACTCCGTGTTCTTTGCTAAAAAGTGAGCTATGCTTGTATGTTTTGCATGACAAACTCATTTCTAAACACAATAAAACCTGGAACAGGGCTCAGAGTTTGTTATAGGAAAGGAATTTTCATGACGTGTTTTCCTGTTACCTTTTCTTTGGATAATGCTTTTCTGCGAACCATACGGGATTAGAAACCTGGAGTAAAACTAGTTTGTGATGAGGAATGAAGTCGCAAAAATATGACAAAGAAATACCTCCAAACGCGAGAAGGCGAGAAACTGTCATTGTCTGGACCTCTGCCGAAGCCCTAATTCAATTGCATTATGAAAGTATCTCTAGATACCAAAATCATCCACATCGTTGCATGATATTCTTGCGCAGCTCTGCTTCCTCTTACATTACAGAAACAATCATAGTCTAGTTAAGAGAATTGACTTGTCTACTCTTATTCTCATCAATTGGAAGACGAGAAGCTTTTTTAGTCATATCAAAGACGCCTTTAATTTGATTATAAATTATTGTCCTTACATTTCTAGGCACAGTTTGACTTAAATCATTTTGCAGATAAAATTGCAGGCCACACATAGCCCCTAGCCTCTGGCAATAATTGTCATGAGAAATCATTTATGATGGCCAATCAGCCTACTTCTACACGTCGATAATTCATTTTTTATGCTTAGGTATTTTTACACCATTTGGCAGTCATTAATTGCAGTGATCTTCATACGTCTGAAAATTTCTGCATTGCCTTACAAAGAAATTCCTCATTTTGAGGAAAATTTTGACCGATATAGAAGGCAAAATATTTTGGGCATTTTGCTTCTTAAATGGCTCGATGAAAGAGCTACTTTGAGCAACAGCAAATTTTTCTTTCTCCTTAAGAGTATGTTTGCAAAAGAGAACATGTGCATCGGGGATAACAATGCAGCCTTTTCGGCTATATGTTTGAAAAAAAGTTTTCTCCTGAAACAACGCAACAGTGGCTAAAAAGATATTATAAATTCATATCCTTATGAATATTCTAGTTTTTTAGTTTGCTAGCCAACACTGGGCGAAAGAGAAAGCCCCAACAATGGAGGGAAAGGAAAGATAAAGATGATATGGAAATAGTTCATGTTTGGTAATTTTGGATTGGCTGTTAGTTTTGATGATCGTAACAACGGAAAAAGGCAATTTTTACTAGTACGACTGAAAAATACTTTGTACACTATACGATACAGCTCTTCTGAATGTCTATAATCTATTATCATTAGGATTATGAAGAAGTTTCAACTGGGAACTTAAGTTGCCACAAGGATTATCATATGATTCTCAGAAGTGAAGAAGTTGTGGAAGGTAAAGGAGCGCAGAAAAGAAGTTGCTGTGGGGAGGAATGAGGGTATTTGATTGGTAATAGTGAAGAAGCGAAAACAATGACACTCATTTCCACCGTGGAAACAAGAGCCACACCTCTAAGTTTTATTCTCACCCAGTTACTAGATATCTTTTTATAGATTCGTTCTTTTTATCAAACATTTTGATATGAATTAGGGATTATATAATTCCAATCTTAGAAAAGTGAAATGCTCACATTTTATTTTACTGATCAATTTATTTCAGCTTTGCTTTTTTGCATTTCTATAATGCCTCTCGCTCCCATATCTATAAGAGGATATTGGCTGGCCAAAATGTCATCCTTCACCTCTAGCAATGAGATTTACACATCTTCAAGAAAATTAATTGATGTTTTAAAATGTGGGACGTAGCTCGTGAATTACTCTGCATCGTTGCATATTCTATGAAGAGGAAG
Source organism: Pseudorhiza aurosa (assembly GCA_964026355.1). NCBI lineage: Eukaryota > Metazoa > Cnidaria > Scyphozoa > Rhizostomeae > Lychnorhizidae > Pseudorhiza > Pseudorhiza aurosa. Next base: position 10,311,313 of record OZ032114.1, on the reverse strand, counting down.
CAGGTATGTGCGGGAAGAGAATTCATAAAGAAACGTACGCTTGGCTTTAACAAGCCGCCATTCTGTATGCATCAAGATTCTACAAGAAAGGCAGACGAATTTAGATTAAAGCAATAATGCATTGATTTATTCGACTCGTTAATGTTCACGTGCCAATGTGTTGTTTTTCTGGCAGCATTCTTCTTCTCTAAATTTCCCTCATTTCAAATTTGTGTGCGAATAACGAGACGGGACGAGCACGCTTATTCGACTGCAATCAGGCGAATAAACGAGACCACTTGATAGCAGTGGAAATCTGATGAAAGGTACAAATAAGTAAAGCTAAAGCTCTGACGACCGAGTTCAATCGAAAGAAAATGGAAACGATCCGAACGGAAACAAGGGGAATGCAGGCATTTCGAATTTGTTTTATGAGAAGCAGCCTACGCAGAATCCTCTAGGCTAGGTCCCAGCCCTTATCAATTGTCAAATTGCTCCACCCTGTCTTCCTTCCCGGTTTCCTTTCAATGAACAATTTCCAGCCGATTTCCTTTCCCCTTGGCGGATCCTTTTTAATTTCCCCATGATTTCTACTCGAATAGACACTGTTACTTGTTGGTCAAAATGACCACAGCCTGCATCGTGGTAAATCATGCATATTGTCGCTAGTCATCATTATACGTCACACGCTCAGTATCCGGTTGGGTATGTGAAAGTGCATCCAAAGCTCATCTGAGAATGACATCTACTCTAGAGCGCTAACGGAGAGACTTCAAGACAGCTTTCTGAGAGCTATATGGAAAGAATTCAACATCTCAAGCTTAAAATAAAAGTCAAAGTTCCTTCCCTCACCATTTTTTGGTGAATAGGGCGGCGCCCATCTCCGTTTCATTAGCCATTAGCCTTTGGGCCACACAGCTGTGCAAGGACAGTGAATGCTACAGTTGGGGGCTGGCCATCTGGCAGCATTGTGTGTTTCACTCCCATGCTCTTTCCAGAAGTGCTGAATGCTAAGCAGGGAAACAGCATGTTGGAGTTTTTAAGTCTTTGGTATGACTCGACTGGGTATCGAACCCCGACCTACCGCGTACAAAGAGAGCATTCTACCCCATCTCAAACTTAGGTTGAAATATCATGCCTTAAAAGATTAGTGCAACAACAGCAATACAAATGAGTTCACCAATGTCAACTTGTAAAAATACAAATTTGTACCGTTGTATGTAGATTGAAGAGCAAAGCTAAGTTCCTTGCTCGAAATGAGTGTAGATGAGCACATTTTTAGGGAGCCACTGCCCTTAGCCACACATTATGACGTAGGTTGGGCAATGGCCTTCCCTGATTTTTCAGTTCAAGAAAGCTATCATTTCATTGCTGGGTGGACAGCTAGGTCTTCTGAACAGTAGTTGCTTTCCTTGATAACTGCGCCAGCTGGCATTAGTTAAGTGGTTGGAGGAGTAACAACTGTGCAGACGACAACGGGTACACGGAATTCTCTTTCGCACAACATCTTACATAATATCTACAGTATGCAAACGCATGCCTGCATCGCAAAAGTTTCGTGGTACATGCAGGAAATGTATTATGTTTTGCGTGTGATTGATAAGATCATTTTGGTTATCATGTCAATAAGGTGCTTTTGCTCAATAGCTAAATCATTTCACTTCTAAATGAATTTAATGCAAAACTATTCACAGATTCCAAAAACGGACAATCTAACAATAATTATGATAATTCTGATAACATAGTGTATAGAAGATATTTAATATATAATATAATAGTAATTAACATAATGATGACATAGTGATTTATGTTGAAACGGCGTGTGAAGAAGCAATGATAATGATGAACATTATACAGATCAAATTTTCACTGGTTACTCATTCTTTAACTAACCCTACCTAAAATGCATTTTATTCTCAAATATTTGCAGAAATGTCTCCAAAACCTAGTTACGGTGCTCAGCTCGATGAACTGATAATTCGTTAGATAACTATTAGAGTGCTATGATTTTTGCCGCTTCTTGTAACCGCTGCCAGCATTGTTGAATAGTTCAAAAGAATTATCTTGAAATGTTCTGCTTTCTATTTATATTCCCAATATTTTGTATGCAATTTCAACACTTTAACCGTTCTGTTAAAAATGTCAAAGTATGTCAATCATAATTGCATATACCGACTATCCTTTTCAAATGATCTCTATCATACCATCAGGTATTAAAAACTCACTGGTTTCGTCGATTCAAGAGATTGACTCAGAAAGGAGACTAGTCGAAATCTAGAAATCAAATCTTTGCAAACAGACGAGCAATAACGGCATGAACTTTGGCGATAATCAACAGCTTGATGACAAGATTAATCCACCTGCAGCAGAACTCATCTCTTAATGAAACATTTGCCGCCATCCAACACAGTGCACTAAGAAATGTATATCTAGCAAAGCTAATATCTTATCTTCTTTGAGTGAGCATAGCGGTTTGAAAATCCACGGTTTTTTGTGCAAATGCTGGTAGATTTGGCAATCTTTATTTTGTTTTAATCAAATCTCGGATGATATTTTTGATGCTTATGGACAAAAAATTTGCCTAAGTGTCTTGTAGTATACAATGATACATGAGTTTAGAGACCAGTGGCTAACGTGGCGGCAACATCAATATGTGTCATTAGAGACAAATCATAGAAGCTGGGCCTACTTTAATGCAGTTAAGTAAGCAATCTTATATCATTGTACAAACATCAATCAATTGATAAGGGCAACTAAACAGACAATGTAACATGGCATTGAAGCGCCAAATGTAACTCAAATTCGACTGATTCGTTTAAAAAGCAGTTTCAATTTGATTATCACCGCAGTCCCTATCCTCATCTTCATCATCGTTATCGTCATTATGATTAAAGTAATCGCCATCAACTTTATTGTCATCAACATCATCAAATATCATTTTCTACTCGTTCCCCAATTATATGGTCTAAGAATCTACAAGTATAACATCCCTAACTGGGAAGTTTTCGTTGCGAATAATGGAAGGCTGTCAGGAGAACATATCTACAGTCGTTTTTATAGTCTACCTAGATTGGCAACTAACCTTTCATCTAGTTTTTTGTTGTGTGAGACTCGTCAGATTGATTGAATTCATGTCTACGATGTGCATGGACAAGAGTGATACAGGAGTGGATCCAGCAGAGACCTATATCAGCAGAATGGGTATCTTGGTTCATCATTTCAAAACAATATCCAATATCTACGGATGTCTAAGGACATTTGATGTCAATTATAGCAAAGCATCCACCCACTCCTTGTAAGATAAGACAAGGCTTAGGATGTATATATCAAGCAAAGCTATACAACCAAGCCTTAACTGCCATTTTCTCTAGACTGGGCAAAAGTAATTAACTAAAAGTCATCTGATTAGCTCTCAACAGACAGGTATCTCAATGTTCATCTTGTTGCAGGTAAAAATTGCGAGTAATGCCACTAGCGTTCACTTGAATGATGCGCAATCCTTGGCTTGCAACATTCAAGAATATCTTGATTCAGTAAGTAGGGGTAAACATGTTTTTTGGTGGTGAATGAAGCAAGGAATTTAGATGATCCCAGTCCGTGCTACTTTCAGATGCATATTCAGCAGTTTTCGTTGCTGCCTGTTTGAAACTGAGCTATCAATATAACGCATCTGTCTAAGAAAGATATCTTGAAATCTTGTATTAGAATAACAATGGTGAGACGACCTGTATCTTTGTATGTTAACTTCTTTCTCACTCTTAGTTCTAAAATGGCTCTCTGACGTATCATGTACAGCTTGTGGCTTTATTTCAGTAATAACACGGACGTCAGCTAATGCAGAATAAGTGAGGAACAAAGGCTATAATACGTGCTGAGAATGGGTGGGTAGATAAGTAAAAAGGCAAAGTTCCTTCCTCTACAATTCTTTGCGAATAAAACGACGACCATCTCCGGTTCTTTAGCCTACAGGACATACAGTTGTGCAAGCACAGTGAATGCTACAGTTGGGGTTTAGCCATCTGGAAGCATTGTGTTTTTTGCTCCTATGCCCCTTCGCAAAGCATTGAATACTAAGCAGGGAAATCATATTTACCATTTTTCAAGTCTCTGGTATGACTCGAATGAATATTGAAATCAAACCTACCGCATATAAAGCATGCATTCTGCCACTGAGTCATGGACAATTATTAGATGAGTAATGTTAGTGTAAACCTAGTCAAAAGCAACAACGAAGTGGCATAAAGACGAGGAAGTAGGAGGAAGCAAAGTCGAAATAGCCACATGGGCGAAAATGTGAACGAATAAGAATGAATAATCTGATATCACTACAACTATTAGATTCAAACTTTTATTAAATAGCAAATTGCATGCGAATAAGGTGAATTCTTGTTAGTGTAGTGATGATAGACTTAGGAAAAGCACTTTAAACAATTAGCCGCTCAACCTTGAAAGAGAAGTAGTGCCTCTATGGAATTCGCTAGACAGAGTTACACTGGCTTTCAGATAATCTTTTCGTTTGACCAGGGGCTATGAAGTATGAAAAATATATATCCAGTGTGCACACTATCCTAACATGATATATCTCCACTCGATCACTCAGCCTAAAAATTCCATTGCTGCAGCCATGGTCTTTCCCTAACATAACTCAGTGAAATATTTTTAGCTTCCCAACAAGGTAGCATAATTGCGTAGTATTATGATATCTCCTTGAAAACAATTAACAACTCCATCCGTGCCGATTAATCCTTCAACAGATTCAGAATTGCTGTTCTTATTATCTGTCTGTTTACAATGACACTTCCTCACTGCACATGTCTGTTATGACACTAGACAAATTCACTAGTTCAGGCAAATGGTGCAATAGCTATTGCGTGGTCACCACAATTATCTTATTATCAGCATTGTTGCACGTCTCTTAAATCTTGGTTGTCTTCCTGTAGATCCGAATCTAGTCCATTGGTCTTAGGATAAACAGGGTCCATAAGTCAATTGACAGAACTCTCCTGAGGATGCGCGCAATGTCTATCTGCGTGGTCTCCTGGAATTTTTCTAAGTTTATCATCCCTGATATCTTTTCAATGGTTGATCTCGCTACCTTCTTTATAACTCCAAGCGCATAAATACCAACAGGAAGTTTAGTTGCCTTCATTTTACACATTTTACTTACTTCAATTTCTAAGTCTTAACATTTTGAATACTTTTCAACTTCCTTTATTGATAAATTTTTGTCTGAAGGTATTGTCATATCAATCAATCGGCATGTGTTGCTGATGTGATCTTTAATAATGATGATAATAGTTATCATTAATATTAATAAATATTTATGCAGGGTTTCTTACAGTCATACAACAATTACACAAGGTGCATTCTGCGTAGGTAAGCTATGTCACAGCACCAATGAGATACCTCCGTTGTAATTGATGGATAAATTTCCCTAGATCCTATTACTGAATCAAGATAAATTGTGGCAAATTTTTTCAATTTCTTTCCACGATTCAAAAACTATTTCCACTTTGACATTCAATTGCTTGAAAGGTTTGTGACTAAAGCACTATCGGTAGGGAAGGGAACGGGAAGCCACACCCTCGAGTCACCATCTCTATGGAATACCCAGAGCTTGTCCCTTATTCTTGCTAAGAATATTCCTTTGAATATTCAATAAAATTTCCCAAGCATTTTTAGATATCATGATGTAATCAAAGTTTATGATGTGCTTCAAATATTGTGTAAGACATTTTAAAAACTATACAGCTGCTCTATCAAACTGGTGTCATGGATTTCTTTCCTTATCAATTCATTTTTGAAATGGACAATCCTTATAAGAATGCTATGAAACTGCTAAAAGTTTTGAGTTGCAGCGAAAAATGGTTCAGAAGGACATGTGAGGTTGGATTTTACCTTCTAGAATATCGTTTACTTAGAAAACAAAGATCTATCTAGAAAACAGTCGAAGAAAAGTTCGTTGATCCGTTGGACAAACGGAAGTACATGGCCAAAATATACACCCGCTAATTGGATTATTCTATTTCAATATGTTTGGGAAAGGCACATGCAAAAAATGAATAGATAAGTAATGAAGCTTCTGGCAAGGATGTTAGCTTTTTTGCCAACGCAGTGGAAAATCGGCAGTTTGTAAGATGAAAATAGAACATTTGGTTTCTATGAATGACGGAACTGAAGTGTTTGATCTAGAAACTTAGGAAAATCTGGAATCTCTTTTAAATTATACTTTACCTAAAATGCGGGTTAAGAATCTAATCGACTTTTAAGAGATTCTGAAGAATCGATAATTTGTTGCTGCATTGAGCAAAGGATCGTACTCCAAGTGACGACTGACAGATTTCTGCGGAGAGATTTTCCACAAGAGCCGTCGAGGGTTAGGGCCAGTGTCAATTCACCATGCCACCCTCACGAATGTTCTCAAACAGACACAATTCTGCGTCAGACTTTCACCTTGAACAAGAAACGTCTACCAGACCTACAGATTCTCATGTAGCGCATTCCTAAGTCATTTCAATAGCGCAAGCTTATAGAAAAATCAATTAGGGCTCAGTTGGCTTTGTTGTGAATAGGAAATAGAAGCTTTCGAACACTATGGGAGGAAATATGATTAAGGCAAAAAAAGCTAGAGACATCTTCTTGATTTTCAGCGTTTTAATAATAAAAGATGTGGTTTGCAGTGTGATAAGGCTTAAATGGCAACATGAATCAACAATGACTATAAATGGTGTTCGATACGGTTTCAAGATTTGAATGTTTCGATTTTGGCTAGACTCATCGTCAACAATGAATAATAAGGGAACACGAGAGAACTCATTTCAATCTAAATTTGATCGATGGGAAGCATGGTTTTATAGACTTCAAAAATTTATCATTTTTGGAAAAGTGTGAGCTCAAGCAGCACACTATTTGAATTCAACTGTTTTGGGAAATTTCCTCTTTCTTCAAGTATAAACCATCACAATTATCGAGTAGACATTTCGGACATCCATTTTTTGAGTACATAATATTACAAAAGTGTTTTGAAATGCTTGAGAGCTGTAAAAGAACAAAACTTGCGAAAGTAGAAGTGCATAGCTTCTCTGCAGTTCTTGAAAAACCAGTTTCATGTTAACTGTCTTGTCATAAACACAAAGCTCAGGAATTGCAAAGGAAGTTGCTCTAAAGTTTGTCCTTATTTCGGAATTCCTTTGAATGAAACAGAGCATCGTAAATTAGATCTAATTTGAAATGAACAGAAGATGAATTTTGTATACCAAATTTTCATACTAAATTTTCTTTGCAAATTTTTACACCAGAGCAAATTTTTACACCAGAGCAAATTTTTACACCAGAGCAAATTTTCTTTTCTGTTAATAACAAGTAAGATATCCAGATTTGCGTTTATTCTACAGATTGTTTTAAATCTTACTTATCACGTACTTCTTTCTACTTATCGGTGGATTCACAAATTTCAATATCAGCTACAGTAAAAATCGGCTCCAGGTATAATGACTCTTCAAACAGAGGATTAACAGAGATTTATCCCCCTGTCAAAATAATATGAGGCAGCTCAAGTCGTAGCACCATTTTCATCACTTTCAAACAAGTTTTTTTTGTAAATAGAGGCGTACAATGTAGTTGATATAAAAAACACTAACCACTCCTAGCGAGCATTCTAATTGGTGGTGCGGCCGAGTGGTTAAGACGAGCCTTATGAAGTCTGCTGTCCTTGGTTCGAGCCCCACCGTAGGAACCATTTTACCACAAGCCAGCAGTCAACTCAGCTGTGCATCCTTCCGAGGCTGGTAAATGAGTACTAACACTGGACGCCATTGACAACAACCAGTTCAAGAATTAAGGTGTTTCATATAGTATACATACTCGTAGTTCGTTATTTTCCGTTCTACCATTAAGCCAAGGACATTGTTATACCATGGCATAAAGAGATTGAAAATATCTGAAGGACAGTTGGTAAAAACAATATCTTTAGAGAGTATGAAAAATATTGGTGACAGCAATTTTACTTCTCATTTTTAAACTACAATGACAAATGTGCTCTTAGAGAGACGGATTTTCCCAAGGCGGTGTATAAGTGGTCTTCACTACACCGATTTCAAATAGCCTAAATGATAGATTAAATGAATTAATAACAGCCCACGGATGAAGTTTGGTTAGTACAAATAGAATCATTCAGAACATGTGTCTTCCTATCCTTCACCGTATGCTTCTTTTCCCATACAGTTCCAAAACTCCTTCCAGCACCCTAACTTGACACCATACGTTCATGACATCTTCCATAGACTTTCTCTGTTGAATTCATTCCACACTTATCCAACAAACATACCCCCAGCTGATCTCTAGTCCTGCAGTTCGCTTTCTTGACTTCCTTGCTATCTTCATACAGTTAGATAAGCATCTTTCTTGCAATCTATCGTTTATCTGCAGCTTTAACATCTAATTCGGTTGGAAATCAAATCACATCATTCACCCAATTTCCTGATTATTATGCAAGTATTTTCGCCCGTGTCCTTTCCTTTCATCATAGATAACCATCACACTTCCGTATAGGTTTCAAGGCTCTCCATGTCTCTCCTTTGCTATGACGATATCAGTGGATGGAACAACAGACTGTAATTTAAGTATTTTGCTCCCCTCTTGGCCATGCTTTGTGTTGTCTCAATATTCCCTCCCTGCAATACTGGTGATGTCGTTCCATGTGGATGATCTTAACCACTGACTTTCTATTTCCTCATTTCACTCATTCGTAATATCTTCATCAGTAGATATTCTTTTAGCATGTCTGCTGCTATTTTTTATTATTTGCAATGTTTCTTTTTCTCTCACAGCTCTTCTCAATTCCTCTCAATTGCCTCCTTTTTCTGGCTTTTCAATTTCTTGAAGCTATCTATCACACATCGCTTGCTTAAATTTTAGTTCACCCAGAACGCATATCATTCACCTATTTACAATGCTGTTTTCATATAGGCATATGACCTTTGCTTCTTCACGATTACGTTATATTTCTGCTTTTTGTGCGTTTCATTTTTGGCCACGTTTCGACCGTTCGGCTTTCGTGTTTTGTTTCCATATCAATGCATTGTCTTCCATTGCCATTTGCTCTTTTCTTGTCTTTCAAATCCATATCTTGGTTCCCATTCCTTTCTCTTTGAATCACATTGTATCTCCAAACCCTAGTTTCCTTTTCCTTGTATTTCTCGCTCAAATGGGATGAACCATCCTGAGTATTATAGGGACCAAACAAACATCTCCTTCATCTAGGATTTCTTTTCTGTGTCCCCCCCCACCCCCCCCCCTTTTAGTCCTGACTTGACAGCTGCTTTAGAGGTAAGGAAGGTAGACTTTCCTAAGCTCTATGTCACCTAAGAACAATGTCTATCTCACTGATCAAGCAACCTCTGAAAAAGGATAATTTTTGCTTAAGAGTTGCATTCCCGACTTGCCACACTCTCGCATAAGACGTTCTAGCATTGTGGAAGCGAAATGATATACGTTGACGTGTGGCTTCTATCGTCCTACTTCTCACATCATTAAAAATAAATTGAATATTTTAGATCTTCTTTTGATACAAAATTTGATTTTCCTTTCATTAAGTAAATGGCTTTAGTTCGTCTCTTGCATTAAACCACTACAAAGCATTCTTGAAAAGACCAAGGAGCAGACATTTTTCTTTCTTTCAAGCGATTGGTTGCATGTGGAGCAACTTGTTGAGGGGAGTTGTTGATGAGTCATAATGACTTTTGTTAGAAGCAAATCCTTTTCTGCTAATATACGCTTTCAGTGATCAGTGATTGTTCTATCGGAGTCTACATCCATTCAAGGCGTTCATGCGCCTTGTTCAGCATCAGCCGTTTGCGTACTTAAACTAAAGTTCTGTCAGTACTACTTCAGGAGCCTCTTTTTGCTCACGATGCTGCCGTAGTGGCCCACAGTGAAGATGATCTTCTGGAGCTCATCAGCCTTTACCAGATCGAGCAGCGATTTCGGTGAAGTTGCCAGGCTCAAGAAAACGGTCGTGCTGTCTTGCAACTCCACCATGCTGACCAACATTCCTCTAAACAGCCCACCTCTACAGAATGTCGAAGAGTTCTGCTACTTTGGATATAACACCCCGTCTGGTATCAGCCTGGACGAGGAGATTAATACCCATATCGGCAAAGCGTTTACCACCTTTGGCAGACTGCACGGGCAAGTATGGGGCAATAATTTGTTTTAGGTCCGCACAAAATGGCAGTGTTCAGAGCTTTTGTTGCTTCAACCCTGCTTTAGGGCAGCGAATTCTGGACACAGCATATGCTAAACAAGAACGCCGTCTCAACGCCATCTTCACGCGCAGTTTCCGTCGTATCCTGAAAGTCGATCACAAAGATCATGCTACCAGCAAAGAGATTCGGTCTCTAGCCGGAGCCAGACTGCCATCTTTATTTGCCATCATGAGGACCAAAAGGGTGAGGTGGCTTGGGCACGTGAACCGCACGGAGCCCATCGCATCCCAAACGGGATCTCCTTCGGTGAGGTAGCGAAATCCTCTCACTCCCGTCGAAGATCAATCCTCCGTCTGCCAGATGTCTGGAAAAGTGACCTGAACCGGTTCGATGTAAATTTCAACACCTGAGAGGATAAAGCATCAGAGAGAGGAGAATGGAGACGTTGTTGAAGGTCAGGTCGCTGGCTGTTCATCATCAGTGGTTTGCACAGTTGGAAGACGAGCGACGCAGGCTGTCAGTGGAAACGATGGAGATTGGTTGTGCATAGGCTGCGGACGGAGGTGCCGCTCGCAAATCAGCCTGTTCAGCCACCAAAGGGCCTTCAGTCGGAGGGCGAATGCGACAGAGACAGGATTAATCTCGCAAGAAGACAGAGGCCACACTGCTACTGCAAAGGGATCATTTGATAAATTGAGATAGCAGAAGGATCGGAAGAAAAACCATTTAAAGAATTAAAGTCAGCGGAAGTTTTACTCAGTAATGCTTACTTTGCATAAGATAAAAGCGCAATGCTTCCTACAGCTACATAATGCTTGAGGAATGTTGATTGCCTTTGACAGATATATTTAGGTGTCAAGGTAGCTCGGTGGTAAGATTCTTGCACATTGATGCTATGGTTAGTTGTTTGAATCCAACCTCAGCTAAACTTTTACTCAGAGTGAAGGGAGTCTCTTGCTCTCTGAAATTCCAGGCGTGAGAATCACAGGTGTTGTCACATCAAGAGAAAGGACCTGGATGCTGCTCAATAAGGAGCAAGTTTCTCAGTACTCAATTGTCTGCCTTTGACATCTAGGTATAATCACATGTAAGAAAAAGAAAAGATATATGTTAGATATACATTTGTTCTCGTATTTTTTTTGTTGTCAGACAAGGAAAAGGATTTTCATAGCTACAAATCTTATTCATCTTTGGCAGTCTAAAATCAAATTGGAAACTTTATAGTTCTTCAAAATGAATTCAATTCACTACTACCTTGATCGAATTTGTAATTTTAGCACACATGGTTATGCTTCTGTTCCTTGGAGCTAGGTATAACTAGCTCCAGATGCTTATTTGTCGGGTGCAATGGATCAATCAAAGGGCAGATCATTTTTAAACAACTTGATTTTAACTGAAGCAACAGGAAGCATATACTGCATTAACCTTTTGTCTGCTTACATGCGTGGAAATCACAAAGGCAAATAAAAAACTTGCAAATCTTACGATCTGCAGAACAGAGCCGAACTAAAACCAAAACATACCCGTCCTGGCTTTGAGCAATTCAATCGGAATTTTGCACAGAAGTAGCTCTCTCAACCCTGTTCATTTGCCAGAAAATATCCTTCTATTTGGCAAAATTGAAGCAACTTTCTTAATTTGATCGCATTCTTTGTTGCTTAACTAATATTTTGCCGTATCATTAATCCTTGAGATTTTCCTAAGACCCCAAACAATACGCGAAACCGATGGACTCTTGTATCCGAGAGCCTGAAGAATTTTGCAATATTTATTTATTCATTCTTCTATTGGACAATAGAGGAGGAAGGATCAGATATAAAATTGAAGTCTAAATGGCCTTTACTGATAAGCAGATTCATTTGGGAACAAAACCGAAGTGGTTTTGCGCACAGGATTCTTTCTTCAATTCCAGCCTTTGAAAATCTCAGAAAAAGGGATCGTTCTGCTAAAGAATACCTTCAACAGTTGCAATAGTTCGATCAGTCGTAGAATCACCTCTAGGTTTGAAATTTTCACTTTTCTTTGATGCAAAGGATTGCTGGCCAAACGGTTTACTACAACTGGCGAGGAAGTGACTTAGAACAAATCTCCTACAGTGCTTTTTGATAGACACGTCGTCTTATATTCTGTTGTCAACCCAATACAAGCGTCTCCATCACCAATAAAGCTTTCCGTTAAGCAGAACCGAATTGCTTGCAGATCATCTCTCTGGTTTTCCTGTCCCTTTACCGATTCCTTGAATGAGCCCTGACAAAAAGTAAACTGAGATCGATTTGATCAACTTCTATTACTATTAAAATTATATCATTTCATCTTTCCTAATCAAATTCGTTTCCCATAGCAGTTCAAATATTAAGATATTTCTCATTTATAAAGCAGCTTTGTTTACAAAGACATGTATTTACATACCATTTTCTGCAATGTTACAAATATGCAGAAAACTTTAGCCCCCAACCCATGGAGACAAGCTTTAAAATTTCATCATCATTCCATTATTCTACTGCCAAGATAGCACTTTGGGCAAAAGTGACTTTTTTCTTGCAATAGTCAATATCTTCCGGATAGAGAGTTAAACCGATAAAATTCCATTCATTTATTTTATAAACTCAGCAAAAGCAGCACTGTTCAGTAATTCATACCAAAAAGCATCGGACCAGTCTTTGATGCAAGCTGGAAACACATTGGCTAAACTTCTATTCGATTCTAAAATATCGTTTAAACAAAGATTTATCGATCTTTCAATAGCATAGAAAATTTTAGATTTCATCTCCATCTAAGAATTTTTCTTTTTCTTACATTCTCCTCTAGTGGAAGTCCCATAGAACTACTGCTTGACATGATCAGTAAATATTCATTAAAGCACGTCTGTGGACTTCATGAATTCAGACCTTCCCGATTCTTCTTCATCGAGTCTTTCCTTCAAATGTGCTTTGAGGGAATGTGGTTGCAGAATCGGTTACGAGCCAACAAAAATGAATTGAGATCACTTTCGGCAGTCGACATCCAGGGACACCAACTTGGAGGCTTCTGCATTGTCCCCACCTTCCCGCTGATGAGTCCTAAGAGCATCTGCACTGAGAAGAGAGACCATCTCATTTGCTACTCTCTTACCATGCTATACGTACAAGACTTTTTGAGAAAGGCGCGATTCCATATAATCAGTTCCGTAAAGCTGGTAGCTGGTGCTTTTCCAAGGGATTTTGTTCTTGTCACCAGGCTCCCACACTTATCCGAGGGAAGCACTATCTCGACCGAGGCTTTACTGCGATTGCCGAAGTCTGGGTTTGTCTAGATCTGCAAGCCACTTATAATCTATAAACACTCGCTTGCGTCATCTTCGTCTACACGTTTTTTCCACAAAGTGGGTCGTTGGTGTTCTCTGTCAAACATTAAGTTCACGTGTTCATTACGATTTGGTTGGGGTTATTTCAAGGTGAGACGTCCTTCGTGCCACCCACCTCGTCTAATCCCCTCCTAAGACATTCATCGGTTACCCTATTCACCCTTTTGCTCAAGAATCACAAGGACGTGCGTTTGCGTCACATTTGACTCAAAATGTAGCAAATTGAATTACTGCCTAACAATATGGCTTGCGAGATTTCAGGCTACGCTACGCTATCAGATACAATAGCTAGAACAGCAATTTCAATTACATATGATTGTTTTTAGCAGTTCACCGTTATCTTCTCCTACTACAGTCAAAAGCTTCCGAATGAGATTGCGCGACTGTCGAAACTTGCAACTAACAAATACTGATACTATCATGGCTTGGGGCCAGTTACCTACCACGGATATCGTGCAGACACGAAATACTTCAAAAGTTATTTTTTGATAAAGAAGCCGAAGGAAATCACTTTTATGACTATTCAGACACATTAGATAAATCATTATCATTAGAGGTCCTTGTTTAGGAAGACTGTGGTTAATTTAGGTCAGAGCATTCAATTTTCTGACGTCATTCAACTTATCATTTCTCCCTAAATTAGCTTGGAGATTTCAATGCATGTGTTTTTACGGTCAGTAACACTTTAGCCAATTTGGCATAACTGATTGCTGTAATGGTCATGTAAACCTTCGTTCTTGGATCAGATTCACACGGTGCAGAGGAACTTGGCATATTTTCATGTGTATCTATTCTCTCCATTCATAAAATAAAAAGAAAGAATGTTGAGTCGATGATATAGCAATTTCCCGTTTACCCAATGCTCTGAAATTTTGCAAAATAAATAGGGTGATTTGGTGGCCGTTCTAGGCAAAGAATCAGCAGTTGGAAATAAGGCGCCAATTCTGAAGTTCTCTTTCCACATCTGTAGTATCAAATCTATAGCACAATAGACTTGCATCAATTGACTTTACTTTTTGAATACATTGTGGTTCTGCTCATTTTCATTGTTTATCTAAATAAAGTTGCAGTGTGTTGTCTATCGTGTATCTACATATATCTTAGCCAATCGCTACAATAATAATGAATCCACTGTCAATGACCATTATGAACCTGACATAGTGGTACCATGGCGCTGACCTGCCTGCTGTGCCATTTACCGCGCTGTTACAGTGGTTAAGCCAAAAGACTAAGGGAAGCGGAGACAAGATTGCAGATATTGCATAGAACGGAGCTTTGACAATTCTTGATAATTCGTGCTGTTAAAAGGTTTTCAGGGAGAAAAGTGCTGTCATAAGTTACAACAGTTCTAAAATCCTTCATAAGTGAACAGGCGTTCAATTGAAGTGTATAGAGGAGAGATCGACACTCGGAAAGCAACAGAAAGAGTATAAGTTACTAATGCCTGTGCAGTGATGCCAAAGAAGAGAAGCCCTAGCACTGATTGATTGATAATTACCAGCCAGCTTTTAGGAAGCATTCAACACAGAATTTCCCTTTGCATTCATCTTCCTCTTGTCACTCGTTGCATTTCTGTCTTTCCTTTTGCCTTCAATGTTGGTTTTCCATTGGGAACTCTACGTCTTCTTTCCAGATCCAATTCTCTCTTTTCATATCGTCGTTCTTCCCTTAATAGCAGACATTTCATTTCGGTCTTCTTAGTTGACTTTTATGTTCCTTGCATAAAAGTAGAGGCTGCCGAGCAGAGCCAATAGGCTTTCTTAGGGTATGTCCGAAGCAACTCTAGCTTATATTTTTAGCGCTTTCTTGTACATTTTTTCTACTTTCTTTGCTAACCTTTTCACTGTCCTGGCTTCCTGAATTTTCTTGCATATTTGTAAGCATCTTCCCTTCATTGCATTGCTTCGTTAACTTCTCACATATGATATACAAAGTTTCCTTTTTCGTTTCATTGGGAGTTTCTCGATGATCATTATGTGATAGTGCTCCCTTGCTGCATTAGAATTGTACAATGCTGTAGCATCTATCTAGTAGTTGGCCGAATAAGCAAGGTATAGAGACTTTCGATTTAACCATGAAAAATCGCAGGTCTTAGCCATTGATCCATACGTTAGTATCAAATACGCTCCCTTGTTTCACCGTGAGCGATTGTTTTGCAACATGGCAGTTTGCTGCGAGAAAGATAAGAATGGTACCAAGGACTTTAAGAATACTATACTTACAACTTTTAGCAGGATGTTTCTAAGGATTAGCAGTACAGAGTTCAATGCCATATGGCAGTATATAACTTGCAATAGGAAGCACAGCAATACGTGCATTTAATCTAACAGCAAGGAATGGTAATTCACGCTCATTTGTTGCCTGTGGCTGTAGACACAATCGTATCATTCTGCTATGCAACAACATAACGGCATCAAAATGAGTCGATCACGCCTAGGCCAAGGACCGTCAGCTTGCAATAGCCTTGGCCGGCTTCAAATATAATTGAAATCAAGCGAATATTCTGACATCAGACTTGCAAAATGTAACACACTTCTCAAGAACGTTAGATTGACAAGCCAGGCAACAGTACTTAGCAAAGCTACTATCCACGATCAAGCAGAAGAAGGGAAATCTGACCTAGCGTTACCTTCTAGTGCAAAGGTTAAGATGTCAAGAATTCCAGAAAGAACACCAATCACCTATGATTTGCCTGGTTTAACTATCTGAGCAATAATTACTTCATTTATCTGCAAATCGATCTAAATTCTTTCCTTATGTAAAAAGAAGTGATCTTTTCCAGTCTTATTGTTCCTGCCATTCACACGAGATTCTATGACGTAAAAGATTTCTCAAATACAATAATATCGCGACGGTCATACAGTTTGGCATGATATGGTAATTCGTAAGCACAAAAAACTGTCATGAATAATCTCTATAGAAGTCATAATTTTTAGTAGCGACAAAGCATCCTCATGCTTTCAAAAGACTGTTGAAAATTACCAAGGCGAATGTCAGCTTTTATAGAATCGCGCTTTGAATCACTTCTGTTCGGTTCTTTGTTGCTTTTGATTTTTCATTCAAAGATGTTAAAAAAGCTGCGGGAAATAAAAGACCGTGCATCCAATGTACAACTGCATTTCAAGTTAGCCTTGATCGCCTATCTTTCACGAAACAACGAGTCTCCTAGCCCACAAAGTCGAACAAAGAGTCTTAATGCTTGCCAATGATTGGCGCGTTTCGATAACAAAACCCAAAGTGCGTTGAATTGAGACACATGGCTTAACGTCATATCTCACAATACACTCTCCAATACTTCACATAGATAAAAGCAGCGATTTGATGTCGACAGTCAGCTAGATCCGTAATCTTGTTTGTCTCAACAATTCTTTTGACAACATGGAAAGAAAAAACCATTTCCCGCTGCCCGCTTCACAACATATATTCGAACAAACAGGCAGGGAGCTGGTATCAACAATCAGGGGCAACTTGAAGCTCAAGAGGGATAATAAAATGCAACCATCTCCTGATTCTCCTTTAACCTTACCAAAGCAAGAAGAAGGCTCGGCTGGCTCTTTTGATGGAGCTGTGGAAGAAGGGCGTTTTATAAACGACGTCAAAGAAGACGGCACAGAAAAGAGCTCTTTCTCTGGTAAGAACTAAGAAGTTTAATTCTCTGCTTTATGCCCCAAATTGTATTTACAACAGCCACGACCTCAAAGTAATTGGGTTGTCATAAACATTGATTGTTGAATTAATGTGGTCCGTAATCAATTTTGAAGGCATTTGTTTACAACAATTCACTATATTAACTAGGATTTCAATTAAAAACAAATTAATGAATAATACTCAATTTCGTTTGAAAGGATTTCAAAGAACATCTTAGGGTAACTTCCTCTACTATGATCATTCAGTGCATGCTCCATGACTGCTGCAACTTTCTATACCATCCTTCGTTCATACCTTCAACAGGTAAATAATCTGTGCGTTTGCACAGTTTTGGGTGATCTTCATGCCTCTACTTGCACTATTATGCATTCTCTGTTATATGTTTTCTGACAGCCTAAAAAGAGCGTCTACATAAGTATTGTCTCTTTTGATCCCTTTCCATGTCGTCTTCATGCAAACACAGTCCGTTGAAAGTATTCACACACCTATTGCTTGGTGATCTTACTTCTACTTGATGATCTTACTTCAAAGATATACTATTACTTGCTCAAGCATTCTCGTTTTTCCTGACACTATCGGAAACATGCATTGGATGCGTTTAAATTCCCTCATTCTGCCCTATATTGTGGTGACATGATGACAAAACTCTATCTTTGCCCGATGTTAACGCTTCACGCTCTACAATCGTATTTCGATATCAAAATCTTATGCTGTATGCATTTGATTTCCGTCATATCTCATGCATTTCTTAACCAACCATTTGATTTACAGAAGCCTAGTCCTTCTATCAAAATCAACACCAAGCTTCACGTATACTTGCAGTCTCTGATTTGACTTGAAATGACATGCTGCTTTCCTACGTCTCCAAACAAAACCCTAACGGTTCTCAATGCAGTTAATTAGACCTCTAAAGAGCGTCATCATTGGATTTGCCTCTCCAATCTCAAGAGGTCATTCTTACTTTTATAAACAAACTCTTTGAGGACCAGCAGTTGATCAACGATTCCTGCTGCTTTATTGTCTCAACACCTCAATCGTCACTTAATGCTCTCGTTAACAAAAAACTTCGATTCTCTGATACGTTCTTTAGCGTTTCCTAGCAATTTAAATTGCCACTTAGGAAAACAGTTCTACCCATGTCTTTGCTATGTTGTAGTCCATCATAGAAGTGTGGACACAGCAGCCTCTGTTATTGTTCCTGTTTCCATATTTCTTCTTATAATTCTTTCCAATTTTTCCCAACTTCGGACAAGCTGACTTTTAAACACCCTAATCATTGCACTGTTTGAATTAATTAAATTTTTGTGAGCGAAAATTGACCCAATTTTGCCATAAGATCGGTTGTTGCTACTCTGCTTCTGCTCCCAAAGTCCTACCTTTCTTTTAATTTTCCCCCGTGATTCATTGCATATATTTCCACAAAAAAGCAATCAAAACTTATCCACATTTGTTAAAATATTTGACTTTAAAGCATATTGTCTGAATGAGTCCTTGAAGACTATCGAGATTCATCAGGACAAATAATAATAATCAAACACTAGAGAAGTGAAATATAATTGTTGCTAATGCATTCCTGAACTGCTTTTCCATGACGGTCAAGATCCAAATAAACATATACACGTTTACCATCGTTATCATTCGTTCGTATATCCATTTCTTCTGCACCCTTTCAATTAAAGTTACAACAGAGACTAATGTCTGCACCAATTTGCACCCATGGACATTTCTTGTACCATTGACATTCCTCTCTGCCAATCGTGTCTACAATCAGTTGAGAGATTCTTCTGCAAGCAGATGTTCTATTATTTGCTTTCGGTACTCTCACCGTTTCGTGCCTTGATCGTATACATTAGATACCATATCATGCTTCTTTTACGTATTGCATATGAACTGTGACGTCGTTTTGCATCGTATCACTTCAAGTGGCAGTGAGCTGCATTACTTGCAAATGTTGTCCTAGCAAGATTTCCATAAAGGTCTAAGATAGTGTTCGAATTTAAGTTCTGATAATTAAATGCAAGATATTTGGCTGCATCAGTTGAAGTATGGACAGAAAATAATTCTTTAAATATCGTTATGCTCCAACTTTTTTACACGAGTTTCATATAGATGCGAAATAGTCTGCTGAAGTAATTTTAAGCATCTGTACATCGTATTATTAATGCGCTCATGAGAAATCAAATGATACTCTTGCCTTATGTGCAGACACTGCAGGTACACAATTATTGTTGCTTTGATATGACTTTCATCGGGTTTGACTTCCATACTGCTGCTTCAAAATGTTTCTCAGGGCTTTATCATTATCTAGTTAGCCTTATCATTGGAAGTACGTTTTTGCTTGAAATTGGGAGATCCAATATATTTGTTTACCATAGAATGTTTCACAGCATTCAGTAGCTCTAGTGGCAATTTCTGAATTAGAAAACGTTTGGATCGACTTAGAGCCAGTTTAAATTGGGTTCTGAGGTAGTGAAAATGAGCGAAAAGTTTAATGTAAAGTTGAGAACGGCAGTAAATGCATTATCGTACCATGAAATTCATTATATATTTGCTTTTCCAAATCCATTTGATATCGTATATAGCATTAAGAGCTTTTGTACTTTATAGCATGACGTGTCCCTGACAGAGCACTGTGACAAGCATAGTTGATTGGAAAATTTTCTTAGGAAATCTCCCTTAAATATTTCATTGTCTCTGTGAGAGGGACAATTAAGGACTAGTACATCAGACAAGATATTGAAAGCGATGTATTTGCTAGTTTCACAGCAAGCGTATCATCTATAGAAATTTTAATCCGGAAAGGCCGAATTCTTTAATGTTTAATGCGTCAGTATATAGCACTTTCAACGGACTATGACTCATTATTTCTGTCAATGAGTTAACTGATTCTTTGTGGCATTATGCTGTGCAAAAAAACAGCAAAGCACTCGAGAGCAGCACCAGCTCTGAAATTTTCTTGCTTAGCTCTGTTAAACGTCCACCGAAGCATACAGTAAAGCAACCACTGTTCAAGGATAAACCATTTGTTAACTTCATTTTTTTGCTAAACGTTTGACGGAACATTATGAATGCAGTTGCGTTTCTATCTATCGGCATGTGGGTCATGTCAGCAAGCCCTTCTGCTCTCTATAACCATCAGTAAACTAAATATCAAGGCACGGAAGACGAAGCAACTAGACGTAGCTGTATTCTGTGTATAGAGAATCATCATGCTATAGCGAGTGTCTTATAGTTCGGTAAAGAAGAAGAATGCGTCATTTGCATTAGATCTTGACGAGAAACATGAAAGTTTTAACTCCAAATTTACCGTAAAAATCAGGCTACACGATAGAACATCATGATTTTGACGATTTCAGAGAATCGAATTGAAACAGTCGCAATTTTGCAATCGACTGCAAATCAATAAATGATTGACAACAAGTGATTTGACAAGTGATACCACATGACTGATTCTTCTTCTTCCTTTATGATCCAATTGAAATGTCTAAAAATACATCATGTTTAGCGATAGACGTGAATTGCTTTGTCTTCTCGTTTTTCCGCTCTGAATGTTTATATCATAATGTATAGTTTTGAAGGTTACACACATTAAGTGTACAACTGGTGCCGGAAACCTCAAATAGACCTGTGTACAAGGAGATCGTGTAAGAGTAAGCCCTAACTTGACGGCACTCTTTGTAAATTAGATTTCTGGATTGCTATCAACAGGTTATATATCACCGTCAAATGAGTTCAGATTGGATTGGAAAAGTGAATGAACAATAAATATGATATAACAATGTTAAATTGAATTACCTCCGATTTTTCGTTATGGATTTCGGGTTTTTAGTGACTTCCACTGAGTAAAAAAGTTTGCTGACTTTGCTGACTTTTCTTCAAGATGAAGAATCCCTGGACAAGATGTTCATCAATCACTAGGTGAAAAAATTATTTAAGAGCATCCAGAAGCTCTGTCAGAAAAGAACAGAGTAGAAACCAAATATTCAAACAAAATGTTGAGGTTTCTGTTCATCAAAAGTTTACAATTTTCAGTTATGGACATCTCTTATCAAATTTTTATACCAGAAAACGTGTACATAACGAGTCACAAAATGAATGCCATTGAGTGGATGACAGCGTATCGTGCAACCATTTATCAACCTATCGTGAGACTCTAGAAGCAGTGTAGAACTTTGACTAAATGATAAAGTTTAATGAAATAGATGTGCAAGGGAAGAGAATAGTTGCAATTTTCATCATATTTCAATGCGAGAAGTGTTCATTTGTCCCCTATATCATCATACCGCTCTCAGCCGTGCTAGTAGTACCAAGACTGTATTCAGTTAAATCAACACTCTGGGAAGTGATTATGGAATAGCTCTGACTACTTGGCACAAACATTACACTTTGCTTTGTTCCTTTTGCGCTTTCAAAATGGCTACCTACTTTAGGCTCGCCACATTACAAGTAAATAAGTTTTTTCTTTAATGTCTTTTTCTCCATACTTTGATAATGCTAGTATTGATAGGTCTGAGAATTGAGTTTTGCATAAGTCTCAACAGCTTAATCTTTGCAAATTTAGAGAAATTAGATTCCCTGCTACAAGCCCAAACTGCAATGTCCTAAGACTTGTGAACTTGTAAAATGCAAAAATATACTTTGTGAATTGACTTAGAGTTGATTTGACAGACTTCAATGAAATCAATAATTTTGTTGATAGTATGAGCTTCTCAAGTCTCGCCTCTTGAGATGAATCAGCACTCATGTTATTGGAGAGGAATTAAAGTTGATGAGAGAACTCTAGCAGCAAAACTTGTATCAAAACAATCAATATGGCAGCACTATTTATTGCAATCGACTAGGTTTTCCCAATGCTTAGATGAACGTATTGTGTATAGAATGGCAACATTGCTGCGCAGATGCAATTTTGCGTACCTTTGTTCGTTTTCCATTCATGCTTAATAGCCTTGGCGCATCGTATCTGCTGAAAACCTTATCCATTATTCTCCATTCTTTGAGACAGTTGTTGCTATGTGAGCACGAAGAATGGGGAAGTCGATTATAACAGAAAAATATCTCAAATCTTATATCAGTGAATCCTGTTAAGAACTTTACCTCAAAGAGCATTGATGTGGATATCTTAATCACTAGGACAGTATAGTTGATGAGCATAGTACAATTATGCGAATAGCACATTCAAAGTGTCAGTGAACATCAAGCAAAATCTGCATCTCATAAGTCAATTAGAATTAGATAAACTGCTGTGAAAAGACAAAGCTTACAATTGAATTGCATTTAGAATGGCAACCCATATGCAAGTGTATTGTTTAACCGGGTTTTCCAAGTCGTTTCGATGCGATTAAGATGATGAATTTCAAATCGTCTGAAACACACTTAAATTTACATCATTACTTTTACATGTCTCTTCTGAAACCAAAACAAACAATTCGCTTGCTTCGTCTTTCGCACACATCGTAGCTAAATGAAGCAATCTTCTGCCGTGATAGATAGGAATTAGAATTGATGATGAAGTGTCTACGCGAGATATTACCTGCAACAGCACGAGGACTTCCAAACTGACGTACTTAAAAGTTTGATTTTCAAGAGAGTCACGAAATGCAATTTAAGGGAAAGAGGATGCTCCAGACATTTTTATTCAGAATTTCATGGAGTGATGAACACCTCCTTGACGCAAGAAGGGAGTCCTATTCACAGGACAGCTTTCTCTAAGAAGCAATTGAAAAGTTTTGGGCTACTCTTTATCGAAACAATGAACTATCCCTGATAAGGCCCTTCTGTGAAGCCGTGATCTTTTCTGGGTTAGTTGGAAGTAGAAGAGATTTCCCAATGCTTTAGTTAACCGAATGCGTCCAACTCGTCAGGCCTATGCTAAGCTGTCTCACCAACCAATCATAGCGTATTGTTCCACAAGTCAGGTTTTGAAAGGTTTCTCAAGTCGAGATCTAGCTGTGACGAGCGTCACGTTCTCACTCAACATGTTCCCTGTTGCAGGAGCTTTTTGAATGGCTAAAAGTACCGTGGACTGAACTACAGCGCCGAGCGCCGTTTTGATCAGCATTGCTTCCCGCAACTATAGCTTTACTTTTATTGAGGTAGTCCATTAAATGCTAATGGACTGAGTAGCTTTTGAGAGACTAACCAGATAGCTTACCAGCCAAGTACCGTTGTTGCTTCCATATACGTGTATTCGGCCATGCATAACCCAAAGTAGTAGTGCGGTGCAGAACATACCCTGGTTCTATTTTCAAAAAATGCACGAGGTTTGCATTGCTTCAATCATACCAGCTTCCCAGGTCAAGTAACGCTTTACTCTCGTAGAAATTACTCGTTCTTGAAGACCCATGCAGACAATAACCACTCCTTGTGTTGTTATTATGGGGATGTTACGTAACTGAAATTTCTTGCAATGGACTAATGACAGGACAACTTTGGTTGCATAATTTATGGATATCGCGACAACGATACAGCAACCACAACATTAGCCTGGCGTGACGAGCGAGGTCTGACGAAGGCTGTTCACTATGTCCTCCATAAACGATTTTCAATGCTGTGGCTTTTTGGAAGGTGCTCATGCAGCAAACTCATTGACAGCCTATGCTAGCATAACTGGAGAAGAAGTTAGTCGGAAGCAGCTTATTCCAAGTAGGTGACCGTAGTTTCTCTCATTCAGGATGTCAAGAAAGTATGTCAGATATCAGCTTGAGCTATCAAAACTCTTCGTCTCTACCTTAGACATCGGAATTGATAGATGAACTAGCAATATTGTACCTTCATAGATATACTGAAATGATGAAAAGTCAGTAAGTTGGCAGTTTTTTGATTGATTAAGCCACCTGTGCATGTGGCTTATCAACGCCGCTAACCCAGCGGGATGTCATTTTAGAGCAAGAGGGATCGTTGTTGACCTCTGATTCATGAACAAGCAATATGGCCTCTCATTTCGGGTCAAGGGCTATTCTTGACACGGAGTACGATAGCAGGTAGTTGAAGAGCTGAGATAAGTAAAAGTTCAGCGGGTTTAGCAGTGGAGCGATTTGGAGGGAACGAGGTGTCTATGACAAGCTGATAGTTGAAAATGGTTATCAACTTCCACTTAACCAATGTCCTACTTTCATAAGAACATTCTGTGATTATGGAAAATAGGGCTCGCTAAATTTGATCTGGCTAAAAGCTCAACAAAATTGCTATTATTAGACAATTTCGTGGTAGTGTAAAAGTTCCTAATGGTTTTTGCGGATAATTTGATATAAAACGGTTTTCAGTGCTATTTATTTGCACTGAGACTGTATTACAGTATGGTCAGCAGTAAATGTCGCATAACAGATCAGAGAAAATTTTCTGAAGGCAATTAGAAAATACGGAAAAATATTCAACCATCTAAAAAACCAATTTAAATTTTAAATGGTACACACAATTTTAAATGTAAAAAATGGCATTCAAGGCCTGATTGTCTCCAGACTGTGAATAAATAGGTTTGTTTTATGAAAAATCTCAAAAGTAGATGTTTCTTCCTCTAAAAACATAGTAGGCGATGACTGGTTATGTTAAAGAATTGAATTTTCTCGCAATATCATAGCAAATTTGCACAGTTTTTCATGATAATTCAATGTGGCTTTTTGGTATCATCCTTAGGAATCTTTAGACGGTAAGTGGCAATTTTGAGACCGATTTGATCAATCGCCATGGTGCGTATAGGATCCATTTTTGTCAGTTAAACACACCACGACTACCATTGAGGCAACTAATGAGCAAATGATACTGCTGTGAACATTTTGTCGCCACCCAGTGTCTATAGTGTGGGAAGGCAATGACGAGCGTTCAATAGAATTGAGCATCTTTGCATTTCTCTGAAACCTAAAGCATGCGCTCTCTGTGTGATGGTCATAGGTCATAGGTGTAATGCCATTCTTGACCACATCTTTTACATTACACGCGACAGGAAGTGGGTAGCTTCCGTAGAAATAAAAGCAAGGTACGCTGACATAAGTAGCTGAGTACGGTATTTCCCCGTGGCTCTGCTCAGAATGGTACTTCTCTAGCGCAACACTTGCCGATTCTGGTTTGAAGCATAGGTGTCAATTTGCCTTTTCTTTTATCTTCTTTGAGAGCACCCTGCTACACATTGGATAATCTATTTGTGCAATACTTTAATAGCTGGTGACATCTTAATGTTCACGTGTTTGTGGGATGGCCGTTCTCTCTAGTCGTAAGCTTTTTAGGATGAACTACACTGTACCAATGAAGACTAGTAGATCGTTCTGCCGCAACTTTTCATAAGTAGCCATCAATTGGTCAGACTTCTTGATACAGTCATGTGGTACAAAGTTGATGGGAGAAGAGGCTGGAAGGAAGGAATTCTCCGCCGGGCAACTTGGGCTCAATTTTGCGCCTTTTAAAAAGCTGAAGGAAATGCGAGTGAAATGTTCATCGATTGAGCGGAAAAGTTGGATAATGTATACCGCAGGATGCCTGCATTTCTTTTCGCTATTTTACCCATTGGTTTCAGTAGCTTTTGAAATAAAGAAACGTTTAATTGCCCTATGAAAATTAGAATTTCTTAAGACATGTGTTTTTCAGACATCAGAAGAATATTCTAGAAGCATTTTTGGTCACTTTTTCACAACAAGATGAACAAATTCATGGACCATCACCGTAAAATTACTTGCTATGCGAAGATCCTTCTTGAAAAATTTAGATTTTAGGTGAGATCTGAGTGACTTTAAATTTTCTAAAACATGGTTTTAATTGAAAATATTTAAATGCATATGCATATAAAAATAAATATGAAATATGAATGTGATTATAAACGCACCTAAAACCAAAGAAACGTTAAAGAATTTAACAATATTTAAAGCTTCGTGGATTGAAACACAGACAAGATCCCGTCATATATGATAGAAATCTAACGACACTTAATTAAAAGCGGAAGTAAGACAACAAGCGCAAATAAAATCCCTTTTACTAGTCTGCTTTAGATAATTGAATCGCCAAAGGTACATAAACCTAGTTCTATCAGATATCTGTATTAGCGTTGGGAACGTAAATGTTTTCCAGACAATCTCATCCAGGAATATTCCGATTAGTTCAACCTGGTAAACCAAAAGCAATAGACGAAGGTAATGCGCTTTTAGCTTGCTTTTCCATCCTAAAGAAGTAACTGTCAATTTTTGAATTAGTATTCTTTTTTCACGAAGGAAAACAGGCCACAGCTATTATTTAGGCCATAGTCAAACCAGACGAGACCCTATTGCAATCGGAGGTCTGAGAATGAAATGAATTTATCGAAAGACGAATCAATCTCAATAGCAAGATGGTTGCAGTATATTTTAGCGTTTAAATCTATACGCCATGATATTCGGCATTCATGTCATGTTTTGAGAAAATAGTAGCTTAACTACTGTCAAATTCAAAGTTGAAAATAATTGCTTCTTAGTAGAGTTTCTGTTTCAAAACATAAAATGCTTGCAATATGCAGGTAAATCAAATCTTGATCTTTCACTAGCTTGCGTTTTAAACTTACCAAAAGTATGTACTGAAAGAGCTAGTCATCATAGGAAGCAGAAGTAAGTTCAAATTAAGTAATCAGCAACATCAAGTTCAAACGATCTGCTTACTTTATCCATTAAAGAAAACGTCCTTCAGAATTTCAGTCATTCATTCTGCAATTTAGTCTTTCTAAATGAGCTACAAGGGAAAAAACGACGAAAATATTAGGATTCATGGGGCTTTCTAGACTTAAATTTCATTATCAATTTAAGTGGAGCATGCTCTGACTTCGCAAAAAAATTCTGCAAGCATTTTCTACAAGCATTAAGTTTGACAATCAGGAAAGGCGTTTCAGTACTATGTTAATGACAGTCCATCTATTCTTAGCCAAAAATATAAAAGACTTTTATGTAATATAAGATTTTCAGACGCAACAATGCTGCCAAAATTTTTTTGATTTAGCTTCATGTTTCCTTAGAAATGTTTTCACCCTTTAGCAGATAAGGTGACTACAATTCATCAACTCTTGTTAAAGCTTCTAACTAGATCTATTCCAGTAGATTCGATAAATGAAAAGAGTAACTAATAGCCTGTTGTAGTCTGTTGCCCTCAATCACTGTTGTTTTTGCTACATGTATTATGCGGTTATCGATAACAAACCGAAATTCATTGAATTCTTGTGCTGTCTCTGTTTATTTATATGATTGTGCATCGCTCAAAAGTTTCCAAGCTGATCATCTAGAGGTTTTTCTCAAATGTGTGCTACCATGCAAGTAACATTTTCTTCTTTTTCTAGCTATAATCCTACTCGAATCGGGACATTAGTGTAGACAACCGTTTGTCTGCATCTGTATCTGGTTTACCTGGGCAAAGAGAATGGTCCTTCCACAGTCAAATGCCTTTCCCACATTTATGCTCTACAAATGTACCCGGGCTTAGGACAGGTAGTGGATAGGCTATTATGCAAACGAAGTAAACAAAATTGATTGAATAAGCCGATTTTTTGAATAAGAAAACTTACTTGTCTTGTGTCAGAGTTCTGTGTGCCTTCTTATTTCCGCGAGCAGCTCTTTGCATCAAAACCGAAACAGATTATTTATTTTCTTCGGTTTTCTTCGTGAACTTAAAATAAATTGAATCCTTAAGCAATTCAGGCACCCAAGAACAATCCAAACTTCTCCACTGACATTGAAATTTAGTAGGATCATTTGCCAAAAGAGTGGATGCTGAAGGATCACGATAATGCTTAGATACTGCTTGTGAGGCTACTCCATCGATAGATGCTATAAGAATATGGTTTTCTGAAATTCTCTTTTTTATTTTTCCTTGGACGTATATAAAGCAGTCATATGATCAACAACGTTAATTGCATCGTATTCGACTACAGACAAATTTCATGACAGCTTATTGATTCTGTTTTATAGATTGATCACAATAAACAATGAGTATTTTCCAGCAAAAATTTTCTGAATTTCTTTACATCAGGCAGACTTGTAAAGGATTTGAAAAAATGAGTGCTTCTATGAGCCACTTTTGCATCTTCTCCTAGATTGCACTCCAATCAATACAGTCATCGATATTTTCTTCAGAGATTAGTAGTTTCAATAGACAAAGATCTTGCATACAAGTATAGGTACCTATTTCATTTCGGCCTAATCGACAATGTCTTTTTGTCAGAAAGTGCTCTTAAGTTGTCATAAAGTTTGTCAATCTAGTTTTCCCATTCTCTTATCGTAAAGCTTTTTATTAGACGTACAGTCACTTACCAAAGGACTTTCGAAGTTTTTTCAATGCCCAAGACTTGGCTTTATGTGAATTATTACAATTCCCTTTATCCAAATTGTTTTTACACATTTCTAAATCAAGGTTCAAGCCATTCTTTACTGCTCTTAAACCATAATTGCAATTCTTCTAAAGATATAATTATTTTTTGAGAAGCGAGGAAGGGAAAGCAAAGAATTTGAACGAGATGTCTAGAGATAAAGAAATTTTGAAAGAATATTTTTTTGGGTTGTAAGATAATTTTTCTAGTTGCTTCGCGCCCTCTTTTCACTTATGGAACTTCACATTTCCATGTTTTGCGGCAGAAAATTGTAAAAAATGTTCCATTGTCTATTACTTATTTCAATTTTCAATCCTTTATATATATGGTACTTTGTATTCATGCTATTCTGCATTTGTAGCACGAACAAGAGCTGAAGTTTAAATGAATAGAGACGTTTATGGGATTTTCTTTCAAAAGCATTGATTGACTCAATAGGAAATTCTCAGCATCAACTGTGTTTTTTATCAGCCAATTTTCGACGACTTTGTAGCATCAAATAAGTCAAATCGTGACTACACGATGTAAGACAAATAGATTTGTGTGACGAGGAAATAGAATAACAGTTAAACAGCAAACAAATACTTAGGTCCATTTATCCAATTTCCTATCATTTTTATTTTGAACATTATAGCTTTTTCTGCAGCTTATTCATTCAACGAGAAAAAACATCGATAGCAGAGATAAGATCAATAATGATGCTTCCGCTTAAGGGAACTTAATCTTGGTGGTTTTTGGCGATAAAACGACCATTGAATCAGTCGGAATAAGGCCTTGTGTCATAGATAGTCTGCCATACCATGCATTTGCCTAGGTATAAGAGCAACCTTGCTTCACGGCAGGCAAAACTGGACTAACTGTGTCGCCATCCTGAAATGTTAAGCATTTACTTGGTGGCTATGAATGCGAGTTATGACAGTTAATCATCCATAGGAGTGAAACATTTGAAGATAAGATTCAATCTGATCAGTTAAAAACTGAGTGATGATTGCAGTACCAAGTAATCATGTTGATAAGTAAATGTCGTGGAATTTTTCCTTTAAAAATGTTTTTTCCTTCCATGTTGTTCAAGATTCTAAGTATTTTCCAGTTAAAAGTACAGTCATTCCAGTTCTTGAATAAAAGGTGAATTCAGAAAAATTAAGAATCACTCTTTATAGCGAGAAATTAGTTTTCTTTGATAAGATGTTTTTATTGATAAATCTATATTTGCCGCTAAAGTTTGTAGCTTATTTGATATATGACCTATGCTGTTCGAGAGGCATGGAACTTTGACAAGGCTGAACATTTATGCAACCCATTTGATGGTAATAGATTGTTCCATGAGAAAATAAACTAAAGAGAGCAGATTTGATGCAAGACCTCTAACTGGGAATCAAATTGAGGAGGATTTGTCTGTCAAATTCTTGTCTCAGACATGCTATTACTTCAGAATGAGCAGCTAAATCAATTTCCCACTTCCCAGCATGGATTTGCATATTGTTTCGCAAGCATTTCTTTTGCTTCGCTGTCTATCTTAATTATTTCTACTTTTCTAGGCCATGCCTATGACAACCTCGTGAAGTTGTAATTTCCAGTTTTAGCCTTGATTGATAGCCAAGCTGTATTCTTACAGCCACGGCGCATATTTCTAGTATTCATAATACCAAGCGATGCCATACAACCATCCTCGCTGTTTCAGCACGCGTAACAGAAAGATTGAAGACTCCACAAGAAAAATACCTCTTTATTTGTGTGGGAAATTTTCTTATTTAGGAAAACAATTTCATATCCAGAAGACATCTGAAATTTTTGCCTAGAGGATTCAGATTAGCACTTACAACTGTACATGTAAACATAGATCATAGCAGCTGGATCGCCATGCATTATCATTGCCCAGCATCTTCCACGCTTCTCTGTCCATCTCCATCTCATTTACGTCTTCTCTCGTCGTTTTACCTTCTTTAGTTACTTCATCATCTCTCATTATTTGCGTATTTACAGAACTAATAATTATCAGCCTCATACCAAAACATATGATATCTATTTAAATATGCAACCTGCTAGATTGGTGTGCAAAGTTTGGGTGGCATGATGCACAGAGCTGCAAAAGTCTTAGCGCGTTTTCTTGACAAGAAACTACAAGTTGTCATACACCACCGTTAAAGTTTGCCTGTTTGTCGAGTGAGAATATGGAAAGTGATGGAGTACGTATCATATTGTCCTTGTATAGGGCTTTTTGATTTGAGAAACTCCATGCCTACAACTGGAGCATGATATGTTCGTGAAAACCGAAACAAACTCTAGATTGCAACCTCTTTATCGAGTCTTTCCTTCAATTGTCCTTTGAGGAAAAGTGGTTGCAGGATTGGTTACAAGCCGACGAAAAATGAGTTGAGATCGCTTTCGGCGGTCGATATCCAGGGACACTAACGTGGAGGTTTCTGCATTGTCCCCTAGATTGCAACGATTGGCGAAACTGTACAAGGTGCTTTCGCGATGATGCTGATACCAATTTTAGTTTATTGTTGGTGTATCCTGGAATAGCTTCCCAGGACGTACTTTTTACTGTAGGTAACATGCGAAAGTTTTCTACTCTTTAGCTATTGATAATCGAGTCTTTGGCGCCTGAAGATACAATACGGTTCACGTATATCATGGGAGCTGTTTGTTTTTCATAATCAACACATTGCTGAGTGCTACACAGTACTAGCAAGGATCTGGAACTGGAGGCTTCTACAAACACTGCCGTCACTTGCCTTGCCATGGCACTTATGATGCTTAAACTTTTACCTTTCATTCGTGATGCACAATCATTGAAACTTAAAAAAGCAGAGGTATTGAGGAAGTAAGGACTTAAAGTGTTTTGGCCTGTCTGCAGGAAAACCAACATTTGCTAATCTACAGTTTACTGTTTGAGTCGGGGCACAGTTCTCTTCCCAAAGCAAGCGACCTTGCTCGCTGAATTCAAGGGTTTTTGGTGCATTGTGCCTTTCGACTGTCGCTCCAAAGCCGTGTCACCGAAATGCATGGAGAAATATGTTGCATGGGCTTTTCCTAGTAACTTAAGTCGCTTTCATTCCTTGTGGCGTCAAAATGTCCTAAATATACTAGCAGTAGACAACTTTAAATCTCTTTTGTTCAATGCATGAGCTAGAGCGCTCTCAAACTTGAATAAAATCCTCTTTCAAGCTTCTTCAAAGGAATAATCTTATTTTATCGTATAGTCTTGTTAGACTATTCGTCCTGACCTCACGTTTTAGCAAGTACATTATATCATGTGGTCTGCAAGATAATGAATTCAATTGGTTGCAAGACTGAACTTGGATTCCTTCTTTTGTTACAATTTCTCCTATCATTCTAATCTAGTTTGAGAAAAAACGATAAGGAACTTTTATTAGCAAATTTCCAAGCAATATTCATCTGTAATTACTGATCCTGTTTCTCTGCTATTTGCCAAGCCACTTTTACTTGCTTTTCATCAGAATAATGGAGCTAGAGTGACAGCAGTGGCTCAGCTTGATTTTCATGGAGTAAATACACTTGTTTCTCTTCTGTATTCCAAAGTGCTGCCAACGAAGCAAGCTTCACCGATAATCAGTGCATTATGCGTATTCTAAGATTAAAAATCTTAGAAATCCTCAGACTTGAATCAACCTGTCTATAAGCTGTTCCTTGTCGACTTTTCTATTCTCATTTATTTCGCTCGACATCTGCTTGTTTACGGAACAGCATTTCCAATCTATCATGACGAGGATAGTTGATTGATGAGATGTTTCAGGGCCTGATGCCCGTGTTTTGACGTGAATTATGGAGTGTGAAGTGGGCGTTAAATGACTTCTTCAAGCCTGAAATACTGCTGCTACCGCTAAAAATTCCATTTTTCTTAATCGTAGGCATTTATGAAATCGAAAAGTATTCCCTACCTTGTTGTATAGGATTGCTTATATTTCAAAGCATTACATTGATCTGATCTTCCTCTCCTCTTAGCCTTTAGCTTTTTCTCTCTTCCTTTGTTGGGGCTTTGTATAGGCCACCATGGCTTTTTCTCAACATAAATCACTAGAAAAAGAAGAGTGTGAGTTAGTGGAGAAACAATTTGCAGGATGGTTAAAGCACATGCCTGTTTTCTGAAAGATCCATGCACGAAACACCCTTGGTCATATTTCTCTATGCCCTCTCTAATGACAATATGATGATAATGATAAATTTGACGTGAATCATTTACACTTTAACAAGTAATGCAGTTATCAACGTGTATTCACACAGGAGTAAATGGGTACCCGATGTAAAGCTAGGTATAAATTCGGAGAGGGAGGAAACTGGCCACCTTACCCCCACTTTACCCCCACTTTACCCCCACCTTACCCCCACCTTACCCCACCTTACCCCACCTTACTGTTACTCAGAAGGATACCTCTCAAACAAAGTACTCCCAACGCCCATTTTGAGTACAGGGCTCAATTTCAGTTTCCTTTTTAAGAGTGTGGTGAAGATTACTACTTTTGATTGAAAATTGAAAATTTGAGCTCTGCCGTTCGTGGCGACCTTCTGCATAGGGGATATTCTGCCTTATGTGGTTCTATGTAGCCATCAAGTCATTCAATTCTTGCGTAGCCCTGGTAGCATAAAACAGAAATAGAAACAGACAGTAGGATCTTGTTCTTCAGACAGTAAAAAGTAGCATGCTTGCTCGCTGTAAAGAAACCTGCCTTATTACTAATTATAAGACAGTTGGGTTCTTTGGTAATCATAAACCATTAGTTCTATTACGTCATCAGAAGCATGTTTCGCTTTTTGCATCAAAGACCTGGAGCCTAGTGCGTTGTGCTGTTAACTTCTCTAGCAAGGAAGAGCAAATCGATCTGTCCATTTTCTTGTCTTGATTTCTAGTTTCTCGGCAAAAATAAAGCTTTTCTACAAACTTTCTTTTAGCTGAAGCCAAAACTTGTAGTATTTGCGAAGATGTTATTTCAAATGAAGGCATGCTGGAGCGCTTCGTTTTGTATGGATTTGTTCATATCTTAGGAGAACCTATAACTGGAAAATCATTTATTTTAGTATCTGCATAGTCATATTTACAGCTCTAAATAAGATTTGTTGCTGTTTCTGGCAATTTTCAAGACTTCCCTGGCTGCTCTATTCCTTCCTTCGCTTTTCCCCAAAAGTAGGAAGCATTTAAGAAGACAAAGGAAACATTTATTTGCTCATGGTTGATTCAAGAATTTCCTGGAAGATCTCTTTTGAACGTTGAAATAACAAAATAGGAACCATCGAAAAATCCTGGCAATTATATTCATTATATTCTAGACGAATTTTTTCATTACCGACGTGATCAACTGACATTTGTTTGCCGCCTTACCAATATCTGCCCATTCAGCTGAGATGAACACAATGAAAACAACCGTGAAATGTGTTCTTAGTTTTATTTCTGGGAAGAGTTCAAAATGAAATAGGATTGAAAAGTTGCGTACTACAAAAGCTAGCTCGCTTACCAAATTAGAATTCTGGCATTTTTGTGCTTGCTGTCACTGATTGGCGGGTGTGAAATTCGTACAGTCAGTTCCCGTACTAAACCTCTTTACATTCTTTAGATGAAAAGCCTGAATTTTTGGGACTGCCAATTACATTTTTCAGGTAACTGGTCAATCTGCACCTCTAGCATTGGTTGTTTATCAAGCTAGCTTTGATCAGTCGAGCCAAATCAAACAGAAGGCAGTGTTTTCAACAAAGCTCCAATGTTGAATCTGATAGCTGCGACATGACATCAGCGGTGTCGCCAGGACTTCCTAAAAGGAGGCCTAAGTTCCCCAACCAAAGGCCTAGATTATTTATCCACGGAAGCTTCAATTTTTTAACAATTGGTCACATACTGACTTGCCTTTTACCCCGGTGGGGGGGGGGCTAGCTCTCCCTGATGGGGGTCTAGCCCCCTGGTGCCCCCGTGGAGCCACCCGTGCATTGTATCCAGTGCCTGCCATTTCATGGTTTGAGGATTAGAGCCTGCGCTGACCCCAAATTTGAGTATGCTTGGGTACTCTAAAGAGGAAGGTGCATGAGACATATCAAAGTATGGCTTAGCCCCTAACAAGGCTGCAGCGATCCATACAGGTGCCGGGGTAGCTCAATGGTAAGACTCTTGCGCATTGATCCTATGGTCATTTGGTTCGAGTCCCACCTCAGCAAAACTTTCACTGAGAGTGATGAGCGTCACTTTCGGTTTCAGGATAGCTCAACGGTAAGAATCTTGCGCATTGATCCTATGGTAAGTG
Organism: Pseudorhiza aurosa; assembly: GCA_964026355.1. Classification (NCBI taxonomy): domain Eukaryota; kingdom Metazoa; phylum Cnidaria; class Scyphozoa; order Rhizostomeae; family Lychnorhizidae; genus Pseudorhiza; species Pseudorhiza aurosa. The sequence goes on along the minus strand of OZ032114.1, from coordinate 10,276,579 downwards.
GTTCGAACCCCACCTCAGCTAAACTTTCACTTAGAGAGAGGAGAATCGCCAGCTCTCTGTAATTCCTGGCGTAGGAGTCGCGAGGTGTTGTCACATCGAGAGGAAGGACCTGGACACTGCTCCATAAGCAAAAAGCTTCTCAATATCCAAATTTCTACCTTTGACATCTAGGTAGAATCATATGTATAAAAAAAACCATCCACACCTAGGCAGCCAACTGCCAAATGAAACATTGTCAAGTGCTCAAACCACCCAAAAGCTGAAGGTGTCAATCAACATTGAACTTATATCCGTCTTGCTGGTCTCTCAATCACTTCTTGTTATGCACTGTTGTTAATATAGCATCAATAACAAAATACTACAGCACATTGGAAACGATACCACTGGGCGCATCATCTGTGTCAGAACCTGTGGCCATTACATGTAAGGAATCATTCACACTAAGAGCGAATTTGCGAAGGAACTAGATGATGAAGGGTGATGAAGAGTTGCTTTTAATCGTGAATGATGAAGCGCTTCTGATTTACCCGTGGATAAGACGGGCAGTTTAAAAAATGGCTGGAGCACATGCCTATGGTGTGAATGGTCCGTGTCAAAGTGCCCTTCTCCGCTTCTTCTTCCCCTCTCTCTTTCCACGCAGCAGTAAATCAAAACCCGGCGTCGATCTTTATGAAAGTGCAACGAGGGTGGAAATCAGCCACCCTACCTCACAATGCCGTGGCTCATGATGGCATCTTTCTAGCAAGGGGATTTTCTACGCTCGTTTCGACTATGGGATTTGGATTTGCTCTCCATTTTTTCCCATCAATACGTTTCTTCTTTCACCATAGTTTTCTTAGGCAGTTAAATTCGTGTAATTTTCCATAGCTGCTTTTTTCTTTTGATCTATCGAGGTTTTCCTTGATTGGCACAGGAAATGCATGTGCGGAACATTTTTCTTTAACTTGAAATGCGATTGCATCCAGCGTAAAGATACTTTGCCATTCATTACTTCTTAAAACACTTTACATATGACTGCCTTGCTTCTTTCGCATTCCAAATCCTTTGCAAAATGATGGCAATGGCTTCTTGGCACAAGTTGGAAAGTGTTCTGCAAAATATGGCTCGACATGCAATTTATTCAATCCCTTTCATAGAATCCCTTTATCATGGAAAAAGACCATCACTTTCAAGTTCGTTGGATACATGCCAACCAATTGGCTTTAAAACTGCACTTCAGAGCTCAATTACTTTTGCTGTGAAATTCCTGGTACCCTCATTAACTGACATTCGTTGCTGTGTGGCCCTCTTTATCACTGATCTTTTTTAAAATGTTATCGGTATCAAAGACTAATTAGTACTGACTATAGGTGAATTCAGCAAAAGGATGCTGTGTTGACGAATCCTACTGACAGTTTTGTAATGATTCATCAGGTATTTAAAGACATGTGGCAGAGAATATGAGAAACATTTTTAGATTGATTTACACTCGTGCTATAATTACAACCCATTCTTCTCTCGTCCATTTCTAGAACCCGTCCCTTACTGTTTGAAAAGACAGTTCCTTTCCAATCTTGTATTCTTCTGTAGCGAATCATCTTTCATTGGCGTCCCGTTTTCAATATCTTAAAGTAAACGTTTCAATCTTGCAATCTTTGCAGTGCCATTCCTCTCATTAGCATCCGTTTTCAAGATCTTATAACTAATATTCCACCACGGGTACTGAAGGATGTCATTGGATTTGACCTTTAGCACAAGAACCCATGTCACCTGGGCCTACGTTCAAATCGAATGTGAGACAGACGGTGATTGTTGACAAGGGGCTAGCAGCCATTGGGGTCTAGCGTTCCTTTGAAACTACAATTAGCCAATGATACCTACTTGAAATCGACTACTTTTTCATTTCACAATGATGAGCCAAGACTAAGCAGGGTTCTCAAGGAGAGGATTTGCCATTTACCTTCTTTTAGTAAGTAGGGAGGGGCTTGTAAGGTTCTTAATTAATTAAGCATTTAATTTCAACTAGCGGCCTGATTTGAAAGTGCAGATTTTGCTTTTTTGTGAGATCGATTGTCTTCCAAGCAGTTGGTCGTATTCATGGTTGATTGTCTTCTGAGTCATAGCATGCAAAACCTCAATCTTTGAACGTCTAGACAACCGCTGGTTACATTTAACGGAGCTGAAAAGGGAAGATTTGATAAAGCGAAATGCCGGAGGTCCATACTTGACAATCAAGGGTACATCGTTCGGCGACTTGTGATTTGTGATTTGTGATTTGCAGTCTCTTTTCATATTGGAAACGAAATTCATGAAGCCCTCGATCCATGCAAAATGCATGGCCACTCTCCACACCCTTTCAACGGTAGTTTGCGACGTGTTGCTGCACTGCTTCCCCTTTTCCACCTTCAAAATCAATATTTCTCTTAGACTGACTGCCACGTAACCGAAAGTTGATGGATTGAAATGAGCTGTGGGCTCTCTGTAGCCCCACAAGCCCGGTAAAAAAGACTGCATTGCATGCTCTACTTAGAGCGTTGCAAAAATCAGCGATATTGATCTGAATTTTTTTTCTAGGAAAGTGCATTTGTTGAGATGGTTTCTGCTACTTTCCTCACCAGTGGCGTTTTTTATAGTGGCAAGTGAAGGATTCGAGCTCAAATCCCTTGTGTTACAAGTTTGCACGCTCATCCACTACACAATGGCACTACGGTTCAATCAGACTTATGCTCAATTCACACTGAAAGCGTCGCGTTGCATCAAATTTAAAAATGGCTTTTCAAATCAAAACATGCTTGTGGCTTTTGCTATACAAAATCCGTTGTTAACTTTTCATCTTTTTTTGAAGCAACGAAAACGCAAGAGATCTGTGTGGGATTGGGATAGCTTCTCGCAGATTCTATCAGTTTCTCCTTGTTCAAAAATTTGGCAGCCATTTTTTTCGTCTTGCTGTAACTAGTTTTCCATTGTTCTGAAGCGTCACGTCGCGACAAAGTTGGATTTTTTCAACTTTGACGCGTTTTGACGCTTTGCATAACAAAATGTCATGCGTACGCAAGATGCACAACTGTGTTCTCCTTATATGGTCAGCGTCATGACACAACGCGACGCAACGCAACGCAACGCAACGCAACGCGCTTGGTATGAATTAAGCTTTACTCTTTCACGACGCATTCTCGGTACACGTATTCCTAGAACTTGTCGAAACCATCCACAGCTTATACTATGCTCATGCGAAAAGGCTTGGTGTCTGTTTCAAATGGATCTTGCCAGATTGCAGTGCCATTAGAAAGCCTGGAAAATCAATTACAAAACTAGCGCATCAAATGCCAAGTCTCTCACTATCCATCGCAAGGAAGCTGTTGATTAAGTCGTTAAGCGAATGAAAATCAGATGTGTGCTAATTTTTTTCGTTACCTGCTGGGCAGTTTGCTCAGGGCATGTCTATTTCAATTCGTCAATTGTGGCAAACATTAAAAAGGGCCGAAAACCTCTAATGTTTGCCATGTCTCTGACTTCGTATGCTTGTCTGCACCATCCAAAAGCAGTAGTTGCCTATTAGCTTGTAGCTCATGTTGATGGCTAAACCCAAAGATTTTAATCAAGTGCGAGGAGCTGTTTTTTTCTGGACACATTAATAATAGTTTTTTGAGTTAAGTTTTCATCCAGGTTGGATATTGTGATAATTATTATTATCGGATCATAATAATCTATAGCAGATAGACATTTGTGCAGTTCCTGTCATAGTGAGGTTTATAATTGTAGAATTTAACTATATCCATTGAAATGAGGTTTCTAAAAAGGTTCATAATGATATTATCCTATATTATTATCATCACTTTATATAGATTATGGGGATCGAAACTGAAAAGGATCATAGTATTTGATGCCCAATATTTTTCTTCTTTTCCATTTGCGATGGGAAATGGCTACCTCGTGACCCCATTTGTTAGATGCACATCTGTCGTCTTCTACAAATTCTAGACTCACGTGATATAGCGAATAGCTTTCTATTTTTATTCGTTGCCAAGATTGCAATTGGGAACAGGCAGATTGCTATAAATTCCTTCAATACAGTGATATGGTACCATAGACTTGACAAAAGACCAATCTAACCGTTTGTTTATTCGTAAATATAGCTAGTACTGGAGGAACCTGTTGCTTCGTGCTTGGCCGTATGAAGGTGCATCAATGGGCGAAGCGCTTTCATGCTCATGGTATGGATCTAGTGCATTGTCTGCATGTAAACGTTTATGTACGGTATAATGCGTTGTGGCATGATCGTGAATTGCTCTCGAGTTTTCTAGCGATATTCTTCAACTCAGTCCTTTTCAACAAGTCAATAGATATTGTTTAGCCTCAAAGAATGGGAGCAATTTTCGCGGCGTCTAATTATTCCCTTTTTTCAAGTCGGCTCCTTTTGATGAAACCTAAATTCTGATCTTAGGAAATTGCGGTATTTAAGTACCATAGTGTATAGCAAAGATTGGCAATTATTTTGACCGCATACTCTTTGTATATTCATCTTAATTACAGCAACTCTTTTGCCCGTTAGCAATAAAACTTACGTTCGAACCGCTTTGTCGTGCATTCGCACAGGTCAGCCATAAACAGTGTACTTGCAATACTCAAAAAACTCTGCAGGTGTCTTCATTGTATCAACGTTGATCACTTTATCTACTGTTATTGTGCTCTCCTAAATTATCGTCTTTCTCTTTGCATTCTGCATTCCGAAACGCTTTTCATGCAGACAGCATTCATTTCATTTCTGTGACGTTATGTTCGTGTGTTAGTCCAAATAACTGTCTGCAATCGTTATTTCCCCTTCACTCACTACTAGTCGCGATTTTTCAACGGGTCGATTCTGATGGTTAAAGACACTCTTGATCTCTTAGTTTTCATGTCCTATACATTGTATTCCTTGCATAATTAGATGAAATCTTATCCACATTGCTGAGCTATTTTTCATGCTGTAGTTATCATAATGCAAACGACATATCGATAATCTTGCGGCATCTAATGATGCAGTTTATGCACGCGTCCCATCTCGAGAAACATAACGAATATAGACATCAAAAGAAGTGCAGTTGCATTTTTCTCTCCAATGGTAGAGTTTCAGCTAGAGAGGCAAGTTATTCTAGCTTCAAGTTTAGCTTTCTTTACCTAAATTTGCAATAAAACCTCATTTAGCAGCTAGGTTTGTGTATAAGAGCTGAATGCGATAAGCGTATACTTGTCCCATCTACCATGACTGTATACGTAGATAGGAAGATTGGTAGGTAGATAGACAGACAGATAGATTGATAGCATTGCGAACCCTCTGGATTCCTTTGGCCCTGCAAAAAGAATGGGAAATTGTTATGACCTCTCTATGCGTAGTTTGCTCCTTTCGTGAACAATGGTAACATTATCAAATCGTTTGTCGTGCTTCTTATCTCTGTAATTGGTCGAGAACGTTGGACAGTAAGGAACGCACCATCCACATGAAGATATGAAACCCGTTGGAGGCCTTCGTGTATGATGTCAGCTCACATTGATAAACGACAGAGGGTTCCGAAACTCTCCTTAAGAATTCGAACCAACGAAGCAAAGCTCGAGATAAAGAGTTATCTCGATCAATCGCTTTACACTGTCTCTTCAAGAATATGCAGACTTTTCATTTTCACAGTTTCGTAGACGTTGATAAGGCGCTTGTCCTCATCAACCAACATAAACGCCTTTTCTGCGGATTAAAGCAATGTTAAGCGTCTAAGAATCAAACATTGCAATGCCTAAGTCGTTTGTTTTGATGTAGAACTGTCTACAAGTGATTAATAAGAAAATTTAGATCATGGCATAATCACATGAATCAATCCTTTTAGCAAATCGCCATCGAAATTCAAATTAGACGCCCCGCTTAAGTTATCTTCCCTCTCCCAAAGTTCAAACAATTCATCGGCCTTCGGCTGGCCTAAGTGTTGGAATCCTTCTCTTACAAGCGATTATAAGACAAAAGCATGGACGGGGCGTGATATTCTAATCCTACGTTTCTTAACCATGATGATATGAAAATAGACACTTCATGGTTTCGTATCTTTGGTGGTATAATCCGATTTCCCTCCATTCCCACCTACCTATGTTTTTCGCTCCATAACCCTATTCACCAAAGAGCTGATCTGAGGAACTTTAGCAAAGCAGAGTTGCATTGGATTAACCTTATAATGGTCTTTCTTACGTGCTCCAAAACTTTGAGGCATAACGTTGTTTCCCCCTTAGCTCGGATTTAAGTCTTCTGCACAGGTCTCTGGCTCCAAGCTGTAATTTCCCACTGTTTGAACCAATACGCCTAAAAGTGCTTAGTCAAGACTGTTGATTTTAGTATATCTGAGTTTCATAGATATAAAATCCCTTTTCGATGGTCTGCTAGCCTATCAAAAACCTCGTTAGAAATTCTGATAGTCTCTTCGCACAGCATCTCGTCTTACTAGGCTACGTTTTGCAAAAGAAGCAAAGTTTTATGTTTTCTTGCGAATTATTCCTGCAGTGAAGCTAATGGAGTTCAGACACCTTGCATATCCGTTGGCTACAAATATGTTTACACAAATAATTCTGCCATTTTTTAGACCTGACACCTTTTTCTCCTCTCTGCAGATACATATCCACACAGATATGGACCGGGTCAGAAGAAGAAGCAAAGACGCTACAGGACAACATTTACCCAATTTCAATTGGATGAATTGGAAAGGGCATTTGAGAAGACTCATTATCCGGACGTCTTCATGCGTGAAGAATTGGCTCTAAGGATAAATTTGACAGAAGCAAGAGTGCAGGTTGGTAAAAACATCAAGAAGACTTCACAATCCTTACTCTTTCTCTTTCTTTTTCCTGTTTACTCAAATCCCCAAGCACTATACCCAAATATGTGGTGTTGTAATGTAGTATTTAAGCGTACGAGCTCAAAAAGTATGCGTCGCGGGTTCGAATCAAACATAGCTCAAAATAGGAACACTATCTGTGAGCAGGGCAATCAGCGATTGGCCATTGAAATCCACTACCCTGGGAAAAGTTGTGAGCCCTGTCGTTGGCTTATGCTAACTTTGGAATCAGGTATGTGGCTTAGCATTTACTATAACAACATGACTTGAACAACCTTAAGGCAGCAAATCTGAGCGTACGAGCTATGCCGAAGTTGAAATGTTTAATTGAAGTACGTTCTGGGAATCACAGAATGCCTCTTATACCGAATGAACCCAAATTTTAATCACTTGAGATGGCTTTGATCTTAACATTGATTTGCCGAATGTTTTTGAATTCAAACCAGCAGAGCATATATTTGGTTAGTGTTGTGAGTTTAAAGGATGTGACGGAAGAAATGGCATGGAAGAAGCTACTGAAAAATGCCATGTCAGGCATGCACCGCAAACGAACGTTTATTGAGCAGCAAGTAGCGAATGTCTACACGTAGCATTGTAGCCAAAGTGGCCAGCTGCATTGACAGCTTAATCATTAATCATCTAGTCCTTTATTGATCAACGCTGGTCATTCAATTGATTATTTCACATGTGGAGGGAAGCATAACTATCCCATTTCAGTCTAAGTTGAAACAATAGGATATAGCTGTCAAAGCCACGACTTGAATGGAAGGTTATTTTGCACTGTTATTCCTTGGAAGATTCAAATCGATCCTTCTTCTAAACAGTCCTATAGCCACAGGCATCAATCTTCATCCTTAGATAGAAGATTCAATCCTTCTCCTCAGATTATTGCACTAATGGTTAAATACAAACCAAAGCCAGGGTTCTGATCATTCCTTCAACCTTCTAATCACAAGGATATCATTTCCATGTACTGCTGGGAACAAATAGGGAATTCTTCCATCGCCAATTTACACTCTGACCCAATCAAAGTGCGGAGCATTTGTCGTAGAATTCGAACTTCAAGTGAATATTTATAGGTTAGTGGGTATGGCAAGGAGCCTGGGATCTAATCGGTTCAAGGGGCCCTGTTTGATACTTAAATGTTATGGATTGATCCTCCTTGGCCACAATTTTGAAAAGACGCAAGTTATCTCTAGTTAAGCAAGAAAATGAATGATTAATGAAAATCGCGAAATGCTATATTTAGTAAGATTACATAACATTGCGGTGAAAGGTTTTCAAGAAAGAAATATTTTGGTAGTGTAAGTCTAACTTAAAGGGGGTGAATCCGTACAGAGCTTCGGGAAAATCTAAGACAGGAGTGAAGTTTTGCTTCATTTTTTGACGATTTCATTTACCAACGAATTAGTCTAAAAACTGCATCATTACACTGGCTCATAGACTTTTTTACAACCCTTTCCAACCGATCCAACCCGATAAACTTGCCAAGGAAAATGAGTAATTTGATTAATGTTCAGAGGATTGCAAAAGATTATTCTACAGAGCTCAGCACTTTGTCAGGACTCAAAGAATTTTACCAATTTTGAATTGCGAATTCTTTTGAAATTCGGTAAATATTGAACTTAAGGCTGCGTCTTGCAACCAAGTGAATCAAATCTATGGGCGACATGGCTTGCCAATGTTCGCTCGACACAATCAACATTGGGGATAGCTTTTGCCTTCCTTTGCATCTTCTATTCTTGCTAATGATGATGAAAAATCTATAACATGATCAATTCTAAGAATGTTCAGCCAGATTTTTTTTAAATATTATTGCTATCATTATCAAGGTAATCAACTCTGTACAGCAGAAATATCAGAGTAAGACTCTCCAAAAGCCTTTCAACAATGGCAAGAACTGCTATGTTTTGAAACTTGGGATGCAAATTTCCAGTCCTGAATATCATTGGTCACACTTCACTTGATAGAACTTCTTCCAGCCAAAGTGGCCCGTTTCTCAATAGAAACAAATCCTAAATGGCCCAGTCTACTGACGATTCGTCAAGAGACCTGAAAATTTCCGCACAAGGAGGTGTGATGTGGTTTGCGTTACAACGTTTGGGAGGGTTGGAGATTATCGGCGTAAATCCTCTTTATGTAGGCAGAAGCTGTTTACTTCAAAAACCGAATTCAGATTAAGACCTTGCGATTGGCAGCTCCGTTCAATTTTCTACAATAAGTTTAACCATGCTTTGACTAAAATGGACGTCTGCTCAATTATGCGTACGAGTTTAAGTTTAATGGTGATATTTTATAGCCTAATCCGTATCCTGTTCAAGGGATTTTGTTTTTGCTCCCTATTCAACCAACTGACACGGCTTTGATGTCCATTGAAAACTGAAAGTATATGATGCGAAAAACGGCGGAGACAGTTGTCTGAGTTTATTATTTGAAATCTTTAAATGAGTGCCATTTAGCTGGCTTTGAAACTTTACACTGAATTTGCACAGAACGCAATCTTACTTTGTTTGCCTTTTCGATCTTTCCTTTTATTGATTTCGGACCTTTGATGGAAATGAATAAATGTCTCGCAAATTATGACAGATGCATTAGAGGAAATATAGGCATTATTGAAGCTTCTTTAAACATTCGAACAGATGATAAATCGTACGAACTTTAGCATTACGAAAGTCACCATGCCATAGCCTTTCGTGAATAGATTCTGTTTAGATGTGGGAAAATGCTGTCAGTTATTGACAAATGCTTGCAAATAAAAAAATAGGACGGCAAGACCCAAGGATCTTCTTCTTGTTTAATATTGAGCTAATCTTTCATTCATCTTAGTAATGAAAATGCGGCACAATGTCGTCTTCAGATCTTCTTTCCCTTATTGTGCCACCATCGATTGATGCTCGGCGAAATGAAAGCCATTTTCGACAGAGAGGTCTTCCACTCATAGCTGTCTTCTGCCAAAGATTTACACTCTTCATAAGTTTTTCCATTCTTCCTTAATGCTGACAGACAACTTATTATCCTTCAAATCAGTAATCGAAATTCGGTGATGAAATTAATGCTACTACTTGGCATGTGTTTCTACACGTAGTTTGTGCTTTGCTAGTCCGCGTGTTCGAATCTGTATTTTTTTACAAAACTGCTCTGAGACATACCTTTTTAGGAGAAGAAAGGCATCTATTTTTCTTAAAATAAATAATTGAAATCGTTTACGAGATTTTAGCAACAGGTACTGAATTTATTAATTTGTATTATTCAACTTTTTTGTTGACAAGCTAATGTACATCGGAAGCATTTAGGCCCACCAAAGCAATCCATCAGACAATTCTAATTGCTTCATAGGCCTTCGCATTCATGTCACCATGTAACTGCAAAACGAATTAGAATCAGTGATATGCAAGAGTGATCATATAAGTATTGATGTAGAATCCCAATGAAGCGTCTATAAATGGAGCTTAATGGCAAACGTAATATGCTATATTCTATTTCAAGAAAACACCTGTGAACGAAAGTTTAATTGCGGTATGGAAGAGCGAGATTTTTTACTGGAGATTTCTTTCACGGTGTAGTGAATATGATGCATTTGCTTTCCAGGTATGGTTCCAAAATAGAAGAGCAAAATGGAGAAAGAGAGAGAAACTAAGCATGGCTCTTCAGCAGCAGCAGCAACACCAGAACACAATGATGGGAGCAGGTGCACCTTGTGACATTCCAAGCCCGTACCATTTATCAAATAGTCCAAAGCAGCCCACTCCAACGCGGCCTGGTGTTCCTGCATTGACCCATCATGGACCGTTCCAGCCATGGTCCCAACCGTACTACTCATCTCAGCAGGGTGGATTTTCGCCGTTCCCAGAATATCACAGTTCGCAGTCGCCTTATCCAAGACCAAGCCCATATTATGCGTCACCAAACAGTTCCCGAATTTCCGAGGCAGATCCAATGGTACCACCGACGTCGCCCTATGGACCAAGTGGCTTCAGTGCCCCAGTTAAGGGCCACGGGCAGTTGATATATGCATGACTAGAAGGGAACCGATAGGCCAATTGTCAGTATCTCCGTAATGGACTCTCCTAGCGTTTTGCTGGTGAAAAGCTGTCAAGGCTTTGGGAATTTCGAATAAATTTATGCTCGGGAAGGCTAAAAATGATAAGGACAGAGAAAAATCGACTTTTAGATATAAAAAATCGAGTACATTCCCAACGAGGGTGCGAGAGTAGAAAAATGTTAGACTGGAGCACCAGAGAAGCTCTCATGTGATTCGTTTTTTGTACAAAAAAGCTGAGAATTAGGTCTCCTTCTAAAGATTCAAGGCGGCCTTGTATATTGACGGGCATTTTCTACTGCATCGCCAATCGACACGCAATATAGCGGCCTTTGTACTGTAAAACCTCAGAAAACCAGCATTAAACATGTTGCATTTTAAGTGCTAATGCCTTCAGGAATATATCCAGACAGATAATTGTTTTGTAGCATTACCCTCTCTGTGTAAATTGGGGAAAATGCACAATTCTGGTTCTGAAGCCTGTTCCCAAGGTTGATAGCAGCATAATGGATTTAAAAATAGTGTCGTTGTATTAAAAACTGCCCTTTTCCTGTCTTTGGTTTTAGGACACACTCCTATAGAAAGCCATATCAAGCAGATAATGAGCTTCCTTTGCTATAGTTAGCCATTCTTTGTAATCATAATGTCTGCCAATGATCCTTCCGCCAGAATGCAAAACTCAACCCTGTTCAATTAGATGTGGTTTTCGAATCTGAGCATAAAATTGTCTCATTTTGTATTTCAACAACTTCCAGGTTGTGGTTTTCCCCCACACGTAGCAATTTGTAAACTAAAAGCGTTTGCATGAAATGGCAAGAGACATTTGAGAATTGTCCACTGCCGATCACACAAGGCAGAATATACATCTTCAGTGATGACGTAATTTTTTTACCTCAAACGAGCAAAAATTCTCGACAAATTTATTTTCAGGTGCCTGAATTCCTTAAGATTTGCTTCTGTACGAAATGCCATTAAAGTAATAAAAAAATCAAGGAAATAAGATACTTCTGTGCCCTATGAACGGTTCGCAACGCTTCCATTAACGACTTGATTAAATATATCAGAACTTCACTAATCTGAAATTTGATATAACTTTTTCCTTGTAAGTAGCTTCTTTTTGTCATGCCGAAGTTGAAGAGCAAAATGAAAGCAGTGCTGGACCATGGTGTAGTTATATTGTAGATTTAATTTGAATACTTCGCTGCTCAAGAATGACTGTATCATTTGCCAATCGCTATTGCTAATCGTTACGAAACTTTGATTATTCGTGTAGCCGTTGTTCTGTTAGTTTTTTGTATCCAAATGTAACGCTTGCATTCATTTGCTCGTTTACAATCCTTGTTTGCTTCGTTGTAAATACATACATTTGCAGCCATTGCTAAATTCTATGGAAAAATGCATCTCACCTGCTTTTTTCGCTGACATCTATGCTGCTGGTCCACTGGGTCTCGTTCATTTCGATTTGATCGTTAAATTTTCACATTGGGTGTCAGGATAGCTCATCAGTACAATCATTCCTCATTGATCCTAAGGTCAGTGGTTCGATTCTGACATTAGCAAAAAAATTTATTAATACGAGGAGCCTCTAGTTCGCTGTCATTCTAGGCGAGGAAGGATCCGGATACTGCTAGATTAGCAGAAAGCTTCTGAATGTCGAAAGTCTACCCTTCGATGCTAGGTAAAATGATAACAGTCTTATTCAATTGCCAGTGATGCTGACAAGTTTGATTTCGATTTCCTTGACACTTGGTAAACCAAAGTATGCAATATTGAGAGAAATTTCAAGATGCATCAACATCTCATCAACTCTTCCTTTTTGTCCTCATAAATGCTGCACGGTTTGGTATGTAGTGAAATTGAGGATATGGAAAGATGGAGGAAGAAACAGCGAAGACGCAGGCAGAAGCTTAGACACATTGCGATGGGTTGCACTCATGCTCAACTGCACAACTGAAACAAGTAACACTAGGGAACTATAACAAAATTAACTTTGATAACGAAAATTTTCATGTCAATAAATTTTCTTAAATGAAATACACACAGTCTTGTGCTGACAAGATGTAAACAATCGCACACTATTCGTAGCGACAGATTCAAAACCTATAAGACATACCAGATTTGAATCACTCTCAAAACCAAAAATTCAAGATGGCAAAAGAGCTACAAAATTAAAGAAAAATGGTGGAAGTGTTTGGTGCTCATTCAGTTTAAAAGAAACTTGAGGCTCACTTGGCACCTGTGGCCGAAAAATTGCCTCATATCGTAAACTTCTTATGATGGTTTCTGAAGCGCTATTCCCTTATTCAGTGTCAGAAGAAAAGCTTTGATACTTATGAAGATATTTTTTAGAGTTTATAGATGCAGGAAATCCTGCTAAAAAGCAGATAGGAATGAAGACTAGACACTCATCCTCTTCTTTTGACATAGAAATCTTTTGATCCAAGAAAAAAGCAGCGAGGACCTGATTGATGAAAGCACCAAATGATTTGAGCGGAAGCAATGGATATCAAAGGGGTTGCGAAGGAGATTTTGTTGAAATAATAAGTAATTCATCTTTAGAGATGTCAGTCATGTTTCATTAGAGCTCGTGCTGTGCTCCACATACATTATCGATCTGGGTTATGAGTCGCCTGGTCAGAATGTATGCATGTTCTAAATAAATAAAAACCATAAAGTATATACTACATCTTCTGAGGGCATTAGCTAATGATATACACTACTACTTTCACCATCCATACATGGATTGTCTGCATGTTCAGACTTGCAAAACGTTCTACGTTTGAAATGCCTTCATTTGCAATCAACACACAAGCGGGTTTCACTCCTTATGATGAACTTTGACCCAGCCAATCTCTTGTCGCACTTTGCACAAACAAAACATTCATCATGATGGTATTCGCCACCGTAATCAATGAACTTCGTGTTTCCTTTGATTGCTTTGTAGCAAGAGCTGCAACGCTTACCAAAGAATCTAAGATAGCACTGCTCACAATATGGGCTCTCGTTTTGCCTGTAAAACTGGTTTCCTACGAAAGAGAACAAATATGTTTCAAAAGGAACGCCATTACAGGAAAAAAGAGGCTGAAAATAAGCACTTAGTAAAACTGTCCAGGGTCAGCCTAATTAAAAGACACAAATCTTCTTCAGAAAAAAAGTAGTGACTGCCTTCAAAAACCGGGCAATAAGAATAAAAAATAAATCTGAATTTAAGTATCAAAACAAAGACACATGACATTTCCGTAAAATTATGTTGCAGTGGGCCGATGATAAAAGAGGGCATTGACCAACAATTAAACTGAAAATTGAGCAATGTCTTCGAATTTTTTGTGATAACGAACAACATGCGAGCAAACTTTTTATTCTCTTTTTGGAAAAAAGTAATGAGCAAAATTTCTTACGAGTAAAGCTCGAGCTTAGGGAGTGTGTGCAGATAACATCAGACAAAGGAGGCCGGCAGTAAATCAGAAAATTTTTCTATTTCAGAACTCGAACAAGCTGTGTTTCATGCACATGATCCTGACGTAAACGGCTTTGAAAATGCGTGCATCAAGTGTAGACCTACAGTAATTTATGTTTCTTTCTGGCCACACCTGTAATGGGATCTCTAAGGCAGTTCTTGATACTTTTCGCTATATAACCTTATTCATTCCATCGATTCCATCGGCATATGAGCCTGGTGGTTCATAGCCTAATGCAGTTTCCATCGCCAACACGCTCAATTTATCCAGGCTTATAGCCAGCTCCATGCGTCACAGATTTATAACTTCCAGAGGTTGAGCTTTAGGCCTGACTAACAGGCTATTCAGCAATCTCATAGTTGGAAGGAATCTAAATAGATTGCCCCCATGAAACACAGCACTGAATCACAAATGCGCGTCCAAACACAAAAATGACTTAAGGATCAAATTTGTAAGCGGACGAGCAAATGAACCGTTCTTGTCCAACTTTCTACTTGCTATCGTACAAGCAACAAAGACTTTCATTGACGTTTTCAATCATCTTACCTGGATTTATCCAATTAACGGTACAAAGTAGCTATCAAACTACTACTTTGCCTCTCAGTGGTTTGCCAAGAGGGTATTCATGGAGATTATAGTGAATGGCATACTGCGACAACATGACAAAGCATAAAGGAAAAATGGAAAAACTGTCAAGTAACCGTTCAGATGCCTTGACTCCGAGTCTGTCATCAAATATTTCCTTTAATCGCTATCGGCGCTCAATTCGTTCTTATTTTTCTCCGAGCAATTAGAAATTATTTGGGGCAAGCATTTCAATAAAACTGGTTTGGTGCGCTCTTGGGAGAACTATTTTCTTTATGCAAAATGAAACGATTTTAATGCATGCAAAAGCCTGTCCGAATGAACATATATTCTCCGAGGCTAGAATTGATTTTTGGAAAGAGGCCCCTCACATTGGCAAATACTTGCAACTGCCTGTAATTCTCAGCAAATTTCAAATTCGACATGGCTCCAACCTTAGCAAGATAAAGATCGATGGGAATTTTTCACTACAGCCATAATGTACATGAAAATGCCAAAGCACAATGGGACTTAAGGCAACAATGACCCCACTAACTTGCACAATAAGAATTCAAGACAGACCTTTTTTGAAGTTCACCTGATGTTTACACGAAGTCGCCTGAAGCTAAATTGCTGGACTTAAGAGCCAATTACGTTAGAAAGCGAAAGTCTGAGAGAAATAAAGGCAAAGGTCATCGGGCACAGGGTCTTTCTATCAATTTACCCGTGTTGTTGCTTAAAAAGGTGGCAAGGTTAACAAGCAGTTCACCTAAGCTCGCATTCCTGGACATCGTTGTGATAGAACATCATTTAATGATATGCTCATTCATCATCTTAAGTATATATATGGCAAAAGTGCCAGAAAACCTCCCAGTTTTTTATAGCATGAGAGTACGAAGTGTTAAATACCTGAACTTTACAGTTCTATTTACTAGCAGAACAAGAGGAAAATTGCTTTTTAAGATAATAAATCATTGTTGCTAACAAGTTATAGAAAATACATCAGTAAACAAAGCCTCCCATGGCAAATTTCCACAGCCTCAAAAAAAATTCAAAATGGAACAGTCACGAATGATTCGTAGAAATGGATCGCTATTCATAAAAGTCTTGGTCCGGCAGTCCCTAATGGATTTAAAGCTCCTAGTGGAATAATGAAAATAATAATACTATATTTTTACAGGGAAATTCAATCAGCTATAAATAAAGCTGCTATCAAGAGAAGCCCTGTGTAAAAA
Source organism: Pseudorhiza aurosa (assembly GCA_964026355.1). Taxonomy (NCBI): domain Eukaryota; kingdom Metazoa; phylum Cnidaria; class Scyphozoa; order Rhizostomeae; family Lychnorhizidae; genus Pseudorhiza; species Pseudorhiza aurosa. The sequence continues at coordinate 10,260,453 of OZ032114.1, read as the reverse complement.
AAATGGAAAATTACTTACAGAAAATTTACAAATAATTTATTAAAAAATTAAGTAAATTCGCAACTTTTGTCTCTGTCTATCTTAATTCATCATCTTGAAGTACAGCTCCTCAAATTTTCCAGTATATCGTTTATACAGAACAAAGTATCATGTAAAATATAAAAGATTTTCATCATTATCATCATTATAATCACCATTAGTGTTAAAACACTGAGGTGTAATGATAAAGAAAATAATGTAGAAACCTGAAAGAGGGACTCGGCATTGCTCGCAGATAAAACATTCTGGGTGATAAGGTTGGCCTTCAAATTTGACAACATTTCCTTTGATTGCCATGTTGCATTTCATACAGTCCTATTTGTGAGGAAAAAGTATGCAAAGATTGTGACAAAAAATAAAATATGCGATTTTTTACAAAGGTGCACTGAAAACTGGTGGTAACGAAGTCCCAAGATGCTTTGTAAGGAAATATATTTGGAGGGCGCCTTCAGTGAATCAATGAAATTGGGTCTGACACATATGAGAAAGCGCACTGTTTGGGGTATTAGCATTGCCAGTTCAGCAGTACGTTTTTGCCAGTTCAGCAGTATGTTTTAAATTAAACCGTAGGCTACTGCAAACATTATCGAATTTTCGGACATTCTTGTGATACAGCAACAATTTGCGCAAAGAGTACGCAAGGTATAAAGGCACCACACCCTAGTATGATTGAAATCAGACATGGGAGGGAAAATATGCTTACCTGCAGACGGGACTGGTAGCAATCATTACAAGTCTGAGTTCCAGGACCGGTCCGAACAAACTTCTGCGTTCCAATAGGTCGGTTGCACTTGCTGCAGAGGAAGCAAAATTCGTGGTAATACTCGTTGTCTTCCTTCACACCGATTTTCTTCTCGTCTGGAGTGAATTCATGGTGACAACCGGCGCATATCTTGGGCGGCTCAATTCCACGACAGGAGTTGCAAACAAGCTCATTGTTGACATAGACGAACGTCTGGCTTTCCTGAAATCACGGAATAAAGAAACGCAACCGAGTTAGGTTATCATGCAGCAAAAATTCCAAAAAATTGCACAGTCAGGCCAATTAATGAAAAAGTACACAAAAGTATTATCAACAAAATCTTTCGAAACAGGGCATATAGAAAGAAAAAACCTGAATTCGGTGGTAGGAAGGAGGAAGCCTATGGATAAAGTTTCTATCATGGAGAAAAACGGTGACATTATCAAACAACACAAGAGGGAATTACCATAGTGTTTAAACGTTCATAAACTGACAGATCTATCATATAAATGTACAAAAACAAACTTTCAGGTTTCAAAAAGCTTTGCTGCACCATTTCAGATTACTCAAAAGGGTTTTTACCACGACACACAACTCATTTCGGCCTCAATATCACCTTTGAGAGTGGTGCCATGGTGTATTGGTTGAGCGCGCGGACTCATAATGCAGGGGTTGTGACTTTGAATCCTAAATGTGCCCCAATCACAAAATTATAGGTGAGGATCTCAACAAGTAACCACTATGTAAAATCTACTTCCATAGAAAAAACTCAAAAGAACCTCAGAGGCGGATTCAGCTAAACTTGGAATCGTGTATCCACTAAGTTATCAAAGTTCATAAATTGATGCTTGTTTCAAAACAACTGCACAAGTTGTCTTTTGATTTGCCTTACTTGCAGCAGTTGCAAGTAACTTCTATAGGGATATTGGGAAACTTAAGGAGATGGTGAAATCATCAGCAAAAACGGGTTCGGATGTCTCATTTGCGAGATCGAACGTTTTAACTATCTTTCTTTCGTAAATTCCTGCTTTTAATAAGATTTTCAATCTAAGATTAGCTAAATTTCTGGAGATCAACCAGCACATGACGTAGACTGTTACTATCAACATAAATTCCAACCTTGCATAGAGAAATATGTTGAGGGGCTTTCATAAATGGCTAAATTAACTTTAACATGTATACGCCGTATAAAGATATTTGGGATCTCGCCAATGTTGTTGCCAGCAAATGCAACGCTGAGGTGATAATATCTTAAAAGAATGCCTAATTTCCTGGCCATTGGCAGACTCTTATTGCCTGTGATTTGCAAAAAAATCACTACGTCTGGATGCCATAGAAATAAGATTGCTCGTAAATACTATGCAAATTACAAGCGATTAACGGATATACGATTCGCTATGGAGCTTAATCTTTGCAAATATTTCATTCAAGGAATGCGGCTGCGAGAAACGTAGTACGATACTCGGAGAGAATATATTCACCACTGATTTTAAAACGTGATTCTAAAATGCACGACAGTCGAAGTTAAGTATGTTTAGAAAGGGTAAAGGTTTTCGGTGAAACAATGATTTGGTCTCAAGAATCACATAAGACTTGCAAGACTACTAGTCGTCAAAACTACTTAAATAGCACATTTCTTGAAAAATTGAACATAAAAAACATCGTTACTTCGCACCTCTTTCATCTAATCCATTCCATTCCAATCAAACCTAGCTTTTCCTACTTCATTCCCTTCTTTTTCTACCCTTCTTTTTCTACCCTTTTCATTCTTCTCTATTATATTTCATCCTATTGTAGTTAAAGATCACTCAGAATAAGTCAGAATAATATAAACTACTATATTCTATTACTTTTATTTTACCCTATTATGCTGTATCTTATTCTTTCCTTTTCTATTTATTTCATCATGTCATATCATATGACATTACATTATATGACAGTATGTTACATTATATCATAACATGTTACATTCTGGAATATCCTATCCTACTCTTCTGCTTTCTACAATATTGCATAATATTACATCATATTATATTACATGATATCATATAACATTACATTATATCATATCATATCATATATTATGATATCATGCTTATCATGGGTCGCTCCTGATGGCATCACAAAAAATCAAATTGACTATATCCTGGTTGAGAGAAGATCTTTCAGTGGCATCAATGGTCATAGAACGAGATCTTTCCCACGAGCGGACATAAGTAGCGATCACAACCATGTTATGACCACTCTCAAGCTCAAGCTGAATAAAACAAAAAGACCGCCGAATACGAGAATCAAATATGGCACAAATCGGCGGAAAGACGTAGACGTACAGGAGACCTTCCAAATTACTATTGGGGGAAGTTTGCACCGCTTATGGAACTGACGAACTTGTAAGAGTTGACTGATCGTTTCACTGCAGGAATGAATGAAGTTACTATGGAGGTGTTGGGCAAAGAGAAAAGAAGAAGCAGCTGTGGATGACTGATGAGATACTGGAAAAATGCGCTGAGCGGAGGAAACTAAAGACAGCGAAATTGAATGATGATGACAGCAACAAGAAATACAGAGATGCAAACAGGCTGGTCAAGGAAGAAATAAGAAAGGCGAGGGGCGAATTCTTGCATGAAAAATGCGAACAAATTGAGAAGGCTTTGAAAGAAACGAATCTGAAACTGCGTAAAGTATTTTCAGAGAGCTGACCAGCGAGAAGTCAGCAAGAGTGTCCGTAATCGAGGATGCAAACGAGACCCTACTAACCGAAGCTAGCAAAATTCAGAAGAGGTGGACCGAGTACGTTCAGGAACTGCATAGTTATCCAATCTCACCAGATGACAACATCACCAAGACCTTACAGCAAAAGGGTCCTGGTCAGCCTGATGAGGAACATGAAGCATGAAGTGTGAGATTGAGGAGGCTGTGTGATCGTTGAAGAACGGAAAGGCTGTCGGTTTTGACAATATACAAGCAGAGCTACTGAAGAATGGCGGGGGTTGTACTATTAAGATATTACACAAGATTTGCAACTTGGTGTGGAGTAGTGGTGAGTGGCCAAAACAATGGACACAGTCTCTGATTATTCCGCTTGCCAAGAAAGGAGACCTCAAGAAATACACAAACTACCGGACGATTAGCCTTATAAGTCACCAAAGTAAGATTCTTTGAAAGTAATCAGTTACAGTATGAAGACGAAAGCTGAATCCATACTAGCTGAGGAACGAGCTGATTTTCGGAGTGGTCGGAGTACTGTCGAGCAAATTGCTAACGTGAGAATTCTGGGAAAGAAATACTGCAATAACCAAATGGAGCTTTATCACAATTTCATCGATTTCAAGAAAGCATTCGATAGGGTATGGAGGGAAGCATTATGGTCGCTAATGAGAAAGCACAATATGGGCACAGCAATGGTGAGAGTGATAGAATCACTTTACAACAACAACAGCAATGCTGTGATGACGAACAATAACAATCTTGAGTGGCTTCAGACTACTGTTGGTGTTCGACAAGGCTGTATCTTGTCCCCTTGCTTGTTTAACATCTTCTTGAAGTGAATAATGGCGGAGACATCAGAGAATTTCTCAGGGACGGTCAAAGTCGCAGGCAGGGAGATAACCAACGTTAGATTTGCGGATGACATTGATCTCATCGCAGGCTCCAAAGAAGAGCTTGAGGATCTCACCACGCGGCTTGACACCGTTGTGAGGAAGCATGGCATGGAGATCGGTGCCGAAAAAAGCAAAACTATGGTCACCGCGAGAACAAATGTTGAAGACACCTCTGACGTTCAAATCAAAGTCGGCGATGTGGGATCAGAGGAAGTGCAAACTTTCCAGTACCTTGGCTCGACACTAAATACGGATGTCACTTCGGAACAAGAAATCAAGAAGAGACTGGAAATTGCTACCAACCAACTCGCGAAACTGAGCAGAATCTGTAGCTCAAGTGGAATAGCCACCGCAACTAAGATCCGACTGATGAGATCTCTGCTAACATCTATGCTCTGTATGGATGTGAATCGTGGACACACAGAAAGACGCTGGAAAAACGAATAACTGCTTTCGAGCTCCGCTACTTTAGAAGACTGCTTGGGATCACGTGGAAGCAGAAAATCACTAATATTGAAGTCAAAAGGAGGGTCACTATTGAAATTGGTGCGTATGAGCCGCTGCTGGAGACAGCAAGGAGAAGGAAGCTGCAATGGTTCGGTCATGCCACTAGGAAGACGTGGACTCCTGCATTCAACATCATGCACGGGAGCGTGGAGGGAAGGAGAGGAAGAGGTCAACCAAAGAATACGTGGGTGACAGACATTGGTGAATGGACAGGGAAGAGTGTGCCGTGGACGGTGGCGAAAATTTGTGGACTCGTCAAAGAGCCCTATCAGGCCGGGAGTGACGTGACGTGACGTGACATGATATCATGCTATATCATACTACATACATACTAGTACATTATAACACATAAAATATTATTTCATATTACATTATATCACAGTTTATCAAATTACATTATATTATATTATATTATATTATATCATGTCATAATACATCATATATCATATCATATCATATCATATCATATCATATCATATCATATCATATCATATCATATCATACCATATCATATTACATGGTATTATGGCAATGCTATATTGTAGTGGTTCATCGTGCAGTCCCATAAGGGAAGAGTCATGAGTACGAAACTTACATGAATCGCCGTAAAAACACCTTAGGTAAGGAGGCAACGGCAAAGAATTTTCTGTTAAGCTCAGAAATGAGCATGCTACGCAGTCTTAAATTACAGTTCATCATAATAAATTCTCTTAATTCTCTTGGAAATGCTAACTTCTTGTCCAGATAATTCCATTACATATTTTTTCCATTGGTTTCACTATTCATATAACGGAAAATCAAGTTCATTTCAGTTCTCATTTAGACGTGACTTCAATCATTCCAAAAAACTCCAAATATTATTTAGCACGTATCATTGTATTGAAAATTTTTAATACTTTACCTTTTGTTCAATAGATTAAATTCTAATTCGATACGAAAATATCTGTACACATCGCTGGTGTTTGTTGAGAAAGCAGAGATGGAAGAAAAATGAAAGAAATTGCTCACCAGCTGACAATGGCATTTTGAGCAGACTAAACATTCTTTATGATAATGCTTGTCCTTGACGAACAGATCTTTGCTTTCTGGGCCAATTGGCTTCTTGCACACACAACATCGGTTGGCAATGTTTTCTGTGAAACATCTTTGGCAGAACGGTTGATGCTTGTTGACAATGTACTTCTTGCCAGTCAAAGGAACGTCGCAGCTGTGGCATGCAAAATGCTCTATATGCCAAGACTTGTCCAAAGCTTTCGTGAATTCACCGATATAAATAAGCTGTCGCATTAGAAATTCGATAATGAACGGAAGGAAAAAGAAAGCATATCAAAATTCAAAAGCGTCTTTTTGGCACTTTTCATAGCTTATTGAGGTGACCAATAGCCTACTCGTTGAGGACACTTTTCTGAATTTCTCAGTTCTTATTATTGCTACTGATATCTTACAAAGACCTCAATTAAACAAAATCTGATAACACTATTTTTCGGCGGGTGCAAGTATCATTTTCTGACCAGCTATTCACTATATCAAGATTGCCAATGAGAGAAATCGTCGAAAGTCGTTATTTCACCAATTTCACCAAATCAGATCAAGTATAAGCCCCCAGAAATAGGTTCCAAGAATAATTAAGGAAGATCAATGCTGACTCAAGAGAAAAATAAGACGAGTGAAAAGAAAGTAAAACCTCATCAATTTTGAAACGCATTTTATGAAAAAAGTTTTCCACCATAACCTAGAGGTCCCACAGAGGGATACAAAGCTAATATGTGCTTCTTACAGTAAGAGTAAGAGAACCACTATTTGTGATTCAAGCATCACGGCACGTTGGTCGATGCATATACCAAAATCTGCAAAAAATCTGCTTTACGACCATTATTCGCAGGTTTGGATCATTAATCTGAGCCAATTAGCAAAACAGATCAAAGCTAGTTAAAGAACAAGGGCAGGAAAAATGGGTCATTTAGAACAAGAAACGGCAGAAGAAACGGGTATGAAGGCTACGTTTTTGAATGCTTTCTACCTGGTAATCCAGTGGCAATAATAACAAAAATGGAAATACTAATAACCATGCTGATAATAATACAAGACTTTTAAGTCTATAAGTGGACCATGAATGAAAATAACCAATGTCTTACGATCATTTGGTTTCTTGCGTAAAGCTAACTCACACACCTGTAGCTCGGGCTGGTTCGCTGATGGCGTCACGTATGGCACTCAACCTCTCTCTGGCAGTGATTTCAAATGCTCGTAGGACGTAATGTGAAATTTGGCGAAAAGATATTCAAGGAAGACTCATGTATAAGACTTTAACAAGAACTTACCTCATCACAGCCACCACATCGCGGTTTGATTAACTCTGAATAATGTCTCCCACAGTAGACTTGGCCATGTTTGTAGAAATAAATGTGGTCCACGAGCAATTCACTGCAGAAATTGCATGCAAAACACTGAGGATGCCAGCATTTCTTATCGCCACCTTTTTGCGTAAAAACACCGGATTCGCCACTGCTAATGTATGCACTGCAGCGATTGCACTGCTTAGACATTGACAAAATACCTCTTACTGCGGCTGCAAGAAAAGAAACGTAGGAATTTGAAGAAACCGTCCCGCAGAAAAGACATGCCTCTCGGTCGACACTCAGTAAAGCAAAATCTCTATCCGATCCATAGCCTGGCTTTGAAAGACTTTTATGATTATGTCATGTGCTGTTTCTATCACATCGGCTTACTTCTTGACGACCCAAACTTTTTCCAGAGACTTCCTTTCAATCCATAATGCTAACACTCTAATACACGGAGGTAGCCCTCCAGCTTAAATTGCTTTTCAAGGGACCTCCCATTTACACATGCACATATGAAATAATAAATACACGAAGTTTAGACATATCAAAGTACTAATTTCAATGTGAAAAATACATTAAAAATAATTTGGCCGAAATTTGAACTGAAACGCATTAGATAAATTAGGATGATCAAGCAATAATAGATGAAAATGAATTGATTCGAAACAAGATAGGGATGAAGCTTGTTTCGCTTGCGTTGGCAAACAATGCCAAATTTTCGCACCCAAAAATGAGAAACTCCTTTGCAATTTCATGTAATTTTGTCAGGTTTGTCTAAAATACGGGGTAATTTTCAAGTTCTCTTCGGCATTCTCTTTGAGAAAAGTTGGTTTTTCGATATGCAATGAATAGAGGAAGTGGATTGTTCGTCCACGATGCTGAGGATCATGGCATAAATCCCATGACTTTACGCATCTCTGAATGCCTTCCATCATTCCATTTAGTAGCAAACGGATTAGTGCAGAAAGTAAAGTTTAGGATAAGGCTTTCAAGGGAAAGAACTTGCGTTAGTGCATGAATCAAAGTTAGAGATAACGTTCAGCGAGGAAAGAAACTTGCCACTTTAAAAAAGCTACGGCTCAGGATAATACCACTCCAAGGTTGTTTTCAACGTTGTTATCGAGTCTGGGAGATGGAATTGCTTGCTGATGTTTGGGGTAGCAGATAGAAAATTGTCAGACGAAGCACGAAACACAAAAGTAAATCAGCGGTTAAGATTTTATAATCATTTTTTGATGATAAGCATAGAATACGAGTCTGCTTCCATGAGCCATTTAGATAATTTACAAGGCAACTCCTTATTCTGTTGAAACATGTCTTCGTAACCATATTTTCATGCGATTCGTTTTTGTATTTTCCCACTCAATATTTCTTCTACTTCACGAGTTCTCTTAAGTTTCGAACTCTGCGGTTAAATCAGTAACAAAACATTTCCTAGTTCCTAGAAACTACAAGTCTACGAAGTACATAAAACTAGTTCCCAATGCTATATTGAAGGCATCGAGACTTATTTTGCTACAGTCTTACGAGTTCCCATATAAAAGTGAAAAAGTTAAACAGGGTATAAGCTATCCGCAATTCAAGGAGACGCACTTTTTCTTTCCACAAATTCTCAAATAACGAGGGATATAAACAGACACTAATGCTGATAAGAAGCAAAACTCTTCTAAGAAAAGGAAGCTGAGGTTAAGATAATGGTTTGGAAACAAGTGCAAAATTAACTTAATCGAATATAGAGGGACCGAGATTTTCAAGAACAGTCGGGTTTAACGACAGTAAAATTGATTAAGTCGGGAATCTTACGAAACTTTTAGGCTTGTCTGCCTCTTAATACAATTAAAAATATCCAAAGCTGTGACAGAAGGTGAAGTTAGAAGACATGAGTATCAACCCTGGTAATTTCGTTCTTAAGTGCCTCAACCCAATGATCTCTGGAAACTGTTTAGAAGTTAAACACCTAGGTCTCAGATTTTCAACTGCATTGCAACGAATCGATCCAATTTAAAGCGGGTGTGGCATTTTTTGCACTTATATCAAGCGTTTTGCTTGCCAATCATCGGGAAATCGATACGAAAAGATTAGATAGATAGCAGGTGTGTCGGAATGTCGGGATATGGACCATTGATAAAAGTAATGATGGCAAAAGTAGGACATGCTTCAAGGAGAACCCTTAAAGCATCTGAGTTAGATCTTCGTCGTTAGTGATAATATCTTTTACAGGATCTTTAAACTGCGAAATGTCGAGGACCAAAGCATTTAAAAAATGAGCATAATTTTATAAGATTTCGCTTTCCAAGGCGTTTTTGTTCCATCTTAACAAACATAACATTTCAGGGCAACAGCAGGCTAAGGCTTGTGAGACCCAAGAGGAACCAAGATAAGGAAGCAATCTTTATCACCTTTTTATGTCAATTCAAATTTACTCCACTGTTTGCGAGCAGAATTCTATTTTGCTACCAGAAAAATATCAAAATCCAAGCTGCTGGACTCATGGACCATTTGAAGGGGTACATTTTCTTTTTATGATCTCTATCTGGTACCCAGAGATATGTACCAGGAAACAGAGAAGCATTTCCTTAACTAGTAGTATCCAGTTCCTTCATCTCTAGTTAAAAAAGTTTTGTTACTCTCATGCCAAGAATTACAGAGAACCAATCTAAATGAAAATTTAGTTGAGGATGGATTTGAACCAAACCATAGGATTGACTTAAATCCATTGGGGTATGTGTCTTACCACTGAGCTATTCTGACACCAACGGACATGTTGTTATTATCATGGCTTGGTGTGAAGAAAATTTGACTATAAAGCCGTGGAGCAATGCAAATATCAGCTACCATTTATCCGAGCTCTGAAAAAGCAAACTTACCAATGCCCAGCGCAGTCTCATTTCTTTCTTCATTCATATCTGTAAATGATTGCTTGGCCTCTTGGTGCAAAAACTTTGCATACTTTGTTGAAAAATCTTGGCGGGGCAACTGGTAAAAAAGCTGTCTTGCACGGTACTTTGCACCTTCAGAATAATTCTTTGGAACTTTCTCTATGGGCAACTGGTCCATGAAATTTGCTATCTGGCACAAAATAATGGCACAGCCATGTTTAAGCAATGATTCAACTTTGAGAAAACTACTTAAAAGCTATGACCAAACACACATAATACATTTGCAGGTTTCACATTAAACAGTTATAATGCAATCACTCCAATCAACTTGAAAAAATGGCAGGAATGGAACAAATTAGAAACTCACTCCAGCAGTCCTGAGACCTCTGGGAACCCAGAGAAAGCCCTCTGATATTGCTGTATCATATTCAGAGCTCAGTGGTGGCATACATTCCTCAACACAAATCCTGTCAAAAGGGTGAAATCCAGCACTCTGAGGTAATTCATGGTCCCATATGCCACATCTGCAATTACCACACCCTCTCCTAAAGAGAAAAAACACATGGCTACAGAGAAAACACATCACCTATGAAATATACTAGTTTGTTTTTCAGAGTCAAATTGAACATTTAGTGCAAAGTGACACGCAAATGAATAAACCTAGCATAATACAAAGTACATATACTATTCCTTTTAAGATTTAATGTGAATAGCATTCAGAAGCAAGTGTTTCAGAGGAAAATTGATAAGAACAATTTGCTGACATCAGCTACAAAACAATTAGAAGGGGAGATGTCAAACTAGACAGATGATTTTGAAAAATCTTAAATGATTTGCATTAATGTGTCATACAGACTGCATAATATACACAGACTTTCAAGCCATATGCAAAATCACAAAATGTTTTTTACATATTTCACTAAAGACATAATAAAAATGAGAGGACAAAGCTCTAACTTAGGAGAGCAGTTCTGCTAAGAAGGCTGGCGACTTTGAAAATATCAAATGTTACCATTCTTCAAGTGATGGTCACCGCCTCCAGCTTATGCTTATAAATATGGCTTGGAGGTGATTATGGCAGGATTTGATTTCATTAGCTTTTGAATACTGAGTTTAAAGTGGCTTTTGAATTGGTGAAACGGGTTGACCAAATCAGTGAAATGGGCCCAGAATCTCTAGGTCTCAATTAAAGGTTCTGAACTAGTAGGTGGGGTATCATCCATTGAGCTGCAATTTCCTGCAATCCAGCTATAGTCTACTGATTAAATGCAAGTAAATAAATGAGAGTAAAAATGCAACTATACTGGAAATTTGTTATGGGAGAAACTGAATAAGAAAGACATGCCTCCATGGATGCCTTGAAAACCCTGGGCAGCCATCTCTGCAGTTAAGACATACTGTCCCTTCAAGTCCTTCATACTCAAAGCCCTGGAACTAAATTTGGCAAAAAAGAATTAAGTTAGCTAGATGGATTAACAAAAGTAATTTAAGATTGTAAAGTTTTTGTGCAAAATGAATAGATCTATGTATTCTAAGAGTATAAAACGTTTCCTTGTTTATCTTCAAGATTGGATCCAGCAAGCAAACAAGAATCAGACCATTTACGGTTGTTGCTGTTCCCCTTCCAACAAAAGGGATGTTGGCTGCATTGTTGTCAGGTCCCTAGAGTCCCAAGAGCTAAGCCTTTGAGAAGATGTGTTCATCACAGCTTGAAGTAGCTACCAAGCAAAATTATGCCGAAGAAGATAGGATGTGAGCAATTGGGACTTGTCATAAGAAACCTTCTACTGCCTAAGGGTGGAAAGACATCTACTTTGGACAGGTTTGAGACTAGCAACAGTAAACAAATTCTGTATCATTCTTCTTTCGATCTTTTTTCTCCCTCTTAAACTAGCACCCAAAATGAGACCATTATGGAAATAAGGGAAGTTTGCCATTGATTTGAATTTTTACTATTGAACTTTATTCTTTTCAGCTTTTAGAACTTATAGCTTGCAATTGAGATTGATGTGGTGAAATATACATATATGTATACATAAACACATTTGACTGGAAAGAGTATGCCAAACATGATGGCCTCATAGTACTACAACTTAGCACTTAGCTACAACTGTTACAGAATTAGTTGTCATTTCTCCTATGTTGAAGATCTTGTGCACTTTAGCTCATGGCTCCCTGTCAGAATCTTCTTATAAGAAGGCAGACAATATTTGGTACAAGTGGAATAATGCAAGCCTGAGATGACACAGCATTAGGATACAATCAATGCCTCTTTTGTATTATGGTTGCATTGTTTGGGTTCAAACATATCTTGTAGCTGGATCAGATCTTCAAATGATAGAAAAGCAGTGCGGGCTATCTCTTTTCAGCATTGCATGTCTCTATCCTTTCAAATTATCGATAACTTTTGACTTTTAACATTTTCTTAAATTTTGCCACTTACTCTAGAATTTTGTTTTGGATCTTTTTTGATAAAACTTGACAAAGCTTCTTTGATAATTTTCTTCCATAGTTTATCAGCTTGTCAGTGTCCAAATGGAAAGGCTAGTCCAGATGAAACATGCATGTATGGAAGTTAGTCTTCAAGAATGGTCTAGAGTTCAGCTGGTGTCTAGCAGCTGAAATTTGGCATAGATTACCTATGAAACTTACGATAAACTTAACGTGGAAATAAACAAACAATTAAGATGAAAGTTGATTTCAAAAATTTATACTAACTAATATAATCAAAAAACGCAAAGAGAAGCTTGGTAAATAAACTGTTTGCTGTGAATTACTCACAGATGGGTTTATGTGAATTCAAAATAGGGCGGTTTTATATAATAGATAAATAAAATTGCGGTAGAGTCAATTAAGCTTAGATTCATTGGCAGACTTTGGACAATGAGTAACTTTCCAACTTCATTTTGTGTGAGAAGTTTTGAATGAGACTATTTCTGATAACATAGCTGAGAAGCAACTACAAACAATAAATCTATTAAACTCAGTGAAGAGGATTTCATTAGCTGTGGTATTGAATAGAACAAGACCCAATGAAGACGGATGTCCATTTTTCCCTCAGTGACCTCTAGCGTACCTGGTACAAATCTATAGGTAGGGCACTGAATTTGTAAACAAAAACAAGAATGTGAGCAAGACGATCATCAGCAATAAAGCTAGCAGATCTGAGAACAGAAACTGACAGAAATTGAGCATCTTGAAGTTCATATATGAATGAAACCTCTCCTTTCAACTGAAACTTCTGTAGCTTGGCAGTAGTCTAGATTAGCATCTCAAAAGAAATCATCTCCTGATGAGAACACTGAAATTATCAGTTCCACCAAGCACTTTGGCCAACATATACCAAAAACGTCAGATAGAAATGCCTATTTGCCATAAGGTCCAATTTATCTTGGTTTGATTTTTTGTGGTATTTTTTAACTGCCTCAATGAATCTTCAAACGGAGTCAGCTGTGACATGATACCTAAGGGAACTTTGTGAACTCATGCTGCTACAAATTTCTTTCGGACGAGTTGTGGCAAGATTGTTAATGGCAAACGCAGAGTCTAGGGGAACCTCACTTGGCACTTTGACATACTGACCAAATCTCAGATTAGATGAAGATACAAAATGAAATGAAATGTGAAGTGTTTGAGTTTCATGAAAATGAAACACTCTAAAGCAATCCACTTGAGGCAGCAAAATTCCAATACCATGCCAAGGATAGTATCAAAATATCCATGTTTTTGTATGGGTCAATCCATAAGTTTGTATATATTACACTCATCAGAACTATTGTAGTTTCAATCAACTTGGAGAGGTGGGGTAACCAAAATAGGGTATTGAGAATATAATTCTGTGAAGTTTGTTCCAAATAGATTCCAAAGGCCATTATTGAATAAGTAGAGCATGTGGAGGGTGTGTCCAACTCCTTATTTGAGTCTCCCATGCTTAGCCAAGGCCTTACTTGTAAAGACATCTTCGTGGAAGAGGCAGCAATGCCTATAGCGATCTCTGGCAACCACAAGCCTCGATAAATAGGGAGTGTCGGTTAGAGGAAGGGCATCCGACCATAAGAACCTTAGTCATCAATATATGAATGAATGTGGTTAATGGAGGAACCGTCACAAACGAAAAAAAATTGGGAAAAGTCTGAGGGAAAGAGAAGAAACACGAAGTACAAAATTATGGGCCTAAGTCGCTCAACATGCACGAGTCCTGTTAAAAGATAATGAAGCTTTTCAACAGAGCAACGTTTCCATTCAATACAAATAGACACTAAGAGCATCATCAATCTACGAACATTACAACTAACTTTCTAAAACGGTACTAGATTGGGTTCATTCAGCGACCAGCAAATGAGCACTCCACAACACTTCAGGAAAGCTGTTGATCCCTTATCTGCGCAAAACCATTCCCCATTCGCAGCATATCACAACACACTTTTGCTATCGACTGTATCTTATAAACGACAGTTAGTATCACCTGTCAAATGCCGGAAAGATTGAACCATGGCGTAAATTAAGGAGTACACAGAACAGCAGTTGCTGGTGAATATTAATGAGGGCCTAGTTTCCAGGTGTTGCGATCTAACAACCCAATTATAATACATAACATGACTCGCAGAAGAAATTACAATGGCTTAATGTAATTAGGCAAAGACAATCGAGATATTTGTTACCGTTTCTTTGCCAAGTGTTGACTGCGTTTGGATGAAATCGAGCCGTTTGAAGTCATCCATCTCTGATTTTCGGTATTTGGAGTACTTTTTCTAGCTTTCAAATGGCTTGACTACTCTCACCCTCTCGTAACGTGGAAAGAATAAGTTGTTTGACAAATGGCCTCGCCTTATCCATTTATGGAGATAATATTGGATTCCCTTCTTCTGTGTCCAATTAGATTCCATACGGTATTCTAATCCTCTTTTCAAAGTCAACTCCCTTCACAAGCATAGGAAACCAAAGTCTGCAGACAGGAGGGGCCTCTTATTGTTCTTGTAATTATGCTCTTCTTTTCATTCAAACAACTATTAGTTTAACAACGAGAGTGTTAAAAACTACATAAATTTAAAACGCTGCGTTGGCATGAGACCAGGTTTAAGCTGTTCTTTGTTGCATCACAGGCGGTTACCGACGTGCGACGTCACGCAAGCTAAACAATATGTTTACCGATATAAGTTCAATTTCCCAGAGTCATTTCACATCGAATAGAGAGGTCAGAGGCAGAAAGAGAATCCGGTCATAAGAATCCAGGCGAAATCGCCGGATGCGGATATGACAGTCCATACCGGTGACCCAACATTGTGGGAGAAGCCTGCAGAAGAAGCCGGCCCAGGTAATATTAGAAGTAATAAAAGTAGTAATTTTAGTGGTAGCAGAAGTAGCATTAGTAGTAGTACTAGTAGAAGTAGTAGTAATAATAGCAGAAGTAGAAGTAGCAGTAGTAATAGTAGAAGTAGTAGTAGTAGTAGCAGCAATAGTAGTAGTAGTAGTAGTAGTAATAGTAGTAGCAGTAGTAGCAGTAGTAGTAGTAATGGTAGAAGAAGCAGTAGTAGTAGTAGAAGTAGTGGTAGAAGTAGTAGTAGTAGTAGTAATAGTAGAAGTAGCCGTAGTGGTAGTAGTAGTAGTAATAGTAGAAGCAGCAGTAGTAGTCGTAGTAGTAATAATAGTAGTAATAGTAGAATAAGTAGTAGTAGTAGTAATAATAGCAGAAGTAGTAGAAGTAGTAGTAGTAGAAGTAGTAGTAGTAGTAGTAGTAGTAGTAGTAGTAGTAGTAGTAGAAGTAGTAGTAGAAGTAGTAGTAGTAGTAGTAGTAGTAGTAGTAGTAGTAGTAGAAGTAGTAGTAGAAGTAGTAGTAGAAGTAGTAGTAGTAGCAACATTCCATACTTATAGCCACCAATTTCATCTGATTTAACGAAATACACAGCATTCTGCAATTCTAGCCATCAAATTTAAGTCGTAGCGCAGTAAGAATTTTGAAAAAAAAATTTTGAGGTTTTCCTCAGTTTTCTATTTTTCAAGGATAAGTTTTAGCCGGGTGCAGATGGAGTTCCACTGAATCTCAGAATGCTTATCAGGATTAAATTAAAATCGTCCTAAGAAACAGAAGACGGCTTTTTACGTAAAATATTCGACAGCAGAGAAACTTAAATCTTATGACACTTCTGCTTTGCTACATCCTTTATCTAAAGATTATAAGCCAAATAGATGAAAGAATAGAAACAGGCAATTGCATATATATATATATATATATATATATATATATATATATATATATATATATATATATATATATATATGATTAAATAACAAATATTTGAAAATTAACAAGCCTTTCAACATTCCGGTTTTATCTTACAGTGTATATCAGCCCCAAAGGAGCCCCACAAAGCGAATTATTTCAAAATTCCACAATATATATTTGGTCAGAGATAGAATTGACTGTGTACATGAAAGATATCTAAATTATATTTAATAAGTCACGGTGGATGGAGTCGTCCCTCTTTCGTATTCACGTTGCTTGTGAAGCAAACCCTGTAAAAGATGGAAAGTAATGAAAGATTTATGTAAGAAAGAATATGGAAAAAAGAATCTGAAATTGAATGTTAAAAATTCACCTTAAAATATGCAGCTGAAAATGAAACTAAGCGAATAGTTTTGATAATCTTATCCAATCTGGTTATCTACCACAAGTGGCTTTGTTCTGTGTCGAAAGTGACTGGTTAGCAATAGGATGCATACATGTTAATATTTACTCTTTAAGCAAATGCCTGACAGAATGAAATTACAACTGAGAAAGATAATGAACTAGATACAAAGTACAATGTAATCTTTAGCTTACATTAGAGAACAGAAATTACAAGGAGTAGACAAATGTTTGCAATTGAGAAAGACAATGAATCTAAATGTCGAGCATCACGCAACTCTAGATACAGATAACGTAAAAAATGAAAGGAGTTGACCAAAATGAATTAGGGCCAGAGCTGTTCGCTAGTACATTATATCAAATCTGCATTCGATTTTGCGAAAAAGGCTACACAACGTTCCATCTCCTTTGCTTAGGAGCACTGAGAAAATTTCAAACAAAATCAATAGAACTGAGAGAATTTTCCTGATGAATTTTCGTCCAACATATTTCAAGAGTGAGGGACGCCGACAAATAATGTAAAAGATTTGTTGATAGCAAAGCAGCCTGACGTGAAATTCACGTGCATCATTTGATGGAAAACTTTATGGTATAAGGAAAGGAACTGTCGATACTGCAAGCTTGCATTTATAATGGGATTTGCAGGCAGTATATACTTCCCATCTATAACCTGCATCACGATCATTTTAAGCTGGACTAGAAACATGTTCGCAAAACTTCTCAACAGTTGTCGAGTTGTCTTTCAATTCTTATTGCTAATTCTACGTTATATTCAAGATATTTTAGAAGTAGGAGGATGGAACAATTCTGAAATTCACAGTTCTCTTGATAAAGGCATGTTGTAATTCTGAGAAAAGAATGCGAGAGACAACTAAGAATATCTGCATTGGTGGGAAAATGGAAAGTTTCTGGTGAAATGCTTGAAGGAAAAGAATTTCTAATTCTGAATATCTTCTTCACAGAAGAAATATTTCATCATAAAATCAAAGGAATCTTTTCACTCCCTTGTAAGATGCAACGCAAGATTTCAGAGACTGCTGAGCTGAATAAATTGACGAAGCACTGGACTCAAAGGAAAATGTAAAGAATCCCAGGATGAAAAGGTTATATCGGTATTCTGTGACATGTTAATTTTAGCACGATTTGCAAGTCATTCAGAAGGATTTTTCCATTAGAAAAGTCAAATAGCACACTAATTGTAAAGCAAAAAGACATCTTTCTGACAATCGCTAAGGACAATTATCATTTATCACAACAACTAAACAGCATACATCGATATAGCCAGCAAATCTGCCTAGATTCGTTGCGGCATAAGATCGTTCTCAATACGAAATAAGCAGCAATAGGAGAACGTAGACACTCCTTACTTATAAAAGGCTGGTAACAAGAAATCCGCCAGCATTCTCCTAGAGACTATGACGATCAACACGCAGCACTAGGCTGACAGCATCAGACCACTCCATGTGGAAAAGCACCCTCACCAACCAACTAAAAGTGGGAGAGGAAAGACTGACTGCAGCAGCAAAGGAGAAAAGAAACCGCAGGACATACCATAACAGTTCCAGTAGTGCAGAGTCAGTCTACAAAGTGTGAGATGTGGAATGGAGACGGCCACTCGCGCATCGGTATCTTCAGTCACAGCAGGAGGTGTTGTCCAGCAGGACAGACAGCTAGAAAGAGCCTAGGATTCGTTTTTCCATGGTCATTATAGATCGACGGAGGCCAACGACGCCCAAATGGAAATGATTAGAGGGTTATCAATTTTTAAAATGTTTTCTCCGTTCTTGCCCTTATGTTGATAGAAACACCAGGCACAAGTCAACCCATGAGTCAAAGGAAATATGAAATATTGGTTATAAAACTGCGCAAAAAACTTTTTCCTAGAAACTGACAGTTCGAAAATCTTCAGGCATGATAATCGACGAAAATGTGTGAAAAAGGCGGATAACTTCGATCGAAACTCGTTTCAACGTCGAAATCAAGCATACAATAGTAAAACAGGAAAATATTTCATCATGCCAAACACAATAAACATGCGCACAGGTTCTTAAAACTTTCTTCTTATACTTCATGTAGAAGGAATCCAATTTTAATAGTTAACAGACAAAGTTACAGTCATGACCTGACTTTTTTTATTTAGCTTCAATTACAACTAGGAATTTCACTTGTTCGGTGCAGCTAAAGGAAAAGCTAAATCTCCCTGCAGGAGAAAGAAGCTACGGTTCGCATCTTACTATAATCACTCATCAAATGATTGAAAAACAAGTAAGCAATATTATCTTTTTTCATAATCTACACACAGCAAGCTCCAGCCAAACGAAACAGTAGATTTGCAAAAGCTATTCCTCGCAAGCGCGAGCAAATCTCGATGGGTTACGCAATAGTAAACATTGCAACGTTTCAAATCTATTTCAATAAAAAAATGCGAAAACCAAACACAAAGTTTTGGGCTTGCACAAGCTTTTTAAAGGTGCGAATTTACTTGAGCGTTGTAAAATTTTGGCACCACCCAGAAAAACGAATCGACACTAAATAATGTTTGATGCAACGATTAGATTGTACTTAAACAATGAGTAAGCGCAGAGTACTCATTGCTGAGCAATATACTGTTGTGGGTGGTAGTTCGGCATAGTTGGCTGAGGCTGAGATTCTAAATACATTCTGCCATTGAACTAATGACAAAGGCATTTTATTAAAAATAATTTTTTCTTATCTGCAAATCAAAGCAATAACGAATCATCCAATTTAGCATGCGCTGACATGGCTCTGCTAAAGATATTATTGGTTGTGTTGTAAAAGTTATTGCTGCGTTATGCCTTGATGTTAAATTGCTTGCATCAGCCACCTGCATATTGATGCAGTTAATAACTGATTCATAAAACATCATTCAACTATTTGATTGTACGATAGATAGAAATAACTGTTTCATTAACTGGAATTGTGCTTTTTCGATCAACACAAAACAGTATCGACAGCGATAATTAATTAATGCCGGGGAGTATAACTGAAATCAATTGAACATCACTGTAGCAGCTTCAAGAAAGATTTGAAATCTAATCGTTTGACTTGAAAGTTGATTTCTTTTATTGTCTGATGTGATCAACCATTGAAGTGAACAACACTGAACCCGCTTCAACAAGATGAGCGATTATTCGAAACTTTTATTGATTGCTTAGCTGACTGATTGTTACTGACGATCATATGATCTATTTATATTCTTCAAGTAAACTTTTGGCTAGCCTCGTGTAAGACCGTTTCAAAAGTTCATGCTTAAATTGCCACGAAAGAGGGACACTGAAATCTCACTCTCTGTCTTTGGAATCGGCCCAACTATGTCTGAATCTGATAAATAAGAGCTAGAAGATTCATCTGCATTTTCGTAATCATTATCTGCTTGTTTCTTTGCTGAGATATTGCGGCTAGAAAACGTTACAGATTTCCTCTTTTTAGTTTCGAACATGGAGCCATCTTTATTCTGGTCAGTAAAAATTTCGTCTTCATTTATCGTAGCTAAGTTAGAAGAACTCTGCATTCCAAACTTCAAACCAGTACAAGCACTTTCTACAAAGTTGCTTGACGGATGACGGCTGGTCTTCCCGCTTGAGTCTTGTTCTATATCGTCATCAACAACATTCGATTTAACGATTTGACTATCTAACATGTCGTTGGGGTGCGAGTTTAAATTCAAGGATTGGAACCCCCTTTTGCCACTAGAACCCTCTTCCTTTACAGCACCTATTGACGCCATCATCCTTAAATGTCGTGATTGTTTCCTAATTGTTTTAGTCTCCAACTCAGATGTAGATTGTGGACTGTTTAAATAGCCTGCCACAACCGGTTTTAAGCTTGGTCCATCATTTGCACTATTTTCCGAGCAATCTGTTATTGAATCTTGCCCACGATGGTTTCCATCAAACTTTGTTCTGCTCTTAGTCTCTAATCTTTCAGCAGCTGGTAGATCATTCTGCTTTTGCTCCTCACATTCTTCAAAGATCAACGACAACGTATCATTGACTGCAGCATTATCCGAACAAACGTGAAGTGTATGATCAGTGTCATTGGGAAATCCCGAGATAACGTCTGTCCTTCTGAGGAATGCATGACCAGTCTCGTCTAGTTCAAATGGGTTCTTCTCATGTGAGCTTTTCATTCCTTGACATACGTTATGTGTTCTACGATCAGAGGTGGCTTTATGCTTTGGTGGACTGTCGAATGCAGACGACTGACTGACGGTTCTTGAAACAAGTTCTTTGCAGGCTGGCAGTAGTCCATTTTTCCACTTGTAGCATCTCTGGTGGTAGCCTAACTTTCTTTCGACTCTGCGTATGATTAAAGCCGCTTTTACGGAAAAACAAATATGCATTAAGGTGAAAATGCAAACTGATACAGCCCAACAAGCATTGTCAAATGCAAGTTGATACCTTTTTTCTGTAATCCTGGCTATGATGCTATTCTCAACAGCAACAGAGAAAACGAAAATAACTGAAGACAGAACATACCAGTCGAGCACTGTTAGGTAAGAGACTGGAGGCAAGCTTTGAGAGACGACGAATTTGAACGTTACGGCCGTCAGCAAAAGTGTTAGAATAACACCCAGCCTGTCTCCAAGGGCGTCAGGACTGAGGAAAAATGTCGTGAAAGACAGCAGAGATATAAGGAACATCATGAAAACAATATTGGTCAGAAAATATGAGTATTTCCTTCGTATATGAAATTCGAAGGAGTAGGAAGAATAACTCATTATGGAAACCTTGGAGGAATCTTCAGATGAAGTCGAATCTTTGGTTAGGACATGATCTAACAGGTCCCACTCCTCCTTTCCAAGAAAATTCTCGTTTGAAAGCACGCATGGAATGTTGGGCGTTCGATCGAAAACTACTGCAGCATTGCTCCATTTTGACGAAATTTCAATTTTCAGCGTTTGGAAGTCAAACGGGAATTTGTGTAGCGAAAACAAAGTCTTGAATCTTCCAGCACCTCGGAACGAAAGCTGTACAACAGGGATGTGGGTACCAGCCATTTTGATAATCTTGTGCTTCCTGTACAAGCTTTTTATCTCCACAGCATTGACGAAATAGATCCTTGGATCCCAAGTCTTGTCCCAATCAACAGCACTTGCATTAAAGTGACCTCTTAGCTGTGGTTCTTCCCATGTAGCAGCAAGGAAAAACTCGCAGTTGAATTCTTGCCCGACCGTATCGATATCCGACACTGAGAAAATATTGACTCGCACGCAAACAAGTACAGCTTCATCAGACTGTCGTTGAATACAGGAAGATTCTTCGTCAGATATTTTCGTGTTTCCTTCGATCAGCCGCAGTCTCTCGTCCATACGATTTAACGTGTTCAATACCTTTTCCAATACCAAAACCACGTCACGCTTGTGCTCCTGTAATAGCGTCCCTTCGTTTAATTCCATTTTAATCTCATAAGCAGAATATCGTCTCTACCTGCTCATAAGTCGCCCATTTCACCTTGTTTTCTGCGTGCAACAACTATATCTGCAGAAATACACACATTCATGCAGCCGTTATTATAAACCTACTAGATTATAGAGATATCTATAACAAATTTGCAAGCTTCTATTTACTGGTAGCCGCAATTTCCTCTATCACGCAGGGTGCACCAAGACATAACTCCCAAGTGTACATTACCCTCTGCCATTTTAAGATATCAGTGTTGAAAGGCAATACCCATAGGCCTCCAATTTTACAAATCAATACTTCTGTGAGCTTGAAAAAGCTCAAAGGACTCGCAACAACCCCTTAATGAATTGAAGAACAATGGCTTTAACTGGACTGTGCATTTTGATAATTGAATAAACACGACTCTGAATGAGATAAGAATGGAAGGCGCAATGCATGATGCCTGTCAAGCGAAACAAGGACGTGCCAGTCTCGAAGCAGATACTGGAAGTTTGAAACCACTTGCTTTGCTACCCCACAAATGATGAATTCAAGCAAGGGGGTTTGATATCAAACAAAGAAGTCAAACAGAACTGAAGTGCGATAAACGAAACGAAACGAAACCAACAAGACTTAAATGTATTCCTTCCCAGCCTACTTTGACATAAGAAACAAACATATGTGAATGAGGGCAAAAAAGCATAATCAAACCACTTGACGCAACCAACTATATTGCACGTCGCGTCTTAAAAATGAATAAACTTAGGACGTCGGGCTCAGGGCTCACGTGCAAGGCGCAGAATAGAAAGTTCTTTGCGTATATAAAAATACACGAAGCAACCAAATATAACAGCGTAATATCTTTGGTAGCTAAAAGTGAAAATGTCGATGGAACATGAGCTACGAACAAGACGAAACGAGTAAAACATCAGACTAATGCAAATGCGAATGACTAAAGCTTATACATAGCCAAAGGAAAGCGCGAGTGGATTCAAGGCTAACCTAAGGCCTTAACCTCAGTACTTGTCATTACTTCAAAATTTATGGCATTAGTTTTTGCTAGACTTCATCTAGTAACACTTTTATGGATCATCTTTTGAATGTTGTTCAGCTGTAAATTGTTTCCGTACCATTCTGCAGTCATATGTCCATGCATATTGGAACTTTTTCTTGAGATCGGCTTTTTAGCAATACTTAAGGTAAGAAATGAAGCTGCAATACATTGGATAAACCATGGAGATTACCATGCAGTTTCAATAGAAAAGCCAGGTTTGATATGTGTCTTTATGGCTTTTGCATTGCTAGAACAATGCAGTCCGCAAGTAATAAGCATCTTATAATTCAAACCTTACCTTCCGTATTGCCTGCAGTTCATCTAAGATTTTCTGCTGACGTTCTGTTGGAAAGGCCAAGGTATCCTGATAAATCAAAAAATTACATTTCACGCGATAATTGAGGGAAATCAAGCAACAGTTCTGCGTAGAAACATGGTTGCATTCTAACTTGAAAAAAAATTATCATTTCTCAGGCAAAAGATACCGTCGAACATACCATAACATACAATCGAAAATGAAACCAGCACCTCAAATCAACTCACCCAATCACTACTTTCATCCTTCGTGAGGTGGTAGGATAATCTACTTTGAGTTGCGCTGACTCCCTGTCGCGGGGACAGACTTTCCTCTAAATTCACAGTCGAAGATCGATTGTAAGCGAGTTCGCCGTCACCCTCTAACCCACTATAGGGCCTAGAAGGCCTTTTTCTTTGGGTTTCACTTCCATATTGGTCATTATCATCTCCGTCCAATGTGTTCAGCTCAGGCCAATCGTTCTCAGAAATTTCACCATGCTTTATTAAAAGTCTCTCACTTTTCTTATAATCCTGTCTCTTAATACCTGCAACATTCCGCTTGAAATTCGTAACTAAATTTCGTCCTACATCGTCACTTCTTGTGTTCTTCTGGCTTCCCTTTGCTTTGCCATTGTCTATTTCCTTCTCTTTCTGCTTCTTTGCATAGATAGGAATCCGCTTGGTGTCACTCTTTTTAAAATCCTTTTTTGTTTTCACTTCTGTTTTTTCTCCAGCCAAAGCATCCCGAGACTTTTTCAAATTTCCCCTCTCGCTTTTCTGATATTTTGTTTGTTTACCTTCTTTACTCGTACCGTCTTTAGACTTTTTTCGTTCTTTTTCCTTTTGGTCATCATCGTTTAGGTTAAGTATAGGGCGGAATCCCTTGTCAGATCTTGATGTCACCAAATGGCTAGATTCCACCGACACAGACGGTATCGTCAATCGTGACAGCTCTTTTTCAATCTCTGAAATTTCCCCCTCATTGATGCTCAAACCTGCAAAGCCGAGAGAAAGTTGTAATACATGATATGACCTACCTATCCTTATAAATATTGGCAAATTACATAGCAGACAAAATGCCGTGCTTGGTAGTTTATAACAAACATGGCATGAAACCGCATCCCCTTGTGATAGAAATTGATGCGGCAGGAAAAAATGTGGGAAATCCAAAAATAATAAAACATAGCAGCCAGAATAATACTTAGGCAATTGCTCAGCTAAGAGCAAGGAGAAGCATTTTCAAAATGGATGAGAGAGACCAAACCTTTCATACCATACTATGCAATAGGCCAAGAGCAACAAAGGCGCCTGGTTCTATCCAGTAGTGATATATCTTACTTCATCTACTAAGAAAATTCTCCTCACGTCGTCAATTGCATAAGATCGCATCTCTCTTCATTTCTTTTGGATTTGAGCCACACTGAATGTCACAGTTGGGGGCTAGTTTAGAGGCAACATTGTTGGTTCAACTCTATTCACACTTGTCAGAAGACAAGAAGACAAGGAGAAAAGAGGAGTGTGAGATGTCTAACTTGATTTAGCATCGAATCATGACAGCTCTTGAAATACAAAGTTGTGGATCATGTCGAAGACTCTTTCAAACACTTTTCGCTTGCAATCAAATCAATGCCTTAGAAGCTGAAGAAAAGTTGAAGGACATTGGACATATTGAAATATGTGTATTTATACAAATATATCTAGTATATATATATAAGGCGCAAGGGATCAAATTACCGAGAGTGGTCAATAGTGGAATTAGAGCCACTCTGATGTTTATCAAAAGTCTCTCATATGCTAATACGATCATCTACTTACTATCGATGTTGCTGTTGTGTTCCAGTCTGGACACATCATGTCCTTTGGCTCTCAGCTTCCGAAGTCTTACATTCAATTTCTCCTGTAAACAGGAAAAAGAAGTGCAATTCTTAGGGAGGAAACAACAGTGCTCATTTGTTTCATACCTGGATAATAGAGGAATCTAATCACCGATATCGCAAAGGAGTAACAGAGAGCACAGACTGGTTATCAGAACCTTTTTGTAAGAAAATTCTAACTCTCGCCCATTTTCATTTCTGCGAGTATCAAAGAAGTTAAACGACGTTTCTTTTACTAGGCCTTTCGTTTAAACTTTTTTTTTTTTTTTTTTTTTGTGGGTTATGTTGGGGAACAGCTGACTAAATTTTAATACGATACCAGCACCCAAACAAATATACAATTCCAAAATAGGCTGTATTTGTGATCCAATTAGGCACTTCCTCATTGAAAAATATAATACCCTGACTAGATAAAGTAGATCACCAGTCAAACTACCACTATAAAAAATTGCTAAAAAACATCACTGACGATTGGCTTGATATCTCACGGGAGTGATCAATGAGAGAAGCTCATCTTTAGTTAATTTGCTACGGGAAGAAAGATCTTTTCTTCATTGTTTCTACCAAGATCCTTTCCAATCATACAGTCTGAAGGATTGAGACGTCTCTTACATGTCTTGATGAGCCTGATCTGTTATCAAATATACGATAGACTCAAAGGACATTAAACTAAGAAACATGGACAATCGACTACGAGTGATGCTAAAATGATCGATGGATGGTCAGAAAAGCTATGTGAAATTCTCGTCGTTCACTCTGGTGGAGAAAGCGCAGTAAGCAACTGAGAAAATGCGCCAGCATCATTTCAACAGCTGTCATCACGTGCAACGTTTGAAATAGCATCATGGTGAAAGAGGCTGAACCAGCGACATCAAATGATCAAGTACACAATTTAAACACCTCTATCAAAGGCCTACTTGAGAGTTATCCTTTGGCGATGGAGCTGTTCCAAATTATAAATTATTATTTTCCAGTTTTAAACAGATAATAATTCCTAGCCTGTATCATTTTACAAAGTTTTGCCAAAGGAGAATCCTCATTGTAGAAATGAACTTGAAAATGGTAAACAAAACTTAGACAAATCAGGTGAAGATTGCATTGAAACATCACATCCTGAAACGCCTTATCATTGAGTTTCAGTGCTTCAGCAATAAAAATAACTTCGCAAACGAACCTTTTTGGCAGCATCGTAGGCTTCCAGTACGCTTCTCTGTAATGCTTCATGTCTTTGCCGTTCTGCTTCCTGGTATGAATCAAATATGATTGGAATAAAACCGGGAATCATTATGAAATTGAATGGATCATTAAAATCGATTTTCCTCTAAGGCTTGTCTGACCATGATGGTTATATACCGTTTCAGGTGATGAAACTGAGAAGGTCAGTATTTTAGCTATGACGGCATTAAAAAACTGCATCTGAGAAGTCAAATTTAAGGTAGAGTTATTGAAAAGTTAAAATTTATCGTTAAAAATTTGGTACCCCAAAGCCTCTGTTGACTTACGGCGAATCTCTAAAAGCTGACATGTCATTGAGTCATCATTGTTTGAAACCTTCAGCAACAAACCTTGCAAGTTTAAAGTTATATAAAATCTGGATACCTCCCCCTTACCAATCACCTCCGCCTGAGGGAAGATTTATTGAAATCATTAGTAACTCTTTCTCTCATGAAAACCTAGTGTGAGATTTCCATATAGTCGTCTACTACTCCAATCTGTCTGTATCAAACCACAATTACCAAGCAACAGCCTTTGAGTTAACAGTCAATTTCTTGGCACTGCGGCCATAGATCGTAAGTCGTAAGTAAATTTTCATTTGGATCAAATGCTAAGCATGATATCTACCTCTCTTTCCAACTGTTTTCTACTTTCCAATTCATGTTGCCAGGCTAACTGCTCGCGTTCTTTAGCCAGCTTCTCTTCCTCCTCCCACTCTTCCTTTATTCTTCTCTCCCTTTCGATCATTTTCAGTCTTCTTTTCTCCTCAACTTGCTGTTCCACAGCTCGCTGGAAAGAAGAAACAGCCGTATATGCTCATAAAATTCATAAGCAATACGCTGAAATGTGACAACAAACCTCCTACATATAATGGTGTCTCTTGCATGCAATACTACTTTATATTACTTTGCCAATGTCTCGCCATAAGTACTGTATTTTCAGCTGGGAGGAATAGTGGGAGTCACAGCCAGTTTGCTGTAGTCCATTAAGTGAGCCATATCTCGGGGTGAGGCTACGCACAGTGAACTCAATAAATCTACTGAAGTATCTATCAATGTTTGATGGGTAGCAGTTAAGCAATCACAGAAATATATACAGAATACGGCGTCTCTTTTACCTAGATCGATATAATTTGATGATATCTTAGCATGAAAACAATAAATGAATAAATCGATTATAGCTGTCTATTATTAGCACAAGCCGAACAGCGAGAGAATACGTCATCTATTCATTTGCACTAGACTGCGTAAGTTGTTTTGCTGAGATGGAGCACCACGCTTACCATCAGCCCCAAGATCGAAATGTTCTGATTAAATTAACCGTGTTACTAATGCGCTTTAGAAAACAAAGAAGTTTTAGATGTTTTCCCATATTTTCTTGCTGCAGGAAGATGATCATGTTAACTCCTCTGGTGGAATCACCACTTCCCAGTTTGATGGTTTAATCAGACTGGATCAAGCTGCATTTCCCAGCTTGGAAATAAATCCAATGAAAGAAATTATTAGCACTACTACTACTTGCAAACCCATTGCCAAGTAAGATAAATAAGTAAAAATAATTGCCGAGATAAAAGCGCAGTGGAAGACTGGAAATTTTCCTAGCAAAAAAGAGAAGCAATTTCTTATTCCGGAAAAAGCTTACCCTAAGTTTCCGACGTGACAAGGGCTCTAAATACAATTAAATGACAAGCTACTGCTATATCCAGTAACAGTCAGAAACGTGTAATCATGTGATTCTTTGCACAAAAATTGCAAATTGTCCTTCTTACCTGGTGTTCCAAAAGTTTTTTCCTTTGGCGCTCAATGTCATCAATTTCAAATTGATTTTTTGTAGAGTGCTGTCCTCTTGCAAAATTTCTTTGAGTTCTAAATTTAAATTAATGCTTGGTTGAGAGTTGAATAAAATCAAGGCAAAAGGATGCAATGTCTCAAACGATCTCTCAATGAGATATACCATCAACAAGGGCTTGTATAACACAGATGTAAGACTTAATACTAACTTTTGAGCACCCTTTGATAGCTTGAGTTAATTGCTTTCACTACCCAGCAAACAGAGATGGTTAGCTTAAGGGATGGAAGACTGTTCACGCACTCGTGTACATTACTGGACACTTCCTACCTGCTCATCGAGCAGCAAATAGGCATCTGGTGTAAAGCTGATGAGAAAGTTAGGCCAGAGAGGAACAGTGTCAGATATTCTTAGATCTACAATCTACGATTCCAATCTCCAAAAAGGCTTGGCCAATGACGGAGACACATGATGCTCACACTACAACACACCAACTTTACCTAACTACGTATAACTACACACGAAAATGGTTAACGGATTGGCAGTTTTGGGGCAAGGGAATTTGGTCAATGCATTTCGCTTTGGCTGCATACAGTTAAGTGATATGACAAGGATGAAGATCTGAACTAATATCGCAGCATAAGCAGCTACGATAACAAGGCAACATTATACAGCTTCAGATCAATCAAAAATAGCATCTAAACAGGTGAAGAATGAAGCGACAAGCAAATGGGCAATCGAGAAAAGTTGCAGATGAAATCTAAACGACCAATAGATTATAGTAGAGACACAAATTTTATGTTACAAAGGCAACTTTAATGCTGGTCCTTAGTTTAGTAAAATTCAAAAATAAAACAGAAAACCATTTTTCCCAACAGGAGAATCAATTCATTTTCTCTCTCAAAGAGAGGATATGGAAATATTGCGGCGATTGAATTTTAAACCAAAGTGGCCTATCTCTTGCTCTAGTTAATTAAAACTTGCGACAATATCTGGCAACCATGAAGATGAAAGTTTGCAAAACAAATGCCATAATGTATTTCACATGTATACATCCTATCGCATCAAAAGCAACAAAAAGTTTGTAACAGAAAAGGTCACTCCAACTGATGAAAGGATGAGGGCAGATCATAGAAATGATTAGAAAAATATAAAACTCACGGGGAAGAATCGTAAAATGGTGAACCGTGAGTGGGTTCCGGCTCCGACTTCATAGGTTCTGCTACGACCGGGCTTTTTTTCAATGTCTTTTTAGAATTATTTTGGATAGGACTAGATTCCACCTTTGGTCTGGGAATGTTAGATCTTGTTGTTATCGACGCAGGCTAAAACGAAAATCAAATGCCACGTAATGCCTTTAACTTGATAAATTGGAATAGAGTTCGATCCAGTGGCTTTAATTATTCAAGCAAAAGCACGCAACTTGCTTTGAATTTAGCAGTCTGTCAGGTCAAGTCATTGTCTCAGTCAGTCTAGCCGATCCGCTTATCCAAGAAGGAAATTCGGAATTCCACGACGAGTTTTGAGCCACTGGATTATTCATACGATTTATCTAAGATCTTATTAGCATCACGCTGGGAATTAGGATACAGCGACCGTTGTTTCATTCATCAAATATTACGTGGGCGTCTTGCAGGTAGGAGAAATATTTCAATGGTGCCACGTCTACCGAAATATAATGAAGATCTTTCAAGGAGTTCAAACCCCCCCCCCCCCCCCCCCCCCCCCATAGAGTGTTTTATTGCTTGAAATTGGGCGAAACGTATCCGGGTATGGTGGAAAAGTTTATGTTCTCAATACCATAACACCACAACCAGGTTAAGAAGGATTTAGTAACACTTTCTCTATCATCTGCTGTCTTTCCATGTGTACTTTTACAGCTGAAATAAAGTCTCATAAATTTTAGTGGCAATGTATCCAAATCCCTTGTGATGGTAAGATCCGATTTAACTGGCTCTAAGAAGAATATCAATTGATAAGCGTACATTTTCCATTGCTCTGGCAAGTCTCTCTTTATCTGATAATGGCACTTCTTTCTTTTCCTGAATCTGTTTTGCTAAGATCAGAAAAAGGAGGAATTACTACAAATACTGAAAGTCATCATCGTCTAGGAAGAGATATTTGCATGGAGACTGGCATCGTCATTTTTACAGTTGGATTCAATCAAATATACCTAGATCAGCCAGCCATTGTTTGTTCTTTGCCCTGTTTGTTTGGTTGTAGTCATAAGCAACTTGGCCTGGGGCCTGGAAAACAAAGGTTGAATGAATATACAAACATATATTTATATAGAGACGAGCATACATTGATACAAGCAGTCACAGACTATGGTGCATGTTAATAGAATATATTTAAGCATGTGCATTTGTTTTAAACCTGTGCCTTTCTGCACTTCTTCAGCTTGTCGGCTACAGAACTGAGGCAACAGTGAATTTTACAATACAAACCAAACCAACTAAGTCAGTGGAACGCAGGAAACAGTGCATAAATAAGGTACAATTAGATAGGCACCAGTACCCCATTCGCACAAGTAACCATTGGCACGCCGATGACAGCACCAAATTTGCTCCAATCCTAATATTTTGCATGATATTCTACAAGCTTTCTAACTAGCATCTAAAGCTGGTGGTGGTGTGGCCGAGTGGTTAAGGCGCAGTGTTTCGAATCATGCGAGGTCTACTCGCGTGGGTTCGAATCCCGCGTTGGAACCACTAACCACATGCCAACAGTCAATCCAACTGTCCATCCTTCCGAGGTCGGTAAATGAGTACTCAGACGTAACTTTGAGGGCACAAGCACTGGACACACATTGATAACAGGTAATCTAAAGCTGATTTGTTTCATCCAGTATAAAAACTCGCAATTATCATTATTTTTATTATTAGCCACACTTTTGGCCATAGAAAGCAGATGTTTCAAGGCTTCACAGAACATAGTGCCTGCAACATTCATAGACAGCGGACATGGCTTATAGATAACAATCTCAGATCTTAATAAATGCACGAGGAACGACTATTGGGCAGGTAACCGTAACTTTATACTCTCAAGTACCACCTTGCTGGCATTAGCTTTCGGTGAATGAATATAATCTAGTCTTAATAACAAGCCAAAGTAAACAGCAGTGCCTTAAGGCAAAACTATAACTGAAATAGTTCACCCCAATAGCGAAAGAACTCCGCATCGCTATACGTTCTGCTCTTCCATTCGGACTCGTATTTGCACTCTGCTCATTTAAAGCATGGTTCATTCCAGACGTTTCACCAACACTAATAGTTGATATGCTATCATTCCAATGAAGATGGTCAGGTGCTGTGGCAGCACTTCCGGCCTCCTAAAATTGAAAGAAATGTTTCTTATCTGCATCTGCTAAATTTCAATATTCAGTATTATCAGTCTGTATGAAATACAGATTTGACGGACTGATGCAAAAATGTACGTTCAAGCTTTAGTAAACCCACTTTTATGCATATAAACCAGATATTCTAGTATGGCAAAAGAAACAGTAGTATAAAAAATAATTTTAATCAGATTGATAGTTCACGAAACCATTTTTTTTACCAATGCGCAATACTTCAATCAAAGATATGAACAGTAGGTCAAGATGCTGAGGAAAATAAGCACCCAGATGTTGGGATGATGTTTCACAGTCGATCCCATGACAAGTTTAGGTTTTGTATATAATATTGTTCACACATTTGTCATTTGGATGACCATTCAGTTCGACTCAGGAAACTAAAGGCAATGCTGCGAAACCTACGAGACACCGCCAGCCTTTCTCCCAATTGGCACTAAGCTATAACCTGTAAAGGATTTGAGCCACGGTGGCATCAGTAAACATATTTTCTTTTTAGTTTGTTATCTTGGGGATAGGCCATAGGTTGATTGGTCGTAGATTTGAAAGATGGCAAGTTGTAAGATTCAGGAAAGCAAGAAGGAGGCAAGACGTTCCACAAATTGCATGCTCTTGGGATGAATGGTGATTTGTGGGATAGAGTTCGTGGATTAGGCAGTGAGATCCATGCAGTTGCATAACGTGAAATGTGTGTAATAAATACCGATAGCGCAAATGGAGCTTTGATGCTTCTTTCATCTGAAAAATTGGATAAATCAGCGTTATCAACCTCCATCAAAAGACGTTAGCATTTCTAGTCGACATTCCGAATCTAGGAATGGCTATCGAAGAAAAATACCTGCAATACCAAATTGAATGGAGATATTATAAGAAGGAAGAAGAAGCGAGTGCTGAAATTAAAAGCATTAATTCGGCCAGCAGGATTTTATTTGCTTCAGATTAACAGTCTAGCTCAAAAGTGGTGCTATTGTGCAGCGGCTAAGCATGTGGACTCATAACAAAGGAGTTGTGAGTTCAAATCCTACACATGTCACAATAAAATCAACATTGTCGAGGAAGGCAACGGGAGCCACCTCATAAAATCCACTTCCCTAGAAAAAACTCAAAGCCCTGTCTCTGGTTTCCGCTACGCTCGAAATTGGCTATGCAACGCGTGCATGTACCTTGTCAACAGTAAAAGCAAAAGGGCTGAAAAAGATAATTTGTAACACGATAGTAAAAGAACATCTCGACTCTACGTTAAAGGAAGAAAAACGCGAGCAATGGAATCAATTCAGAGCTAAGAGAAAGATCATCTGAAAATGAAGGGATAGTTCAATGAAGAAAGCACTTGATTAGACGCTGTGGTCCATGTCTCAAGTCCAATCTAAGGCTGAACTGCAACCAAAAGCGAGATTTGTTGGCTTTATGTCGTGCATGAGAATGACGAGGGACGAGGAGCGACAAACAGGAAATGCAGAATTGAAGCACTGCTTAATGAGTAACCATTCTACATTTGTCTACATCTCCTTTCAAATAAAAGAATGCATAGCAAATATATTCACAAATTTTGCTCAAGCTCAAGTGACGAGATAATATATTTGGAAACTACCCTAACTTTCTAATTTTGATATCAAGAGTTCTACATAGCAAGTATTCATATTCTGGTGCAAACAAAAGCATAAAAACTTACTTGGAATTTTATCGTATTGCCTGGCATCACTGGTATAAGAGCGGTCCCTGAACAAAAATGATCCTTTCTAAAAGTCATCTGTACACATAGTAATTTAATGATATCCAATTTCAGAAATATTCCTAATAAGAAGCGACTCTATTGACACTACCTAGTTATCTGTAGATGATATCTGCTATGCATGCAGTCAAAACTTTCATCTGTCCTCAAATATCCACTGATATTTGAAAATTTCCTCAAGTATACTAGGGATTTTCAGAGTTAAAATAATTGGTAATTACTAATAACATTATAAGGATAATAAATGCAGCACTTCGAAACATGAGGCTTCCATGGCTTACGAAATCTGTAAAGAGCTTCAGACTTCAAAGTACCATGTTGTAAAAATAACAATACAAGCAGATGTCAACAGCACACTATCGGCCATGCAGCATGCTTTCAAATAAGCAATAATAGCAATGTTGTGAAACATGATGCCTTGCAGATCTAAATTACTAGAACTTGCAAGCTCGCATGGCTTACGAGTATTATTAGTTTTATTTTTATCTGGATTTTTATTCATAAGTTATAAACTATATGAGGAAAAACGGAAATTTGCATGCACTTTAACATAATTAAAGATGATTGTTGTCCCACTGTTTGGCTGTTCCATTCTCCTTCTTCCTCCATATTTCAGCTCTTGGGTTACAAATATAACTTTGCCAACGATACACGAAATTAAAATGGGCGAAAACACCAAGTACTCACTCAGCACTCGCTTCGTTGAACTGTAAGTTGAGACCTAGAAAGAAGCAACAAACCCCAATGATGTACGGCTTTAAGCCAAACCAAATCTTTACAATTTATTACTATCCCATATTACACGGAGAAGAACAACTCGAAAGATAACAACTGTAGGACTGGTACTATTTTCCTTCACTGATGCAAAGATTAGGAAAAGGGCTAAGGGAAAATCGTTTAAGACTTTCCTCAGCTGAGCCGGCCATAACTACTTAGCATATTCAACGTCTCAAATGTGTTCTTCATTTATCTCTATTTTCTCTTTCAAAATTAACTCCACTTTACTACAAAAGCCTTTCAGTGACTCTTCAAGATAGCCATTTCAGCAGTTTGTTAGCCCATGCTTAACAGAGGTCAAACCAAATCTTTCCTAGTTTCACATTTCTGTTCTTGTTGAAAATAAGAGGAACATAACTCATAGTTTTCAGGGAAACAAATTTAGTCTCAGACTCAAAATCATGACTGGAAGCACCTTACTAGCAAAGTGCCACCTTTATTCAGAGCATTTTAAGGCATTACCTTGCCACAGGAAAGTAACAAATAATAACTGAAAGAACTAGGGTGTCTCTTCTTAGCTTGACTCCTTCGTCAAAATCTTAAAAGGAAATCAAATCTTTGGCTAATGCACTACCAGAAATGTAATGCTTGAGATTGTCAGGATCTACCGCTGAGAAGATCACTGAACTAGATCATAAGTTGCTACAAGTATAAGCCATACCGTAAAAGCATTTGAAAAATAAACAAAGTCACATACCCGGTACAAAATTTGGCTCAATGATGCTTGAATTTAATTCAGGCTTTCTAACCGTATTCGTATTTTCTTTTTTGTTTCCATTCAAAACCAATGGCTTTTTATTTTTCTCTTTCATAGCCATAGCACTCTGAAGTGCTGACACATCATCCCCATTTAGCGACTCAACAATAGACATAAGTTGAGACTGGGAAATGACTCCTACCCCATTCAAATCTTTGCTTGTATTGCTACTGCTTTTCTGATTTGGTACACTGCCTATGTTCTTGGGCTTGAGTCTAGCTTCAGTGCCTGGTTTGCTCTTTGAGCTCACCAGTTGTGATGTTTTTGAAGCTCCAGTTGAAGGTGTTGATTTTGTGTCCATATCTTGTCTACTGGAAAATTTACCAGTTGACGACTTTTTTAAAGTTCTCTCATCTTTTGCCTTTCCACCTGGGTTCACCCGGTTTTCCTTTTCCTTTGTCAGCCGGGGCGACTCATCTTTGTGATCTGGCAGAATGTGGTGTCCTTTCACCTCCCTTGTCTTGCGCCGCCCGGCACTGCTAAGAGATCTCAAGTTGTTCTGCAAAATGGGTAAGCAAGGTTTGCTAAATCACTTCTTACAACAATCTAAGAAGTAAAGCACCTCATGAAACTGTTTCCGGCATCCCGTGAAGGGAGATAGCTAGAAGCATGGAATATTTCTGCGTAGAGGGAAATCACTTTGAATGGAAAAGCGTGATTAAATTTGATAAGCAAGAAAAGAAAGATCCTGAGCCTGCATCAACATCTGACTTAAGAATATAAATGCATAATGCTTAAGAGATTTATTGGTGGAATACAAAGCCAGCTGTAAAGCCAGCATTATAATTGCATCAAAGTTGAATTGTCTGAATGCAATTACCAAGTAACTAAATAACCTAATCGCTTTATTTTGACATTTTCCTTGGTGCAAGAAAGATAAGAATTCAAAAAATGAAAAAACATTCCCACCTTTTTGACACCTCCGACATCCTTTAGCGAGGCTAAAGAAGAAACAACTGATGCATTATTTAAATGTAACAGAGAAGAACAGAGAGAGACAAAAAAGAAGTTGAAGGTCTTGTCTTGTTGATTTCGCAAATTTAACAGCACCCTATTCTCTTTCATTACCTACACAGCTTCTCTGGGGTATACACTACAGTTGCCTCAGCATGTCAAGCTAAAGTCAATATAATACTCATAACCTATCAGGAAAGCCACCTTCTTAGTCTAAAGATTCTCTAAAGTATTTTTAAACAAAGAGGCATTTCAAAGCCAATGAAGTACATGTCTATCTAAGTTCAACCTCTCAGTTCTCAATTCAAATCTAAGATCAATAAACTTGATCTAATCTCTCTCTCCTCTTAGCCTTTTTTCTTCTTTTTTCTTCCTTTGTTGGGGCTCTGCATAGGCCACCATGACCTTTGCTCAACATAATTCACTACAAAAATATCTGGTCTTTATTCCTATTTTCTACTGTCCTCTGTATTACATCTAAAATCTAGAGTTAATTCGGGTGCTACAAATCCTTGCTTTGGATGTGCTTGGATAAGTTAAAAGTTTTATAAACATACTCAAAAATTGAATCTTATCCTATCTGGACTCTTGATATTTGGGAATTTCAACACTCAATGCAAAACGAGTAAAGCAACAAACACACTTTAGTAGCCTTGTTTATTTTCATTAACCAAAATTTAAGCCATTCTTCAATATTCCTTACAACATAATTCAAGGGAGAGTGCCTTCAACTATGAAAAAAAGCAAAATCTATCAATTAGAGATCTTATTTAGACATTCAAGAGACCAAAAATTGTTGACATGATAAACAGTGACTTCTACACTGTTCATAGAGAAAGAATACTCAACAATAAAACTCACCATCTGATATCACAATATCAAATTTTCCCCCTTTAGATTGTAGCTTCAGCCTTGAAAAAAGAGAAATATTGCCATAATTATTGAAATACATCAAACAGTAGTGCACCCATCCTTAATGTTTGATTTGTAAGCTCATTGCATGCAAAAATAGCTACTTACACTAAATGAAGAATAGAACAATTTAATTAACTAAATTGCCATGATTTCATTAACAAAAGTTCATTATTCACTGAAAGATTATCTTCTATAAAAATTTGCTTTGTATCAAATTTTTGTTGCTGAAATATACACAAGCATGACTTAAACTCCAAAAAATTTAAAAGATTTCTTCCTTTTTGTTTTTGTTAAAGTAACCGAACATTGATTGCTTTTTTACTCGGCTTTGTAATTCAACATGAAAACATGTTTCCAGAAAATGAAATTGGAAAATCCTCAAGCATCATCATTAAGAAAACCACGCTATGTTATTTCAAAACTTCATGAAATCAATTTAGGCAATGCCACTGAGTGAGTATGGATATAGATTTAGAATTTGACTAGCTTGAATTGCATTGAGGTAAGAGGGAAGAGGCTGTTGACAGGAAGAGCATGAAAACTAAAAAAGCACAAGACAAACCATCACCAAGATATCAACACATTTCGTGCCACTAGCTTTAGGCCTAAATAACGACACCGTAATATAAAGCTAGTTACGTTCATACCTACCAATCAGTTGTGAAGAGATAGCATAAGCAAAACTACGTACGCCGTGACTTGGCCTACATCTCGGATGCTGCCTGAGCCGTCAAATCCATCTTAACATATACTTACATGGTGATCAGCTCTTGTATCAAACTCAGCTTTTGCGAATGTCAATACCATGCCTGTACTTCACTTGTTTGTATCCCATTTTCCAACTTGCCTAGCCCTTAAAACAAATTTTTCGAAGAAGCTTTGCACACAAAGATTACCAGTGTGTCAATATGATTAACGAAAGTTTGGCGGCATTCCTTCAAAATAACCACTTCATAGCTTCTGATGCTCTAACTCAGTTCGACAAAAGGCACTTCGCATTACACT
Organism: Pseudorhiza aurosa; assembly: GCA_964026355.1. Lineage (NCBI taxonomy): Eukaryota > Metazoa > Cnidaria > Scyphozoa > Rhizostomeae > Lychnorhizidae > Pseudorhiza > Pseudorhiza aurosa. The sequence continues at coordinate 10,222,592 of OZ032114.1, read as the reverse complement.
CTTGCCATCTTTTATTAATGAAAAGAAACCACTAGCAAAGTCGCACATATAAATTTGAACTCAATCAAATTAATAAGCTGCTTGTTTTGTAATCATAGCTACAGGAGCCACATTGAATTTGCCTCGCTATCGGATCGACTTTTACGTCTTATGAGGTCACTCTTAACCTTGTTTCGATTTGGATCCTGAGTTTAGGAATAGGGAGGTGAATTTCAGGTCGTTTCTCGTTGCCTTCCTCACCATTTGTGTCGTTATTGTGACACGTGTAAGATTCGAACTCACAACCCTTGTGTCATCAATAACAGAATGGTAATTATGAGCCGAGAGCTTCAAGCGGTACACGCTTGCGTCGAATTAAACCATTGGAATTTCCACACTATTGGACCTTCAAAAATGCAACTGATGAGATAGCTGTTAATTCTGAAGGACTTGTTTGACGAAGAAATTGCATAGTAAATCCATGTTCACTCCAACAAAGAGCTATTCAGTTTGTTCCTGAATCTCATCACGGTTTAACAGAAACAAAAACACTTCTTCGTGAGAAGATCTGATTCCCAAACACTGACAATAACTTCAAAGATACCATCGAAAAATGCACCATTTGCCGAGCAAATGTCAAAGCAAATGCACTGCAAAATGAACTTCCTCAATATTATATTGACAGTACACCATCGAATCTTCATCAAAAGTTGACAGAAATCGACGGAAATGCGAAAGAGAAGATGAAGCGATTTTTGGACAAGTACTGAAATGCGAAGGGGAATATTGAAGTCGCATATCCTGGCCTTGTCACGAGACCGAAAGTCAATAAATCTTCCACCCGTTTTAATCCAACGTTGTATCGGATTGTCGAGAGAAAAGGAACCGACCTAACTGCGAAGAGCATGCATTGTCATTGTGTTACCAGCAATATCTCGTTTTTTCAAAGTGGTACATTCATTTGCCTTCCAAAGATGATGATGATGATGGTGATGATGATAATGATGATGATGATGATGATAATGATGATGATGATGATGATGATGATGATATTCATGTACAGAAGCGAATCGAAGAGCACTGGGAGAACCACGTCATCCGTGAATAGAAAGAAAGCAAACTAACCGTCCGTTTTTATCAGACTTGATAGACAGTACATACATACCACAGACTGCAACAGTTTTGTTGGTTCCGAGGCCTTCGTTATAAAATGATACCATTTGTTATTCGGAAGTAAAGGGGGGATGAAATATTATGCTTGTGTGCAAATCACGTGATCCAACAATTCAATGTAAACACGAACATAAGCTGACTTAAAGAGAGAGAGAGAGAGAGAGAGAGAGAGAGAGAGAGAGAGAGAGAGAGAGAGAGAGAGAGAGAGAGAGAGAGAGAGAGAGAGAGAGAGAGAGAGAGAGAGAGAGAGAGAGAGAGAGAGAGAGAGAGAGAGAGAGAGAGAGAGAGAGAGAGAGAGAGAGAGAGAGAGAGAGAGAGAGAGAGAGAGAGAGAGAGAGAGAGAGAGAGAGAGAGAGAGAGAGAGAGAGAGAGAGAGAGAGAGAGAGAGAGAGAGAGAGAGAGAGAGAAAGAGAGAGAGAGAGAGCCAGAGAACGAGAGAGAGAGAGAGCCAGAGAACGAGAGAGAGAGAGCCAGAGAACGAGAGAGAGAGAGCCAGAGAACGAGAGAGAGAGAGCCAGAGAACGAGAGAGAGAGAGACATCCTTAGCTGAAAATGCTTTGAAAAGACATACTTGCTGCTTTTATATCCTGTATTGCTATAGGCCTGAATTTTAATTCAGGATCAAAAACCTTTTCTTATGAACCATTTCCAGTAGCTTGGACATTGATGTTTCAATTCTTAGTGGTATGATCTGAAGAAGCTCATATGAAAGTTAATAGACAAAAATTTCTTCTAAGGATGATAATAAAAAAGACAACCAAACTTCTCCAGTCTCCAGAAGCATTCTGAACAGGAACGAAAATGAGAACCTCGGGAAAGATTAAATGAACGGATAAGTAAACAAAGGCAGAGGTTGACGTGCAAAGATTGAAATTGAACATAGGTATTATGTCGTCGTGTTTGTCAAGGTTGCCAGTGGCCTTCCTCAGCCCCTCTCTTAATAATAATAATCTTCCATATTCATACAAGTTAATTTTTTTCCGTAAGTATATCACTGTTGTCAACCAGAGACCTATTTAGCACAAAGTTAACACAGGATTACAGACAAAAATTGAGGAAATCAGTAAAAACCTAAGTCAGTGTCATTGCTGGATGCTTTGAATCTCAAAATGGAAGTTTCAGTTTGCAGTTATTGGTAGGCTATTAAAATATTTGCTCCCCAGAACGAGAAGGTTTTACGTCCAGCTTCTGCTCTCACTCTTGGAATAACTACGCTTTTTTGCTTTTGCGAATATTTAATCTATGAATAGTCCTTATGAAATAATTTTCAATTGCTGGTGGTGCTAAGACGTTCAAACTTATAACTTCTGAAACACATATTTGATTTCGAATATGGTTTTTCTCGGGAAGCTTTAAGTCACCTTCCCCGTTGCCATTTATGATCTTTGAGAGTCTGAAATCTTTGTTTCTTCGACTGGGTCTACTGACAAAGACATTTGAATAGCTTGATTCTTAATGAAGTCTTTTTGAATGTCTGTTCTAATTGGGCATTGAAATCAATGCCTCTCTTTGGTAGCAATGCTTTCTTAATTGCTTCCAAACCCGGGGGTTCCTCTTGCCACATGATCCACATGTCCCCAATTTCCATATTACTTTGTTGCATGCTTCGTTGCTCATTATCTCAGAATAGAATATTCAATGTACTCGGCGACACAATTTCCTCTGGAAGGCCTCCAGTTCATCTTCTCCTGTTTTAGACATTCCCCAGCTTGTATTGCCATATACAAAGATCGATTTTGCATCTGCTTTGTGGATTCTCTTTTCTTCTCTATACTTAGTTCCTTGTTCCCCTATACATGGTTTAGCTTTCCCGTGGCTTTGCTGGGTAGTAGCTTTTAGATGTCTTTTTCTGTGCCTTGGAAAGTGCCGAATCCTTTTCCCCATTTCTCCGTATTTACGTAATTAACACTGATTTGGCAACAGCCAATGGAGCGAGCCAAATTTGCTGTGAGGAATGGATGAGAACAATAGGACAATGGGAGCGGGAAAATTTGCATGATTGCAACTCGTATATATTTAAATGCGGATAATTTTTGAAGTAGTGGCCATGAGGCATCAAGCTGTCGACGGTGGCCTTTCCATCCGGGATGCCTCATCTACGTTATTTGGACATTGGTGCAATGGAATCATCTTCCTCAGGAAATGAAACAAGTCATCACGCGAAGGACGAGATGGATAGTGGACTAAATCTGACTGAGTGGCTTTGGATGAAGACTGAACATTACCGTCAACGGACACTTTCGACTTCTTTCATCATGGTAGGATTTTAATTCTAATTCGGCATGTCTAAAGGCCTGTTTTGTGAGCCCGGTAAGCGGGCTGATATTCTCTTCCCGTTGATATGGAGAAATTTCTGCACTCCTGCCAAAGGATTCACAGCCTCCTCCACAGCTAATCATAGCCAGGCACAGCTGTGATACATTTGGCGCCAAGTATAAATTTGAAGGAAACGAAGAAATTTTGCGAAATTTCTTTCACCCTCTCCATTATTCCTTTTAACCGCGGATGGGTATCTCCTTTGATTTCTTGGCAGCAGTGGTCCCATTTTTTGTTCTTCCAGTGGAAGAGAAACAAAGTCATTTGGAAATAGACAAGGGTTTACTGGTACAAATAATGATTCATCTTCCTCTTCGAAGCCAACTTGAAACGCAACTATTTATACATGCTAGGCTTGTCCGCATCTAAGCCTAGATTTTTTTAGGACATGCATGACTTGTGCTGTTGAAGAAGATCAACAATATTCTCTATCATTTATGCATTCCAGCGATAAGACAGTCTTTAAATCCACTTCCTTGTCTTGTCCTGACTTTTCTTTGCTGCAAGTTTTCGCCATGTTGGAGTTGCCATGCCGAAATTGGCGGGGTTTAAAGTTGACACGTGCGCAGTATGTTCCGATTCATCCCGGCCAGCGGATTTGAGTGTTTATATGGTAATATTTACATCCCGCCTACCAAGATATCACCAGTAGTGTAGTGAGGTCTCACTTAAAGGCTGACCTGCTTGCTCATATAAACGAAATTGAATTTTACTATTGATTTCTTTACTAGGCGAGATCTCGCTAAGTGGGCCATCTCGCTTACCGGGCTTATTTAAGCAGGCCGTAATAACGTGAATTAATTCCAAACTTCGTCTTTTCACTAAATATCTCAAATGATGCAAATTTCATTTGAACTGTTTTTCTGCTTAATTAAACATGGTATATGAACTTCCTTCTTTCATTTTGTTTCATTTTCCGTTTGAACTGTCATTAGTGTTAAGTAGAAACAGCCAATTGCACACTGACTGTTATAAGAGTGGCGTGTTTCTGTATTTCAAATATGCCATTGAAGACTGGTTCAAAAACAATTGTCATCGTCCTCTGCTTTGAGATCTTAACAGCAATTATCGAAAAGTAAAATTAGTTACTCGATCCGTGATAGATATTTTGGCCATTTTTCTGACTCTTTTCTGGAGATTTGCAAATGTATTGAAATTTACCAAGGCCATCTTAATTACATATCAACCAAAATCTCCTCCATCCTTATTAACTAATATTTGCTTAATGACATGACATACTTTTCTTTTCTCTATTGTTACAGTTATTAGTCGCTGTAAGCCAGCAAAATACAAGTTAGCTTTTTAGCGAGATTTGCATTTGCAACATTTGAAGTGCATAAGGAAAGTATGATGTTTGAAAAAAGATAATTATTATCATCATGATTAAGAGCTAATTTACAATAATTCAGTCTGCAAGAAATTATTGAAGTGGAAACGAAATAGAAATTGAACAGGCAGTTGTTTTGCGTGTCATATTATAAGAACTTTCCGTTGCTTATCAGAAGCAAAACAAATAGCGACTTCTCTTTTTCTGTGCTGTTGAGAATAGAGCCACAATGAAATGCTTTGCGATGCCTGCCTGCACTGCCTACTTCTTGTTTCAGGATATTAAATCTGGAACACTAAGCCCTAGGGCTTTTGGAGTATTCAACTTGCAGGATGCTGTTTACTGTCACAAAGTACTGGAATTTCAAAGGATTGCTGCTCGAAAAGCGAAAAGAGAAGTAAAGGCGTTCCTAGACAAAAACGTTTTGGCATACAACGAGTACTCTGGACGTCTGCTGCAATCTTGGCGCATCGGATCACCTGAGGCGATTGATCTGAGCAAGTCGTTATCCGAGTGAGTTTCTATTTGCTTAACAGCTGTGGCAGTTTTAGGGACTGTGGGGCCCTTTTTTGAAAATTTGTTGGTAACAAAAATCATTCTTCATTCCTTTTCTTCTTGATTCTTTCTTCTGCTTGTAATAAGCAATCGAACATTTGTTGATCACCGAAATGTGCTAACCGGAAAAGATCTGAATTGCACTTCAATTGGTATGGTGATTGCAACATTGCAACAAACATTCTTAGAGCATTCAGTATGCTCCAAAGAAAAATAAATCTATTGGAGCAAATGATGGACGCTCATGACGAAATCAATCAGAAAAGCCATTGTGAATTGAACTAGTCTCCGCAATGAATATAATAAATACCGAACTAATGACAATAAAAAGGTTTTTTGGAAAACAGAAAATTTTATGCCCGAAAATTTTGCGTGAAGGCAAGCAAAAATAGTACGAGAATTCTGATCTTAAAAGTCTGCATGACAATCAAAAATTCTGGAAGACAGTAAAGCCCTTCTCTTCTGGCACAATTAAAACCTCTTCTAGTGCGAGTTTGCTTAAAAAACGTTATTTCCAATGACAATTTTGTTGCAGAGATATTTAACGATTATTTCGCCGTTATGAAGAATTCACTGGGCATATAGAAAACAGGAAATATACGTCATCAACCCATGATATTGTTGATCCTGTTAAATTGGCTATTATTAGATACAGTTTATGGAACGCCTTGTATTCTTTTCCTTCCCCAAATCTTATAACTTGCCATCTTTCAAATCTAAGATCAATAAACTCTCTCGCTCTCCTCTTAGACTTTCGCTTTCTTCTTTCTTCCATTGATGTGGCTTTGTATAGGCCGTCATGGCCCTCCTCAACATAATTCACTAAAAAAAAAGCAAATCAGCAAAATTCCTGGAAGCATCAACATCACCGAACTGCAGAAGATCGCTCTGCTAGGATCTGCCCATATCCTTTGAAAAGTTTTATCTATCACCCTAAAGCATCAAATTGATAACAGAAAACTTTCATCTCGCTGAAACGTTTACATTTCAGCTGGCTCCACAGGAAAATTAATCACTCAGAATAAAAGATTAGATTAAAAAGGCATAACTAATAGATCGTATTCCAGCTTCAGAAAATTCCGACTTGCTCTTGCCGTACTTGAATAACACTTACAATTCATGTATCTCGGAAAGCTATTTACCTAACAAGTTGAAATCTCGGGATACTTATGCTGTAAATAGTTGGCCTGAATTAGCAATTGCAGTCATAGTTTTGCTGACAACTTTAAATGAAGGAATTGATAATGATAATAATAATGAGCATCTAAACGCATATGAAATGTTGAATGTGTTTAATTATTCAATGATAGAAAAATTTAAGAATCTTTGATTTGAGGGAGGGTGGGATGTTAAAATCAGGTTCCCATACTTGGGTGCGCCATGCATAGCAGGTTTGAACGAACTTCAGATGCCTAGAAACCATTCCAGCTCACTTAGAATAAGTTGATTACAAAAAAGGAAATTAAATGCTAGTAGGGGAAGGGTATGAAACGCGACCGAGATTTGAAGCTCAAAACGTTCACTAAACCTATGTACTTCTCCTACCTGCATTGCTATATTCAGCATTAAGTTTGACATTCAATCATGCAAACCAAGGAAAGGAAGACAGGTGACAAGAGCGTGCTTTTCCTTCTCAGGTACATCCAGTTTCTTTCAAATGTTGCTAATGACATGGAGCCGATTTATGCGATATTGGCATCGATTCCTTGTGAAAGACTTTGGCCATGGGTTGGCAAGCAGATAGGAGGCTCTGCTAAAACGCTTGGAGTTTATGAAGACTGGGTGAAGGATAATCTAATTGGAGACGAATACAGGTCAGTGGAGGACTTTGTAAATTCGCATGGACATCTCCTGGAAAAGAACACAGCTCTAAATGTTTATAAACGATGTATGCGAGGCGAATTTGAATTTTTCGATTCCTTTGCAGATTTTTGATCCTCAGAAATGTAGCTTTAGTTTGTGCATACACGAGGATTGGAAGTAGGGCTTAGCCATTGAAAATACAGTGAAAACCCATTGCATCGGTAGGTGGAGTAGTACACTTAATTTTTCCATCCAACAATTTCTTTAGGTCTTCACAAGGAAGTCAGATTTCCTCTGTATTGGATGGGTGCTTTCCTTATCTTTTGCTCAATGAAAGCATGTCCATATTGGTGGGAATATACATACTAATGACTCATGCTTTGTTGGTCAACACTTATTTACTCACGTCTTAACAGTTTTCACTTTGTGTATTTTATGTTCACGTTTAATCATGATAAATGAGTCCTTTCATCAGTTCTTGTCTCATTATTTACCATGTATTCCTGGTAGATCGTCGCTAAGGTGCTTTATTTCCAGTAGAGCATACTAACATCACCAATCGTGGGCAGAGAATATGCATATATATATATATATATATATATATATATATATATATATATATATATATATATATATGACAAAAAACATGACTGTATTTCCATTTAACTTTGGGTTGATTCAACCCGTCGAAAAAAATAAAAATCTAAGGTAACAATAAAAAACTGGTTCTCCTTCCAAATATTTTCAAGTAGATGTTTCCAAAATGATACGTTGTTAGGAAACCGACATTATGACAGCTTCAAAGAGATTTTGAGGTGAATTCTAAACTTCCAACATGTCTGTTTGTAATAACAGTGTTTTATAGAGTTCCGTTGTTCTCTATCTGCTACTTGCACTTTTTTTCTTCCTCATTCGTCTGACAGCATCTTTGTGTTTTCTTTTGTAATCCTGGGAAAGCAATGTATCAAACAGTATAATCCTGGATTTTGCAAGAAATTATTATGGCTGCTTCCGATGCTGAATTCAAACTTGGGGCATTGAGTTATTGCCATGAAGTTTTCCATGAGATAATAGCAAAGGTAGTGGTGCCGTGATGTGGTGGTTAAGGACGCGGATTTATATCACAGGGGTTGTCAGTTTGATTCTTCAATGCGTCACAATAAAAACGCCATTGCCGAGGAAGGCAAAAAGGTGCCTCATGAATTCCACTTCCCTAGAAAAAACTCAGAGCCCTGTCTCTGTTGTCTACTACGCTCGAAATTGAGTATGCAACGCAATTTAATAGGAAAGTTAGCCAAAGTGGTATCAAAGATGAGGCTGCAATGTGTATTTTTGGAACGATTAATTTCCATACCTGACGGAGTCGTTCACGGTTAGCCTCAAGCTGTTGATAGAGCTCTTCCACTGACACTGTTCTCATAAAACCTGATGGACTATCTGCAGAAAGAGAACAACGGTTTCAAATCGAGTACTTTCTTACAAGCTGCTAACAAATAATAATGCCGGATACCGCATCAACTGCCGGTATAGAACATTGCAATAAAAGCTCTTAAACATCTGCAGCGTCCAAATTATCACCTTTCACAAATGCGCTTTCTTCCTTTTCTTTAGTATCATTTTGTTGTTATCAACCTGGTCAGTTGTTTGAATCCAACCTTGGCTAAAATTTACTTAGAGTGAGGAGAGTCACTGGCTCTATGTTATATCATAAGCAGTGGGATCACGAGGTATAGTGACATCAAGAGAAAGGGCCTGGATACTACTAGAAACGCAAAAAGCTTTTCAGTGCCAAACAATCTAATTTCGGATGCCAGGTAGAACAGGAAAGAAATTTGATCCACTGACATCTACAGCGAGGGCATGCTGAATAGCTGACATCTACTGAATAACTTTTGGTACTGAAGAAAACTCCCCCTTTTTCTGTTTTTTTTTCCCTCTGTCTTTCTCAGCTTCTCATTTGATTGAGTCGCAAAATAACTGCTTTAGATTTGCGGTCAGTCATTGACCACATCTGTTTCAAAAAGCTAATGGCTTGGGATTCTCTGGGTGCTCCCTGTTCGTAAGGTCAGTGGATCAAAACCATATCTACCTTAAATCTCACTTAAAAGGGTGGAGTTGCTACCTCTCTACAGCTTCATGTGTAGGAATCATGCGGTGCCGTCAGAAAGAGTGGAGATACTAGAGCGCTGTCCATGCATACGTTCTCAGTCTCCCGAGAGCAAATTTTAGATGATAGGTAGAATGCATAGAAAAGGGGAAATATACCATCTTGCTGTTTTCGACCGTTCCCATTCATTCGGATTTAAGACTGGTTTTAGACGTGATGGGTCTGACTTACAGTGGTACTGTTAATGTCAAACAACAGATAATGTAACATTGGAATAAGACCTTCACAAGCTAAAGTTGAGAACTTCCTTTTGCCTTTAGGGTCGCCTTGCATTCTAAGGTTGTTTTCCTACAAAATCATCCAGTACTGAACATTTCCATAATTCATTGACTTCTTCAAGAGGAAAACTTCAGTTCTGGATTGTGGATGTTTGATACGAGAAAAGGAGGTAATGAAGAAAGTCATGAATCAGGATAGGTGGCGTAGGGGCAGGAAAAGTGCAGAACAGAAACTGGTTGCATTATAGTCTTGCATTGTATTATAATACAATAAACCCACCCCTTTGAAACCTTTATTAACAAAGGACCTACTGGCAAGACAATTTTGTTCCACTATATTGCCGCTTCACAGTGCTACCAGATGGCAAGCCCCCAGCTGTAGCATTCACCGTGTTTGCACAGCTGTGTGACTCAAAGGCTAATGAAACGGAGATGGGCGCCGCCCTGTTCACCAAAAGTGGCGAGGGTTTATTGAAAATATTGATTTCGACTTCTGACATTGCTACTGATACGCATAGAAACAAAAAGGACAGTGAGAGATCATGCGACGGGCGACCAGCCTCAGACGTCCACTAACAAGAATTCTGAACTATTTTTACATACCAAGCGCATCACTTTTTAGTCGTTGATCATCTCTAGTGAAGAAAAACGACTGCTTATTGTTAAGCAAGGCTTTTTGATCGCTAGTTTCAATTGGGTTCTTATCGGCAAAAGTATCCTCATCACCACTTTCATCATCAAATGGTCGAATAGGTGCACTGTATTTGCTCTTTTTTAATGTTTCTGCATCACCAATGCAAGCATCTTTCGCGGGACTCTTCGACTCGTTGTCGTTATTCAAGAAGCTAAACGTGTTCGTTTCCTATGGATGGAAAATAGAATAACAAAGAGCTATTTAAACTCTCAACCATTCTCTTCCTCCTGCATAAACTTCTGCAAAAATTTTCTAGAGAAAAGTGGCAATTTCTGCTGAGAATGGTACCTCTCCAAACAAGGTGTTCCCCAAAGACAGTACCAGCTAGGGATTCCAATCATTTCAAAAATTTTTGAAACAGAGTTCCAACAAAAGCGTATTATTTTCAGGAAGATGAAAGGCGAAATCACTGCAAAAGTTACCTTTGCTGCGAACAGACTTTTTAGATTAGATGAAACGTCATAGAACGTATTTTTATCAACATCTGGACAAGGCTTCTCGGGAGGGTTTTCCTCTTTAACAGGGTCCTCTTCGCCACCATCACTTTCCATGGATTCTTCAACAGCTTCGTACTTGGCATGCACATCGTCAAGCGGGTCGTATCTGACGACGTCATCTAGGCTGTAAAGGTTAAAAGCTTAGTAGGGCTGCGTTTTTAGAGATGAAATTATTATGGCGAATTCAAAACATTTTTGACAAGGTACAACTCTTCGTCACATGAATATAGAGGAATCGTTTCAATCAGCGATTTAGTAGCACGCACAATGCCTCACGCACAATGCCTCTGATAAAAATTAAGTTTGTTAGTTCCACATCCAGATAGAGTCACCCAATGACCCGCAGCGAAATCGGATTTTTCACCCTCATATTTTCTGTCTCCGTGTTATCTGCACGTTAAATAAAATTAGAAGGGAAGAACTGTCCGTGGGCATTGAAACGAGCAGCCGTATCTTAGGACCACTTGGATACATCTAAATTAGTGATTCCTAAACTGGCGACCACGACGTGACACTCAACCCAAAATTACACAGATTTCATTCTTTACCCTGACAAAGCATTCGACACAGCTCTCACACAAAAAGCTGAGGTTGCTACAGACTCGATCAAACGAATGCATTCTAAACTTAGCTACTATACTTATAGTCACATCAAGAGAAAACACTCGGCTAGGCTTTTTAGTAATTCTCAATTTTCCAAAATATATGGGTTGATAGGTTAGAAATAATAGCTTAGCCTCGTCATTAATCAAGATACTACGTGAATGAAGAATACAAGATGGTGGGCTACACAAAAACTTCTATATGACGTACATTTTATTCGACGTGTTTGTCTCGATATCTTTGGGTCTTTTACCTAGAAGGTCATCAAGAATTGAAAGTGCTCTTGACTTCTCCTGACTCAGATCGTTGCCATCATCATAGTTATTGCCATCTTCGATAGTTTCGCCTTCAATTTGGCTTTCAATATCTTTTACATTTTCCTGAAATCTTTTGTCGATTTTGAATCTCTCATCCAGGGCTGCTTTTTTGTGTAACTTAAACAGCTTGAAAGGAGAAACGTGCCAAGAGTGAATAAATAGCGCAGAAATAGGAAAAGTGTTGATGAAAATGATTTAAAGTTATCGTGGTACGGGTAGAGGGAAGCATAATCGGACATGGGGAGAGTAGACGTGCTTCCTTTATCTTTCGTAACAACATGCCTTTGGCAAGAAAATATTTCATTGAAGCCATTCGATTTTAGTAAGAACTAGCGATTTCAACCGAACAGTGGCAAAACTCACGCAGTCATCTTATTAAGAGTAGAAACATGTTTTCCTCAGTTCATAAAAGTCAATAATTTGTCCATCTTCTACTCGTTCTGGTTGCTCGTGGAATTCAAACCTGATGTTAGTATCGTGAACTTTCATATAGGCATTAACATCTATTCAGATACGTGATCGTTGTACTAGTATTGGCAGGCTTTGGCCATAGACACGACAGTCATAACGTTCATCTGCACTAATATTGATAAAGATCTAAATTTCATGAAAATTCCATGCTAACTGAATTTAAAGCACTGAATGTAAAGGCAACGTTCCATATCAACTTAGTTCCTGTCATCTCTCCTCAGCATTTACAAGTAATTAAAGCTTCAACGTAATCAAGTAATTTCTGCTGCCCATTCCAACTATTAAATTGGCTATCCTTATACGTCACGTAAATGCTTAAGCTGTCACTCAAGAAAACAAGAAAAATGTGGCTCGCAGCTATTTTCAATTGAAAAATTTCTTTAAATGTCATTCTACCTAGACATCAAAGGTAGACATTTGGACACTGCGAAGCTTTTTGCTTATCGAGCACTGTCCTGGTCATTGCTCTCGATGCGACCACACATCGTGATTCCTTTGCCTGGAATTAGAGAGCTGGCGATTCTCCTTACCCTAAGTGAAAGCTTAGCTGAGGGGGCATTCAAACTATTGACCATCGGATCAATGCGCAAGAATTTTACCACTGAGCTATCCTGGCACCTTGAAATATTGAAGTAGGCATTGCCGAGCAGGACACTGCTCTAATCTTGAACTGGCTGCTAAAAGTTACCGAAAACCCTACGATCTTCCCGGATTGCATATGACGAAAAATGGTTTTACCTCTGCTCCTTCCGCCCCTTCAAACTGTTTCTTTATTGCGAATCTGCTTTGATCTTCATCTTCAGAGCCGTCTGTGTCCTCCAAGCCAAGCCAAGAAAGTGCAGCCGATCCTGCTACTTTCTATAAAATAAAAACTTTCCCTTGATATCTATCGAGATGTGGATATCGGTGGATATATAGACATTTCACGACATGTTTTTTTACGGCTAGATTATCACCACTTACGAGAAATGACGGGTAGTGTGGTAGGTGTGATTGGCGGCATCTGTGTTTGTTATGTGTGGCGTGTGTGCGTCTGTGCTTGTGTGTGTATGTGTGTGGATCAATAATATCGCTTAAGTTCCATTTTGAACACTTATCAACCAATCTATTTATACACACCTCGTAACAAAAATACCATCAATTGATTACATACAATTTTCAAATAAATTGAGCCGCTTAGGAAAAATATAAAAATTCAGCTTAAAGTATAATCTTAAAAGTCCACATGATGTCCCGCACTTAGATAAATAGCTTCTACACCGTGCAATGCTTCAGTAACGCTGGGAAAATCTTGTTCGTGCTCAAAATATCCGCTTCCTTAAACTGTCAACTTCCCCCGAGGAATTCAGGTGTATTTTGCAACGTGGGTCAAAACAAAGTCCTTATTGGAAATATAATTAACTCCTCGTATAAAGATCGCGAGTGCAAACAACATACCTTTGTGTCGTTCTTTCCATTGTTTCTCTCACTTGAATTTTCACAACGGTCATTTTCTTCATCTGAGCTTTCAAACTGAATGCAACTTGACTGCTTGCCTGCTAAATTTTCGGATTTCAATGCCTGTGTAACTAAACTTTTCTTTTCAATCTCCTTTTTCTTCCGTTCATTCAATGACTGCATTCTTTTATTTTCTGACACTTCCTTCTTTTGGCCATTTTCAGATTTTTTCTTTCCATTCTTGTTTAATTCATTGCTCTTTTGAACCGTTTTTGATTCAATTTCTGGACCTGCTATTGATTTTCTAACTTCATCGGCGTCTCTTTTGTTATTCACCTCGCGAGGATGATCATCAAAAAGTTCGTCGTCATCAATGGAAGAACCTTCGCTTTCCGACGCAGAGCTTTTATCTTCAGAGTCACGATTCTCATTATCAGGAGCTTCATCTTCGTCTGAAAAAAATTGCTTGCCCAAAGATACCTTATAACCTTCACTGAAGGTGTTCGAGCCCTCTGGTGAGAGCTGTTTGTCTACGATAGTACTTTCCAGGCAACTATATTCACTATCTTCACTTGAAGTGCTGCTGCTTTTTACAGAAGAATCACTACCTACCAATACATTTTTCTCGTCTTTAGAATTTTCCTTTCCCTTGGAAAGCACTTCATGATCTACAGAAAGTTCACTATTCTCATCAGAACTGCTTTCACATGATCCATCTTCACTAGTATTTGAGACTTCATCATTTGAAATTTGATGGTGGCTCTCTGGAGTCTGTCCTTCCCCGCAAGTGAAAATTTCCGGCAAATTCAAGTTATCGGCATCATTATCAAAGACAGGCAAACTGTCTCCATTGGAATTTGATCGCCTTTTTCGAGCTATTTGCGAAATAATGCTTTCTCCTAATCGAAATGAGTTACCATTCAATTCCTGGGATCGCATCATCTGATCACTATCTGATTCACTCAAGCTTCTGTTCCCGACACTCTCTACATCAAAATTACCAACACTTCCGACAATATCCATTGGCATGGGTATGATATCGTTCCCTTTACCGGTCTTTTGGCTCTTTTCTTTGACTTTGATGACGGGCATTTCGTTTGTACCGTAAAATGGAAAGTCTTCGCATTTTTGAACTTTTTCATAAGGACTTACGGCTTCAGTTATTCTTGGAGAACTTTGCGTCATTCTGGATACATCCTTTTTTACTTTGATCCTTTGACTTGGTTTCTTATTCTGTTCATTATCTTCATCAAAGCTCTTAGAACTAGCTGACAAACTTTTTTCAACAAAGCTCTTGCTCTTAGAACCATCTGATAAAATACAACAGTCCGACTCCTCAGACGATAAACAACTTTTCCCTTTCTTAACTTCTTTTAAATCATAAACAATATCAGCAGCATCAATTCTAAGTGCTGATTTAGGTTTCTTACAATTTTTAGGCCGATCCACCGAGACAGGCTCAGCGTTGCCTTTTCTTTTTCGACGACATCTCCCTTCCTTCCCTTCGCAATAATCTTCCTCTAAACTCCACAATAAATCAGAAACACGGTCATCCATTTCTACTTTATCGCTTGCTATCTTTCTCAACTGATGGCAATGCTTCGATGGATCAAATCTAATGAACTTTGTGCTCCTGTCTCGCAATCTTACAATCGGCAAAGGCCTTCCGTACTTTCCCACAATCCAGTTCGGTTCCTCTAATATCTTTGTGCCAGGTACAATCGCCTTCATTTTAGAAACCTTCTGCTCGATAGCCTCATAGCCTTTTCTAGATAATTCAGATGTCACATTGTCTTTCGTGTCATTTTCTTTACTTGTACGTTCTTTTTCTAACCTTGAATGCAAAAAGATCCATTAAACCAGCAGGAAGTGCAGAAATATAAGAATTCTTCATTTTTTTAAAACTTTGTCTCCTTTAGGATTGGTAACATCTTTGAAGCAATAAGCATTACGATGTGTAGCAAAGCCCTAACAGAGGAGGAAAGAGAAACGCTGATAGGGATGAAGATGAGATGAAATTTGTCAGAACATGCCTCTGATCTCCATCAGCTCAAAATGGGCATATGAGACCATCTATACGCCACTCTCTTTCATCAGGATAGCCAACCATCTCAGTATGTTACAAAAATAATACTTTCTAACTTGCTATAATCATGGAATCAGTCCAGTTGCAGAAGTATATAATGGAATTACCTTGCGAGAAAATTTTCCTTTGCAATCTGAACCTTGATTTCATTTCCCTTCCACTTTGATTTGCTGTATATCGAAATACCTGAAGACAAGATTTGAATAAAATTTCTTCTATTACAGACAAATTAAGGATCTTACATAACAGGTATTAATCAGCACTTCAATATTGTTTTCCTGCATGGAAGTATTTGGATTTCATGGCAACTTAAAGCAACCTAGATCACAAAATTTCAAGGTATTTTATGCAGTGTTAAGTCTTTGGGCTTTAAATTACAATGACTTGGTTCTACAACCACTTGGATTTTAATTAAGTTTTTTTTTTAGTGGGTTATGTTGAGGAAAGGCCATGGTGACCTATACAAAGCCCCAACAAAGAAAGAAAGAAGAAAGCAAGCAGCTAAGAGGATAGAGAGATAAGATCAAGTTTATTTATCTTAGATTTGAACGATGGCAGTTGTAGGACTCAGGAAAGCAAGAAGAAGGCAAGACGTTCCATAAGTTGCATGTTCTTGGGATGAATGATGATTTGTGAGATAGAGTTTGTGGATTAGGCAGTGAAACTTGGAAAGGGTGTGAATGAGTTGAGCTTCTGGTGGTCCTGACACGCCTCAGAGGAACTGGAATAATAACCCTGATCTGCTGAGAACAATGTCCGTTAAAGTATCTGTAATAGATGGAAAGATCTCCAACTAAACGACGATGGGAAAGAGGTTGGAGCGATTTGGTATGGTTAGGATTATTGATGAGACGAATGGCTTTGGACTGGACTTTGTCGGGAAGACAGAGAGTAGATTTTGGAGCACCACTGACGTGGGAGCAGTACTCTAAAGAAGGACGGATTTGGGACTTGTATATAGATAGAAGGTGAGAAGATGAGAAAAACCCACGAGCTCTGGCGAGGAAACCAAGCTTTTGAGATGCATGTTTAGCAAGGGAATTGATGTGAGTTTTCCAAGTGAGATTAGATGAAAGAGAGAGACCAAGTTGTGTGAAAGAAGCTGAAGTGTCCAGTTCATCATCATTCATGACGACAGCTGGAAAGTTTTGATGACGTTTGCGTGAAATGACAGCCTGTTTCGTCTTGCTTTGGTTGAACGAAACTAGTACACTATGAAACATTATAAATGATATATGTGTATGGCAAAGCAGTACGCTTCCCTTTTAAAAAGTGAAGGAATATCACTAAGATGTGCTTACATCTATTAATGTTTGCTTTTGATGCATTTATGTCCATAAAGCAAAATGTCTTCCAAATTTGTCCTGTCAAAAAGCACAATAAATTATGGTCAATGAAAAATCCTAATTTTTTCTTGTATTTAGGGAATCATGTTGAGGAAAGGCCATGGGAGCCTACACAATACCCCAACAAACTCTTACATCAGATTTTTTTCACTTGCACCCTGCTTCCAAGAAAAGGGTTTTCTTGAAAATGGCTCTTCCAGTTGCACAGACTTTTTGATCGGGCCATTCTTACGAACACTCCAACTTTCCACCTTCATCTCTTCCAACTGCTTTCTGACCCGAATATATATGGGAGGATTTTAAATTATGACCCAAAAGATCAAAGTTCCAGATATCTTGAGTAGTTGCAGAAAGTCACTGAGTGTACTGCTCCTACTCTAAGGTCTACTAACTAATCTATTCACACAATTCATTTTTCATCTATTCTGACACTGCTACACACTCACATATTTTCAGTTGCAGTTGCTTCGGACTTATCTCTATCTATTGTGTGCTTGTTTTACTCTGTGCACATATCAACACCATTGGCAGCTTATCTTTAGCTTAGAAGCTCCAGAGTGAATTTTACCAATCACATAACATCCATTCGAAACGGAGTTTTTATGAATGCTCATCATCATCATCATATCGGGCAAGTAGCCCGGACCGCATTGACTATTTCCCTCCATAGCTCTCTATTGTCCATAGCATTAGGAAGATCTGCAAGTTGTACACCAGTGTCTTCTGTAAGCAGCTTTTGGTATGTCTTGACAGGTCTTGCTATTTCAGCCATTGCATCCTTAGGGTCCCAAGGTAATATGCTGCTGATTAACTCCTCCGTTCTTCTGAAGCAATGCCCTGCAAAACGTGTTATTCTTGCCCTGATCATTTAGGAGATCCTAGGCAGCTATATAGTCAATTTATTATTGAGTGCATGTTACTACTATTGATAAATGAATAACTGTATAAAAAACTGCTTACCATTTTCAGCCTTTCTTTGAATGATGTGAATATCATCAACTCGACCAAAACTAATAAAGCGTTCCCTAAAATGAATTAACATTGGATGGCATTAATAGATTTATATGATCTCTTCCTTCCACTCAAAGGTAGATTTTTAAAAACTGAAAAGAATTTTGGTTTTGACCATTGTTCTGCTCCGTTCTCTAAATGTGACCATGCCTTGACTCGTGCTTGGAATTAACGAGAGCTGGCCATTCCAAGCTTGGCAAAGCTGAGTTTCTTTTCCAAAACCCATGAGCCTTCCTCATTTCATTTTTTGGTTATATACAAATCCCCAAGCTTCCCTGGGCTTTGCACAGGCCAATCCCCAACATAGCTTAACAGAAAAACTTAGGTGTAAAATAATCAACAGAGGGTGTTGTGTTGAGTTTTGCTTCTTTGACTATTTTATCAAACTTTCTTTCATAAGCAGCCTGCATAGCTCAACAGTAATAGAGACACTGGACTCCTGAGAATTAATGGGTCACAGAAATCAGGGGTCTCAAACTCAATTTACCTGGGGGCCTCTGGAGGCAGAGTCTAGGTGAGGCTGGGCCGCATCAGGTTTTCCATAAGAAAAGCTCTGATAAAAACATCCCAATGCTCTCCAATATCTTCATTTTTATTCTAAGATGTGGGCCAAAAATTGTCATCCTGCCGGCCACAGTTGGCCTGCAGGCTGTGAGTTTGAGACCCCTGGTGTAAACACTTAGGGTGTTCTGTTAAGGTTTGCTCCTTTGAATATTTTATCAAACCTTTGTTCATAAGCAGCCGGCATAGTACAGCAGTAATAGAGATACTGGAAACCTGAGAATTAATGGGTCACATAATGAGGGATGACACAACAACCATCGTCTTTCTCACCTGATGTCTTTTTGAGTTACAGCATCGAATAGACCACCAATGAACAATCTGTGTGAAGCCAAGTCTTCATTAGCAGCTTTTACATCCATTTCATAAAACGTTTGCAAACGGTACCAACAGAGTATGAATAATTGCACACAAATGGGTAGCTTCAGGCAATCATATATTCTAAGAGGAAATAAATGACATTCTGAAATAATTTCCAATGAAATCTAACTTTAAATTTACAGCAGATGATTATATTAATTTTTTGGTCATCCTTTGAGTTATACCAACATAGGGGGAAATGCAGAGACAAATCTACCTAAAGTATGATAATTACAGACATCTTGCCACTTTCCAGAGTTGAAATGCAACATAGACATCACTAGTCAACTTTGTGTTTTCTAATCAAAAAGGAAAAATGCACATTTAACCCATCAGAAAAGCCATCTACAATAGCCAAGAAATGTATTCCATTATCTATTGCTCTGAACATTGGCCTGAGCATGTAGGGCATAAAAAAGACAGGAAGCTAAGTGCTACAATGCTGATGTATCTCTAAATAGCACCTGGCAGAGAAAAGTTACAGGAAAAAAGGAGGACAGGAAAATTTCACAGCAGCTGAAACAGAAGCTATAAAAAGGTATATTGGTTTCAAGGTCCCATGATAAAAAAATGAGCTTTTGAACAGCCTTTTCCAATGGGCCATAATTCTTCTTTTTAAATGTAAGGTCAAAGAATATTATTTGGACAGCCAAAAATAGAAAAAAACAATTCATGCATCCAAAAGTGAACAGTTGTACCTAAAGACTTTATTTGTTTGCATGATATCTTATGCGATATATCATAGTTTAATGCACAGAGCCCTTGCAAATGGCAGCAGTTCACGCACTGAATGCGCTGTCCTGTATAAACAGCAGCATTTGTATTGCAAACGAAACAAGGGAACAGACAGGCAGTTGTGTAAGTGTATGTGAAAATCTATTGGCGAGTAATGAAACAACTAAGGTTAGGTCATGAAACTATGTTTGAAAGGAATATAGGCTGTCCCTGCTGGAACAAGCTGGAAAAAGATTTACAAAGGCATTGCCTGCTCTCATAGCAAACATTTCAAACTGTTCTAAAGTGCTACAGTATTTATAGGGGAAAAGACCAAACCCAGTGGCTGAGTTTTCATGGTTTCATATTGTTGACGCACGCATATAGTCAAATTTCCACTGCCTGCAGTATCTACAAAATGCTAGCACTATGAGCTTGCTGTTTTTTATTATTTACTGAGGGATGCATGTTAAGGGGTGGGAAGAACGTTGAAGCTATTTGCAATGACTCAAGGGACCAGGACAGCTTGAGCGCACGTGTACGCTTCGAATATTTTTACACCATTTAAAGAGTAAAAAAGTTACTTAGCCTATCTTAAACTTTTGACAAGCATGCTTATATGGGCAAACCTGTAAAGCAAATTATTGTGATAAGGAAAATTCAACAACACGTTTGGCAATATGCATTTTGACAGTTAAGTTGTCGCCGTTACGCGTTGATGTAATTATCGATAACTTTTCATTGTTGTACCTGTAACTTTTTTCTTCTGGTATGAAAATCAGTTATACATATGATGATAGTGACATTTCTTT
The DNA here is from genome assembly GCA_964026355.1 of Pseudorhiza aurosa. NCBI lineage: Eukaryota > Metazoa > Cnidaria > Scyphozoa > Rhizostomeae > Lychnorhizidae > Pseudorhiza > Pseudorhiza aurosa. Next base: position 10,202,145 of record OZ032114.1, on the reverse strand, counting down.
CGATTGCTTTTCTTCCAAATTAAGTATTAATTTTGGATAACTTCGTTATATTTCCCAGACCGTTCTTTTGAAGGCCTAAATTTTCAAGATGCTCTAACCTCGTTTGGATTACATACAGAGCTGGGACGGGAAAGTGGATCACTGACGTGCTCTCAACAACGAAAGAAAATCTATGAAATATTGGCAAAAGCAAATGCAAAATGTTGAAACTTGCCTTTTCAAACTTTACAAACAATAACGAACCATGAAAAATAAATGAAAGGTAGAAGAAATATGACCAAAATGGCTCACTCGTTGTCAGGGCAGGTTATCGGCCTCTCCATTAGATATCCAATCTTGAGTAAATCAAAATGGTTTTCAATCGGCACTGCTAGTCGATTCATCAGTAGATTTGCAAAAATAAACCAGTAATACTGTAACGTACAATTTCAGCTTCTTCAGCTTACTAACACTTTCCGTGTGCTTTCTTCTTTCTTGAAACCTGCCCACATTTTCCGAATCCCTAAAAGTACAACCAATCTGACTCTTCATTTTTTGTCGCATTTCAACAACTCCATTGGCCTCTAAAATATAGTACCATAATCACTGAATAGCTCCTTCCTTGAAGCAAAAAGCTCCTTTCTGATAACCAGCACGGCTTTAAACAAGCCAGATCTTCTAGTGATCTTCTACGTTATGCTGATCATATTTTCCCTCTTCTCTAAAATCCTATGGTAAGAGACGAGTGGTCTCTCTTGTGATTTCCAAAGCCTTACATCGCATCAGGTAAGAAGGTCTTCTCACTAAATTGACGATTCTTTATCTTCACCACATTATTGTGAAATGAAATTTTAGCCTTCTCTCTGAGATCAATTGCTACTAGAGTTCATGGCTTCCTCTCTAATCCTCATTAGAAAATGATGACGTAGGCCAAGGCCCTGTCATCTCTCCAACACTATTCATTCTCTTCATTAATGATATGTTTCCTTCTTCACGCATAGACATTCATTCTTCCACTGATGATACTTACCTAAGTTCACCTTTTCTTTCGACTCTCAACGCCATGCTTGTTCTAAAATGCTACATTCCATAGAAATACATCAGGCTCTCTTATCATCAATGATGTGACAATTACGGAGAAGTGGAGAAAATGCAACTTAGCTTTGATCAACCAAAGAAAAGCCACACTAATTTTCATTTTACCGTAAAATTGGCCCAGACGTCCCACCTGTATTCATGAGGGTCTTTCCTTTTCATCAAATATCATTTAGAAATCAAACATTTGTTCCATTGCTAAACTTGGTTCCTTGCCAGAACCATCGAGATTTCCTCATTTCCTTATCTACAAACTATTTACAAGCTCCAGCTTCACTTTTCTTTTGCGTTCTGCTCACATGTATGAGGTGTTGTTTTTTTAATCCACTCTCTGCCTTCTCGACAAAGCAGAGTTCAAAACCATTCTACTCGTCAACGATTCAAACTTTACTAATCTCGCCAGCCTCTTCATTGATATTTGGCGCAGACCTGTTTAATTCTTAAAGATGATTTCACATAAATTTTCTCTAGGGAATAGAGGATACCATACATGATGCCTTTAAACGTGTCAGCACCGCCAAGTGCTCAGTTGGATCACACCGCTTCCAAATTTTACTTCTCCTTCTGCAACAAATCACTACTCATTCCAAGACCTTGCAATCTTCAGCACGTCTTACCTTTCTCCTCCCTTCCTGGAATCCTGCAACATGTCTTCATCCAAATCCAAAATCAATAACTTTGGTTTTGCACGCCTGTCCTCTTAGCCTATCTCTCTCTTCTTTATGGGGCTTTGGTTTAGGCCACCAAGGTTTTTCCCTTACATAACAAATCATAGAAGGGAATCTGATAGCTTGTTAATGAAATTTTTCAGAAGAACATGCAGTATTATAACGTGGATGCTTGTTGTTTCCCTTGCCAATGGCGTGTTGGCATACGAATAAGAAAATTACCAGTATGATACTGCTGATGACTGGTGATTTTTTCCCTTAAAGAAGAATCAATCTCAATGTTTTTCAATTCAGTGTCCTTAAATCTAAAGCATTCGGTTTCATATGATTACGGTAAAAAGGACTTCACAGAAAAAGAGAAAGCATTCAAATTATATCTATTGCTCACTACAGATTTTCCAGAAGATTGCGAATACAAATTTAGGAATAATTTTAGGGCCTTTGAGAGGAACTTGAGGAAAGATATTAGGTCGATTTGCAATAACAGTATTTTCTAAGATGTGGAGATTCCTTCTGAATGCAATCTGCTTGAGTACCGTATTTGTTTGTTCTACTGATATCTGAATAGACGTGGATGAGACCATTATTGTAAACATGCAACGTAGCCTCGAACAACCCTCCACTTGGTGACACTTTGAATGTGACCTCATAAATATTATCTTTAAATGTGGATGTCTCTGACTCTTGCACAGCACATGTAGCGCATTTACTATCGGACCCAGCCCACAAAAATTTCTGCACACTTTTATTTGGCTGCTTCTTCCGTGCATCTATCACATTATCTAGATTCAGTTGACTGCACAACTTCTTTGACGATTTGCTTTTGGACAACAGCTCGTTTATGTAGCTGACTGCTGTATTTGCTAGCTTCTGTGAAAAGGGGTCAGATGCGTTGAGCTCCTCGAAATTAATGCAAGGACACCACCTGTCATCGACCCCCATGTTTTCACATAACCGTTCAGTTTCATTCAGTTGCGTGAAAAGACTCGCGCCATATTTTACACCAGCGGGCAACGATGGATAGCTAAGAATATGTTTAAAAGTTGCGTGAAGGTCAAAATACGATGTGAGCAGCTCTGAGTTTCTCTTTAGGTTTTTCGCGATCTCTGGAAAATTCCTTAACATTCTATCTGGCAGGGTAACACTAAGAAATGGAAGCCTCTCTTCAATCTTGCCTTGGATGGTCTCTCTTAGCTCCCCGTACCGAGAGCCGTGGTCCCCGAGAATAATCAAAATTGTGTCATTAAGCAAGCCATTTTTCCTCGTTTGGCCTAACATCTCAACTACGTCATCATCAGCATGTTGGATTCCATTGAAGTCATCGTGACACAAATGAGATGCTAGAATGAAACTGAACTTTTTACGATCTCGATTTACCTTATGCGAGCTCATCAAATAATCCATATTGATCTTGTGTAAAAATTTGTCACCGATACACGAAACTGGTTGAATGTACGATGGGTCTTGAGCCATGGCAGCTATCCAAAAAGGTCTGCCATAGTGAGTGTTGGGGGGTTCGCGGAAGCCCCAGAGCCTTAGATTGAAAGCGCCAAGAAGAGGGTCGTCCTCTGCCATCAATGTCATGTATCCATTATCATGCAGTTCTTTGAAGATGAAAGGCCAATCGTCGATGCTTTGAGAATTCGACATACTTCTCCTGCCCTCCGGCAAGTCGGTCATTTTAAGTCCAGTCAACATAGCTACAACCTGCGGAGTTGTCCCATCACCCACAATTGTATTCGCTTTGAAAACTAACGACCTTTCATCGGATTGAAGGAACTTCATAGTTTTTGGCATGTGACGGTGGAAGTTTGCGTTTGATTGAGAATCAAAGAGCACTATGGCTATATTTGACTGCAAAGACCTAGTTATGTTGTCCAATTTCGGTACAGGCAATTCTTCAGTAGGAATTGGTGTGGCGTGTAGGTGGAAGTCCACATGCAGAGTATTATTTGAAAACAATACCATGAGCTTCATGCAATCGTGTGTGACTTTGAATCTGCCTTTTACGTCTAGATGAAGAGAGATAGATAACATAAAACTTTTCACAAAATAATGATGTTGTGTTACTAAATCGGAGCTAGTTCTGTGCAGCGTTTTGACACAATGTCATTGAATAGACAACATTGAACGTGTTGGGCTCTCTCTCGTTGTTGGGGATTCTATCTTAAGATCTTCTTTTTCTTCAGGCTTGTCCCACTTTAAGTGGGGTCACCGGTGGGGATCCTCTTTCACCATTGCGGCCTGTCCAGGGCATCCTCCTCCGTTACGCCAACCACCCTCCTCGGACACTATCGTAAGAGACCATGACTTATTAACAATATCTTCAACGCTTGAAAAATGATTCCTGGTGCATTCATGGCTTGCATTTGCTTCGCTGGCATACCAAGTATATCAACTAATGCAGCAGATGCAAACAAGGCTCTTAAAATGAGCCTACCATATCTGTACTTGCTTGGTTTGTTCAACTTAGCCTGCTGAGGAAGATTCTAGGACACTGAGAAGCAGCTGAGAAATACTGAGTGCCTATCAGGTTTTGCCTGCTCCTTTGTCTCATTTAGATCAATCCTCCCACTTAAAGGAGGAATCAAATGACAAATTCAGCTCGTTGTAAATGTCAAAACGTCTGTTTAATTAAAAAGCCCACGATCAACTGCCTGGACTGCCAAGGATATAAGCAATTGAAGTGTATAGTCTTTTCAGAAAATTAGACTGTTGTTTTATGACTTCTTTCAAAGCATAAGGTTAGTACCAAATACTATGATTTCATTCAAATGCATATGGGTGCCACCCTATTCACCAAAACAGCGAGGGAATAAGCTTTGCCTTGGACCTGATTCTTTTTTTAACGAATTATGTTGAGGAAAGGTGATGGTGGCCAAAACAATGCCCCAGATAATGGAAGAAAGAAGAAAGTGAAAGGCTAAAATGAAAGGGAGATCAGGCAAAGCTTGTTGATGTTAGATTTAAAAGAAGGCGTTTGTTCCTGGAGAAAAAGAGCATTTTTCTACAATATGCAATGTTGTATAAACGTTTCTAAATTTGTTTGAATGCCAGTAAAATGCATTAAAAGAAAGAATAGTTGGTAAGATTTATCTGATCCAAAGTGACGAATCAGAAAGTCCTTTGAAGTGTACTTTATCATTAGGAGATACGTAGCTAACCCATCATTGATTTGCATTATTTCTTGTCATCCATTTCTAACTTTAAAACTGCCTTTACCAGGAATGATTCAGAAAACAGAATAAAATAGACTTAGCAGAAAACTATAAATACCATCTTCCTGTGGCTCTACGAAACTGAACCTTGCATTTTCCGAAATGCAGTCTTTCGAGAGAACAATTTTTGACTTTTCAGGCTCTTCCTGGGCGACAGAAGCGTATGATAAGCACATCCCGGTTGGTTTATGGATTATCACTCCAGTCTCATTGAGTTGAAACTCTGAATGTGCTCCCGTGCAATTCTCGCTCAGCTTGCCATTTGCACTTCCTTAATAGAAAAACGAATGTCATTGCTGATCAAACCCTCGCCTATAAAAACGACAAAATGCGCAATTTTCTGATGCAAACATATAATTGTCTCAAAAGTTGAGGCAAACATCTTATTTTGATTCTCTGGCCTTTTCAAAGCCGTTCTTTGTATACGGTTGCACACCACCAATACACTTTTCTCAATTGCTACATCCTTTCAAACGTGAGTAAAATTCCTTAACCGGCTTACAAGTTGCTCCCTATCGAATGAAATATCTCTTTGAATTTCCAACAACAATTACTTTATTCATTTAGATTTTATTGTCACAGCCTCAGATTGGTATTTCTTTTCAAATTTCATAATTATTAACTTAAAAGCGTCGTCATAGAGGGGCAGCATCTGGCACGAAATTATGTCCATGTTTAAAATTATCAGCATTGATGGATTCATCGATAGGATGCGGCATTTTCTAGCAAATTCAGTCATGAAGTCGTGCGATGCTTCCATATGAGATGGTCTCAAAAAGAGCTTTAGCAAATAGGTTAAGGTTTACCTGAAAATGAGAGACATTGTTTATTTTCAATATTCCTCAATCTTCCATCCAATGTGAACTCGATAAAATACGGTATAGCACAGTGTCTACCATTGGCTCTTAGAGTAAAATCAACATAGCTGTTGCTGGAAGTGAGGAGACATCCAATGCGACCTATGGCTGAATTATGAGAGATGGTTGTTATAGCTAGTGCGACTTGTTAAACATGAATAAAAAGGCGGGAGGAATCGCACATGCGATGAAATTAGGGTGGTAATACGCTACATACAAACCCAGCCCAGTGTGACATCCCAAGCTAGTGATGTCTCACTGCCAGCTCCTAGCCCGGATCAACGTGGAGGGTCGGTGGCTGAATGGGCTTTCGTCCGTGAAAACTGCACGAACAAGAGAATGAATGGCACGCTGTGTTGAGAATAAGCATGGAATCATCCGTTCCCGTACATGTATACACAGGATCTTTTCTGCTTTCACTAATCTAACCTTTTCAACGTTATTTACATTTTATGAGAAAGTCATAAACTTTTGAAGCTTAAATTCTCTTATTCTTAATGAGGATTGAGAATTCTAATTTTCTAGAATGTTTCGTATTTGGTTTGTCTTAAAAGGATGCAAAGAGTTGCTAGAATGAGCATTTACTGCCGTAAAAAGAGCTGTCGAGGTGGCTAGAATAAAGCATTACGGCCATTATCTCCTTATTGGCTAACTGTGTGTCTTTGGATACTAGCGACCTATGAAGTAGATTTCATCAATGGAATAGAAGTTTATCCATCGATATTGATGATGACAGTGATGATGATAGTGGTTGCAGGCCACAACTAGTTGAAAATCACGACTCACAAAATCAGGCGTGGGCAGCAAGGCCAAAAGCTTTATTTAGCTGAATCTGGTGACCTGTATAGATATGATATTATAATGTTTACTTAATGACAAAGCAGTAGATATAAGATATTTTAGATAGTCTCTGTGAATGCGGGCATCAGCCTGATGCCAAGGAAATCACATGCTCATGAACCACGCAACTAGGAACCGAGTATTATTATTACTATCATCATACCCTAATGATAACAGCATGCTTGGCATGCTGATAAGTTTTTCTTGCATATTAATTCGTGTATTATTATTAATATCATTGTTATTATCATTATAGATCAGCAGCACTTAAAGATCTTAGCTTATCAGAACTTCTGTCACTTCGGCCAAATGAACGCGGTGAAGCTTGGATCCTGGTGTATAGCCAAGTGAGACGTTGCTTACTTGACATTTCGATCACTCTCTCCGGCAGGCTTGGCCTGGCGCACGATGTTTCTCCACTCTGGATGGTCCTCAGCAGTCTGTATCCAGTTGTTCTCTCTCTGTCTGTGGACTTTCATGGTTCAACTTAGTGTTTCCCCGTAGGAACGTTTTCGGTCCCCCACTTTTGCTGCTCCCCCCTACAGAGTTCGCTGTGGAAGATCCTTCTAGGAAGACGGTGATTGGCCTTTGCACTAAGTGGCCAACCCATCTTAACTGGTTTGCCACAATGAGAGCTTTTACATTCACAGTGCTAGCTCGTTTGATGACCTCACACTCTCCTTTCCCAAGATATTTGGAGTAGCTTTCGCGGGTTTGCGTATACTCTTTCATACATACATATCCACCTATATGTCAAAGGTTGAAATTTGAACACAGAGAAGCTTTTTGCATATAGAGCAGTGGCTAGTTCCTCCCTCTCGACGTGATCGCACCTCGTGACTCCTACGTCTGGAATCATAGAGAGCTGGCGACTCTGTTTACTCTAAGTGAAAATGTAGCTGAAGGTGGATCCGAACCATTGAGCATATAATCAACGCGCAAGCATCTTACCACTGAGCTATCCTTTCACCTAGTATAGAGGTGGAATAGTTACACTGCATTGATTATTTTGATGCGATTTTGCAACAATGACACAACTGGACAATAGCCACATATAGGTGGTTTTAAGCATAATAATAATGATACATACCCTTTTCAATTGGCAGTTTTTCTGTTCGTTTTGTAAATGAAACCCATTCGTCAAAATTCACCCAGAAATCATGTTTTCTCTGTACATGAATCAGCACTATGCTTTTCACTTTCTTCAGGTCAAACTTAAGCACGCCATTTTCAATTCGACTGACCGTTACTCCTGTGCATTGAGTTTTGCTTTGCTTTGTAACGTATTTCATCACAACAGGACTAAATGGGTCGATTTGAGGTATCTTGCAAGCCGGCTCTGACTTTTTTGGCTGTGTTGTAATTGGTAAAGCCGTGGTTTCCAGTGACTCTGTGGAAGTCTGTTCGTACGTTGGAAGTCCCATCTTGGATCTTTCATCAACATCGTCATTCTTTTTTATTTCAACATCTTTTGATTCTTTGATAGACTTACGCTCCTTCTGGAGTTGCAATAATGTTCCCGATGCTGCGTCGACATTGATGTGAAGTTGCTGCATTTCCTTTTTAAGTTTGTCGACTTCTAAATACAATTTGTCATACTTCATTTCAATGCCTTCATTTTGTGCCCCAATTTCATTTTCAAACACGTAATTAAACTTTGTAACATAGACCATTGCTATCAGCATGGCTAACAACAGAGGCAGAAGTCTTGCTGATGTTAGAAAACGCATGACAGCAGTCAACCTGGCTTTAAGAGGGCCCCTGATCTGTTTCACAATATGGACCTCTTACAAGTTCTCCCTATAGCAACCATAGTGGCATCGAAGCACGCGAGAAAAGGCACCCCCTTGACATGTGGCATAACACCAATTTATAATCGAAACTATAAGAATTGGTGGAAGGAAGAAAGCTACAAAGAAATTAATTTCATTTGATTGATGTCAATTAAGCATAAAGATATTCAGCACCGATAATTTTGCATCTACTGTTTTTCTCCCAACCCATAATTATTAATTCAAGCAAAAGACCCTGGCTGGCGTTGCGAAAATGATTCCGTCTCTTCTCTCGGGAAATATTGACTACGCGAACGGTAATGGGTAATGATCGGTTACATCAATAGAGCATTCACACAAGTTTCAATTGGCATCTGGGCATGACTTGTAGATACATTCGAACCATTATCTGACCTTTCATTCTCTGGCGAGTGTTGTACGAAAAGATCCATAGTATCATGAGACGATTACACACTTCCTTTGGATGACAATTACAATAGTTGTGCGACAAGTTGTTTAGAAGCAGTTCACAGCAGCTTTCTTCTTCTTTTGCCACGTTGGATGGCGTCAGGGGGAATGGTCATACTGATATTATGACAATGCCATCGGCCAGGATCACGTTTTCCATATTTTCATACGTCTTCTTAGTTACGATTGATGTCGGCCAATTCCACTGATGTGCATGCTCGGGTCGGTTTGACACACAGTTCGCACCTAAATGGCACTGAGGAAGTGAAAGAGTTATCGAATTTTCCTTATTTGCTGAAATTCATCTCTCATTGTAATGCAGTCCAAGAAGGTGTCTTCTATTTGAGGTCGTCGAAGAGACACAATGAGATGCACACATTGCCACACGTCAAAAGTCAAGTTTCTCTTATTTGCAGAAATCGCCTGTTCTAAAAATGTTGAGAAGGTAATCAGAATGTCCAGGAAATGCTTCTAATTTCTGTACGGTCGGTTGTAACGCCGTTAGATGCGGTAGCCTTATCAAAGCCGCTGAAAGCTTTTTTGTGAGACAACTGTAAGAACATACATTCAAAGAGCATAAATTTAAAGAAATCGACTAAAAGAGACATTCAGGATGATTTGAGTTGATTTTTGAATCAAAAACATCAAATGACCAACAATTAACACGAGTGATAATGAAAAATCAGTTTAGCATATACATACCATTATGAAATCAAATGACGAATTAGAGTGACAAGCTCAAGGCCAATGTGGCTTACGAATTCCCGCCCCTCTCATTTAGTTAGTGTGGCTGTCTTAGCCACCGTTATGCAAAGAAGGATAGACTACTACGTCTATTGTGTTGTTGTTTTTCATTGTACAAAAAGATAATAATTTCTGCTATGCCTCTAACTGAGTTAATTTGGTATTCATTCCAGACTGATAATTAAAATACTTCAATGCTGAATAATGAATGATGCCTCACGTCTCTATGCGCCTTTTCTCACACCCTAGGGTACATTGAAGGGACCTCACGAAGCAATGCTTCCTGGGCAGTGCCTTGGCTCGATCTCCAATGTGACCACACCCGTAAATCCTGCGCAAGTATTGAAAGGAAATAGTGGAAAGTTCTGCTCAGACGATGGGAAAGCTAAATCATATGTGAGCCTCTATCCTCTGACTATTGGGTTATTGATTTGTCGCCTTAGGCATGTCGGGGTGCCCTTTTACTGGCATTAAATTTTCATGAACTACTGATTAGTATATAAAGTCTTGCGAGACATCTTGTATCGCGTTATGGGAAAAATAATGGTTCATTGGAATTAATTTTACACGAAATTAACATAATATGCCTGCCATTATATCAGAATGAACATGCTATTGGTAGTATGTAGATGGTAAAATGATACATTTGATATAGATACAAAAAAACATGCGATTTTATTTATATATTCGAGATGATCACATTGTCATGGGTTCGCCATCATCATGGTACTCAAACTCTGCTGTAAAATGTCTTAAAAAGTTAGGTTGCTTTTTGATTCTCAAGCCTCTTATTGATAATGCCCTCTTTTGAACTTTCTTGACAATGGACACTGCGTAATCGATATGCTCCTTCGTGTACACCCTCCGTGGCACTGCCAACCTCACAAGCTCCATTGGTGCTGGTTGTTCCACTCCATTGGCACTTTTCCCGAACATTACTGTGCCTATCTCACAAGCTCTTATTCCTCCTTCAAGAAACAGCTCAACAGCCAATGAGTGAGCTGCAAAGGAAATTTAAAAGATTCACGTTTTCAATTCTCCAAATACATTCAACTGTCATCTCATGGTAGAAATACATCCTTAAACAATATCATATTTTCTACTGTGCGAAATGAACAACTTGGGTTGATTTCTAGCCGCAAACGAGTACAGATCTAGTGAATTGGCGAACTTGGGATAAAGCTTCAGTTAGATCTTACTGTGATGTCTGATTCTTTCAAAGCAATTTCACATGACTCGCTTATACAAAGCAATTAACTGTGGGATGCTGAAGGATGCGGGGAGGGAATCCTGGAGACTTGACGGAACATCTCGAAGACGATCATCTATCGTAGGGATAGACGCTGAAAAGACTCTGCTTTTTAAGAAATAGCATACCTCAAGTGGTCTCATGTTCCAAGACTATTAATTACAACATATCAACATGGAAACGAGGTAACTGATTCGTTTATCTAAACAGCCTGGAAGTAGATACCTGGATATGAAAGTGCTGGTATCTGTGGCAAGATCTCTTTAGCATCGATGTAAACTGCATGGCCACCAACCGGTTCAATAATTGGTATTCCAGCTTTGATCAGACTGCTACCAAAATACTGAACTTGACCAACTCTTTGTGCCAAGTATTCTTCGGTGACTACTTCCTTTAAACCTTGGGAAATTATCTCCATATCTCTGCCAGCAAGACCTCCGTACGTCGTAAAGCCTTCAGTTAAAATCAAATTCTCAGTACACTTCTGGGCGACAACGTCATCGTTCAATGCAATCCAGCCACCTATATGGCTCAGCCCATCCTTCTTTGCACTCATTGTCATACCGTCAACTAGACCTGCAATTTCCCTAACAATTTCATGGATGCTCTTGTTAGCATATCCAGGCTCGCGTTGCTTGATGAACCAAGCATTTTCTGCAAATCTGAAAAGTTTGGAAAGGAAATGAAATCTTCTCAGCTGCCTGAACATTCATTCATTTGATAACCGCAGAGACCTTTTCAGTATTGTAATTCAAAGCGGCTTCAAGTCGCATTACATGTAACTATACAGTGTCAACAGGTGTGATAATATGTTTGACGTGCTTCACTTTGAAAAAGGCGACACTCTCCACAAACGTTACACGAGGTAGACAGAATACTTTGGGTCGAGGATCTAATTTCTTTCACATTCATAGCGAATGTCTACAAATTCTTAAGGCGTAACTGAATAACTAGAACTTTGGGGAACAGCCGACCAAACCGGCAGAGGGAAACATCCTTCCAGGGGCAAAGCAGACTTCTGCAGCGCACAGACTGTCCCATATTTCCAGGGTCGTGTGGTCGTTTGATCTGGGGACTTTTTGCAAGGAGTTTGGCATACAGTAAAGGGATATATTTGCTAGATTCAAGAGCTCTGTAAACGAGTATTTCCTTATGGTGCCTATTTTGGTGCATGTCAACATCATCTCCCAGTCTGTTTTTCCTTCCCTTCCTCCTTACCTCCCCCGTTGAGCAAGACCTGCAATCGAAGCTCTTACCTGCATGCGTCCAGGTACAGAGGTTTCTTGTACTGCTTGCAAATTGTGCTAACAAAGTTTATGTTTTCAAGACTGACAGGTTGACCACCTCCTGTGTTGTTGGTCAATGTCAACATGACAAGAGGTATGCTAGCTGCTCTTTCTTGAAGTAGCGTTTCAAGGGCATTTATATCCATATTGCCTGTTGAAATGATCAGAATAAGTTCATATATTCTTCCAGAATAAAGCATATTGTCTGGTACGTTTTATTGAATATCTGAGAGTCATCTCAACAGTAAAACGTATACTATTTGTGAGAAACCTAAACACTTTTGAGTACAGAAATTGTTTAATTCTCATATTTGAGTAATAAAAGTTGCGAGGAAATTTCAACTTTTTTTGGGGGGGGGGAGGGGGTATAATGTCTCTAAACTTTCAGAAGTCGATTCTAATGCTATTTTCGTGAATATCGAAAATTGCAGATAAAGATGGTCGGCAAGTATGACTTATCAACTATAACGGACAATAGCTTGAGTCGTGAGCGAACAACTTCCACTCCACCCCTTTCCTTGATGTCTGCATAGTTGCTTTTTCAAGATGCTTAAAAAGTGAGACCAAAAGTTGAACAATTTGAACAAGGTTCTTAAGCTTCTTAATCAGTAATTCATGTTTCTTGAATTTTAACTAGCTCAAGTGCCGAGTTTTTTTTAGTTTTTTGCCTATGTAGAAGATACATAGACTCACTGTTGTGATAAAACCTAAGTTACCAGCCAGAAAATAAACACCAAGAATGTGAAGACTGCTTGTTAAAGATCTTAGAGACGTTAAGTAAGAGTTTGCTGAATCAGAAAAATGAATAGAGCGAAGTGGCCTAATGCTGGAATGTTAGCTGAACTGCGAGGGCATCCATTCGTTTGCGCTGGCAATGGGGGTTACTTCGCTGTGGAGGATCATAACACCTGCAATAAGCTCTCAAGTGATTTGTCCCACAGCGCAGTTTAACAGAATTTACTTCTCAAACGCAAAAGCAAGCGCCGGTATCATACTTGGAAGCTAGAGGTTTCCATACAAACGCTTTGTTGACTGAGCAACTAGTCCTGAGAGTTAATAACTGCCTTCAAAACCATTCATATTGATCTGAGTTGCTTTCCATTGTTTGAATGAGAACTTTCACTGTAACTTATGCTCTCTAAATGAAAATGCGTTGTTGAAAGTTTCAACCAACATCTGCATTCAGTTACCTCAAAGCTTTGCAGCTATTTGACGCACGAATGGAATGAGAAGAAAACATTCTAACAGCTTTGCTACACACAATGTCATTAATACCCATAAGAATTTACCACTTATATTGCTTCTAGTTAATTCATTCAAAATCTTTGTAGAGTTTGTTAATGTCGACATGGAACAGGTTTAAATGAAGGGCCAAACTTTCAGTGACTTGTTAAAACGTTTCTAAGCCACTTAAACGTACCCTCGTAGACCAAGACTGGACTAGGCAACCTGCTCTCTAAAGCCACGGAGCTCAGGCTGGGAGAGTTGAGCAGTAGCATGAATGACAGAGAAACTTGAGCTTCGAGATCTTCAGCTAGGGTTCGGGTGCGCTCGATGGATGATGATGATGAAAACATATATTTCATCCATTTGAAAAGGCAGGCAGCAGTTCAATGCTGTTGAAATTGTTCCTAGGACGTTGCCAATGCATTCTAGACTGTTCGATTGCCACACCTGCAGACACGGATGATCTATCATCTATCACAAGTGTTCCTCATACTTTGCCATTGATTCTAGGCTGAACGGTGATTAGTATGATGATGCAGATGCTTTGAGCTTAATAATAAACGGCTTAAGGTAAGGAGATCATTCAACACTGATATGTGCCATTATCTTGCGTGATAAGCACATCGCCAACGTTGTGGGGTCTGACGCAAAACACACGACGGGTGTTTTAAGCACATTGGGCAATAATCCCTTGATTTCAAACTTCTGCGCGCTAGCAATATCGATTTCAGGCTTCGTTATGTCTCAGTAGTAAGATCCTGAGAGTGGCTCGAATCCACTCTCAGCTAAAGTTTCCCCTAGAAGGAAAAGAGTCGCTAGCTCTCTGGAAATCCAGGCGTAGAAATCAAGAAATGTGCTCACACCGAGAGGACGGACCTGGAAATTGACCGATAAGCAAAAGGTTCTCAGCGTCCAAAAGTCTACTTCTGGCACCTAGGTAGAATGAATTATAAAAAAGTCTTTAAGAAATGCTTTTTTTATTTTTTAGTGAATCATGTTGAGGAAAAGCCTCTGGCATCTAGGAGAATAAATTGTAAAATAAAGTCTTTAAGTAATGCCTTTTTCTCATTTTTTAGTGAATTATGTTGAGGAAAGGCCATGGCGGCCTACACAAAGCCTCAACAAAGGAAGAAAGAAGGGAAGGTTGAGAGGAGAAGGAGATAAGATCAATTTTTTGATCTTAGATTTGAAAAATGGCAAGTTGTAGGGTTTTGGAAGGGAGAACTAAGACATGCCGTTCCATAACTTGAATATTCTTGGGATGAATGACAATTCGTAGGATAGAGTTTTTGGATTGTCTTGTAGTAATGCTGCATCTATCCTCTGGATCACTTTACCATTGACATTGCATTTTTTGCATTGGATCAATTTATCTAAGGTGAGCTGGGAGGCTTTCTAGCTATTTAAAGCACATTTAATCCCATTGTGCATCAAGCAGCAAGGCATGACATGAGACCCTAATTTAACAGCACTGGGTCGAACGAATGAACCCGTAATATCAAATTAGGTCAATCTATCAATCCCATCATCCACTCAATCGCTTCACTACCATTAGTTCCACACATTATTCTTCTATGTATTGTTCAGGTATCTATGTTGCCAAGGATTTCAATAAAATCTACTATACTCCTTTCGACTCAGTCATATTCTTCTATCTTGCAAATTGTTGGAAACATGAACTTTAAGCTGATCATCTCTCGTGAGAGGCCAATAGTACTTGGCATCTTGATTGTCTTCTGTTAAAATGCCATTTGGGTAGTTATGCTTATCATACATCCAGTGGCATCGTCCTTCGTAGAGTGTTAGCATTGCATTGCCAGCATCCTAGTGGTTGCCATGTTAAAAATTTCTAATAATTTTTACATTAATGTTGTTTCTCCATTCGTCCAAATCAGTCCTTTCTCTGATACGCGAGGGGGGGTCTTCCACCTTAAGGGTGCAAAATAACTCATTAGACCGAGGTTAGTATGATTCACCTGATGCAAGAGTATAAGCCACTTGACAATCTCATATGAGATTGAAAATTATATCGGGGCAATCGGATCTGGAACTTAACTGGTACATCACAAGAGAGGGATCTGTATTTCATGACTTACTCAAGCCTGTTGCACAGGTAGGTTCAAGATGTAACTTGATAATAGACCAAATGAGTGCAGTAGTTTTCTGCTTCTTTGAGACTTATCAGAATTGGGAGATGGTAGAACCGTGGCAAGCATTCCCTTGTTGGGAAAACTAAAAAATTTGATGGCGTAGGCTATATATCCTACTGGATGCAAAGGATTGCAAGGTAATTTTTTGTAGATTCTCCTTGGACCGCTCGTGTAGTTTAATCAGCTGTCTATGTTCCAGACGATAAGCAATATTGTTCAGCAGGTAAAAACCTCGGAACAAATAGTAAAATATGGCCCAAGTCCCGTGGCCCTGACTGAATGTAGGACTGAACTGCTCACGCTGTAAACGCATCTGATGACTATGAATATTCTTCTCACAGTTATCAATCTCAATTTATTTCCATTCATCTTTCAACTCATTGAAACTTTTTTAGCATTTTCGTACGTGTCATCTTGCAGCACAAGATGAAAATCTGCTTTGAAGAAGAAGAATTTTTGTTCCCATTCCACCACGTGGTTGAGCGCGAATCTAATGTTGGGACGACTATTATAGTAGTTAATGCAATCTTAGTCCTTTTTTAGCTAACTGTGAAGTGAATCTTAGAAGTAAGCAAAGCGAAGCAACTTTCATTTGTTGAAGCAGGCTGGGGTATGTGGCAGATATGCAGCTGATGCGGGCCTACGGCAATACTGCTTGTGCCCTCAGAATAACTTCTGAGTACTCATTCATCGACCTCAGAAGGATGGACAGCTGAGTTAGCTGTTGGCTTGTGGTTAATGGTTCCGATGACGGGGATTCGAACCCACACCAGTAGACCTCGTATGATTCGAAACACTGCGCCTTGACCACTCAGCCACACCATCATCGCCGAATGACGTTATGTCCATGTCATTAGAAGATTTCTATAATAAATCTAAATCATTATGTTTACTACCTCTGATACGTTAAGAGGAAAGCGTGCTGTCCAAGCAATCTCCTTTTTTGCTTATAGGTTGCTCAAAACAATAATCTTTAATCGAATTTCAGGCATTGAATTGCTTTGGTGACTTTATCTTCCTTTTGACGGTCGTTATAACCAATTCGTAGTTTTCTCGTCCGACTTATTGGAAAATATCTCTGCATTCCTTGCTTATCTTGTTTACTATTTGGATGTCAATGCAAACGGCTCAAGAAAACACAATGATGGACATCGAAATGGGACGACAGATTTTGAAAATAAATCAAATAAATGAATTTCTCAGATAAAGGATAGATAAGTTTTCTCGGGTGATAGGGTAAGTTTCATCTCACCTTATCAAGTCGTTTTATTCTGCAGCAGCAGACAATGTTTGTTATTCAGAGTTCTTATCAATTTTCATTGAAGCTTCCTGGGATAACGGATTTTTGCTGCAGGGGGCATAATAATGCTTCAGTCATTGGTTTTCCAATACTTTCGTTGTCTTTATAAAGGAGGAAGCCCTTAATTTTGAGCTTTGGAAGAAGAGTTTCATAACAAATGTTTCACAATGCTAATGATCAATACGACTTTCTTCTTCTTCTTCTCCTTAACGGTAATCCCTATTCGGGGTCGCTGCAACGCACCAAATACCTCCATCTTGCTCTATCTTCCACATCCTCCTCCACTGCCCCAACTTTCTCCATGTCCTCTTTCACAACCTGTAGCCATCTTCTCTTTGCCTTCCTCTCTTTCTCCTACCCGGTTTTTGAATATGTAATGATCAATACGATCATCGAATGCTTTTTCAGATGGTTATATTTAATGTATTATCTCACATTCTTTTTTGGCCTTGTGCATTCTCAACCACATGCATCCTGATCCATGCCATACTCTGGCTCCTATGAAGTTCAAACTTTTGACTCAAATGAAAAACTGAAGCTGCGAATCCAGTGTTGACTTTTGTTGGAAACCTTTCAAAGGGTCAAATCATATCCGCAATAGAAGGCAGAGAATTCTAGCTTTTTTCCAAACCGGACCGTAACAGATCCATTTATCGTTTAATCAAAATGATTTTCTTTGATATATCAAACGATGGTTTCTTTTTTACCCTTTTATATTGTACTCTAACATATTGTATTCTTTTCTTATCAATTCTATGTCAGTTCACTTCATCCTACGTAATTCATTTCTATTCTCTTTCGTCCTGTTTTGAAATTAAATGAACTGCAATTACCTTAACTATCCTATGCCAGTGCTGCCCTGTTATCTTGTTGTGTACGCATCTTGCGATAGCGATCCAAATTCAGAAGGAGGCTGCAGATTTCAAGTTACCATGCCAAAGGAATTTGTTTACGGAAAGGAAACTATTTAGCATGCAAATACCAAGGGTACTTTAATAACAGTGTCAGTTGCACTTTACTTTGGATTAACCTTAGACGCCGAAAACGGTAATCCTTACTGAAATATGTTTACATTTATCAAATCAATGTTCTTTGAGGTAGAGTGAGAGCTGGCGCCATGACGTCTCAAGTTGGTGACGGACGTATTTTGAAAGTAACTGTAGCAAATTGATAACGTTGCCCTCTGAGTCATTATGTTATTTCAGCGACAGTGTTATGTCCCATGTAGAGCTCACATGCATTCCGGCCATCTCTACGGATCTTGGTGAGGTCATCAGCGTAATGATGCCAACTGATTATTAACCTCAAAAGATTTTTACCTCCTTCCATGCCTCAACCCAGCCCCGCTCTCGCCAACAGTAAGACTACGGCATCGTGAGTCTTCAGCCCATTGCCCTTGTGTGACGAATAGGTCAGTCCAAAATATGCACATACATAATAATATACATTGGTATACAGATATGTGAAAGGGACAAGTGAGAAAATCGCCGAGAGTGCTCAATAGGGGAACTGGAGCAATTGTAATAGTTTAGCGATGGAGAATAAGGGCTAGTCTAGAACCATGCGCTCCATGTTCATTAATCTTCAGCTAGAAATAAAATCATTGACCTCCGTGCGGAGTCAACGATTCTTTACTACGGTATGCCATGCTATGCGTTACTATGCTGTGATATGCAATGCGATTCTGTGCTGAGCTGTGCCATATTTTGCCAAGCTTTTTTGCCTTCTTCCTGTGCTAAGCTATGCTAAGCAGCTCGTTACCCAAGGATTGCGCAAGAATCTTAAAACCTGCATTGCAAGGCTTGCATGCAATAATGAGATGCTGTCTGGCGCAAGATATAGAATTAGTAGCGTGACAACAGTTCTTGACCTACACTGGCCATCGTTTCATTGTTACCTGGGAACTTAATCAATTTGACAAGGCTATCCGAAGAAATATCTGTCTGAGGTAAAGATAAGAAAGGCCTGCTTTGGTAGCAATACACGACTACAATATTTAGCAACCCAAGAAATCGAATTGAAAACAGTCCTTCAAAATGTAAAATTTTACTGAATAAACTTTGAATGAGGCGACGTTATTAGCCAGCTATCTGCTCGATGCAGCTCATAAGATATATTCAATTCATATATAGTTGTATTTGTTCTGTATACTTTTAAATAAAATACCAATTTTAAATTTTTAACTATCTTACTCATAACTTATTTATTTATCTATTGTTTTACTGGGCTAATTTTCAAAACATTGGAAATATTTTGATATGTTGCACAACTGACTGTATTATCCTGTCTAAATATTTGATAGTAATAACAAATTCAGCCACCATGATAACTTGGAAGGACAGCTATTTTCTCGAGATAATGCCATACCCTTCATCCAAGAATTTGAAAATTTGTTGGAGATATGTTTCAGATTTTCTGGTTTGCAACTGTTAAATCAAAGTGATCAGTGCAAGCTTCTCTCTTTATCCGTTAAACTGGGTCGATTGACGATTTACAGGTATCCATTGCAAAATTTCTCATTCATTGAAACCTTGCGGTGACTCAATCTGTAAGTCGCTTACCAGAAATAGCATAAATTATGTCATGCTTTCTTAGTAATTTCTGCAGACCTTCATGGCAGTCATTTGAAATAAGGGGGTTTAAAATTACACTCATTCAGTATCTTTTCCGGGGCTAGACAATCGTTAAGGACGACATTCAAGCTAAGCATTAGGCAAAAGGCTAAACATTGATGTCCTATTTTCACTACCAGTATCAATTTCATAATGGCACTTAATCTGGGGTATCAGTAGATCATAGGTACCGCTCTGTTTTCTCAACATAGAACGTTATCTGTTTCTCTCTTTCACCGTTATGTAAGCATAGTATCGCTCTGGCGTCAGTACGACTGCTACTTACTGGGGTTGGTGGTCCTTGGAAGTGGCATGCTCCGTGTATGAGCTCTTTGCCTCTACAATGGCCTAATCTAACTGGACTCTGCTTCCGCCAATTTTCGAGTGCTAAAGAACAGCAATGCAGTTGTATATATTTCGCCATTTTCATATAGTTCTACGTCCTGTTTTGCCTGATTACAGTTGGGATTTGATTCGTTGTTAGATTAACCTAGTCACAGACACACACTTGATACTAACTCATCCGTGTGCCACTACGTGCCACAAAGTCAAGCCTTGTTTACACTGCACGAACTAACTCGGGTCGCATCCTAGTTTAACAAGATCAGATTGAATTGTCCATTCTGTTTCACAACTCAGTTCCACGTTCACAGGTCATCAATCGTATCTTAGCCTATCGTATCGTATCGTATCCTCTCGTATCAAATCATATCATATCATATCGCATCCTATCGTATAGTATCGTACCTTATCATATCGTTTTCCCATTTAACAGAGCGAATGAATTTCAAAGATAGTACGACTGCGCAAAATTAGTCGAACGTTCAGTTTTAGTTACGTAACAATCTAATCATCCTAGTACAACATTAGGGCTCCAAGCATCTCATTTTGCCGGGAGAGATCGGGGTGCACATTATTGTTGAAATTGAATAACCGATGACACACTTAGCATGTGCTATTCTGCAATGTGTGAAGGGGTTCGGCTGTCAGCGTAACTAAATCATCTGTAGACTGAGCAGAAAGTGATAATCTAGGATAGATTATATTCTTATCCTAGCTAGGGACCGCAGAACATTCTGTAAAGTGGGTGAGCTGTTTATGCGAGATTTCGAAATGTTCATTTTGCAGTCTTCGAAATATAAGGACTGACGTCAGGTGGCCCAAGCAAGGTCAAAAATAAGTCAGAGATGCTGCTGCTATAGATGTGAAAAACTGTAGAATAGCCTCTCAATCGGGTCAAAACAGGCATCCCCACTATACAGAAAACTGTTTAGAGATTATTACCTCTCTCTTATCATGCTTTTCGTATTTTCTTAAATTTTCTTGCACTTCTGCTTTAATCCTTGTAACCAGGGCTTTGAAGTTCGATTTAATTTACTGTTCATAGATTATGATCATAGATTGTAATTGATGCTTTTGTCGGAGGGCCGCTTGGAAACCAGCTTATGCTGAAGGCAGGTAACCCTCCTTAAATGAATTAGATATGAAATAAGCCAATTAGCAAGTGCAGAGCTGTAGGATTCTGAAGGCCTATGGCCTGTCACCAGGTAAATTTCCAAGGCCACGCTTGCTGGATTACTGCAAAAACTTTTCATAAAAAGTGAGTTACTTGTGCTTTTAAGAATGCTGGAAGTCTATTGAGAACAACGAATTGATTTAAATATTTCAACATCAATAAGATTATATTTACAAGCGGTACAAGTTTGCAAGCAAGCAGAGTGCCTTTCTTTTTCTCAAGTAATGTTTCCTGATGAAAAGTTGCGTGGAAAATTTTCGGCTAGCAGTTAAAACCCTTAAAGATTTTGTCATTTGCTGCAAACAAGTGTGCTGGGTGTAAACTCTTAGTCAGGCACAGCCTTCTTCTTGTCTCCAGCTACAGTAACTTGACTGGCATTGTGAAAACAAAATGTATACTCATAGCGATGTCAGGTAATCTAATGTATGACAAAGAAAGCTTTATGCTAGCCAGCAAACAAAATGAGAGAAGGTTTATTCATAAACGGGTTCAAGCTAACCGTATACACTTGTCGGTTGCTATTTTCTTTTACTAAGAAACATATTCGGAAAATACATATTCGTGTTACATATTCGGAAAATACTCGAAAAAATTACACATGACCTTCAGTACTGGCACCTTTAGTTGCCTCGCAAGTATATATAAAACTGCAGAGACAATAGAGTTAAGCTAACTAAGGCCATCATGCTTTCATGACACCGAATCCACAATCACCCAGTTGATTTGGATAATGTGAGCGCAATCTAAAGCTTTCGATTGAAATATCTTGTGACGTACTTTATGATTACCTAGATATTTTGAAAGCTTTTGGCAGAGTATGGCATAATGGTCTCCTGTACAGGCTTGAACAATGTGGCATTGCAATGCAACTTATTTTAAGAATTATCTTAAGGATCGAAAACCAAACTGCATTGAATTGAAGATGTATTTTACAAGGAAGCGCTCCAGCTGGAGTACCTCATGGCTCTATTCTAGAGCCGTTATTTTTCCTCATGTACGTTAACGATCGCCGAAATCTCGGTTGTAATGGTAGACATTTTTAACTGAGATGCGTGAGGACTAAAATGCCGCGGAAACGAATCATGGCTTAGAATGAATAAATCAATGGGCTAATAACTGTATGATTTCTTTTAATTAAAAAATCATGATCCACGGAAAGAAGATCTGAAATTTCAAGAAAAAAAAATTGAAATCGACCATCCAATATTCTTCTTTAACAATCATCAGAGAAGTTGTCTCTAAACCAAGAACAGGCACTAATATGCTGAAATCTCTATGGGTAATTACCCAGGCATACGTGAGCATGTAGCATACGTTATACATTCATCTTCCTTTGGGCTACAAAGATATCACCTATCCTACTATGGGAGAATGATCTGAATTAAGTCACAACAAAGTTTTAATGAGTTCACTAGAAAAGCTATTCAGCTGCTCTAGCTGTGACAGAAGCAAGGAGCCAGCCAACCTTTACACACTGCTTTGCTGGGAACTAAGAAATTCCCGAAGGTGGAGCAGATAACGTACTCTGTCTACATCATGGTAAATAATCGAACTCTCTCCTATAATGACGGGCCCAAATACCTCACTTCGTCAGCCTAATAAGTCTGTTGGCAATGTGGATTTCATTTGGTGAATAATGCCCAGAATGAAAGAAGTCAAATCTAGTTATAATAGTCGCTATTCGTTTGAAGGAAACAACTTCAACCAGACTTAAGACTTGCACCATCTGTCATTAGACAAACGTCAGCGATCCCCCCTCTGCAAAATCTGTTTTTGAAATTCATGACCCAATAGGTTTATTTTACCTTGACAGATCCTGGGTCTTGGCAAATCCAATATTCACAAGTTAAGAGGTGATTTTAAAGACATTTCGAAGCCAACGTGCTCTACGCATACAGGTGTTGAGGACACGGAGCATTTTGTGGCAATACCCTTCATTTGCACTTCAAAGTTGAAACTTTCTTACTGAAATCCTTGCATTACTGCCACCATTTCGATGTGCTAATCAGACCATCCTGGTACCAGATGGTCAGCTCCCATCGGTAGCATTCACTGTGCTTGCACAGCTGCGTGGCACAAGGGCTGGGCGCCACCCTATTCATCAAAAACGGCGAGGGAAGGAACTTTGACTCTTGGACTTTTGAATCAGGCCATTTGGACATGTAAATCTTTCAAATGATGTTCTACCGCAGTTATTATTGTTGGTGATAAAACATCTCAAAAACGCAAATTGGAAATACACAAGCTGTCATCACCATCGATGAATGAAGCTGGTCAGTTACATAATGCTCATTTCAAACTTTGTTACAGCCATGCAATCACTATATAAGACAAAGCGATTCTTCTCTTCAAAATCTAATTTGTTTGTGAAACATGTTCTGGTGCGTTGCATTCTTAGTAGCAGCTGTTTGTTTGTTTGAGTGCATTTCTGAATATTTCTTAAGGCCTCACGGCTGACAGCTTTTTGCTTCTCATTGTATGGTCGTCTTAGCGCTGATTAAGTAGATTAAGTGGTGTATCTTGTAATCTGTTATGTAATTTTGTTGATGGTATGTAAAAATTTGATCCCTTGGTATACAAGATCAATTGTCACTTTGAACGTCAGACGTACAGTTGGTAAGTCATGTTGTTTCGGAATCTCATTACATTGACGCATTTACGAGTCTTTGCGGAAAGTTGCTGAAAGGCGTGGTGGGTAGGAAAAGTATGTGGTTTCTGGATTTATATTCAAGTCGTCATCACTGACACGTTAGACTTGTCCCCTTCTTGGATGAAAATAGAAGAATGCGGCCAGGAATGGCTTCAGTGTGTGCAAACGCCAGAAACCAGCTTTTCGAAACTGGTTTAATGAATATGCTTAATCGGGGAGCTTTGCGGACAACCATCCCCTATGAAGGGAGAGGCCAGAAAGTGATTAGAAGGTGCAAAGTTTCCGAAACGTTGAACGGGAGTTAAAAGAAGTTATCCCCTCCAATAAGGTTGCAGGAGCCATTTAGGAAACTTATAGAAGGTACGGCGTGGGGAAAGGAGGCTATACGCTCATCATGAACATATTTGTTTTGGGAACCCTGGATTTTTCTAGAATACTCTCTCAAATATAAAATAATCTATTATTTCCTAACACGAGGTCATTCTTTCAGCGTAGAGCGAGGATGAATTAACTACCATTTCAGTTGAGTAGGTGCAATAGGGATGTCGCGGTGTAGTGGCTAAGCTTGCCGACTCAGAGCACAGGGGTTGTGAATTCGAATCCTGCACATGTTACAGTAAAAAAACACTATTGGCGAGGAAGGCAATGCGAAACCACCTCATTAAATCTACGTTCCTAGAAAAACTCAGAGCCTGTCTCTTGTTACTTCCACGCTCGAAGTTGAGTATGCGGTGCAGTTTCAGTTGGGGAAGAAAATTTCAACTGAGTTGATGGTCTCTGGTTGGAGACACGCCCCTTCACGTTGACTGACCTCTATCTGTTCACTGAGCAGTAAATGGGTACCTCGCGTAATAGCAGAGGGAAACGAACGGCGAGGAAAGGAACTGGCCTACCTACCTTATAATACTGTGGCTCAGGACGGGATCCCTCTAACAACGGTCTTTCTACGCTCGTGAAGAGCACGATACTCCGAATATGTTTGAAGAAGTTGATTAATGCCAATAACAAGAACGAAGACTTCAAATAAATGTGTTGACTAAACCTAAACTGCGGCTAGTCCAAAATGGATAATAGCGATGATAAAAAGGACGTGTTCAAGTATCCAAATATGATAAAACCTTTTTGAAAGGTGCAGATTACGTCTTACCGTTGCTCTGCTCAGATGGTAATTATGATGATAATGACAAAGGAAGAAGCAATCAGTTTGAATTGAGCGATTTCACGATGACATTCATAATGATAATAATAATTGAAATGGTAACAATAATGATAATGACAACGACGAAAATAGCGATTAATGGTAGCAATGATAGTAATAATGACATATCGATATCCATACACGTTTGCATGATCCGCTAAGACCTGCTGCTATAAATCAAAGACATGTGAAGGACATGTACGAAGTGTTACCTGTAAATTCTGATAAGTTGACATGTTACCTGGTATCGTAGAAATGGACGTGCAGTGAGTAGCGTAATGAGCATTTTACCAAATTGCCGCTTTGTACAAAGAGAAGATAAGTGATGAATTACCTTTAAATGGATGAATAGACTTGCGACATTTTGCCTCCTTTATCGGTATGTTCAAGGCGATTGCACCTCGCATTTCTATGTTGGCTTTGGTCGTGTCAAAATGCGTATTATTCGGCACAATCATCCCAGAGTCAACAGTTGCATTGAATAGTATTCTCTCTGCAGCACGGCCTTGGTGAGTCGGTATGATGTGCTTGAAATGGAACAGGTCAGTCACTGCTTTCTTGAAATTGTACCAGCTGTTTGAACAAGCATAGCTTTCGTCTCCAAGCTGCATGGCTGCCATCTGCTTGCTGGAGAGAGCCCCTGTGCCAGAATCTGTAAGGAAGTCTATCATCACATTTTCTGCAGGTATAAGGAAAAGGTTGTAGTCACACTTTTCCAGCATTTCTTTACGTTCCTGTAATGTTGTTTGCTTTATTTGCTCAACTACCTTGACTTTGAATGCAGGAAAGTCTGGCCTTGAAAAATTCTCCATGGTTATCTCTGCACTGTCCTGCCTCGCCTTCCGTCACATGTGCTTTATCAATCTGAGCATGTTATCGCTCTTCCACTAGACTTAAACCATTCGATTCATATGCTAATTATCTTCCCTGTCTGGTTGCGCACGATGCGAGATAATCTGGATGTTTCTGTCATATTATGTACTGCTGTGTTGCGGTTGGTGTCTAGGATCCGGAAATAGTTGTAAGCAAGAAATTGCCAACTTGACACCCCTTCTCAAGGCATAAAATTCTTTAGGAATTTTCTGAGGTAAATGGTGTTGGATGATGCAAAAACACATCTTTAAATGCGGTATGTCAAGTTTAAGGTAAATGCCGCACTAAAGCACTGGAGTACCCATGTTCTCTTCATCTGCTCTCACGTTTAGCATAACCATGATATCTTGCATCATCATAAATGGCTAATTTCTGATGTAAAACATGTTGGATGCCAAGCTGTTCTACAGAGAACTAAGTAGCCGGAGTCCAAGTTGAGGCAGACAATCTTTGCAAAGAGAGTTTGGAATTTGAAGTAAATTGGACCATGTAGTAATCACAAATAGAATGACCAGGAATTAGTAAGTTTCACTGTAAACCCCTTTGTCATCTTTTGAAGACAACAGCTTGATGTCACATTTAAAGCGACTTCATAGGCAACAATTTAACGCAGCCCCGAACGA
The DNA here is from genome assembly GCA_964026355.1 of Pseudorhiza aurosa. Taxonomy (NCBI): domain Eukaryota; kingdom Metazoa; phylum Cnidaria; class Scyphozoa; order Rhizostomeae; family Lychnorhizidae; genus Pseudorhiza; species Pseudorhiza aurosa. Next base: position 10,175,820 of record OZ032114.1, on the reverse strand, counting down.
GTCAAGTTTTTGTGTACTGATTCTGAAAGAATAGTTATGAATACACTTAACTGTTTTCTTCCATTCAAAACAGTAAGCAAAAAACAGTATCTAAAGTGTTGATTCCTCAATCTGACCTTCGAATCTTATTTCTTGACAGTCATCTCATTTCGATGATAACTATGGTCTTAAACCGCAACATTTTTTCCGTGGCAGCAGCGGTAGCCCCACTCAATAGTGAGCGGTTTCAAACATACATAATCGCGGTGGATGTCAAAGAAGGAGAATGCAAGGGAGCAAAACTGTTATATCAGGCAGGATTAGAAGTGTACCTATAAAAAAATTCAAAAAGTTGCCCGACACAGGCGATAATACGGATTATGCGAAAGCAAAAGATGCATTGACCAAGCACTTCGAGCCTGCTAGAAACACAATCAAGGAAGTTTATAACTTTCACCAAGCAAAGCAAAGTGCTGATGAAACCATAGATCGATTTCATACGAGATTTCGTACCCTTGCTCAACACTGTGACTTCCACAACACAGATTTTGAAATGAAGATGCAACTGGTTTGTAATGATACGCCCAGTAGGTTAATGGGCCGCATCGCCCTTGGGTGCTTTGTGTATCAGTAGTGTCATAAAAACCCTTCCCAAAACTTTGATCAGCAGGTCGCAATTACTTAAGGAATGGCGATTACATCTATTTCAGAAAGGGAAGTACAATGTTGAGGATCAGCGAACCCTCTTCAATTCGTGTCTCTTCGATTTCGATGAGTTTTCAAATCCAAACAACATATTGATTGTCAACACTCTACCGCCCTTGATCTCCTCATGTTTCACACTGATGCTAAGTTCGTGTGCAGCCATCCTGCCTAGTCTTCCGATCCACTGGCAACAGAAGTCTAGCAATAGAGTGCTTGATAGTTTGCACATTCGTAACACCCCTTTTCTTAACTGTGTGGTGTAGTGTAGTATCATTGATCTCCCTTCCCTGGAGAGGAAGGCAATGAATAAACTATCTCAAAAAATTTTCTTCCCTACAAAAATTTGGAGTGTTGTCCTTGCTTTGTGCTAATTTGTTTTCCCTTAAAATCGAGTGTGCCATGTAGCAGTTTTCGCGCATCATCAAAGCACATACCTAAGCAGAGATTCCAGCTGGCCAACCATCGATTGTAGCATCAATTGTGCTTGCAAAGCTTTGTGGCCAGAAGGCAAAATGAATGATGGGTGCCGGCCGGTGCTCAAAGGCGGAATTAGAATGATATTTGCCTTGGACTTAATCCCAGGTTTCAGTTATCTGTTACGTTTATGAACTGCTATTGCAACTGGATGTAAAAATTTGCTGTATGGGGTGGAGAAGAGGCGCAATATTTTCCCATGTCGGAATGAGATAAATTGAAATTCAAAAGAAATTCTTTCAGTAAAGGATTAGGTAGTGTAGCAGATTGCTGAGCTATTTCTCGTGACTTCTCACGATGAGCTATAAAGGCCAAAGGACACATCCACTGGGTGAGTGATGGACTTTTGGCGCCTTTGAAACCTGCTACGTTTACAATAGCTTCCGCAAGCTACTTTAGAATTATTGCCAAAGACTGGTGAGAAGTCACATTCAAATCTCTGACGGTCGTTAATCTTACTAAGCCTCGATAATTGGATTGATTTTCAGAAAATGGAACTTCGAATTGTCCCAAGCTTTCTAAATGCATTTATCATGTCATTTTTTTCGTCTTTGAAGGGGTCATCCCATATCCGGGGTTGACCTTGCACTCCTTTTCCATACCTCTTTATTTGTGGCATCCTCCGGACTTCGAGTCCGCCTTGAGAGGCAGCTGCCTGGTCTTCCTTTCAGTTTCCTTCAAGTTTTTATGTTCTGCCTCCAGATCTATGGTAACCTCAAAATTATAAATTTACTTTTCCACGTGTTCAAAACATTGTAAATGTAGCGATCGTGCTTTTTTCTACAGTGTGGTCTACTCCTACACTCGTCTGATCTCGATTTTCTTGATTTTGTTCCAGCGTTTCACCATACAGAAACTTAAAGCCTTGCATTTTAGTATGGATTCACAGCCTAACGTTGGTCACTACCAGAAATCCTCGATTAAGCGCCGCCCTCGAATAAGTGCCGCAGTTTTAGACTTCTTTTTGAATAAGCGCTGCATCTTAGGTTCTGAAATGCGGCGCTTAATCGAGACATTCCTTGTTATAGGGGATTAGAAATGACTAACATGTTATATCTTATTCTAGACCAATACTTGGCCATTTTTTCTTATCAAAGGATATTTTATTTATTTCAAAGTGACTATATTTAGGTTTTTCTACATCAGCTCACGATATAGCATGTTACCTTGACGAAGTTGTTTCTTACAGCATATGAACTTTCCTTGAACGACCGACCCGATTTCACGCTTTCTTTTTCCTTAGTTGCAATGAGTTTGTTTGAACTGTCAGCTTTAAGAAAGTAGTCCAATAAGGATGAGCATTTGACGGGGACGTGTCCAACAAGCTTTAGTTTTTCGTCTGGTTCTTCAACTGTTTGTAAGCTCCAATGGCATGAGTGTCGCACTCCAGAGCTTCACTGGGATTGTCTTTAAAACAGATCAATCGTTCCCCAATTACTTGTCTGAAACATTATGTTTTTGAATAAGCAACACCCTCAGTTAAGCGCCGCATCAAAAAAGTCGAGTTTGAATAAGCGCCGCAGTGCTTAATGGAGGATTTACGGTACCCCCATTTCAAAATTTGATGAGTGTTCTATGGCTAAAGTTTTTAATTTGACATGATTTTTCCAATTTCTGTGCAACATTGAAGTTATTTTTTTAGTGAGTTGTTATGTCGAGGATAGGCCGCGGTGGCCTATACAAAGCCCCGACAAAGAAGAAAAAAGAAAGAGAACGGCTGAGAGGGAAGATAAGATCAAGTTTATTGATCTTGGATTTGAAAGATGGCAGGTTGTAAAATTCAGGAAGGCGAGGAAAAGGCAAGACGTTCCATAAATTGCACGTTGTTGGGATGAATGATGACTTGTGGGATAGGATTTGTGGATGGGTAGTGAAACTTGGAAAAAGTGCTAGGGAGTCGAACTTCTGGTGTTCCTGACACGACTTAGAGGAACAGGAATGATATCCCTGATCTCCTGAGAGCCAGACCACGAAGGTATCTGTAAAAGATCTTCAATTAAACAACTATGGGAAAGACGTTGGAGAGATTTGGTGAGGTTGGGATTGTTGATGAGACGAATGGCTTTGAACAGGACTTTGTCAAGCAGACGGTGGGACTTTCGGAGCGCCACCCCAGACGTAAGAGCAGTACTATAAAGAAGGACAGATTTGGGACTTGTATAATATTAGGTGAGAATGTGAGAAAAACCCGCGGGTTCTGACAAGCAAATCATGTTGAGATGCATGTTTAGCAAGGGAATGGATGTGAGTTTTCCAAGTCAGATTAGACGATAGAGAAAAACCAAGTTGTGTGAGAGAAGTTGACGTGTCCAGTACTTCACCATTCATGAGGACAGGTGGAAAATTTTGGCTGCATTTACGTCAAATGACAGCCTGTGTCGTCTTGCTTTGGTTGAATCAAACTAGGTAGTCTTTATCTCACTTCTCATCAACTGTCAGATCATTGAAGAGAAGAAAGGCTGAGTGTTTCTATGGAGTGGAATGTTGCCGGCAGTGGGTTGAATGAAAAAGAAGAAGCTACGAAGGTATCATCAGCAATGGATTGAATGCTAGATGACGTAGAGGTAAGCAGGTCATTAATGAAGAGAAGGAAGAGTACAGGGGAGATGACAAGCCCTGGGGTATACCAGCAATGATGGAGTGCATATTTAAGAGGAAGCTGTCTACCCTGATGAAAATTGACCTATCAAAGGGGAAGCTATGAATCTATTTAATGAGAATGTGAAGACCAGAAATTGTTAGTTAAGCAAGAAAGCCCTTGTGCAAGACACTATCAAAGGCCTTGGAAATATAGAGAGAGATCCCCCTGCTCTCACAACAGGACTCTAGAGCAGAGGACCAAACATGGACAGCATAAGCAAGAAGATTTTGAGGATCAAGAAGGTTCAGGAGCACAGGTTTTGAGAACTCTCACTGGAATACCATCTGGGCCATTAGGTTTAGAGGTGTGGAGCAGAAGGGTTTATTGGACATTTCATGTGGAGAAATTAATAGGTGATATTGGGAAATTTGAAGGAGGGAAGTGATGTGGTTGGAACCCTTGGTCATCCAGGTTAGAATTGGAGGAAAAGACTGACACAAAAAGATGATTATAACCAAGTATGACAATCTCAGGTTGGCTCAGACTGATATTGAAGCACTCTAGCTGATTTAAACCAAGGCCAAGGGAGACCCATGTTTAACCATTATGGCCGAGCTAAACCAAGACCATGGGAGGCCCATGTTTAACCAGTATGGCCGAGCTAAACCAAGGCCAAGGGAGACCCATGTTTAACCATTATGGCCGAGCTAAACCAAGGCCAAGGGAGACCCATGTTTAACCATTATGGTTGAGCTAAATCAAGGCCAAGGGAAACCCATGTTTAACCATTATGGTTGAGCTAAACCAAGGCCATGGGAGGCCCATGTTTAACCATTATGGCCGAGCTAAACCAAGGCCAAGGGAGACCCATGTTTAACCATTATGGTTGAGCTAAACCAAGGCCATGGGAGACCCATGTTTAACCATTATGGCCGAGCTAAACCAAGGCCAAGGGAGACCCATGTTTAACCATTATGGTTGAGCTAAATCAAGGTTCACTAACTCAGATTTACCCAAAGCAAGATTCACCCCACACCAATGCTTATCCGAATTCCAGTTTACATACTGATAGCAGGTTGATAAATAATCCAATCTACTTTGAACAGTTTACAACAAGCGGAAAGCTTTGAGACCTATGGTTAACTTCAGTAAAACACATTGAAAAAGCTGCATGCAATTCAGAATGACCTGGTTATTATAGCGAATCTAATATCTAAAAATTAAAGCTATGTTTAACGCTTCATTTTATTTTTGAAAGCATTTATATCAGCTTTCTTTATCTTTAAGTTATTACTAGCCTTTTCAATTTGAATTGGCTTATCAGTCCACCAACCCGCAGATACTCTAGATTTGCTATTTTTCGTCTCCTTTTTCTTTTTGCTGAATATCCCCATAGCCTTTTCCATCTCCAAATGCTTTTTTTCTTTTTCTTGCTTCGTTTTGATCATCTGTTGCAAAATTGGATACGGCACTTTCTGCCCTTTTGGCTTCCTAGCCCCTAGCGATTGCAATTTCTCGTGTTCTAAACGCTTTTTCTCTTTTTTGCTGAAGCCAGTCACGCCTAGTGTTTTGACGTCTTCAAAAATCGACATAAAATCCTCTTGATCTATGGTGTCCTTCTCCTCTTGGATCTTCTTCTTCTGCAATGCCGAAGTAGTCTTAGAAGTTCGACTATCACTGCGGGCTTTTTTACCAGGCTCCTCAAAAACAACAACTTCTACTGGTCTCCTCTTCATTTTTACAGTATTTCTGGGCAAAGTTCCAGCTTGGTTCCGTTTTAATAGTCCCAATGTGTATCGCATTCAGCCATATTTATAAAAAGATGAACCTCATATAATGAGGCTATGAAAACCAATACGAGATCATTCCAAGATGTCCTAATATAGGACACAGAATGTTATACAAGTAGACCATGTTACTCCGTTACATACGTAGCGTTTTACCTTCTACAAGGCAAAAGCAATTTATTCTAATCAAGTCAAGGTTAGTCTTACTTGATATGGTCAAGTAAAGATTTTTTTAACATGAGTTATGGCTTCACAAAGTCACCAGGACTGTCTCTCAATTATGTAGAATTCACTAATTACCCTACTTGGTAGAAAATTTTTAAGAAAAATGAGAAGGACTTATTAGACTGTAGAATTGAACTGAAAGACTACACAAGTACGTCTACTGTAGGATCAGATGAAGAAAAACATCTAGCATATGTGTAACTAGAAGAGGTACCTAGGTAGGAACTTGGGGACACAGCCACACTCGATTAGCAACCTACCCTTTGCTGCATGATAAGTCCACGTGGGAATGGATTTCCGAAAACTTATCCAATATATCCATGACTGATGGTAGTTTTTGAACACCAGTTGCACTTTGCAGCAATATTGATATTGCAGCAGGAGTTTGGAGTTTTCTGTTGAAGACCTACAACATGAAGGAACTTACGCTATATTGCACCAAACTGTGTTATTATGATCCAGTATATGAATTTCAGTTCATCAGTTCAGTTCATTTAATTTTAAATTCCACTAAACACAAATTCATAAAAATATTAAACAACACTAAGCATAAACTACAGGCTACAAATTACAAATACAAGTATAGAGATTAAACATAACTACAGGAAATATAGGAAATTTTATGAAGAGGAATTCTTAAGGAGGAGCTCTCTCAGTAGGAAAGCTAATCAAGGAAAGATCACTGGATGCTTGGATGCTTCAGTATTTTGCAGTTGTGGTCATTAAAATTTATGGCTCGTGCTTTTACTAATATTGATTGTTATTTGTACTTCTTACATCACCAACATATGATTTAAAAAGATATTCACAAGAAATATCACCATAAGTTGTCTGTCGGTGTGTGTCTTCTATAAAACTCTAACAACCATGCTTATTCCAAAATGTGTGTGTTTACTACGATAGCATTTAATTTCCTTTACTGCACCTATTTCTTTTTTGGTTTGTTTTCAAAGTTTTTTATTGTAAAATGTTTGTTGCTGCATATGTCTTTGATTCTGGTATGCATAGTATTCCTTTTTAACCATTCTTGCTGCTTAATGATCTGAAACCATAATATTTTAAGCAAAATCTAACATTGCTAGAGAGTGACATGCATAGAAACCTATTTGCTTGACAAGCAGTAGTTAACTTCAAGTTGCTTTGGGAATTCTCTGAACAGATATATTTTTCTGCAGGTTTTGCAGAGGAGTTTCTTACACACCTAGAAATGGAACTGTTACTGAAAAGCGTGAAAATGAGATGCCAGTAGGTTTCAAAAATGAAATCACATTAAGTGATTCTCAAATATTATCTTTTTAATGAGCAGTAGTATCTAAAGGTGTCTCTTCTTGTTAAATATATCTACCACAACCTGCCATCTTTCAATGCACTGCATCTTGCCATCTTTCAAATGTAAGATCAATAAACTTGATCTGTTCTCCCTCTCCTCTTAGCCTTTCACTTTCTTCCATTGCTGGGGATTTGTATAGGTCGCCATAGCATTTCTTCAACGTAATTTACTAAAAAAATATAATGCTGTGAAAATTTCATTTGGCATTGTTTTATATAAAATATGGGAATACCCGTGTGCCTTACCTAGTCTTGAACAGTGCTCTGGTTTTTGGCACAGTTTTTCTTGAATGAGTCTTTCAGATGCGCAATTAAGTCTACAAGTCCCATTTGAATATTGACTTACCACACTTACCGTGAAATAATTCGAGACCTAGTAAAAGCCTGACACAATTTGGAAAAGAATACTTAAAGGCATTGTTAATAGAAGTGAGCAAGTTATGAGGAAATTGATTTTTTGCTCCAGACGAAAAGCAAGGAAAAAGGCAAAACAAGATGCCTTATGATAATGTGATCTTCTTGAGATATTTTAGCTTATTTTTTTCACAGAAAAAGCTTGAATATGATTTTGTTCAACAATTCGTTGCCAAAAGGCTAACAACTGGAAATCAGTCAAAACACCAAACTCTAGTGTTTTGTTTTGCCTTTTTTTGAAAACTGATCATGCCAAGAATTTATTGTTTTTGCTGGTTTGGTTCTCATCCCTATGATTCAAATTTAATTTGTATTTACTTTAGAGTTGAAAAGGATGCCTTTTTGTTTGTTTGGATTTGTGTGTGCATTTAAGATAACCTATATAGTAATTTTGCTTGTTAGGATCTTCAAGTGCATGCCAAGTCATTGAATTAATACAGCTTCTATCATTCTGTTCACCTTCCATTTGTTTTTAGAAAATTATTTTATCTTTGGATTGGACTGTATTGGACACTTGTAATTAATTTTTCGATATTATGCTATTAATTCATAATTTGTTAAGTATCAAGACCCTAATGATAACAGTATATATTGTACTGATAGGTCATCCTGTTAAAAACATTTGAAGCGCTTATAATTTCTTCCAACACAACTGTAGATATTAAATAACATCTTCCTTCATCTTTTAGTTTGCTTGAATGGACACAAGTTTATAACAGCTTCAAATAGTTGAAGTGTTTATCTAGTTTAAATATTCATAGATTAATATTACATCATTATTATAATTATTAGAGTGTCTATGAGATGGCCAACTTCATGCAAGAAAATACAAGGAATTTCAGTATCATTGCTCATGTAGATCACGGAAAAAGTACATTGGCAGATCGCCTTCTAGAGCATACAGGTGTCATTCTTGTTCTTATTTATTTATGAGAACTCATTTCTTATTCATTATTCATGGGTTTAAAAAGCTTAGGAAGTTGTTGCTGTTTTTAGTTAATCCTTAAGCATAAGTTGCACGTTGCCAATTCATAATACTTTTAGGTAAGCAATACGCCTATCCAATGCTGCATAATCTGGCAAGTGAAATGATCTTTAGTGTGATAGAATCATAATATTGCATTTTGCTGCAATGGACCAAATATATTTAGAGTCATGTAATCCCATATCTCATACATCTCTTGCCTGCCTTGCTGTTTCTTATTCATTGACTGACAATGTGAATTGGATTGATAAATGTTTTGTCACATTGCATCTATTCTACTTTTCAATCTAGGTAGGGTAAAGCTTATACCATAGGCAGAATTCCATAGATTAAGATATGTCATTGGCAGTTTATATAAGTTGGATGGTAGTGTGGTTTCCCTTGAGGGGACTAGAACCTACTATATGTACGCTAAAGCACTGCTTGCTTCCTAATCTACCAGTCTAGGGGCTATTGTTTTTTCCATTTCTGTCACAATGCAATGTTCCCACATTTTTGCCTCAATGCACACTATTCACGGTGAAAATGGCTTTGAAATCTTGTTTTGCAATCAAGTATTGGTATAACCATTGACTCCTTTTACCATGGTTTCTAGGTGCCATAGTCCACCATGCTGATAACAAGCAAGTGCTAGACAAACTACAAGTGGAGAGGGAGAGAGGAATAACTGTCAAAGCACAGGTTTGTATGAAAAATCGTGCTAAGAAATTGTCACCATACCTATCATCATATCAAGGCTGAAGATCCATTTCATTTGGGATACAAAAAATTGTTGAAGTAACAGAAATATTCTCATCCTAGTCTTATCAATTTCATCTTATCTTGAAGATTTTTGTTTCAAGCATTTTGATTGAGTCTTGCTATTGCCCTGTCTACAGACAAAGCTAACCTGAGCTAAGCAACAAATGCTAACAACAGCAGTTTCAAATTCATTACACTGTAAAATTGAGTGTTTTTGGACTATCTCTATTGAGAAAAGCAGATGTAGAATAGCGTAGAAAGGAACTTTTAGATCTTCCTGACTCAAAAATTATGGCCAAAAATAGCACCTCTTCAATAAGGTGCTCCTAGACCAGGCGTGGACAGACCTTTCAGGAGAAGGGCAGCAGGCCACAAATTGTAAGCTTTAATGGGCCGTACAGTATTTTGCCAAGGCTTTTTCTTATCACGGTTAGATTGTCACGCAATAAAAATGAAAAATATGCTTAAATCTTTTGAAAACACAATTCATCCTCAGTATGGTAACGCTTCACATGTTTATAATGAGTTTATACGGTATCAAGCGATTAGAAAATGAGAAGAACGGGAGACCTGTTTTTACTTGATACAAGTTTTTGACAGGCCACAAAAAGCACTAGGCGGGCTGCATGTGGCCCGCGGGCCGTAGTTTGCCCACCCCTATCCTAGATGCTGCTATGAAGGATGACACTCAACTTTCCTTTTACTAACAAACCAAACCATTTGTTTGCTCTAAATTCATCTTTATACCTATTAAGATTACTGATGTTTTTCCGTTTAAACAGACAGCCTCAATGGTACACAATTACAATGGTAGCAAGTATCTCTTCAATTTGATCGATACACCCGTAAGTGCATGTGAGCAATTTGCACCTGTTTGATGTAAACATACAAGTATAATTCTTATTTAAAAATTTACATTGTTATTTTTCCCGTGTGCTAATTACTTACAGGGATTCGCTGACTTCATAGCACTTTCCTGCGATCCCCTCCTTTTTTGACTAGAGTCATATGCAATTACTTGCCTGTCATACGGTTTTGAGCCACTAAGTATGCGCTTGGCAATCCTGTTGATAGGGCACATCCATTAGGTATTGTTATGAAATGGGATATTTTCATCATTGCCCCGGTATCAAAGAATCCTTATCCAGGACGACTGTTGCGAATAATGGTTGACGTATCCTGGTCCCGACGTACCAGCAATGCTGCTACAGCTAGTACTGCAGGAAGCGCTTACAAAGCATTACTCAAATGCCCTGTGTTACAGATTAAACCGTATGGTAATGATGCATGGACGAAGGAGGTTGGTAGCACGTAACTGGCGTCCAGTAATGCAAGGTAGTTTGGCAAAATGAGGCATTCTACTGCTGGATTCATTGACCATTACGATTCCACTGTCACGTTCATCTCGTGATTTTGCTTCACTGATTTTGCAAAAGTATGCTAAATGATAGGGATATCGTTATCAAGGGATCTGAATATAAATGTTGTAAAATGTACTACCGGCCGATTCTTAACGCTGGATTCTTAATGGTCTTGCTCGGCAAACGTGAACCTTCAGCTAGAAAATTCCACCTCAAAGCGAAGCGCCCAATAAAAAGCCTCAGCTTTCTGTAATTTTTCATGGCAATTCAGTAGTCCCCAGCACCGTTTTCTTCACAATATGGTAACTCCCTTTACGTCGGTGGATGATTAGCAAATTACCGACGCAATTATTTTCTGTGGCTGCTATTAATTGCCTGGTGTATATGTACCTCTCTATGGATTACATTCTCATCTTGTGCTTACCTCGATGGCATTATTTCTTCAGGGGCATGTGGATTTCAATTATGAAGTATCTCGCTCGTTAGCTGCTTGTCAAGGTGTAATTTTGGTCGTAGATGCTGCACAGGTATTATAACTTGTTCTTAAAGTGAAATAATATTAATTTCTTCGAAGTTTTAAAGTCCTCAGAAGAAGTTGCTTTTTAGAGATTTATTTGGAAAGCGGCTTTATTTGCTGCATGTTTTTCTTATTCAATCAGCCCTTTGATATTCTTTCTTTTGCATTTAACGCCATTCTAAGCATTGCTACCTTGTTGTCATTTGAAATACAGAAAAAGTGTGCCAGCAGCTTCTTGATTTGATGTGATAGTGGAAGACGTTAATCTGTATAAATATTTTCAACTAAGCATGTCGTGCATGTAACATTGCTAGTCTAGCTTAATATTTTCACCTTTCCTCAGTCGTTTCCAACATAATTTGCAGTATTACTTCTACCTTTCGCGTCAATTTGCTCAATTTTCCCATAGGGAGTCCAAGCACAAACAGTAGCAAATTTCTACCTTGCGATGAACTCAAACTTAACAATTATTCCAGTTTTAAACAAGGTAAGACTGTTTCAGGCCCTTTTCTATTAACATCGACGAAGAAAGCATTCAGAAATCAAATTTGAAAAACTTCCATTTGTATCTAATTTCTTCTTCAAATTTCTGTTACGTAGATTACAAGGTTTTCCTCGTGAGAAAAGATCCCGGGCCTAGTTGAGTTTTCCTATTGGTTGAGAATCATTTCACATTGGTTGAGAATATATTCAGATTAACGTTTGGATCAATTCCTTCTAACATTAATAAACTTTTTAATCAAATTTGAGGCAAGTAACAGTGATGGTAAAAATCTACTGAATTGTTCTCTTTCTCCTGAAATCGATTCATGTATTAGCAGTTAATTTACCAGTTCGAGCTATTCAGAAGCAAGAAGAGATCAACCACCTTTTTAGAAACGTAAAAGATTTTTACTTCACATCCGTAAAAATTTTGTATAAAATACATTAGAAATAATGTTCTGTATTTTGAAATATAAGGACTATAGATTTTTGTGCTCTCTACCTTGCATCCGAAGGTATACTGTGGGAGACTGAGAAGCTCTACCCGGTGACAAATGCCCTAATCCTTCCTATTGATGCGACTAGAGCTCATAATTCATACGCCTGGGATTGTATGAAGTTAGGAAGTCTCCTCGCTTAAGGTGGAACTTTAGCTGGAGGCGGGCTCAACCAACGGTCATTGACAAAGTGCCTTTCCATTGAGGCATCTCGATTTTTTTCAGATCGATTTAAAATCAGCTGATCCGGAAGCGGCTTCAAAGCAGATGGAAAATGTCTTTGGCTTTGAGGAGAAGGACATAATAAAGGTTCCGTTTTTTTGCTGAAGTCGAAGTTTGATTATTTCGTAACGAGGTTTTCTTGCATCGAAAGAATCTTCTCTTTTCTAAGAATTCAAGACCAACAGAACCTAGAAGGCAGGGATTAGCGAAGATTAGAGTCGTCTGAACGTTTGGCAAATAAAAAGAGCTACATTTAAAGAATCTATTCGATGCCCAAATAATGGAACTTTTTGTCAATTCTTAGGCTAGCTCGTGCATTTCTAAAAGCACAATGCATTGGCGATTTTACCTTTTTTAATTTCAGTGCATTTATCTCAATGGGCTTTCCCGTATCAGCTATGCGAGTCAAATCAATTCTAGCTACTTGGAGTAACAGATAGAGACAATGAGCAGCCATTTTAAAAATAGATTCCGAATTGGACTACTCTCCATTCCCTTTGAATGGTAGGCATGATATGTAGCTGTATAGATTTCAAATTTCACTGTTTTTAGTTTTGCCTAGGTAAAGTTTTCACTTATCCTTGATTCGTGTATTAATTGCGGAAATTCTTATCCGATTAATTCAGGTTTCTGCAAAAACTGGCTATGGTATTGAAAAGTTAATGGAAGCAGTTTGTTTACGAATTCCTAGGTTTGTGTCTGATTTGATTGCAGTATTAAAGGAAATTGATAGCCAGATTCTACCAGGAGTTTCTCCACTTCACTAGCGAAGGAGTTCATTGCCATAGAGCGATAAGTATAAGTAGTTAAAATCGAAAGGACTTCTCTCGATTTCAACATACCGTCATTCTAAGCTGTTGCTATAGGTCAAAGATTGCTAGTAACTATGAAAGTCTAGAGAAATTTTCAACGTTAAGGCTGGAAAATTACCTGGTTGCTTAAATGTTATGTTTCAAAACATTGCAATAGATTGTTTTTTTGTCACATCTCGTTAACCGTGCGATTCGGTGTTAAGCGCCGGTGCTCAATATTTTTCAACATTCAGAATTTCCCAGAATCGCATCTTATTTGAAAAATAATGCAGATTGGTGAATAGACTGGCTTCTCCATTTAGTTTGCGTCATTTGATCAATTAATTCGGAATCAGTAGTCATTGAATGTAGATAAAGCCTAACTGTCATTGCTCTGTAGATTATTTTCTGTCACAGAAGTATTCTCAGTGGAAGTCTGTGCGATTCGGTGTTTTGCGCTGATTACGCGCAATGGCCCTTTCGGTGCTTATTTTTTTTCAACATTTAACACTTCCCAGAATCACATCTTATTTGGGAAGTAAAGCAGATTCGTCTATTGACAAAAAGGCTCGCCTCTATAGTTAGTTTTGCATCATTTATGGAGTCATTTGATTGATTAATTAGCTAATAAACTGATTCATTTATTTATTTTCTTAATTGATTGATTCTTTTATGCAGTTAGTCGTTCACGCACTCATTCATTTACCAATTATTTCACTCATTCATTAATTTATAGTTTAATTCGTTCACCCATCAACTATTGTGCGAACTTGTTTCAGCCCATCTGGACAAAGGAGTAAACCTCTAAAAGCTCTCCTCTTTGACTCTTGGTATGACCAGTATAGAGGCGTAATATGCCTTGTGGCGTTGCTTGATGGTGAAATCAAAAAAGGTATTCTTTTTCCTGCATTTTCCAGACTTATTGCAATTTAAGACAGAAAATATCAAAATCCGGTGTTGGAGCTCCATTCTCTTGAATTTCTTCAGGTGAATTTATTGATGTAAAAACAGTATTATTTATAAGCTGTCAGAGCGCATTGCCATTGGCTGGTTCGTTGGCTTCTCTAGTTGGCTTCTCTAGTTGGCTTCGATCATTCAGACACCCAAAGGCCACGTTTTTTATCAAAGTGAAAGTGTGACAGTCTTCCGGAACGGGTTGTGAAGTTTAGGATAAAAACATTTCACCGAAATTGTCCCCATAAATTTTCCATGTCTCTCATGTGAACCGTGCAAGATTTGAAACGGTAGATTTAAGGCAAGACTTCATGCAGTTTTGCCCAACGATTACAGCATCGCTGCACCAATCAGCACACTGATGAATTAATACTAATCAACTTCAAAAAAGTTTCTCATCTGGAATCCAAACTGCGGATGGGAAGTGATAATTATTTCATAGTGTCACCCTATTATTTTCAAGTGCGAGATAAGTTTACCAATTTTGAATTTAATGAAAAAATGCACCCCACCTTCTTCTCATCTTGACGCCTTTCCCCATTGAAACCCAGGGATCGGCCTTGTTCTCGCTCTCCATTCGCTACGATCGCTTGCTAGCACAGGGGTCATATATCTACCACATCCTCATCGACTTGCTTCCTCCAAGTTTTGTTCGATCTTTCGTCTTAATGAAAAAATGTTCGTCTGTTTTAGGTAGTCATATTTGCTCAGCTGCAACGAAAGAAACTTACGAAGTAATGGATATCGGTGTACTGAGCCCTGCCGAATTCTCCACAAAGCATTTGTAAGTGATGCACTCTGCCTGACACATGTAATTTTCATATTTCCGTAGCACATTTGAAATTGAATTTAACGCTTTCTCTTGAAGCATATTTTAGCATAATTAGATTTACCGACCATTTATTTTCCTTTTATCATGGTACAAAAATGTTATTTCTTTCATACTCTTGATAACTGATATTAATAGATTAGGAAACCCGGGTGCCTTATTTTCCTAGAACCATGGATGTTAGCTTTTATATGTAAATAAGCCTGCTTTATTTAAAAAAATTTTTGGTAGTTCCTTGGTCAAGATGACTTCACACGAGTAATTCGAGCATACTTCAAGTTACCGAACATTTTAACAGCAACTTCTCGTGCCAGCAAAACATATCTCAGGACTGAACTTCATGAAAATAAAAAGTAGTTTGTGGAGATTTTGCTTGGAAATTGTGCATGAGGCTAAGGTCTCATGCAGTCTTATATTCTGCGCTTTTTTTCTAGAGGAATGATCAAAGCCATCAGCGCACTTTTGGCCGTACTACTCTCAACGCCTAGCAATGAAAATATAGTATCGGCAGTTGATTTCATGGGTCCCTTTCTGCAGGTATTAGTGGTCATTACGTTTGACTTCTTATTTTCCTTTGTAGATTTGCTGGCCAAGTTGGATACATCGTGGCTGGAATTCGACAAACGCGAGACGCTTTGATTGGAGACACTTTTTACAAGCCAGAGAGACCAGTCCCTGCTCTTCCTGGTTTCAAAAGACCAAAACCGATGGTTAATCTTTTACATTTCAAAACTTACATGTCGTTGTATAGATTATATTTTGCTGTGTGATGCTAGTTAGTTTACTCCACGTTGCATTGTCCGCGTCATAATTTTGGACTATATCGTTGTCGACAGAGCTTTATCGGACATTTCTGGATATACTTTACCAAAGGCCCATATTACTATTATTTGTTTGATATTCCAGTGCACATTTTTCAATCACTGCTATGATAATTCCCTCTCAGGTTTTTGCTGGAATCTACCCAACGGACCAAGCGTCATACGTGGGTCTTAGAGCGGCAATAGATAAACTCACCCTTAATGATTCGAGCGTAACTGTTCATCCAGATAACAGGTAGGATTTGTTTAGTATAATCTTTCTCTTGCTTTATTCATTTTGAATTACTTTATCCTAATCCATGTACTCCAACCCAACGCCAATCATGCATTCCCAGAAATTTCAATCGATAGAATATCTTTTCTTTCCTCCTCCTTCCCAGATGTCTACAACATCGTTGTCTTCGAAGGATGCTTTGTCAGACTCAGACATTGACTGTCACATCATGAATGATTTTCTGTTTCCAGCAAGCTGGATCAACTCCACAACACTGTTACCCACATGTTTTGTCATTTTTTTTGCATAGAATATACGCTTTCTAGCTCTGACTCTTCTCCCATGTACCTTTTATGTACACGAATCTTCAAAATTCATGATCAACAAACGTGATCTTTTCTTTCTCCTCATAGCCTTTTTCTGTGTGCCTTTGTCAGGGCTGTATGCTATATGCTTCCAGGGTATTTACCATAACAAGCTAAAAAATGAGAATTTTGTTCCTTATCTTTTCAAGTCAGTTATGAAGGAATGAAAAATCGAACTTCTCAGTTTTTCAATGCTAAGGTCGTTGCTATTCTTCCTTATCTTGTGATCAAGTCAGGTTGTTATACAAAGGTAAATACATTCAATCACAAAGCAAGGAAATATCTTAATAAGGGTTTTTTAATGAAACAATGCAAGAAATGAGAATGTTGGAAGATAGCCATTAAGCCAGATTCTTCCATACAACCGTCTCCAATCTTACACCTTACGTTTGGCAAAGCCGCCCATTTCCCCTCATTTCTAGACTTTTTCCTCTGGAACAGCTTCGTTAAATCTGTAATTTTCATGTTCCAGCTCAGTAGGCTATGACAGCTTGGATGACAACTTCTCTTTTCTACCTCTTATGGCTTCTGTAGTGGGCACCAGCGCTTCTTCTGAGAACCATCGAGTAATGAAGAATTGCTCGATCGGGTGTTTTTTACCAAATAATAGCTGATTTGAGTTATTTATTCACATGAAAAATTGACCAGACATGAAGTTGCATAAATTATTTCACGTGTTGAATGATTTCAAAAGGGATTCTTATAATTGGTGACGTAGTTTAGCTCTGCTCAGTAGCATTCGGCATGAGGGAAGCAAAGAGTTACAATTGTTGTCTAGGTGGCCAAGTGACCAAGGCTCGTCAAAGAAAATAAGCATGCCAATATGATCGATCGATTGTATTTCAGCGATTTCTTTCATTGCTTCGTAGCGCTGCACTGGGTCAAGGCTGGAGAATAGGATTCCTCGGTGTGTTACATATGGATGTATTCAGGCAACGGCTTGAGCAGGTTAGATTGATTGAAAGCATCGTACTCAGATTGAAAACCCTTTTTATTGCTTTCACGGGCTACTAACACTTCTCCCTTTTCCGTTAATGTATCATCACAATGGCATGTCATCACTAATTGTTCTTTTTGACAGGAGTATGGCATTCCTGTCATCGTCACTACACCCAATGTTCCATATCGAGGTAACCTTATCAAGCATGGCCTCTCATGTCTTTTTTTCTCTTCTTTATCTCATGATGACGTCATTCATTTCAATATAATTTTCTACCGTCGCAGGCAGCTGAGACTCTCGTAGTTTTTAGAAGATCCCAAATATTGCCTATTTTTAGGAAATCTTCGAAGGTTCACTGCACGCATGATGCATATAGTTTTTTTATCTGTTTATTTCAGTCATCTCAGAAATCGACAGTAGTTTAGAGAAGGACTTTTAATAGCTCCAGTTGTTCCTCAAGCAAACTATAAATTAATTGTATTATCATCATTATCATTATCATTATTGTTTAGTTCAACTCACCGCTGTAAAAGTGATGCATTTGATGAAACGTATTTTTCGATCTGTATTCCCCCATAGCCCTCAGTGATTCTTCAGATGGATTTCGCTAGAATGGATCAGAAAGAAATAGACCGAGAAGTGACCATCGTAGGATCTGCTCAAAGAATGTGTATTATTTCATTAACGCTGAATGCAGTAAGGTTTCTGTGTCTTATTTTATTTTACGAGGTTTATTTAATTTTACATTTATGCTTCTTCTAGCGCTTGTTAAAGGCAAACAGATAGTGCAAACAGAGATATTGACACCTTCAGAGGTACGTTGAGAATCAAATTAGTCCATTGATCTTTGGCCTTATCCTCGTGGCTGTGAATGCATTTGGAAGTCAGTTTCGACAAGGCTATGAAGCGCAGACGTAATTGCGATGGCTTTCTTATAGTTTTGCAGCACAATCAGTGCATTAATAATTACGCTGTTCTCCATCGTACACGATAATGCAATATTAAGTTAACTTGATTATTTTTACAAGCAGTTGCCTACCCAAAAGACAATAAGAATACGAATGCTTTTGCATGATTGGCCTTATGCCCGCAAAGAATTTTATCATTTGAAATTGAAAGCATTCTAGAGTATTGCTGTTTTTTTCAACAGTTTCCTGATGTTTCAAAAGTAGAGAAATTTTTGGAGCCGTACGTCATCGGTACAATCATATTCCCACAGGAGTACATGGGTAAAATCATGACTCTTTGCTTGGTAGGTGGATGAATTGCATTACGAATATGAAAATAACTGAAATTGCTTTAAACAGGTGGGTGTTGGCTAATTTAAGTATATGAAAGTTTTTGGGCCGGACGAAACTTAGATAAAAACTATGTTTATTTGCCTGTTTATATGATCCTCTACAGACTAATCAGTTGATCGACATTGATGATGTATAATAAGTGTTTATGGAAAGAATGATTTTTTTTAAATTTCTTTTTGATATGTAAACTAAACATACAAATACAGATCTCTCTAATAATAGGTAATTTGTATTCGGCTGCCCTAATCACAGGTATTTCTAGTATAAAAAAGATGAATGAATGAATAAAATACTAAAATGACGAATGGAAAAAAAATTTAATCTGAACAAGTAAAGGTTGAAAGAAGACTGTTAGTAGGATAGGAGGTCTGGGTTAGTCCAGGGTTTGTTGCGCATGCAGAATATGTAATATTTTGTGCGAATGATTATAGTTGATGATTTAGTAATGGTGTAGTTAGCATGTGCTTTGTCAATGGTTAGATCGCTACACATCTGAATGAACGAATCGCAAGATTGTCCAAAGATTCCAAGGGAACCTGTTGACAAGTTTACAAATTCAACGTGGCGGTATTTCGATGTTAGGTCATTCAGAAGGTAGCGATATTTGGTAAATTTCCTATTAGCGTTATTAGCAAGGTTTGTATCAAAGCCAACGCTCAATTCTAGAACATAGAGAGTATTAGAAGGAGTGGAGATGAGCATGTCAGGACGCAGGTCGTCACCAGCGACGAGAGAAGGGGAAAGATATTGTGGGAGGTCACATAGAAAGTACAGTGATTTAAAGATTGAAGTGGTGAGGCCAAGAAGTTTAGTGCAGAGTCATGTTTCTATGTAAATTGGCCCTCGCTGAGATAAGATCTGCAGCCTGCAACAACGTGGAGAAGAGACTCTGGCTGGAAGCAAAAGGAACAGTCAGACGTTTGGGAGAGATTCCACAGCTTGAGATTTTCCCGAGTCGCAAGTGTGTTGTTAAGGTACCTGATAGTGAAGTGAAAGTTGTTTAGGGTAGTTTACTTTGGGCAGACGACCAGAGAGAATTTACAGTTTTCAAAAAGTGATTCAGGGGGAAAGTAATGAGAAAGCCTTGAGAGGTTAAGTTAGATCGGAGTTTATCAGTATGGTTCTGACGCATTGCCTTTAAAACTTGCTTAGTGTTTCGGTATGTATCATGTTGTATGTTCATACCGAAACTAGTACTTCTCCACAGGGATTTTATTGCATCATTCGATGAAGATTTCAGGTTCGTACGCAGGACAGTTTTGACATTGTAGGAATTCTACAGAAGGAAGAAGGAGATTCTAACAAAATTGGTTTCGAGGGAGACTAATACCGCTGAGGGTGACGCTAATTGGAAGATGTAACCATTTTCTCACGAATCTTACCACAACGTTGTCGAGATTCTCGATGACCCATGTCTTGGAAAGATTAGCAACAGTTAGATGCCAGGACAGCTTAGAAAGAACGTAGCGTTGATAGAGGAGAAGTCTGTTTTTGGGAAGGATGCGTAACGAATCGATAGGTTTCAACATGTCGAGAAGAGATGATTCAAGGTGCATTTTGTGTTGATGGTTGCCCATTTCGAAATTGAGGAAGCGGCCGAGATATTTAAAGGATTCACTATTTTTAACTACTGGTAAAAGTTCGATGTTGATAAAAAGCTTAGGTTGAAATTGTAGAGAGCGGGAAGAAAATTTTATGATTCCAAAGGTGACGCATTTATCAACCCTTATAATTATGTTTGCCCATTGGCACCACTTGGTAAAACAGTTAAAAAGGAGTTGATTTTCGCACTCGTCAGTTGTAACGACCGCTGTGTAATCTGCGAATTGTGGAACCAATGGATAGGGTTAAAGAGACGATCAGTAATATCATGTGTAGAGACACCGAGTTATTTGTATTTCTCTTGCTTAATGACTTGAATAAATGTATTAAAGCACATGTTGTAAAGCAGGGGGCTGAGGCAATCCCCTTGAAGACGCCTCTTCCGACGGGAATAGCAGGGGAGGTAAAGTTATCAGTAATGATGGAAGTCTGAAAGTTTTCGTAAAGATTAGATATTAAAGTTTGTACAGAAAATGGTACATGATGATGATTGAGAACCTATTTGATGAGATTGTGGTGCACTTCTAAGGAAGCATTTTTCAGATCAATAAGAGTGATGACAATCGATAATAATAATAATAATGAGAGTAATTAAATTTTTTATATAGTGCCAAAATCTATTAGAAATATATTCCTTAGCGCTGTACAATACGCTGTATAGAATAGACAAGTTCTGGTTTTAATTATAGTTCAAAAGCAATAGAAAGTAAGAATATTTTTAATCTAGATTTAAAAATAGCGATGCTCTGCGATTTATGAATGTTATAAGGTAAGCGATATTGGAGCAGCTGGCACCGTTTGCATGTGGATCATGAATCGAAACATTAAAACGATTAGAAAATTTTGAAAATGTTGTCAGACCTAGCATTCCGGTACGCATCATTTTATTGCAATCAATAGGAAGATGTGCGCTCATCTCCATTAGTAGGAGCAAAGTGTATTTTCAGTTGCCATGGGTAGTTGAAGGGAAAGTAGCCCATCTCGCTACTGCCGGTCAAAGAAAAATTATTTCGAATTTCGGTGTTATGGGGATACGTGCTTCAAAGGGAACCTTTAGAAAATGGAGAAAGGCTAGAAAAGCAAGCTGCTTAGAATGTGTTTGTCGGTTTTTTCAAAGTCTTCAAACTTAAGTTAGGTTTTAGACGATTGAAAAGTTTGGTAGTCATATATGCTACGTGTAATGGTTTCTGAGGTATAGAAAAATAGAAAACGTCCTGAATTCGACTATTTTATGGAAATAGCTTATCTCATCATCCTCAAAAGAAAATCAAGCGAGAAAATTGGCTGTTAGAAAAGTAGAATGACATTTTTGCTTATCAACATCTGCATTAATGTTCTTTCTATGTTGAGCCATATGTCTTTACACCACAAATCGTATATGCTGTTTCATGACACTGTTTTTAGAACAAACGTGGCGAGCAGTTGCAATTAACGTACTTAGATGAGACAAGAGTAATGCTCAAGTATTCAATCCCGTTGAGCGAAATTGTCATCGATTTTTACGATCAGCTCAAGTCTGTATCGTCTGGATATGCAAGGTAAAGTGGTTGCTTCTCGCTTCAAAAAACTGCATTGAACTTTTAGGGTTTGTGAATAAGTTACATATATTCACTATTTGATAGATTTCAATTGCATGAATTTTCAATTTTTTTTATAGGCTAAACCATGTTTTGCTTTGGAAGCAACCAAAGTGGATTAACTATATTATATTTTTTCCAAAGCGAGCACCAAAATTTAGTTGACGGCTAGCTTCACAATTTTCAATTTTTGAAATGAAATGATAGCTCGAATCTTGATATGCCTTAAGAAGATTGGTCTTTTACTTCAAGTATGCCTTGTAGCTAGTGTAGATTTTAATTTAGTTACTTCAAATAATGAAGAATCACAAAGCAAATATTTGGTTTCCAACAAGTTTATTTTTGACTTTATGGTTGATTTTCTCATGATCTCATGAAGATTTAGGCGTAGTATAGTGCTATTTTTTGATATCTTCAATGTATGAAATTTCCATCTAAGTGGCTGCAGCAGTTCTCTCTGCCATTGCTGTAAAGGTCTTGTGTGGAATTTGTGTTGTTTTTATAGAGACAAAATGTGTGCTGATGTATAATTAGGTGTCTATCAACTGGGATCTGAGGGGAAGACGTTTTCCAATTTTTTTTGTTAAGTTTTGTCGTCTCCAATATGAAGCTTGGCTCCTTTTTGGGAGTTTGGACTGTTGAATATTATTTGGTTGTTTGAAAATTTGATTTTTATCAAACCTTATTGCATATTTATTTAACTCCTAATCTAATGTTTTTGACACATTTGCAGTTTTGATTACGAAGAGAGTGATTATCAGGAAACCAAAATTGCAAAGGTATTCATAACTTTTTGAAGTGTTTCCATTTTCCCCTTCATTCTTTCTTTATTTTTGGAGTTGTTTTAAATCACTGTTTCTTGAGTTATAGCATTACCATAAATCATAGCTTGGAAACTGCTCTACTCAAGCCATTCTGGGATCTGCCCCAATGAATCTGAGTGGGCCATGGAAGATCTCGGCAGAGCATAGAGTGGGCCTTACCTGCTCTTTTTAGTGCGTATGAAGTAAAGCCTATTTGTCAATGTTGCTTTTTATTCTCAAATTAATTAATCTAATGTATATGCTATATGCAAGACCAATTTAGTATGTTGCAGCATTATTCCCTGTGCATTTTTCAAGGAAAGTCTGTTTGTCTCTTCAAGCTAGAAATATTGCTAAATGGAAAATCAGTAGACGCACTGAGCAGCATAGCTCACGAGACGCAATTAAAGACAATTGGTAAAACTTTTTGTGAAAAATTGAAGGATGTCATACCTAGGTATGTGTTTATGAGTGATGGGTTATACCCAGGCCTTGCACACAAGTGCCTGCCATAGAAGATGCTTCTGAATAGCTTCGTCACTATTGTGCTTCTCTTTCATGCAGAAAACTACCTTTTGACAGTTTTAGTTGTTCTCTGTTAGTTTGTTAGAATTTTTTAGTCTCTGCTCGGGTTCACTTGCTGAAGATACCGTTGTTCAAACTAAAGGGCGTATGTCGTGTTTGGAAAACTACTAACAGTACTGTGTGCATGTAAACATCAATATATCATACAATATTTATTTTTCAATTGGGAAGCAGTAGTTGGTTTCATGACCTTGCTGTATACATTATGATGATTCGATTTGGAGGACCAATGCTGTACAAGCATTTTTCTTGTTCTTCTCAATTTGATTATATGATGAATCTTAATTTTCCTTCCATGCTTAGACAACTATATGAAGTAGTCATACAAGCTGCAATCAGAGGCAAAGTCGTGGCTAGAGAATCGTACGTAGCTGAAAAGTCTCATTAATTCCCTTTTACTGTGTGTTTTATCCATCCCCTTCTATTTCCAAGTGTTTGCTTTGATTATCCCACGTTAACCTTCATTTTCATGCTTACTGAGAATATTAAAACTTAACCTATTATCCGGTATGTTCTGACATTTTGAGAGAAACATTGCACCTATGCTGTGATGGAAATTGTGCAAGGCAATGGTACAATCAACTTCTGGACCGTATACTTGCATTTGTAGTTTTATTTTGTATAGTTTTGCCTTCAACCTCTTCATTAATTTACCGATTTCACTTACCGTTTGAGGTTCGTAATACACCTTCTATTTAATCTTTTTATGACATTGAATTATAACTGCCTTTTTTGCTTTATCATAAGTAATTTCTGATTCTGTTGTTGTGCAGAGTAAAACCACTAAGGAAGGATGTAACAGCAAAATGCGTACGTATTTCATGTTCATGCCTCATAAACAAATCAATTGTATAAATCATTTCACATATATATTTCAATAAAATTCAATCCTTGATTCAAAATGTTCTTCCTTTTTTAACAGTATTGTTGAATTATCTTTCTTTTTAACCATAGGCAACTATTAGATTTGCTGTGTTGCTAAGATGTAGTTTTATTAAATAACCCACAAGGTGGGATGAAAAATTAGTACTATTAAGTTGTTTTATGATTGTAAACATCCAACCTGGATTTCTGCTGTTTTTTGCAGTATGGTGGTGATATTACCCGAAAAAGAAAGCTTTTGGATAAACAGAAAGAAGGAAAGAAGAAGTTGAAGAAAATTGGAAATGTTGAACTACCACATGAAGCATTTTTGACTTTAATGAAAAGGTAGCATTAGCTGAATGAAACATTTTTAGATAAAATTTAGATAATTGTAAATTCTTCTACAACATATTCACCATTCTGCGGTTTTTATGGGTTCACTCTCTTAGCGTAGCATTTTTTGCACCAGAGCAAGATTTCTGAAAACTATACAGGCCTCCGATTTTCGAGTACCATCAAGGAAATTCCAAATAAATGTCCAAATCTGATTGTAGCTTGCCAGTTAAAAAGCTAAAGAAATCTGTTAATATCCTTGCAATGAAAATAACGCTATATGGAAAATAATCAAGTGATAGCCTTAACATCCTTATAATCAAAATGATTGCCACAAAACTGACAGCGTCTGGGTAATATGGAGATAGGGTTTCTCTTTCTTCAGATTCAAATCCTAGATTGTGAAACTTAATAATATCACTGTCAATTTTCATGAAGGTGGTCCTGTTATTCAACTGTTACAAAATTGCTATAAATGAGAATTTTCGGCCAAAAGTTAGACCTTAATTGCTAGATTAAAATCTGTTGCTTCCAAATGTGGTCATTAAAATATAGATAGCAAAAAGGTTAGCCTTTTTATATCACTTGGAATAACCTTATCAAAATAATTTTGTTCAAAAACTAGTGATTCTTAAACGGGAGTTTTACGGCAAGTTAGCCCTATCTTTTTGACCAAATTAATTGGAACAAAAACTGCCAATTTGGGCAAAATCACAATAGAAACAGAATAGTGAAGGGGTCAGCATTGAATTGGAATAAAAAAAATGTATAATGTCTCGCAATACAATACAAGGTTGAAAGACCTGCTTTGATTTGATTAGATTTAAACACATAGAAGTGAAAATCTGTATTAGAAAATTTCAAATTGAACTCATTCGTCTTGAGCCAAAGATTACAATAATATATTTTTGATTAGATTAAATCATAACATACTGTAGCAGCAAATTAACAAAACTTACATAGCCAGGAATTCTAGTAATAGCTACCTACATAACTCTAATAACAGATGAGTCCCACCTTGATTTCATTCGCCTGAGCTATTGGGCTATTAAAATATCATTGCCATTCAGTGGGGGAGGAAAGGGGAATAGAGGCAAGGATACTATGGTATTGCAAACTAATTTTATTACCACAGGTTTTTCAGTGAGAAGAAAGCACAGCATAACATTGCATCCAGAATTTCTGTATCAGTAAACAAAAAGAGAGTCCTGTGCCATGAACTAAAGAACAGCAGACTAAGATGTGAAAATACCAACTTGTAAAGGCTTTAAGGCTATAAGGTGCTTTCCAAGTCCTTGTGAAGTTTACTGGTCCAGCTTCCACCAGAAGCCATTAACTTATGGATGGAAAAACAGCGATGCACCAGCTGAATGTGGATTTGAACAGCAGATCTTCAGTTAAGGTGAATATCTTGTCCACTACACCATCACATCTCAATGGTAAAGGTACGTTCCAAAATTCTAGAAGGGATGGAAAAATGATGTTAGGTTCCTATATTCTTTAATGCATCATTGAAATTCACCATCTAAAAAGGAAACTCTAGGTGGTACTTTTCTTCATATGAGTAACGCATCATAATGAAGTTGATGAATATGCTGTACAAGCAACATACTACCAATCATTGCACAGCGATTTTTGAGTTTTCTGCTTCTTTCAGATTCCCATTGAAGGAGTGAAGGATTTCTATAGCTTCTTCCAAGCATAAGCTGTTTCTCATCATGAATTCCTGCAAGGTAAGGTGTTCCAGTTTATTGACACAGTTTCATTCAAATGCACTAATTTTTGCTTACAGTTGCTGAGTATTTTCCATTCTAAATCTTTCCTCTCACAAACCTCTTCTTTGTGATCCTCTCAACATTCATAGGGAAATTGATATAGTCAAAAACAAAAGATCTGAAAATAACTTGATAAAGTTACTTAATGGAGCAATGTTTCCTTTCTTAAGGTCAAATCCATGGTCGTTTTTACCAATAATCTCTGATGATGCCAGGCTGAAACTTTGAAACTAAGGCAACAAATTCCCAAACCTGTACCAGATTATAGAGCAGGATTTAAATAAACCTTAAACTTGTTAAATTAAGATCTTCCATTAACATCATATTGTTCATAGATTTTCAGTTTCTTCTTGGGCATTAATTAATGGCAACATGCAGAAACTTTATTCTACCTTCACTCTTTCCTCTATCAGAATGCTCCTGAGTTTTGCTTTTCCTTCAGCACTTTTGAGATAACTGATGAAGTAGTCACTCTTGCTATCCACTGTCATTTCTGTATGAAAAATGAGCAGTTGCAAAATAACACAACATTAAATATACAAGCATTATGCAACAAAATAATAAAAGTCATCTAATCCGATTTTTGGCAAAAATTTAAACAACCATTATGTCTTCTGATCTGTTGTCTGTTGCTCTCTTTTTCGACAAAATCTTCAAGCAAATGCACTGGAATGGAATGACACTTAAAAATATGTCTTCAGAAGTCGGGCAGAGCATTGAAAAATGGGGCAAGAGTAAACACTTAAAAGCAGCATTAAGAATGACCACTTTTACTGTAAATGCAAGGTTAAACTGCAGTTATCAAGTTATATGCACCAGTCAACTAAAAAAAGCAACTTAGAAGCAATGCACTTTCAAACTCACTTACCTTTACACAAAGTACCATGTGGTTTAGCAGAGTTACGCAAATCTTGTCTCCAGCTTCCCTTTTTCTTGCCTAGAAAAAAATCAAAATTTATGAAAAACAAGAAAAGAAAATGGTTACAGTGGTGATACATTGTGCAAAATGCTCAAACTCATGACATACGCATATTGAATTCATATCCAGCTATGTTGCATGTGCAAAAGAGCAGCACAAATGACATGTTAACGCTGTTCTTGGCAAACCACTTAGAAGAGGAGCAAATTTACTGATTTAATTCATCCATAAAACGAGGATACATTACATTTCCTGATGTCTTTTGCATCTAGATTTGAAGATCTGACTGGTTGCGTAAGAACAGTTATATCCTTGCCTGGAAAGAAAAAGCATGCTCAGAAGAGGTACCTAAAAATGCTCTCAAGAAAATTTTGTCAGAAGGAATTTGGTGACGACCATCATAAGGTAGATTTTTGGATATAAGATACTATCATGTTTATGAAGCACTGTTCAGATCCTTTCTCTATACATGTGACCACAACTTGTGATCTCTATACCTTGAAAAAGGAATTCTATTCACTCTAGGTAACGTTTTGGCTGAGGGTGGATTAAAAAAATGACCATCTGGTCAATAGGCAAGAGCCTTACAATGGAGGAAGTCTAAAACCTTAAAGGAGAAATCAAACATATTTAAGAGTTCTGGCAGTGAACTTTCAGCCATTCAATTCAAAGAGGGTCCTATTTGATATATCATGGTAATCAAAGGTAAATAAAAATGCTATAGACAAACCTTTAGCATTAGCTTGAATCATCTGACGAAATTCAAACCTTACATTTGTATCTGCTAAAAGCTTCAGGTACCTGCATTTCATGCTTTGCCAAGGATGCTTGGTTACCTATAAAATGAAGAGCAAATAGTGTATATTCATCTAAAAATTTAATTTAAGAAAAACAAAACTGACTGGCTATTTGGAGCAAAGCAGGAGCTATGACAATAATTCCAAACAGACTTACTGAATTAATGAATAAAGAATGTTTCATTCACAGAATTGATTTTTTATCACCGATGCAATGCAGAAACCTCCACGTTGGTGTCCTTGGATATTGACCGCCGAAAGTGATCTCAATTCGTTCTTTGTCTGTTCGTAACCGATCCTGCAACCACTTTCCCTCAA
Organism: Pseudorhiza aurosa; assembly: GCA_964026355.1. Lineage (NCBI taxonomy): Eukaryota > Metazoa > Cnidaria > Scyphozoa > Rhizostomeae > Lychnorhizidae > Pseudorhiza > Pseudorhiza aurosa. The sequence goes on along the minus strand of OZ032114.1, from coordinate 10,147,732 downwards.
ACACATTTGAAGGAAAGACTAAATGCAGAACCAACGCAATGCTGTCTTTTCACTCTACTTAAGAACTAAATTTGACTTCACAGGTGCCTCATTTGACACTTCTTTGGCTCATCCTTTCCTCTGTAGGGCCATAAGTTTATATTCATGCATACAAATGAGAGGCAAAATATAGAAAAAACCTTGTCTCTTTCCATGTTTCTATAAAGTGCATTGCCCTTGATACTAAACTGGCCATTTTCTTTGCTGTGTTTTTTCACATAATCCATAATGGCTTTGTCTTCAACAACTGTGTACGCAACCCTCCTAGAATTAATGGATATAAGCATTGGAAGGCAGATACAGTTGAAGTAAATTAAAATCAAAGAAGCTAGCAGACATGGAGAGTATGGCTGCCAACAGGATGGATCCTAAATGGAAAACTTTCAAACTGCAAAACTAATTGTCAAGAAACATAAAAGGAAGATGAATTTTTCATGACAAAGCAACCTAGACTCAATGTTTCATTTAGAGTTAATTCTGTTGACAATTTTCGTTCAATATTTTACTATTATAACTCGAATGGTTGTAAATACTTTTACATTTCTGGTCCCCATTTGCCACTTATGAATATATGTCTGATGACAAAATGGAAGGGACCAGCAAAACTGCTGACTTATACCGTTTTAGAGAGTAGACCTTTTTAAACCTCCGGTATCATTAGCATATGCTATATTGATATCCTACATCGGTTAGATATTTTGGTTGCCCCTCGAAATAGTAAGCATGTGATCACATAATGGAGCATTGGAAATCACTTCTACCTTCCATTTTCAAAAGATAAATACACCAACACACATACCCATTTGATGTTGGCTTCATCTTTGCTGTCGAAGACCTGTCAATGAGTGAAATAGATAAAAATATCAACATGTAGCCACAAACCTGACCAAACCGTCTCAGTTAATCATTCGAGCTCTGGGAAGAACAGGACAGCATAGGTCAGTAGGAAAAACAACTTACAACAAAGGTTTAATTAGCGTAACCAGTTGCAGCCAGACTCCTAAGGAGTGGCACATAGATGCAACAATATTAGATGGAACCTTGTGTCTATATTAGATCAAACATTAGCAAGACATATTATACACTACCTTCTTTCCCAACGCTACTTTTCATAGAAATTAATTAGGCCTTGCTGTGTAAAGCTGTGATTCAGTAACGACCTTGAAATGCGCGGTATACGGAGACCTCGTTTTCATGCGAACTAGTAAACACGATTAACGGCTAGTTTTCTGGGTATTTCTTAGTTAGGCTGATATTCAATGCAACGAAAATGCAAAGAAGTTCTCTGTGCTGGAAAATGCTGGCACAATCAAAGTTTTGACATGCCAGGTTGAAAAATTTCGCATTTGAAAGTTTTTCTTCTCGCACTCGTCAAGATGGAAGCTTTTGGGACATACCACTCTTTATGCCAAAACTGTAATTTGAATTGACACCAATGCATAGATACATACATTTAGATAGTGCCTGAAAGGTTTTAAACGTATAGGTAATTCTAAAAGGCTGCAGTATTTTGAAAGGCATTACCTGAAGATTTGAAAATATTCTATCCAAATTAGGTACCAAATGTTAAGGTAATTAAAGTCACATGGGAGGATACCAGGAAGAATTCTGAGAACAGGATGCATAGATACTTGGGACATGTGGCATGACAAAAATGATTTAAATGAGATTTACTATTATAAGAAAAGGCCAATGAGAAAAAGGGAGCAGATATGGTTTGAAATACCATAAATATAGCATTAAGGATGTAGGTGGAGAACATTGCCAAATTGGAACATTGACAGATGTCATGATTGCTAGCAAAGCTGGAATACCAGAAAAATACACAGAAAATAATGAAAACATTTAACATCTAAATACTGTTGATAATATGACCATCTATAGTCAATAATACCTGGTACATTTCAATCAAGAGTTACCAACCATAAATATGGCAGCAGAAGAGCAAAACAGCAATTTAGGGTTCAAAATATGGGTAAAGTAAGGTATGTTTGGAAATGTCATATGCTAACACAATATAAACCTTGCAGTGCCTTCCTGGTATAGCTTGATAATAAAATCAGTTGATGATGAAAGGCTGGTTTAACAACTTTAAATAGCAATTCTAAATGGTGGTATAAGATTGTATCTTCAATAGGCTGAAGATACCAAGTAATACCCTCACTCTCTGCCAATTATCAGAACATAAGAACATATAGACATATGGAACTTTTTCTGACATTCAAGATATACCTTTATATTCATCCATTTCGTCTTTATGTCAAGGTACTTTACAGAATTGTGTGATGGGTGAGAATCAAAGAAGACTTTTATTGGCCCCTAATATACACCATTGAAGTTTGCAAGAAATTATTTCATGTGTCAGCATTTTATAGATTGATAAGAACGACAAGAGATAAAATAGTACCAAGTAATAATGGGCAAATCAACAGCATTATGCAACTGTTCAGACAGCTGCTGTTTGATCTAAATGGTTGTTTTTGAGAGATTTGAACCTGATCTTATACTTCTGAATTAAATTCCATTAAGCAACCCTAGAAGACAGTGAGAAGGGCAAATACGCCATAGAGCAAGGCACATGGATATGCGACTAACAACTGCTGTGAGTCCATTGCAAGTACAGTGACAAAGAGTTTAGAGGCTGACCAGCTGCACCAAAGTATCACTATCGTTGTGAGAATAGTACCAAGGCTTCCCCTAAAAGAAAAATGAATGTTTATTCAGGGGCCATTGGGCAAAGCTGCAATAGAAAGATACCTACCTATTATCCATTGTAGAGTAAGACATGTTTTGTAAGGAATAGCTATAACCAAACCATTATGATAATGACACTATGTAATCAAATGTAAACCTGGTAATCTAATTCACATTTGAAATATACTTAGCGTGACTGTTCAAGTTATCAAGGTAAAAATTGTACCCTTATCTCTCTTTAGGCAAATATAAACTAATGATGCAAATATGATGCTGTCTGGTTCACCTATGCCAGTATTACTCCTTCACTTTAAAAAAGGACAGCAATCTTACAATGGCTGTCATATATTTATGACAGATTTCTGTTTCAAGTCCTTTTTCTCCAGTGATCTTACATCTAGCTGTTCACCCACCTTTTTATTAGTACCTCACATAGACAGAGAAGTAACAACTATAAGCAGGTGCTATAGCACCTTGCTTTATACTTTGTAGCACCTATATCAGTTAAGACTAACATACATTAACCTAGGAATGTTTTTCAAATGGTGCACGCTTACATGTACAAAAAACACAATAACTATGTTTCAACACTCTCAACCTAATAATTTCAAGGTCATCAAGATTTTAATTTTTCTTACGGATGTCAATAAAGATGACTCACTGCAAAGTCAGCAATACAGACAACCCAGAGAGCAAGACCATTGGTAAAAGACAGTAACCAAGAACACTGACAACACAGCTCAAGGTGACACCAGTCATGCTCATCAGATTCAGCACAGCATACATGGATAAGCAGCCAAGCACTCCCAAACCATAAATGTAGCCAAAGCCATGAACTTTGCCCGACTGTTGCATGAAAGAAAAAAGATATATGCCACAATGCCAAACATATGAAGATCATTTTTATTCATTTCGAAAAGAATGGTCGGACAATCAATAGACTAAACTATTATGCGTTCATTGGTCCGGCATGGGTTGATTTGAAATATATATTTATGTATAAACATATGCTAAATGTCGATTTTGAGATTATCTATTCAAATATAAAAATATAATTAAGGTCTCGTCACAATATCATTGCATATTTGCTGTATGGAATTAGCTTCAATTACATGCTAATTGTCATTGCATGATGCATAATGGATCTTTCTAATATACAATGACTGAAACAGATCTAACTGAAACAGATCTAAGTAGTGGCAATAACTTACCAAAAGGAGAAAGGCTCCAAAGGCAATGCAAAATACAAATGGGCCAGCAAGGTCTGTGTCATCCATGATATTTGGGTCTGTTTGTTGCAATGGATGTAAGACCGACATTGTCTAGAAGAATGCAAAGATAAATGTCCAAATCAAGGGCATGTAGACTACTTAAAACTGAAGTAATCACGGTAACCCTGCCTCTGACGGACATAAGTCAAGGATGCTTAGAACTAATCCTAAGCCTGGAAAAGGCTGAGGGTGGGATATAGGAAGAGCATCTGGTAGTAAAAACTCATCATCAATTTGATTGAAATGACTGAACAAGAACTTTAATGGATTCATTGATCAACACATAGAGGAGAATTCATTGGGAAAGCAAAAGAAGAAAGATTTAAACAAAATTCAGGCTATATTCTTACAAAAAACATATCTATATGCATCAGAAGTTTGGGGAAAGGGACAGGAAACAGTGCATATTAATGACAATAATGAGCTACTCAATTGACCAAAAATGCATTTGGATCAGCCATCAGGGAAGACACAAAGATAATAACCAATATTTTCAACAAAATTTTAAAATGTCACAAATAATAGAATGAATAGTCAACTATTATTGCAGATCTATACTTTCTTTTAGGTTGCTTTTAATCAAACAAACAATTAATCTGCAAATGAAAACAAACATCAGCTATTGACAATAACCACCTTTTGAGTAATGTGCTCGAAGTTTATGCCAAGCTCTGAAAAAGGGAAAAAGAATTATTCAAAGTTATGGCATGAGAAAATTGTTGGATACGCTGAGCCTTTTGACATTTTTTTTCGCCAAAAATATCTAATAGCATAATCAAGCATTGGTTAATTGCTTTACAAAAATGGCCAGCAAATCATAGTTTGGAGCATTGAAACTGCAAAATAAAATTTTTAGTGCATAAATAAATGTTCAAAAGTAAAGGCTATCTAATTTTTGAGAATATAATTGTTAAAAGCACAGAAATACAGACCTTCAAGTAGTGGTGGCTCATCCTCAAAACTTGCATAGTCTCCACTACCACCTTGCCTCATCTGTTCATTGAATCCATAAGTGGTAGGTTGTGGGTTCATTATATTTTGTGGTTGGTTTCCATAACCTGGTGCACCATTGTATGTCTGCTCATAATCGCCATAATATTCTCCATAGTTAGCACTCTGGTCTTGGGGGTAACTGAAACCCCCACCATCTTGTGAATATGAATATCCTGAATCATAGAAATCTATCTGCTGACTTCCAGCCATACTTGAAGAAACAATAATTCCAATTATGCAGTCCAAAAATACTTCTTCGGGCTTTCATGCAATACGCATAATACTATCAGACAATGTATAGGAAAGCTCGAATTCTGGGAGTGGAGTTCAAACTCACTCACTGGCCTAGATTTGGCCTATCTGTCACTTTCCATTCGCAAAGATATATCAACTATTAATTCCGCTTTTACAGTGGTAGGCAGAAAAAATGTATTAGTTCCAGAGTGTCTTCAGAAATTCCTGCAAAGGATCAGGCAGTGTGGTATAAAATGCTATCCTTGTTACCTTGATTATTATCCTGCCCTGTGGGCTACTTCTCGGGCCACGTACGCTTGATTTGTTCGGTTGGAACATGGAAATGAGGCTATGGGTTCTTCGCATTTTGTGACTACACTGAGACCAACTTTGTGACCATACCGATCTAAATGTGGGTATTTTGGCCCTCATGAAAAAACTCACATCACTAATTCGGTCAAAATCTTTTCAAAGGGTTATGTTTAAAGAAAAATCTGTATAAGACAAATAATCTGAAGCATCCTGTCTGCACTTGTGCTAAATATACCAATTTTTCCCTTAAATCCCAAAAATAATAGAAGGCACTCCAAGAAGCTTGTCGTTTCATCCTATATTTACAGAAGGTGGCCTGTTAATTTCGCCCAGTAGTGTATCTTTCATGGCCTTAGTTTCAAGCCTTTAGTGTGTTTTTAAGGTTTGATTCTTACGATGGTAATATATTTTCTGTGATTTTCTAAATTTTCAACTGCATTCTTAATTGCAAATCTCAACTTTCTAATCCTTCGTTACAAAAGTCCGGAGAGGTTTGCAAAAAGAAGCCTTCTTTAATTTTCATTGACTTGCAGAATTTGGAGAAACAGGTACATTGTTAGATAACATCATACAGCTGATTGATAAGTGCCATGTGAAATTCAATTCTGTCATATTTACACAAAATCATGATCCAATGCCATTATCTGTCTTAAGAAAGCATGTTGAAGAGGAAATTGATTATAGCGCAGAAGAATGGAGTCTGGTGAGCCCAACAATTGAAAAACTTTAAAGTAAACAACATTACTTCATCACAAAAGGTGCGTTTTAATGCATTTTGGAGGACAAACATAAATGGGATATTGCTGAAGTATAAGACAGACATTGGTTGAGACTGGTTCGACAACGAACATGTGCTGTGAATAAATGGTAAGAGTGGCAGTAGTCAATGACTTGCAACTAACATTACCTAGCGATGCTAATGCCAAATGGAAAAGGATGCAGTCCAGGAAACCATCAAACATGCCTTTCAAACAGTGGCATCAACAGATGACGTTCTCTATAGGACTTAATGACAAATGAGCATTTCATCATGAAAAGAGGAAAGGAAAATGGGGAAATGATAAATGGGAAAGGAAAAATGGGAAATGAAATATGGGAAAGGCCCAATCATAGTTTAAGATATTTGCTTAAGCTATCATTCTTGCTATCATTATTTTTTTCTATTCATCATTTTAGTATTTCATTCATTCATTTATTTCTTTATACTAGAAATACCTGTAATTAGGTCAGCCGAATACAAATTACCTATTATTAGAGATTTGTATTTGCATGTTTAGTTTATATATCAAAATGAAGTTTTAAAAGAAAAAAACCATTGAAATCATCATTATAGCTCCGTGGAAATACGTAGATTTTCCTGTCGCCTTCAGCTTCAGATTATAGGTGAGGCATAGATTAGACAATGGTGTAACGGTCAAGCATGCGGACTCATAACGCAGGGGTTATCAGTTGGATTCCTCCATGTGTCACAATAAAAACGCCATTGGTGTGGAAGACAACGGGAAACTACCTCATAAAGTCTACTCACCAAGAAAAAATCGGAGCCCTGTCTGGTTTCTGCTATGCTCGAAATCGAGTATGCAACGCAGTTTTTATAGATTAGATATCGCAGTTATTGTATGCAATTGCTAGTTTAATACATTTCACGTCTACAACATCACATATGTATCATCATTTATTCATATCATTGCTTTCACACTACCAGCTTTTCATGGCCATCTTTGAATCCATGTTTAAAACTGTTTGGAAAGATGCATGTTTAGCGGAAGAACCTGGTAGTCCTAAATTCACAGGCACGTCACCCTTGAAGATCTATCAGAATTCAAAAGCGATTACGCATTTACCATTAAATTATCAAACGTGAGTGTAGTATTGTCTTATATCCCTCGTTGTTTACATCATCTAACTTAGACTTATTTCCCATTAACTTTCTTCCGCCTCTTTCTACTATGACTCATCATTATTCATCGTCATCAATCAGCCTTAGTCACTTCACTGCTGAATCAGGAAGAGGCGACTGGAGTTCTCCGGGCATTGCCTTTGAAGCGAGAATCAGCCGGTGGGAAAGCTAATGCTCTGGCAATCCTCAAACCCACTGAAGAAGGGACAAGGCCGAAGATACACACAGATCAAACAGATTGCTGCAGATCTGCCACATCTAATTCTCGAAGAAATAAACACGTATTGACAAAACAGAGACCCATGGAAAGAGACCGTGTGCAAAGCGAAGAACACAATGACTCCAGCAACACCAGCTGACTAATGATGATGATGATGCTGGACGTAGGCCTATCCTTGACATCTCCATTCAAGACAATGTAGGCCTCTTCACGACTTCTCTATTCAAGACTATGATTCAACCAAGCCAAATCCGGTCCACCATATGTTAGTAATAGCTTTCATACGAACGACAAGATTATTTTGGAGGGTATGAGAATCAAAATGAACTTCTACTCAGAGACGACACAGAAACAAACTACCAAAAGCATTCTACTCTTTTTGTGTATGCCTAGGTAGTGCATAATTGCAGTAAAACAAACCATTAGAATGATGATGGATAAAATGTCACTGAGGAAGAAAAATTGAATTTTTCTTAAACTTAAGTAGAACTGTGCATACATATATTAAATATTTCTAAGATAAATAATGGGGAAATTCGTTGTGGAATATTTCATAATCTGGCATTCAGAAAGATAGTTCAGTGATGTTGAATCTATGGTAATTGCACAGAGTTCTTCTTAACTTCAAATCAATCGCTTGCTAATCAAACTTCAGTTATATGCACTTGACATTCATACTTGTTTCGCGAGACACACTTCTGCTTCAATTTTTGGTAAAATCAAATATGAGAAGGGCATCAGTCCATAATCGATGGAATAAAACAGCCTAGAAAGAATGCTTGAAATGGAACCCACTCATGATACTCCTCGCAGCCTTTGCAATGAAATTAAAGGAAAAAGTGCTTTCGACATACGCCTTGAGGAAATTCTTTGCTTCATGCCTTTACTGTGTATCGCTTCCAATTTTCATCCTAGTTCAATTTTTATCCCATTCGGATCAAATTCGCTCATTAAATATTAGTTCTAAAACCTATTTAAAAACGGACTGTTACATTCCAATGTCAAAACATTTTCATACAGTTACCACGTTGTCAACAACTCTGTACTCACTCATAACAGAAATGAACTAAGCATCGAAGAGTTTCGACTTAGAGAGCTTTATCATAAAATCGAGGAAGCCTGCCCTGTTTTCTACTTTGTTTTTCTTCGACTCTTGATCCAAGGCAGCTCGTTCTGATCTTGCATTTCGTGGCAACGGGGTCACCTTTGTGAGCACCATTGCTAACTTCTGCAATGCTTTATCTTTCAAATCCTCGTTACTTGCACTGGTCTGTTGAAATATTGGTTACTCGATATCATACGCATTCATAATAGATGCAAAATTTTGTTAAGAAATTACTGTAAGGTAGGAGCGTGGCAACTGCACTCTTCGAAACCTCGCAAAAAGGAGGCTGCAAAGAGCCGTTTGTCTCGTTGAAGCTTGCACGTCTCTGTGCATACAGGAAACTTGTCCTTAGATAGTCCGACATTAGGTTTAATCAGATCGATAGTCTGTTATCAGTCTTGTAGGGAATGTCTCATATGGCTTAATATTTTGAATCGATGGGAGATCTATCGATAAGAAGAAAATAGGTGTAAAATGACTGTGTGTCTCAGAGCATAGAGAAGTGCTTTACAAAAGTTTTTGCGGAACGAGGCTATGTCTAGGTATCCTGGCGTAGCTCCTATTACCAAAACAAGATATCGCTGATTTCCCATTTATTAAAGAGCAAGCCTACACTATAAAGTACAGTTTATCGGCAGAATTCAGAGTTGAGACAGATTGGAGAATTATCCCATTATCATCCCAATGAAAGGATGACATGCTATAGCAAGGACACTGCAAGATATGATATATAATCTGCTACAGGAGAATAGTTTTAAGAGCATACATAAGGCAAGCAGTTGACTGTGTGACTACCCTGACTGCGGGTCAACTCTATGGTGCCATATCTAAAACCAGGTCGACTACAATCGTGACTCACTACACAGAACCAAATCTTTTTAGCACCAGTGCTGTGCATAGCTTAGGTAGCAGAGTATATGTTGTGTTAGCAAAATTCCAATGCCTTGCGAAGTCGTTTTTGAATCGTACCAGAGGATAAAAGAAAGGAAAAAGCATCGCATACCTTTAGAAATGTGAATATAGCTACTTGTAACGTCTTACGCTTCCCCTGCAATACAAATGCAGATAATTACCAAAATGCGAGTAGACTAGGCACATCACAGAATCGATTTATTAGGGACAGACCATAATTTTGGCTACAAGCAAATCACACACAACGCATATGAACAATTCAGCTTGGGTCTTGATAGATCCATTATATCATGAGCAATCTTTCCTGAATTACATGCACACTGTCAATAACACTAATTATGTGTATTTAAATGAAGATGCCAACCGCACGCACCCTGTCTAAAGACTCGAATGCTCTAACAGGATCGTCCAGGTTTTTCAGGATAATCTCTCTGTCATCGTTGGTGATGACTGGTTCCTGCAAAAATCAATGTTAGATTTTAACAGAAAACTTTGCCGACTTAATCACAAAAAGGGACGCCTATCCTACACTAACAATAAATTTTTCATGGAAAGCTCATGCTTTTGCAACAATTACGGGCCATTTTGTTGGCTCACATTTTGAGAAGTGGAATAGCGGGACCAACAATTGAACCAGTCATATGCGGGAACATCTACATGCATTCTGAACGTTTTATGCTCCATGTGGGATAGAGTCAAGACAGAGGCAACTTATATCGAACATATGAAGAGTTCAAACGACGATGCTGTATACAATAAATGATTTCTTACGAACCATAAGCATTCTTTGGATTCTTAAAGTTGACCCTCTCAAGAAAAAACTGCTTATATCAAGGCAAATTTTCTCTGCAGAGCGTTGACAATTTCAGTTCTATGATTCTTTTATCGAACTGTTCCAATACTTTTTGAACGTAAGTTCAGTTCGAGTTTCACATATAAATGCTTTGATGCAGGGCTTATAGAATACGAACAGGTCTGAATAATGTACAAAAGACTTTTTCAAAATGAGCTCGATCTATAGAAAGAAAAAAAACGCTAGTATACTGTAGATGTCTTGGAATTTTCTTAACGCTATTTAGAAATCAAATGTCTGCAATGCACTTGGATGCGAGCTAGTCAATCTGGTATAACAAAGCAATGAAATAAAATGGTGTCCTTACCTCCAGCTGTTCTAACCAATTCCATAACAAACAACAAAGTAAGTTAACATTTGTTTCCTCGGACAACAACTGCCAGGTGGCTTCCGTGGTATTGAGACCATTCTGATGGATAAAATAGATTATGTACCGTACTCGCTCTGCTTCTACGCCTTTAATCAAACTATCAAACTACATCAATACAGAAGGCTCTGTCAATACTATACCTAGCCTCCAATAGTATATTTATTAATAATGGCCATGGAGAGGTTTCCTGGCCCTTCCTATAGATGCGATACAGCCGGTCACTCCTACCATCGGATTTCAGAGAACTGATGGCTCTAATAAGTCTAAGTGAGAGTTAAATATTAGGTGTGGTTTGAAGAGCTCACCGTGAGGTGGCAAATCAAGTGCCTACAATAATGAGCCATCCCATCGCTAATCCACTCCTTCAATTCTCACTTACTCTGAAAACAGAATCTCTCAGAAAATTTGACTCTCTTTCAGAATACTCTTCGCTCGTAAGAGTTTCAACCACTTTTAATTGAAAAAACGGGGCCAAATTTTTTAGAAGTTTAAGGTAGGAAATGCCTCTGATGATAACAGAGCAATTTCTCCCCGCATAAAGTAATTACTGTTGGAAACAATTGAAAGCTTCAAGTAGCAACTTCCTTATTTTGCTTGTTTTCCAACCTGCATTGCCAAATCAACCAATCAATTTGCCTTTTGATAAACAAGCAAGCAGTTCGCAGAAAATCTTATTCAAGTATCCAAAGTAGCAGGTTATGTTCCCAACCATTGACTATTCCGACTGAAGATGGAAGGGGCACTAGGATTACGTTTCTTTTAGGCGGACAACAGGCGCGAAAACAAGTGTTGTCAAACGGTTATGATCGGAGGAAGGGTGGAAGACTGCAGAGGAAGAGGAAGACCAAGAGGGCAAGGTGAGACGATTTGAAACGATGGAGCGCAAGGATCATGCAAGGATTGAAAAGAGCAGCGGGGGATAGTGAGCGGTGGCGGAGGCTTGTGCATAATTGGAAGCGTCCGTGGCCTGATGGCTAAGGTGCTAGAAGAAGAAGACAAAACAACCTATGCTTGCACGTGTCTGAATACAACATAGAGAGTGGTACTCTTACCTTGTATTTTTCTAACATGGTTGAAATTCTGGTGTAATTTATCTTTGGTGAAAAGCATTGAGCAAGCTTCTCTGATAGTTCTTCAGCATCGACAGCAAGATAATTGCGAGGTTGGACGTCACGTTCCTCTGCATCAGCAACCAATGACACTGAGTTTGAGCTATCAACTTTTACCGAGATTTGACTTTTCGGTGAATTCTTTTCCGATTCTGAGTTATCATTATCGACTTTAAAAGAAGCACTTTCCTCATTAGATGCGTTCAATGAATCATTATTATTAGTTTTTACCTCTGTCAACTCTGCTTGGATAGAAGTCCTTTTCACGTTTATAGTAATCCCTTCATCGGCGTCAGAGAATCTCGCGGTATCGATTTCAGTGTAGTTGCTAACAACATCCACTCCGTGTAAAGAGGTGTGCCCGAGTTTGAGTTTATCTAACCCATTTGTCCGTTTATGTTCACTTCCGGAAGCATTCATCGATTCTTTGGGGTCTTTTAGTAAAACAGACTCAGAAACAGAGTGTTGTAGTACGGCTTCTGGACTGATTTCATCCATATCGCATGCTTGCTCTGGGCCATCAGCAAATGAATCATAAAATACGTCTGTTGCTAGTGATGTATCTGACAATTGACTATCACCCTTGCCGTAAGTATGATCAAGTAAACTATCGCTATCAGCTCTCTTTTCTTGCCTAGCTAGAGACATTGCTTGGTCCGCTGATGTTAGGTCAGAATTCAAGTCATCCGTCAGGCTTAAAGAAGTGAAGGCTCGCCGCTTCAGAATGGCCACAGTCCTTAACTCAGAGTTGACTCCAGCTAGTTGGAGCAGGCGTTGGCAGATAACAAATACAACCTGTGAATTGAGAATTAAAGCATTCATATTCAACACCAAGAGTGATCAAGAACTCTGATTGGAAGGTCCTCTACAATTCTAAGTTGATGAAGATACCAGTAGTATATAAAGCCCTCTTCAACGGGTTACTAGAAAACGTGTTTATCACAATCGTCATCATCAATCGGGAGCACCCGGATGCGAAGTCATACAGACCTCATTATTCCTCCGCCTGGAATTATAGAGAGCTGGTGACTCTCCTTACTCCAGGTGAAATTTTAGTTGAAGGTAGATTCGAACCACTGACCATGCGATCAACGCGCAAGAATCTTACCACTGAGCTATCCTTCTACCATAAATAGAAATCATGGGATGGTTTCAGGAGAAGCTTGAAAGTAACGCTGTAAGCCAAAGCAGCTATGAAAGTCTATCTTAAAACTGAAGAAAGGCGATTGTTTGTGATTCATTAAAGCTTTTGACAACCACTTTAAACAAGCTACTCAAAAAGCTCTCCCTGTTTAGATGCATAAAAATAGTTCGACGGGATTGACAAGAGGAAAGTTATATTTTTGATCATAGAAATTCAATACACTCCAAAAAGTTTTTTAGTTATTCCACATAGCAATTTAGCAGTGTTTCCTTACATGATGGAACAAGGAAGCCGAGCCCTCCAAGAAATCCTTCTCAGACTTCATGGCTTTCTATTATTGAACGCTGGAAACCTATTGCTTTTTCAAGTCGGCAACTGCCACGGTTACAAGAATATGACTTCCAGAACGGATAAATAAAGCATAGCTGTCTTTTGCCATTCACCTAACAGATGTTTATTGTGGTTTAAGATTATAGATTGAAAGATATGGCCGAGAACACAAAATGAAATATTAAGTGAACGAACATACTTTGGGGACATATTTCAAGTCTCTCTCTTCTTCCCCATGGAGAATGTGCGCTTGTCGACGGAGAAACTGAGACAGGGTGAACGGTTTATGCCCGTTAGTGCTAAGATGAAACAAGTGAATACATCAACATGGATTCATAATGGGCTGCTTCGTTACGTGAGAAGGCAAAAATCGAAATTTGTTTGACTTACCTCAACCCACAAAGGTCTATAGCAAGACCAAAATTTAGAAATACAGTATTAATTATTAAAATAATAGAGAGTTTACGATTCACGACGCGAGGGGCTGACGAGTGTGAAGAGCAATTAAACGAAAAAGCCAGTGAGGGAAGATTGATACAAAAAGAAAAGGAGAAAGAATGTGCGGAGGCAGCGAGGAAGAGAGCAATGGAGAGCTTTTCTCAAACCAAAGTAAGAGAAGGCAGTGAAAAAAAAGTAGAAAAAGAAAGGTTGCAGAGACAAGTGAGTATGTGGGATATTTAAAAGAGAAGAGAGAAGTGCAAATGAGCGTTACAGAGAGACAACTAAGTTTAGAGAGGAAAAAAGTGGAAGTAGACGAAAAGAGGCTGGAGAGACAGTTAGAATTAAAAGAGAGAGAACTTGTTTTGAGAGAGAGAGAGTTAATGTTAAAAGAGAAAGAAATTGAGCAGAAAAAAATTGACAGATTTTCAGGGTACATTAAGCAGCAGGCCTTGTTGCAGGAGCAAATTTTTATCCTCCAGCAGCATATCAGCAACATTGAAATGCAGAATGCTGAAATTTTACGTTTAATCAAAAGTCTACACCAGAAGCAAAGAAAATAAGGTATTTCCTTTTGTTGCCTTGAAACTTCTGCTAAAAGCATTAAAATTTCAATAACTGAGTAGGTCAAGATGTTTATCAAAAAGGAAACTTGCTTTAAGGCTAGTACTGTTTACATTAGTATTTTGCGTAGGCTACAACTTGCAGATGAAATTTCCAAGACTCTTCATGTGTCAAGTTATTTCTTCACTTGTAAACTTGACTATCCTTACTTAAATTCTCACCAAAAATCTTTCAGAATCAAGTCAGATTCTAAAATCGTGAGTGACACGCAGCAGATAAGTAGGCTGGCAATTTTGGTTGCTTTTAAAAAAGCTGTTTTATTTCATTAGAGGCCAAGGCCTATCTAAAGTACTTTTCCAGAGTTGGAGGTTGAACGTCGAAAAACGCAGACTTGTTGTTGCCGTACAAACATGGCAACCCACTACGAAGCAAAGTACAGGCTGTGTATATTTTGCCAACAGCACTTGAACCAATTTGCAGGTCCTTTTTTAAATCTGTGAATTTAAAATAATTCACGATATCTCCAAAGACCCACTCAACACACACCCTGACTTTGCTCATCGACTGGTTGAATGCTTGTTCGGCTGGAGCAAGTTCCTGTCGGCGAGCAAATGGGCGCTGAAGATGCATTCTGTGGGGATCAGCTGGGTCCCCATAGATGCACATTGCTTCCCCTGTTGGCGAAAAGGACACCTGCTCCAATTGAGGCAAAAGGCCCGACATTGCTAACATACCACTATTATGCCTTCTTCCCTCAACTGGACCAAAGAGGTTTGCAATGAGGTCATTCGGTGTCACCACAGATTGGAATTTCAGTGCATGCACCCGCTTATGACCATTGTAGACCACCCTTTGGTACTCCTGTGGTCGACATATTGGTCTCACTGTGCCATCAATAAAACTCCAGCAGTTGTTCAGTGCAGCACCTTTGTAGTGAATAGCATCTGCATGCATCTGAAGGTGCTGCTGAGATAGCCAGGGATGTCTGAGATCATGCAATAGGTCTGCATGATTCTCATACAAGTAATTTACCACTAGGGTTGTGATCATGCACAGTTGAGGTACTGGTCTACCGACCCAGTACAAGATCAGCATACCTACATGGGTACGTGAAGCGTTTGAGAGTGACGCACAGAGCTTCAACAAGATCGACTATCACTCCATTAGGACACTTAAAAGTCTCTGGAAGATGTAAGGCAGCAACCAGTCGACGAATGTCAGGCTTTTTAAAACGAAATTCTACCTCACACTCATCTTCCCTCATGGCCGCCAAATCAAAGCGATCGTACTTCCAATATAGAAGTCCTACGTGTAGATTTCTACAGCGATTGGCCTCGTATAAAATAAAAAACTCATTGTCGTCAATTTCACCATCATCATGCATCAAAACAAGCATTTCGTCCTCCATGTCTACGAGAATCAAATATGGCGCCAACTCTGAGTCGTCTTCGTAATCAAAATTTCACTCGCAAATCAAGACGGCTCAGCTCTGCTAGTAGCCAGGTCTCCGTGAGTCATCTTAGCTCCTCGCGTCGTGAATCGTAAACTCTCTAATATTACAGCGCACTTTGCCTGTTTTGAACTGGACTAGCAATAATTGGAAATATTCAAAAGCAGTTTATAGATTAGAAACTTGGATGTAAAAATATCACACCGGGTAAAGAACACTGAACATGGAGAAGTTTTAATGGGAAAAATATCTACAAGTTAACTTCCAATCGGTGGAAATATGGAAAGATAAAATAGTCCGACTTCCAAATGAGGGTACTTCAAAAGAATGGGCATCAATCTATGGGACTCACGTGTTCGAGTATATTATCCACATTGGCTGCAAGTACTTCTCAAAGTCTCTTACACAAGCGATTTGGCCACGAGTCTGTATCGACCTAGGTCTGCAACACAGTGACAGTACAGAGATCAGTAATTGGTCAAGAGTTCACTTTTGAAATATATGTGTAAAAAGCGCAAGTTGAAAGAACCGGTGGAACTGCCTCGTATAGGTCTTGTTTCCAAATTGTTGCACATCTAGTAGGCAGCGAGAGAGTAATACAATCGGGTATGATGCAAAACTATCCCTACATCTGTCCGCAATCTTATCATAACCAACTGCTTCTCTTCAGAGAATACATTTCAGAAGATCACTGGCAAAAACGTTTCGCAAGATTACTTGCTTCTCACGTAAAATAGATTGGTAGTTTTCAAGAAAAATGTAGGTACGATTGTTGCAAAAGCATACCTCCTTGCCCTGACTGCATTTATGGCCTAAAATACAAAGAAGGCTTTATAGATTACTTGCCAGAGGACTAATCCTCATTGAGGCAGGATCAATACAGAAAAGTTAGCTGAAATTTCTTGGAAGGAAACGTTTCATTAAAGTAGTAATAGACTTCAAACGGCCACTATGGCACACTGAATGCGGAATGACATTGCACATTAACAAATTGTATTTTAAGAAACAAGCCATGCATTGTATATTTCAAATTCATATACAATTCAATTAAGCCCATACCATGAAATGCTAGAAAAAGAGCATACTGAACTATGATATTTGCACCTTTGAATAGCGTAGCTATCACTTAAATCGATATTTTTGCTCCTACAGGAGGCAATGTACGGCACGATGCTATCAGTATGGTCGCCCTTAAAAGCACAAATTCTAAAGCAATTAACACTCTTACGGAGTTGGCTATCATCCTCTGCGAATACACGAAATAGCATGCAATGAGAACTCCAGTGCGGCCCAAGCCAGCATGACAGTGAATAGCAACCTAACCATGAAAGATGAGTCAATAGATCAATTGTCATCGACGAAAAAATCGAAGAAAATGAGGCATAAATTGGCAACTATAGTGCTAGTTGAATGGAACTTTGAAAGGAACGTTCACAATGAACGCTCTTCAAAACAAAAGAAATCACTAGCTGAATGAGGACTTACTTTGCCGGTCATGAGAGCAAAATCCATCACCTTGACCATGTCAAGAATCGATTGCAACGCACGAACACCATAATCGTCCCTATATCAAGACAAAGTATCAAAACGTGATTAAGGGCTGAGATGGTAATCAGTCATTAAAATGGTATTTAATAGTTGCTAATAAAACAGTTGCATTCTTTGAAGACCGATAGAATCGAGACATATCACCATCGCCATGCTTATTTTGGGGACAACATCAATGGAGAGCTTGACTAACACCTTAGCTCCATAGAATCTCACCTGAGATTTTGTTACGGTACATTCCTTTCAACTAGGGCTTTTTAAGTATCCATTAATAAGCATCACAAAAAGGTCTTAAGGTAGATTCTTCTTTTCCTGATTTCTATTTCGCATCCGAAGATATTTTTTGGATAATGAGATTTTTGCATATCGAGCAGTGTCCAATTTGTCCATCTCGATGTGAATACGCCTCGTTGTCACTACCCCTTCATTTGCAAAGAGGCAGCGATTCTCCTCACTCTAACTGAAATTTTAGCCAAGGGTGGATTCGAACCACTGATCATAACATCATTGGCTGAACACCTTACCACTGAGCATCCCTGACACCTGATCAATTAATATTATTATTATTATTATTTATTATTAATTATTTATTACTGATTTGATAATGCTTTTGCAATTCTGCTTCGTTGAGCATTGTATTTAGACTCGGTAACAACTGCTTGTACAATCAAATAAGGGAAAGTATATTCCTGAAGATCTTTGGAGTCATTTGACATCGAATGGAAATTCTTGATCTCGAAGAATATCTTTTTGACGATATTCTACACAATTCTTTCATTAAAAGGAAAGCATGTGATTTCTTATTAGACTGTAAGTCATAAACACTCTATCCCGAAGAAGGAGCTGTTACCATTAACAGAGTGGCTAAGAAATTTCGAAAGCGAAACATTTAGAAAGCGTCGTTCTATTTCGTATTTACTCCTGTCAATGGTCACGTGAATGTAATTTTTTGGACTAGGATTGCTAAAACATTGCTATGTTTAAACTGTGTGAAAAATGGTCCTTTAGGAGCATATTCAGAACAAAGTAATTATGAAATCAGTATAAGTCAACAGGACTGACAAGACAACTTCATCGATGCCATTGGCATTCAAAATGACGCAATGCCGTGGACGAGATTTCCGTAAGATCATCACTCATCGCACCAACAAAACCATGCATAAAAACTTACACATCGAATGGATAAATTGGCTAAGATGGTCTGAGAGGCAGCACTGCGGCAAGCTTTTCATTGAACGAGGTGTTAAGGAAAACGGAATTTCTCAGCTGTGGTATATGAATATTTCATAAGACTTGGACTGAAAACAATCCTCAATAATTTGCATAACCGTCAATTTTATCGAGATTATAGAAAAACCGACAACTTAACTAATTTCTGAAATCCTACTTCTAAAACAGCTTGAATACTGAGAATTAACGACAAAATTTGTATTCCATCATTAGTAGCCATTTTGAAACATCTATCAAAATCTTTCAAGAATTGCATTTTAGAGAAACATCAACAATGGGTTCCTCCTCAATCACCCAAAAAGACAATTTTGAATCATAAATCAAATAAAGGCAATGTCACAATGTAAAAAATGGTTCTTAAACACATTTAAAGTAGAAATTGCAGTACAAGCGAATCTTCAAGCAATTGCTTAAATATTCTTATTGTAATATAAAAAAACATATGAGCAAAATATTTTTGATCAGCTCTTCACAAAAAAACAAATTCACTTACCAGCAAAAATTATAGAAGAAAACTAAAGGAAAAGATGAATTAAGTTAGTTTGCATCAAATTTGAATGGAACCAGTCAAGTGAACCTTACAAGGAACAATCATATAATAGACTTTGGAGAAAGATGAGGAAGTTTACGAATTGACTATCAGATGGTCACTCAAAGAAAACAATTTAAAGGAAATCTAAAAATGTGAGTATTCCAGCTAAGTTTTGTCATAGTAAAAACTAATTGAGAGAATGAGTAAAACTGCCAGTCAATCTTTTGCTAAGCATGTTACATGACTGCAGTGCATATGCGTGTTATGAAAGTTTAATTACAAATAGCGTGGAAAATTCCTCCCCTGCCTGTACTAAAAGAAAATCCAGAGCTAACAACAATCCAAAAAGGTACAAACTTTTAACTGTTTATGTATAAAAATCTTATCAAAATTATGAGTTTTGATATCAGCATACCCAGCTGTACTTTGAAAATATGTTGAATACTTTCTTCATGCAATTTACCACCCCCTGTTTACAGTCAAATATTTGATAACTTAATTTCCAAGGGTCTGAAGGGCTATCTGAAAAATATCCAGCCTTTTCCAATGGCTTGGATTATATCTTGTGGTGCCAGAAGGTATGAAAAATTAAGTGTTGGAAATTCATCATCATTCAAAATCAAATGTATTCTTCATGAAAACTTAATTCCTTTTCTCTTGGACTAGTATGAAGCACCTCAACATTAGGGCTATTCTTACAATGCCATTTATATGAACACGTCATTACTTCTTGGGGGAAGTGGTTTAAGCATAAAAATCATATTGCAATAAATCTGGATTCAAAATTCTATGGCATAGTCAAAAAACTATTCAAAGTGAAGTAGAGTACACATAATCAAGAAATGACCCTGACTTCATGCTGTCGTTTTTGCTGTGTAAAAGGGAGCATGTGGAGCAGTCATATTTATAGATCCATAATATCAATTGTAGTTAAAATGGTCCAATCTAGCAAAATATTTTTCAATACATTTCACAAAAACACTCTGAAGAGCGATGGAAATAGAACTTTTGAAAATCATACCATCTTCATCCATCAAGTGCTGGGGCTCGTATGAAAATCCACTGTCTTCAAGACCAAAGCCACAGCTTGCATGCTCCCCAGGATGTTGCAGGTTTATCACAGCTCCAATATTGTTTCTAAAACAAAGAAAAATTTTCCAGAGAAGAATATTTCAAGGGAAATTACATTTTAAGGCAGCCAAAGCTAATTCAAGGGTATCGAATGAACATTCTAGTCTATAAAAACTTGAATGTACACCAACAAAACAGCAAGTCATTGCTATTCTCTTGTCAGATGAAATATTATGTAATATTGCTCCTGTTGTGAGCTAAAAATCTTCTAAGGAGTTTCTTTTTTATACCTTCTGCTTTATTCAAAAGAAAATGGGTTTAATCATAACTATAATTTGGTTATGAAGGCAATTAGATAAAAGTAAAAAGATAAACTTTCATACACTACTTCTAGCATTTTTAGATGCAGCTGAAAGAAAATTCAAACCCAGCTATTGCTTATATTTGCTGTTGATTATTCTGTTTGATGAATTGAAAATTTCAAGTAAAAATCTTTTCAGCTGATAGTTGATGAAAAGTATTATGAAAAAATAGTCAAGAAATTTTTCTTTCAAATGGACTATCTGAAAAATGAGAACTCACTGCTTGAATTGAGCTACAATGTCAAATTCCTTTATTGCGTAAGTTGAAGGCCTTGCCATTGCCAAAATATTGCTTGTTATCCTATAATAGAGAAACATTTCTTAAGGAATTTTTCCTAATGCAAACCTGCTTAAATTGCCCAAAAATCAGTTGTTCCTGAAAGTACAAAACTATACATCAGCTTGCAAAAATGCAATAACCTTGAAATTCTGCTCATCTTATCTTAGTCTATGAACATGTCTTATTAGGTCCAAAGCTGAAAAGCTGCCAAAGCAGATATCAGAATTAGCTTTTACCCCATACTAGATTGCCAAGATCCCTTTTTAGAAGTAACTGGCTAATTTCTTTTAACTTTGCAATATTAGCCAGGAAATATCTGCCAACCATTCCACCAATACAATTTTTGAAATTGTTTACGCTTTGGGAAGAGTCCATCCAATTTTCTCTCCTGACGAAGTTGGAATTAACCAACCCTAATTTCCCTCCCCATGAAAACAGCACCAGTGGAATGGCAGTTAGGGTGATTGGAGAACAAAGACAAACTGCCTTTCGATACCATAGCTGTAGAAGATTGATAAAAACGATATCATGAAAAATACAAAGAAAAAATGCAGAGGAAATGGAAGGGAACAATTTTGAAAAATAATACATCTTTATAGTTTAACAATAACAATGATTTGATTTGCTAGTTTGCATAAAGTCATTCGATGTACTCTTAGTTGCTCTCTTTACGGTTACTTCCTGCTTGTTTGAGAGGATAAATTTTCTTTGATCTCGGTTACCTCTAGCAAAAAAGGATATTGTCTCAGAAAGAGGAAAAGGAACTATTCCTTGCATAGCAACGATAAACAAATATTATTGTCAAGTTCAACTTATACGAAAAAGCTCATTACCATGACGAGTATAACCCTTTTATTGCCATCTCTTCTTCTTTCCACTTAACTGGATTATCATACTTGCACTGTCTACCTCCACAAAACATTGAACATTGCAACGCAGAGGGTGTGATGTGCCGAATTCTCTCGCCAACGCGAGAATACTTTGGATCTACGACAGCTTGCATCTCTTTCCATTCTTGCTGCCGGTCACCGGCCATCCATTTAACTTCTCCCCTCTTATCAGTCATTTTGATTTTTTCTACTGCTATAAGCTTTCATGCTGCTGGACTTTTTGGCCATGGTTACATGAAAGTTGAGCAGACTTTCTTCTCCTAAATAATAGATGGCCTCAGATGAAAACAAACTGCCCGCGAAGCCTCGGTATCAATCTCTCATTGCCCTCTGTAGCCTCTCTAATTTTCCACCCATGCTTAATTCCCGGTAAATCAATCAAACGTAATTTTGCATGGCTAATGAAGAATAATAATTGCATCAGTGTTCAAAAAAGTAAAAATTTCGAATGCCAACCGCACCAAATCTCTCCAACCTCTTTTTCGTCGTCGTTTAGATACAGATCTGTCCATCTTTTACAGATACTTCACGGGCATTGCTCTCAGAAGATCAGGGATATTTTCCCTGTTCCTCTGAGGCATGTCAGCAACACTAGAAGCTTGACTGGCTCGTACCCGTTCCGAGTTGCACTACCTAATCTACTAACTCTATCCCACAAATCATCATTAATCCCACAAACTTGCAATTTATAAAACAACTTCCTTTCTTCATCTTTTCCTGAGTCATACAATTACCTTCCTTCGAGTCTACAATCAGTAAACTTGATCTTATCTCTATCTCCACTTAGCCTGGACATATCTTCTCTCTATCATTGTTGAGGCTATGTATAGGCCAACACGGACATTCCCAGACATACTCGCTAAAAAGGCTAGACACAGATCAGCGGTGTACATACTCGAATTCTATTACCTTAGATATCAACCTAGAAGGATCTTATTTGTCTGAATCATTGCATCACGCAGGACTTGTATGGTTCGTTCTCCGGTAAATAAATTATCAGAACGCTTGATTCCGTTTCATTGCAAACGCAACCATTTAAAATTCTATCAACATTGCAAAGAGAATCATTGACCAATGTGATAATTATGACTGACCTCGGCAGAGTCCTACTGTTCTTATGGTTAGCTACCAAACAATTTCTTTGATGAAGTTTCTTAGAAAGCAATTTTTCAATCGCATAATATCATAAATCGACGTGAACTGCACTACATGTTTGAATGAGCTAAGATCATTGTATGCCAATGCAATTTGTTTGATACATGGTATCCCAAGCAAATAAAGTGGAATATTATGTTTTGACATGGTACAATTGAAACCATTGATAGCATACTGCATACATTGATGTATATGAGAAATAACTCTCATTTCTCTCATATTCGGAATTCATACCGAATCTTTTCCTTGACAAGTGGCTGATCAATTTAAGGTAGAATTTCCCTCCAACTTTTTGTGAAAAGCTCATTTTCTGTGAGAAGTTTTAAAATACCTTTAAATTTTGCAGAATTATTTGTAGTTTACGAGCACATATAGCACGAACGTCCTAACCCGGGAGTAATTTCTCCTTATGACATCTATTGGAGGACACTTCATAAAATGTTGCAAAAACTCATCAGCAACGTCATTGGCAACGATTTGTTGTGCTTTAAAATATGATATAAGTTTGCTTAAGGATCACTTAAACAAAACAGCAAACAATCAACACAATGAGCTTCTGTTTCAAATAATGAGCTTCAGAACGGAAGATGGTGGCCTTATCATTCGATTTAGAAGTCCAGCAGTTTAAGGAGTAGTTCTCAGAGAAATGAAAGAGCTCAAGTCTTCCAAAATGCTTTAGAAAGAGCTAAAAATAAGTAATCACAAACTAAATGAAGTCAATTTTGTGAAAAGCCAGTTAGCTCCAATGTTTATGGAATCGAATCATTAACATTTTTATATTCTGAATGCACAAAATTTTTCCTTTTCGCAAAAATCAAGCTTAATTAGGTTGTAGGTCGTTTCAATTAGGCTGTAGGTCGTTTAATAACAGGTCCATACCAGCAGTTGGATTGAGTGAAACCTGCCTCTGCAAATATCCATTCTATGTATACAGCATAACTGCAGGGGGTAGATGGAGCACATACCCACAGTGTTGAAGGTCAATGGATCGTTTTCATCCTCCTTCATATTTATGGACCCCTCTACCCACCCAACTAGCAGTAAATGGGTATTTAGGAATCACCAGTTTCAAGGTGTGCGTATGAAACTGGTCCTAAAAAGCTGCTGTTCGATTCAACCCATATGGACGATTCTTGCCTTGTTGTCTTATTTAACGTGCAGAGAACACGGAGTCAGAGAGACAACGATTAGTGCTGTTGTGTTTGAATGACTGACTAACTTATTGAAATGAAATACATGTTTATATAGGCAAATAACAAAGAGCTAAATTACCATATTCATCGATTTAGAATAGGAGCGTAAGGGTTGGTAAAGACGCAAGTAGATGAATAGGTGATGATTTGATGGAAAGTAGGACAGGAAATAACAATTGATTGAATGAATAGAACTGTGTAGTTAAGCAAAATGGCAATGGCCGTGTAGATAGAGGTTATGAGGGTAGGAAAGCTGAGTCACTACAGGTATACCGCGGACAGATGGAGGTTAGGATTCATCGGGAAATTTACTGGCTACTGAACGCAACGCTGGAATGGCTTATGCTTTTTTTCTTTCTTTTTTTTTAGTGGGTTATGTTGAGGAAAGGCCATGGTGACATATACAAAGCCCCAACAAAGGAAGAAAGAAGAAAGCGAGCAGCCAAGAGGATAGAGAGATAAGATCAAGTTTAGTTACATTAGATTTGAAAGATGGCAAGTTGTAGGACTCAGGAAAGCGAGTAGAAGGCAAGACGTTCCATAAGTTGCATGTTCTTGGGATGAATGATGATTTGTGAGATACAGTTCGCAGATTAGGCAGTGAAACTTGGAAAGGGTGTGAATGAGATCTAGCAAGGTTCCTCCTGATGCTTTTATCTTATTTCTACCAATCATAAGGAAAGTACGTGCAGAACCCATGAGGCTTGGCCCCAGGTTGCCCACATTTTTCATAACAGCGAAATGAGAAACTGCGACTCTTAAGGGCAATGCGAAGGAGAGAAGCAACAATGGCAACAACTATAAACATTCCACAGCGCTAGGCGTTGTAAAGTGTTGTTGATGCTGTGCTTTATTGTCACAACAATGGCGTCGAGCCTACTCCCATCCATGCACTTTGGGAGAAGGGTTCTTTCACGTTTGAAGTTAAGGCATCTGCAACAAGTTCGATCCATAAAGACTAAAGCTACGCACCAAACTAGTAACGCTCTTGCATTTGCAGCAGGGCTTGTCAGCAGCTTTGCGGCATACGAGTATCTTGTTGGTCATGTAAGAAGTCACCAGGAACGGAAGCCCTTCCCTAACTTACTTATTTTTGCCGATTCAGAAGAGAATGATAGCGAAGAAGAGAAGCCAAAGCCTAAAGCCATGTCTAGAAGGGAAAAAAGATTCAACCAATTTGCATCTTGCGAATTTGAGGGCCAGATTTTGATGACTGCACAAGATTTCATAGAGTCGCTCACTGAAAATGAACCAAAATGTAGGTTCTTGCATAAGAGGCTATTATGCAATAGAATTAGTAGTTGATTTCGATCTCAGGTCATTAAATCATCTATGTTTATAGGTGTATTAGCATCAATATTTTGATATATACTGATAAGACAATAAAATTTATCAATCTCGTGGAGAATGGTATCCAGGCTATGTACTCTGGCTCATAGACTCATTACTGTTGCCTCCAGATAGGTAACATTAGAGAGTTGAATTTTATCGGAAGTAATAGGAATGATAAATTATATACAATATGTTTTCCTTTTAGTTTCAAGAAGTGGGAAGATAAAGCTAAGTCAACAGGTAAGCACCTGGTTCTGTATTGTCATCCAGGGCAGAGCGTTTTCTAATCAGAGTTATTCTCTGCTGCATAGCAGATACACGGACAGACCTTTAAGTCTCCAGTTTTTATCCATTAGAGTTTTTGTCAGGATCCATATAAGGTTAAAACCCACATACCCTGCATTATGAGTTAGCACTCTTTTAGCCTTGACTCTAGTACATCAACTACTTTTTGCATAATAAGTATAAATGTATGATATTATGTATGCATCTTAGCCTCCATAGTTGCTTTTATGTTTGTGCAAAAACTTGACCCTGAGCTTAGCAAGAATGAGAAACCCACAGCCCTGTGTTATCAATTTTGAGACATGAAGAATGACACTGCTGTGCCACTTAACATGTAAAAATGAGTAAAAGCACATAAATAAAAGTTGCCTTTGGTGTCTCTTATTGCAAAATAATTCCCTTGTTAGTTGTTCAGTTGTTTAAAACTTAAAATTTTAGAATGTGGAGAGAATAATGAAAGAAACACCTGGGATAACCCATGGATCTAATACTTTTTTCAGAGATCTTCATCAAAACGGTAAGTTAATAATGACATCCAGTTGGAGATAACAGCGAAATTAAATGTATGCTACACAACATGGGCTTAATTGTGCCAAAGTACTTATTTGGCTGAACTTGTACCTTTTTGCTGCACTTCAATAGTTTCCAAATTTTATGCAACCAATATGATTCCTAAATGGTTACATGATGGGATTTTTACCAAAGAAAGATGGAAGTAAGCAGATAGCAAATGAAATGAATGGTTTAAGTGAAGGAAAATATTGCAAATGGGTAATCTTTGAAGTAGGCAAGAGATATCCTTGCCTTTATTGAAGTACCAGTCTTAAGTATTATTTTGCTTAATTTGTATATGCATTAAATATGTGAACCTTTACATATGTGTAATCTCTCTTCAGGTGTTATTACATACTCTGAGTATCTTTTTCTGGTAACCATTCTAACAAGTAAGTTACTTTTAGTTGAATTTTTCAAAATAAACTTAAAAGTTATATTGATAATTGTCTGCCCGTATCGAGAGAGTAGGTGCTTGATTATTGAATGGTCTTGATACATAGTGCATCATGGCAACCTATATTGCACAATCTGCAAACCAGGATTTCAAAAGAATCAGAATGAAGTGAAAACTTTCATTTCATATCAGTTAGTACCAGAACCCAATTATTGCTATGAAATTAGCTATTTGACCAATCCAGAACCAACACATACATCTGATGTGCTCTCAGATGTTTTCCAAATGATTAATCAATTTACTATGAAACTGCAGCTTTTGTTTTAAAAAAATGCAGCTGTAAATTTTCTGCCTTTTTTGGGAAGCAAATATTTGGTGATACTGAAAAATCTATAGCATGTTTCTTACTTCTTATCATCATCAGCATTCTTAATTTCTTTACAGAATCAAGAACTGGTCTCAAAATAGCTTTCAAAATGATTGACATTGATGGGAACCATCACATCAACAAGGATGAGTTTCTAGCAGTATGTATTATCCATTCTTTAAGGCGCCATTTTTGCTTTGTAAACTAAAAGGGAAGTAAATCTTTCGTTAGCATTCATCTCCCTGACTTTCACTGCAAGTTCATGTTAGAGATACTTCGAAATCATCAGGAAATGTCAGGTTTACACCACCAAACTTGCAAAACCTTTCCCATACAGGTGTGATAGACAGTGTTTAAGATGTTGCATGACTTATCGTACAGTCAATGGCTTTTCTTTTGCTTTGAATGATGATAGTCATCAAGTACCTGTGACACTGAGAGGAAGCACCAGGCCTGTTTGATTTGCAAATCTAGCTTATGGCGCTAGGTAGAATATGTAAAACTAGGAATACACTAATTTGTTGGGCTCTTGTTTAAGCTGTATTTATGTTGATTAAGGGAAGATTTTTAAATTGCGCAAGTCTAGGTCTATTCATATGAACAGCCATCAATTCAAAATTGTGAGGTTTGTTGATATGGTATTTGGTTATTGGCTATTTGTTACAACGGGAACCACCTCATCCAACCAACTTCCCTATAAAGGGGTTTGAAGTCTTCCTCTGTTTCCTGCTACGATCGAAATCAAGTCGGCTATGCAGGCTACATATAGCTGTCATTACCGAAGAAATGGAAACAGAGACAATTGAAGCATGCAAACGAATCAAAGGGATTCCCCTAGAGCATTGGTTGAAGCAACCCAAGCCCGGATTTTTGTATATGGTTTCTAATAAGTTCAAAACCCAGTGCAATATGCAGGTTACATATAGCTACTACACTTTACGTTTAGAAATACTTTATTGAAACATGTTGATTGGGACAACCCGGTATTACAGTATGTTCTGTAATCATTGCAGATTCAGCAAATGATTAACAAGTCTTCAACAACTGTAAGTGAATAAGCATTTCACTTTGAAATATGAATTATGATTGCTTTATTTTTTGACACTATGGTGTCAATAGCTCATGTGTTGTCCTTTTTAAGATATATCTGACCCAAAATGATTTCTAGTATTGCCAGACCTTGTGTTCTTGTGTTAACTTCATGTACCATTGAAATCATCTATAACTTTGTGTATATAGGGTAATTAGTGTTTATAAGTTCAGTCCATTCTATCTGTTAGCTGGTGATATTTCTTCATATCTAATAGTATTAAAGATGTATAGTTGCAATTAGATTAAATATTTCTGGAATGTTCAACATTTATGCAGCATTTAATTGCAGCCAACCCCTTGCACGGTTTATATGACTTAGACTATTGCTGATGGCATATGAAAACTTTGAGAAAATTATTCTGTTGTTTGAATCTT
Source organism: Pseudorhiza aurosa (assembly GCA_964026355.1). NCBI lineage: Eukaryota > Metazoa > Cnidaria > Scyphozoa > Rhizostomeae > Lychnorhizidae > Pseudorhiza > Pseudorhiza aurosa. The sequence goes on along the minus strand of OZ032114.1, from coordinate 10,119,133 downwards.
CATATGGGTGTCCATAGCATGAAGTTCTGCTACATTTGTATGAAGGATAATGGTTTTTAATGCTTTAACCTGAAAATTACCTTCTTTTTATCAAACAATCTAGTCATTGATTTACAGGAGAGTCGAAATGGTCAGAATTCAATTGTCACTAACACAACATTACTGACACATCTTTTCGGGAAAAATGGCAAGCGGGAACTAACTTTTCAGCAGTTCTTTAAGTATGTATGAAATGTGTGCATATATCCCTGTGATGTTTTTAGCTCTTCACAAACTTCGTTGATTGTTGAACCAAATATGTTCTTGAATTTCATTATTTCTCAATAATCAGTATGCTAATGCATCTATCTAGAGGTTTCAGGTTGGGTTTCTGTCAGGCATTCCACAAGAAATTGCTGAATCAAAAAAATTTGTTCCCAAATATCTTGACCAGCAGACCTTTATTGATAATAGAATTTTTAGAAAAAAAACATCTGCTCTGAACATGAATCAAATATTGAAGGCCCAAATGATGCATCTCTGCGTTGCATTGCTTACCTATTTCTTTCTGTCATCAAACTCCCTTTTTGGTATTTTTACAACCAGCAATTAAAAAGGTAATCCTAAGATGATAGCATTGCTTGATTAAATGAAAAATATAATATTAATTTAAATCTTCCAGATTGCATTAAGATTTCATTTTTATATAATCTGGATGATATACATCTGTCCCTGATCTGAAGCCTATTAATATATTTCCATTCTTAACCTTGTATTACCATCTGATCTTAAGTATTCATCTGCCTCCTGTATTGATCTTCATAATTTATCCTTGGTTTAGATTTATGGATGATCTACAGTCAGAAGTTCTTGAGTTAGAGGTAAAAAATTTTGCTCCTTTTTTCATCAGAATAAGAGTGAAGCTGTGTTAGGAATCTGAAATACACTGCATATCGTCGCAAATTGCCAGTTGAGCTTTTTTTTAGAAAGTAGCATATAGAAGGTGTTTGCTGTTGTTTGGTTTGACTTTCGAAAGTAATATTTAGGCTTGAAGTGTGTGTTTTCAGTGCCAGTTTTCAATTTGAAGAAATGTTTTTGGTTCTGATATTCCACCATGCTGTGACTCATTGTTATCACCCAACACTACCACAAACTCAATGGAACTTTGGTACCGATATCTTTGACGAGTTCCTCAATAATGAATTTTAAGTATCTTATGAAATGATAAATGAAAATTAGATATTTGTCATCAGTTCAGTATTGTAAGTTGATTTAGCAAAACCATGGCTTTTTGAGGACAATATGATGGATTTGCTATTAGGAGTATGCTGTGGAATCGCCTCACAAAAAGTAATTCTTCCTTTCAAGTACGACAGCTTCTACATGAGAAAAAACTGTCTAGCACATTCAACGAATTTCCCCATTTTGTTGTTTTCAGTTCCACGAATTCTCGAAGAGCATGAAAACGATATCAGAATTGGACTTCGCACGAATATTGCTGCGAAACACAGTTTTGACGGCAGACGAGCACAGGGGCTACCTCGACCGACTCCGTGAAAGAATCCCAGTTCCAAAGGTGTGTATGAGATCAAGATTGTGTGGCACTTCATAAGTTGACCAGTGCCAAACAGCCTATTTTTAGTTTGCCATATTGGGAAGGCTCTCGTGGCCTATAGCAAAGCCCCATCAAGCGAAGAAAGAGAGTGGAGAACAGGGGGAGGTAGATCAAATTTATTGATTATGGATTTGAAAGAAGACAAGTTGCAGGATTGGAAAATAGGAGGCAGACAATGCACTCCATGTGTCCTGCAATGAATGATGATTTGTTGAACAGAGCACGTGGATTGGGTAGTAAAATTGGCATAGGGTGTGAGCAGGTCCATCTTCTGGTGGTTTTGACACGCCTTAGAGGGTGAGGTATAATGTCCCAGGTATAATTTCCATGATTTCCTGAGAGCAATGTCCGTCTAAGTATCTATGAAAGTCTCGAACCAAGCATCGTTGGGAAAATCGAGTTTATGTGTGAGTTTTTGATTTATTGAGATCTGCAAATACCAAAGGAATGATAATGGCTACATACATTGCTTATATTGTATGTTAGAGTATTACAGTTAAGCCTACAGCGCTACTAGTTCGTCAGCCCTTTACGGGAGCATCAATTGTGCTTTCTCAACCAAGTGTCCTAGATGCTAAATGATAGTGGTTACGTATTCCCAAAGCGGTTTGACCCTGTTCGATAGTACCAAGTGATTTTGTTCGCCCAGCTCTTCCTTCTGAGGGCCATGTAATCTTTCCCTCCCAGTGTAGCGTTTGATTCGCGTGTGAATCTCAATTCTAGCACTCAGCGAGCCCTTTGCTGTATTATCAAATGTCACTGCACACCTTTTTAGGCAATTTAAATTTACAAGATCTAGAGCCACATTGTGGGGCGACATTGTATCAGATTGAATTTTGAATTTTCAAATATTTGTAATAGGGGAAGCCTAATTTCACATGTCCCCTTTTTGCATGGAATCTTACGGAATTCAGGATTGAATCGAGTCCAATTTCGCTCCAAAGTTTTTCATAGACTAATTATTACTTGCTAACTAATTGACTAACCAAGATGCAAGAGTCCATTTATAGGCTGTTCAAGTGCCAAATTCCGAAATCTTCTCCGTGTCTGCTCAAATTTGGCTCTGCTGTTTCCTGGGTGTTAATATGTATAGCAAGACGCTTTAGGGAGTGATTTTCTACTTTTGAAGACAATTTATGGTGGCATGGCCGAGTGGTTAGGGCGCCGTGTTTCGGATCATGCGAGGTCTACTCGTGTGGGTTCGACTCCCGACGTTGGAACCACTAACCACAAGCCAACAGTCAACTCAGCTGTCCATCCTTTCGAGGTCAGTAAATGAGTACTCAGAAGTAACTCTGAGAACACAGGCACTGGACGCAAATTAATAACAGCTAATCTAAAGCTGAAGTGCTTCATCCAGTATAAAGATTCAAAACTATTGTTATTATTTTTATTCACTTATCATTCAGAATTATGGGACAGGGTATTGGAGTTAAACACAGTGCTACCAGTTTGCCAGCCCTTAACTATAGCAATCTCTATCTGTCAGAAGCTAAATCATCCAACGAGAAAAGTGAAAGATAGCACCCCATTTGACAAAAAGATTGAGAAAATGTGCAGTCACTTCGTATGTTCTCTTATGTACTTTCCTTTTATATTATTTAGGGAGTTACTTTGGGCGATTTCAAAGCATTTAATCGTTTCCTGAACAATATTGATGATTTTATTGTGGCAGTAAGGATGTTCAATATGATGAATGAGCCAATTGGCCAAGGTTTGTATCCATCCTTATATATGTAACTGCGTTGCATACTCGATTTCGAGCGTAGCAGAAACCAGAGGCAGGGCTATGAGTTTTTTCTAGGGAAGTGGAATTTATGAGGCGGTTTCCCGTTGCCTTCCTCACCAATGGCGTTTTAAAAGTGACGCATGAAGGGATCGAACTGACAACCCCTGTGTTGTGAGTCCGCATGCTTAATCACTACGCCACGACACCACTTTTTGTTTTATGTATGTACTAATGCATCAATATACAGCATTCACGGGCAATGGTCGAATGCTCTCTTTGTTTACGGTAGATTGGGGCTCTAGGACCCGATCGGATTTTACCAAAGTCTTGAACAATAGTACATACCATTTACCTGCGTGGTATTCAACATTTTGGGAAGAGGCACGGGAGAAGAGCACACACGCTATTAGAAGGCTAGCCACCGATTGCAGCATCCACAGTGACGGAACTTTGTGGCCTCAACGTCAAGTAAACGGAGATAGGAAGTGTCCTATCCACCAAACAAAGTGAGGGAATGACTCTTTATTATAAAATATCGTGTCAAAAACCCTTTGCTCTAGGAACATTTTGTTCGCTTCACTACCATTTCATGGTTTTATAGTGTAAAGCTGACCGATCAAGCGTGATTTTAATCTCTCAATCAAAGTTATCCAGTTAGCTAGCCAGCTTGTGAAAATGTGCCATTGGGGTTTACAGAGACGAGAAAATGAGGACGAGAGAAGAGACGATTAGGGGCGTGTTATAAACATTCAGAAAACGCCATCTATGATTATGATTCCCAATGCCTGATAGAAACGTTTGAATGAATTTTCCTTCTTCTTTTGTAACTAACTCCTGACTAATCTTCGAATGAAACAGACCATTTTGCAGATAAAGGTCGTAAAACCACGTAAACACGATTTATTACAAAGCCGCAGCTTCACTATCGTTTCGTTAATTATCTGATCAGGAAATCTGAACAAGTCGGTAAACTGGAAATGTTTCTGTGGTTTGATTATTTTCAACCTGAACACAGAAAAACCATGAGAATGGATTTTCAATTTTGTTTTGCATCACCACTGTATGACTTCACTTAAGTAAAGTTGAACCCATTTATGGTGAGCAGTGGGGAGTGCCTTGTTAGAGAAATATCACATTTAGGCAGGCATTGTAAGGTATAGTGGCAATTTCATTGCAATGCTTTGCTCCCGGCATTACCACAATTACCTGTTTACTTTTGGGTGAGTTTCTGAGAACATTGAGAACGAGCGTGCCTCGAACTCGCGAGCGATCCTCGAACTCGCGATCCTCGAACTCGCGATCGTCAACACACTAGACTCATGCTCTTACCAATATGCCAACAATTTTCTCAAATACAGAAGCATCGAGTTTAGCAAAATGAATATAAGAGGTTTTTCATTCATGGTAAATAAGTATGTATCAGAACATAATAAGTTGAATATTTATGTAATTGATGATCATGTATCGGTATGTTTTAAGTTTGATTGTAGAAATTTGATAGCTTAACTCTTTCTCGTTATTTTTTGAACAATTTATGATATCGAATGGACTTTTCTGCTTCAGAGGGTTTCATCCGTGCAGTGAAGGTTTCTACTGGCGAAGACATTGATCCTCATGTTATCAACGTTGTTTTCCAGCTGTTTGATATGGATGGTATGATGCTTCCCGTTTTGTATCTATTTTGTTGAAAACTGGGCCTTCTTAATTGTTAAGAACGTTGAAACGAAACCGTGGTAAACGAGACTAGTCAAACTCCTTCAAGGGATCTAGTCGAGTAAATTCTCTTGGGAAATTTTCTGGATTTTTTTTACGTTTAAGTAGGAAATTTTTTTACCTAAGCTGGGCACTGTTTGTAAGCACAAGTAAGACTCTAGTTTTGATAAGAATCTCTCCTTTTCTGCTTATAGTTGCAAATTACACAATTCGTCAACATATCTAAGATAAAACTAGGGGATCTCTGCAAATCAGGGATATCGGATAGAACATCCATACAAGTACATGTTTGCATGCTTTTATTTTCTCGATATTATCCCCTGAAGGGTTGGAAAAATATAGAAGTTTCCCATTGTACTGTCATTCTCAGACAGAACGATGCAGTGAAAGGAATAACGGCGTCGATCTTTGAAATCAAGATTGCAATTCGAGTTTTGCAATGGTATATTTTGGAAAGAGATGCGAAACACCTTTGCTATTTTTAAAAATGCAATTCAAATTTAGATAGAAATTACGGTTTACTGGAGCGGTGCCTTTGTTTGATTAAGTCATTAGTTTCTGCTGTACTTAAAAGCCAATCATATTATGCATATTTCTTGTTGTTTTTAATGGTAATAAGAGTTGCAAGGGAAGTGAGCATAACATGTAAAAGTATTTATCCTGTACTTCTACTAGGGATTGTTCTGTCGCTCATAGTGGTATTTAATCATCTTACTTGGCGGTGACTGTGTGAAGATTAGAGCATGCAATCAACACACCCCCTTTGATTTTTCCGAGGCATGCAGCCATTGTCAATATTTTGAATGCTCACATCTTCTGATTTTTTCAGTGAGTTATGTTAGGAAAAGGCCATGGAGGTCTATGCTTCTTCTTCTTCTTTTCTCCTGGCTTGTCCACTCATGTGGGTCGCCGGTGTGTCTTCCGTTTCCACTTCCGCCTGTCGAGAGCATCCCGGGGGTTTGCCGCCACCTCCTTCATATCGTCCTCATAGCAATCTTTCATTCGTCTCTTTGGTCTTCCTGCTTCCTTCGGCCCAGCTCCAACGCCTTCACTCTCTTCCCCACATAGGTCTGGTCTCTTCGTTGTACATCCCCAAACCACCGCAATATTCCCTCTCTCAGCTTTTCATGCAACGGTACTACCTTCATCATCTCCCTCACTTGGTCATTTCTTACCCGGTCCTTCCTCATCAGTCCTAAACTCCACCTTAGCACCAGCATTTCGACAGCTTCCAGCCTTCTTTCTTGTGCCTGTGTTGGCGCTGTTGATTCCCGTCCGTACATCATTGCAGGTCTCACCATGATCGTATTCAAGTGCCCTTTCACAGTCGCGTCTACCTTACGGTCACACAGGATACCAGTTAATTTTCTCCAGCTGTTCCACCCCGCTTTCATTCGCTTTGCCACTTCTCTACCAGACCCTCCATTTTCCTGGACCGTTGATCCCAGTTACTTGAACTCCTTTACCCTGGGCACATCCTCCCCACCCAGTTTAATAGACCCGTCTTGTGTTCCAATACCTGCATTTAGGTACCCTGTCTTCTTTCTGCTCACCTTCATCCCGCGTCGCTCTAGTGCTCCTGTCCACATCTCCAGCCGCTCTTCCACCTCTCTCCTGCTGTCCGAGCACAGGGTTACATCGTCTTCGTACATGATGTCCCTGGGAGACTCTCTTCTTACCTCATCCATCAGACAGTCCATCACTACCGCGAAGAGGAAGGGGCTCAGTGCCGAGCCTTGGTGTACCCCTTTTTTATCTCAAATTTTTCGCTGACCCCTGATCCACATCTGACCTGTGTTGTTCTGTTGTCAAATATATCCTGTACAACCTTTATCTACGCCTGTGGCACGTTCTTTAGACTCAGGCAGTTCCAAACCTCCTCCCTTCGGACTCTGTCATAGGCTTTCTCCAGGTCGATGAATGCACAGTGTAACACCCGCTGTCCATCCCTGTACATCTCCATCAGCATTCGCAGTGCGTATATGGCGTCCGAAGTACCCCTATCCGGCATGAATCCAAACTGTTCCTCGCTTATCTCCACAATCATTCGTAGTCTTCTATCAATTGTACAAAGCCCCCAAAAATTGAAGAAAGAAGAAAGTGAAAGGCTAAGAAGAGAGAGAGATCAGATCACATTTATTGATGGCAAGTTTTAAGATTCAGGAAAGCAATTAGAAGGCAAGACGTTTCATAAATTGCATGTTCTTGGGATAAATGATGATTTTTGGGATAAAGTTCGTGGATTAGGCAGTGAAACTTGGATGTGAATGAAGTGGAATATATGAAAAAGGGTGTGAATGAATTCAGCTTCTGGTGGTTCTGACACGCCTCAGAGAAGCAGTAATAATATCCCTGATCTCCTGAGAGCAATGCTCGTGAAAGTATATGTAAAATATGGAAAGATCTCCAACTAAACGACGATGGGAAAGAGGTTGGAGAGATTTGGTGAGGTTAGAATTGTTGATGAGACGAATGGCTTGACGTTGGATCGGTATCTTTGATTTTAACGTTTCTCAAAAGTTCAACGTTCTTTTTCTTTATGTTCACCTCTTATGATCGTTGTTTAGGTATGACATTAACTGATTGCATCCTATTCGTCTCAGGTGATGGCAAGCTCAGTGGTGTTGAATTTATTGGAATCATGAAAGACAGGCTAAAGAGAGGCTTCGGTGTAAGTAAGGTGCCTTTTACTCACTGTTATCAAATAAGCCACTGCTAACTCCAATTCTACTGATCAAATTTGCTGACTATACTTTGACTTCTTCCTCTATTGCTTCTTTGTTAATGTTCTCACAGTTCAACTGATTGTTACAGTTCAAACCGTATCGTGCTGTAGCACTCATGACGTGCTCCGTTCTACATCCTTTTCTTTGTGTTTTAGAAATTTCCAATGCCAGTGAAATGGGCTGGATTCAAGCATTGTCTTCGCAAAGAGGTGAAACAAGGATGAATCTTTGTGCCTTGACTCTTTATTCGAAAGAGGCCGGCAAGGAACAGGAACGCAATTTGGTAAATGGGACACGCTTTTTTTAATATCAAAGTCAATGGGTGCACAATGAAGAATTTAATATTTTGACACAGCTCTCTTTAATATCGAAAATTTTCCAAGAATTTCAAGAAGATCTCTGGTAAATCAAGAGTCGGTTGATCTGCCTCTGTGGGTTGTATATCGAGATGAAGATGAAAATGACTCAGTCTTATTCGAAACAAGAAGCTGTAATTATAATGGATTTTTTAATCGTTATGTGTCTCAGTAATTAGATTTTCTCAATAATTTTAGTTTAGTCAATATAATAGATAGTGAATCTGAAATATGTGAATGGGACCAAAGAGGTTTATCTTGAATCTTGTCTTAATGTAAGAGCTAGTGGCCTGTCTTTCATGATGCGTAGTCACATATGCAATGTTAAGCGGCGGTTTGAGTCTCATCGACGACTTTTGCTTCGATTAGAATAGCAATGATATGAACCGATGTGAGTTGCGAAAAGATGACATTCTGTTATTATACTGGTTGTCATAGAAAAACAACCTGTGAAAAGTAAAAAATTTACAATTTCATTGGTCATTTGACTGCTTAAGAATGGTATGGCACTCGAAATATGCATCGAAGAGCCCGTTATTGCAGAGGTATCTCTCTGAGTCATGGCATCATTGGGTGAGGTTGCCAGTTTCTTTCCTGCTGGCAGCACAGAGCTTTCGTCTATCCTGCCTTTTTGCAAGTGCCCTCTTAATGTTGGTTGGACTGATAGAGGATGTCCGTATAAGTGAATAAGCATGCCTCTTGCCCGATACCGTGGGCGCAGTACTTGTCTGTCTTATTCGTTGTGCCAGCAACCCCTTTTAAGAAACATAAATCTACTGATTTCTAACTTCTACTGATGTCTCACCATTTTATGGGGATAAGGTTATTTTCGCCTCTATGGATTTATCCTGAATTCATTGGAATGTCAATGAAAATTGAATTTCATTAATCAGTGAATTTCAGGAGGCAGGTAAACATGTATTGGGCTCAGTACGATACAGTGAATTATTAATGGTGTCCTATGATAGCATTTTACACCCGTTGAGTGTCGGATGCCTTTGCAACAGCTTGAGTTTATACCTGTAGAACAAACAATAAACAAGGCTGGAAATAGGAGCAATTTTTTATCATTGATGTTGGTCAAATAGTATAGTTGGAAGAAAGTTTGTTATTAGGCTCCCCGCTACCAGATAAATGGCTATTGATTTGGTAACTTGCAGTTACATGTGAATTCGACCAGATTCGAAACCCTTATGATTTTTTATTGGGTGGCAGCAGCACAAGTGGTGTCGTGTTGTAGTGATTTAGCTTTCGCACTCATAACTCAGTAGCTGTGAGTTCGAACCCAGCACGGTTCACAACCAAACACCATGAACTGTATTTTCCTAGGATACACTCATAGCTCTGCGTTTCCTGGGCAGCTCGGCATACATAGTTGGAGATCTTTCCATCTTTTACAGATAATTTCACGGGCATTGCTCTCAGGAGATCAGGAATGTTATTCCTGTTCACCCGAGGCGTGTCAGAAGAACCAGAAGCTCAACTCATTCACACCCTTTCCAAGTTTCACTGCCTATTCCACGAACTTTATCCCACAAATCATCATTCATCCCAAGAACATGCAATTTATGGAACGTCTTGCCTTCTTCTTGCTTCCTGAATCTCACAACTTGCCATCTTTCAAATCTATGATCAATGTATGTGATCTGATCTCTCTCTCCTCTTAGCCATTTGCTTCCTTCTTTTTTCCTTTGTTGAGGCTTTGTATTAGCCACCATGGCCTTTCCCCGACACTAAAAAAAATACAATATGCCATACAGTTTTTTACCATCAGCACATTTCTATTTATCTTAAGGTCAAATACACTTGCACTGCTTGCTTACTGGAAGTCTTTTATCAACAAAAGTAACAAATTCCTTTAAAAGCATCAACCTGTCACTATGAATGTTCAATGCGTCATCTACAAATAGGCTATTACATCAGTTTAAATCGAGCCGTCCCTTAGGTCCTTATTTTCTTTCTGCCAGCTGATTGATTTATATACTTCGCTCTTACCTCGGGTATTGCCAGCATTTTTGTCTTAATGAATTGTTTAACTCTTTCCATTATAACTAATCATTCACTAGGAATCTCAGGCAGACTCCGCAAAGTCCGGCTTGTTTCGCAGTAACCTATTTTATGCTATACTTCAACATTTTAATCTGAATAATTTTTTGAAAATCAATTTCGCATGGATGTGCGTGAATTCTGTGAAAGTGGGTGGAGGGAAAATGTAATGATAATGATTTATTTATTTACAGTTGGCGCTTCATTGGTTATGTAGATTGAAAATACACTAAAGCTAATTCAAGCCAACTTCTAAAAATAGAGTAATTTTTAATACAAGAAAACTAGGTAAATAGACAGTATGAAGGGGTAATGTGTGACTGTGGGATGTAGTTAATGCTTTATCTGCAGTTCCAAGCTTTGCAAATCTTGAAGAAAACCCCACCACAGGAATCCAAATTGTGGTACAAATACCCTACATAATCTGCATATGCAGTCAGTGCCCTTCTAATTTTTACTTAATTGAAATAGCCTGATTTGCATCACAATTTCGCTATCTTTTTGCACCCTACCTGACAAACGTAGTGGTGTCGTAGTGTACTAGCTTAAGTGTGATAACACATGTCGCAGGGGTTTTTTGGGCTCGAAACCGACAAGGTTCCCGACAAAAAAACTGTCAGCAAGGAAGGTAACGTGGACCCCCACCCCCCCTCATATAAACCTACTTCTCTAGGAAAATCTCAGAGCCTTGTCTCTGGTCTCCCTTGTCCTTAAGTTGAGTATGCTATGCCGTTTTCGTAAATTCTACCCTCGTTCAAGAATCACCAATCACTTGCCAATCGCATTTGTTAATGAAAGTTTCGTCCACACTATTGAAAGATACTTCCCCTCGTGATGTGCTTCATAGAAAGCTCAAAAACAATTTTAAGCGGTGTGCAAACGGGGCCAACTGTCTTTGGGAGCGGTTTAAATGATGCCTCACTTTTTCTACTTGGTATGACTAGGGCAGCTCCAAATATATGGTCTATCATATCAACAATGTAATGTCTGTTTCGTTTGATTTGATAGCTTGGCGATCGTTGCACGAACTAACAACGCATACGAAACCGTGTTGCCAGTTGTATTTGTTAAACTGACGGCAAGTTATAGCGACATCGCGTAAAAAGAGCGAATGCGACAAAGCAAGGTACAGCATGATACAGAAAGGTCTCGTTCAGCGTAACGAAACTAATATGATGTGACGCGAATGAGTAAAGGATTATAAACACAGTGCTTAGAATGAATGCCTATGGAGACGGTTTCTAAGATTTGGCTATCGCAACATCGTGAACTGTTTTAGATAATGAGTCTTTCGGTTCTGGTCAATTTGCCAACTTCGATCACGGAATCTGCTCCACGAGACAGGAGCTTCAATGGTGAATATCAGTGTAAATTCAATGAATTCATCGTTATATTGGGATAGGTGACTAACTAAGCGAGATTTCTCAGTGCAAAGTATTCATTTATTCATTGAAAGGTCACAGCAGATGTTACACGGGCAGGTCTTATTCACTATTAAGCTTTTATACACGCTGCCGCCTCTGTATGCAGTCTAACATTTGCCTTAGTAGTTGTCAAAAGTTTGCGCCAACAAATGCCCTATAATTGCGATTGCTAATGGTCAATTGATCCCACTATTTTAGACGGGTGTGATGTTCGTATGCTTTGAGCTGGTATATTAAACTTAAACTGACGATGGATGAACTCTATGCATATCTAATCACAGGTATGACTGTAGGAGTAATATTTTCTATTCAGACAATGATTTGCCATGTAGCGAATCTAAATGAGCTGGATTGGCATGCTTTTCGTTAAACGTCTGAAGTTTAATGTGGTAAAAATTACTGTTCGGATCGAATAATAATCTAGCATCAGTTTACGGCTGAAAGTTTTCATTCCCATTTGATTACAATAATAGATTTGGAGCAATTCAAAAAGATTGAGCCCAGACATGAACTTTGAGGGACGTCAACTGAATATTTATTAACAAGAAGGCAAACAAATGGGAAATTTTTTGTTGACAACTTAAAAGCCCCAATTAATCTCTTCATCTGTTAGTTATGATATAGTTTGCATGTACAAATATTCTACTGCTGTCAATCGAATGCGTCAGGTTTTCTGCTGAGCTTTTTTTGCTTTTATTGAATGTACTAATTTGCTTCTTTCCACCTGGTAGGAAGTCTCTTGTTGATTTTTTAGTAAATTAATGCTAAAAGCCTTCAATTAGCTTTTAAAGAAGCTCAAAATCCTTCCCTCTTTTATTGATAGGGTGATGTCCATCTCCTTCCAATGGTCGTGCCTAATGGTCAAGCAGCGTGCGTTTACGTTGGATGCTGCAATTAAGAACTCACCAACTAGCAGTCTTGTGTTCAACTCTTAAACGTCTTCTTGACTGCTGGAATATTTCATCCAAAGGGAGAATGATTTGTTGCTGGCAGCCACCAGGAAATTAGACAGCATTGTGGAATGAGATGAAGTTGATAAGCGCAGATAGGCAAACATGGCTAAACGCTCATACAACCTTTAAGTATATATGTATATGATAATCAGTATGTCATGGAAAGCAATCAAAAAATTCCAACACCCGAAAAACCTTGTAGTTTTATGCAAAATAGCTGAATGGATTTCTAATTGGCGGGTGCCCATCCAGTCAAGAGGACTGTTGTCATAACCCCCGTAGTTAGAAATGACTTACTGCCACCAGCAACGTTCGTGCTTTGATATTCGACTGCCTTTAGATAGGATTTGATACAGTTTAACCTATGCAGCAAGAGAGGGGAGTTGCTTTGAAGGAAGCAGTTTGCTTCGCTCTTCCAAAAGGTGAGGCATATTCGTCGTTGGCTATTTTCTAAACAAAAATTTGTGCAGATTACCTTAACCTAACACTTTGCATTCGCCGTCTTCATTGCCATGTAGGTAATTGATCTTCCTTTTAGTGTAAATGATTGCAAAATATGTAGGTACTAGACAGAATCCTTAGAGTTACTATTCATCTCTTTGTTGATTGAAAAGATCATGCTATTTGCGGAGCAATGTATTATAAAGGTTCTTTTTGATTAATGACTTCAAATTCTCAGTGAAAAGCCGATAGTTTAAATGCATAGATAACCGATTTAGATGGTTATCTCACCTTTTGGTATGTATTGTCACATTGGTAAAGGAAAGCCGCTTTTTGATTTTCAAGACCTTCTAAGATGCATACTCTTATAAAAATTATTGCTATGCTTCAAAATGGCGAAAAAGGTTCAGTGGATTATGGAGATTTCGTTGGAGACAGATCGTTTTCAGTCAAAATTTGAAAGGGCTTTTTGACGATAGCCAGCGATTTGACCCATAGAAATATTTGTCTATTTTAAACAAGCTAAACAGGATAGCAAAAACATATTTTACTAATGCCCTGAACCATCTCTATAGTCTAGAATAGTGCAATTTTCAAATAGCCCGTGGGCCATTGTGAACTTCGCTGTACTCAAAATTTGTCATGTTCTTCGATATGTGGTTACTATATTGTAGGTGAAATGGTCTTGCTTGTCTATACCTTGATATTTGAGAGTTATGAGGTTTGGATTGCAATTGGCCTCTTGTGCCTATCAAACAACGTTTATGATGGCATGTGCTAGGCTCCTAGGAATTCGTAAGGTGTGATCAAAATATTGGAGGCTTCATCTTTGCTATCAACCAATCATTGCAGAAATTACGCGCGAAATTGCTAGCTTTATGTGTGACTAGTCCAAAAAGCTGCATGACTTCATAATGTTTTTGACTAGACGTTTATCATACATTAGTTTATGTATCTTGGAGGTCTGAGCATCTCTTCCAAAGCGAAGAAACACCCCACAGTGTTGGCATTAAAATTGGAAATGCAAAATTTAAAGCCAGGATTATACTTATTGAGCATTTCATTCGTTTCATTCGTTTCAACCAACACTAATACTATGGAGGTGGCCCTTCCGCCTAAGGTGAAAACTTCAAGGGGCTGCACAAAGCACATTCCATTCAATAGTAGCGCGATGTGGGCACCGGAGGACAGCTCGCCATGCTAGTTGTATCCAAGATCAATTTTCGAATCTGTTCCATTCCCAGAAGATAATCATAGGATGGATGAATTTTGGTCCAGCCATGTTTTCTGTGATAGAACGCATCTAGGCAAAGGTGTTGAAGCTAGCTGATCGTCACAAGATCTCAACAAAAGTGATGTGCAATATAGCACTGAAGTAAGCTTTGAAGAACTAGTGTCATGACTTGATTTCAGCCCTAAACCTCTTGTGATTCATTTGGTACGTGATCAGCGTTCAAAATCGTTTGGGCAAGTGGAGTTTTTTTTCAATACTCCTCGACATCGTTAGCATCCACTCTTGGAAGCTCAAAGAGAGCTGCTGTCTGTTTGGGAAACTACAGCTTCCAGTCACTAAAAGTCTATGGCCTTTTAGCAGGAAACACGTGGCGAAAAGCGATTTGAGCCATGTCCTTGACCCTTCACCACACCAAGTTGAGAGCAGTATTCATTTGCATAAAGGCAATTGAAATATGGCTTCACTTTTAATTGCGGCTCCTGACATTACACTATAGAACTTGTTGGGAAACGCCAATTAAAATTGATGGGCTATCCATTATCAAATAATTGGAAGCACGTGATTTTCATGTCATTGATGGCTTTGGAAAGACTTGACTTTATGCAATGTTATACCAACTTTGGAATCTTCTATTAATGTTGATGCCACATTATAGGGGTTTATAGAACAGGTTTCATCAGCCCACATCAGCGAGTTGTTAAATGTCCCAAAAAACCTTTGAATTTCAAGTCACTTCCACACTTCAGAAAGTTGCGGCTATTTTCGAATGCCAGATGAACTGTCTATTTTGCTATCTGCGGAAACCAAATGGCGATAAAGGCTCACAGGAATCTTCTGCTACTAGAATTAGCTAAATCATTACCATGATAAGACGCTTATTATTTCAAATTTCGACAAGAAGATATCAGAATCTTGTACGTACTGTTAGTACTAGTGAAAAACTTCACAAAAGCTTCAGAATATGTCATTTGGATTTCTTGTACATATTATAAAGAAGCCTGGTACCTTGCTAGAAGTGGAAAGTTTAAACTTTTGTTACAAAAATTGAGCAAAATGATAATTGGTGGCTGAAATTTCGCAGTTTGATATGCCAAAGGCCAGAAACTGAAAACTTGAAAAGGCAAATTGAAAAATGAATTAAGCCTTTCAACCACTCAGTCATTTCGAAAATGTTTTACGTCATTACTTAACATTGAACTATCCAAATAATGATTTTTATCGAATTTTTTTGCTTTGAAACAGAAATCCAATTTTGTCAGATTTGTGATTGATCAAAAAAATCTTGGAAGAAATCTTTCCGCAAAAATTAACTACATGATATACTCAATTTGATAACGATGATAATAAGGAAATAATGATATTAATAATAGTGATTCCAATATAAATCTTTATATAGAATTTGACAGTTCGAAATTTGCAGCGTGTGGCAAGAAAACGCAAAAAAGGAAATGAAAACGTAACCTGTTATAAAAGATACTTAAATTTCCCAAGTAGCTACAGGAAAAAATGAGCTCAAATTAATTTGAAGGGAAGCCGATTCATGAAGGCTGGTTGGTTTTGTATTGCTTTGTTCACAAGTAGCATTTTGTTGTGATTCATGAAGGATTTGAACCCACAACCCCTGCGGTACAACTCTATATAAAGTAAAGACATACAATATGTGACTAGGCCAAGCTTTGCGAGGAGATTCAATGCATCACATAAGATTGCAACTGTTCGAGACTATAGGCGGAAAGTTCAAATTACTATTTTCGGATGTTACGGTGGCGATGAGAAGTTGAACAGCAATCGTTAGATCTATCTATCAATCTGTCTTTCTATCTAGGACAAGCTTTTAAGATGACTCTAGCAGGTGCTTGGTTTATGAAACAGCGTCTTATTCAAAAAGCGTTAACCAATTTTGCAAATGTATACGAAGGTTTGTAAACAGCGTCCCACAGAAATTCCCCTTGAAAACATGGCTCACCTTCCTATATTGCTTTACAGAAACGGCTACAAGCAAACATGAATGGGAGGCTGAACACAAGTGACGATGTTGACGTGAACTTCTTCATAATACGTCACGAAAAAATCTACTATGGCATTAGAATTTCCAACAAAAAGGAACATAATATACGCCAATGAAGTAGCATGAATGGGAGGCTGGAGACAAACGACGTTAGCAACGCAGTTTCGATGTCGACGTAAATTTCTTCATTAAACGTCACGAACGAATTTACCATGTCATTAAAATCCCAAACTAAAAGGAGCATAAGAGACGTGGATGCTGTTTCTCACTCGTTTACTACCTTTTTCGCAAATAGAAGAGAAGTATCGTTGATCTCGACAGAGTGTCATCATGTCGTTACTGCGAGCGAAGAGCAATTCTAACGGTACTGTCGCAAGACGATCAAAGTCAGATTTCGCACTGAGCAAACACATCATGACGAAAAAGGAAAGTGGATTCCTAGATATTTCAAATGCAGCATCAATGACCAATTTAGCAGCAGATCTACGGAGCATTGGGAATAAGTATGACAAGCTTGTTTTGAAGATGTTCAATGAAAGATCGCACTTACGAGGCGATCTTAGGTTGCTTAAAAAGGATGCAAAGCTTCTTCGAAATGAGATGAAGTACCTTATTGTAAAGCACGACAGTGCAACTGCATTTAAAAAGGGCTACTGTGCGGAGAACCACGAAAAGGAAAGGGTGCTGAAGGCTGAGATAGTGACAAAGGAGATGGGACAACTTGAGCTTACTCTAGCTGACTTAATGTCGAAATATTACTACTTGTTGGAGCAAACAAAAACGCTCAGAGAGATTAACTCGTTATGGCATATAAGGTCTGTAATGAAGTCCGATTTTGTTCAGTTGAAGTCATTGACGCAAAATTCCAGTGACTCCGTAAATACCTCGGTACGAAGCAGAATTGTCAGAAAAGATTCAAAGGAAATTAAGAGTGAAAGCGAAAACTTGACACAGAAACTTAGATGGTTGAATAAATTGAGCAATGAGTTTCGAAAAGAACTGGAGGAACTGAGGTCAGCTAAGGAAGCATTGCTGACAGGGAGATCGTATCTGGAGAGGGAATACAGCAATGTTAAGAATTTAGATCTTGTACAAGGGAATGGGCTACAAGCATTAGATTTACAATCAATGTCAAAATACATTCGCGATGCAGAGGTACGAATCATTGATTCGCTTCATGAGAGAATAGAGTCACTCGATAAACTAAGTGATGCCTTTAAGGCAATTATGTTTAAGGCAGGGTTTGCCGGCTTAGAGAATCCGCTCAATGCCGTGGACTTTTTTGAAGGGAGAAGAATCGATGTTCCTGCAATTTCTGTGAAAAGCACGGAAATAAGCATCTCTGGAGAAAAAGAAACAATCAATAACTTGGCTATTGATTTTGACCACAGTGATTTGATTGGTGACAGTGACGATGAGCCAGAAGAGGTCCACATTCGTTACCTACGAATGGAAAGCATCGAAGAGGCAGACCTCAGATGTCTTGTTTCCAGTCAAAATGACGACGGTGGGAAGCGGGCTAATGACTGTCTCTTAAGAAACGTGAATAGATGTAATGAGGCTAAATACAACAGCGAGATCCAAAAAAAGAGTTTTAACGTGACCAAGGCACCTTCAAGTGGCTACGGGTCGATTGAGAGTAAAGACTTGAAAAGTTTTGAGCAGGATGAACCGCCGTCTGTTGATGATGATGAGTTTTTTGACACCAAGGAGAGCTTCCAAAGTGCTGTGACTATCTGGTTACGTCAAGAAGAGTGTGATCTGGCAGGAAAAATCAGCGAAGAGACGCTTACTGGAGATGTAAATAATAATGAAGAAAATGCCGAATTGGAGTTTTGTAAAAAGATCGAAAAACAGTTTGATGATAATGACACTGATAGACGTACGTTATTGAGATGCAAACGAAAAGGTATGCATCCGGTTAAAGCTGCTGGCTGCCCAGGCGAATTAAAAACTGAGAAGGGTACCGCCAATAGATTCGAAAAAGAGCTCTCGTTGATTCTGAACACCAATCTCAATGCAAACAGCTCTACCGAGCATGGCAGCCAAGAAGAAAAGTCTACTTGTGATTTAACAGAGAGTAGTGATCCTTCAGAGAGATTTTTTATGGCTAGAAGCTATTTTGACATAAGCCAGGCAAATAGACAAGAAGAGACAGATGGCAATTCACAGGTTGCATCCAAGACTGAGGATGCGCTGAGCGATAGTAAAAACACCAGTATCTTACAAGGTGAGGGCAAAGGAATGAATGATGATGATAAACCTTTGAGCGTATCATTACAGCAGGAAGAAAAGATACAGCTTGAGGACCCAACAACTAACGAACGAAAAAGTGACAGCGCATCAATTTCTTTACAAGATACCAGCAATTCTAACGTGCAAGGAAAATATCAGTCTCCGGAGGACAGACCGGTATTCTACGACCCTCATGGAAAATGGAAAACAACAGTTAATAGCAACACGAGATTCTCAAGGTCCTTAAGTGCGTTATCAAAATCGAGTACGTTAGACAGAAATGCAAAGTTGAAGGGGTCTGCAAACACCAAATCAAGATTCGATAGCCAAACAGGTAATTCCAGGTCGATCTCTCCAGATGCCTGCAAAGTGTTGCCAAGAAGTTTTTCAGCCGGAAAGGTGCAGTGTAGAGAATCACCTGCAGTTATAAGCTCAAGAGTTGTGATCCCAAGAAGCCAACCAAGTCAAAAACAAGCTTGCAGCACTCTGCCACGAAAGATGAAAATAGCAACAGGCGAAACAAAGCAAAAAAGGCCAGTTAGTCTTATACCGAAAGTTAATCCTGAAATAGCAGGTAAATCGAAAGAAACAAATCAAGGGGCAAGTGAAAATAGGACGAAAAGCAGGCCCACATCAAAGAGTAAATCATCAGTACGTCCCATGAGCCAAGTTGTTCTAAAAAGAGTACAAGCTGATGCAAAGCAAAGCAACTCAAAGAGTGAAACTAAGCAAGTGTCCGTTAGTAGCACAACAAAAACAGTATCACGTTCTGGTAGCTTAAGGCAAGGGTCGACTGAAGGGAAAGATGATGCTTCACCACGGAGACCAACAAGCCGGGATTTAAATAACAAACCAAACAGTCGACCTGATAATTCTCGTCCTGCCAAGCCTTCTTGGTCGGTGAAGCAAGGCAACACGGTGCCAGTTTATGGCACCCTGCCTCGAGCAAACAGGAGTGCTCCAAAGCAGAAGCCAAGAAGTTCTAGTGTAAGTAGCACCACCGAGCAATCAGCAGCGGCAGCTACTGGTGGACAGGAGAGCTGTAATCAAAAGAGCAAGAGTCAAGCGAAGGACACTAAGAAACCATCCAAGACGGATGGGAAAAATTGTGATGGAAATGAAAAACAGACGGGTCAAAATGTGGTTAAGCCGAAACGCGACACAAAAAGTGCCGATGGAAACTTGAGGGGTAAAAATGATGCAAGTCCAAGCACTGGAGAGGGGGCGACCGATAACAATACGAAAAAAAGGCACAAGATATTGAGTATGAAGAAAAAGAAGCCGAAAGTGGACACGGAGGAGCAGCCTCGAAATAATGCGAAACCAGAGGGAGAGAAGAAAGGAAAGAAATCAGTCACCGAAAAAGCTGCCAATTTCATGCACAATGCATTGAAAATGATGTCATCATCAGATTCAAAAACTAATTCTAAAAACGCGATCAAATGTAATCCTCAATCGGAAAGTATCGTGACAGATCATTCCGAACAGCAAAAATCTTTAATTCCGATGCCCTCTCTTTCTTAATACAGGAGAGAGTGACGTTTTGTATGTTTGTAAATGCAGCTAAAAAAATAGCGATAATCTTTCATATTCAATCCACTGTACATTTTGTTTGCGGATCAGTCTCGATAAGTAACCAAAAGATGTTTATTGAATTTACTGATCCTCTTTTTGTCCTTGTGTGATCTCTGCTTCTGAACAAACGACCCGATTATTTGTGACTAAAAATTTAAGTGAAGATTCCTTTAGAGGGAGAGTCACTATAATGGCAAAGAAATTTGCAAAGTAAGGCTATTACTATCATGTAAAGCTATTACTGTCATTTTAACAGGCTTCCCCAACAAATTGAATTAAACGGTGTGAACTATTAAGTATCGGCTTTTATATTTAAGGACGTTTTGGCTTGGGTCTTTAGATGATACAATTTCATTGGCAGCATTGTTCGTTTCGGCGTTCTAGGTATTTTTGCGCACATCTGCATTGCTGCAATCTTCTTTGCAACTGTTTTATCTGCATTGCTACCATCTTGTTTGCAACTGGTTTATCTGCATTGCTACCATCTTGTTTGAAACTGTTTTATCTGCAACTGTTCTATCATCTTGTTTGCAACTGTTTTATCTGCATTGCTACCATCTTGTTTGCAACTATAATTAATAAAGAACTTTTCTATAGAAGCATAATGTTGAATGGCTCTGCTTCCCTTAAAATAGACATCAAACTATTAAGACAAAACAGTGAATAAGCGTAGAAGATGGAATCTTGCGGTTGCAAGACTTTTCGCTATACTGATTTTGATTTTCACGGATGCCAAACGAAACTATACGGGAATGAAATATCCCTATATCCACAGTGCATGCGGGCTGAAATGACAAAAACACCTGTAGTGGATATGCTCATTATAAAATACTAGCATTATGATAATAATAATTATCATTATCATTGCAAAACGCAGCATAGAACAATGTGGTATTAAATTAAGCCCCAAACGGCTAAGTCTTTGCATCTGCTTATTCAATTTACCCTAAAAATTCTTATGAAAATTTTATTTTTTTCCAGTAGTCGAGTTAATAAATTTGAATAGGCTCGCGGTAAAATGAAGGTAAAGACCTAATGGATGATGGCTATATGGCAATGCTTCCATCCTCATATAATGCATGTGAAACGTTTTTGAGTAGATGTTGCAGCATTCTATATTTGTAAAAATTTCAACAAACTCTCCCTTCAAATTAGTGACGCGATGTTTACTGGAGAGAGTTATGATTTTCGATAATGAGGGGATAGAAGAAGCTATGTGCATAGTCCTTGCTTTTATAGTAATAAATAACAATGATGTGATAGTAATAGCCTTGAGTTTTTTATTTCAAATAAGTGAAGCCTTCTGTTTTTGAGATTCTGCTAAATTTTTCTAGGGAAAATCATACGAGAATCGCAGGTGGCAACTCTTTCAACTGGTCCTAAAAGTTCATGAAAGAGCAATATAGCAATGATTATGCACATAGCTTCTTCCATCCCCGCATTATCGAAAGATCACAACTGTCTCCAGAAAATGTCACGCCATGGTCATGATACTTCCTTATGGTGTACCCAATTTAACAAGCACTACAAGAATAGCAGATATGCTACCTTAAGCAACTGCTTCAATAGCTTCTACAAAAGATTCTATATTTCTTTGCAAAGACAAGGAAAATCATGGCAATCCTTTCTGGTTTGTCTTTTGTTTTGAAAAAGTTTGGATTCTAGAATTTAGCATGTGTGTTTCTAAGAAATCTCTTTGCATGTGAAAACCTAATATTTGTGATTTACTACTGAATATCTACTCTTCTTTCATTAGCTATTCTAAGATTTGTCTTGAAACAGACACGTAGCTGCGGGAGAGGCATGGGGGCCTCTGTCCCTCCAAGCGAATATTCTGGCTGTAGCTTGCTCTCTTTGGTTACAGTTACAGCTTACGAGTAAAGCATAGCGCTGTTTTCAAGCAATGAAAGAGCATACTCCAAGTCGTCCGATGATTAGGTACCAGAAGATCTCAGTTGTACAACTCTTGCCCATTGATCCTCTGGCCAGTGGCTTGAATTGAACCCACTTCCAGCTAAAACGCTTATTCAGAGTAAGGAGAGTCGCTAGCTCTCTGTCATTCCAGGTTTAGGAATCACAAAGTTTGGCCGCACCAATAGGAAGAACCCAGGTTGGTAATCACCTGAACACTGCTCGATAAGCTGAAAACTTCTCAGTGTCCAAATATTCACCTTCGGGTGTTAGATAGAAGTCATAAACATTTATGCATGCATTTGTAATTCACCACATTAACATTATCTACAAGCTATAAAAGTTGCAAATTTTATTGATGTGGCGAATAATGCATGCATGCATATATATATTTTTGACTTCAATCTAACATCCGAAAGTGGATTTTTGGATTTTGAAGGAAAGCTCATCCGGATTTCATTTAAAACCCTTTCCGCCCCAAGGTAAGATTCTTGGTTGAGTTTGCCCTCCCCAGATTATACTTACAGATACGAGTTTGTCATGGGAGCGTATGAGAGAGGAGGTTTTCCCTACTTATCTGCTCCTAAATGATTTTTTTTTATAATTTAAGGTTGTATTTTACCCAAGGTAGTTATACTAGTTGCTAGTAAAAGCTACTAGTTGCCAAAAGTATTTTGAAAAGCCTTCGGCTAGGCATATCGAATCATTGTTTGATAGATAGGTCTTCAACAATTGATTTCTAGACCGATTACAAAGCTATACTTATGCCAAGGAAAAATATGCGATTCAGCTCTCTTTCAATTTCAGTTATATGTTGTTATGACTACTGACAACGGAGAGAGAATTTCTGTACAAAGCCATTGTCAGATTTAGCTTCCCTTTGGAGTGATCATGACAAAACAGTTCTTTCAAAACTGTTTAACGACATTTCTTTAAAGCTGTGCTGTTTTTTAGTTGAAGCATAAGGATGGCAGGGTGTAGTGAAGTAAGTTCAACGGTATCATTTCTGTTTTTTAGTGTTTAAGTCAGCTCAGCTACATGGCAGTAATTTGCCAACTTGCTGTGCGATGTTGCAAAGTCGAGACTGTTTTGAGATTTCGCTTCAGCTTTGAAGTTTCTCTTCACTTACAGAGTAGAATTGATTAAAAAATAGCAGCTAATAAGTGCATCAATTTAGGAAGACATCAATACAATGAATAGAATATAAATTGTCATGAATATGTAACAAAGTTAGTTGCACACTAATTTTTTATGAAGAAACTTTCGGTGATGCAATGCGAACGGTTACGGTTACTGCGTAGGAGATGGATTTGTTTTCATCAAGTGTGATTGTCTCCAGCACCAAGAATGTAGTGGTATTGTCGTTAAACCAATCTCTGTTTTTGACTCGCAATGGTAAAATGCTAAAGAGCAAGAAAAGTTCAAGGTATGCTTCTCTTCAACTGTGAACCTTAAAGTTTTACAGTGTGCATTCATACGCGAAGGTCGCCAAGCTCTAGTTTGCCTTTTGTTTTAGTGCTTTGCAAGGTAGGCCACAATCTCAATAGATAGTCGTCCGTCAAAAGCTTTATGTAGCGATTACAGCGTATATGTCGCCGATCGCTGCAACGATCAATCAAAGAGTTTACGCTTGCTTAGCAACTATTGGGACATTTAACGGGTCTGTAGTTTCTTATTTTGCGTACAGCGTTTTTGGTGAACAGCAGAGACTTGTCTGCACGTCTTCTATACACATCTTTTACTGCGATACAGGGCCAGTCACGGCAAGTGCCAAGTACAATCTCTGTCAATACATATTTAGTTTATATGAATCTGCAAGATCCAGCTATTACTGTTCAGTGATTGAGCAGAGTTTCAATGGTAAGGAGTTCAGCCAGTTGCTTTGTTGTAAGGTGTTTTTGCCTTGGGAGATCCTGTTAAATAGCAACGCAAATATATACAAACGCGGAAGGTAATGATGGTTCTTTCAAAGCGTCCTCCTCGTAAACAAGAATAGGAATTTCAACGTGGAATTATTCATGCAAAAGCATATACACCGATCAGCAGCGTAAAGTTTTATGTATGAAGTAATTCGTATTTGGTAATCTCGAAACCTGCTGGTTTTGTCGGTGAAGCCACTAGGACGAAGGAATGGCTTTAGCTTCGTTGAGGTTTGTTGGTGGTTTGGTCGTCTGCTGTCTCGTTTTAAATTGTTTATAGAAAATCTGAAGGCTATTTCCACCGTCAGCTAAATTCACAGAGTGGGTTACAGCATCGCTTTCGCGACCATCAGCTGTGCTGTGAAATTACTGTTACGGTAATAGGCAAGACGCTTAGAACCTTCGTTAACTGTATTCAAACATCCAACAACTGGGCTACAAGCGTGCGATGAGTGATTAAAAATTATCTGCCTTTCATTAGACACGTGTCCAAAACAAATCGTTCATTTAAATATAGTTAGTCCAGGAGAAGTTCTGGGTCACACGTTGCTTAATTTCACTCCGTAAGTTTATTTCTGAAATATCTCAGCTCTGAATGGTGCTTTTTAGATTTAAATTACCTGCCTCAAGAAACCCGTTTGCATTTATCTGTAGGGACTGGCTATGTTTTGCATCCATTCAAGGTTTTCTTACTGAATCTTTTTTTGCAAATTTTTACTAGTTGATATATATATATTGTATTGCATTGCATATTCAAATTTGCTGACATTGCCTAATACAGCACTTAATGGATACTTCTAGATCCTAGGACATGTAGAGTCATCCATTAGCAACAAATGTATAAATTCAATGCATACTTGTCTTACTTGAAATACTCTCTCAGAGCAACAGCTCAAAGAAGTCCAAGTAGGTTCTTGGGTCCTTTCAGAGTTTGACAGTAAACAGTATCACAATCCTAAATGTTAATAAATCAGTTTATGTGTCTGCTACTCAAAACAAGTTTCAGAGAGCACCTTGTCAGAGAGATACCGTCCTGCGCCAGAGAATGGTGGGGTGGCCGGCTCCTTTTGCCCCCATACTTAACCAGCTTAATGCCAGGTACTCACTTACTGCTAGGCTGACAAAAAGAGAGAGAGAGAGAGAGAGAGAGAGAGAGAGAGAGAGAGAGAGAGAGAGAGAGAGAGAGAGAGAGAGAGAGGGTAAAGGAGGACATAAATGGGGGTGTGTTAAAACCAGACGATCCACACTCTAGGCATGCTTTAACCAATGTACTGATGGTATCTTATTTGAGAATGATGAAATCTGATGTAGTCTGAGCAGTAAAATATAGCTGTGTAAATTTTTACAAGCTCTTGACATTTCACCTTTACATCATCAATTAAAACTCAATCATATCAACTAGTACAATTTTTTTTCATTGAGTCTTTCCCTCCAATGTGCTTTGAGGGAAAGTGGTTGCAGAATCGGTTACGAGCCGACAAAAATGAATTGGGATCACTTTTAGCGGTCGATATCCAGGGACACCAACGTGGAGGTTTCTGCATTGTCCCCAACCAGTACAATTGTGATGATGCAACAGATTTCGAAGATCATAGCCTCTGAAATAGATTTTATCAAGGAATGATGGCTTTTGTCTATGCTTTGTCAAAGATAGGAAATATTTTTTACAATCCAATAGCTTAACAAGGAAACGTTTTGAAATTGTCTTATATTGAAAGCGTTGCCTAATGGATTTTCTTTTTTATTGATACAAAGGTTAAGAATCAATTTTGAACTCTTCTTGCAAACTTTGAGTGAAGTTGTTGAGGAGATTCTAAACTAAAACTTGGATTAATGTATAACAATTGGAGTTTTATGTGCATGCTTGTATTTACCAGTTGAAAGGGACGATTTAGATCAAGATTATTTTTCTAAATTTTTTTTTAATTCTGTTGTTTATGCGTAGCAATGCGCAGTTGAAGTTTTAATATAAATGGTATAGTCTTATCAGCAATCCCATATGTCTCCAAGTGTATTTGTAATACTGTGCTGCACATATAATATAATTAGATTTGACAACAACAGTGGAAGAATATGAAGCTCCAAAGTGTTGGATGTTTTTCCGTCTTTTGATAGATATTAAGACACTGACTTTTTACTTTATAAACTGGAAGCTTTCCTTTATATTGCCTTAGAAATAGTTGGTCTTGAAGACAGCCTATTGACATTTGAAATAGACAGATCCTTCTAACTGGGTCTCCAGATGTTAAGAAGTCATTTCCACAGAGACTGAAGGTCACTTTCTGCAGAAGCACCCTTTGACATAGCCTCTTGATGTAATCCTAATAGCCCATACTAGGCTAGACCTCATAATTAGCTATTTTCATCTTGTGAAATAAACAATATTTCCTTCTTTGAATCATCTCCATTTATAACTTTTTGATGTGAAATGAGGCATGCTATATTCCAAATTATAAGATGATTGGCTTAAATCTCCTTTATTCAAATACAAAAGTTTTTTGTGAAATAAATCTTGCCATCAATTTAGCTTGGCTTTTTCCTAACCTATTTATTGTTCTTTTTTCTGCTGTACTTTCTCATAGAGGTCCAGCTGCAGAAGCCTATAAACAAATTGTTTTATGGGTCTCCCATTCAATTAATGATATATTTTTATTTCACACAGCAAGCACAGATGTGCTCAAAATGCATGTAAGCTAAATTGGAGTGTCACAACTAGAGCTGAAGGGTAGGGAGGCTCCAGGGGGGACATTAGCCTCCCTAGTGGCTTTGATTTTCTGAAAAAAATTATTGGTGATCTTGTTCATTTACTGGCTTCATCTACTTTTTTGCCAATGATTTATTGTTTAGCCAATGATTTATTCTTTTGCCAATGATTTACTGTCATTAAAGGAACACATGTTGAGGGGATTATTTCTCTTCAATTTCATTTGACTTTATTTGGTACATAGCAGCTTTACCGACGATGACCCCATTTGTAGAGCCACCCTAGTTATCTTTTAAGCTCTACACCACTGGTCAACTATATGCTATTTTTTGTTCAGAAATAGATGCTTTGAGCCATTCCAGTCAAAAGCTTAGCAAAATGTTCTTCTTGCCACACATGCCAACAAAGTGTAGTACTTACTTCAACCATCTCTCTCAAGTGAAGTAGATGAGATGAAAATTGTCACTTGCTGTTATCTGGTTGTGCTGTTCCTTGAAATGTCTCCTGAAGTCAGAGATTTTTTCAGTAAAAAGTGACATCTCGTCAACTAGGTCTATCAACAACGTCTGTTTGCTAGCGATTTTGGTTTGAATGCTTATTTCAACTTTGGAAGCAGTGGACAGTTATGGTGTTTGAAGAGGACTCTGCTTGGCAACCATTTTGTGTTTCGGATCCTCTTTTATTTATTAGGATCAATCCTTTCCCAGTTGGTGTTTTACCCCCTTGCTTAATAATTCATAGTGACGTATTGCATGGTATTAATTCTCAGTGGTGATTTTGCGTACAAATGAGAACCATGAAATCTTATTAAGTGACCGGGACCGTCCGCCATTCAAAAAGCACAAAACAGTTCAGGAAAGAGAATCCAAGAAGACAATGCATGGATGAGGGGCTCTATTTCCAATGAAGATTAAGTCGACATCGCTCTGTGTCATCGCTGTTTCATAGCTATATTGTCTGACCTGGTTTTTAAAGCTATTGCCGTGGCACATCAGTTAGTATAAAACTACGATGATTAGACAGTTGTGCGTTTTGATTTTCCAAGCAGGATTTATGCAATTATTTTATTGTGAGCATGTATAAAGTCCACTTCGACCAGAAAGGTATCATTTTACTCTAGGTGGGGTGAAAGGGGTTTTCCGCAGAATATTTTTTGTACTTTTTAGGATTCATAAAGATATGTATTATAGACGTATGATATTTCATCTATTCTATTAGCTTTCAAAGTATTGGCAGAGGTTTTTCCAAGACCATCTTTACGGACAAGTAACGTAACTTTTTACGGACAGTTAGCTGTTCATCAACGTCACAATTGATCGAACTTCATGAGATAGCAAATTCAAAATTCTACGTATAAATTCACAAATTCCTGCGCATTAATATATATGCATATTGATCCATTTCATATTTCCCTTTTTATCATAATTCTGACTCGTAAGAGGCAGTAAACTTGTATGGATATTTTACAAAATAGGCTACAGGCAGATTGTGTCCAACAAGCAAAATTTCCTGATGGTTTGACAAATTTTCGCTCGGCCGTTTATACCTTCTTAATTCATAGAGATCACTTACGATTGTTGGTAGCCACAGCACCTATGGATTAACCTGTTATTGATAGGTGTGACAGACAGAGTTGTTTTGCCAGCTCAAGTTTGCCAACTGATCTATCATGGCCAACCAAACACGCACATTTTCTGTCTTCCTGGACGTTTTTAACTTGAAACTGGCATTTACAGTGCCTAAAAACGCAACTCATTGGTTCTAAGAATTAGTTTTCTCGAATTTACCTGTGCACATATTTCATAGTTAAGTTTTGAGCGATTTTTTTCGATTATCAATTGTCAGCCTTAACATCAAATTGTAAGAATTCTTTCTGCTTGCATCGTTGGTCAAGCCAAATTTTGTCTTTTTTGTACCAAACAGGTGTTCACGATAATGTCCATATGTATGACAATTTTGTATTTTTGGTCCCATGTGGTATAACGTATTTATTCTTTGCAGAATAGCAGGTCTCATAGGATGTTTTAAACGTATTTGATTTTGAATGAGATGTGAATGCCATCTGTAGGTCGATAGAAACCGCATCCATTACGGACTGCACCTTTCATCTCATAAGATCATGGAGATGATGGGAATTAATTAATTAGGCTTTAAAATCTTCTTTAATATTTGAAAGATTCATGCATTGGTAGACCCTCACCTTTTGTCTGAATTCAACTTAATTGCGCCTTTTCGTCTTTATAATGGAGTTTTTAAGTATGCCCTGTTGTTGGGTTTGTGTGAAACAACGTGAATTGGAAGTCAGGATTTTCTTGTGACACCTTTTTGCCAATAAATGTTAAAAATCATCGTGCAGACAATGTTAGGAGATGCCTCTCCTTACTAGCAGTAGTCCATATGGTTGATAAATTATGTAGAATGTGATGTGATAGCGTAATTAAAAGTGACAGCTCCGTTAGTGCAATGGCATTCTTCACGAGGATTACAATACAGTTCAGCACAAAGAAGTGGCCATACAATGCGGTGGAAATTGATGGAATAATATACCTGCAATGGAATAATCTACAAACAGAACAATACAGTGTAATATCATGCAGTACAGTAACATTCAGTACAATACAGTCCAATACAATGCAGTACAGTACAATAAAGCACAATAAAATACTGTACAATGCAATACCATGCAAAAAGCCACCTTGTTGTTATATCATTTACAGTAACATTATTTTTCAACTAGGGCAAGCGCAAGAGAAAGATAAAATGTTTCTTAGCCATTTCTTCTCTCTTTTGATAGTCATGAGTTGATTGTGTTTACCTTCCTCTTAGGCCTGAAATAACGATTGTTGGTGCAAGGCCTTTAAATGAGTCGCCATTTATTGTCGATTCGTTTATGCGAAATCTCCGGTCACCCACCGACCCACAGAAGGACCTTTTCAAGATACCTAGTAACGGAGTCGATTGCATTATCTCAAGAACGTCAACTCTTCCAGCCTCACGAAATCGAGACAAAAAGCAGCGCCCAAAGTCGGAAATTTACAATGGATTTACCTCTTTAAGAACAACTAAAGCAATAAAGGGTGATGCAGATATCCCTCAAAAAGAGGCCAAGAAGGTCGCCAGAAGCAGATCCCTTCATGCTCCAAAGAAACCACCGAGGGACTTTTCCATTAGACAAACTTCAACATTGCCATGCAGCGATAAAAGAGACGCCGTGTCACCCGTCAATCAGATGACTTCGATTACGCCTGTCAGACCGGCCCCGCCCGCTCCCTTCGTAACGTTTAACAAGAAAAGCACGACAGCAAAGCATGCGAATCCAGGGTGAGTGATGTCAGATTCAGCTTCTCAAATGTCATTTTACTCCAAATATGACTTAGAATAACTCCTTTCGCGAATCGTTTGGGAAAAATTTAATTCCAAGGAACCGGAGGATGCTTTAGATAAAATGAAAAAACTAGGCCATGCGTGTTATTTGATTTGTTGACTCTGCTATTTATGGTCTCACTATATTTTCAATGCTAACCTTTTGATTTCAACTGCTCCCCTAGTCCTCTGTAAAATTTTCAGCCTGTACAAGATTTTTCACTTTTCCTTAGGCTATGCAAGCTCTTGATGAGAAGTTTATTTAAAAGCGTACGATAATATCTTTGCCTGTAACCTTGTGAAGACAAAGCTATCAGCTGAGATCGTTGGTGACAAATAGGTTACAGAGGACGGTTTTAAGCCGTTCTAAGTTGTAGGATAATCGGTTGGATCCATCAAAGAATCATTTCATTTGAAAATGAAATTTCATTCATTAGCACCTGTCAGCGTGCGATCTTATGTTCATCGTAGGTTTTCGTGTGGTCCCGACCTGAGCTTGTTTACACATTTTCGTAGAAGGCCAATTGAATTGATTACTTCTTGAGAGTAATTTGCAAATATCTTACGAGCTTGAGTATGTTCTCGACGTGACGTTTCGAGTCTTACACAGTGTAATAAGATTTTCAAGACATTTGAGCGAACAATACAAAAACAGAAACGCCACAGTGAGCAAAATGGTCATCGTTCTGGTCTGTTGCTAGTACTGCTCATTACGTCAAACCGCATCAAACACTAGCAAAATAACATGTTTATAAATGACGGAATATTAGTCACTGTCAGGAGATATTTGTTTACATAGACTATACTGTATTGCTCTTTCACTTGAAACCTAATATTATCCCTAACTCTGTGCATTTTTGCATTGTCGCACAGTCGCATAGTGAAGACTTTTGCATTTTCAGTGACGTAAAAATCGATCCAGTGCTATGCTTTGCAATTTGTTATAGTGCCATAGAAGCAATAGAGCACATAGCTATTTCGTGCAATCCAAAGCAATGCAGTTCTGTAGAGTGAAATGCGGTGCATACAGTGCAACTGAACGATAGTCATACTTAGGAGACACCTAAATCTCCTATAATCGTCCTAAATCTTTCTCTGTCCGTTATGGTATTCATCACCTCATTCCTTTAGTCCTTCCTCATAAGGTCAGCGGAGACAAATGTATGTTTTCCCTTTGCTCTTATGACCCTCTTTTGCGGCAGACGATAGCATGTATTTTATCTTGCTGCCGCCGTCACAGTTACCCTGTTGACAAAGGTAGATGTCCGGTGTTTTTCGATACAGTGCCATCATCATTGTGGTGCCGTTGTATAGTGGTCAAACGTGCGGATTCATAACACAAGGGTTGTGGGTTCGAATCCTGCATATGTAACAATTAAAACACCTTTGGTGAGGAAGGCAACAGTAAAGCACCCCATTATGTCCACTTTCCTAGGGAAAACTCAGAGCCCTATTTCTGGTTTCTGCTACCCTTGAAATCGAGGATGCAACGCAGTTTTTCTGTTGCCATTCTAACTAGTACATTGCTATGCAATACTTCAATGTCATTTGATGCGATATGATCACGTATGACACAAAACGATACGAGACGTGGTTCTCTTGGAATCAATCCGATACGATGCGAAAAAATTTCAAGTTGGATATACGGCAACGAAGGACAATGAAATCCAGTGAGAATCCGGTAGAATCACTATAAAGGGAAGTTAGATGAAGCGCTTTTTCATGTAATACAATATAATCCAACCCTATGCAATATCAGGTTCTGAAAAAATTCAAAGCAGCACAATGCAAATTATTTTCCATGTTTTTTGTATGTCTTCCTCTTTCTTTTCTGGCACTTTCCTCTCTCCTTTGTACTTCTTAACACCATTTTTCCAGTCAGTTTCAAAATATTTATTTTAAATATCTATTAATCGAATCATGGTCGCTGGCCTAATCTAACTGTCACAACACGCCAGTATTCAATGCGAACTACAGCCGCAAGGTCGATAAGTGCAGGCAAATCCATCTATATTTGAGCTCTACATTGGCCGTAGTCAAAACATTTTCGAATCATATTCGCTTCAAGTGTTATTACGTAGCATAAGGTTGTGAGTCAAGTGTCCTTTTATAGAAGTAAGGGGATGATGTGGTAGTATTTACAAAATAAATCACATGCAATTGGTACTGAGATGGGTTCTAAAAATAGGGAAGATTCAAGTGTCTTGAAAGGCATGCTAATTACCCAGCTTAAACAGCAACAAAAATTATGACTTGACAAAAGACAGCGTCTTAACAAGAGCTTGTCGTCTAGTTCAGAGAAGCGAAAAAGAGACCTCCATTGGAGCCATATGCTTGTAGCCTCTCAAACGCCCGCCAAATGGAACCGAGGCCTTGAAAAATGGCTTTGTTTCATACCATCATATTTCTTTCCTTTTTTTAGTAAATTATGTTGGGGAAAGACCACGGTGGTCTATAAAAAGCCCCAATAAAGGAAGAAAGAAAAAAGTGAAAGGCTAAGAGGAGAGGGAGATAGGATGAAGTTTATTGATCTCAGATTTGAAAGAGGGAAAGTCTTAGGATTCAGGAAAGGAAGAAGAAGGCAAGACGTGGCTTAAATTCCATAAATTGATGTGCGCTCTCTTTTGCCGTTGTTGTAGTGAACTCCTCAAAGTCCAATTAGTCGGCATAATACTACCGTTAGACATTTTTTCGCGACTCTGATTGGTGAGATGTTGGCCGTCCTTGAGCGAAATGGATGTTTTCTCATTTTCTGTAGTTGAAGCTCCGGTAGAAATAATTTTCTTAAGATTTTCTTTTTTTTGATGATTTCTACCTAGCATCCGAACGCAGAATTTTTTGTACTCAGAGAAGCTTTTTGCTTGTCGATCAGTGTCCAGGTCCGTCTTTTCGATTTGACTACACCTCATTGTTCCTACGCCTGGAATTATAGAGATCTAGAGGCTCTCCTTTCTCTAGCTCAAAGTTAAGCTGATGAGGGAATCGAACCACTAAGCACAGGATCAATCTTTTTACCATGTAGATGTTCTTACATCGAAAATTTCATCATAGTATCATTTTTGATGGTTTGCTTCCATCTGCTCCTTCTGTCCTATTTTCTGTTTATAGTCTCCGTCGATCTTTTCACTTAAGCAGTCTGTCAGAGTATTTGTTGCACCTGTATCTGTATCTATGCGTTTAAGAAACATCAATTATGTGTGATGTGCGCTACTTTGTGTGCTGTAACCTTTTCAGGGGGTATTGCAGTACATTTCTTTACATTTCCTTAGCTGTTGAAGATCTTGAATACTTCGAATTCGCAAGTCCTTCCTTGTTTGTTACCGTCGAAGTTCCATGACCAATTTCAGAGAGGCATGTATTTCCCAGTAGAGCTACTCGAAATCCCCAAGTGTCTCCTTGGGATCTCGAGTGGAATTTCCAAAAGCCTTTATCCTGCCATTACCGATGAATTAGTGCTTATCGCCGAAATATCATTTGCAACGTAAATTTCCCAGGAAGGATTCCCAGAAAACCCTTTTGAAGGAAACTGCACAAGTCTGTGATTGTCGGTGCCTCAATAATGTCAAACCTCCCGCCAGAAGTACCCCCGGCCCGAATTCATTCAGGAAATTTTTGTGATGTGGATATCCCATAGATGCTTGCAAATATTCGCAGAATCATTATGCTATTCTTGGGAAGATGGTTCCTCTTATCATTGCTTCTGTCTGGCTGTGCTTGATAAGGTTTTTCGAACGTCCAGTTTTCTCCGCAAACCCTTTTCTCCTGTATCTTTGAATCGTTTCTTGTTATCATCCTATTTCGATATTCACCAAAATTCCATGATATTTTTCAGCCTTCATGTCTGTTATCTCGTTTCGTCTTCTTTCACGATTGGCTGCTCTGAATCGTAAACCGTGTTTGTTGAAATAATCTTGTCGTAGGATCATCCAAATCCGTTTTCTCTCAACGAGAGCCTAATTTCCCCCTAATTGTTGTTGCCATAAGAGGACTGTTTCTCGTCGCCTAGCCTCGTGTTATCCGCTTGATTAGCTGCATCAGCAAGAATGTCATTCCACATAAACTTTCTAATCAACAACTCATATTCTAACGTGGTGCCTGGTGGTCTTTAATCCACCATTTTCAGACAGATGAATTCGACGCTGAAAACCCGTGCTTTCCCCGGCTCAAGTTCCTTTTCTCTTTCGTTAACTTTTCGTCAACCCAATTAAGTTTGAACCTTTTCAAGCTCCACCATTGGATGATGTATCACGCAATTGATACTCAATGATTTGTTTTATCGTTGTATATGTTTGCATCTCCATCCCCGCTTCTCTCCATTTATTTAGTCAAAATCGTGCTTGCCCCCAGGGCCGTCGAGTTGGATTACCCCCAGTTTTATCTTCCACTTATTTTTCATCACTCCTGTATTCTATTCAAGCAAAGAAACCAGACGTTTTTTTTCTGAAGATCTATACCGCATACTCGAGTTAAGCAGAAACTAAACGTAGGCCTTCCGAACTTTTTGGGACTTTGATGGTCGAAACCGCCTGCCATCGACCTTCTCTAAAACGTTGTTTTTTTTACTAACCAAGATGATTTCGAACGTAAGACCCCAGCGCTATGATTTTGCAATACTTTCTTATACTTTCAGCACCGCAATGCTACAATTGTGTGGAGCTAACATATGAGACGTAGCAAAGATAGGCCGTCAAGCTAAAATGATCAGGATTGTTCCTGTGGAAGCTTATTCCAGTTCTCACGGTGCGATTAATGAAAATACTTGTTCTTCACCCTATCTGAAGATTGATCGGATCCGATGAGACTCAGATGACGAACAGAGATCGAATTGCTCTGCCGATCCCTCGATGCCACAACGTAGCCAAAGCGCCCATTCGATTTACTTAACTTCGAAGTTAAAGATTTTTCCGTCTAATTCGAGCAATTTCACGTATTGCTGTTTCGTGCTCTTAAAATTTTGAACTCAAGTTCTCAACAAATAGGCCTTGATAAAACTGGAAGGAATTAAAAGAGGAGAGTTGAAGTCCTCCGACATGCTAGAAAATTTAGTGGCTTAAGCTTGCGATTTTATGCAGATAGTTTGATCTTGATTGTGGTCACGTCGGATAACGAGCTAATCTAAATGGACTGCGCAAATATGCAGAGTTAGGTAAATTAATTGCAAAAAATACAGGCGTATGTAAATAACCTTACACATACACTGGTGAATCAAGGCTACGCAGTTTTTGATACTCAAATATAGTTTATATTGGCAATGATGCGGTGGTGCCGTGGTATAGTGGTTAAACGCTTGGACTCGTGACAAAATGGCTTTCAGTTCGAACCCTGCAACAGGAGCAATAAAGATGACATTGGTGAGGAAGGAAATTGGAAAATATCTCATAAAATCTACTTCCTAGGAAAGAACTCAGAGTCTATTCTCTGGTTTCTGCTACACTCGAAATCGGTTATGTCCAGGGGTAGTTCACTCGGCAAATCTCGCATACTTGGTGAAAAAATCAACATGAAAATCACAAAAATCACAAAAGAAACCATTGAAATCACCGGCGAAATCACATAAATCACGAAAAATCATTAAAAATCACAAACGAAATCACAGTAATGATTCAGTTACCCATTAAAACCAAGTCTATTCTTATTCACCTCAAATCAGCAAATGACAACTAGAGAAACCACATATCTGCTCTTTCTCATTGTTTTTGGTACTTTTATGTCAAATGGTTAAAGAGGCATCCGTTAATTTAAAGTATCCTTTGAAGATCATTTGTCTCCGTTATAAAGGATAATTTCAAAACCCTGCTGTGTATTCACAGTTGGTATTTTTAATTAGCCCGTTCAACTCAAAGTACAGCATTTTACTCCACGTTTGTCCGTGAAAGTTGAAGCTTGACCATAGAAAGTGATACAGTAAGTGGAGCAGAAGGTGAAGTAGCTGTGTGGTGGAATCTTTTTGAGGAACTTATAGAGCCCTGCTTTCCTGCAGGAAACTCCCAGTGACACTGAAGACCCCACTAGAAGTAGCAATACGATCAGATATGATCTAAACCTGAACCTAACCTAACACATCCTCATATAACAATATCACATAACGTTACATCACCTGTTTCTACTAGAAGTAGCGCTTTATTTAAATGCTTGTAAATGACGTTGGTCATCTTAACTAAGTCATAACACAA
This sequence comes from Pseudorhiza aurosa, assembly GCA_964026355.1. NCBI lineage: Eukaryota > Metazoa > Cnidaria > Scyphozoa > Rhizostomeae > Lychnorhizidae > Pseudorhiza > Pseudorhiza aurosa. The sequence goes on along the minus strand of OZ032114.1, from coordinate 10,083,029 downwards.
ACAAGATATACGTAAAAGTAGTGCTAAAACTAAGTACGAGTCAAACAAACGTCAGGAAACCCTAGCGACAAAAGCAAGGTAACCGCTGTTTTACGTTTACAGCGCGACCAAAAACTAAATATTGTCTTTGATGAAAGGCTTTGAAATAGGTCCATTACGCAATGCATTCCAACTTCACCACACCTGCTGGGAGTATGTTGTATTTCCCATTATTTCTCATACATATAATGTTATCATGTAGGGGGCTATACATTACTTTACGATTTTTGGATCTTGGGGGGCTGCAGCCCCCATTGAGGGTAGACTTTGAATTCACATTATTTGCCTTTCTCATACTCATCCATGGAAAGACGATTTTCATAGCAAAACTTTTTTTGAAAAACCCCCTTTATAAGGTGATATCACTGAAATTCAAAGAAACGCATCCGCCATTATGAATACTATTCAAAGTGCTGCTGTACATTTGTTTCATTCCCCAAATTATATTGTATATTCTTGCTTGGTAACGCACTAATTACTGACGTACTGATTTTCCCGATATTTGGTGTGGCCGTTCTCGTAACATCTGCCAAAATTGTAGCAAAATATTTAAGATTTAATTCTTGTTACTCTCAGTTACTTTGCCTTGCCCTTCATACCCTTCAATGCAAGCAGTTTTTCCAAATCGAAACAATGTTAAGCACAAAAGTTGCTTTTCAAAATCTGCCATTTTCTTGCGTCACCACTAAATCACTATAATCACACAAATCATTAGAAAATCATCGTGATTTTTAAAATAACAGAAATCTCATACGCATTTCTCCGAGTGATGTGGCCCCCGGGTTATGTGACGTAGATCAGGTAATGATGCTGTCATCTTGTGTGTGATTTGAACGAAAGGGAATCGTTCTCAAAGCTTCTGCTTTGATTTCAGAACGCTGTAAAACTGATCGATGGCCGAACAACAGTGTTATTTATCAAGCCGGCTTTCCCCCTCCCCATGTAATCGCTGTAAAACTGGTCGCTTCAGATCCCCATGAAGATGAACGGTATCATTTCAGCCGGTTCCGCTATTCGCTTTGGTTTTTCACAGTTGGGTGGCCTTCCTATCACTAAACCATTTAACAGGGCTTTGGACAGGCCCCAGACACCACTCGTCGTGATTTCCAGAAGCTGTTCCCTGATTGCAAGAAGGTTTTAGAAAAGTGTTTCTTTTGTATTTGGAGAGCCAGAGCGTTGATTCTTTGATTGCATCCTAAACAATAAGTTGTGCCTAGGTAGTGTGCGAACTGCTCTCATGAAACAGTTATGTGCGTGTCTTTTGATACCCAACCGTTGTATGCACAACATTTAGCGAATGGATGTGTATCAGTATGCATGTATCGGAGTGATGTTACCTTCTTGGCACACGTTGGAAAGCAGTTTTTGGAAGTTTAATATTTACCATGTCTCAATATTTGATATTTACTACATTTATCCTCCCTCTTTATGAACTGGCTAAGTAAAGAGTGTCTTAATGTTCCTTAAAGTTTGTTTTTTCATGCAAACAGTTTTCTTTAGTTCGCAGAAGTGCAGCCGGGTTGTTGCATTGTATGAATCACCGGGGTTGACTAATGTTTATAACCATGTTTAAGCATATTTTGCAACGTCAGAAAAATTTGTTTGAGTAGGTGACAATTGGTTTAATTGTTTTATAGCAAATGTTATTTTTGTTACAAGCATATCGGAAATTAGTCGACAGGGAAGCTTGAGTAGCTGAACGAAAAATGTCATTTGTAGAGCATGCTCGGTAATTCGTATTCTGTTCGTTGTAGGCCAATGCAGCCATCGCTGTCGAAGGAAGACAAGAAAGACAAGACGAAGAGGAATCGTAGTAAATCAACCAGCACTGCTAGCGAAAAACAAAAACCTCGTACCCCTGCTCCTTTACCACGTGGCAAGTCGTTCAACACCCATGGGTCTAGACAAACAATGAAGACTACACAGGATGGGGATGTTGTAATCCTCACGCGGGCAAATATTGAAGATGAGCCACAAGAAAGGGACGTTAAACTTAAAACATTCGGGGTGAAACCGTCGAGATCAACCGACAACTTCTTTCCAAGGAAAGTTGGATTAGAGTACGAAAGAACTAATGGCATACCTGCTAACATTGCTGGAAGCGGTGGAAATGACGTGAAAAATGTCGTGAACGGTCGCGTGTCTTTAAGCGATGCGATCCATGCCAATGCTGTCTACGCCCGATTACAGCAGAAAAGTGAGGAGCAAATAGATCCTTTGGATAGTGCGTCTTCCTTGAGATATACTCATGCTGAACAAAAGGCAAAAAGCTGCGAAACTCTTGGTGATGCTATCAATGCTAGCCCGGTATTGAACAAAATCAAACAGAAGAATCAATTTCCAAGGGAAAATGGATCCATACGAGGTGATGTTGCAGACACTGACAAGTTAGAGAATACGGAAGTGGGCAGCGAAGTAACGTCACAGAATGATTCTGGGCGAGAAAATGGAACACATGATACTAATGAAGTTGGATTTTTACCAAATTATAATCATTCGATGAAAGTTGAAGCAGAAATGTCGATTGAGCCTGTTGCAAGTCGCATTGTCAAGCCAGAAATAGAGGAAGGCAAAGGTAACGTTGGTAGCTGTGACGCTCAAAGTGAAAGATCGATGTCTTTCGACGCAGGTAATAGGGCAGTCACTCCTCCATCGGTAAGGCCCAAACCAAATGTTCCAAAGCGACAGAGTATGGAAAAAGTCGTTCTGCGACCCCTCGATAATGTAGAATCCGGGGAAAAGTCAAGTAATGCGAATATCAACGAAGGGACGAAAAGCAAATCATCGCCTCTTGTTCTGCAATCGAGAAAATCCCAAACGAGGCTTGGCAAGAAAGACCTTGGCGACCTTGATAAATATGTAGATAATGGAACAGTTGAAAAGGAGAGCAATGATCAAAGCGAATCAAAACTAGAGAATTCGGTTTGTCACTTGAGTGAAGATCCACTGAGAATATCAGAAAGCAAGCAGATCGGAGAGACAGCGAAAGGTGCCGACAAAAATGCAGTCCAGTGCTCAACTATGGAATATGATGAAAAAGGTATTAATTCTGCCACGGAAGCTACCAAAACGGACGATAAAATTTCTAGGAATGATTCAGAAGGTGATAACCCAACCAGTCGTAAATTGTCTAGTACAACTCTTGATTCTTATGCCGGGTACAGCGTGCAGTGTGCAGCTGATGATGATAATGTTTTTACAGACAGTAGAACTTTACCCCGAAACAAATCGGAATCAGAAGTAGAGAGTTCTGGATCGGTGGACTCTTTAACCTCAATAGCATCACAGATAACTGTTATTTTCAACCAAGGAACATCCAGAGCACCGGCGAGCAACAGCGCGAACCAGCCGGCCCCGTTCGAATCTCATCCTTCCAGAAATAGGCGGAAGTCGAACCCAGAGCCATACAGCAGCCACCCGGAGAGAAGACCGAAGCCTGCAAAAGCAACTCCTTCGACTAGCACTTTGAAATCTAAAAATCGCAAAAGCAAATCGATGATTGGAAGAAGACTCAATTCATCACCACCCTCCACCCCACCCCCTCCTCCAAAATTAGACCACTCGGAACCAAGACCGGAGACGGATAAAAGTAAAAGTAAGCCTCCCGTGCCACCAAGGGCTCCTAGCATGTACATTCAAGATGACAGTTTGTCCATTGTTCAAAGTCCAGGAGGCTGTAGCACAACCGCCACGTCCAAAGTGCCACCTCCGAGACCCGTAAAACCACCAACGCCAAAAAGCATTGCAGATATTCGGAAAAAATACAGTGTTGACATGGTACAGCCTAAAGAATTTGTAAGTCCCGAAGCTAGACAATCTCCTTCGGTACAAAATGGCTCTGGCACCATTTCTCATGAAGACTCTCATCAATTATCTAAGCTCGTCGTTAACGGAAAAGCAAAGCATTCTGGTAGCAATGGTACCTCTGTTTCTGAGGATTCTCCACAGAGATCGAGGGATGTGAGTATCAATGAATCAAGAGAAGATTTTACAAAAAAACTAGAATATTTTAGGAATAGTATTGACAAGCCTCAACGTTCGCAGGTTTTCTCAAAGCAGAGGAGTCTGGATTCCTGTCAAGAGCGAACAATTGACGTTGTGGAGGAGAATACAGTGAGTGTCGAGCAACTGCGTAGAGAAGGGGAAGAGGCCTTGCGAATTATATCTCAATTGAAAAGGGACAAGGGGGACGTCATAAATGGCAAAAGGAAAAGCCCTATACCCCAAAAGCCAAAGAGGCCATTGTCTGTCAATATGGATAGTGTTGTTATATTTGATGCGAATTCAAGTGAGACAAACGATAAAGGTAATAGTAGTGCTGCAGACCTCTCAACGGAGGAGCTTCCGACGGAAGTCGGTAATGTGAAAGATTTGAAATCAGACAATCGTATGCCTCCAGCAAAACCCGAACGATCTCCAGTAACCTTCAAAGCGGACACGTTCGAGGGAAAAACAGTAGCTGAAGAGAAGATTTGTGATAAGGCGGATCAGATGATTGAGGAAAGGGTGCCTTGCATTGAGTTACGATCGAAGGATGCAGGAATGAGCGATAATTTGATGCCAGTTGGTGACAAGAAAAAAGTGCCAAAAAAGCCGACAAGGACGTCATCTTTGAAGAGGAAAGACGCTAATCCCATGAGAGTTGATGTTAAAAAAGAGCCGTCTATAAATGCCGTTAAGGAAGAAAGAACAGTGAAGGAAAACGGTTTTAACGTTCTTGTAAAAGATGAAACTGATTCAGCGCCGAACGTAGATTTGAAATCTGGTATTGTATTGGGAGAAGATACGCACACCGACATGGTGAAGTCGGTTGCTGCAAACGAGAGCGAAATTTCTAACAAACAAGAGATAAGGTCAGATTGTGGAAGTTACCTGGGTGTCGAAAGCGAAATTACGGACACTTACTGCAATGGCGAATCAAATGATCGTCCAATTGGGCCCGTTAGTTCCAAGGAGTCTACTTTGAATGTCGTCGTGGATCGTGATACCGAAAAACAACGAAGCGATGAAAGGAGTCCGGAAAAAATAGAAAGCTCGTCAGATATCATTAGTGAAGAATGTAAAAGTTCTTTGTCCGACGCGTTGTCAACTCAAATCGATCAACTAGATCGGATAATGTTGGAAACAAGCAGCGTTCTGAGTGAGTCGTTTACAGAATCTTTTTGTGACCATAGCGATACTGGCAATTCAGATCCCCCCATAACAGAAAATGAAAACCAGACTAATAGCCCTCGTTCAACCTCTGCTGCCATCACTAGCCGAACGTTTGCTGATGAATCTAAGCTATCGCTAGGTTGTCCCAGTGAAAGTCGTAACTGTGACACGAGTTCAGACGCTATGGTTAATCAGTTGCCAGATATTGGTTCTAAAGAGCCAAGTACAGCCCTTCACATGATGGACGCAATTGAACCACAAGTGAAGGAATCGCAGCCGTGTGAAAAGCATCCAAGCTGCGAAATTGGAACCAATGACATTATTGGAAAGAAGCCGGACGATGGTAGTATGGGAGGTAATATCTGCCCTGAGAGCTCCACCAGCTCGCACACCCCGCTGAATTCAACTGCTACTTTGATGTCAGAATTTGGATCTGTAACAAAAACCGATAAAAGTGTACCACCTAAACCGTCAAGACCGAAGACGTCACCGAAGGAAGTAAAATGCGAAAAAGATAGATGCACTGATGTACCAGTATGGCCACTTGATATGCCTCGTACAGTACCGCGAAGGCCCTCTGATCCACCGGCTGCCTCTGCAAGTGAAGTTGTTAGGCCATGCTTAAGACGAGTTTTGTCGGCACCCGAAAGGCCTACTTTGCCGTGCTTGACACGCAAATCGAGACCACCTATCCCATCTATATTGCGCGAGAATGAGGAAGAGAATGCATCCAGAGAATCCTCTGATATTGACCTCAAGGGCAATATACCTGCAGATATGAAAATCAGCGAGCCGCATGGGATTGCTTTGTATGATTATGCCAGTGACAACCCTAAAGATCTCATTTTCAAAGTAAGTGATTTACCGTAATATGTTCACATCGAAGTATTTTCTAGGGTATTACAGGAATAAAGTTGGCAATCATTTTTTCTTGGCTCATCTTGGTTGACATTGAAAATTTTTATTCGTAATAGGTGGATTTCTTCATTTATCCCAAAATTACCTTTAAGTAGCCGTCCCACTCTTTTTACAATTAGCTCTAGAAATATCGATCATCATCGACTTATTTCATCACTCAAGCTCGATCTTCTCCTCCCTAACTTCCCTATTGTGTAATTGCCCAACATTTTTCCGATCCGCATTCCCAGTTTCATCCATCCACTTCTCCTCTCATCTATAGACAGGTGACGTCATCATGATTGAACGGAGAATCAACAGTGATTGGTTAGAAGGCTTCTCTAATGGCAGAAAAGGCATTTTCCCATTGAATTTCCTGGAAATCATTGTTCCATGCTGTACGGTATGCTCATCTTTACGATGCTTTCTCCTTGTTTCGATTCGGTTAACAAAGGTGTAAACTCATTGTTTTTATCTCAAAAAACCAAGTTTAGAAGCTTTCGTCGAGCACAAGGTATGTTGGACCATACTGAAGCTTCCAAACTGACTTGGAAACAATGCTGGCCTCGCATTTTTCTATGTTCTCGTGAATCACTGTTTGTCGATAAAATGTAAGAATTTTTTGGATCAGCTGAGCTTCTAGAGATGCACTCAACGAAGAGATCACCGGCTTATCAAAACTTCTCTTCTTCACCCAACGATATCTTAACACGCCAAGCATCTGACATTAAACTCCCCCCCCCCCCCGAGTTTAGGCATTAATCTTGCAAGTTTTCTCGTTCATTTTTCTTATTTTTCACACTATTTGAGGTGCTTGCCACTAAGTCATTTTTCATTTTTCTTACTATTTGATCATTTTTTTCTGCACCGCACCCCTCGTGCATTTTTCGAATGGTCTATCTACCTGTCTATCTATCTATCTACCTGTCTATCTATCTATCTACCTGTCTATCTATCTATCTATCTATCTATCTATCTATCTATCTATCTATCTATCTATCTATCTATAAAACAATGTGCAAAAACTATGGAATAGGCATTATGCACAGGTTGGGTTTGTGATTAGTAAATTGCAAATAATTATGCTATTAGGTAAGAGAAAATGAATTAGTAAAGTATACCTACTTTGTGTCAAATCATTGTAAGCGGACATAGGCCTATTAGTCTAGGTCAAGGGTATCATACAACAACTGAGGCAGGGCCTTGAGATGGAGCAAAACTAGAGTAGATCGTAGGTTTCCTTGGATTTCTGAACTGATAAATCACGAATGTCTACCTTGTAGGAGTCTGGGAATAACGATCAACTCTCGTTGTTGGAAACGCCAGCTGCCCTTGCCATTTATCCATTCACCGCTGCCAATGAAACCGAGCTTACTTTTGATTCTGGGGATACCATTGAACTTCTTTCGAAGATATCAGAGGATCAATTAAATGGCCGGTGCAATGGACGCGAGGGGTCTTTTCCTGCAAGTTTCGTTGTCGTCATCAAGCCTTTGCAAGAGGATGTTACTGCAGATGGAACCCAGACCTCTGATGTTGAGAAAAGCAGTAGAAAAGCTGAGCTTGTAAATGCGGTTAGTTTGAATTCTGGAGGACATGGTAATGAAGAAGGGAAAACGGAGTCTACTGAACACTCAAGTGCAATGCGCGGATTGGACAAAACATTGACATCTTCTGTTAATCATGACCTCTCCAATAGTATTTGCACCGCCGTTTCTGATTTCAAAGGAGATGACGATGGACATTTATCGTTCAGGAATGGTGACAAAATTCATCTTATTTCATATGTAGACAAGGAATGGTTAAGGGGCCGCTTGAATGGAGAAACAGGACTTTTTCCCAGACGTTTTATAAAGATGCAGCGTACAGATAATGAAAATTGAAGTTTTAATCCTGAGGTACTTGTTGAAAATTTTTTCTTTGACTGAAATGTTCTTTTCGTCTCTATTCAAAAACTCATTCTGCCGAGAGATTAGATATTTGTCAGTAGGATATTGAAGTGTGCACCTTATCTGCCATCTGCTTTTGTTTCACTTCACAATTAAGAGACAACAAAAGCAAGTTTCCTAGTTATCCGCAATGATTTTGTCAATTGATTCTAGATTATATACGTATATTGTTTCTAATTTTTGATTAAACTAAAATATTAGATGTGGGAAATCGCCTTTATTCATTCTTTTGTTCATCATATTCCCGTTGTTGTTTTTTTAATCCTCCACGACTTACACTATTTGTATTGATATGGGTCCTTTGAGATTTAATTGACCACTTCTTTCTTCAGTTCCTTCTAATAGGATTTAAAGCTTCTATCTTTACGTTAAGGCTGAAACATTATTAGTCGATTTTTAATTTTAGAAATATTTTTTAGAATCTTCAACTCTGTAGAGTTTTTTTAACGGACCGGGTCAAGAGTCACTCTATGGGTATCCTGGTCAAGACTCGCATCCATTATGCATTTTATGATGATGATGATAATAGTATTATTTTTAGTATTTTTATCATTAAATTATCATTATCAGCATTACTATTATATTTATTATTCTTATAATTATCATTATCAACTTGCAGCAATCTAGACCTTCTTTTCTACCGGACGTGTCACGATATATGATATATGTTTTCTGATATCCGATGAATAACACATCATAAGGAATATTTGGTTTGCAGAGCAAATGTCAAAAATGGGAAACATATGATATGTGGTATGAAATAAATGATATATCATGTGCGTATAGTTGATTCTGTGAAGCACAGGATGCATGATATATACCGAATTGTATCTTACATGAACTAGATGAGATAAATTATATCACGTGTAATCTAGAATATTTATTACACAATGTGATATATTAAATTTATATTACATTGCATGAGTATAGTTTTCATGCAAAGTGCTGCGTGGAATTATTTTGAAATTCGTTGTATAATGTTAATATTTCAGTCAACAGCTTTTTTAAACACTGGTTTCATTCTAGGCAACAAAGCTTTGGTCCTCGCTATGGTTATGCAATGGGATGTCCAATCAAAAGAAATCTTTCTTCCACGACAAGTGCGTGTTTCCTCAACCTTATCGATCACGTTTAGCCTGATTTAATGCATTGCATTTTATAGTGTTCTTTTAATAGTACCCGCATCTTTAGTTCCGTTCCTGCACTAATAATGTGCGCCATCGCAGTAATTCTTGTTAGAAAGGTTGGGAGAAAATATAATTTAATCATAAATATCCCTGAACCCTTTCGTGATTTCTGTTTCCTATGAATAAGTAAATTTCCCTACCCCTTACGTAAGTAGAACTAAAGGCAGAAATACTGCTATAAAAGTTTGCATTGCACAGGTGAATTTCTTAGCTCTTTTGAGTTATTCAGGCTGTGTTAGATTCAAAATGCAATCAACGGATCAGACTTCTTGCATGGTAGGTAGGGATTGCTCGATAGCAAGTTGCTTGATAATTGATCCTAAGGCTAGTAGATGAAGTCTACCTTAGGCTTAAGTTTTACTTAATGTGAGGATTTGTCAATTCAGTTTGGTTTAGTACCCCGTAGAATAAACTGATCAGCAATCTGTTTGTGATTTAATTTCCGAGTTGCTCTTCTCAAGTGAATATATAATGGTGAAGATCCGAATTAAATGTCTATTGTATTTTTGTTAAGTCAATTCAGCAATTGTTACACATTTCATACGAGCAGTACACGTTGTCAAAATTGGTTATTTAAGTTGAAGCGATCACCATTTTAATTCGTTTAATTAATCAAGATTTTATTCTCTAGGCTTTTCTGTAATTATAATCTTGGATTTTACTGATTAATTTTTAGCCATTAAATTTTAACTGCGCTTTGCACATAGAATTAAGCGTGTGAGACCATTCATTCATGGGGGATTATCAGAACCTGGAAGAGTAGGCGTCAGAGGTTGCTTAGAAAGAAATATGTTTGCTGGATGCTCCTCGGCATACAATTGAATAATCTCTAGAACTTAACACATTAAGCACAACCGAGGAAATAAGTTTAGCCATCCATTTTTAGAAGCAATCTTACTGGGAATTTTTTTTAAAATATTTGCAAATAAACGTTATTTCCCAAAAGTTGAAGTCCCTTTAAATGAGAAAAGAAAATTTTAGCACTAAATAGTCTGTGTTTTCTAGTGTTTTCAAGTTCCTTTATGCGTGGACTGATTTGAGAAATTTATATCTACGAAGATAACTCTTCTCTTGATGAGATTTTCTGTGCTTGAGTTGCACTCTACATAGGCACAATATTTCCTTTTGTGTGCATGTTGAAATATATTTCATTTTTCTATTACGAGTTTGCTCAATTACTAACCGCCAAACCATTCTCCAAATTAGTTAGGCGTTACTAGATGGTTATTGCATGTACTTCCTCGTGAAGACTTGTACAGGTGTCATTGTATCCCTAAATTGCCCTCCTTATGTACCCTATCCACTCAGTCACACCGGCGTGACATTCTAGAAAGCAAAATCAACCCCATTCTGATTCATCAACACTGATAAATGTATAAGCTGACTGCTTTCGCAACAAGCAGTCATGATGTAGATTTTTCTTTCCAAAAGATTTTTAACTTAAGCTATTACGGTTATTTCGTGTTTGCTTAGATTGTGCACTGCTGGTGGACATCAATTCTTATGTCAGTCGTTTGCGGCGTCTTCATAGCGCAACCAGATTATGTTTGAATCATTAAACTATTAAAGTATTTAGTTTGCTGTTCAGCTCACTGCAGGAGACGTCCACACGATCAAAGAACCTTCTTACATCTTACATCTTACATCGGCCGTTGATTTCCTTCATGAGCTTCCCCGATGGTTTGGGGCTAGCTTGGTCTTCATTGTTGACCCACACTATCTAAATAGTAATCTAGCTCGCCTAAATCTGAGATTTTTGTCCTATCTTGAAGTTGGTTTGGCTGCCCTGACCGTGTTACCCTGCGAAGACAGCAAAGATACTCCTACCTTGTCTTCGCTATCTCCACAAACTGCTGTTCTGAAAAGTCCTATTGATTTAGCGTAGAGCTTCCGTTTGGATTCTAAGCAACGCCTAGGTATCACCGCCTTTTTCTATTAGAAGGCTGTCAAACATTTGCTGCTTTTCTTCGCAGATCAAGCGAGAGCAATTCTGTTCAATTGAGATTTATCTCCATCCAGTGCTGCGTCTGAGTCATAAATCTCGTTATAGAAAACCCGAAGACCTTTGTTGACAATGATCAAATAGAACGTTGCTAGATCTGTAGGCTCCTGCAACAAATCTTTCTTTAACGGAAATTATTGTTCTTCATTGATTTAATCTTTTGAAATATTTATGGTGATGATAGAAATAGCCCTTTTGATCTTCTCACTCTTTTCAAAGTAGCCGTTTTGAGACTGGAAGTATAATAATTGTCTGCTTCACAAATGAACTGCCATTTGTAGCAGTTTAACGTCTTTCTGTTACGCTGAGACCTCTTGCTTGGAAAAGATGTCTCTTTCATAGAATCTTTGCTCAGTTTCAAAGATGTTTTTATGTATGTTAACGTGACCATTGTATGGTTACACTGTTCGTATCTGTATATTATTAGCTAATCACTCTATCTGATTATCGATGTGTCACACAAGGAAGGCTTAGTGCATTTTTGAGAGAAAGCATCAACCTGAAATGCGAAATTCTCTGAGGAAAGCCAGTTCCTATAACACCTTTCTTGATTGGTGCTTAATTTAATAGCGTCGTTGTAGATTATTCGGGATGACAAGCTATGTATATTTTGATTTAATCGTGTCCTAGGATCGGCTGTCTGATTCATAGCATCAGTTAATCATTCTGGAAATTCATCAGAAATCTGAACCATGTAATACTTTGTTTCTTGTGTTCCCTCCGTAAGCATTGATTCGTTCTTAAGATTCAGGTTGTTTCCTCGACTCCAGAATTACTGTAGCATGGTCTTTAAAGCCTCAGAATTGTATTATTTGCAGAGCAAGAGGTTACTCGGTAATGAATACCTGCTCAGCATATTCGATTTAGAACGTGGCAGAAATGGAAGACAGCTCTCTGTGTTTACTGTACCGGAGTGGGTCCTAGGACCTGCCGACGGTATAATTGTCATCAAGCGCACATGATTGGGGCACACAACCCCCATTATCATCTTACACAATGCCCCATTACTATTTCATACCACCCCCATGATTATGTCACACGATCCAATTATTATCTCGCACAACCGCCATCATTATATCACAGAATCCCCCAAACTGCGACACAAGACTGATGAGGGACCATCTTAAATTCCTTAACTCACTGCCCGCTTCAATCGCGTCCGTGGCCCAGTGGTAGAATGCTTGCTTTGTACGCCGGATATCGGGACTCGATAACCGGTTGAGTTATACCAGACTTAAAAATGGTACATGGTATTTCCTTGTTTAACATACAGCACTTCGGGAAAGAGCATGGGAGTTAAACACACAGTGCTACCAGATGGCCAGCTTCCAATCGTAGCATTCCCTGTGTCTGCACAGCCGTGTGGCCCACAGGATAATGGAACAGACATGGATGCCGCCCTATTCACCAAGAATGATGAGGGAAGGACTTCGACTGCCTCCTTCTCTTCGTACGAGAAGAAGCTTGTTTCTTGGGAATTCTCATTCCGATCATGTTCATTAAGATAAGGTTGCAAAGATCGATTGCAAACTCAATGTATACTGCAAAGCATTTTGAAAAACCTTTAGAATTGAACAGATAATGCGCCATTGTTTCATACAATTTATTCTCGATATGAAACCGACGAAAAAATGCATCTCCGGTTACTGTATCGGGAATGAAGAAAGAGAAAAAGATCATTTATTAAGTGAAATTGATATCATCATGGGATGTTTCTGAAAAAGTCGACTCTTGGCTATATTGCTGTGTCTAAACTGATTCAATTTTTCAATCGTTGAAACTTTTTCACTAATATCATTCATGGATAAGTGTGTATTTTTTCCGTCTCTTTAAAATTGATAAAAAAAAGTCAAATTTCCTTCCCTCCCAATTTTTCATTGGCCTCTGGGCCACACAGTTGTGCAAGCACAGTGAATGCTACAGTCGGGGGCTGGCCATCTGGTGGCGGTGTGTGCCTAGCTCCAATGCTCTTTCTCAAAGCGCTGAATGCTAAGAAAGAAATAGTTCGATAATGGTGCAACAAACGACTAAGCCTTGAAGTTTCAAATCTAGATATGTAGGCTCCGTGTATCTACAAGTCAGTAACTGGTTGATATTTAATGAAGAAAGGAACTATTCCTTGGCTAACTGAAAAAGCCAAAAGGCAAATATTTTAGAATTTTTCCAAGTTTTCCTGTAAGAGATCAATATGACTCCAGGTGGGCAAAGAGGGATTTCCTGAGATTGATTTACACGACAGGTGCAGGAAAAGCGTGAAACGGATCGCCCCAAGTTGTGGAACTAGGCCTTCTTAAACGATCACACCCGTACATTCTTCATTCTATTTCTGGGCACGATATTCCGCTTGGGCTGAACCATTGAAAGACGCTACCATTTGATTGTGAATGAAGATAGGAATAGTGAAGCTACAGATACGAAAGAAGAACCACGCAAAAGTTAGTGTATACGTTGCCAAAAATCAATCAAAGTTTAAAGTTTCTTGCATGGAAAGACCACTGCGGAATCACCAGTTCATTTAGTTTCGATCTCTGTTTTTGCATTCATTTCAGTATCTGTCAAAATTTTCCAGTCACAGGTGACATTTTTTTCGTGCTATTCGCAACAAGCTGAGAGCAGGGCTGTGCTATACATTTTTAGGCAAAAGCTATTGCTATATTTGTAGATCTGTCCAACTTCTAAGAAAGCTCATTCAGTAAGTTCATGAACTAGAAACGCAGTTCTGATGGCAGCTACCTCATCAAATTTAACAATATTATTCGCTTCCATCAAATACTCAATCTGTTGGAAGAAGAATTTTTAAGTCACCCACTGCCGGTGTTGAAACAATTGCTATTGGTGTTAGTAGATATTTATCACTCAATACTGTCGTATTGGTAGATATTCTGCTATTCCATGTACTCTGATTGCGTTTGCTTGCAGGAAACATTCTTATCAAAAAGAACTCTCAGCAAAGTTGTCTGAAGGAGTTGTCGGAACATACATTGTTCGTTTCTATTGAATGTCAAAGTTAATATTGGTTTCGAATGGAGGGGATCAATGTCAATTCTCTGCGCTTATTTGCAAGTTCAATTTACATTGATATATCTGAAGTATCAGCAGCCGCTGGAGGAGGGTGAAATAAATTGGAAGTGAGTTAATTCATTGACTGATCATGCAACCTTCGAAGTAATGCCAAGTTTCAAGCAATTTACGTTGATTATACGCTAATGAATTTTCAACCGAATGAGCTAACTTCTTGGAGATTGCGCAATTCATCGCACGTTGTAGATAGTGTATGCGTTCGTACATTGATCCATTGCATTACTTAAAGCTTTCTAATGGTTACTGAGATCTCCTTTTGGTTTATATCATCTTAGAGCTCCAGAAAATTTAGAAATCTTAACTCAATATGGAAACATCTTGTGTTTCTGAGTCGTATGTATATTCTCTACGTAGGCATCTTACGGTCCCCTTCAAATGACTTATGATTTGATGAATTTGTTTATGCTGCTTTAGTAGCGAAGGTAAAAAAGAATGCTACCATCTCAAATTGCTTAAGATGGTTAAAATATTCATGCAGTATGGCCTGAATGAAAGCTTGCGGAGGGATCAATATACAGCTGATCGATGAAGAGTAGAAAGATTTTGAATTACAATTAAAAATGTTCTACTAAGTTACAACGAATAGGTGCGTCTCATTGGCAGCAGGTGAAAATCTGGTTTAAGATTAGATCCATCGTTTGTTTATCTAGACTGAAGTGAAAAATGCGTGAGTTTGCAAAGCACAAATCAGAGGACAGATGAGTTGCCTTCTTCTTGATATCAGCAGATCTCGCAGTCGGTTGAGAGAAGAATTTGATAATTCCGTTTGAAGCAAGAATTGGCAGCAACATTTCGCAATGACGAAAGAGTTGGATCTTCTCAACCCACAGGATGATGCAAGGTTGGCTGATGGATTTGTGAAACTTTTAGCTGCTTTGAACACAGGAGCCTCGTTGGTGAATATATGTATCAATCTGCTCCTGATCTACCTGATTTACAAGATGAGATTATTTAGAAAGATTTCATATCGATTCATAATGTGCTTAAGCATCTCAGACTTGGGTGTTGGACTGCTTGTTCAGCCAATCCTTACAGCACGACTACTTATTCACAATAAGACGCAACTGATGCTGATTCGACTCTGTCTCCAGTTTTTCGGCATAATTTTCGTTCAGACGTCGGCCATTTTGACAGCTGTCATCTCTTTGGATCGATACCTACACATGAAACATTTGATGTACTACAACACCCATATGACAAAGCGTAGAGCAAATTTGCTCATTGCACTGACACTCATATTAAGTTGGTCGATTGGTATCGGTATAACTATTAGCACGATTTACAATTTGACCATTTATGTTAACACTTGCTGGTTGTCGCTCAATGTTGCCATTCTTTTCGTGACAGCTGTATTCTACACACGTGCTTATCTGTCTATCAAGAAGCGTATCGCACACGTAACTTTTTCTTCCGAAAAGATGTCAAGAAACCAACGAATCCAACGGCCAGACTTGGAGTTCATTAAAGGAATGGTGTTTATTCTGGTAGCATTGTTGGTGTTCTATGTTCCATACGAGATCACGGGCCTGCTTATCTTCTTCTTGCCAAAATCAGCATCCGTTCAAACAAGACTTAACGTGCAGTACGGATTTTACAGTTCAATTCTTTGTCTCTATGTCATGTCTATCTACAATGCCATAATTTTGATCATGTTTGATAGAAAGCTGAAAGATTTCTTCAAAGGGCGAATACTCAGACGACGCAAGACCAATAAACCTGTTTCTGTCATTAGAGATACTACCATGTGCTTAGAAGACCTTACGTGACAAGTCAGCAACTCCCTATCCGACAACAGCGACAGTAAAAACCGAAGTAGTGTCTTTTTTTACAAACATTTCGACAAGAGTTTTGCATGAAAATCTCTTTTTGATGCTGCGGACAAGAGATTTTCAGAGGAACTTGCTGCTTGTTACATAGATGTGTCAAACTGCAGTTC
Organism: Pseudorhiza aurosa; assembly: GCA_964026355.1. NCBI lineage: Eukaryota > Metazoa > Cnidaria > Scyphozoa > Rhizostomeae > Lychnorhizidae > Pseudorhiza > Pseudorhiza aurosa. Next base: position 10,066,784 of record OZ032114.1, on the reverse strand, counting down.
GAGACATAAGCTTGCAGCTGCATTTTGGTACATAATCACAAATCTTTAATAAACACAGCATCATGTAAGTATTTACTTACACCATATCAAGTCTTGCCGGGCAAAGTTTATAGAATACTGTCGCCTAGCCTAGAGGGAAAGTTGGAATGAATGTTAGGGCAGATTTCTACCTGCAAACGGTCAGTGTACAAGGCACTGGATGTCTTGAACGCTTCTTCCACCCTCTTTCTTTCCACTCGGCTGTTAATGGATACCTGACGTAAAGCGGAACAGGCGAGGAAAGGAACTGGCCACTCAACCCAACCATGCCGTGACTTGGGGTCGTTCCTTTTTAGCAAGAGGCCCCTCAACGCTCTCGCTCGGAACTCAACTTTAATCTTTATCTGTCCTAAAAAATAATCCTAGAGTGAGCTTTTATGAATAGCATGCAATGGCGGTATTAGAGACTGCAGGACTCTGGACCGAAATCAAATGCGGGGCCCTTGTTCGGACATTTGTTGCTAGCCAAAGTCATTCTTGATTTATTTTCTTGCTGTTTCTTTTTCTTCTTCAAATATAAAATCTTTTCAATTTTTTTCTTAGTGCCCCCCCCCCCGCCAATTCTGGGTTACCAAAAACACAGGGCCTGGGACTGTGGCCCCCTTGCCTTCCTTAAAACCACCATTGATAACGTCTTCTTCATCGAGTCTTTCCTTCAAATATGCTTTGAGGGAAAATGGTTGTAGAATCGGTTGGCGGTCGATATCCAGGGACACTAACATGGAGGTTTCTGCATTGTCCCCATTGATAACATGAAAAAATTTTACATTAAAAATTTGCTTCGTCAAATTGCAACAAGCAATGCAGCACTGTTTGGTTTTCAAATGTTCGAGTAGACTGTATTTCAAGCTCATCTTTCATCTGTCGTAGATTAGACGTAAGGGAAGATTATTTGTTATGCTAGCCTTGCGTATCTTTGTAAATAAAGTTTATCTATCTACCTTGTTAAAAAGATATCATATATAGAGCCTAAGAATTGTCAGGTGATTATTGTTTGCAAATATGCAATAACGCACTGCCATATGCACTAGTTCTCATCATTGCTTGCACCAAAGAAATCTGTCATGAAAGACTCGCTTATTTGTACTGTAATTCAGTTTTTTCCCTGTGTAAGTGGCGTTTAATGTCTTTGAATACTCGAAAATCACTCACAATAATAATAATACCATGTCTCAATTGGTTTCAACTTCTGCAAAACAAAACATGGTACTTCATGATTAGAATAAACCTGATCAATGTATTAATAACGAAATAATAGGAATCGAAAAGTCATTGCTGACATTCTTGCATTTTGAATCGGACCATAGCAATTGATCGAATATCTTGCACTTTGGTTGGCGGTGTATTTAAGGCTTTGGCCTCTTGAAACAAGATTGCCTTCGCGCTTCTCAGTTCTTACTTTGGGAACGACTGAGCTGGATTTATCTAATCTAATATGCCTCGTCATATTCCTGTTCTGTTTGAAGTAACCCTGCAAAGGTGATTGATGTTAAACCCTTTAGGCATTTGAATATTTCAAACGAGAAATGCGTGTCGCGAATCTGTTTAGCAGGTACGATCTGGATAAGGTCTTTTTATTGCCCATTAATAGTTTTCAATGCTCTCTTTTGGATAATTCAAGCATTAATTTATTTTATGCTGGCTGGTGCTATAATAAATAGGAGAATCAAAGCTTCTTAATTTTTTTCAGTAATGTAAGGTCTACATTGGACGGTATCCGAAACAACAGTTCAATTACCAAAGATTCTTTTTTGAACATTTTCCAAAAGCTTAGCAAAGCTTTGCATTGTATGCATTACTTATGCTAGATCTTAAATTTAGAACAAAATACCGGTTCTCTTGAACTTAAAAATCTTCTGTATTTCATTTTTTTGTTCTACTCAAGTAGATTATATGTATTTATATTAACTACACCATTATCCAGTTTGACTGATGTTCTCATTTACATGCTTCGAGATTTGAGACAATGCAAGTCTATCTCTCTCTCTCTCTCGCCGAGAGTCTATCTCTCTCTCTCTCTCTCTCTCTCTCTCTCTCTCTTTCTTTCTTTCTTTCTTTCTTTCTTTCATTCATTCTCCTCCGAAAAGCATAATTGCATCAATCGCGTGCTAAATGATTTCATTGTTATGAAGGGTGGGTTCATGGTCATATATCAACGAGTTAGAATGCACCAATGATTGATCCTTGTGGTACAACAAGAAAGCTTGACTGCTTATCTGAATTGATCTTTTGAAAATAGTAACGGTACGTACGCAATATACTGTTGCAAATGATTGACCATTTGCATGTTGCCTTACTTTGTCTTATTGCTCTCATAAAAGTATTTCTTAATCAGTGGTAGCGCAATCTGTAATTCTCTCTGCCAGACTCTCTAGCTCACTTCATACAGCAACCTTTGGCATTTATTCGTTATCTGATTTCATTGTTGATCTACGGAGAATAGTTCCCCTCAACTACATTTATATTATACGAATTGTGTTTAGAAATAATTTGGCAGAAACGCAAGGGGAAGAAATCATTCTTGCTCTTAAAATAGCAGAAGTCAGCTAACTGTTAAACAAAGCACAATGATCTTGATGCCCAGAGTAAAAGACTAAGATTTAAATATATTCCAATTTGTTCTTTACCAAAGGGAATGCTTACTAATGATTCGTTCTAGCAAGCGTTTGAATGTCTTGCATGCTCTATTCATCATTCATGTCAGAATTTTATGTACCATTCACCCAAAGTGAAGCATTTTGAGCATTCAAGAAAGTGGTGCTCCTCAGCTTTCGTATAGTTTCTTTTTCTGATATTCCGGCATAAAAACCTTTGATCGTTCTGATTAATGATGATTCCAAAAGATAATTGTCAATGACGGATTTTGAGAAGGCTGTTTGCTTGAAGATATCCATCATATGCGTTCTAGCGAAAATTCTCATTAAGCATACAGGTCTCTTGATATCCTTGTTTGTGTGGGATAAATGTCACTGAGATCATGCAAGTTGAATATGCTATATGCGTGCAAAGCGGAGATTGCATAAGAACAGTGGCCTTGAAAAGACATCATTTCAAATATTTTTATTGGATACATGATTACTTAGAGGCAATTGATGAAGAGAGCTCAGAGGCTACAGACAAAGAATTCTTAGAAAATGGAATGCAAGGGGTATGTTTGACCCAACAGAACAGTGTGTTTTTGAACAGGCTGGGGCGATCAGAAAGAACAAGTCGCTATCAGATATTGAACTTAAAATGATTAGAAGGAAAGCAGAAGATGAAATGAAAGTTTAGGGACAGCAACGTCCGCATTATTCCCTCTGGTTCCTATCTTTAAATTTGACTTACACATATAACATTTAAATAATCTCGGTGCGACAACCTTTAATCGCTTCACGTTCGCATTTATTTCTGAAATTTCTCTATAGCAGGGAAGGTAATTGTGCCGTGTTGTCCAAAGTTGCAGTGTTGAAGTTTTTCCATCCTTGGTTTTTGGAGCCTTGGATTATAATGCTTATGTTGCTGCAGTAAATAAATATAGGCAAAAAGGTTAACCTTTTAAAAAGTCTCGATTACTGTCTACCCATCTTTTCCCTAGTTACTTAATCCTGGATTTTGCTTTCTTATCCATACTCTAACTTTGTAAGTTCCAGTTTTTGATAAATGCTTACCCAAGCTCTTTGTAATATTCGGATTAATGATGCTTCTTCCGTGCATAGAAATACCTGCATGGCTGCTTCAGCTAGCTTCTGATGGCTTTTGATTTTCAAGAGTTGTACTATTTGCAATAAAAAAATTCAACTATTGCGAGGTAAGAGTTTCTTCTGTCAGCCGCTACAGCGCTGTTTCTCTGATGCAAATATAGATGTATCCCATGCATATAGGATTACTCTGCTTTTTCTGACTAAAAATCTCAATCTTTAATTAGGAAGCTGAATAAGAATGGACTAGATGTTGCGCCTTGTGGCACTCCATATATAATCGATTCATTTTCCATTTTTCTTCCATTTTTGTTCTGATCCATACATACATACATACATACATAGTAATGATGAGCTCATCCACAATAGTTGTGGCCCTTCATCTCTTACAAAAATAAAAGAAATTACTTTATCTAAATCAAAATGACTAAATTGAATAATGTTACAAGCGATTAAAATGTTAAAAGATTGATAAGAACAATTATTAAGAAAAAAAATATTTATGGCATCTTTTCATTGTTCATTGATAAGAGCAATGCGCCCACCGGGTAGCAGGAAAATTAACCCATTGGCAGCAATCTTGCATTATCTTGAAATGTCTATCCAGTTTAGATCTTAACAAAATTTTATCATTATTATTATTACTATGATCATAATGTCCTGGACATTGCTTGATCAGTGAAATACTTGTCAGTGTCCAAGACTCTACTTTCAGATGCTTGGTAGACATCATAAAAAGAATTTAGATTTGTTATAGAAAAGCACAATTATCTATGAAGCTCGATTGGAGGGCCTTTGCTTACAGACCCTTTGGGTATTGGTTCAAGTCCAGCCTCATGCTTATCTTACATTTAGAGTAAAGAGAGTTACCGGCCATCTGTAGTGCCAGGTGTCTGTGAATTAAACGGTTTCATCACATCGAGCAAAACGATGAAGACAACTCTTAATGATCATAGATCTTCGGTGTTTTAAAATGAACCTGTTTAGGTACGAGACCGATGCTCAGTACCAATAAAATCCGTTGAATATTTTAATGTTTTGTAGAGCTAAATTTTCCTAAACTCTTAGGCCACCACAAAAGTCAAGCAGATGACCTTGTTTCGAGTTCTTAGACTTTGAAATTTCAGACTTAGTTGTCGGTAAACTTTTCATCAAATTCATTGCTAAAGAATGATGAATCGGTCAAGAATCAATTATTTCACATTTTCATGATTGGAAAAAGCTAAAAAATCTGATATTCTAACGTCTTTTTTCATTCTTAGTGGTGAGACATTTAGCAATATCTCAAGGGTAGTTTCATTTTCAATTTCAATTGATTGGATTGGGGGCTAGTTCATTAATGAAGAGATACAACGCTTCCATAAAGATACAACACATGCTGATATTGATTCTCTTGTCGACATGAAACGGATCTAAGAGCCTTTATATTTGTCTACGTTTGACACATTGTTTGATCTCACAAAAAAAGTCAGAAAACAGTAGCTGTCTTTCTATTTGTTCGAAAGCTATAGAGTTGAAAGAAATATTTACAGAGGAAGCGCTTTTTCACCATGTATCTTGTTGCCTGGAGAACTTGAGCTGTCGGCTCAGATGTGAAAACGAGGCAGAATTTTCAGCTTAATATTTGAAAATGGAGCGGAATATCTATCTAAAGATGTGAAAGTGAGGCAGGATATATATATAAAGCTACAAGTTCTAGCTTGAGTAGGTGTTTGAATGCGTACTGTAAGTCTTTTGTATGCTGACGATTGAATATCCCACGTTAGCGAAAATGAGGCTTTTCATAATGGCAACTGTATCCAAGTAGAATTAATTTTGCAGAACTAAGACAATGCGCGGTCACTTTTTCACAGAAACATCTCCTTAGCAGCTTCAATTAAAAAGAAACACACATTTTGGATTCTGCATGCTACAAAAGCACCAAAAGTAGCGAAGATAATAGCAACATTGTTAAGTAAACTTTTGAATGCAAAGCGGGTCAGTATTCGCATGTCGCCCAGTTGGGAAGGAAGATTCCTATTAGGCTAGTCAACTAAAGTTCGCGCATGCTCAGGACATGATCTTCGTGATCAAATTCATTTTGTATCGGCATGGTTTCAACTGGGAATAGTCCACATCCATACTCTTCGTATGACTTGAAGTTCTGCCGTATTCGTTTTATGCACGTACTATTCTGTTTATTGCTAGAAGACATTGGACAACAGTGACTGCAATACAGATAAGTTTAACTCAAACTGAGGATCAGGAGATTCATATCGGAAAATCGATTGACTTTCTTCACTTAAAATTCGAGCTTGTAGTAGGGACTCTCCTTTCTAGTGATTCTCTGGTGTCCATGATTCTGTTTGACTTTGCTTTTGAGATTTTTGAGATAAATGAGGCGCCGTACCTTCTTATCTTCTTATTCAATACCGCGAACAAGATGGCGTTGCACGAAGGGAAGCATAGGACGAGCAGAAGTGCCCAGAAATGAGCAGTGACTAATTCGTCCTCCATTTTCCCAGCATTCTTGGTATGTAAACTATAATCAACTAATATCTCCAGTATGTTAAACGGAAAGTAGCAAAGCAAGATGGAACCCAATATGAAAAGCATACCTTTGCAGAGCTCGAAATCACTGCGTACCGTGCTGTTTCTTCTACAAACGCCTCTTCTCAGTTCAAGATTTGCCATGCGGTTCCTCACAGAGAAGTAGCTCTTAGCATAAAGAATGAATATAGTTGTCATTATAGAAAAGTCGATGATAGCTAAGAGTAGGTTTAAGGAGTGTAAAAACTCGCCAAAGCTCGCAGCCAACGAGATGACTGTTATTGCCAAGTTGATTGTCGCGTTGCCCGCAATCAACTGGAAACATCTTCTGTTGTTCATTTTTGTGACGTAATTCTGAAGGTGGCGCATATGGAGAAAGCGATCTGCCGCTATGATGAGAATCATCCCGTTTGAGAAATGGGCAAAAGTGAAGGTGAATATTTGTACGACGAAGTCAGCAGCAGTCAATTGATACGAATCATTGGAAAGAAGTAGGCCGATCAAGGCTGGCTGAAGAAGTAAGCCAATGGACAAATCCGACACTGCCAAGGCAAAAATGAATCGAAAACTGACTGTAGTTTTCATCAAGTTCAGATTCCATATAGCACTGCACAGGAACAAGCTTGAGATAATGTTTGATAGCATGATGATAATGTTGATGGTGATGAGAGCAGCCACTTGATCATTTTTTACCAATAAGAGGTTGAAGAACAGAGTCTGATGAGTCTTTTCAATAACCATAGTTGCAACTGAGTGGTACTCTTTGCTATGAACGAAGATGCTCTTATCGCTTTAAGGTAAAAACTTTTCCGTTATAAGTTCTTTGTTAAGAGTGACTTTGAAACGATGCGTAATTCTTGGCAAAGACTTTCTGTCAATCTGCTTAGCAAAGAAAAGCATTTCATCAATCAAAATGGTTGAATTTGTAGCTCTGGTCTAAAACTTTACTTGGAATTGTAGACATAGTGTTGGTACAGGCTGCCAGGCGAAGAAAAAACGTGCAGTATTTCATCTCCTTGCGATATGAATGATTGCTGTAGGTGATTCGTACGTAGACCATCGAAAAGCAGTAGGAATACAAATAAACTGGAGTGGAAGCACACAAGTGCAATTGAAAAGATTTTGGCAAGCGTATGAACCTACGTACGTTACGAACTTCTAATCAATGACAGTCGAGTGTCAAACTTACTCGAAGGAAGGTTGAGAAATATTTACCTTTAAAGCCATTGTGAACCATCAAAAACCATCATGAATATAGAAATTTGTTGACAGTTGATGGCGAACTATTTTCAGTGATATCTTTAGTAGAAGGTAATATAAAATGTAGATAACACCAAACAGGCAATTGAAGTTCTCAGCCTCACCTTAACAGCTTCCTGATCGTCTGAGTTCTAAGATAGCTACCAAACTCTGTCATTTACCGGCGTCAAGAGACGCCTTAGAAGCCAACTCAACAGCTTCCAGTTCTTTAAAAGCATTGCTAACATCACGGGTAAAGTGGTTCGCTTCTATTAGAATACAAGAGTATTTGTATACATGACCTAGAGTTCAATCAACACACCTTGAGCTTTTTTCGTCTCATTGTGTCGTCATAGTATCTGCAGTTTCCAGAAGAAGTGAAAAAGGCATTTCGGGCATCAAGTACGAAACGAAGAGACCCCGCTTAGTTGCGACTACTCGAGCGATGGAAGGTGCGCATTCCATGATTATATTTTCTTGCATTTATGGAACTAAAAAATGATGTGGAACATTGATAACACAAAAGTGCATTGTGCCAAATGATTCATGCATTTTCCAATCCTTTTCAAAAGATGTGACCTACATGTCGTGTGTACTGCTGTGCTCTTTCAAAATGTTTTTACCAAAGCTTTGCATTCAGCTCCTTCAATCGAATTTGTATCAAAGTTGATAAGCTACAAAAATTGTGCTTGCATGTGGAATGGGTTTGTCAAACGTAACCAAAGCGCAATCTAGAATGATGATTGATCTGCGTCTTTATGCATACTCTATCCACGCTTAACCTTCAAATTCATTTTGATCATATTTCAGCTTAAGATTATAATTGCATTCTGAAAAATTGGAAACCCTAAATATTAATGCCTTGAAATGCTTGAAGATTGGCATTTTTATTCGATTTATCCGGACTTTTTATTCGTCCAAATCTGGAAGCTGTAGATTGGGGTTGTCCAAGGTCCGGTCCGCGGGCCAAATGTGGCCCTTGGTCAAATTTCATCCGGCTCGCAGCCTCTGTCATAGGAGTATATAAATAAAAAGATTGAACTAAAAATCAAATCTAAGACACAAAATAGCTTGTTAAAATATTTTTGAATATATTCTTGCTTTATGTAAAAAAAACTCAGCCAAGGTTGGCCTCTACAAATTTTACCATATAAAACCTGGCCCCTGATTCGAAAAGTTTGGACACGCCTGCTTTAGATAGATTAAAAGATACAAAATTTGACCAAATGGCTGACTCTTTTGCTTATTGAGCACAATTTCTGGAAAGTAAAACTACAGTAAATTATTTTCGTGCTTTTTGTTGGCTAGATGTAAACTTGACGGACTATTGAGAAGTTTGAAAGTAATTACGCACAATGACGTATTCAAACTTGTCCTTAATGGAGCAAAAATGCTTGTCATTGACCACTGGCTATTGACTGCGGTGTACAGAATCATGACATGGGAGAAGAAATAGCAAGTGCCCTTCAATAAGGCAAAGCTTAAACGGAGAAAATAAAACAGTACTGTCATCGATCATGGGATTTTGCAGTTTATCTTCGCAAATTGAATTAATGTAACTTGCTAATTTCGCAAAGCCAAACATTTTTGTTTCTGTTTTAAATTTTGACTTCGCGGTTATTTAAGCCATTGCTTATCTCATCACAATTTCAAGCCAAAATTATAATGCTCACAATGTTATATGTTGGTTGCTTTTCTACGATTTCGGAAGCTCATAGCATTAACCTGCAAATGACCAGAGCTTTTAGCATCATTTTGAGTAGATATAGAGGACTAGGTAAGTCGCATCAAGGTGTGAAAATGACAAATTACTCATTAGAGATTGGACACCAGATCCATAAGCGTTATTCGACTAATGATAGCTTGAAGAAGGCCCAATTGATTTAAAGTTATAAATAAGGTTCTCGGTTTGCTTAGAAATAAGATGAAAGGTAAAAAAGCATTGGTTTCTGGGCTTGTATTTAACTCATATCTAATTGACTGCATAGAAGACATTACTTTGGTAAGTTGACGCTTTTTTAAAGAAGTTGAATATCTTGAGAAGTTTACAAATTACTGCATATGGGGAGGTGGAGTTGAAAACTTATTTGTGATACTTTTGCGACTTTACACTATTGCTATGGGGATTAATCGACTTTTTTCGACGTCAGGACAGGTCTGGGCGTCCGGACAAGAGATCAATCTGGAGAGAGCTACGCAAATATTTGATGTACATCATAGATAAGCCTTGATATGATATGTTTAAACCTGCGTGGATACCACCACACGGAAACGTAAGGTAGGAGCGAGACATGAGTACAGAAGCGAGGTTGTAGAGAAAGCTGGAGTGGGTGGATTAGAGGGTCCCAAAATTAAAACCGAAATGTAGACAAAGCAGTTTTGCATATAGGGGGGGGGAGGGCTGCGATTTGGAGCTCACTGTCAAATGATTGTAAAGCAGCTAATACTTTCCAGCCTTTTAGATATGAAGCTAAATACCATGCCTGCATAGCCCTAATGAACTAGCTTATTTTTTTTCTGTTTTTCTTTTTTGGTTATTATTCAACATTGCTATTGTATATTTTGTAAATTATGAGTATTTAACACACCCCCCTGTAAAACAGGTATATGTATAATCTAAGGGGCTGCATTGTATGAAGAATTGATAATAGAATGAGTGAAATGAAGTGTAGATGAGGATAGAGGAAGTACGCTCTCTGGGATATGCTGGGAGGCAGTCGCTAAAATGGCTGATAGTGACGAACACATAAGTGAAGAAAGTAACTTCACTCCGAAAATTTTCATAAACTTTTTCCAATCAGTTCCAGCTGGCTGTTGCATTATTACTTAACTCTATTTTGGGTCTTGAGTCTCATTCTGACTCATACTAATGTAGTCGCAAAAGAAGGACTTCGGCAGATAGAGAGGAGGACGTTTCTCGCATATATGTCACTATTTCATCTGCTTCTTACTCAACAATAGGCTGCACTAATAGACAACTAAACCAATGTAAAAATTTAGATTAAATGCTTCTTACAAGGAAACAAAAACTATCGAACGGAAATTACAATGGCGCATAACGCAATATACTGTACTGTGATCACTATTGATTGCGTGGCAGGAATAATTCAAAGTTAATTACGATCATAGTTTTTTAGTACGTTTATCAGAAGATTTTTTATCAGCCACTTTACGAAAGCAAAATTCATCGATTACAGAAAACAGAGCAGAAACATGTTAGAGTAGTGAAGAGAGAGTCAAACGCCAAATGATCAAGACGAATTTTCATTTTCTTGAATAAAATCTTCATCAAATTGCCAACCTCTCCAGACAAGCGAGTCGGAGGGATAATTTCCTCAGCAACTAGGTCCAAAATTTAATTTGATAAAAGCCTTTCTAGCTGGCGACGTTCGAGAGACTAAGAACATTCATCAAAATTTGACTGAATTGGGGTGCAGCAATCATCAGGGTCTTCCCCTCTGTCTAGCATGATGCTGCCATCAAAGGAACGAAAAACTTGATAGAACCTTGATTTACAAAAGACCAGGTCACATTGCAGCTTATCTGAACAAACATTAAAATGAAACAGATGGACCAAGAGCTGCAAACTAATGCACACTTTACTTTCAACAAAATCCAGCTTTAAATGACATTAATAGCTAATGGTACACCCTTGATGGAAAAATATCATCTGCAGAGAGTAGAAACCGGTCAATTGTATGCAAGCTTCTTTGAGTGCTCTTTAAGATGAAAGGCCATGGCATGCATATGTGTTCTCCTTAAAATTTTCCCGGTGAAAATGATTTGTGTGCATCACCTTCTGCAGGCATTCTTGTACGCATTGTTTGCCAGAAGAAATTCCAGGTATTGTAAACACTGCTAGATATTTTCTTTACAACGATAATCAGCATAAATCAATGTGTTAACATTGATAAGAATGTTTGTGATATAATCATCATCGTCTTTTTTTGCAAAGACTATTATCGAGGAATTTTCAAGTCTTCGTAAGTCTTTCAAAGCTTGTCAAGTCAAAGTCAAAGTTCCTTCACTCACCATTTTTGGTGAATAGGGCGGCACCAATCTCCATTTCATTAGCCTTTGGGCAACACAGCTGTGCAAGCACAGTGAATTCTACAGTTGGGGGCTAATCATCTGGTAGCACTATGTGTTTCACTCCCACGCTCTTTCCCGAAGTGCTGAATGCTAAGCAGGGAAATAGCCTTTACCATTTTTCAAGTCTTTGGTATGACTCGACCGGGTATCGAACCCCGACCTTCAAAGCTTGTATAGTTAAGAAATAAAAAGATAAACAAATGTCCCAGTTCATCAATCCACTCCGTACGTTGAAGTATCAGGCTCTTTGACTTTCCGCAGGAGTACGCGTTGTTCCTTCATCTGTAGTACGATTCATCCTCACAAGAAAGTAGGACCTGAGTTTCTTGTTAAACCTAATTAATAGCAGCGCATTTGTAAGTGGAGCCAGCAATACTAACTGCATCGACCAGAAGAAGGTAATCGCCAATGACTGGCTGGTTGATCTGTCATCTTTCTCAAGGCGTTGGTTTAATGCATGCTTAATGCCAATTATGAAATAGGGCATGTACAAGACTGACAGCGAAAACATGATCAGAGCGACTCCTTTGGCATATGTTAAATCAGCTCGTTGAATATTTCTTTTTGAGTTATCAGACTCCAATTTGGATATACTCGATTCGGCAATACGACTCTTCAACGAAAAGAACGCTTTGATATAGATCAAAAAACTCGTTAGCATAATTGCTAGGTCCGCAAAAATAACGGTGATGTTGACGTAGAACAAGAAACCATATAATGAAGAGACGGTAAAAAGCAGTCCACAGACCAAACAAAGTGTAAAATTGATAGCTATCAAAATGTTTGCTCGCTTGTATGTCATAACGGTTGCATACCGATTTAAGTACCTCATGTGCAGATATCGGTCGAATGCAATGATAAAAATCATGCCACCAGAAAATTGGCAAAAAGTGAAAGAGGAAAACTGGGTTGCGATTTGTAGTCCGTAAGCTTGATTTGCCTTGATAAACGTATAAGCATATCCAATCGAAAACAGAGGTTGCTCAAAGAAAGTAATGCAGATATCCGATATGAACAAGGCAAGAATGAAACGGAATGACATCGTCTGTAAAAGTTTCTTCCTTATGATGCCATGACATAAGGTTAGTATAATAACCAGACTAGCCAAAGAAGCCAGTGAATTTATGGTAATCAACACAATCTGATGTTCTTTCGGTAGATCAGCTAGTCGAGAATAGATAGTTACGTATTCTGTGCCCATCACCAAATTCTGTTGAGTTATCTATGCGCTTGATACTCCTTGAATTGGGAATTGAAAGATGTGACTTGCTAATTGAAGAGTTTATGCTTGCACTTGTATTCTTCGCAAGTCCATGACCTGTTAATCTGCAATCAATTTAAAAGAGATACTTAGAATCAATCGCATGTCATTGTAAAGAGGAAGCTAGACAAGGACACGAAAACCGGTGCTTGATTTTGTAATATTTTAAGCAGCAAGTAAAGCCAAATGGGAGTTAAAAGTGTTCTAATGTGCCTGGACAAATTTTTTTTAGGGGCTGATTACATGAGAGATTTCATCCCGGTTGTAACTTTAGCTGAACTGAAAAATTCAGGCCAAAGTATCGAAAAGAAAAGTTACGATTACACGATAACAGTTGCTGCTCTGTTTGCCGAGCTGCAATCTCAGCCTGCTTTAAACAAATGGGCTATGATTTTCATATCGACGAAACGGGCTGAAAGTTTCCATATAATCGCAAATCAAAATATTTTCCCAGGCTGAAATTTTGGAACCATGCGCAGAGAAAAAACTTTACCATTGTCAACATGGCTGAAGTGGAAATGCACCTGTTTTGCCAGCACTGGTCATTTCGCCTATGCACGAACCATGTTGACCTTCTCCTTGCACCTTAGCCATTTGACTGTGAGCGCATCTCATTATGCACAACCTTCCACAATCGCTTCCTGCGCATCATGAGTCAGTCGGCAAATAACCTTGCGGTGCCAGTCACTTCTCCAAGTTTGGATAGGCGTTGGCTCCTCGGAGCTCATCCGTCCTTTAACACGTATTGTTTTCCGCCAAGCTTGGAGTCCACACGCCCTCCTCATCCTGGTCCATCAGGGTGAAGTAGCCGGTTTAGTCACCGAAAACTCGACCATGAGACAGTTAATACTGGTGTACACGGTAGCAGTAGCAGAGTGCAGAGTCTGATCTAACTGCTTTTCCTGTAGTAAGTACCTTCTTTTTCTTTTTATTTTTCGATCTGCGGGAATATAGACATGCTGCCAAAATCCTGTCCGTTCAACTTGGCATAACTTTTAAGCAACTATTATTCCATATTTGAAAGAGAAAAGTAAGAAGCAAATTGAACTGCGATAAAACCAACTAAGCCAATTTTTCATATTGTGTGGCTCATCATACAATCGATTTAAATTTCAGTCCGGATGAAGTTAAAACTAGGCTAAAATATCTCATGTAATCGGCCCCTTAACAAATCTCTGTTTCATGCTCTTCATTGATAAACAAGGTGTCTACTCTGAGGAGAAGAATCTGATTAATGTTTAAGTTACCAAGGTTGAATGCCGTTCTTAACGCCATCCATAACCTGCGTATCGTTAACAGAATGATTTTTTATCATACGCAGTGTTCACTGTGATGATCTGAGACATAATGTCACTCACCTTGTAGCCTCAGAATGCGATAGGAATAGCCCCTGATAATACAAATTAATGGGCCTCTTCATTGAGGCAAAAACATTTCATCGCATGTGAATAGTAATTCTCAACATGTTCAATGTGAATAGTAATTCAAGCAAGGCTCCCTTGATTCAGCGATATTTAAGTGAGTAGAGTTATGTTTGTGCTCTGTAAACAAGATTCTCTATTGTTGAAATACTGAATTAACATTCGAGTAAATAACAATATTCTGCAATCAATAAGATTGATCGGTGTTGCAATGTATGCATAGTGGCCAGTGCTGAAAAATATGCTTTCTCTTCTTCGATGGCTTTATGTACTAATAAAGAAATTTTGGTACAAAATAATTTGATTTCGCAAATTTAATTGACTTTTTCCAAGAGCATCTACATCAGGGGTGGACAAACTACGGGCCGGGGCCACATGCGGCCTGCCAAGTGCTTTTCTGTGGTCTGCCAGGAACTTATGTCAAGCAAAAACAGCTCTCCCATTCTTCGCATTTTCTAATCGCTTGATACCGTATAAACTCATTATAAACATTTAAAACGTTGCCATACTGAGGATGAATTGTGTTTTCAAAAATTTAAGCATATTTTTTGTCTTTATCGCGTGACAATTCAATTTTGAAAATGCTTTGGCAACATTCTGTGGGGGACTTAAGAACTCAAAATTTGCGACAGCGGCCCTTGTGCTGAAAATTTTGCCCATGTCTGATCTACATAAATTACTCTCTCAACAGTTGAAGTTAAGTGCTCCTTTAAGTACATTTTTGGCCATAGCAGCATTGGCTCAAGTTGGAAGAAAGTAGTATTTAGAAGCAGGATGCAATGACAGACGTAACAATGATAATTAGATTTGCCCATACTGGTAACAACCTGTAAGATATTGTGCTGTTGCTGTGCTGCTAACAGTTGATAGGAAATGCAATGATTGTTGGAAATAAAGAGAAACAGTACTGCGGCGAAATTTAACGAGGTCAAATTGACCTGCTTGCCCTTAATTACATCCAACTAAGTTCTACGGTACTGTCTCTCTAAAAGACTTACAAGTTCTTCCTTCTGTTGAAAACTAAAAACTGCTTCATTCATCTAAAATTATTGCTATGCAAAATTAGAAGGAGAGCAGCAAAATCGCATTATACAGCAGAAGAAAAGAGCTTCAAGAGAGGACACGAATGAAGCTACTTTCTTCCTTCTCCCAAAATCAGATCGAAAACGATATCGGGCAAATTTTCATTCGCTTTGATTTAAAATGGTTTTATACATATATGCTTTCTTAGTATACAGCTCCATTGGTACTGAGTGTTCATTCAAATAAATTTCGATATGATGTGAGATTTTCAAGACAGAATAAAGGCTGAGAGTATAAATGTAATAACTGGATCCTACTAATATTTGTAGCCAACTGGCATTGTAGCATATCAATTTCATTTAGACCTTAATTGCAGCTGATACTTTTGACGATTTTGCTTTGTAATGTTCAATATTGGAAAATTTGTATTTGCTTTGTTATCTGGCATTATCAAACAGGGGAAAATGAAAAAACCTCCACGTTGGTGTCCCTGGATATCGACCGCCAAAAGGGATATCGATTCATATTTGTGGGCTTGTAAGCAATTCTGCAAACACTTTCCCTCAAAGCACATTTGAGGGAAAGACTTGATAATGATGATGAAGATTGACAAACATAGTTCAACACTTTCAAATTAATTTTTGGCAAGAAAGTTTTGCTGATAATGGAAGCGTAAAAATACGAAAACATCCTCAGATGCCATCTTTATTCAGGTTTATGAATGGTAATAATGATAATACATGAATTTTAGTAAGCACAGGATAACAACCTCAGCATTAATATGCTGCTTTCACACTGGTTCCTGTGCCTCTAAGCTATCTAAAGTCAAAAAATGAAATACTGGATATACATAATAAATAATGCAGTAAACAGAGAACAATCTATATTCATTGTCTGTCTCGGTTATTATCCTAGGTCTGACTCGGTGATATGCCTCATCTATCTCGTTTGTATTCCACTTCTTCTATGTAAATTGAAAACATCGCTTTGATATGCCAAGGAACGAATCCATTACTTTCGGTAGATTTACTCATGCTCTGTTTGCGATGTACTCCTCCATTTAATCTTAGCAGACAGCTGGCATAGAGACCTACTGGGTTAATGCACTGCATCATTGATTCCATAGTTATCTTTTAAAGCCAACTGCAAGACTCATATTCAAATAAAATGCAACTAGATGCAGTTCAATAAACAAGAATCATGCATTGTTTTCACTTTGCTGCGTTGGAGAATGCCTCTAATGCAACAAACTAAGTAGGCTAGCCCTAGCCAATGAAAGAAAGAGAAATGATAAGAAGAGGGAGAGATAAGATTAGGTTTGCCGACAATGGATTTGAAAGTATCTATCGATATCTTAGATCAAGCATTTTGTGATACACCGTGCACGCAAAACTATTTGAGAAAAATCCGTTACTTTGGAAAAGGATCCATCACAGCACTTAACAGTATTCTACAATTCAAATTGTATTTCAAGAACTGATTTTGATACGCTGATGCCTTATTCTTAGATTTAATTTAAAGAAATCTATGATACGCTTTTACCTTTTAAGCTCGTTTTTAACTTTATTTTGATAATGGGCCCCTGTTGTAAAGAATGTTTCTCTTTGAGATAAATCATTACATGCTGAATATGCGACATCATTATTATTATTGTTTGCTTTAAGGAAGATGAAACGGAACTTATATTGCAATAGATCCTTTCAAAAAGCCACTTACTTATTTTTTACTCAAAGTAACTGCTAAAATCTATATCCGAACCACCTTCAAATCTATCAAGTCAACTCTATACAGCAGGAAAGCAGCTTGTACCTGTCCAGAAATCTGGTGGTGCCTTTAATTCTAATATCACCACTAGGTTATACAAATGTGCGACGTCATGCATTGTTGGCAATGTTTGCGAAATAACAGCTTCCGTTATATTTGCTTGTGCAATTAAGCTCTGTTCACACTGCAAAAACTAGCCCAGGTTCGCCCCTGGTTTAATTCGGCTTCGTTCATACAGCAAGGGATTAACTGCGCTATTGAAATACGCATGCGCATCTTCCAGAGCAAATCTGCCACTTAGATAAATGGGCATACTGAGAAAAACTGAGCATACGAGCGAATAAAGCCCTTTTACTCAAATCGCTGCACCATCTTTTTAAGATAGGTCTTTTTCGCGAACAACTATTCAGTGCTTGCTGAATTTTTTCTTCCGCCAAAATTGACGAAAGCAAGTGAACTTCTTTGTCGTCCCGCGTTGACCCTCTATCGGCTTTTTCTTTGCTCATAGCGAGTAAAGCTATCCTTTTAAATTATCCTTATTCTTAGCACTGTCCTTTAAGATATAGGCCTAACAAGTAAAATCGAAAGTAAGAATGGAGAAATCACGACAAGAGCAGTGGCAGAAAATTAGAAATGGCGCTCTTTGTACTGAGCATGTGCATGATGAAAACTAGCCCAGGTTCAGCCCTGAGCGAACCCATCTCCAGAGGTGGGCTTGATTAACCCAGGTAGAACCCAGGGCGAACTCAGGCCAGTTGCGTTAACGCTACACAAAAACTAACCTGGGTTAGTTTAATCCAGGACAAACCCTGGTTAGTTTGTGCGGTGTGAACAGGCCATTAGATACATGTTTGTAGGGGCAGTTTGTGTGCGTTGAAGCATGCGGACTCATAACACAGGGGCTGCCAGTTCAAATCCTCCATGTTTCACAAGAAAAACGCCATTTGTGGAGAAGGCAACAGGAAACCACCTCATAAAATCCACTTCCCTAGAAGAACTCAGAGCTCTGTCTCTGATTTATGCTACACTCGAAGTCGATATGCAACGCAGCAGTGCACTACCTGCATCAAAGCGTTTATATATCGGCCTATTGGATATGACCGGAAATAATGTTCTATAAATCTTCATATAAATCTGTTTTTTATAGAAATAAACGCTTAAAGATATGCTTTTCATTGCTTCAAAAAGTCTGTAACGTGCGGTGGAATTCATGCAAATTGTGATAGGGACAGGCTGACAAAACAATGGCTTGACAGCATCAAACAGTATAAGGCCTTGGAAAGTGGCCTGCATCAACAATTAGATCGTTCTCTTTGCACTTTAGATAGCCACTAGCCTTGATAAATGAATACTGAGGAGCAAAAGGGTTGTCGAATGGATTAGGAGAACAGGTACATTGTAGACATATCTTGACAATAGCCTGACACTTACTTACGCATTTTGTTTCAAAATGGGTTTGCCTCATTTGTTGTGCCCTTTGAGTTCTAAATGCTGATAACGTCTATAATCTTTTTAAGAATTTCAAAAAATAATGATAAATACTCTCTATTTGAACTTTGAATACTTAGAAGAACCTTTTTGAATGATAGTTAACATACCTTACTGCTTCGTTGGTCTTCAAAAAAACTACCTTTCCCCAATCATGCTTGCTTAGTATCAATAAGGCAATGCAAACAACCTGTTTCGCTGAATTGTTTTGCTAGGGTATTATCTATGGCTAGCTTCAATACTGAATAATGATTGAATAAAAGTGAATCGATGATCCCTTTTTGAAGCTTAGGATATTATAAACGTATATATTTCTATAAATGCGTACTGTTAAAAAGCTAATAAAACCTAGTTTAATTCTGAGTCAAATTATTTGCTATTCTTGTGCTCAAGACCTGGTTTAAAGTAGAATTAAAATGTCGAGTGTGGTAATGTCAAGTCAACAAATAACTTTGCCTTGTCGATGATGTAATTCGAATAGCAATTCATCCTAATACCTTGTTCCTCAATTTCTGCTGCATATTTGACTTGCTATAACCAAAATTGTCATTACATACAGTATGTGTGAAACTGACACGACGAAAGTGAACAAGCGCTTAAAAATTGCTAGAGCTTGGCCAAACACGATGCAAAAATAGCATTAAGACTATGAAAGGATAGATTCAATGTCTCAGCAAGTTTGATCGCAATTCGCCCACTACTAGTAGCTGGTGGCACCAATTCCCTTCCGGTAACTAATTTTTCGAATTACCTGCACTTCCCAAAAGACTGCAACCTCATCTTACATTTTATGCTACGTAAATTCTTCTGAAAACGAAAACTACTAACAGTATACCTGCAACTCATCTCGCATCGTATGCAATACCACAGAGAGGATAGATAAGGCGGCAAATTGGCAAGAGCATCTCAGCTCTAGAAGGGGTATAGAACTTTTTAGCATTTTTTGCTTGAAATCAACCCATGATTTTTGATGTACTTGTTCATTAAAATAGTCTTTGTTTCGAATTGTTTTCAAGATTAAGAAACACAAGATCTAGGGAAAGATATTTCCATTTTTCGGTTATACATGCTGTCAAGGGAAGTTACTTATGGCTAACATGGTGTCTAGAGTCCAAAGCGACCTTTGAATGGGGACATGCGTGCAATTGAAAAGTTTGTCTAACACATCTTCATCGAGTCTTTCCCTCAAATGTGCTTTGAGGGACATTGGTTGCAGAATCGGTTACGAGCCGACAAATATGAATCGAGATCACTTTTGGCAATCAATATCCAGGGACACCAATGTGGAGGTTTCTGCATTTTCCCACACCCAGCACATAAAAGGCTTCGTATTCATCTTTTCTCAAGAGGCTCTAGATTTTCTCTGATTTCCTGAGTGTATACCTCATTCCATATTTTCAGGCATCACAAATTCTTAAAAGATGACAGCTTCCAACGCTATGCAGCAATATGCTGAACCAACCGGTTCGATAGCAAAGGGAAAATATTCAAATAACAGATGTCACTGGCTTGCCTCAGCAGAAACTGGCACAGCAATGACCGGTATTAAAAGGTATGACGCTGCAAAGCTTGCAACAGCCCGGTACCTGTAGTGACAGTTGTCGCAGGCTTTGTTATGGAAATGAGCGAAGCAATTCACCTATTCATACCATTTACAAGGTGAGCGATATCAACTATTGAATAGTACACCTCGGCTAAATGCGCAAACAACATGGCTCAGTCAGCACTACAATCACCATTCAAGGCAATCATTCTAAACAGAAAAGACACAGATCACGTTTTGCATTGCCAAAAGTCAAAGAACAAGCTGGAAGAAAACCCGCTTTTGAATTTTGAATTTCTAACAGTCCCTTTAACCAGGACCCATTTTGATATCTGCATTTCACATGCGTTCAACAGGCTTATCTCGTATAGATAGATATTCATCATTGTTGTTATTATTATTATCATCATCAGGTCCCATTTCGTGAGGGATGGAGCACTATGTAGTTCAATCCACTTGTGCTACATTCAGTTGACTGAAGGGAGATGCTCTTTTAGCGATAGGGAACAATTCTTTATTAATGAGTAGTGACTCTCGATTGGTAGCCTAGAGTGAATATTGACGCGGTCAGAATGTTTCAAAAAAGCAAAAAGCGGATTGCCAAAACAGTGCTGATTACTGACCACTTAAAAATCAAAACACAAGAGGCTTTATCAGATGAGATGATCAAGATAGCTGCAAAAGATTTCAGTCAGTGCTATTCATATTCATATCGTAATCCTAATGTTGGGAGCTTGTGGTGATCAGCTAGCTGAAAATTTTCATGACAATTTGTATAATGCTCAAAAATACGACCAAACTCAAACTTTCGTGGCATCATTTTACCTCTGGATTTGGAAGAATCACAAGCCTTCTTGCTGAAAAGTGGGTAAAGGTGTCACCCAGTTCTCTCCCACTCCTCCAGGCATCGCTGCAAAAGTCATACCTTTATCTTTACAAATTAGAACAATATCAAGTTCAATTCCATGTAAGGCCACAACTAATGCAAGTTTTTAGCAAAAGTATAATTAGGCTAGGCATTCATTTCAGCTATGATTATGCAGTAAAGATAAGATTTTATTACCCTTCCAAACTGTAAATACTTAAAGCCGTCTTTGTCCATCCATTGTTTGGTGTAGAAGTTTCTGCTACCTATTTCCTTTGCGTTTTAATTATACTACACTTCAATATAGCTACTTGCATTACGCATTATCGAAAGCAGGATTCAGTTTCATGGAATCGAATTTCTATTCCACTTTTGATTCATTTACGTGAATTGGATTATGAATGATGTGCAAACACAATTTAATTAGAAACGCGATAATTTTATTTTCTAATAGAACCAAACAGGATGATCTTTTAGCGTAATTTCTATGCTGGTTATAATTCAATGAATCATAAAAACGTTTTGTGCCTTTTCTATTGCATATAGCTCAACAATACCCTGAGGTATAAAATATTTCATGCCAGGAGATATGTGATTAGACGCAGCACTGTATAAGTAATGCTGTCTATAAATGTTCAATAGATAGCAAGGAAAAGGGTATTGAAATGCTCCACATGCTTTTTCATATCTGTCTTGTCAAATGACAACACTTGATGTTTCACTTGCTGATAACAACACATTTGCTAAATTTCACTCTAATCAAATTGCTTTAAAATTGATGCCAAGGAGTAAACGTACGCCTTTAGCTTACTATTGAACATGAAAAATATCACTGAATTGATCAAAGGCACCATGAATACAAGTGTCACTGTGCAATGAAATGTAGTATGAAGTTTTGCTTCGATTGACGTTCTTGCCGAGATGATCCTCATTGAAATGAAGGTTCCAGTCACAAAATAGGGAATGTAGCAAAGGGTCAGCAATACAAAAGTTAGCAGCACACCTTTAGCAAACTGGAAATCAGCTCGACGAATATTGCTGCTACTTCTTGCCACTTGCAAGTCTGCGACACGTCTTCGCACTGAGAGGAATGCTCTGGAGTAGAAGAAAACACCGATGAAAAAGGCAACGATGTTGCATAGCAGGATCCCGATCTTTAATTGGGCATAAAATCCAAGGAATATTGCAGATGTCTGCAAAGCACCCGTTAAGCAAGTAAGAACTATATTGCCAAAAATCAAGAAATTGGCTCTTTTAATTGTCATGTAAAAATTGTAGTGATTCACGAATTTCATGTGTAGGTAGCGGTCAAAGGATATGATTACAACCATGATGCCGGAATACATGCCAAAAACAGTCGCTAGAAGCTCAATTAGAATCGGAAATACTCTCCTCATGCCAGTTTTAGACAATAACTGTGAATATTCAAGCGAATAGAGTGGCTGCACGATGACAGCGATGAATAAATCTGATATTGAGAGGGCAAGTATAAACCGATATGAAATAGTGCTTAACAGCTTCATTCTCAAAATGGCAAAACAGAGCAGCGAGTTTAGCAAAGCAGTTAACAATGCAGTGATGGAATTGAGTATAAGCAAAAATTTGGACCAATCTTGAGGAATGTTCTGCTGGTAGAATCTGCTGATACTGTATTTTGCCTCCATTTCTCGCTGACTCGTTGACATTTGCATTTGCCAGAAGGTAGCTGATAGGACTCACTGCTTGATTTTGTACTGATAAATTTGATGAATACGGGTTGATCTAGTTAGAACATTGTTCACGGACAAATCAACGCATTTTGAATTCAGATCAATGCTTTTGGAATTCTGCTTGCGATTCTCGTAACCAAATCGAAGTCCGCTCTGCAATCTGCAAGGTTTGTGGTTCACATTGCCACCGTACTGTTGCTAAAAGATAATCAAAGCTGTCAAGCAAGACCGGGAGTTGTGTCAAGTGAAATCAATATTCCTATAGGCTGTTGTCCAGAATATAGAAGGACCCTTAACGTAACAGATGTAACTGAAGAATCAAATTATCATGTGATAATCAGATGTAGCTGAGATGTAAATTTGTCCGATGGCTAGTATGCTGCTCCTACACAGGCAATTGAAAATGCAACAGGATTCACCTGCAGTCATCATCAAACTATTCTCAGGCAATATTTGCAGACGTTGGAGAGAAGCTTGATACCAATGAATGTACTTCATTTCACGATTTTTTCTGTCTGACATGGCAAATTCACCTTCAGCCAAGCATAGCGCTTTAAATAGCAACTGACATTGCGGCATTTTGCCTCAAGATCTGGTAATCAAACATGGATAGCAAAGTTGCTTTCAGCGTAGCAGTTGAATAAGTTTTTCTTTCACATTTGGCAAATATGACATCAAAACAGCCATAAATGATTTACGCGGTTTCGGTCAAGTGCAATGAAAGTGAATCGAAAAACAAAGTGGTTAGCCAACTACAGATAAATAGCAGACTCTTGAATCTAAATAGTTGAGCCTAAAATTTCGACTAGCTGTTAAAATTTTTCAAACTGAGGGGAAGTCAAGGCTCAATATTTTGGACATTTATTCAATATTTTGTATTGGTCACTCAGGCTATTTGTGTGCAATATTTGATTAGCAAAGAATTTCCAAAAATCCTTCGTACGAGCTTCGTAGCACTGCTATTGACCTTCAGATCCCAAAACAAAATTCAGCCACTGGCCAATAATGGTTCCCCTTTCAGGGAGCTAAATTGTGGAACAGCCTCTCAACTGAAATAAAATCGGCCCCAACCATTATAAACTTCCGAAACATGAATTGAAATTGGACTTTGACGTAGTTCGCTTGATGAGCTATTCGTTTATTGTCGTAATTACGTATTCACGCATTTACCTTAACTGTTTCTGTATCTACCTTTCTCTTAATTTCTTTTTTACTAAATAGCAATTGTAAATAGGCTTTTAAGATTTTTTGGCATTTTGTATGTAAATGGAGGGCCCCTTGAAAAGCAGCTCCGGCTGAAGAAATACCCTCCTTAAACATCTTTTAATAATAATAAAGAGAAATAAAAAGAATGAAAATTTCAGCCTAAGTATCGTTATTTTAACGTAAAACCTTGAGTTCAAACATCAATTTTCCAAAATAGGAAGAGACATCAGAAAGACGTCCAGAAGTACTAATAATAACAATTAATGTTTAGACAGGTTAACTTGCTCAGAATGGATATTCTGTTATCAATCAAGGACCTGTTAAATGAAACAATCAAAGAAACAGACGAAGAGAAACGAACTGATTAATATCAATCAGACGAAAGTTCATAGTGTTTTTGTAACTGACTTCGCTTGCGCTTAAAAAGCTCTGAAGATCCCGTCCTGAACTTACTTGGGCTCCTTTGAGCCGCATGGATAAATGGCGCAAGACGAATGCCTTTTATCATCAATATTTGGAAGTTTTTTAGAAAGGTTTGCATCCTGGAAAACAATTGTTTGCTTGCTAGATGTTGTTCTATTTAAAGGTAAAGTGAAGGAGGAATTGTTTCGTCTTTTGCCCTTTTCATGGTGATGGCGTTTGAAATACCGCACGAACTGTTCAGATGAGAAGTGATCCAAGCACTCAAACACATCCGTTGCTGCAAGCGTGTTGTCCATTTCAGTAACAGATTCCTAAGCTTCTGGTGTTTCACGAGGGGGCTTGCAATCTTTGTAGCTCTGTCTTGGATGAACTTCAGCCTGCCAATGGTTCCTTTAGGCGTTCCAAGCTGTAGCTGATAGTAATACAGTACTATGCGGCAAATCATAGCTTGGTATATTGATTCTGCAACATTGGGACTCATCTGATCTCAAATACAGGAAATAAGTTTTACTCTCGAAGATACCTTTTTATAGACAAACTCAGGGTGGTAATGTAAGTTCAGGTACTTTCTGAATACACACCAAGGATTTATAAATATTGAGCCAATTTCTCATTGTATCATAGAATTTGATCTCAACTTCCGGTAGTTTTAAAAGGCTTTTGCTAGATCCATATAGAACGCATTCTGTTTTGCCTTGTTTTAGATTGCTGTCAATGTTATTGCTGCCGATCTTCTACATACTTCAAGTCATTATCTAAGAGATGCTCAGGATCCTTTGATTCTTCGCAGCACAGTAAACAAATGTGTAATCTGCATACTGGATTTTGTTCGTCTGGTAGAAAACTTGGCGAAAATCATTTATCCTTATTTCAAATAGGAGAGGCCCTAGAATGGATCCCTGAGGCACACCGCATGCAACCTTCTTGCTGTAAAACTGATCTTTACACGAGTTACATCATTTCAATTTCAAAGGCATCTCATGCTGAATTTCAATTATAATTGACAATAACTCTACAAAGGTTGCTATTTAGCTCTGATCTGAAATGTTTTTCATCATAATTTTTGTAGTTGCGTGTTATTATTCTCCTTGGGAAAAATAAGTCCTATAAGATCATTATCACTTAAGGAAATTGGGTAAACGTCTGTTTTGCAATGTTTATCCAATGACTGCAGGCCATTATGTCAATTGGGGATTGTACATTCTGTGAGACTTTTGTGAGGTAAGATATCATTTACTTTAGGCTGAATCCTTCAATGAGAGCCTTCAGAGCTTTGTTTTTTGACGGTTTCTTGTAGTCAAAATTAAGATCTTAAGCTAAACTTGATTCTTTGTCTTCAACATATTATGCTGGCATCATATCAGAAAAAACAAGTCAAAGTCCTTGATGAGATATTTACACACACCAGGTTGGCGATACAGAAAGTAGATTAAAATTGAATCTGACTTTGACATAGCAATCTCTATCCAAATAGCCTCGATTTTATAGTTTTCTAAATCAGGTCTGCGAAACTAGGATATATCATTCCTAATATAGGTACAGACACCTCCACCCGGACCTCTAGACCAACCATTTCTAACAATGTCATAGACAGCAGTTTGAATTTCTTAAAAGTTTATCAAACCGTTTAGGTGGGTTTCAGTAATATCTTAAATATGAACACCTTGCAATGCTTCTTGAAGCAACATTTGTAACTGATCAATTTGGAGGTGTAGGCACATTGACATTTTGATGGAATACTCTAAGCCCATGACTTTTCGAATCCATCTTCAGCTTGTTATAGATTTGTGAATCAGCACCATTGTATAACTCTCCAGCTTCGCATGCTTTGCAACAGTAGGTCTCAACCCGACAGTTGAGCTTGTCAATGGGACACTTCGAGTGAAAAAGTTCCTTACAGCTATTGCATGAAAGATATAATTTGGTTCTTACTGATCGCCTCCTGGCAACTAGCACATTTGTAAGCAGGACCTGGACAGGTCTCTTTGTCCACAGCAAGTAATAGTAATATATTTAGGGCATGCTTTGGGTGAAACCGCATCCATAATCTTATTTGTATAGCCAGACAGTTAAATATGTAAACGATTGTTTGGCATCTATAATAGCTTCTTTTTGTAGCAGCTTATGTATTGAATTTAACTGATTCGTTCTGTGTAAATACTGTGTCTCTATTATCACTGTAATTAGTATCGTTGTTTGCCACTTTGCTTTTCATCCACCGATTAGATGCCAATGAGTTTCTACTTTGAAATTTTTTGGAGCTTTTTGAAACTCGTATGAATCATCAGTTTTCATATACAATGATTTAATTGCTTACCAAAAGCATGTAAATGGAATTATGATTGCACTAGTAGCTATATTCATTCATATGACCAATTCAGTTATCTGCATGTACACTTACCTCTCAGAAGTATTGCACCATTTTATCAAAAATGGCGGCAGCACTGCAAAATAGTTTGTTTAGGCCAAAATTCACATCGCCACAGTAAGTGCTATGCAGCTTGAAAACGTGGCAATTTTGGTGGGAAATGTTGAAAAAATTGCTGATGCCATACATTTCGCAAAATTAAGCAAAAAATAAATTGCAAGTTTTTTTTTTAAATTTTACAAAATAACATGGCAAAAGTTCGGGAACTGAGCCTTGAGCAAAGAGTGGCCGTTAAATCTTTACGAGAAGTGGTTTATCCTATCGTGAAATTGGAAGAGAGATTGGCTGCAACCACTCCACTGCCTTAAGAATTTACAAAAAATTTGTTTCAACTGGTTCCGTTTCAAAACAGGACAGACCAGGGCGTCCCAGCAAATTTGATGAAAGGGGGAAGGAACAATTTGTAGAGTTGCAAGGAGGCTGAGATTCTCCACACTGAAGACCATTGTATCGGATGTACGACTGTCCCACCACTACCAAAGTGCCAGTGCTCCTTTGGTGAGAAAAATTATCCACAAATACAAGCTTCAGAGCTTTAAAAGGAAAAGGAAGTTGTATATTTCTGTAAAGAACCGTGCATTTCGTTTTCAGTGGGCACGAGCTCTCAGAGAATGGCCAGCTGAGTTCTGGAATGATGTTGTTTTTTCTGATGAGTGTCGATTTGGCCTCAAAAAGGATTCTAGAACACAAAGGGTTTGGCGAATGACATCTGAGATCTCCTCACAGAGCCAGGCCTGCACAGAGTCCTGATCTGTATGTCATAGAAGACGTTTGGCAGCATATGAAAACAAACTGAATCTCAATGAAAGAGGTCCTCCAACAACCAAGAATGAGTTAATCGATCGAGTTGAGGAAGTTTGACAGCAGATTCCGCACAATTTTGAGAAAACTTTACGAGTCGACTCCAAGAAGACTTGCCGCAGTGCAATCAATGCGTGGTTACCCAACAAAATACTAACAATAGAACGATTTCAATGACTGTTAATGACAATTTATTTATTTTTTCAACAATATGAAAGATGGTGTTTTGATTGGTAAAAATTTCATTTCCGCCTGCATATGATTCGCTGCTAAAATAGTTGCCTAATTTGTATTCGTTTTCTTCCGCTGCCCAAGCCACCCAGCCATTTTTGATAAGGTGGTGCAATTCTTTTTTGAGGTAAGTGTATAACAAACGATTGACTACACTGTACTTTCAAGGTTACTAAAATTATTTCAAATAGTACGATTTTACTTCTTCAGCTATTACTAAATTCACTTCGCTTTTTTCTTGTATGGCACGCATTTCTACGTAAATTTATACTAAAATGTTTCCAATTAGGCCAACTAAATGCAAATTTTCATAAACGAGGAAAACCTACAGCTATTAGATACGTATACATATACCTCCAAACCCATATTTCAAACGCTTCCGCCATCCCCTCCTCTTACATTCTTAGTTTCCAGCTTTCCCATCCATACAATACTACGCTCCACACAAGGTATTAGACAATCTCACATAAAAGTTTAGAATCATCTCTGCTGAGCTGCTATAGTTGTTCTTCTGCAGAGCAGTTTGCCTTCGTAATATCTGTAATGTAATTTTTGCTTGTTCGTTCGTTTGCTAATCCATTTCTTTTGATTTTAAAAACTTACACAATTTGCCCATTAGGCCCTGATGATAATTCTCTGTAAATGCGAATGTATGGATACTTTGATGCAGCAAAAATTTCATTAGGATGTCGATAAGCTCACAAATCTATATCTAAAGAACAAATAATTGTTAAAAAATAGCATTTTTATCAAAAATGCAATTTGAAATGAAGCCAATCAAATACAACAATGCAATAGTTTTCTTTTCTGAAGCATTATCAACTATGTTTATGAATCTATGTTTACACAGTGACCTTATAATCTTGCTCACATAAATTTTCACAAGACTTCATTCATCGTTTGAAACTCAAGTTCTTTTCAGCTTTCATAAACTTATCATCGTCAGGAAAATATCTTTTTCATAAGAAGTTATTATTGCATGCGTCTAATATATGTACAAAGAATCTTGCGTCAAATTTGTGCTTGGTTTGTACAGGAGATCGACAGCGGCTTTTTATCACAGAAATATTGCGAAATTGTGGTCAGTTTGCAGGAGGAATTTTCAAACGGTAAAAATTTGTTTTCCCCAGCTGATTTTGTCTTGTGTCAGTGACTACTCTTTAACATTAAAGATTCATTCGGATTTTAAGATATCCTGTTCACGGCAACGTTAATTCCACTCTCTGCAGTCAGTCTGCGATTGATTCTAAATAACTCTTTTAAATTGGTTGCAGATTAACAGGCTACGGACTTGCAAAGAATAAAAGTGCAAGCGTCCACACGTTGATTTGAAAGTCACATCTTTCTATTTCGCACTTCAAGGAGTATCAAACGCAAAAATAACTCATCAGAATTTGGCGATGGGCACAGAATACCCAACTATTTATTCTCGACTAGCTACACTACCGAAAGGACATCAAATTCTTCTGATTATGATAAATACACTGGCTTCTTTGGCTTGTCTGGTTATCATACCAATTTTATGTCATGGAATCATAAAGACCAAACTCTCACAGGCGATGTCGTTCCGTTTCATTCTTGCCTTGTCCATATCGGATATCTGTATTAGTTTCATTCAACAAACTCTGCTTTCAATTGGATATGGCTATGCGTTTATCATCGAAAATCGAGCTTACGGACTACAAATCGCAACCCAGTTTTCCTCTTTCACTTTTTGCCAATTTTCTGGTGGCATGATTCTTATCATCGCATTCGACCGATATCTGCACATGAGGTACTTAAATCGGTATATGATCATAATGACAAGCAAGCGAGCAAACATTTTGATAGCCATAAATTTCACATATTGTTTGGTCTGTGGACTGCTTTTTACCGTCTCGTCATCATGTGGTTTCCAGTTCTACGTCCACTTTGTGTTTCTTTCCTTGGACGTGGTCATTCTTCTAACAACTATTTCGCTGTATTTCAACACTTTCTATTCGTTGAAAAGGCGTATTGCCAACTCTAGTCTTTCCAAATTGGAGTCTGATAACTTAAAAAGAAATATTCAAAGAGCTGATTTAAAATTAGCCAAACGAGTGTCATTGATCGCGTTTTCGCTGTCAGTCTTCTTTATGCCATTTCTTGTGACTGGTCTTGTGCATCTATGTACATGGCACGTTGAAAAAGATTATAGATCAGCCAACCAGTCATTTTCAATTGGCTATTTGTGGTTTATAGAGCTTGTATCACTAGCTCCGCTTACAAATGCATTGTTATTAATCATGTTGAGCAAGAAACTCAGGCACTATGTCCTTCGAAAGATGACTTGCAAGGCATATGAAAGGAAACAGCCCCCTTCTGAAAATGTTTAGCTCAGTGAAGAAGACTATAGCAGGAGACTTCAATGTGTATAGTGGATATATGACATTTTGCAAGTGTATACTTTGTATGTTTTCAATTATCCAAAATTTTCAAGACAATTGGAAATATAATCTGTCGTTAGTAATAATCTTTGCCCCAAAAAGCAATGAATACTATTTCAATAAAAAAATTACATAAAAGTTTCCAATTTATTTTTCTATTGATTATCATTATTATGGACAAATATCAATTTTTTTGATGTGATCTGGTATTTCTTGACGTGATAGATGCTTCTAATAATGTATGTATAAAGCTAAGTGATGTTTATAAATCATTTTTATTAGAATAATTTTTTACAAGAATATCTATGCATACCATGGTTTTTCATCTTACTCAACATTCAAAGAAGTTTATTTTCCATCGACTTGCTTCTGTTCTTTGTAATAGATAATAATAATAATGCCGATCTTTAATTATGAAAATAATTCAGAGAGGTGAATTTTTCCAGAAATGAAATGAAATAGTTCGTACCTCTGATCCGTCTGTTTCAACCATAATCTTCAGCCAGTTCAGATGTAATGATATATGCGCTAATCTTTTTCAAGGAAATACAATCAAGTTATTTTCCCCTTGATAGTCGAGTTTCACTGAGTAGTGGGACAATTTCTGGTAATTATTGTACCCTCATTCGGCAATAGTTCCATGAAGGCCGATGGTGTGATAAGATGAGTCTCAGAAAGTGCCGCATACTAGCTGCAATCTAATATATATGACCATTAGCATTTTTGTACTATGGACATAACTTGAAAGGCTTTGATTGGATGACCATCTCATAGCACTCTAAGGAATATTCACAACGGGGGAAAAATCGCGAAGGGCCAGCAAATTCAGAAGAGTTCTCACAGTTTTTTTTTCAGGTACCAAACTATAGTTCATTTGGGAAGCGAATTTCAAGTAGACAATGGTTCAATATGGCTTATCGAGTAGTGTCCAGTTCCTTCCTCTCGATGTGACCGCACCTCATGATTCTTACATCTTGAACTGCTGAATGCTGGTGACTCTCCTAACTCTAAGTGCATGTTAAGCTGAGGAGGACTCGAACCGCTAACCGTGGGATCAATGTTTAAAGATCTGACCACCGAGTTATTCTATCCCCTATTCACACTTATCCATCTCCAGTTGAAATAGGCAGCATCATCCCACATGCTAAGGATTCTACACCCTTCTTCTTTGATTAATCTCTATTACGGTTACGTTTACGGTAAGGCAACGGATATTATATCACTTCCACTTAATTCCACCTGACATTCCCTCTTTCTGCCTTTGAAATGCTTCTGTGACCATTGCGTGGATTACAAGGTAGGCATTTATGATTCAAAGCTTGTAGAGCATAGGAAATGCACCGCATGGTTAATACAAGTATTACCTATTAGTTGCTCTTATGCTTCGTCAAAGGTTTAGACTAAGGTAGGTGTTGCATCCTTACTTAGATTTTGGTAAAAGAATGGTTCAGTGGTTAAGGAGTGCGGCATTTTACTAGAGGCTATGTGGCTGCTGTTTTTTTATTGCACCCATTCGTAACTTCAAAGCATTGTCAGGAGAAGTGCTAAGACGCTGCTCAGTAAATACATACTTTCAGTTTTAAGATCTACCTTGGGACTCTGCCTCTAAATTTGAATCTATACTGCTACTTGTATGCTGAAATGACAAGGTATCTTACCAGAAAATGAAATCTGTTCTAATTCAAGGTATTTCTCCATTTATGAATGTTATATAAATGTAAAATGTGTTAACAACGTCACAGTGAATCTTCGAAGCAACTGGAGAACAATCGATTTGTGGTGAATACAGGTCAATTATTACCGCAAAGGGAATCTTCAGTGGAAAATATTCATTAGTTACAACATTGACAAATGTGGACCACGACTATCATATGTAAAAGCATTCTTAGATCCTGCTATTTACTGATTTCAGCCTCGGAAGTCTAAAGAAGTTCAAAGTTTTTGACTGCTGATTTAGCAGCAGTTGCAGCAACTTAGACACGCACCTGTTGATACCAGTTGGAATTTAAGAAAATAAAGAGTCATCACCATCATCTCATTTTTCCTCATCAAGTTGGGATTTATCTTTATTTTCGATTTAAAAATCAAAGTGCACTTCATCAATTTCATCATCTGTATAAGAAAGAAGTTCATCCCCCAACTTTTCTCTACAAATTTATATATCTATACTTAACATATCATCAATTATCTTCTCAAGATGAGCAGCTTCCCGACTTCGGAGTCAATTTATCCATCCATATGGAAATAGATTAAACTCATTCCACAATTTGCATCCATTTTTATGATAATCTTTCATTACAATCAAGCCATCATTTCCGAATACCCCAGTTCCCACTGGGTAGGTCTTCCAGTGCGGCATTGAAGGTCGACCATGCTTAAAAAAATGTAAAAACTCTTTACGCAATACCTCCTTGAAAGCCATGTCTCGTTGACCTGGAACATAATTAATAGGCATGCCATCGAAGCCAAACAAAGCACTTGAGTCCCACATATGAGCTGAATAGCTTGACATATGGTTTGGGAAGAAATGAGTTTGAGCACTGGGTTTGTTCGTTACTACATATCTGTAAATGTCAAGATTCGCTGCCATAGATAGATTGGCACTTAAAATGTCATTAGGACAAGTGACTCGGATATCAGAAGCAATTGTAGCGTAAAGTAAGTGCGGTGAAGAAGAATTGAGCATTGTCTTGTACAGGTCGATAGCTCGTTTTGGAAGCTTCGGTGAGAACGCTGCCAGCCTCGTTTTAGCGAAGTCAACAAAATCAGAAAGAGATTTGTTTCTAAAATCTCGAACAGGAAGAATATCGATTTCCTGTGAAGTTGTTCCAATCAAAACCTCGATCCTTTTCGGCATTGGGGTATAAGTATTTAACATACCAGGTGGAGTGCGGACCACATCGCCATCAACCACACATAATGCACCATCAAAGAGATCTTTTGTTGGTAGATCTAACAAATCTCCCATTTCCCAGTAAGGGTACTGCTTCCAAGGCACAGCTTTAAGCACTTCTGTCTGATTTAGTTTATATATGCAATCCAATATTTCCTTATCAGTTGCCTTATTGCAATTACTCTTTTTAAGGAAAATCTCATTGTCCCTTGATGCCTCTTTGGCTGTTTTGTTGAATACAGCCGAGCCGCTCATGGCTATAGCCCTTTCAAACAGTCCATTGGCTTGCCTAGATGCTAACAGACCGTAGATTGAAGTTCCTCCAGAGCTTTGTCCCACAATGGTTACCTGATTGGGATCGCCCCCGAAGCGGTTAATATTGTGTTTTACCCAACGCAATGCAAGGATTTGATCCATAAACCCGTAGTTGCCTGATGTGTGACTTTGGGATTGCTTTGTCAATGCGCTCAAGGTAAGGAAACCAAATGCATTGAGCCGGTAGTTCATGCTAACTGCTACGATGTTCATGTCAGTGACGAACTCGACATTAGGCGAGTAGCCTGGATCGCTCGAAGATCCTGATGTCAAGTAACCCCCGTGTATCCAAACCATTACGGGCAATTTCAAATGCTGATCAACTTTTGGCGTCCAGACATTCAGGAAGAGGCAATCTTCGCTTCCTGTTTCTTTGAAACCATTTGACAAGTCCACCTGACTGCACGAGCTTCGGAATTTTTTCGCTTGGAGCGTTCCTTCCCAGCAGGTCTTCGACTCAACTGGTTTGGGTGGTTTCCATCTGTAGTCTTTGACTGGTGGCCTAGCATATGGAATGCCTTTAAAAACCAACGCTGTTGCTCCATGTCGGCTTTCTCTGGCCCCCTCGATCTCACCACATTCTGTCTTAACAACATACTTGCCCCGAGCTTCCAAACTCTTCTGTTTGCATATCAAAGCAATTATCAACGAAAAGATTGACAACAACAATATACATATGACTAAAGTAAGCGTTCGGGACCTCTTGAACAGAGCATTGTAGCAGATGTTACCCCCTTCAGTTCGATTGGCATGGCTAGGTTCTTCCACCGATGAGACTGCAACTTCGCTGTCTGTATCCAAGTCGCCTGCAAGAAAAGGTCTTCTTTCCATGCTTGCCGAAACTATGTTTATAACAGGTACAAGAAGGCCTATTATTTGTCAACATTGTTGTTCAGAGCTTGCGGTCAGACATTTGCATATGCAGACAATCCAAACTAACGCTGAAGTACAATGAGCATAGAAATTATATTGTGTATGTTTCATGGTTCATGTAATGAACGGTAGCGATGAAAGGAGATGAAAGGGAGATGGACTTACAGCGCTAAATTACTCGTACGAGACCTTAATTGTTTAGCTGTATTCTGTGCTTGTCGTTGGATGGATAGAAAACGCTGGCACACTTTCCCATGAACTTCCTTTCGGACGAGTAGTGCTATCAATCTGTATTGCATATTGTTTGTTTTCTAAAGCTCAGAACTCTATACAATTATTTAGCAAGAGCGAACAAAGGATTTTATGATAATGAATTGTAGGAACCTCATGTTTTTAGATTTGAGTTGCTTTTGACACGTTGTATAATTTGTAAGTTGAGTTATGAACGAAGAATACTAAATGTGATGCTTTTTGTCTCATGCTCTTACAAGAAAATCACAACCTGTAAACAGAGAATTCAATTGTTCCAACACGCTCTTCCAAAGTACTGCCTTGGAACTGAACCTGCTAAATCTAGACACCAAATTTCTGTTCCGATTTGGGATTTCTTTCAATTGCAAATTGTTTGTTGAAATACTGTACATCCTTCCTGTATATCAGTGTGCATGTGGCATGCCACAGGTATAAAAATCTAACAAGACTAAGATTTGAATGAAATTCTTTAAGTGAGTATAGATTTGAGCACAATCTTAAATGTTTAAGTACCCCGTGCACTTGTTTTTTTAGTAAATTTTATTTAGGAAAGACCACGGCGGCCTTTACAAAGCCCAGCAACGGAAGAAAGAAGAAAGCGAAAGGCTAAGAGGAGGGGAAGATAAGAACTTAGCACTTTTGGAAAACGAGGCTTTTGGTAAGCACTTGTTGTTGGTCGATGAGAGATTAATTAAACTTTGCCCTCGACAGAATTGATTTTAAGCTGCAATTTCATTCATGGAGGAGATGAAGTCACACCATTTATTTTCCGAGCATCCTAACATTCACCCCCTTTAGCATCCATTCGTTTATTCTGCTTTTGTTTCTCAAAAATTAGTGTAAAGTGCTAAGTTTGACCCATGTTGAAAAAACCAACTGAAGTTGAACATCAAAGCAGCATTTTCTTTTCTTATAATTAAGCTCTATTGCTAAAGACAAAAATTTCATCGTGGATATTAAGAAAATTTTTAACCAAAAAATACTTGCTCCAGGAAATCCCATCGTTTAGATTAATTGATACTGTATTTCTTCATAAGGAGCAGGGCCGTTGAGAGCCAACGTAGGCCTCCAGAGAAAGGCAGATGATAATTTAGAGTAAAATCTTGCCAATTTACAGTTTTTAGACATTTTTCATTGAATTTTCTGCTAGTAATGCAAACAAGTTAGCAAAAATGATCTTTACAATCCACTGTATAGTGATCTCTGCTCATAAGGAAGCTGGGATCTAATGTTATTGAAATTTGCTTTTCCCTCCAAAACGAACAAAAATGGCGGATCGAATTGTATGGTAATCAGCCTTCTTGAAATAAGGGTCGAACTGCAATGGATCCATCGTATTCCAAAAAGTCGCCTAGGCAGGAGAAAAATATGGGTTACACCGCATTCCTCCAAGACCAAGGTAAACATGTCTGTTTCAAAATTATTTCATTCACTTTCATAATCAAGTTTTCAATACCCTACTCAATCTCCCATTATTTGATTGTATATCACTGATTGGAAATAGTTGCTTGAATGTTTTAAAAGAGCATGGGGAAAAATGTTTTGATTTAAGAATTATTCACTATCTAATTGTGGTGTAAGTCTCTACTATGCAGCCTTAATTTGCTATTTTTTTGGAAGCAAACATCGAGATCCCCTGAATCTCCCTCAAATGCGATTTTTCATTTGATTCCGCCTTTATTCTCCACAAATCAGAAATTCGTGTTTGCCAAATTTGAACCGCATTTCCTGTAAAGAGAGATTTATTCATTACAAGGATATTTGGAAAGATTTGAAATAGGAATGGTAAGTGTGGAGACCAAATATTTGGAATCTGATTTCATATTGGCTGGTGGTGCTGTGGTGTAGTGGTTAAGCGTACAGATTCAACACAGGGGTTATGAGTTCGAATCCAGCACGTGCCGGAATAAAAGCACCATTGGGTGAGGAAGGCAAAGGGAAACCACTTTACAAAATCCACTCCCCTAGAAAAAAGAAAGTTCTGGTCTCTGTCTCTGGTTCCTGCTAAGCTTGAAATCGAGTATGCCATGCAGACATCGTACTTGCTAGCAATCCTGTTATCTGTTTTAGCTTTCTATGTACTAAATAGTTTTTTGTTTCCATAACAGTAAGGAGGCTGAATGCTGTTCTAAAAGAATACCAATGGAAGTATCCTCCAATAAGGGAGCCGTCAATTGAAGTAAGTGTTGGTGCATGTGGCCCTGCAGTCTTCCTGTCATACAGATGTTTCGTTTTTATTTTCAAAAATTTATCTAATCAAATTATTGAAAGATATATCTTAGTAATAGCATATGGAAAGAGTTAAAATAGATTTATATAGCCACCATTTTTACACCATTCTTAGCTTGATGGAACAAATTTTGGTGTACTGAAACAATCATACATTATATCTTTTACCAAATCTGCTTCGATTCTCTACTTTTGAATATAAGTTTAACCATAGCAATGTACCATTTCAACAAGGAATATTTTTTGGAGGGGAATTTTTACGTTTGCTTTACTTTCACCAATGCTATACCTTGAAAGAAGTTGACAAGAAATTTTTTTGTTATTCAATCTGAGTCAAAAAGTATATGAATAAGACCATCTACTTATGATAAAAGACTGGAATTAGGTTGGTGCAAAAACGTTATAACCACTAGCCCTTAAATTAAGGTGTACTCCAGCTCTAGTCATTTCTATGTTCAGAATAATTTTAGTAATGATTTCAGCTTAAAAATTTAAATAATTTTGAAGGAAAATGAACCATTGCCCCCCTGGTTGGAAGATTCCAGGTTAGTATCTTGTTTATCATTCTTAAATGGAAAGTAACTTTTTGATTATCAAGGTCATGTACTATTCTACTATTCTATTGATAGCAGCTAAGATATTGTAGCTGATTGAATAACCCTGTATAAATAATGTATTATTATTATTATTATTATAAATGGTGCTTTTAGGTGCTAACATATTGTAAATCTTGAGTCTCTGTGATTTTTTTTATTCATTGTTAGAACAACGCTCTAGCCTATCAGTATGCTATCTAACTGGTCTTTATGCAGATATCATCCTCTTACTCTTAACTAAAAAAAAGAAATTGAATGTAAAGGCAAAAATTAATAAAGAGGCCATTTTTTGATAATTTTTGCTGATTCACGCAGCTAATCGTAAATTTGACAGCATTCCAAGTTGAATTGGGGTTAAGACATACCGGTTCACTCATAAAAAGACTAGAATCCTCTTTTGTTGAATATAGTGTTTATCTTTGCATTGTTTGTTTCCCTTATTATTGCTGATGATGACTCTAGTACGGTTTTCCCTCAAAAAGATAAATGTAGTATCATACCAAATATGAGACCTTATTAAACGAGCTCTGAAGATTGTTGTGCTCAAGAAATTCTTTCCTAAGCCAGATCTCTGTTAGATAGGATATCTTATTCCTTTCCTTGCTAAAGTTAACACCAAACTGATAGTTTGCATCACATTTTATGCCGTACTGACAAACAGAAGGCATCCAGAGATGTTATTAAGGATTAGGCTAAATTTGAGGCCATCTGCATAGGAGCCACACACGCAAACAATAAGGTTCATATTTATCTTTGAACATTTAAACACTTTATTGAAAATCTGATGCATTCGTATGTTCTCACTTTTCATCTGCAATGTTTGATGACTTTCTAGCTTGCTTTCACCGCTGCTTATTGAATATGATGGCAATATAAAATCATTGAGAGATCAAGTTGGATTCTATAAGGTATGCAAAACTTTGTCTTCTCTAGGTGCTGTGACCTGTCAGAATATTGGCAATCATGGCTTGCCACATATAGTACTATGCACCCCAAAAATGATTCAACCATTGCAATGTTTACCCATCTCTTCTTGCTGTTCAAGCAGTTCATTATTGTTTTCCTTTTGCCTTTCCCCCTTCTGTCTTTCCTATTAGTTCTTTGTTTTCCACCTGCTCTCTTTGGGTGTTGTTTCCAAGGGAGACAAATTCACTTTGCCTTATGGACTTGATT
This sequence comes from Pseudorhiza aurosa, assembly GCA_964026355.1. NCBI lineage: Eukaryota > Metazoa > Cnidaria > Scyphozoa > Rhizostomeae > Lychnorhizidae > Pseudorhiza > Pseudorhiza aurosa. The sequence goes on along the minus strand of OZ032114.1, from coordinate 10,028,306 downwards.
GAGGTTTTAGTGGCTCCCACATGTCACATTACTTCTTTGTTTGTTATGCAACCTGTTCAATAGATGCACAATATTTGTCTATAGAGCCATGTTTCTGCTGCATGGATCTATTATGCCATTGAGGGTGAGATTGACCAGCACTCACTACAAGTGTCCTATTTCGTATGTGCATGAAATTGCTTGTAATTTTATCCACAACATCCTGAACAACATCCTGAAAATTACATCCTGCATTGAGCTGTTGCTATGGCTAAATCACATCTAAAAGTGCAAGTTTTGACCTATTTAGTTAGCAGTTAAAATTCCAACCTTTAGGGCTCCTTCACAGCCTCATGAGTAGAAGCTGAGCATTTGTCAAAAACTTTAAATCTTGCAAACAGTTTTTCTTCATCACTGTCTTTACTGTCTGTCTCAAATGTTCTATTTTTCTTGTGTTTATGGTAATAACGCATTCCTCCATCACTTGGTCATTCCATGCTCATTTCTGCTTGTGAAAATTTAATCAACAATTGACATGCTGTATATGGTCACTAACTTATATTTCATTGGACATCAGCTTCACTTCTTAGTAGTGGTATTTAATTTAATGTACTAATGTACAGCTCATTTGTTTTGATATATTTATGTGTGGGATAAGTTATATTGTTCCTCCACTGAACAGTTGCGCTTCAAACCAGAATTTCTACATTTGTTAGATGTTGGTTCAAATTTCCCTAAACATTGTTATTTTCTTCTGGGATCTCTTCAAATTTTGTTGCTTGCCATGGCTCATTTTTGTTGCTGCTTGTGTCGCTCATTTATCATGGGTAAAATCTGCTCTTGTTGTTCGTGGGCTCTCTTCATTTAATAAGGTCTTTAACTGGGTCTACTGTCTCTTTCGGACGATTTCTGTATCAGCAAATTTCTCTACCTTCAATTTTCTTGCCTTGGGTTAAGTCATTAAACTTTTTTCCTTTTGCCATTGAAGTATTGAACATTCATTTTGTTCCTTCTGGTTTTTCCAGTTCCTTGGATTCTATCCACCACAATTATATTCATTTATGCACATAATTATGATGCTGAGAGAATTCCAAAGTAACCTATGTACTATGGCAAGCTTAGTATTTCTTGTAATCATTTACTTTGTGCGGAGCTTTGGATTATAAAGACTTGCAATTTGCATGACTATTACAGAAGGGAAATCCTGGATGGAATATTGTGCCAATCTTTATACTGAGCTTTGTATCAGGGGAAATATTTGACATGATGCAATAGCCAGGAGCTCTTACGAGATATTTTTTGACTGTGTGCAGCCTATGAAATAAAGAAATATTGTTATACATTACAGAAAGAGCAGGAATTGCTCAAGGAAAAAGCTGACAAAATTGTGGAAGAGAACAACAGGTATTATACTTCATTCCTTTTAGGTTATATTCATGTTACTTTTGTAACAATCAATAGAATTTAGAGCCTCAAATGAAATTCACTTGGACTGTGCACCATGCTGCATTCTGTTGAGCTAAAAAGAGTCTCATTGCACAGAAATGAGCTTTGATAAACACTGATCAAATAGATAGCCATAGAACTTGCTATTGTACCTCAAATGATGACTAGAGTTTTAAGCATTTTCTTTCTTTTTGTGTGATTTTTACCTAGCGTAGAAATGTAGATTTTGGACACTGGGAAGCTTATATGCTTATTGAGCAGTGTATGGGTCCTTCCTCTTGGTGTGGCCAGACCTTTTGACTCCGTAACCTGGAATTACAGAGAGCTAGCAACTCTCTCCACCCTGAGAGAGAGTGTAGCTGAGGGTGGATTTGAACCACTGGCCATAGGATCTGTGGGCAGGAACCCTCCCCCTGAACTATCCCTACATGGTTTTATTTTTGGGGGTGATGCTTCATTTGCGAATTGTGAGTTTCAACTGAAATAATGTGATTAGATTGCTTGACTGCAAAAGGATTGGTAAGCATGAGAGAGTTATGAGAATATTAAAGATGTGCCACTGAAATTTGCCTGCACCATCAGGTCTCATTCACTTCACGCAAACTATTTTCTACTTTAAAATTACAATAGTAACCAATGGTGCTGTATTCAGGACTAAAGTTTTGTGACACCGATCTAAAGCTTTTTTGTGAAATGGGAAGTTTTTGCTGTAATTTAATAATCATATGTGATTGTTGTACACCCTGACGAGCATAAGATGAAATGCTTTAGCTTCTTTTTTCATCATTGATTTTTCGCAATAATTTTTCTGTTCTAAGCACAAACAAGAATCAGTTTGATATTTCAATATTGCAATTCCGTTCAGACTTCATGAAGAGCTTAGAAGGAGCATTGAAAATCAACTTGATGCATTACAGCAAGTAGAGGGAATGTCAGGTGTCAACCAAGATGTAATCGATAATATGCAGCATCAAATCAGAAACATTCACAAGGTAAATTTCAAATAAAAGCTAAGAAAGCAAGCAGCAATTGGTAGATTGCTAATTGGGCAGCAACGTATACACAGGCTTCTGTTTATGCTCAATTGAAAAACATCCAATCAAGATATTGCAACATTTTGCTTGAGATATTTTCTATAAAATTTTAATCATTTTGGATTTGTAAAATTTATGCATTTGAAAGTAAATCAATCAAATCAAGTTTTGATAAGGACCAGCGAAAACCAGTTGATCTTTTTTAATTAAGTTAAAGAACAATTATTTAGTCTGTTTTTTTAAGGCCTCTAACTATTTTAAATGATGCAGTTTCCAATGACAGTTATACACAGTTGTTTTGTCTTTGCAAATACTCTACTGCATTTTGATTACAATCTAACAGGTATTGTAAACTTATTTTCTTTGGTACTTTGCAAACCCAGTCATGAACTGAGATAAAGTTAAGAAAGTAATGCTTGTCAACAATGTCAGAATCTTTAACCACATAAATTCAAAAGATAACCTGGTTTTTAGTATCATATGTCCAATATTGAGTTAACTGGTGTATGAAAATTGAAATTAAATCATTTTATATAGATGCTTTTTTCCGCCAAATGTTTAATTTTCCATTATTTCTCTGTTTTCTTTCCCCAGGAGAAGGAAAATTACAAAAGTCTTTGGGAGAAGGCAACTAAAGACCTTAATAATAACCAGAATATTTCAAGGGTAAGTGGCAGTAAGTTCATGTGCCATAGTGTAGTTGTTAAGTATGCAGACTTCCAATGCAAGAGTTGTAAGTTTAAATCCTGCACACTGAGCAATAGAGTTAAACCCAAAGAGGTCAAGAAGTTAAAAGAGAACAGCCTTGTAAAATCCACTTCCTTATGAAGGAACTCAATGTACTATCTATGGTTTCTAGTCTGTGAATTCTATATGCTATGCAGGCACTCTGTTACTATCTCTTACAAAAATTTAATGATTTTTGAAGGTCACTTATGCCCTGCACTACAATGAAATTTATCATTAAGGATTTAGCTTGGCTAATAATTTACTTGAAAATGGACACATTTTCTTGTAAGAATATTCAACCTGATTTTGAGTCAAAGCAACTTTTTTGTCGGAGAAGGAGCTATGTATCGTAAAGATGAAATCTGTGTTACAATTCTCCTTGGTGTAGGGCAGACTTGGCCAATTTTTCCTCATGCTTGTTTCCTTTGTAGTCAAGTCAAGCTAAATTTTATGACACATTCATTTGTTAGGAAAAGTCTCAGGAAATTGCAATGAGAAATGCGGATATTGCTGCTCTTCAGGTATAGATCACTTCTGTAAAACCATCTGCTACTTTGCTTTCCAAAATTTTTCTTCGTATTAACTTTCATCTCACAAATTATCATTAATCCCAAGAACATGCAATTTGTGGAATGTCTTGCCTTCCTCTTGCTTTCCTGAATCTTATAACGTGCCATGTTTCAAATCTAAGATCAATAAACTTGATCCGATCTCTTTCTCCTTTTAGCTTTCTGCTTTCTTCTTTCTTCCTTTGTTGGGGCTTCTTATAGGCCACCATAGCCTTTCCTCAGCATAACCACTGAGAAAAAACTTTAATTTTTTGGTTAATCAAAGCCACTCCAAATAATGAAGTGGCTGGTTTTGTGTCAATATCTTCAATCAGCATTTGTACTTGCTGGCTATCCTATATTGCTTTGGAAGTTGTCAGTGTGCGAGACTATGATGTGCCGCCTGCTCTGCGGCTCCCTTGCGTGATCACCGATGCACACCAAATCCAAATTCTGTCCTTTTTGGGCTCTCAGGATAGTCCCTTCACAACTGTTTCTTTCTTATATCTTATTCTTCTAACCTTCTTGCTTCTCCTCGGTCTTCTTTGTGATGGCTGATTTCCACCTGCCGATATTATTTGCCAATTAATGCCAGCGATGGCGGAGGAGAGAAGAGCAAGGGAGAAGATACTTCTCTTCATTCTTCTAAGGGGCAGAAGGGAACATAACGTGCCCTGGTTTGTTCCATAAATTAATTTCGGCAATCATTTTTACATCAAATCTAGTTCTTATTCGTAAACTCAAAGAAGTACTCGAAATATTGGGAGGAGAGCTAATTTCTGACCGATACAAACGTTGATCACTCGTTTTTGCTAAAATTCACTGTATGTGGTTTTTCTTGTCATGCATGAAAAGTGCTCTTCAAGAACACCCGTCCCCTGTGTGCCAGTATGTTAAAGGCATCCTCATTAACAGCATAATTTAAGACAATAATCACAATACTTTAAGGCCGTGCTAGACTTCGTTGTTTAGCTTCAAACTGATTTGTGGGTGTTTTTGCAGCTCAAAGCACTATATTTCTGTAAGACGTAAGGGAATTTCACTCTGAGTTAATATCGTACCCACCACTTACCTTATTCTTGATATAATTGTTTTGATGATGAAATTCTAATTTAGAACTTAGTGTTCTGCGTTCTACCTGCCTTAGTAGCTGGCTTCTCAACTGTTCTTATGCATGTTTCATTAGGATGATCTGAGGAAGGCGCGGAAGTATGCAGAGGACTTGCAATTGCAAAAGCACAAATTGAAAATGGTATGTCTTTGTTTTCGAAAGCAAACATAGGTTGAAATGTATCTCCGATCAGAATGCCAGTAACGGAGATATTAATATTCGTAATCAATCTCTCATTACCTCGATCAAATCTTTGACGTTCAGAGTTCGGATATCTTTTCACCTGTTGTCAATAATGACTTTCCATCTTGTATGGCTTTATGATATTGTCATAATTATGTAGATTTCTATTGTTATGTATAAATGTGTAACCTGACTATGACTGTTAACTTTTTCTCTACTTTTCTGTCCTTTTTCTTCACATCTTACTATTTTCAATAATACAAGGAAGATAGCCATTGCAAAGCATGTTTTCCCATAGTAATTCATTTGCTAATGTTAGTGACAGCAAAATTCTGTGATAATTGACCGTTTAAATTTCGTCAGGAAATTACTAAAAGGCAAAATTTCTATATATAATTTGATACTAGATAGATTATTTGATGGAGATAGAATAAATTAAGGAAATTGAGTATTGGAGTGAAGTCTGAGAAGCTTTCTGGACACTGCACGTTCCGTGTACCTGGCGCTGGCTCAAGTCATAACCTTGCTCCTTGCAGGAGACGCCTCGCAGGAGACGCCTCGCAGGAGACGCCTCGCAGGAGTCGCTTCGCAGGAGATGCTTTGCAGGAGATACCAGATGAGGCTCTGCAGATATACTTTTTCACGAGATATCTACGAGATTCTTGTAGCTGTATTGATTTAAATTTAAAGAAAACCATATAAGAATTTATCGACGAACTGCATTTTAAAGACTGTACACTCCAATGGCATTAGATTACCGAATGAAATAATTGTAATCTTGCTTTTGCTCGACACAGTTAAAAAAATTAAGGGTAAGCTCTGAGAAATAGTAAGTAGACATTTTTCAACTTTAATATCAAAAGCATCCGCATGCTTGACTTTCGCTTGACGCTTTAGGTGAAGGTGAGGCATGTGTTAAATCAATGGTTATTACAGCTATCAGGAAAAAAAATTTTGAAACTATAAAAGTTTTGCTTCTGGTATTATCCAATACTTTTAAAGTACATTTGATTGCTTCATAGGAACAAGAACAGTTCTTGCAAACGGCCGAAAGCCAAGAAAAAGAGATGCAAGTCGCTAGAGACGATCTGCGGTACATTTTGTTGATTGATGTTCTTTAATGAGTTGTTGTATAATCGGGTTTTCTGGTCCTGTCATCCTTAATTTGTAATAGTAATTTTAGAACGGTTGACCACGTTGTCTCTAGAAATTTAGCCATAATGGCCTAAAGTTATACCAGCATAAGTAAGGTATATGAATCATGGATTCAGGCTTCTCTGATCGAAATGTTGAAGAAGTTTCGATACATTTACGCTTCAAATATATTTTATTGCATGATATACAGTGTAATTCACATTTTGCAAGGAACGATGTTATTGTTCCCATAAAATTTCTTTATCATTGCAATCCGTGTTACGAACTTTGAGCAACGGCCAAAGCCCTTTGGTCTTAGTTAGAATGTAGGACCAGTTGAGTCAGTCAGCTGTTCTGTCCTCTTTAAAACACAATCTTCAACCAATGGCTAATTCAGCAAACATTTCATGAGGTCTAAGAAAGTGGCATTTGAGAACACCACGTAGCAAGTCAACAAGGACAGCGTCATCCGGGCAGGAAGTAGTTTCCACAAAAATGCCACTAACAAACACGTGACATAGACATGCAACATAACAAGCGAACAGTACACGACATACTACGATATGTTCCTATGAAAGTATAGGAAGCAATCTGCGGCTAACTCAAGCTACTTTCTGCTTAGTGTTCTCCATTTCATTGTAGATTTTCTCAAGTGCTACTTCATCTAGCTGGCACCCTTCTTGCCTATGTCGTCTACTTATTTCATTTTTATGTTCACACATTCCATTAGCTAATGAAATTTCTTGTCGAAATTTTTCATTATTTTTCAATAGTCGCACAAAGACGGAACTGAAGACATCCAAACTACGTAACGATGAGCTCAAAAAGCATTTGGAAAATCTTCAAGATCAAATCAAACTTTTGGTAAATAAACGTCATTGTTGGGTTCCACATTTGAAACGAATACGATGTCGACAAGCACTATCCAGAGCTAAGGCACAGTGAAGAAGGATGGCCAGCTCCGTTCCCTTCCCAACCTTATCGCTAGGTGAATGGATAGAGGTCATCAAAAAAGGGAAACAGTGTTTACAAAGAGAAACCCGGGAATCTCAGTTTAATACACCGGAACCAATTATCTCTCTTGAACTCAAAGAATATATTTTCAGTTTCATATTTACTTGTTTCATTTGAAAAAATTTGCATATGGAACCATGAAACTATGAATTGAAGACATTGGTAGATTATGACAGTATGGGACCAAACATTCACTTCCTTTTTACTTCTCTATAGTCTCTTTCGTATTCAAGGTTGATTTTTACACGTTGTGAGCTGCATTCCATATCTATGGAAAACTAGTATGCTTAGTATTTTGTCATTGAATGGTTCTTTCATGCAAAATGCCGTTGTCTCTATCTTAAGCACTTATAAATGGAGCGGTGAAAAATAAACATGAATTTCGGTACACATATATAAGGTGCAATGATGCTGCGTTTACCTATGCCGTGGTAGCAATGTCGCTTGGGTGCATTCAAAGACAGATTTTGATTTCTTTTACCGAAATAAGAACTTAATTAACTGACGAATGCTGAAAAGTGAAATCCATCGATTAATTTCGCATAAAAATACTTACTCTATTTCCCAGGATAAAGGCAGCCAGAAAGCTATTGGCCTTGAGAAAACAACTGAAAATACCATAAGAGAATTGCAAAATGGGATATTTGAGCTGGAATCGAGGTACGAAGAGATGGAAGTCTCTTTGGTCATTCTCTCAGAATCTCGTAAATCTTTTTTGAAGGGAGAGAAAATGCAGCATGTAAAAACTTTCAATTACCCTGGCTCTACGGTGCTAAAAATTGAGAAAGGTGGAGAAAAATGCCAATAAAAAGAGTATGAAAAAACCCCCAAGATGATGCTATTTGATCCATCAACTTATTTTGCCATTTCCTACGCTTGGATTTCGTTTGCGAACCATTGCCTCATGCGTGCAGTGACCATACTATAAAGATAAACTTGCCTGGATTTTTGTAGTGTTTGTTTTATTTGTATTTGTTATCTGAATTCGCCACAAGGCTGCTATGAATTTCCGTGCTTCTTGTGATTTTGTCCTGTAAATTTTGTTTATTGTAAGTTATATACGAAAAGTAAATCGAAAAATTTAGTACACAGAGCTGATTGATGTGATAAATTTTGATCTAGATTCAATTTCATAACATCTCACTGAGCAGTTTCTGTCTGGTGTTTTCAACCTGCTATCTGCCTTTCCTCTTTATCTGATCAGATGCTCGTAGAAGCCTTGTTTGAATCATTATTCAAGATATTTTCACTTTTCGCTGTTCAAAACGAACTTAAAATCCTTGAAATTTTGAGTTGTGGTCTATTTCACATACCAGTCGTCCTGAATATTTCATCAGTACCTCTGATTATAGATTTTTGCTAATTTTTTTTGCTGCCTTTTCTAGGTGTGTCTCAATGATGAAAGAAATCGACAAACTACGCGCAGAGAAGGGAGACATGGAAGAGAGTATATTTGCTTTGCGAAAGAGAAGGTAAGGAGTTGATCCCAAAGTTTCCTCTGTTTACTCTCCTTCTGTATAGATGGTAGCATCTCTTTGCTCGCTTTTTTGAATGTCTCAAGTACAGCATGTTATATACCTAATGTGATCATTTTGCTCTTTGACCCACTTGCAGCTTCCATACGTAGCTTCTAGACGCAAATGCCTCTAGGAAATCGTTCATTGAATTATTACAGAACTAAGTTTCTTTCGCTTGAATTTATAGAGACTCTGTTTTGTCGACTTACTGAATGACAGTGGAAAAGTGTACTCTCTTGCTCTCTTCTTCAAATCAGTTGCCTCTATATTCATACCTTCAATGGAGACTTGAGATGTTTTTTTGCTTGGATGTTATGTCAATGTACATTCCAGTTTACACGATAAATATATCATGTATCTATCAACATAATGAAACTGTTGATTAGGTAAAGAAGATACATGAAAAAAATGAGAAATGCTCTATGTGCTGTAAAAGTTTCTCTTTTTTCTGCCAAAGAATATCTTTTTCGATATTCAAATTTCTGGTTTCGGAGCTTCTTTTGTGTAGCTTGCTCAAGCTCTGCACTTTTTTATTAAGTAGCTGAATAGTCTTTGTAGCTCTTGATATCTCAATATGCACACTTTTTTGATAGACACTAGAAGAAGCTTTGTTAAAGTGAAACTAGCCTTAACAATCAATGCTGCTGATTTTCTTTTTGGTTATGCCGCTGCCTTCCACAGGCAGATCCATTTTCTATCAAGTTGTAATTTCTATCATGCCTGGTTGTTGCAAAGGCTCACCCTAATTCAAGGATCAAAATCGTCAGGCTACGATCTATGAAGCTTTTTGAAAATTTGTTTTATTTGACTAAACCAACATCGGCCGTTTTACAGTGCAGAATTCGAGGACAGAGAATATCAAGCGACGCTACATGTCCGTGACAGTGTGCAACTTGTTGAAAATGCTTTACTGGAGAAAGAACAGGTTTGTCGTTCATTTTTATTGCAGCGCACCCCTTGAGCTTCCAGTCTTCAAATACCAGCGCAATATGACGCTTCAAAACAGCCTACATCGTTCATCAATAGCGATTACTGTGAACTTATGTAGCAGGATTATGATGTAACAGTTATCATTGTCATCATTGCTATCATTCTTGTTATCATTATCATTATCATTGGCAAAGCACATGCTAACTACATGATTACTAAATTAACGAGTATAATCATTCCCACAACTTATTTTGCATGCGCAACAAACCCTGGACTAACCCAGACCTTCTATCCTACTAGCTGTTTTCTTTCATCCTTTAGCTCTTCTTATTAAAATCATTTACCTTTCTCCAGCTTTTCTTCTTGTTAACTTCTTGTTCATTCAATTTTCTTCACTAGAAATACCTATAATCAGGCCAGCCGAATACAAATTGCCTATTTTTGACAGATTTGTATTTGTATGTTTAATTCATATATCAAAATTAAGTTTCAAGAAAAAAGAAAAAAATATCATTACAAAAAAGTAGGACCAGAGCAATTCGTTGCATAAATTATATCTCTTGGAGAAGAAACAGTGGATAAACCTTAATTTGATGGATTCCTTTTTTAGAGGTCTTTTTTTCTTCTTTTAATTTATATAGACTAGCCAATTATATGCTGCCTTCAAGTTGCTAGGTGTATCATTGTAAATTATACATCATACTTAATAGGGTTATTGCTTTTAAAAAGAATTATCACAGTTATCAATTTTGGTTAGGCTGAAAAAAAATAATGAATAATTAATTTCAACGTCAACCGCAAGTTAATCATGAACCAAGTAAGAAAAGAAGGTTATTTAACGCACGTTATATCTTGTAAAATTTATTGTTTCACCAAGAAAATCTTAGAACAGTTTTAATTGATGCATGTTTTGAATCATCCAATTAAACCTCACACATCTTATGAACATCTCACACATCTTATGAACATCTCACACAATCTGCAGTCATCTTCGTTTGCCTGCTGATTGTGTTCCAAATACGGTGACGGCTTGCATTGATAAGTGAAAGGCAATAAACAGCGCTGAATGGTGAAAGTGGACAGCAAATTCTATCGAAAGTTGATACTTCTAATGAATTCCTTATAGGATGATAAGGAGGCATTCAGGCACGTGCAATTTCGCATTAATTCCGTTCGTACGATGTCTTTGTTCTTGTTTCGTAAACTGATTTATATTATTTTGATCTCAGATGTCGAGAAAATTTAATTTCCCCGTTAACGAGTGTACGTCTCAATTAGTTTTAGTTTTGTCCTTATCGTGCCCCCAGAGACCCAATAGTCATCCCCTGCAGCCACCACTGATGCCAACGTATTTACCCTGTCTTTCATTGAAGCCCACCAGTGGTGGTCAAGAGCGGCTCCTGCAGTTTGGGCAGCGCTGGAGACTGACTTCTCGCCCAGGCTAGTGCAGTGGAGAGGGCACTTTATCATGGCGCCTAACAGTTCTCTTGAAAACAACGCGGCAGGGAAGCAGTCTACTTGCCAGGACATGGAATGGAAAAAACTGACAGTTAGAGAATTTCTTGTACTTTGCACTGAATAATCTCCCGTAGATCTCGCAGCTGCTATTATTGTTACTGACGGGGGGGGGGGGGGGGTATGTGTTTGGGGGCTTAGTGACACCACTGCGCAGTAGAAGGACAGCCGTGCTCTCCCGTGATTCTTTTGATGTACAAACAGAAAGTGCAGACCATGACATCCAGTTTACTTTTAGGTTTCTTTGCTGCTGCCGCTCTACGTGTAACATTCACGGTGTTCAAAGTCGTCCTTGTTTTGCTTACAGTGTATGTAGAATTCAAAATGACTTTGGTTGAGTTTGGCGCGAAACTTGTTTCATTTTTCTGAGTCACAAACGTTACGTTTCTTCCGGTGGGATTCTTTTTCGCCTTGATGTCATGTAAAAGCTTTGAAATGTTTTGCCTTGCTAGCAATACTCGCTCGTCTCGCTTTGGCCATTGAGTATGCTTGGCCCACCGCACGTTGATATTGTCCGTTACTAGTCCATCCCGCATGCTGATATTTTGTAGGCGCAAATGCTCCACGAAATATTCTTCCGGGGGACCAGCTATTGCTATTAGCTTTGCTGCATAAGCACATAGCAGAGTAATGCAGAGCTCGTGCAGGTCTTTTAAGACCAGCCTTCTTCCGCTGGTATCTTGTATACCTTTTGTTATGTTGCTTTCAAATATCAAGTCATACCCCAGATTCGTTAGAAATTTGAAATGTTTCTCATCCGTTGTCCTTGATACTACCAGTAGTGTTTTTGATGTCTCTTGAAACCTATTCGTTTTCAATCGTAGCTCTAAGGAATCTCGAATGCTCTCGTTTCTACCAATAGGCCCTGATAGTATGGCGTTGTACGTCTGGCCTAAGTATTTAATGAGTTGCATCATCAGTAGGTTTACTCCGTTTGAGAACTGTACATTGAATATCAGCAGCCTCTGTATGATTTTCGTGCGAATCTTATCGAAGAATCTGAAATCTTTGGTGCTCAAAGTGTCTCCTTTGAAGTAGATCACATCCTCTTTCCTTTGGTTCAACTCTGTTATGATCGCTCTTATAATCGGCTTGATTTTCATGGGTGGTCCCCATCTGTTGCCATACTGCAAGGTGCCTGGACACATTAAGTCTACTAAAGGGTCGTCCAATCTGACAGGAAAGGCTGTAAACTGTTGATATCGCAGCATTCTCCACAACTGTATGTCCTCAACTGCTGGAATGAAGTCAACCCAAAATCCCAAACGATGATCATGACAGATCGTGTATATGCTTCTGGATTTTAGCATCTCATGTACGTGACTCAAAGATGCTTCTTTTAACGACACTACCCTCGATAAGAGATCAAAATCCAATATGTTCGATATTGCTAAATGTCTTTGTGTACTGTCATTCTTTGCCGCTGTCTTTTGCTCAATCAAAGGTGGCACGAGCAATGTTCTGTCCAACAGATAAGCGAATATTAATGCATTTTCAAACTGCAGCAGTTGTTTAGGCCACGAAAGTGGAGCTGGCTGATACACTATATATTTACCTAGGCGCTTCTTTCTTGGGAATGCGAACCCATCATCTTCCAATTGGAATCTCCATGGCACTTTGAAAACTATTTTCTTTCGATCATTCCCTTCTTTGAAAACTTGTTTGCCGCTTGGCTGGCTGTTTGAGCCTTGTACCTTGTGCCCTTTACCCTCGATCGTAGCATAATTTTGCTGCTTTATATGCATTGCAATGAAGAATAGAAGGGCTATAAGGATTACTCCGTTCAATATTTTGTGTAAGTTCTTCTTCAGTCGTCTACACAGCATGGCGTTTCTTGGAATGGTAAACCCAGGACGTTCTATGTTAGCCGCATCGTCGCACATTTCGCAGCTGTATCCAACTCTTAGCAACTTTCAAATCTCCTTTTCCATATGCAAAGCATGAATTCAATGAGCTTCAACGGAATACCCTTGATTCGAAATTCTCTTCCCAGCGCCTTCGATCTTCAGATTGCCTAACGCCGTTTGCTTGGTGAACGTTTTCAATTTAGCAAGCTTTGATTTTACCTGATTCCAGATAAATTATTTCCCAGTACATTACCTGCGCGGTTCTCATATTCATGTCTTAGGCCATGCAATACTTCTCGTTTAAAAAACGGCATCTGAATACCGGTTCTTCAAAACAATAGAAATCAATGATCTTGGTCGTTTCAGATGATTTTCAACGGGTTGCGCGACTTCCAATCTTGTATTGTCTGGTAGTTGTATCAATAACAGTTGCTACTGGTTGGTTTGCTAATTAACTGGCACGAAACAGCAATCAGAATCTATAGTTACCCTGACCCACAACTTCTTTATTCACCAATCTCATCCGATGTGATTGTATGTCTGGTCTGTATTGAACTCAACTTTTATTGCCTGAGTGCATGACCTCAGAGGACTTTAGGTTGATGGGTGCAAGATTTTATATTGGTCAGATAGTGTTTGTATTACAAATACCGTAAGTGGTACTTCAAATGGTCCCACCGTGATGTGTGCCCATAGGCTGGATATTAATCATTGATAAATCCAGATATGTGAAGCCTCCTTACATGATTCCAGAAGCGGTTGGAGGAGGATGAATTGAAGGAAATGAAGGACGAATGATAGAGTGAAGGAGGTAGAGAAAGGGTGGGCTGGAGGAAGACGGAAAAGATTGAGAAAATGAATGGATCATGTAGAGAATCGAGAGTATGGTGGAAGGAGAAAGACGGTGGAGAAAAAGGTGGGTGAAGTAGGAAAGGAAAGGGAGGATGGGTTGGTGCAAGACTGAGGAGGGTTTTCGAGTGCTAAAGTTCAACTGTTAGTGTTGCCAAAAATTTCCAATTGTCGAATTGCCAATTGCCGGAATTGGTTCTAATTTTGACATAGAAGAGGCCACCTTTCTAATTGCTCGTAAAAATTTTTGGCCATTGCACAATGCATTTAATCAGTAAGTTCCTAAAAATATTAGGACTAAACCAACTTTTGCCATGGAATCGTGAAAGTTAAGGCTATGTAGACCGCCACAATGAAGAAATTATATTGATTTTTACGAAAGTTTGCTTAGTTGCAACTTGCAACTTTATCTGGATTGGTATTATTCAAATTTATCCCTTTAGCAAGGCGACTGGAGTGCCTTCGATGAATTTTCTTGTGTACCGATGCATCGTATGTAGCAATATAGCTGATGTATCATGACGATAACCCTGGACCGACATTTGAATGCTTTCCTTGAGATCGGATCAAGTTGTGACGTCACGCCGCAAGTGGTCTATTGAGTAAATATATGTCAACGTGACAACATACTACTTCTGATCTCCTTAACAGGCTGCGATGAAGGAGCAACAGTTATCAAAAGAGGTAGAGAGATTGCAAGAATCCGTAAGCTACCTTGCCAAAGATGCTGAGAAGAAAAAGCGATCAGAGGTCGGGTTATTACTTCTTCTGCTATTCCCTAATGTTTTGAAACACACAATTTGCTTTAATGATCAACGGCTCTCTAATCTGCAGGCGTAAAGTCTGATCGCTGTTATTTCAAAAGAATCAAACATTTGTATTGCTAGTGATAATGATAGTAATTGGAAATGCTTAAACTTGATAAGGGTTTCAGCCCACAGAAAGCTATTGTCAAAGTACTCACTAGACAAAAGCCCCCTTAATCGTCATGTTCCCTGCAGGGCGTTGATACTTTGCGATGTCGCGCAATCTATGATGCCCTGATAAAAGAATAGTCCAATATTAAAAGCTACTTGCTCATCAAGCCAATGATCGCTGTTCCGAACCCACCCCCTACCAACTTTACTAAAAGTTGGAAGAGTTGTTAGTTCTCTGCAATTCTAAACGAGAGAATCACGAAACGTGTTCACATAGAGCGAAAGAGCTACAACAATGATCAATAAATGTAGCTGCTCAGCGTCCCAAAACCTTCCTCTGAATGCAACGCTGGAAGCAGGATTGTAATCTATTATGCTGATGCAACGCAGGTTCCCCAATGTTTTTGCCTTACAACTGGGAGCGTCTTCTTCGAAAGTCATTCTAATTTGAACATTCGGTCCATCGTATCCCTGTGGTTTTTTGGAGACTTACAGATTGACGACCTGTGACCGACATTCTGTTTCTTCTCACAGCTCGAGAATCAAAAAGCCCAACATAGCAGACAAACCCAAAGACTTATGGAAGAAGTTCACTACTTAGAAATGGTACGTAGATCCTTGCTGTGCTTACAGTAGCCTTAATTAACTGTGCATAGCACTCAGTTTGTTATTTGAACCTTCTATGATGTGTTCCTGCACAAGTCTCACGTATTTGATTTGAGTGGAAGACCTCAACAGACGAGCAGGGCGTTAATACTCGTCTAGACGGAAATATTTTGTTCAAAAAATTTAGCGCTTCCGCTTCAGTTTTATTCGAATATTCGATGTCTTTATTAAACCTGTCACAATGGTACACGTCTCGCTCTGCAACTCGCAGCATCTTGCTCTGCAATACGCTTACGTCATTCTTTTGTAAAATCAAATGAAAAGTATGCCAACGCCCAGGCGATTCATCACAGGAAATGCGATGCTCTGGATAGTCAAGAAAACATTTAATGCCAAAATATCATGAAGCTTTTCTTGGTTTTTAACGCAATTAGTGACGAATTCCACTGAAGATCCACTTCTATGTTTCTTCACAAGTCAGTCAATATTGTCTTAAGGTGAAGATGGTATCCTTGTACCAATTCCTCTCAGCTGTGTTATGATTGACCTTCCAGATAAGATTGCTATTTGATTCAGATTTCTGTCCATCGAAACTAAGTTACCAGGGAAAATCAGCTATTCGTAAATCATCCCTGTGTTACATTTTCCAGCCATCATTTAGCTGTCATGACCATTGTAAGCATCGAACCAATTTTCAATAGATTGAGTTTCTCGCTTTGCCCACTCTACATTTCTCCTGATCTTCCGTAGCAGTGCCGCAGCGTTTTTAGATAACTTCTTCTGAGGAAGTTTCGACCTCAGAAATCTTTTCACATCTTTGTACTGGAATAAGCTTGCAAACTTGGAAACAACCGGTGTCACGTACATATCTAAAGCATAGTCCATGTTATAAGAGAATGGCAGTTTGTCCCAGTTTCTTTTCATAAAGACCCAAGCGATTGACCGGCCTAGTCTGCTACCATCGGCAACAGCATTTATGGCATTGGTTATAGAAATGTATCTAGTACGGGCCGCCATTGTTAGAAAGCTGGAAGAAAAAGGAGCGAATAATAGATAGAGCAATACACAGTTAGAGTGGGTTCAAGGTAAGATCGTGTGAGCTCCATATGCAATGATATCTTCAACAATCTTCGGTTTTCCCCAATCTAAGTGATATTGATACAAAGATGTTGAAGATTGTTAAAACGCGTCACTTTGACGAGAGGTCTGATCGTGGCATGATAACTGACGAACCAGAGGGTATGTTTTTTATAAAATGATTTAGGTGTTGCGACTATCAGTGGGGATAAGCCCGATCGACCACTACCTTGTAATAAGAATCCCCCCCCCTCCGTTAGCGTCACAAGACTGATGACTTCAAAGCACTTTTTTTGTTTCTCACATATCATTCCCACCAAAAGGCTCAAGCATTTTCTCATGAAAAAGATAAGTGTCCATATAAGAAGTACAGACGTCGGCTTTATGTGCATAGCTATCCTTTAGCGCTTGCCATTTTCGTCGCTGTTATTCTCGAGAGAAAAATTCCTGCCAAAGAATTTGAGAGATAAGTTTAGTTCTTACTTTGAGAGAATCCAAGGATTCCTACTTGCACCGAGTGCACTGAGAAGTACTGCTCGCTTATCAGCTCTCCATTCGTATCCATATCGGTGATATACAAGCTCCCAATCTTGATCACTCCCATCGAAAACACCATAGAAGTATACAACTTTTGCAATGCTATCTGGGATGTAAGTCTGGTTTTGCAGCCAGTCTCTGAAACGAAACAAGTCATAGGGTGATTGCGGCGAAAAATATCATCTTTGCCGCAAATCTAACGCGACCCAATCAAATCGAATCTACTCTGAAGTAATCCTGATTAGTTATGATTCAACCCAATCTACTAAAGCGTTGAAGAGAGTGGAGAAGCAGCGTCATTGCTGCCCTCTCGTCGGGGGGACGGGGGGAAATCCCCTTCAACGTGCGCAATCTAGAATCATCGAAAAAGATCTAACAGCATGTCACTTGAGTGATAACGGATACATCTAAAACATGATGTTTTATTGATAAGAAGAATGTATTGTTATTATTATTATTATTAATCCGAATGAAAAAGAGGTTTAATGACGTATTTGGTCGATGTGTTCTGTCATCGTTTCGTTTGATAGTTTCGGCATGCTTCAACGGCCCGGCCGGTACTCGGACATGACAGCAGGCAAAAGTGCTCATCCTAAGTTCAATTTAAGGTTCTTGCCTGCCTGTTGCAATACATTTACGAGTTAAGCACTTCATTTATTGCTCAATGAAGACGAGCTCCATTCATTCTCTGTCAAGAATAGTGCTGCGAAAAGTGTCCAGGAAATTACATACTGGAATATCTTCGTGTTGACTTCAATTGCATGTTTGTCTCGGGCATTCAGAGCAGCAGATATTGCCGTTTCCTGTAGCATCTGCTCTCGCAGTGTTGGCTTCTCTTCCCAACCAACTACATCGTATATTGGCCTTGTTATTTTCCCGAAGTAGTTGATGATCTTTAACCTCAACGAGGAGCGCTGCGGGAGCCTCATTATCAAATCAGAAATGTAATGCTTTGCGTATTGCCATGGTATCCAATTTGATTCCTGTGGAGGAGGATGGTAGAGATTTCTTTCGGTATTATTGGAAGTTGTGATTGTTGAGTGGCATGTTAGTGACTACTAATGAGTGAATAATTCTTTCATCGATTGACAGAGGCATCTTAAATACATACGTAGTCCTTATGTGAAGCAGACCTATGTGAAAATCCCGGCCCATTATCGTGAAGTAAGCCTTCAAATAACACATCGTTCATGCATGTATAACTCTGCCGTAATCCTTGTCGCATTACACGATACCAAAAAACCGAAAAACCGAGTGCCAATACAGTCGAGATAAACAGATATTGCTTAAGATAAAGATAAACGTAAAAAGAACAGCTGTATGCCAGCTTGCTGATTTTAATTGAGGGCATGCAGCAAACTATTAACATTGCCTTGGTCTTAATCTGCTGAGGGCCTATGTAATACACCCTTCTTATGTATTTCATGTAAAGGACTTTCTCTTCTATTTTCATTGCTCGAGCCCCTCTTGCGTCCCTTTCACGTAGAGTCGCTAGCTGTCTGTAATCCCAAGTGCAGGAGTCACGTCGAGTAGAAGGACCAGGAAACTGCTCGATAAGAATAGCTTCTGAGTGTCCTCGAAGCTATCTTCAGTCTACATCAACATCTATATCGATACTGAGCAGAATCGAGTAGCAGTATAAAGCATAAGAAAGGCCTTGACAAGAAGTTTCCTAGTTAAAAATGCCTCAACAAGAAATCGTTAGGCCCACTCTATGTAACGAAGCGTGTGATTGCAATCAATGAAAAGGTAAGAAATATCAAATAATGAGTAAATGGGAGTAAAAGAGTTGAAAATTTTAGAGGTCAATTTGAAGTAAGATTTGATGTGAGAATTCATCTTACCTTCTCCAAATATTTGGTAGCATCTAATGCCACACTGAAGGGGATCAGTCCTTCTGTTGCCATTGTAAAGGAATCTTTTATTATGCTGGCTCGATCCAGAGTGCTGAAAACCTTGTGGTTCTCATGCAGCTGTCTAGTGATTGCGTTCCAGTTTTTCATATTGTAATTGACAATGTAGTATCCGCCGGCATCTGCGTTTAGTTTGAACCAATCACCTTCGACGTCCAAGGTTGAATTTGATGACGTCAGCAGATAGTGACGCACTCTTCGCGGGTCTTTCGATGTGACGAATGTGATGGGAATCCGCCATGTTTCATTGCCAGATTGCCCTGCACGTGGGAATGGTGATCTTTAGATACAAAGAGAGAGAGATGGCAACGCCCCTCCCTCTAAGTGAAAGTTTAGCTGAGGGCGGATTTGAACCACTAATTGCAGGATCACTGCATAAAAATCTTACCATTGTGCTATCCTGCCACCTAGATTTTTCTCTTTTCTTTCCTTTGCTGGGGCTTTGCTATAGGTCATTAGGGCCGTCGTCACAACCAGAACAACTGACCTTGCACTGTCGCGATAACTGTAAAGAACTCGGAGCATAGAACAATTGCAAATAAATGGCGATAAAAGAATGATGATAAATGGTAGATGGTAGATGGTAGTTGTACCTGGTGAATGTTGCCCTGGTAAATATCTGCGTTGAGATAGAATGATTTTTCCACCTTGTTCTTCAGACGTCGTGATGATAGGAAATCCCGGTTGCAATGCCCAGCTTCTCATGACTGATGGCACATCGATATTGCTTGTCTCGCTGAAAAAAATACGCTTTGCAGTGTGTATTAAATTCAAGTTGGCCTTCAAATTCATGATGGTGATTGATTATAGTGATTGATGATGATGATGATGATGATGACGATGTTGGCTAGTAATGATAATGACGGTGACAATGATGATGATGTTGGCTAGTAATGATAATGATGATGATAATGATGATAATGATCATGATGATCATGATGCATGATGATGATGATAATGATGATAATGATCATGATGCTAATGATCATGATGATCATGATGATAATGATCATGATGATCATGATGCATGATGATGATGCTGATGATGATGATGATGATGATGGTGATGATGATGATGGTGATGATGATGTTGGCTAGTAATGATCGTTGATGATGATGATGATGATGACTAATGATGATGATGATGATGGTGATGGCTAATGATGATTCATGGTGATGATTGATAAAGATGTTTATTATAGTGTTGCCTATAACCCACAATGACTATCATTGATGGTAAGTTTGTTACATTAAACTTGAATAGTAAAATAATTGATAATCTAAGGTACCTGATGCAGCTCCACAAATCCTCCTTGTCCACGTTTTTGTATGCGAACTTTTTCAGGTAAAACCGAAAACCGTTCATGAAAGGTCCATCACCTAGGTATACGTGAAGCATTCGTAAGATGGCTGCCCCCTTTTTATAAACAATAGGAATGACATTGACTTCCGCCTCGCTTGTCGACTTAACCTCTTGTGCGATGCATTTCGTGGATTCGAGGCTATCTTGCTCCATTGCTTGCCTGACCATGATGCTATAGAATTGATCCATTATGTCTGATTGTGGCATAAACTTGGCTGCTCCAAAGAAATGGAAATACGATGCCACTCCTGGAAGATGATTGATTAGTCTACAATTTGGAGCATCGTACGTCTGTTATTAGATACTCCTCCACGTCCTTTAATAATTTGTGGGCATATTTGCGACTCTACAAAGCCAGGTAGATATGAATTCCATATTCGAAAGGATTATTTGAGAGTACCTCGTCAGAGAGGTACCATCTTGAGCCAGGGCCTTCTAAGGTAGGGTGCTCAGTTTCTTTCCTCTCCTCAGTTCACCCCCAGGTTTACGATAAGAACCCAATCGCAGCCGGATAGTCAGAGAGAGGGGGACGACAAACGTGCTTAAAGCGTAACTCAAACCCAGAACTGTCTACACACTACAAATGTTCTTTAAGCACCATGCCGACTGCTCCTCCGTACTGTCATAATTGTTTGCGTATTTGCGACTTATCACCCAAAGTAAACTGATAAGCGCCTATATCAGTTGCCACTTAAAGATGAATTAGGATACGAAGTCTCGATGGACATCGCAGTTAGCAGAAAACTGATATTTGGATGACATTCGATCGAATGATAACCACTAAAAGTCACTCGGAATGATTTCTGATTCATGCTACTTTAACTTCATAATCACGGGCCTTTTATTAGAATTCTCTCTGACATGCACCTATAGGATTACCATCTCATGAACGGTGCATGTGGAGAAATCGCTCTCGAAAGTATCGCCATCGTAAAAATCTACATTTGCTGGATGAAGATCCCTGACCATGTCTGAAATAACTTTACTTGATGCAAATTTTCCCGCTTTGTCAAGAGAATCACAGTCATTTGTCTAAAATTGGATGTTTTCACAGCCCTTTTATCACCTGACTCCATAAGGGGTATCAAATTAACAATTGCTCTTCTGCCAGCATGGATTCTGTAAGCTAAGGCGTGAATTACGAAGGCGCGGTGCATGCCTCTGTTGATACACCAATCCTATGCCGACGTAGTCGCACATTTTCTTTGCCGCGCGGCTGCCCAATAAGCGTCCGCTACGCTTAAATAATGCGAATGACATATTTATATATATTTCATACACTTCATATTTCATACGGTCATAATGACACTATCTTACCTTCTTGGATTAGGACATCATTCCACCATTTCAGTGTAACTAGATTCCCAAACCACTGGTGAACGATCTCATGTGATATAAGCAGTGCTATTGCTTGTCGCTTCATCAGACCTGCATTCGGCCTTTTCTCACTAAACAGCAGTGCGTCTTGGATATAGTTGATCAAACCCCAATGCTCCATTGCTCCGTACTTATACTCTGGTACAGTTACCATGTCGAGCTTTGGTAATGCATACCCTACCCCAAACAGGGCTTGGTAGTATGGCAGGGTGACGTTGGCAATGGCTAAAGCAAGCCTTCTACTGTTCGACGTTGTTGATGGTGACCAAACTCCGATTTTCGTTTTATTTACAGTTGTCGTTTCAGACGAGGTATAATCAGAAATAACGTAGTTAAGGAGGTACGTTGGCATCTTTAGAGACGTCTTGAATGTGCTCACGGAGAGCGACTTTGTCTCGTATCGTTTTGTTAAAGGCATGTTAGATAATGCCCTGTAGCCTTTACTGTACATTAATGTGAGGGTGAATGTGGCTTTCATATTCGGTTCGTCAAAGCAAGGAAAACTCTTTCTTGCCGCAACTGGAAAGAACAGTGTTACTGCCATGCTCTTTTGGTTCACCCACCTTCTGCGTTTGTGGTCATAAATTTTCTTGTTATAGGCCTTGTATAAGCCTTGCTTAGGATAGCTCACGAAGGGGGCGTTGTACTTTATCGATAAGAGATACGTATTGCGCCTTCGCAACGTCTCTCCTGTCATGATGACAAGGTACTCGTTGTGTTGCTTGACACTGTCAAGTTTGATTCTCCCTCCCCTACTGGTGCGTAGTTGGATTAACATGTATTTCATTCGTTTCGGATCATTGTGCAGCATAACAATTACTGTATCAGAATTGACGAGTAATTTCACCCTCACTTGACCGTAAAACGTATCGGCCGACATGTTGATTCTTTGCGTAATCCAGTAATGCAACGGTATTACATTCTTAGGCAATCGTGGCTCGTCCCATACTTTGTGTCCGGAGTTTCGTTCATCCCCTGCTGTTTTCCTTGTCCGATTCGTAAGCGGCATCGTTTTCGATTCTGCCATCGAGAACTTTTTCATTGATACTACAGTGCCTATAACTGCTGATATAATTGCTAGAATAACGACTATTATTATGAAGCAGAAGACCTTTTTTCTGGATATGAAAATCCTGCCTGTGGTTTCTCCGCTGTCGTCGTACGGACGAGCGTACTCCCCTCTTCTGTCGTTTTGATTCAGTTCCATGTTGCATACACCTCTGCACACTTATCAGCTATATATATATGTATAAATATATATGCAAATCTTAAGATAGATATCCAATGTTTCTGCTGTTCTGCTGATACAACAAGTTCTGATGAATGTCGCTCGCCACTGTTCAAATCTTAGCATGCAAATAATGATTCTTAGCAAACACTTCCAACAGTTCGTTCTGGATATTGTTTCAAATCTGTACTTTTTAAGAACTGCCTTCACTGTTTCTTCGTGTGTTGGTCACGTTGCAACGTTTTGTGCACCGAATGCTACAAGTGTAAACCAGTGCAAAACCATCAGTGGCCGTTGATGTGACAATATAATTCCTCTTCGATTTCCTGATGTGGATTTCCAGATTGAAATCTTATAGCTGATTTGTTCTAGGTTATTCCCGGAGATTAAAAGACTACCGTGTGGCTTGGCCTGGGTCACAGCTTCGGTTCACATTGCCAAGTTGATAATCGAGACCTGCCTTTCTGATCCCTCATTTGTTTATCAGCATAAAAATGTCCGTCGTTGTGCGGAACCAGATCGTTTCCGGTTGCTTGCAAGCCGCTGTGCAGCACCATCGTGCTGACTCTCATTCCTGATCGCCTGCTGTCAAAATCTTTAATCACCGTCTGAATCATGGGAATCGTAATCATTAATATATCCATCACTATCTCCATCCATTCTCCTCTCTATCGTCATTATCAGAATCATCATCGCCGCGATTTCCATATTAAAAAGTGCACATTGACCAGCGTCACCTACGTTTCGTAGTCATTGTCCGAATCACTTAAACATCAAATTTTCTACTTCAGAAATAAACCACGGTCCAACCATGGCCGCCGAGAGGATTTCTGGGCCCCGGGTCAGGACGAAAGATGATTACTTAGGCACGTTAATTCTTTTAAACTGAGTTATTATTCTTAGGCCCCAATAGCTGTGGGCCGCCGGATCAGTGACCCCTCTTACCCCTTCTCATCAGTAATGGATCTAACCCAGAGGTCTTATCTCCACGAGCTTTGTCTCTTGGCATCTCACCAAAATACTGTGATAACGTTTGGTCCTTGGAGTACGATTTACCAGTCAACGAGATTTGTAAGTGTAATGTTTAAGGATGTAAAATGATACAGTGACCTCAGCTGTTATCATGGAAGTGGCCATTTCTCATTGTATTCATCATGATCATCATGACAAATCCCATAATGATAAAGCAGCAAAAGGCATTTGTTACCGAGCAATCTCGTACAACCAAGTCGTTGCGAAGCTTAGATGCAGACTTGCTCAGGGTGACAAAATAAGGCTAACTATATCTGAATTTATTTTTTAAGTTTCTGTGACATAGAGTCGGCATTTTGATGGTTTTTTAATTCCTGATATTGAACCAGAATTGAGCAACTTCTACTGCCTGTGATTGAACGACGGTCAATCATTGGTTACTGGGTTTCGTCTGCTGCCCCACCGTTGGGCTACGGGAGCCTCGTTCGCCCGAGAGCGCCGTCGGGGACTTCTCCCTCATTTATCCCATTCGTGGGGCACATAGCAGGTGCTACCGCCCCGAGCCAGGATGGACCTGGGAACAATGGCAATTAAGGTGTGGCTCCACACTCCCCAGAACCCCAGTTTCCCAAGCCAAGGCCTCGGATCACTTTTAGAAGTGATCGGAAATGTCATTGGTGAAAGCTGGCAAATCAACGAGGCCCTGATATGTTGCAAATTTACAGTAAGCCATTCCATGTACGTTTTCGATCAATTAGCTGTCAGCAGAGCTGTCAAAGCCCAGTGGATATGTTGAGTCTATAAATCTCGCATTCTTGATGAAGTATAAAAGAAAAGCTGGACTTCTGCATTAATTAGTGTTTGCCAATTGTTATGACATATTTTCTGGCGTGTTTTTTTCTTCCCTTCTAATTTTGATTGAATCTTGTTTGTTACGTCGCAAACGACGTATAAATCTCGCATTCTTGATAAAGTATAAAAGAAAAGCTGGACTTCTGCATTAATTAGTGTTTGCCAATTGTTATGACATATTTTCTGGTGTGTTTTTTTCTTCCCTTCTAATTTGATTGAATCTTGTTTGTTACGTCGCAAACGCATTTGATTGACAAATCAAATGCGTTGTTGTCAGTGCTAGAGCTGTGGCGCTAATGAAGCCAGCTTTGGTTTATCTGTTCTATGCGTTGTTAAGACAGTTAGCCAACCACCTGGATCTTTTCAGGTCAGGGGGCTACAGGCCAATCATCGCGAGCGCCGCCCCCTCCAATGGAAGAAAAAGTCAAGTCTGTGACCAATCGTTAGCAAACGCTTCTGTGAATTAATAATCCAGCCCTTGTTGGGAACTTAGCTTCCCTGTCGGGGAAATCTTGCGCCCTGCATGACGAAGGTTTCCATTGAGTTCAGAATCGAGTATCCTGTGCAGTTCAACAGTTGTAATGATGGAATGAGACCTTTCCAATCTTCAACTGCGTATCTCTTATGTAGCAAATATACAGTATATAAACTTATTCAGCAAAGTGCAAAAACTGCTGTCAGAATTTTTAATGCTGTACTCTCCAATCCAATGTTTTTATAGTGTTTCCCAAATTTTCTCCACACCAATAAATAATTCGTGCACAGTTGTCCTTTTTCTTGACGTCGTGAGTACTTGCCTTTGTTGGTCAATTGGGATTTCATATCTTGAACCAATAGAAATTTGATCTGAGTCATTTGAACAGAGAGCATTAGCCACGTTATCACATCATCAATCTTCCACCAAAAGACAGCTTGATTTGACCTTGGGACATATTCACGAGCAATGAACAGCTTGTTGATAAGTTTCTACTGTTATCTCAGCTAACAATCTCCGAATGCTAATATATCAATTTCTTTTTGCTGCTTTATATATTCATAAGACACACAGGCCTTCATCGCCACGTGCTGTCGTTTGCTGTTTTGCATAGAAAAAAACGTGATTAAGCGTGTATGTACGTACGTATTCTTGTAGGCGTATTGCATGTACGTACCTACCTAGGGGTGGAAAGATACTTATAAAATTTCTCTCAGATTCAGTTTCTCGAAAAACCTGGGGTAGTTCGAAAAAGAGAATAAGCATTTCGGGATTAATTGAGCAGGTTCCTCCTAAAGATTTTTATTTCACTCTGCAAAACGTTAAGACAAAAACTTAATGTACAGAAAAATTGGACAAGAATTTTCAACGAATTCGTTTACGTAGTTCTTGCAGAGTTTCTCATAAAGGATTGAGCGTGTAATCTGTAGCAGTGATTGCATTATATTTAGGAATCGACTGTAAATTACAGGTTGAGATGTTGTTTTACAACAGCCATGGCTACTGTGTTTTTTAAAGTTGAAGTCTAATTTCTGGTCAGATCATAGCGAGCCCGTCTCCAGTTATTGCAGTTATTTGGAGGGTGCCTTGAAGACAGATTTAGTCGGAACTTTCGTCGAAAGGATCTTGTCTTTTTTCGTCATTCAAGGATATTTTTGATGAATTGCGTTCTTTGGAGTGCAATTCACCAGTCTGGTCGTTTTTTCGATAGCTCTCGTTAGGCCCAGGGCAAATAGTCCACCGCATAAACAGTATTCCGTCTCGTTGGGTAGTACAGCCAACTAAAGTGAAAATCAGTTATTTTTTACCTCGTATCCTCTCGATTCATGGGGATATTTCCATTACATGCTTAGGTTTATAATCAGTTGGCAGGAGAAGAATTTTCCCTGTTTTCCTACGACGAGGAGCTGTCTGACTGTGTTGTTCAATATCTGCACCGTTAATGAATGAAAACTGAATACCAGCACGAAGTTTTCGGTCTTCGTTTTTGAAAGAAAGTCGTTGACACTGACAAAAGGGCCCGTTTGTGCCGCCTTTGTGTCGCGCAGTAAATATTGTGAAAGGGCTTTCTGCTGTGAACGGAGACAAGTTCACAAGCATGCTTGCTGATTCTAGGCCGAGTTCAAGTTTATGTGAGTATGAATTGTACGCTGATGGTGACAAAGATGACTTCTATCGTCAGAAAGCATGGATATTCGAGTTCTATCCAGTAAGTAAGATCAACCGAAAATCTTTTCGACTTGCAGTCTGTAAACTGAAAGACCTTCCGGCGCCATTATTAGGTTGTTATTATAACTCTTGAAACAGTTCCCTTTCGAACTGACTACCAATACCATGTCGCAAATTTGTCGAGCCATACTGCCGGTGTTCCTCTCGCAAGGGATTCTTTACTAGAATGTGCAAATTTAGCAACAGGGTTTTCAGAGATAGGTATCTGTCTACCAAGACTTTGATGGAATCTGGAACATGACTTGGATTCGCTAAGGAAATTTTTAACAGCACGACTCACCGGGATGAGAGGAGCGCTGGTGCTTTTCGTCTGCTTGAACAGCAATTAACCGTATGGAAAATTTTTAAATCATGCAATGCTAGTCGTACGTAATTGCACGATTCAGTCATTGCCCCAGCTTCTTTTGAGCAAATTTCATATGTAAACCTGACGTCCCGGTTACCAAATTAGAGCAGTAGTTTATGAAAATCTAGGGAATTTCGCCGAATGGTATTTGTGGGAAACATCAGCGTTTTTGGTTGCCTTGCATTTCTTCGTAGCGGTGCAACTCATCTGATGTACATAGATTTGAATATGTGGGGAGATAGCTCTTCTCGATTTTTCCCGCACTAGCTCACGACGATGCTTTCATGAAATTTTTTATGGTGGTAGGAAGGCGCAGAGAAGCAAGCACAGTTGGAGCGAGCACTGCGAGAAAAGACTGCCGTGGAACGGGAGCTGGAAAAGGTATGGCATTTGTTTATTTGCTTCATGCTATTTTATGATGCTACAGCAAATGTTCTACACTCTACAGCTCAACTTGTATCATTTTCAAGACAACAGATGCAATTTTTTCCAGGTAACGAAGGTTAGGAGTGGCGCCATGGGACGGTAGTTAAGCGTGCGGACTCATAGACCAGGGATTTTGAGTTTGAATCCTGCAAGTGTCACAATTAAAGTACCATTGCTGAAGAAGGCAACTGGGAATCACTTCATAAAGTCCGTTTCCCTAGGAAAATCTCAGAGCCCTGTGTCTGGTTTCTGCTACACTCAAAATCGAATATGCGGCGCGATTTGAAGAAAGATTGTGTTGACATTTTGCCCTTTCCTTGGTGGTTGGAGGCTTGCACTTTCAAATGAAATGTGTCCAGGTTTTGTTGACGAATAGTTAAGGTAAGCCGATGTGAAAGAAATTTTGTCATTCAAGCATCCCCGAAGCTGCAGCAAAGGCCTATTTATGATGTCATTAATTGAGAAAAGTTAATCTGTCCCTTGAAAATATTTTGGGTAAAATTGGCTCCAGATACGCTTACGAATGTTCACAGACGAGCCCTTGCAGTGAATTTTAATCGTTACATTGCAGGCGTACCAAGGAGGTCCATCGGAGGCATCGAGAGCGGGGCAGAACATCGATGAGTTACAACATCGGCTTTCGCGAGTAGAAGTTTCAAGAGATGATGCCTTGCAACAGGCTGAGCAGCTGAAGTCGTCTATCAAAGCTTCAGAGTCCCAGTGAGTACTTCATTTCCCACATGAGAAATACAACTTCCTTCAATAGCTATTATTGTTGCAGCAAATGTATTTTCGTCGTCACGTCTTCGATGTAGTATACAGTCACACGAATATTAACCCAAGTATAGGCTACATGTCCAGAGTAATGATGGCTTGAGGAAACTTTTCACGCCACTGCTAGCACCCCTGATGAAAGGATGTACACTTGTAGGTTTTTTTGTTCGATTACTTTGAATTGTTGACTGTTTGGGGTTGGTTCTATGGAAATTCGAGAAATGATTCGTCACAAATTTATGTTGATAATGGTTTGGAGCTACAGTTGCTGAAAAAGCAAACTTGAACTTTTCAACTTGCTGCTCCTAGTCTTAGAGATACAAAATGTCATTGATAAGCGCAACTTTGACTTCGTCAACACTTGTCTCATTGACGTACGTTCCATTTGCAAGAACTTTTATGTTGATTGCGTGACTATTCTTTTCAATACAGATCAAAAAGCGAGAAGAGCTTTTTAAATTCTCAACTTATTGAATCGAAAAAGAGAATACGAGCGCTTGAGGAAGAGGTTGAATCAATGAGCAAATCTAAGTTGATATTTCTAGGTAAGGGTCTTTTGAATCTTTTTGGAACATTTCTGGAATATTTCTACTGCATGTGCCTTATCCAGCGACATTGGTGATCATGAAGTACCATTTTCCCAATCCATCTTCCCAAGCCATTGATAACCGTAACTACTTGATTAACCTTTCCGACCTCACCTTTCTGCAGAAAATCTCGCCGATCAGTGTCGAGACGGGTGATGCTATCTACATGTTTGTTTTTGGTAGTTTTCCCTGTGTCTTTACTGCAGAGTAACTTTTGTCGTCTGTATCCATTTTAGAAGAGATTGATAAACTGAAGCGAGACGCGATATCAGCTAACAGCCAAAGCGAAGAGGAAAAAGTGAAATCGACTTCTGAGGTAGAATTAATGTTCATATGATAACCCTCGTATCTAACTTTGCCATCCAGCGCCGTTATATTGCATTTCGAAGATGCACTGATGAAGAATCGTCCTGTCATTTTCTTTACTAAGACCTTCGCAGCAATGGTTGTAGATACTGTATTTTACTTGCCAATCAAAGTGAAGGTGATTCCCATACTTCGAGAGGCCTGTCACGCGGCACCTTTTACGCTATATGCCACTAAAGTAGGATGACCTGTTACTCTTCTCACTGCAAGTTGCTCTTAGCCTGACACCGTGTATCCTTTCCCTACTGGTTGGAACATAATAGTAATGGAAACTCATTCTCATAAATAACATTTGCAAATGTACAGTATTACATTATAATTAAAGTTAATCTTGCTTGACTACCACTCTCCAAAATAGGGCATGGTACTCAACCCTTACCGCCACCAAAAATGAAACTTCAAAATGTTAAGAGTTCTGGATTAGTCCAGTCCTTGTCCCACCTACAAACAATACAATACGTTGATCTGATACATATGTTTATAATCTAATTAGCAATGATGATTAAAATAATGATGATTTTTATCGATGTGAGCATTTCAATGCAAGAAACTCAGAAGCGTGTCCTGTGGGCACTGCTCATACTTTCAGAATGATTTTGTCCATCAGTAGTTACTTTCTGCTAAAGATATTACATTGATGAATTTGTCATTTTGGAAGAACGAAGTCAATAAGTGACCGATTCGGGTCATACTATCCGCTTTGTTGCTTCATAATCTATTGACTTGTTCCAATCCAGCCAAAGCTTTTATCTGCGTCACAATCGATGGTACTTTTCTCTCCTGCAGTTGAAATGGAGAGTGTATGTCTTTTCGTGCTGTTGATAGTAGCTGCAATGTATTCTATATTTTGGTCTAGGTTTTTATGAATAGTATGATGCTCAATATGTATAGTGCAGAATATGTTGAATTTATTACATTTGAACCCGTCTCCAATTTTAGGTATCGTTGTTGAAGCAAAAGCTGGAGGTTCAAGCTAAAGATTTTGAATGCCGAATCAAAGCTACAGAAAATTTGAGTCGGCAGTCAGTTGATGAACTGCGGAATATGTTGACCGCGCAACAAAGGGTTGGCAACAAGTATGCTCAACTTTGTACTTATCAATCACATTTTCCGACAATATGTGGGCTAAAGAAGAATTGCACTGATTTGAAGATCTTATGATTGCCTCATTTCTTTAGATTGCAGCAAAGTTCTTGATGTTGCTAGTGCCCAGAGGAAGCTATAGCTGCAAGCTGAATAACCTCATGGAGTGTCTTGTACCCAAAACATTTTGTGTATCTCATGATAACGAATCCCACTCAGCGTAACCTTCCGCCATCTGTACTTATTCTTCAAGCCTGAGTAGAGGTTATATCACTTGATGTAAGCGTATTCGTAACACAACTCAAGATTTTCTCAAGCATGTATTAATCTCGCATTTTGAAAACGTTCCCTCATTGCACGTAATTACCTCTAGTTCTTATGCGTTTCATTTTTAGTACTTTTAATGCAAAGCTTTCCCCTTACTTGCAGATGGAGGGAAGAGTCGAAAATCATGTCTCAAAAGTTTGAAACCACTGTTAATGATTTAAGGTACAGTCATTTTTCTGCAACTGTCCTTTCACCCTTCCTAAAAAAAATAATTTTGTCACCGTTCCTATGTTGTTTTATTCATACAGGTACATGAATCATGCCATGATTTAATCACATGGGCAGATTGCTTTTGGGACCCTATCTATGAGTTGTTGTCTAGATGATTTTCAAGAAATAAGTTTTCATAAATGTCAGCAAATTTTGTGTTCTCTGTTATCAGGTGGGACATTACGCGCGCTTGCTATCAGTTCCTTAGATGGGTGCTGACGCAGGCTAGCCAATGGCAAACTAATTTTGCTTTCAAGATTTTTGAATTCTTAATTTTCTCAGTGGTAAAGAGAAAATTTAACTTCTTCTTGTACCATCGTCAGATGAAAAATATGAACCTGGACTAAAGTGATTGCTGTCACTGCATTCGAATGCTTTTCTACCTGTATTAAGTTTTGTTCGTTGTTTCTGATTGATGAAATTCAAACGAAATTTCGGGATGACCTTATTTGATAAATTGATTGATCGATTGATCAATTGATAGATTTCAATTGATAATAGCATAGGTCCCTATCTCGATCGTCTTTTCGTGCACGTTTTACTTTGACGATTTCATGTCGGGAAATCTTTAAATCTGTTGCAATTCTTCCTTTCGGATGGAAAAGTTTCACCGGATCTGAGTCATACTAATTCTTTTTTTCTCCCTTTTTCTGCAACTTTTTATCTGATTCTTTTAATCTTATACACTTCATTTTTGTTGAAACAAATATTTCAAAATCAAAGGCAAGAGAATGCAAGACTCCAGCGGAAAACTGAGGAGATTTCGAAGAAACTTACGCTCGAGTTTCAACGATCAGATAAGGTTATTCACGATAGTTTCCTCTTGCTTTAGTCCACTTTTTGTCAGCATATGTGCCTTTCTATTCGCATGTGGAAGCCTTTTCCACAAGTGGCATCTACTTCTATCGAAGCATGATGATTTTACAATACATGTAACGAATCCATTGAAACTGCGGCGCAGGGAAGTGAACAAACGCTCCTCCGCTTAACCCCTCCATCCTCTGGGATCATTTGCAAACGAAATCAATAACTTTAGCAAATAAGTTTATGTGAACTTCCTTTGAGATCCCATGCAGTAGAATATGGGAAAAACCCACAAAGATTTAGGGGGTATGCTGTGGAAAGCCCTAAATGATGAAGGAAAGTTTATAGAATCCGTTGCAACTTTCAAAAAGGAAATAGGGATTCTGGATGGAATCAGTTGCCTTTGTGTAATTTGTGAATAGACACTTAATTCCTTTCGTTGTTAATTGATGAGTTTTTAGGTTTATTTCAAAAGTTTTTGGGAATAAAATTTACTTCAAAAGCATGTAAATGCACATTGTAGATTAATATTTGATTGATTGATTGATTGATTGATTGATTGATTGATTGATTGATTGATTGATTGATTGATTGATTGATTGATTGATTGATTACAATTGAGAATAGCATAGGTCCCTCGAAAAAATTTTGTAGTGACAATCAAATTTATCAAATTTAATACTGGCTTCCCCTATCTGTTATTTAAAATAAATATCTTCACAACACAATCTCCTTTCGCTAGCTTTGAAGTCATTAAACATCTTAATTGTGTTAACGTAAACAGATTGAAGAATTCCCATATGAAGATCACAGTTTCTGACTTTTTCTTTCGGCTTCTGTTCATAGATGGAGCGGGATTGTTTAACTGCCCAGGCATCCCAGGAGAAGTTGCAAAGAATGGCAGCTGACGCGGAGGCAAGAGCAGATGCCGCTAGTACTCAGGTACATCCTAATCTCTTGTTTCATGTTGCTTTTTTGTTCTCGCCTATTCATTCTTCATTCAAATAATCGGCAACTTGATCCCACGATCAAGGCATGCCAGAGGTGGGAAGAATTAAGTGTGCCACCTCCCTGCTGAGTATACGGAGCAGTTTGCTATTGGCTCGAAATCGTGTATTCGACGCATACTGAATATAAACTACATACTGGGCAAAAAGGTACCACGATGTCATAGATCACCATTCTATAATTGGTATTGCCATACTATAAACAGGCACAGTTTACATCGATATGAAGTACTAAGCATTTTGCAAGGCATGTACTGTAATGAAGTACTAAACATTTACGCGTGTAATGACATTACAGTAAGCACGGAAATGCATAACAACTCTCGTTGTAACATTATCTGTCGCAAATTAGACACCTGACGAATCAGCTCAGCAATGATGCGGCATTTATTGATTAGCGGACGTGTATCCGCGCGGTACAAACACTATGGAAATGCGGCTCACAAGATAATGCTATGGGAGGCATTGGACCATTTTTTTTTAAGTGGGTTATGTTGAGGAAAGGCCATGGTGGCCTATACAAAGCCCCAACAAAGGAAGAAAGAAGAAAGCGAGCAGCTAAGAGGATAGAGAGATAAGATCAAGTTATTTTACATTAGATTTGAAAGATGGCAAGTTGTAGGACTCAGGAAAGCAAGAAGAAGGCAAGACGTTCCATAAGTTGCATGTTCTTGGGATGAATGATGATTTGTGAGATTTGTGATTTGCGTCACCATTAGCCTTGTCGATATCAGTTTTGAGTTGTGTTGCTCAGTATGAAGTATGCATGTGTGAGCCCTTCTAAGTATCATCATGCACTTGTGATGGTAAGTCTTGTTACATCCTAGGTGCAAACACTGTTAAACAGGGAGCGACAGCTTTTGCAAGAACGTAAAGACTTGAACAGGAGAATTGATCAGCTTGAGCTAGAAGTCTCCAGAGCGTCGAGGTAACTTGAGTTCAATAGTTGAAATAGCTTTCCAACGTATCTAGATATGACATAAATCGGTTACATAGAGTTTTTTTTATAAAGTCTAGCGACTCTCCTCTCTCTAAGTGAAGGTTAAGCTGAGGCTTCCCTTGATAGCAGCTATATTTATAGCCGATTGAATTATCCTGTAAAAATATAGTATAATTATTATTATTATTATCGTTATTTCGAACCACTGACCATAGGATCAATGCGCAAGAACCTTTCCACTGTGCCATCCTGACACCTTGCATATAATGCATTTTAAATTGAACTTGGATTTTTCAATTTTGCTCCTTCCATTTCCCTTTAGAAGAATGCGTTGCTTTCTCTCGTCATCACATTGCAGCTATTATGCAAACAAATCTACATGGCGTTTCCAAACAGAGCAAATTTTCATCAGTACCATATAATTCTTCGCAGTGCAGAACAGTTTAAAGCTATCCATCTGTACCGGTTTTTTTTTATTCTCTGCACTGCATGAACCTAGTCATTGAAGTAGCTAAAACATGCCCACTGTGCCAGGTTCCGGCCTACATCTCACTTTTGCATTTTTGTTGGGTGCCCTTTGCCCATGCAATTAGAAGTGAATGGGTGCCTGGCATGAATTTAAGGCTTAAGTGGAGCGAGGAGAGTAACTGGCCACCATACATCACAAAATACCGTAGCTCAAGATGGTTTCCTCCTAATAATGTGCTCTCTTACTATCATCTCGAGTCTCAACTTTTCAGCTCTAGCGAAAACGCTAGTGTGGTTAGAAACACTGCCAAGGTTTGTTTCGTCGTAAGACGCTCCTTGGGGCTCTATTAAATTGCCCCCTTGACATTTCATATGAATTTTTTTTATCTATTTCCGTGTTTGGACATTACTAGTACATCTCGTTTACCCTTGTTTTGATTTTTCAGACAGAAACTCGGCAGTAGTTGGGGTTTTTCTGATGAGATTCAAGAGAGAGACAGAGAAAGTCGTTCGCCAAATGGATACTTCTCCTAGCAGCGTCTATACTAGATTTCTATTTCAACTTCAAAGACGTGTAACTTTGGCATACATTGATATTTTACTATGAAGAGATGTACAAATCTGTATTCTTATACAGCATATCGTTTAAAAATGATATTTAACTTTTCTATCCATTGTTTCTCACTTCTTTGTCAGTTCTTCTTGTTTGTTTGGAGGAGCCGTTTGTAAACACCTGAAGCATTCATTGAACATCTGCTTGATTTATGATTTTACATACATTAATTGTTGGTTTTTCCTGATTGAATTTCTACCCAGCCGACTCTGAGTCTCACAGCTCAAATTTATCAACTAAGCATAATCATAGCGCAACCATAATCACCATCACAATTTCATGCATGTATGTATAAAGTGGGGGCATTGGGCAAGTGCCCTGTTGGTGGGTGATTGGGGTTCTTGGAAGACTGTCTTCTTAACCACGACCTTGATCTTTCCAATAGCAAGTTCTTCCTTCGTAACTTGCTACCTTTCTTGGACATCGAGCCTTACGGTACAACTTTCAGCCTTGAACTCAAACTTTATCTTGAGCATGGAATGTTTGAAATATTTGCGCTTATGTCAGGGTTTTCCCCGAGAACTCTTCTCCATAGCAGAAATTGCAGCTTTATGGAAACTGGCATTTGGCATTCAACTTTGAAATATTTGGAAGGCAGTATTTTCATAAAAATGCGACAGTTTCCCCAAATGGCTCGTGGTGAAATATTTCTTTATACTATGTTGGTGGCGTGCTCCAAGTTCCAGCAGCCATTGAGCATATTACGTCAAGCTTGATTGCACACACCGAACCCGCATGACTTACTAGTTCCAGACCTCTAAGTAGTTATGCCTTGCGAATTGCAGTCCCTGGCAGTTATAGTGAAAATGGTAGATTCCTAAACGCGGAACGGGCAATACTTTTTTGTTGTGCTGCCTAGTTAATTGATTGGTTTCTTCTAAATAAAGCAAAATGCCTAATGATTTACCTCCTAAAGAGAATACTCTGTTCAAGAGGGTGCTTGTAAGTATTAATATTCATCCATGCTAATAAAGTGTGATCAGTTAGTTTAGGCCCATTTGCAGTCTTGGAGGCGTCTCAGCCAATTCCAGTTATAAAAAGCCCCTGTCTATTAACTGTGTCTAAAGCAACGCAATTTCAGGCAATTCAATCCATGAAAAAGGCGTTGGTGCCTTGCATTTGACGTATTTGTGGGGTTAAGATTACTGGACTGTTGAATATGGACTCAGACATTATTTTTTCTACCGCAGTACATTTTAAACATCTCCATTCACAAGTGGCTGATATTGTCTAACTGCTTTAACTTCTACTCTTTATGGAAAGCTTTTTCGATGCATTGCTCAATTGATTGGCAGGACCTATATGGAGCATCTTAAATCCTATTTTTTAAACGAATGCGTAGGAAAATAGGCACTTGAAGTCCTGTCTCTCAATAATTATCCAATAATTGGGATGAAGCATAGATCTTAATCGACATTTGGCCATAATTTTTTTTACATGGCTTGCTATTATCAAGCCCATGTCACAGCTACAGATTCTAAGATATTTTCAATCACTAAATGAATGTCCAGAAGGAATTAATATTGATGCCTCAAATTAGTATTTTTGCCTCTATAAGTTTAGGTTTACGTAAAATTGTGTAATCATCAAGTATCATCATTAATTTGCCCCATGCCATTCATTACAAGTTGAAAATCAAAATTTGTGCACAAACCAGTTTTATGACAGCATATGAATATTCAACAAGATGCTACTAAGAGAGAAGTTTTGATATTCATGTATTTTTCATGATTAACTTTTGATTATACTGCATCTACAAAAATGGTAGAAGTAATTTCTTTTGAATTTTAAAATTTTTAAACACCCGGTATGTAAAAAAGTAAAGAAGAGATTTGAGGGTTAGAAAATTAATTCCTTGCTCTTTGCTTCCAATGCTCAAAATGTACAATGCATGTTTTAAAGCAGGGTGTGAGGTCTTTGAGTTGTTTAAGATTATTGCAGTCATCCAGAATGGCCAACTGTTGCTTTGCAGGTTTTACTCACATGTAGAGTTTTCTGTGATGAGGCAACAGTTTATTTCTATATTTGACTGTAATCAGCTAAGATTGCTGTGATTATTTTGCTTGTGGTAAAACAGCATGAATAAACAAGCTCTTTCTGTGATATTTAACAATAATCTGTTCTGAGAGATGGTGCAATCTTTAACCATTGATGATCTTTCACCATTAATGTGGTATAATTTTCAGGCTAATGCAAGTGGTCAATGGGATAGGTGGTGGGGCCGAGTGATTAAGGCAGTTGGTTCAAATCTATTGGGATCCTCTTGCCTTCGTTCAAATTCCATTGTCAGAACCAATAACCACAAGCCAACAGCCAGCTCACCTGTCCATCCTTCTTAGGCCAGTAAATGGGTACTCAAGAGGCAACTTTGATGACACAAGTGGTAGTCTCACAAGCTCACATCAGCTGAATAGCTGCCCCAATGCTCAGCCTGAGTTAACATACAGCAACAAAATAATATTAGTAGAATCAGCAGCTAGATTGGAAGCAATAGAGTGTAATGCATGTGATTTAAGAAAAATTTTTTCAATTCTACCTTGTGGAGCCCAATAACATGATAGTTGTCAGGATAGCTCAATGGTAAGATACTTGTGCATGGATCCTATAGTCAGTGGTTTGAGTCCCACCTCAGCTAAACTTTCACTTAGAGTGAGGAGAGTCGCCAGCTCTTGGTAATTCCAGGTGTAGGAATCACAGGGTGTGGTCACATCGAGAGGAAGGAGCTGGACACGCTCGATAAGCAAAAAGCTTCTCAGTATCCAAATTTCTACCTTTTGCATCTAGGTAGAATCATGTGTATGAAAAAGTGACCCTCACACCACAAATGTATTCACAGCATATCTGTGAACATTTTTTCATTGATAAATCCAAATGCCTGATCCATTTTTGTTTCACATCTTTAATCAAATGCATTTCATCAGTAAATTTTTGTTGAATATTTCTTTCGAAACTTGGAATACCTATCCAGCTTGTTAATTTTCTTGCCCTGCTACTTTATGAAGTGGATGATTGTTGCCATTTATTTATGCACCTTTGTATCTGCTGACATAATAAAGCGACGCCACCCATATCACACTAAGCTACCTGAAATTACGGATTTCTAGAGAAGATTTTATGTTGTTGAACAATAACCAGAACTAACTAGTGGATCAATTTTTCTATTTGTATAGTAGTTGCAAAATTTATTCGTTCCTTTTATTTATGATTTTTAGAAACGCCTTCCAAAGGCTAAATCGATGCTAAAAGTAGCTTTGCACTGGCAATCCTGCTTTAGCAGGATTGATGGTAGCAGAGGAAAAAGAAGAAACTTGTGATTCTCCTCATCAACCTTAAGCCTTCATGACCCACATTATTGCTATCAGTAGTTCAAAGCTTGGCTTGACACATCCAAGGTCTTGGCTGCTTGTTTTCTTTCTGTCTGATTATGTTGAGACCATCATCTGCTATTAGATGTTGAAAATGATATGTCTTTATACTTTCTGGGAAGGTGCTGTAAGCAACTTACATTTATAAACAAATGATCTCTTCTTCTAGCGCTGCTATGAGCAAAAACAGTATAAAAATGGACTGAAGTTTTGCAAGCAGATATTATGCAACCCGAAATTTGAAGAACATGGAGGTAAATAGTTTTCTCTTGTTCATCAAGCTTTATATGCCCAATGAACATGTTGAAACAAAGACACTGCTCCCAGTCCTCTTATGAAGCCACAAAATTTCACCACTCATTTT
This sequence comes from Pseudorhiza aurosa, assembly GCA_964026355.1. Taxonomy (NCBI): domain Eukaryota; kingdom Metazoa; phylum Cnidaria; class Scyphozoa; order Rhizostomeae; family Lychnorhizidae; genus Pseudorhiza; species Pseudorhiza aurosa. The sequence goes on along the minus strand of OZ032114.1, from coordinate 9,989,745 downwards.
TGCCTTTGTATTCTAGAAACCTTGGCCATGAAAGGTCTTACGTTGAACTGCCTTGGCAGGAAAGAAGATGCATACAACTATGTCAGGAGAGGCCTGAGAAATGATCTCAAAAGCCATGTCTGTATCCTTTTCTTGTTATGTGTTATGCTCAAGTATAATTTAATTCATTCAGAAAATGTTCAATAAATTGCAAAAATATTCAAGAATGTGTTAATCATTTTGTTCCCCAATAGAAATTGCTACTTGTCGAGAACCACTTGTGTACCTTTCCTACAAGAGTTGTATATTGGCCTGCTTCTTTGCCTTTTATGAACGTCTATGAGCAAGCTTCCCATGGGCTAACAACATTAATTTTTAATCTGTATAAGAATTAGATATTAATGTTAATTATCACTCTTCGTTATTTCTTAGTTCATAAAGTTAAAATTTTGAAAGATTTTGCTTGGCTTCATTGCACTTTAAAAGAATATTTAAAGTAATCTATTTACTGTCAAACTTTTAACTTTAATTATTCATTTATATTAAACAGCCTCTTTTCACAACGCTGAGTCATCCATTGTGTATTTTTGATTTCTAATCAGAATTCATGTTGCAGATGGTGTTACATTGTCTTGAAATAATTATTGTCTCTTATTCATCTGTGTTGATCTCAATGTTTGTGTTGCAATACAAAGATAAATTAGTTTCTAATAGTAACAGTAAACTCTTTTTTTGAAAGCCATAAGGGATTTTTGCTGTCTTTTTTATGATTCCTTGACTCAAAGTTAAGGCTGGCATGTATTTGGACTGTTACAAAGATCTGATAGGAAATATGATGAGGCAATAAAGTGTTACAGGAATGCTTTGAAATGGGATAAAGTAAGTGACTGAATAGTTTCAAATCAATAACAATACTTGTTTTTTATGCCATTTACTTTTGTATTCTACTTTTCCACATATGGTAGAATTGCTGCCTGGTATATGCATTGTTTTATTTCCTTGCAATATTTTGTCTGTATTTTTACCCTATGGTATTACTATCTCAGTGGGGACAGCTTAGGGAAATATTTGTCATGCATTTGATTGTGTTGTCAAATTTTAACAAAAATGCTGTCAGGCCTGGTCCATAGAGACCCAACTCATTGCAGGTTAAGACTGCATAGAATAGATTATATCTGTTTGTGAAGGTATACGAAGCTCCATGGTGCTGGTGTCCTAGTTTATGACCACATACCCTTTTTGCACACCCCTATTCAACTTAGACCATATGCTTCCGTAGGCTATGTTACCATCTAATGTAAACCTTTTTACGGGATTCTCTCATTGGTTGATTGATGTGATGACCATTCTCATGAAATTTCATAAATTTGATGAGAATCCCCTCTTTTTCAACAGGACAATATTCAAATTTTGAGAGATCTTTCCTTACTTCAAATCCAAATGCGTGATTTGGATGGATTCAGGGTATGAGACTTATCTAAATTGAAATGCAAATCGGAAGGTGTATCCTTTTGCATTATGATAGTTCTCAGCTTTTGAGATGACTTGTTAGCCTTTATGCTTTAAACCTTCCAAAGCTTTATAGGACTATATCCTATAACTGTCTTGTATCTCCAACTAGGACTTTAAACACACATGCTATTTTTCACTTGAAGTTTTCTAGTTATGAAAATATTTCAATATATTTTCATTTTGAATATTAGAAGCCTGGGATTTTTTTCATCTTTCCACTTTTATCATTGTATATTCACTTTTGTAAATCTAAAACCTTTCCGACGTAGATAATATTTTTCTGTTAGATTTTCAATTAAGGTTTTAGATACATTGGTATTCTTTGATTATTCCTTCTACAGCAACTTTCTGTCCTTTTTTCCAGGACACTAGATACCAGCTGTTGAAGCTTAGGCCTGCACAGAGGCAGTCTTGGATAGGGTACTCTATATCTTACTTCCTCACGGGAGGCTATAACATGGCCTATTCAATAATGGAAGAATTCAGAAAAACACAGTATCAAGAGAATCAGGTACATTTTTCATGTCCTGTAGTTAAAGTTCCATCTAAACTAAGGCACAAATTTTTATCGATATCAAGCCATTTGAGTGTATCACTTCTTTTTTCAAAATGACTCAATTTTGCATTGTCTGACAGGTTCAAAGGGAGGGCATTTTTAAACTGCTGATCCCAAAATACATGTGATGGGAAAGATACCTACTACCATAGATGAAGGCTAGATTTCTTGAACATCTGTATGCCTTTTGATGAAAAGAAATATTTTTCTGACATGGACGGTATGAATTCATAGCACAAGCACACTGCATGGTTCTATTCATTGTTGTAGATAAAAGCCAATCCTGATTTTGAGCATAGTGAAATGCTGTTATACCAGAATATGATATTAAGGGAAAGTGGTAAAACACGGGAGGCCTTGAAGCATCTAATGGACTTCTCCAAGTTTATCACCGATAAGTTACAAATCAAAGAGCTGCAAGGTATTTATGGTTTTAATTTCTAGCACTTTTCTAACTTACATCTGTGTGCAGTAGATTGTTTTATGCATTATTATGGGTATTCTTGGAATGAGGGTATGATATTGAATCCTTTCCATATAGAAATGCTGCATTATAAATGATGATAATAGATAATTTATTTATTATTAAGATTGGTGTGCTAATAGCTCCAGGTTAATTAATGCCAACCATTTTGATAGAATATTGCCATTGTGCATTCATTTACTTCACTGAAGCATTTGTTAAGTTGTCTTTGCCACACCACTTATGCCAATGGTCTTCCTTGTGACTCCAAGATTGTACAGTATATTCCCGATTGATATTATTTAAAGAGTCTCGCAAGTGAAAATTTTTTACTTTGGAACAAGGTGTAATCAAGTGTCATGATCTCGAATCCGCGATTATTTTCCTGACATCTTGTATTGTTTTCATGTTATAAGGGTTTTAAAGCAGAGTTTGCCGAAAAAAGGCGAGAAAACGAAAACACAAGACCTACTTTGTGACGTCACAAAGTACATCACGACAAACCACGATAATTTTGCGAATTTCTGCATTCTGAGCGAGTGTCTGTCATGCACATGCTAGCTAACTATTTCACCCAATCTGGCTACCTTTAGATTGTCCCTTCGAACGGTCAACTTTATTTTCTATGCATATTTTGATAACTGAAAAACTTGAATTTGATTTATAGCAACGTTGCACATGGAGCTAAACGAAATGAAGGAAGCAGAGGGAATTTATAGAGATTTGTTAAAAAGGAATCCAGAAAACTGGAGCTATTACAAAAAGATTGAAGAGTGCCTTAATCTAGGTATGTTCCATTACGTCGTCTCATTTTTGAAGTTCTGGAAGTATTTACCAGCCAGCTTATGAAGTTGATCCTGCTCGTCTTCTCACAGTAGATGGCTGCCAGTTCATGTCTGCATATGGGTAATAACTGCGGTCATGTTTGGTATATCTGCAAGTGAGAGTCGTTAGTGAAATATTTTAAAGCGCTGATTTAATGAAATTTCCATGCATCTGTACTATTGTAGCACCTCTGTGCTCTCTACAGATAACGAAATCGATCGACTGAAGGTGTACGAAGAGTACCAACGACGATACCCAAACGCCGAAGCACCAAAAAGACTGCCGTTAAACTTCACCACTGGTAGGTATCTTCCTTACTCAGCCGAATATGGCACTGCGAAGGACGTCTTCTTTTCGAAGCCTCCAGTGACAGCCTACACTCCTTGATATAATGAATATAAATTACGTTGTCACAGTTATCGCCCAGAAGAGCGAGACTTCGTTCACACCTTTGGAGTACTCCCTGGCATGAAGAAATCCGTTTTTTGTTTATCGTCATTCCTTTTTTGCTCTGCCCTTTTTGCAACATTAAGTTGTTCATTTCTTCATAGATTATTTCCTAAGTTCCTAATTTTTTGTATCTTGAATGACTTTTCTCATTATTGGTTTGTATTCAAGTATGGATTCTATGACTTATTTCGTAGTCTCCACCTACGTAATTTTTTCCATCATCCCTGTATTCGTCACTTTTTTATTTCAGGTGATCGTTTCAAGTCTTTAATGGACAGTTATTTAAGAAAAGCCCTCAGGAAAGGTGTCCCTTCTTTATTCGTCAACGTTCGTGGCTTGTATGAAGATAAAATGAGGGTTAGTGTTACTTTCAGCTTATAATAGTGGCCTGCATAAAACTGTCACCTGTCCACCTACGTAATAATGTCAATGCTGATTGTTGTTAGCCGATACCAAATCGTGATGAAATTCATGCTCATGATACAGGCTGATGCATCTTAGTGCCGTTTCATCTTGAGAAGTTCGTAGCACGACGGTACCTTCGTTCTGTTTGATTTGTTTAAGAATCCATTACTTGCTCAATAGCTCTTTGGTCTTATTTCTTCTTTTTGAAGTCTTTCTTTCCATTCAGTAATATATGTAGCGAATTCTTTGTTCTTCGTTCTAGATTTTTATCCATGCAATTAGTATTGCCTCACTTTTTGTTACTAAACTCTGCCATTCCTATCTCATTGTTTGTTTCCTTATATTTCTTTGATCGATGTCTACAGGTTGAGATAATAGAGAACCTTTTAACGAATTATGAAAAGAATCTGCTGACTGTCCAATCTTTCGATGAGAACGGTGAGTTGGTATCACAATTTTTTGTGCGTATCATCGCACCAGCAGTGAAGCTTTACTCTCTCTCTGCAACGAATTTGTAATGAATTCATAAAATATGCTTTGATTTTCAAACCAACCCATTGGAAATATCGATGCTGCTTCCATAAAGCAGTTATCACATCTCTTTCCTATCTGACCGAGAACAGCCTGATACCAATAGCACCATTGATATTTCACATCTCCTCACAAATATATTGCTCTATTACATATTACCCTTCCTTTATGTCTTTCCAATACGGAATCACTCCCAATAATAATGATAGCCTAATGATAGCCTAATGATAGACAGGGTAGCCCCATCAGTACAAGACAGAAGTGCAACATTGTCATTCTTTTTTTAGTGTTACCTGATATCGTTTAACACATTTACCAATCCAGCAACGTAATATTCGCATTTCCGTCCAAAATCAGCAAATTACTCATCACTTCTGTTAAACCCAATGAGTTTTTAATTGAAGTAATCTGAAAGCTAAGATGAAAAAAGTTTAGCTATTGTAGCATCTCTCTCCTTTCATACATACCTTTTCTTTCCATCACCATCCACTTTCACAATTTGTTTTATTGCCCATAGCAACCAATACCATTACCTCATCCACACATTCCTACACGGTACCACCTCTTACCTCCAAATCATTGTTTGTGCCTAATTTCTCCTTACACAGCATAAGCACTACTTCAGGTTGCCTGCATTACGAAAAATTGACTCGCAAAGATCTACTTCCTATATGCACATAGAAAATATTGCTTGTAACTGTTTTCAAGATGCACATTCGTCTGAAGGCGGTTGTGCCAATGCTGATTATTACACTAGAATCTGAATGAAGCTGCGGCTAAATACTTCCCACTATCGTGTCGTATTAATAGTATGTGTGCAGCGGCCCGCGTTTCCGTTTTAATGGTAATCGTCACCGCTGTAGTACTTTTCCAATGGTATGGATAGTCACTGTTCTTTTGCGAAACGTCTGATGAGGTTCTATAAATGCTGATGCTTTAAATTTAGGCGAAGTTAAAGAGGATCCCTCAGTTCTGCTATGGACGTATTTATTCATCGCACAGCAGTACGATCAGCTTCGGAAAACTGACCGTGCCTTAGAATACATAGATAAAGTGCTGCAGCATACACCTACATTAATCGAGGGTTATATGGTTAAGGCAAAAATTTACAAGGTATGTATCGATATATAAATATATATTGTTATTTATTGATATGTTGGGATTGATTTCTATGCTGCCATTGATTGACATGATGCTGTTGACTGGTGTACTGCATAAACAATTACGTATAACAATTCAACCGCGCAATGTTTCATTGCCAGGAGAGTCAAGCAATGATTATCACGATTCATCGACTGTTTTGGTCAGTTTTCTCCGCATGAAGTAACAGCTTGTTGATGGGGCATAGAATATGTCATCCCGACGCATCTAACTCGATAGATCAAACATGCAATTAATTCTTGTAATTAGTGTCTTAGGTGTAACTTTTGCCGACCTTGATCTGTTTTGTTGCAGGTAGTGGAAAAATTGACTTTGTGTACCATTTCATATAGCATCGACGTTTGCGACTTGGCCCATGTAAACATGCATTGCTATCCGTATATTTTATCATGATTTATTCTTTCTTTACTTCCGTTTAGCATGCGGGTTGCATCGATGAAGCCGTCAAATACATAGACGAAGGACGATCCTTGGATACGGCTGATCGCTATGTGAATTCAAAATGCGCCAAGTATCTTTTGAGAGCGAACCAAGTTAAAAAAGCGGAAGAGATCTGTGGCTTGTTTACCAGAGTAAGATGATCCTATTTGCATTATCCATGAAATGTTATTCTTAAAGTCGAGATGGGCCGTAAAAAATTTTCTTATGAATGCTCTTCGTTAGCTTCATAGTTCTCATTGAAATTCGTTACCTCATTCCTCTGTTATCGTCATCGACTCATTTTGCTGTTGTAGCGTTAATTAAGACTACGACTTCTGTTGATCTATTGTATTTAAGACACCATTTCACAGCTTCAAGAATAGCCAGTCCTTTAGTCGAAATATTTCTGTCGTTGGTGATGAATTCGCGGATTCAATCAAATTTGCCTCTTAAGAATTTGGCAGCGACTATTGGGAGCGCTATTTGTCATCATCCTTATCATCATTGATACTTCCTCGAACGACAGAAAGGTCGATAAAAATGTTATGATAAAATATAACGTTGATCCACCTAGATTTGTGTTTTACAGACATCCATCAATGGATCTGAGTGAATTAATTCCATTGCCTTCTCAAGAAGCATTGTACCTTAAATGTCTTTTTGGGCCGGCCATCCCACATAAATGAACTGGTCAAGAATTCTGTTTCTCGAACTCAAGTTATACTACCCTTCGTTGCAACACTGGTCGTGCTTTCTGTAAATCTAGTTTCCGCTAGTCATCTCACGATGTCATAAGGAAAACACGTGTCTGATATTGTGACATAGAGGCTATCAATTTTCCCTACAGGAAGGTGCATCGCCTGCTGATAACTTGGATGAAATGCAGTGCATGTGGTTTCAAACAGAATGTGCTCTAGCTCATAGAAGGACCCGTGACATAGGAGAGGCTTTGAAGAAGTGCCATCAAATCGACCGAGTATGTATCAAGCACGATATCCAGATCACTGGGAATCTTCAAGATTCTCTTCAGCATTCCTTAATCAGTCCATCCTTCATTACCATGTCTAATTGAATGAAAGGTAAAAGGGACTTGTTAGGGTAACCCATTTCACTGTGTCGCTATGGTTTAGTAAATCTCACAAATCATCAGTTGTTCCGATAATTTGCCTTCCTTCTCCTACACATAATCTTGCCAGCGGCCTTCCTTCAAATCCACGCCATAAAACTTTATCTTATCCCCCACTCATCTTAGCCTTTTCTTTCTGCCTTTGTTTGGGCTTCGCTTTAGGCCACCAGGCATTTCCCAAGAAAAGCAAACCAAAAAGAGTTTAAGTAATCCTGAGTTAGCTCATCCTTCCCTGACCTTTAATTTCTTGTCCACTTGTCGAACCGCTGTCTGATAAAGTGATCTGAATGAGACAGTTATCACTGTCAAATTATCAATTTTCTCGTAAATTGATTAAGACCATGTGTTCTTTCGACATTTATTACATATTGGCGGTGTTTCCCCAAGATTGCCCTAAAGATGTATGCTGATTTCTAAACTTCAAAGTTCGCTTCTTTTATTCTTGAAATAGATGTATTTTTCGTCAGGCTTCGAACTGCTGTTGCCTCTTGCAAACTGAATGAAATGTAGTCGATATATCTCACTATTTTTTTATCCATTTCGTTATTTCAATGTCGTTGTTTCTACGCAGAACTTTTCTGAAGTCATCGAGGATCAATTCGACTTCCATACTTATTGTATGAGAAAAGTAACGCTATGTGCATATATCAAGTGAGCATTGATATATTTTATCTTCTGCAATGATTTCCGTCCACTATGAATCATAATCAATCCTACATATTTTATTTGTTACATCTGAGTAGCAATCGAAAGAGTTTCATTCGAATTCCTCTTTTGTACTAGACAGTCAGTTTTTATCCCTTACTACACAGTATATCAAACATACTTCGGTTTGAACTCAATGCCCGGTATTCTGTATTTTTTCTCGTTTCTCAATCTGCAGATTACTTCGACTGGAAGACGTTTTGAGAAGTCACCCATTTTACTTCAGAGCTGCAAAAATAGCAATAGAGGTATGCAGTATGCTGGATATGTTATCTTTATACCTTTCATTAGACATTTAAATTATTTCTAGTCGTGTGTTACACTTTTTTTTCAGTAACTAGCTACAAGCCTTTGCAATTTATGTTGTCGTAAAAGCTTTTTTGCAAAGCATGCCTATGGGTAACGTGAATGCAACAGTATTGATGATGCCATATGAACTGTGCATTTTGTCGGCAGTTTCTCTCGTAGCACCAAGCGTACTTTTGCTACAATGAAACTTTTTCTTTGTTTCTCTTCCGAACTTATTTCCAGTAAAAAACGTTTCTATTCAACTTTATTCTATGTTTATACAGCTATACATTGGTCTTCATGACAAACCGTACGAGGAAAATGATCAAGATGACAACTTGAACAAAGGTTAGACTGCTTTTGTATGCTTTTCACCGTTAAATCAGAGAGTGCTGATCTTCAGTGTAAGATTTTTTATATAATTACTTCCCCTTCTTTTGAATCTGCTTAAGATTTCGTCGCTATTCCCATGGTATTGATACTTGGTAGGACCATAAATAGATCCTGTGATATTGGTTTTTCGCGTAACAAGGATATTATTTTCAGCTGTTTGAATTCTTCTCACAGGAAATCTGTCCGCAAAAGAACTTAAAAAATTGAAAAGCAAAAAGAGACGTGCCGAGAAGAAAGCGCAGGCCCAAGAAGAAGACAAGAAGGGTAATTTTTTGCTTGAATTTGCGAGGCAAATCCTTTGGCATTCAAATGCGTGAATTGATTCCACGCCAAGTCATTTCACGTTTGATGCGTCACACCTGCGCTCGCCCTAGAGCCCACGCACTGTTCTGCACCAGAATGTTCTGAATAATTTGAAAGACATAACATGGTATCATAGTAGATTCATAGCTCCTGCAACCTCTGTTAGCTTAGCTTTCTATTGCCGCTCCACCGTGCATGATGGTTTATCATCGTCATTTACTCTGATTACCAGGGACAGAGCAAAAGGAAAACAAAGACAGCGAAAAGAGAGAAGAAAAACGAGAAAAAATTGATGCCAAAGCACTCGTTAAGGTGGGATAAATCAGAGCAGTCTCCTTCCGTTGATCTTCATTTTTCTTTGAAATTGCTGACGAGTCAGATATGTCAGGAATCTAAAGGACCGCTTCGTAGAATGTCATCTTGCAATCTTTGAATGTCGGTTCTGTAAGGAAACAAAGAGAAGCTCTAGGAAGCGTATGTCGTGTATTGTCGCATAAATAACGTGAAGTTAAATGCATACAGGGGAAAATTTCAATTTAGCTATTCATGATGAAAGGAGAATTTAATTAAGATTTTTTCATGTACAGCATGGAAAATGTTTCATCTCTGTCTTCCTTTCCACTCTTAGACTCAAAAGCCTTTAGAAGAAGCCATCAAGTTCTTACACCATTTGCAACTGCTTGCTAAAGATAGAATAGAAACTCATTTAATCGCGTATGAAATTTACGAAAGAAAGAGTAAGTATTTTTGGCCACTATTTGTCATCTCTAGCATAGTTCTCCTAGAATGTCCTTGCATGCTTGATAGTCACGAAATGTTTTCGTACTAAAGCTGCCTACGTTGCAGAATGCGCCTCTCTTTACTCAAATGTATCTTTATGACACATGGCTCTGTGTTCTCGTCATGCTTACATTCGCTAAAGTGCATTACGGGCTCAGGCTGTGGTTATGTCACTCTTGCCGCCCTGGTAGTTCAGTGATTGGGTACTTTTGTACTCCGTATCGGCACTAGTTCAGACGTATTCCAGCTTATAGTGGGATACTCGATTTGAGCCTTGTAGAAACTAGTTGCAGTGCTACGAGGTTTAGTGGTTACATGCTTAATGCTGCGGCACTTCGACTGAGTTAGCATCAATACATTAAATGAACTTCATTATATTTGCCCCCACTCCGTTCCTTTCTTTGATTAATTTGCTTTTAATTTTAGGGCCTTCTAAGGTGAAAAGGAGTGCCAACTTCTTGGAGCCTTTCACCAGCTTATCTGCATTCTATTACGTTTTTTGTTTCACTGTAGTACTTGCATGTAGCTGTCTCGCATATCGCAGTAGGCAGTGATAGGCGTCTGCAGTTATTTCTTCAAATAAGACTGACTCTAAAAAGTTTTCCTTTACTCGACAAATACCATGCCCATGTATACTGGACCATTCAGGATTAGTTTAACGAACTATGATCTCTTTTTGTCCCAGGTAAGCCATTGCTTATGCTCCAGTCGATCAAGCGTGCGTATGCGTCAGATCCGGAACATCCAAAGCTTCACGAATGTATTGTTCGCTTCGCAAAGACAAGTATGTTTTCCTTATGCCAATTTAAATTGTTTGAGTATTTTTGTTGACGTCGTACAACAAGAGTCTGCCTGGAGTTAGATAAATACCGATGAATTTTGCATGAAAAATGTTATTTTGACTCATCGAAGCAAAACTGTTTGAGAGACAAAGCTCAGCAAAGATGCAATTTTTGGAAATTGCTCTTTTATTTAGTTTTATAAGGCACTTCTCATTTTCATTCGAACGGGCCAGTTTCGGTACCAGATCATGGTATGGTTACTAAACGGTTAAGTAGATAGCAAGTGGATGCAGTAGAGTTCTACACGTATCGAAATTTTTGGCAGTCAAGAAATCAAACTGGTAGAAGCGTTAAACGGTATGAATTAAATACCTATACCTATTGGCGGGGTTATTTTAGACTGCTTGGTCTTGTAACTCATCGAGTTGATATAAAAAATGTGAGATTTCCATTGCTTTGTACTCGAAAATGCCCTAATTTTGTCGTCGAGTTGTTTTATTATGCTCAAGCGTGTCTGTTTAATTTGAATCGGTACATTTCAAGTGTTGGTAAGAAGCATCCTATTTTTAACTTGCAATTTTTTTGCGCTTATGAATCAAACACAAACAGTTATTAAAAAGAAGAAACTCGTGTCATCGCTGTATTTGTTACTAAAGGCCCTTCGTATCAATGTAAACAGCCTGTCAGCAAGAGCCCGCATTTATTTGTATACTTAAAATTACCATAGGTATTCATATGATAGGATTATATGAGCAAGTTGTTTCAAGTCGATCTTTTTTTATGGATGTAAGGTTGTGTATTCATTTTTCCTGTACCTTTATGTTAAACATATACCCTCGCGCTGTACTTTTTTCACGGTTTCTCTACGGAAAACCAATGGAAATTTTGTAGCACATTGTTTATTGTAGTTGCTGATTCAAGGTCGAGACTTTCGAAGACGGTGATTTCTGTGCTTGATCGGGGAATGCCTCAGTTCTTGGTTAACATGGATTTGCAAAGTTACAATATGAAATACATGGCAATGCACAAATCATCACTTGTCTGTAGGATTCACGGTATGCTCTCCACAAAATTTCTTACCTCCACTAAAATACACTTCCATAATTCTCTGCTAGTCTTCAGCCATAAGTGATCAGCATTTATTCACTCTTCACATCGAGGAGCTGGTATTTAGTTAAATATGGTTTTATCTTCAAGTGATCGTGATATATGCAATTTCTCTGCAGCGGCAAAAATGATTTATTACTTGGATCATGCACGGAAAGATGAGGCAGCTGCCTTGATAATGGAATTGCCAGATTATCATGAAGACAGAACTCTTAAGGTATTGATCTCCTGTTTTTGAAATTGGATACAAACTGTCACCATATTGTAGTTTTTATCTTTGAAGTAATTAATTTATGTTCATATGGTGCAATTAAAACTTGTATACTTATCTGATTGTAGTAAAAAGTGCATACTTTTATGATTAACTTCTATACTTTGTAAAGTGAAAAACTGTGTGTGTGTGTGTGGTATGTGTGTGTGTTTGTGTGTTTGGTATGTGTGTGTGTGTTTGTGTGTTTGTGTGTGTGTGTGTGTGTGTGTTTGTGTTTGGTATGTGTGTGTGTGTGTGTGTGTGTGTGTGTGTGTGTGTGTGTGTGTGTGTATGTGTGTGTGTGTATGTGTGTGTGTGTGTGTTTGGTATGTGTGTGTGTGTGTGTTTCTAGTCTGTGTTTCTAGTCTGTGTTTCTAGTCTGTGTTTCTATTCTGTGTTTCTAGTCTGTGTGTGTGTCATTGTGAAAATTTTTATTTCAATTGGTAGTGATATTGTATTGTTTGAATCGTCATGATCTCGTTAGAGACTGATTATTTGGTCCATGGCTAATGTAATGTGCCATACATTGTTTTTCTTCAACAGAACTGTATGTTTTCGTATGAAACGATAGAAGGAGGGTTTCTCGGTGACTGTTCTGAGTTACTGCCAGCATTTAAACAGAAGTGTCATTCCATGTTCCCACTTGCTATCGCTTTTCAAGATCCGACCGAAGCCAAAGACGATGCCACCACATTCAACCACACTGGCGACAGCCCGGCGAAAACAGACGAAAAGCTACACAACGGACCTGTAGGGGAGAATTTTCATGATGGTGGAGATGATATAATGGAATGATTCGCAGCAAATGTTCCAGTTAAATAGCATTCTGTTTTTAGTAGTGGATTTGGGATACTAAGTGAAGAAGAGAGATGCTTGTTGAGGCCTGGATGTGGTAATGCTTTGTTTAAGGGAGAAACAGAACTCTTGGCAAGAGCAATGTTCTGTTTCCGAATTTGAGTGCGATTGGAAGACAAAAATTGCAGATTGTTGACTGCTTTATAGCTGACAGTTCTATGTTGCATTGTTTTGCTTCGAGTTTCGCCATTTTTGATTAGGGCTTTCTGGATGAGGAATTAGAGGATATTGTACTGCAAAGAAAATTAGTATCCTGTATGTTCTTAAACTGAATTTTGATACAAGAATTATGCAAGCGTGAACTGGGTCTGTGATTCTCTCTTTCTTCACCGTAAATCTCGAAAATCTGCTCACGTAATGTTTTTATTTGACCAATACATGAACCAACAAAGCAATAGTTAACGGGTGTACGCCTACAATCAACGCAGAGATTCATTCGTCCCAAGTATATTCCCACTACAATTTCTACTTGTCATATCTATACGATGAGCAAAAAGACTACCTCGTGTTGGATTGTTTTAGTGGACGTCACATCGTTTCGTTCGTCCTGATTTCAGATATAGCTTTTAGGAAGGATTTCTGTTATGTTTGATGTTAATTTATCCGCTTATAATTATTCCTTCGTTTACCCAAGGATTCATTTTTTACCTTTTTCGTAATTTTATCTCCTTGTCCACTTTTTATTCGCTTCTTTAGCTCATTTACTTGTTTTTTATGGATCCATTTGTCCATTCGTTGATTTTTCTTGTATACTGCGTGATTTACTTGCATTTTGAGTTACATATTACCTAAGAGTGGTTCCGTGGCGTAGTGGTTCAGCGTGCGGGCACACAGCGTAAGGGCTGTGACTTCAAATCGTGGACGTGTCGCAATGAAATCACCATAGGCGAGGAATGCAACGGGAGGCCGCCTCATAAAAGACTTGAAGAAACTTAGAACCCTGTTTCTGGTTTCTGCTAAGCTCCAAGTCGAGTATGCGATGCAGTTAGTTATCTAACCTTCTCTTAGCTAACGCTTGTCACCCTAGTTTCGTTCAACCAAAGCAAGACGAAACAGGCTGTCATTTCACATAAACACAACCAATAATTTCCATCTGTCCTCATGAATGATGATGAACTGGACACTTAAACTTCTTTCACACAACTTGGTCTTTCTCTTTCGTCTTATCTCACTTGGAAAATTCACATCCATTCCCTTTCTAAGCATGCATCTCAAAATGCTCTGTTTCGTCGCCAGAGCCCGCGGGTTTTTCTCAACTTCTCACCTTCTAACTATATACAAGTCCCAAATCCGTCCTTCTTTTGAGTACTGCTCCCACGTCTGGGGTGGTGCTCCAAAATCCACTCCCTGTCTTCTCGACAAAGTCCAGTCCAAAGCTCTTCATCTTATCAACAATCCTAACCTCGCCAAATCTCTCCAACCTCTCTCCCATTGTCATTTAGTTGGAGATCTTTCCATCTTTTACAGATACTTTCACGGGCTTTTTTCTCAGGGGATCAGGGATATTACTCATGTCCCTCTGAAGCGTGTTAAGACCACCAGAAGCTCAACTCATTCCCACCCTTTCCAAGTTTCACTGCCTACTCCACGAACCTATCCCATAAATCCCCTTTCATCCCTAGAACATGTAATTTATGGAACGTCTTGCCTTCTTGTTTTCCTGAAGCTTACAACTTGCCATCTTTCAAATCCAAGATCAATAAACTTGATCTGATCTCTCTCTCCTCTTAGCCTTTCGCTTCCTTCCTTTGTTGGGGCTTTGTACGGGCCACCGTGTCCTTTCCGCGACATAACTCATTAAAGAAAGAAATTGCATTGCAGGACCTTTAATACCTGTTCGTTAGATGGCCATGAGACATTGCACGTCATATTCATTGTCGCCTGCGGCGTCTATTTGGAAGCTCAGGTATGTGATGATCTCGGTGGGGCCTGAGTGGACCTGTTGTAGGCAGGTGTTACTTCGGTAGACCTGCTGATAGGGAGAGCCAGGGAGAGCCAGGAGGCTGCATGAGTGACTTAGCTTAGCCTTCGCTCCCACTGGTCCTCGGCCAGGAAAGGGGAAGCAACAACAACAGTTCTATTTGTGGTGGGCGTACATCATAAGCGCGGAAGTTTTCCCACATTAAACAACTTACGGATGCAATGCATTTTCCATGTCCTGGACTTGCTTTAGAAAAGTGTTAAAAAATTGTAAGTTAATCTATGCTTCTTACGATTTTCAACTGCGTTGCATACTCGATTTTGAGCGTTGCAGAAACCATTGGCAGGGCTCTTAGTTTTTTCTAGGGAAGTAGAATTCATGGGGTGGTTTCCCGTTGCCTTCCTCGCCAATGGTGTTTTAACAGTGACACATGGAGGAATCGAACTGACAACCCCTTGTGTTGTGAGTCTGCATGCTTAATCACTACGCCATGGCACCACTACGATTTTCAAGCTTCTCGTAAATAACTTTCTTACTGTTGAATAGGCCTAGTTTCATTTCTCGCATAAAAGCAACATTTCGTAGGCATGGCAGCATCAGTAATTAAGTAATGTAGAAGCACTGATCGAAAAGTCATGATCAAAGCGGAATACGAAAGTAAGCAATCGGATTTATAAACTCCGGGAATTGTCGGTAAGTATATTGTTGCTCGGATTTACTCATTCGCACTAGGTTGCTGTCCGAACAAGACTTCTAAGACTATCATTCTTCATACACAGGTAGAGAATGCAAAAATTGCTTTCCAACAACCTTGTACCGTTATTTTACGTGCTTAACTATTTCCGTGACTTGCTGCCAAATTTGAAATCATTTAATGATATGTGATTTGTAATTGGTTTTTACAGTGCCACTTGCGGTTCTTTAATGTTTTGTATCTTTGTCTTCATATTTGATTGGTACAGAATTTTTTTAGGATAGCAATAACAAGCTCTACTTTAAATGGTGTCCTGCGTGATTATGATTGATTATCATACCTATGATCATCCACAGACACATGTGAGGGTGCAAACTATAACATTGAATATAATATTGGGGGCTGATGAAGAGTCAAGGGACACATGCTCCCTATCTTTTGTCCTTTCTTATACTTTCTTGCTTTCTCCTGCAGTGGGATCTTTGCAGAACTCCTTGATACAGTTTTGCACTTTTTTTAGCTCAATAAAACTTTTTGAGTAGAGTTGGTATGGGAGAATGTTCTTCCTGTTGCCAATTCCAAATTATCCAAATTTTTCATTGGTTCCAGATACTGTTTGCTTGTGACCTCAAAATGCTACAGACTTTTACTTTGCTCCTTTCTGCCATATTTTCAAGTACCCAGCCACAATTTTGGCACAGCTAAACTAAGCCAATGCCCCTGCCTTATATACCTGCTTACAGCCACTGTCCCGGATATTGTTTATGTACCTTTGTCCCTATCAATCAACTGATTATATATTTATCAATTTATTTATTGATCTATCTGTATCTCTGTCTATCCATCTACTCACTTATTGATCTATCTATCTATCTATGCCTATCTATGCCTATCTATGCCTATCTATGCCTATCTATGCCTATCTATCTATACCTATCTATGCATATATGTCTATCTATGCCTATCTATCTATCTATCTGTCTATCTATCTATCTATCTATCTGTCTATCTATCTATCTATCTATCTATCTATCTATCTATCTATCTATCTTTCTCTCTATCTATCTATATATCTATCTATCTATCTATCTATCTATCTATCTATCTATCTATCTATCTATCTATCTATCTATCTATCTATCTATCTATCTATCTATCTATCTAGCAATAATGTAATACAGAAATAAGCCCCTTGGTGGTTCAGCTGATTCTTATCAGATCAGTCCAGTGTTAAACTGGCTGAGTGAGAGGATAGGAGATACCTCCTCTTCTTGCAGCTGCTTCCGTTGACTTCTATCCAATCTGTTCAAAGTTGTTGTATTCTTTTTTTGAGATGAGAAGAAAAATGATGTTGATTTCACATTTCAATATTATGTTGAGTTACTGTATGTGGGGTGATATCAGATGGTTGACTTGATTATTCACTGCAAGACGGAATGAAGGCCAGTAAAACTGATCTAAGCTTTGCTTCTTGCAGATGTTCCCTTCAGCTTCTATCTTTTCTTTTTGAGCTGATGTTATTTTCTTCAGATGAGAATTGAGATTATGCTCTAGTTCTTGCCATCTCTTGTGATTTTTGTTTGCTGTTATTTCTTTCATGCTTAAAGATTCTTAAAAGAAAATATCTGCTTTTAAGCATTTTTTCTCATTTTTTCCAGAATCACAACAAGATAAATGGACTCCATTTTTTATGGCTTCAAGCATTGATTAGAAGTTCAAGCGTAACCTTGTATTGCCATATCAAGAGCGCAGTATGTCAGAAATTGTTGATTGTATTGCATGGATTGTACAGAAGACATGCTATACATTCTACATATGTCTGAAATTTTTGTTGTTGCGCTTACTGGACTTATTTGGTCTGATTTTCAACGTCACAGCATGTCTGACTGTGGTGCGTTTTCCAGTAATGGTTAGGCAGTTTGCAGAGATTAGAAACTTGGAAGAATGGCGATACATTGGCCTAGTTCAGCTGGGGATCTTTATCTCAGATATTCCAGCAATGGTTGCTGGACTCGTTGTTCTCTTGACTGTCTACAGGGTCTACCCATTATATAAAGAGCTGCATGATGAACACTGCGAGTGGGATACCAGTTTGGAATCTGCAGACATTTATTACTCAGGATGGCAGCCCAGAAAAATCATTCTGAAGCATTTTGCACTGTTGGTCATTGATGCATTCTTTGTCCCTGCAGCTTTTCTGTGCATTTGCTCATGGAGATGTGTTATCTTCGTCAGAGAGTTTCGAGAAGCAACTGACCCGTGGAAGCGACGCAAAATTTGTTTCAAGCAATTTTTGAACATTTTCGTTGACATTCCTTGCATTCTCTTTTACTTAATCATCTTGTTTACCTGGAGATTGCCGTTCGTTATTCATGACTTGCAGAAAACCCGAAGGAATGACCAAGAAGAATTCACATGGGACAAAATTCGATATGTCTCCCTCTCCCATGCTGGTTTGCTGCTTTTGGACATTCCATGCTTTGTCTTCTTTGCTGCTGTCATGGTTACTTGGCGAGGCCCATTCATTGTTTGTGAGCTGAGAAAGATAGATTTACTAGAAGACGATCATGAAGCACGCAAAGTCGCCTTCATTCAGTTTCTCTTGATTTTCGTTGATATCCCATGCATCGCTTTTTTTCTCGTTGTTCTGTTAACATTTTGGCGCCTTCCTTTTTTCATACAAGACTGGCGTAGGGCATTTGAGAAAGGTACGGGTATTCAATGGAGAATTCGAAAGGCCACTGTTGTTCAGCTTTCTTTGTTGCTTCTTGACATTGGGTGCCTTATTCTTGGTTTGATTGTGCTGGTCACGTTATGGAGAATATATCCTATGCTGCAAGCCATAAAAAATGTCACCAAAACGAAGAAGGAGGATGCAGGGAACAACGAAGGATACGAGGCAAATGGTGACGAAGAAGATGCCGTTCACATTTCTCATGACCCTGGGAGTATTGTCACTTCAGATGCAAACACGACTGCGCAGGAGCTTATTGTAGATCCCAGTGAAAGCTCTGCATCTCAAGATAGTGCTTATGCATTGAATCAAACAGAAAGGCAAAATGAAGGTAACATTTCGGTTATGATGTCTAGTAAATGTAGAAATCAATGACAGAAAGGCTTCTGTGAAGATTTGCCTCCCGAGATGCCAGTGAAGATTTCACACGTCTCAGGGGTATGTGCAAGTTTAGGAAGAGGTAGTTTTAAGGATAAATTGGGTTTGGCTAGAATTTATTATTGTTCAAAATAAGAGGGATGAGTATTAAAAAATATTACTTTGTTTGTATTTTGACACGCTTTTTGCGTTTCAAATGCAATCGTATCGATGAAGCCAAATCGTTAGGGAAAGACAAGCCTCATTCCCCAGTCAAAACTGAGAGAATTTACTGATCTTTATCTAGTAAATTATGTTGAGGAAGGCCATGGTGGCCCATACAAAGCCCCAATGGAGGAAGAAAGAAAAATGCAAAAGGCTAAGACTAGGGGGAGATCAGATAAAGTTTATTGATCTTAGGCTTGGAAGATGGGAAATTTTAGGATTCAGGAAAGGAAGAAGGCAATACGTTCCATAAACTTATATATCAACTTTGTATGTAGCTGCGGATGATCGCTGGCTTAGATAAGAGCATGCAGCCTCCACTATTTGAAAAAGTCCACGCAACATGCGAGTACGCTATGAAATTACTAATAATCTTTATTTTGCAGCTGATGTGGGTCTCTCCATCAACGAAGACCATGACATGGAAGTTTTTCGACAAGAAGTTGAATACTCTGCTCCAAACAGCCTGCTGAGCCACAAAGTTGGATGGAAAATTCGTAAGGCGATATGCATTCAGTTCGTTGGCTTACTCGTTGATATACCGGCGTTCGGGTGCCTGATTTTATTGATTGTAACTTTCATTCGAATTCCAAAGCTGTTGTCAACATTCTTGCAAAGCAGTGACATCCACATGGAGTTTGCGATGACAATATACTTCCAAACATTCATCCTTTTCGTCGATTTTTTCTTTGCATTGTTGTTTATTATTCTGATCTTCCTGCGCCCAATTGAATCGTGGATACGACTCTTAGAGGACGAGGAACACAAGAACTACCGTCTCTTGCGTCATCATATGCAATGGATTCCAGATATAGTCAGAGAAAGGGAGACTGTATACCAGCAAATTGATGAGCTGATGTCTGTCAACTTGAAGATGTACTGTCTACCGTCAACTTTTCGAGCTTCTGTGGGTGACATTATGCACAGCTATCTGGATAGCCTTGTATCACTACGTGATAAAGTGAAAGAGAACGAACTCGATCCTGAATACAAGCATCTCTTAGACACTGTTTTGTGGTGGGAGGAAAAGCGGAAGGAAAAGGCTTTTCGACACTACCTTTGTGAGTATAATTACTTGCTTCGACCTGATGCCCGGCTGCACAAGGAAAACCTTGAAAAAATAAAGAATGAAATGAGAAGTTTCGAAGCGAGCACCGATGAGCAATATGATTTATTGAGTCAATTTTTACCAATAAAAGTCCCACTTTGGACTGCGAATACAGGCCTCAGTACACGGTCAAGGAAAGAAACTCAGAAGGTCCTGATCAAGTGCCTCCCACGTGGGGACATCTTCTTAATGTTACTGGCACTACTGTGCTGTTTGCCCTTGTACAGAGCCCCACAGCTTATCAAAGGTTTGTGCAAACGCTGGTATGATAGATCCCATATTATCATTGATACAGCGTTAGAGCTCGGTTACGATTTTGTAACTTTGGTGAAGATGATATTCGTGTTGGCTTTCATCTATCGTGCCCCGATGCTACTTGCTGATGTATCTATCGATATCATTGACAAACGAAGTTGGAATGCTGTCAGAAAAACAGTCGGAAAGTATCCATTGTACATTTATGAGGATATGTTGAATATATTGACAACGATCCTTAGCTGGAAGACTCCACGGTTTCTGTTTACTGCCTCCCTCTTCGGCATTTTGATGCCTGCTGACATATTCTTGACAGTATCGAAGCTTTGCGTGAAAAGGGCGTGTGTTGCATACTTTTTGTCTGGTGCACTGTATATCCTGTTCGCCAGTTTCCCGTTTGTAATGTGCCTGTACCTCGGTAGGAAAATGCTGGAGATGGGAATGGGATGGATAGCAGCTCCTGTTACCTGTGGATTTGTCGGCGGGTTGCTAATGGTTCTTGCCGTCATCGTTACAGTATACGTGAGAAACAACAAAGAGACTACTCTAATTCCGCAGCCTTTTGATTACTTTCACTGGAATTGGCTCAATTTGCAAGTAGTAATCATGGAATTGCTAGAATTTTTTCAGTTGCTAGCACTGGTTTTTAGGTATCCAGGCATTCCTTTTTATGGAGGGAACGTGCTGAACAAGGCTTCAGAGTTCCTTCTTTTGTCTAATTTCTCTTTCGAGTTTCAATTCTGGCTTGTATTTGTTCTCTTCTTCATCTGGTTTTTCCTATGCTCGGGTCCAGTAATTTTCGAACAGATCCTTGAGGATATCCCCGAAAAGACGTGTCAAAACCACCCAGGATGGCGAACGGCAATTTCCTTGTTTGCAAACACGTTATTTATAACGATGGTGGAAGGGTTCGCGTCGTGTCTTGCGTGCTCCTACGTCAAGTGCCCGCCTGGTATCAAGTACACCATGCTGCAGTCAAATGACACCTGCCTCACATCTTATCTCACAGACGATAGCCATTATACGTGCTGGACCGGCGACCATAAGTTGATATCATTGTTTGGCATGTTCGCGTTAGTTTGGTACACTATAACCTCCTTTCTCTTTGTTGTACAGTTTGGCGACCCGGGCATCAAGAAGCAAGACGTCGAGTTTTCACCGACCTTCAACGTTGTTGCCAATTTCATCAAATCAATCATGACTGTCACTGTAGTCGTCATGACGACTGACAGATTTGCAATGCTTATAGTGCTTTTGATTGGTAACGCATCATTGATTATATACACCCTTTCCTTCAGAGCTCTTTTCCATTACAAGCCAACGAATTCCTTGAGCTTCATGTCATGGCGAGTAGCATCCTATTTTTCCGCCATGATAGCGGCAACGTCTTGCATTGTCGCCATCCAAATTGATGAGCAAGGGAGTAAAATTCCCTTGATGATTTTTGGCGTAGGAACTCTCGTGGCTTTGATTGCAGCAGTCATTGTATCAATTTCCCTCTTGCGGAAAGAAAACGTAGTTGAGGCCCGAGATGAGTTTAAAAATCGTATACGTTCTCTGGAGAGAAGAATGAAGGAGGAAAAAATGCTCCTTAGCTCATGGAAGAAAGAGCAGACATCTTGGAACCATTTGATCCAAGGGGTCCGCGAAGCAAGAGCAGAAGATCAGATTTTCAACGCAGCAGATTGGATGCAGCTGAAAGAGAAGCAAGCAGAAGAAGATGTGATTCAAGAAAGCACGGCTGCTCTGAGTAGCGCAGTTGCTCCTGCAGAAGAACAAGCCAGCGTTGGATTTGACACCAGAGATGAAACTGCAAAAGGTCTTACACATTCTGCTGATATGCAGCTTGAAAATCTTCCACCTCCTCCATCCTACGATCCCGCATCAGTTGGCTCTGTATATGGATCGATGACACCAACAATACCTTCCAGACTTCAAATGTTCACAGAAGATCAAGAGAAAATCAAGGTTCTCCCGTTTGGTCAGCCGTTGGCTTCACTGAAAAGAAACGGGGTAAACTTGCTGCTTGTCTTAGAGAGGAGCATTCGTTTTGAAGCTTATTCCTACTCGTTCTTCTCCCAGAGAGCAATTTGGTTGTCATCAGTTACAGCGTCAAACTGGGTGGGACTGCTTCATTGCCTTGATGTGCTATACAGCAACCTCGACTTCTCATACGACCGCCCATCACCTTTTGACATCGCCGTGAGTGCCAAAGCGCTCCCTACAGATGCGCTAGAGAAGGCTCCTAGTGATGATGATGTTCCTCCTTCATTTACTCCGGAATCTCGTGACCCAGAAGTGATTAGGGCCAATTCCCAGAGCCAACGTGACCAAGCCCTAATGGATGTTCAGGGGATTCCAGGGCACGGAGAACGTTGGAAGGAACTTATGGACAAAATTCTGCCGATTCTGCCTGTTATAAGATTGTGGAGATACGATAGCAACTCAGGAGATTTTGAAATAATTTTACGTCGACCCGTGACAGCAACTGTCACAGAGGTAGGCCCCAGAGGAATGAAACTGGCAAAAAATGCAAAGATTTCGTTAGGCAAGGTTACTAAAGGTAAACTTCGCGAGCATTCAATAACTTTTTTACCTGGTTTCCAGCCAAAAGGGAGTAAAGGTCCTATTGGACTGACTGTCACTGGCATTGCTTTTAAGTGGAAGAAAAAGACGTGGTACTTGGAGTCTCAAGGTAAAACTGTTAATTATGACGTTGCAATACAGTCGATGCAAGAATTAAAGTGGCAATAGTGCTTATTCCTTCTATCCGTATTTCGATCCGTCAATTTTGCAGCCTGATGGTATTGAGTTGCAGAAACCCCGGATTACTTGTGATTCTTATAGATTCGTTTAATGCTTCCAGTTACATTGGCAATGCGCTTAATTTGGATTAAGCCTGCATTCGAAAAAATCTTGGAACTTAAATCTTTAAAGCCTTGTTATCCTTAGTTTAAATCAATAAGAAGAACATCTTCGTGTCTCTAGCCCCATGACCGTATTTCTCATTTTTGAAGTGTTTCATTAGCAAAATGCCTTTTGGCAATTGCATTTACATAGGATGCACATGACTTTTTAGTCCTGACATATTACGAGTTGCTGTTTTCTCTTGAAATGGCATCTCTTGCCATAAATCGCGTTTTAACACCAAATAACCAAAGAAAACTTAAAAATTCAGTCGGGTTTCCATTTATGAAATCAACTGAGAGGACCCAGTTTCCCTAAATTGTATGCAATATCATATGTTGGCCACTTTGCACTATTTTCAGACCTTCACCCGCTGAAATTATTTCATATCGTTACTAAGTAACTAATCTGGCAGAGATTCTGAGTAGCAGATAAGAAGCCATTTTATTACACCATTGTATTTAAGTAGTAAAATGGCAGTGATTATGCTAGTAATGATAATGATTATGATTATAATATGATGAATGATTTGTTGAAAGTTGGCGTAAAAATCCAATGGCTATGAAAACAGCTACTTAATGTCAACTATTTGTCAGAAACATCGTGTATGCATGGTACGTTACGATGCACCGACAAGATTTAAGTATAAGCTGAGTAAAGCTACGCCAGAAATGAATGTCTTTCACGGACAATCAGTGATTCAGACTCTAAATAGCTGTGAGATAATGTTTGCCACAGCTTTTAACCCCGATTTCTCAGTTCCTATGCCGTATGAAGTTATCCTACCATTGGGAATGCCAAGAGCATTCTTATTTTACAAGTAGTCTTGTCTCAAGAGTCTTCCACTGATGAAGCAAGAATTCGGCTTTTTTCGTTTTGGTATATCTCTTTCATCAAATACTGTAGATTGCGTTGGTGAATGAATACTAAATTATCTAATTTCAGTAAACTTTCGTAATCTCCGCGGCTGTTTTTATACGCAACTTTAAGTGCTCTTGGATTCTTTTCATTTTTACATTGAGGCCCCTGTCATGAAACATCAAAATTGAGGTACAGTAGCTAAACTGACATCCTATGAATCTGTTCATTACAAGACAAGACACAGTCATCAGGCATCCAGCAAAGGCGTGCACTTTTTGGCTGCCTAACTCACCAACTGCGAACCTCAGATAATCTCCTCTTCTATAAGGCTATAAGATGACACTTTCCTTCATTCATATAAGAAAGCTTGAGGTCCTTCCTTCTCCTTTTTTGGTGAATAGCTTGGTGCCTATTTCCGTCTCTTTCCCTTTGCGGTACACAGCTGTGCGGGCACAGAAATGCTATAGTTGGGGGCCGGCCAACTAGTTGTAGGGTATGTTTGCCTCATATGCTTTTCCCCAATGTGCTAAATGTTAAGCAGGGAAACAGCATGCACAATTTCCAAATGATTGTGGTTCTCTTCCAATTGAAGAAAGGTGGATTTGAACCACTGACATGGGATCGATGCGCAATAATCTTACCACTGAGCTTTTCTAACACTCTTAGTGTCTCAGGTCTAATGTCAACGATCTAAACAGTTTTCCCTGGTTAGCTTTTCAGTATCATTTTCCCCCTACTGGGATGAGAGATAGTTGAATTTGCCAAAATAACAACACAAATGGATCTTCAGAATGATTTGTAGATAGTAACATCTCAAAATTAATTATTCAACCTTCAAATTCACCCTGGCCTTAGCAAGGACTTCGTTATGGTGGCGTGGCTGAATGGTTAAGGCGCAGTGTTTCGAATGTTGTGAGGTCTACTCGCGTGGTTCGAATCCTGTCGTCGGCACACTAACCACAAGCCAAAAGCCAACTCAGCTGTCCATCCTTCCGAGGTTGGTAAATCAAAGGTAACTCTGATGACGTAAGTTGTATTACTGTAGACGCACGCCAGCTGGATAGCTGCCCATAGAATATACCCAGTCTGCGTTAACAAATTAAAAATGAACAGTAGATCACAACGAATAATTGATTCTACCTGTTGACTCGGACCACGGCAACAATGCATTCAAGGAATCACAGGTCTGAAAGATCCTTAGAAAGAAGATGTTATTTCATATAATGTCATACCCTCGGGATCTTGAACCATTATTGCAAGTGTCAACAGGGACAACATGAAAGCCGTCATTATTTCTCGTTCCAAAATTTGCCCCACCCATGTTAAAAATTCATGATGCACAACATGAAGTATTTGTTAACTGATCAGTTGGATGATCGAATGTTGCGTTGTAATGGCGGATGCCCTCACTCACGCAGAGGTGAGACTTGGCTGCCAAAGCAATCTAAATCGAAACGAGTGACGGAAGTACACCATCGAATGAAAAGTGTAATGGACGTGCATGATCGAATTTGTAGAAAAAGGTCCATCAGCTGAT
Organism: Pseudorhiza aurosa; assembly: GCA_964026355.1. Classification (NCBI taxonomy): domain Eukaryota; kingdom Metazoa; phylum Cnidaria; class Scyphozoa; order Rhizostomeae; family Lychnorhizidae; genus Pseudorhiza; species Pseudorhiza aurosa. The sequence goes on along the minus strand of OZ032114.1, from coordinate 9,964,255 downwards.
CGACGTATTTAACTAAAAGCCATAGCTTGCTAACCATTCTTATCGCAAGGCCTAGGCAGTCCTACCAATACTGTTGTACACGTATTGAAGAATCTCGTGTTAACGGTTTATTGTTTACGCGATGCAGAGAAATTGATTCTGATTATACGAAAGCACTTATTGGTCGCATGCAAGTATGAATGACCTCTTGCTTTTCGTCCCTACTTGAGCTAGGCTCTGAAGGTCGTGGCTTGTTTTTTGTATATTTTTTTAGAATGATTACAGTCGTTTTCGCTCTGCCAGCATTCAGATGCAAAAATGGAGGAAGAAATGGCTAGTAACCTAGAAATCGGAAACAGAGAAACCGCAGGGTCAATCTGTGACATTGAAGATGTTCTATACGGTCGCACACTGTACGGTGAAAGTACGCAGTACAAGGCTAAAACTGTTTCTAGGAAGCTGAACGAGCTCACTTCTAGTCTCTTAGAAGACACCTGGAAGCACAATCAGGACGATAAAGCAGTTGATGCATTCTCAGAGCATGATATTTTCAATCAAGTCTTTAACTGGATCACACAAAGCAAAGAATTAATGAAGGAGATGACACCAGAGTTAATGACCATCTACAATAATATACTTTCGATTGGAAGTGATTGCTTCATTAGGAAGAAAGCATTCATTGAACCATTGATGTTGTTGCTACTAGCTCTTAGACCAAATGAAAAGAAGAGGATGCCTTTTGAGTTGGAATACCAATACATTCAACTTTTAAACAACCTGTGCTTACGTCTTGTTGATGGGCATTTCCTGGAAAAATTTGATGTCAGCACATTGTCAAAACAAGGTTATAAGATACCACGGTACGGATTCATAAATCTTTTGATGTCATACATACACGAAGACAATGAACTCGGCAGCTGTGCAAGGGATAGCTTGATCATCTGCCTGCAAGTGTCAGCATTAAATAGGAGCTTTGGGAAATATATAGCATTTGAATCTGACTGTTGCAATGTGAGTCAATCGCAATTCATATTGATAAAGCATGTTTCGTTCTTATGTTTGAAGACTATGTGTAGCTTCAGCTCACCACCAGTCTGCAGTATGTTCATATGCTGCATTGCATACTTGATTCAGAGCTCATCAGCATCTAGCTCCAGGGCTCCAAGTTTTTTCTAGGGAAATTATTTCTTGGGAAAATTTCCAGCTGCCTGCATCACCAATGGTACTTTTTTGTTTTGAACCATGCAGAAATCAAACCCCTGGCTTTTGAGCCCACATAGTGAACCTCCACAGCGTTGCACAACTGATATGCGTGCATGCCTCACAGCATTGTTTTTTATTGCATAGGTCATCCGTATTGGCCTCAACCATGGTATTAATCATTCATAAATGCAGTTTCTTGACACTGATCTAATGGAAAAAAGTTATGAAGCTGAACCCCTTCATATTCTTACCAAATTTCATTATCCAGCCTCCAAATTCTGTTAGTTGTCAGGATAGCTCAGTAGTCAGTTTCTTGCACATTGATCATGTGGTCAGTGATTCAAATCCACCTTAAGCTGAACTTTTACTTAGAATGAGAACAGTTACCAGCTCTAGAATGTAGGAATCACGAGATGTGGTCACATAGAGAGGAAGGACCTGGACACTGCTTGATAAGCAAAAAGCTTCTCATTGTCCAAATGTCTACCTCTGAACCTAGGTAGAATCATTTGTATAAAAATGGCTATATCCCAATTACCATCCTTCGTTTGAAGAACTTGCAATGTATGGAATGTATTGCTTTCCTTCTCCTTGCAGAATCCTGTAACCTGTCTTCATTTAAATCAAAAAATTTGATCTATCTCAGCCTGCTCTTGACATTCCTTTGTTGGGCTTTTGCAATGTGGCTCCAAGGAAAACAATTCAATCAATTTTCTGTTGAGAGGCATTGTCCTTTTTCCATGCAAACTTTCCCTCTTTGCTCAGATGTTTAGCAGTTGAAGCTGGAGTATCTTTTCTCTTGAAGTTAGGCGATTCCTGTGTTATTCGCTTGCTTTTTCCGTTTGTGAAGCTGATTAATGTTTTTGTTACAGATCCTAGCAGCTGGCTTAAGTGGTCTTTACTCTGCACTTCCAACAGCACTTGATGTAACCAACGATGACTGGTACTGCATTAACACTGATATGGTTGCCAGCAGTCCAGAACTACAAGGCTTTGTCAAAGCAGTGAGATATTGCTGTGAGGTTGTTCATGTAAGTATGTTTGCTGAATATGCAGGCCCTACATTTTTCATTTTCTTCTACAGATTGCTCTACAGAGAATTTTCATGCATGTTTCTTTACCCATGCCTTATTCTGCATTTGCAACCTAGAGGTAGAGCGCTTTCACTGCTTGTGGTAAGTAAGGGCTCAATAACCTGTTCAGGTCAAACCAAGTACATAGAAAGCGGTACATGGTACATCACTGCTTATGGTGGTGTGGCTGAGTGGTTAAGACACCCTGTTTCGAATCATGCAAGGTCTACTCAAGTGGGTTTCAATCCCGTCCTTGGAACCTAACCACAAGCCAACAGTCAACTCAGCTGTCCATCCTTCCGAGGTCAGTAAATGAGTACTCAGAAGTAACTCTGAGAACACAGGCACTGGACGCATATTAATAACAGCTAATCTAAAGCTGAAGTGCTTCATCTAGTATAAAGATTCAAAATTATTATTATTATTACTATTCATTTATCATTCAGAATTCTGGGACAGGGTATTGAAGTTAAACACAGTGCTACCAGTTTGCCAGCCCTTAACTATAGCAATCTCTATCTGTCACAAGCTAAATCATCCAATAACAAAAATTGAAAGATAGCACCCCATTTGACGAAAAGATTGAGGGAAGAATCTTGAAATCTTTTGACGTATTGATGAGCCAATTTTGCATGTCCATTTCACCAATAGGAATTCTTGTCTACATGACTGTCTTCAGCCCCAAGCACTGGCACCATGGACATTGTGATCACCTTCAAATTGCCCTCTGAAAGGAACCATCTAAATAGGGTTTAGTTTATCCGAGTCTTGTCTGAAAATCAACATCAGTTTTTCAAATAATCACTACCCAAACACTGTCACAATTCTTATTAGTGTCTGAAGTGAAGCAGGGGTATCAAGACAGAATTTTCTTTCCAATTGCTGCACTATAGTTGCTGTTAAAGGTACCCAACATGGTTCTAAATTCTTAATATTTCTTCTGTTGTAATATTGTTTGGCTTTTTGCTCTATCCATTGTGAAATGGGGACTGAAGACTACTAGTATCTTTTCAGAATAGTATTTGTTTCTGTTTTAGTTTGGTCATCCTCTGGTAGGAGAGAGATTGCTGGCCTTGATACATTCAGGCTTTTTGAGCTCTGTATTTGCTTCGGCATTGCACCAAGTAAGTCATAACACGTTTACCCATTTATGTGCATTTGAGAAATCTATTGCCGTTTCAAAAGATAGCTTCAATAAGAAATTATGTGCCAACATAGGATTTCTCCCTTTCACTTTGACTGAAATATCTTCTTTTCATAAAACCGTTTTCTGTGTTGGCAGCCGAAGCAATAGTTGAATCTTTGAACAAAAATTTCTCAGATGACATTGTTAATTGGGTAGGAAGCTTTGCCCGAAATTTTTTCTTCAATCTAGATTCTGTAGGGTAAATGCATCCATTGTCTCTGAATTCTGTCACGATAGCCAACCAAGTTACCCAACTACGCTAACCTACTTAATCAGTTAAGTTGACAGTGAAAAAGATATATTTGGGAAAACGTTTCACCTCTAACAAGTTTCCTTGAATCCTACTCTCATAGCCCTTAGCATGGTTAAGAAATACAATTGATCAGAGCACTCTCAACCCTGTTTCATATCGATGTTTTAGACAATAACAGAGGCCGTCATAGCAGCAACCTCGTATTTGGAGCTTTTCATCAGAGCAATCACGGAAGAAAGATTCATGAAGATTCTTTTGAAGTTCCTACTTGCTGATGAACACGATGGGACACTTATTGTAGATATTATCACTCGAAGAATCAAATCTCAAGTGCCGCAAGTTAGTATACCCAAGCTATTTATCTACATCATCATTGGCCATCTGTCCGACGATCGGACACGTGTGCCATGATTTGTGACCCTTTCCATCTTGTCCTTGATTGCGCAGTTCATATCTCTTCGTGTAGGCTCCTCCAAGGTGACGTGTGATGCCGTCTGTCCATCTCATTTTCAGTCTGCCTCTGCTACGTCTACCATCTACCTATCCGACCATGGTGTTCTTTTCGAGGCAATCTTCTTCTCGTCTGGCTATGTGTCCGAAGCATCCGTAGTATTTATCCACAATGATGTGTAATTGAACCTCAAAAAGCCGTATGATAGTCTTAGGCGATTTGTTATAGTTAATTTCTTGCCACATCATAAAAGTTTCAATGGAATGTTGTCATTAACTTTTTTTGAACGTAAAAGTGATGAATGCAATTTTTCGTCCCCCCCTGACTGGGTTAAAGAAAGCTGCTTCATCGTGCAGTAAAATTCACAGGAATAACTCCATTTCAGAAAGGCAAAAGACTCAGTAGCCAAGCCATCCTTTTTTCCTCCTATACATGGTTCTATTGATCTTCTTGATCATTGAATAGTTGCTTTGTTAATATTTTGATTGGTGCATTGATTGATGCATTGATTGATTGATGGATTGATGTATCGGTTGATTCATTGACTGATTGATTCATCGATTGATTCATCGATTGATTCATTGATTTATTCATTGATTGGTTAATTGATGGATTGATATTGATTAATAGCCATTATGTTTATAATCTGTATTAATCATTAAGCAACATCACAGCTGAAATTGCAGATTACCATGCCATTCATCTACGTGGTTTTGAGTTATCGCGTCAAAATTTGACCGATTTTTTCTCGCAGTCAGCTAGATTTGGTTTGTTTATTGACTATCGTCCCAGCGTCTTCGAACTGTTTTAAAGTGTCGATAGGCAAAGTGGTAAGTGGGAATGTCTACTGTGCGGAAGGTCCCGGCTCGAAGGCCCCTCCTTCACGTTTCACTTCTCCCACCCTCTGACCCTCTGTCCACCCAATGTTAAAATGGTACCTGTCGTAAGTTTGACGATAAAATACGATTAGGAAAGGAACCAGCCACCCGACCTCACAATGCTTTGCTTTAGGATGGTACCCCTCGAACGAGGTGATCCCAACGTTCTTTTCGAATATGGGACTCAGCTTTGCTATTAACGTTTTGGTTAGCATGACTCTGAAGCTGAATGTAAATGCTTTTGTTTTGACCTCCTTGGGCATCCATTTTATCTTGTGAAAGTTATTTCCTTTCTTTTACAGCTAAAAATGGTCACTTTGCAGTTTTTCAAAACACTGATGGACCTTAATTGTGAGGACGTAGTGTATCATCTTATTATAAGGTAAGATCTAAATTTTATGTGTTTGTGTGTATTTTTGTTTGGTATGTGTGTGTGTGTGTGAGTGCGTGTGTGTTTGTTTGGTATGTGTGTGTGTGTGGTGTGTGCGTGTTTGTTTGTAGTCTGTGTGCGTGTGTGTGTGTTTGTTTGGTATGTGTGTGTCTGTGTTTGTTTGGTATCTGTGTGTGTGTGTGGTGTGTGTGTTTGTTTGTCTGTGTTTGTGTCTGTGTGTCTATGTGTCTATGTGTGTGTGTGTGTGTCCGTGTGCTGAATTCTTATATTCACGTTTCAAGTGAAATAATCATAGGTGGCCTCCGTAGAATGTGCGAGTTTATTTTTAATTTATGGTGATGGAGTTATCCGTAGAAATATTTGACTCAAAGGACTTCTTATTTGTTCCTATGTCACTTTTTGAATCCTTTTAATGTTTTTTAGGTATCTTATTCCATGCAACCACATACTACCGAATCAAAAACGAATCATCAAGGAGCTGGATTTCTACTGCAAGAGTGCTACAATGTTTTTGTACCTCACACCGTCCTGCTGTGTTGAAAGTCAATTCAATTTGAACCAACATGAAGGCCAACAATGTGAGCATGTAAACGACGCAGCAGCTGTGTCAAGTGATATCGAAAGTGTTAGTCCATCGCAACCAGTACGGAAGCTTTTGCAAAGTTCGTTTATGGAGTGCCTCTACAATGCTAGAGTGAGGGTACGAGGATGCAAGGACGCGTGCAAATGTTGGTGCGCCGTTTATGATGGGATGGATGTTATGACTGATATGCCCACGAAAAGTGGATCTTCTATACTTATATGCCACTCGAGAAGCGACAGAAGTAGTTCTGACGTGTTTTCGTTTGCGGCAAGGCGTAACTCTAGCCTTTCAGAATCAGAACCAAGAAGACCCTCGCGAGAACATGAAGAACTGCGTGACATGTCCGGAAAGACTAGGCCAGTTTTTAATGGATATGCGAAATATGACACGGAAGGTGTCGAGTCACAGTTTTATTTGGGCCCGTTTATGACGTTATTATATGAAGAACTTGAATGCATGATGGAGAACTCATATTATGTGAATCTGCAGCTAACATCGCTCATATCCAGACTTGCATGTTATCCGCAGCCTCTTTTACGTTCACTTCTGTTGAATTCCAACTTGGTGATGCAGCCCGGTGTGAAGTCCCTATTTCAGGTAATATGCACTTTCAGCTTTTGTGGATCGTGAAATTTTATTCTCGGTGTGGTTTCTTGCGTAGTGGTTAAGCGTGCATACTCATGACACAGGGGTTGTGAGTTCGAATCCTCCACATGTCACAATAACAACGCCATTGGTTAGGGAGGCAACGGGAAATCACCCCATAGAATTCACTTCCCTAGAAAAAAACTCAGAACCCTGTCTCTGATTCATGCTACGCTCGAAGTCGATATGCAACGCAGTTAATGGGTTCTTGAATAGAGTTGCCATCATTTTAGATCAATCGATACATTTTCTCTTGCAGATTCTTACAACTTTATCGCAGTCGGCCGATGTTTTCCTTGCAGAGATTGATGATTTTAGAACTCTTATCACGAGAGCGCGCCAAAATCTCACTAAACGAGAAAGGAAATATTTTGGATTAAGTCCTGAGATTAGAAGAAAAGACTCCATAATGTCCTCTTTGTCCGTGGATTTCAGAGACAGTGGACCCTCTGACGATCAGGCAGTTGACCCAAATGGCAAAATTCCAAACGCATTGCATACGGTACAGTTAAATGAGCCTCAGATATCTATCCAAACTGACGGCCTCTATGCAGAAGCTGCTCTAGCTGCAAGAAGTTCTACTGGTGCAAGAATTGGCAGGCTTCATCCTGCCATGCGGAGTCCTCAGAAGAGAGTTGTGGAGCCAATATCACGACCAGATGCGGCATACTCCCGGCGAAAGAACCCAGTTGCTATCAAAAATGCTATATACTGTGCTATTTTGCTTGAGGAGTGGTTGAAAGAGCTGGCTGCAATATCATTGGAACACAATCTTGTGTGAGCATTTTCGACCCTTTTGACAGATCTTCCTGTGTTTGAGTTTTGGCGGCAGGAGCAACGTAATTTTCATAATTAACTACGTGGGTATTTCTTGTTGGTTATAGACACAAATATTCACAAATAGATGCAAGTAGAATCACTGTCAGTCGCTCGAAGCATAGATCCGAGATCCTTCAATTTGATAGTCGTTGATATTCGCTGGTTCGTTTCTTGAGGGCATCGTCGCAGCTTCAAGTTTCGAAGATTAAAATTTTACGTCACATTCATGGTCTATCGGTTGAATAAAAAGACGGCCTATATTTTGTGGCACAATTTTATACGAAATTCAAATCGCTGTGGTGGACAACTAGTTACGCCGTCGCTTTTTTGGATGCAATAAACCCGTGCAATGCACAATGATCCTGTTGACCAAAATAATACTTACTTTTATCATTCCGATAAATATTCTACCCCAGTACCGACTGAACCAGAACGAATTAGGATATTGGATGTAAATTATTTTTCTTGTTTGTAATATTCATTGCTGATAAAATAGCGATATTGCAAAGCTCTTGCTGCTAGCTTAAGTTTTCCTTCATTTATAATTGATTGCATTGGCAAATCATTGCAAATTTCTTTACAATTACCCAGTGGAAACATTTAGCAACAGTCAATGGAGTTAGCTGGCAGTGACTGGACGTTCCAAAGCGCTTGAGAAACCTGGTAGATCTATAGATTATTGATAGTTCGTCAAACTTTGTAGTGCATAAATAATGAAGCTACGAATCTTGCAATTGACATTCGCCGTGCGCAGTAGCTGTACAAGGGTAGATTCTTCATTTTTCGGCCCCTTGCTTTCACGCCATTGTCGCTCGATTTTTCGCTACTTTAAGCATTCGTTGTTGTGCACTGCGATCCCTTCAACTCATCCTTCTTACACTACGGACTCCATTTCATCCTGTTTCCAAGCACTGCTTTTTTAGGATAGATGTTCTACAGAATACCTGCATTGTATGAATCAGCCCCCGTATAATGCTCTTAAGCGGCATTAAGGGCTTCTTCCAAAACACCTCAGACATTCAGACTCTCCTATCAGTTTCGTGATTCAGATTGGCCTTATTCAATAGGTACCCCTCATATAATTATGTCTATATTCTCCCAATTCATCAGCAACTAAGATCCTGGCCCTGGACAGACCTTGCAAGCGACGGTGACAGATATTCCATGTGTTCCAAGCTACTTTGAATGCCATACCACCCATAATATTCTTCTATTAGTAAATGCCCAGTAATGAATGTTTTTGTTATATATGCACTGTGGTGCTAATGCAGGTACCTCATTACCCGAAGAGAACTGTAGAAGGTAGAAATTTGGCATTGGATTTCTAATTGTTTTTAGGTCTTTAAGTATTTATTGTCGTGTGCACTGAACACTATTTTAAACCTTGTCAGCTTATGAACTTGATTTCAGAACTGAAATATGTGACTCGTATTTGTATTCGTGCGGCAATCTCAATTACAGAATCAAGGAGTCATTAAATACAGCGGTCTTCAACCTTTTTTGCCCCACGGACCGGATTAATGTGAGACAATATTTTCAGGGACCGGCGTTAAAGGTGTGGCGGATAGATACAACAAATGATATAATGTGAACTGCATGACAACTGTGGTATTTTCTAAACATGATAATAAACACGAATAATGCTGTGAGTAACGTCCTATCTGCCTGCAACACTCTTCGGTGAAATGACTCTAGACGGATGTAACAGAGAATGGGGTAATTTTTAGAAATAAAGTATCTTCCAGATTTCGGAATAAGTAAAACGGAAGTCATGTAAGTTATTAATTCTCTCTGAGTGGCCTGGTACCAAATGACCTATGGACCGGTACAGGTCCGCGGCCCGGGGGTTGGGGGTTGGGGACCGCTTACTTAATAGACCGACTTGGATTTTGAGTTCGATTTGGTCTCAGCCTCATTATCTTAGATCTCCCTTTGAGTATTTCGCTTCCCGCTGTTTAAAGGCTTTAAAGAATTTTTTATGCTCTGCATATCATCCCAAGGTAGACGTAAAGACATTGAGAAGCTATGGTGTCGGGCAGTTTCCTGGTCCTCCTTATCTATGTGATCACACCTCATGATTTGTACGCCAGGGATTACAGAAAGCTAGGCGCTGTTAGTAAATTTCAAGCTTAGGGCTCGCCCCGAACGATCGACCATTGGGTTTCCAGTCGGGGACCGTGCCAACTGATCCATCCTAGCACCTCAAAAAATAGTAGTTGTGAACCCGTCACCACAGATAATCAATGTGCGATGCTTCTCTTGACATCGCGCGGTTACCTCTGTAGGCCCAATTCAACCAATATCAGCAGAGTAGATGCAAGCCTCGTCTATGGTAAGCATTATAGCACTCTTATTGACGATAGTATTGTTCCCCGTATGAACAACATCTTGATAGGTACCAATCCAGATTTTTCTAGGAGAAATTTCTGGCTTTTAATGATATCATCAATTCAACACAGAAATGTGCTCATCTCGTCAGAATAAAAATATTAAGTCAAATTTCTTTGTACCTAGGACATTCCCTTTCAACGCAAGTACGTAACAGGTGGACGACACTCAACAATCAACATGGCTCTTATTTCGACATTTTTTAGCGTGTAGCATAAGGGCGTGTAATTTCTAATCATTATCCAATGTAATGCTGGGGTTTTTAAAAGCTATTTAAGCACCAATTTTTTGTCTCTAATTTCATAATTTCCTGATATGTTTCTGTCTTTGATCATTTCTCAAAACTTGAAAAGTAAACAGAATCATCGCAAGAGAGCTTCGTTCCTGCAAACCAACTTCTACTATCCTTTCATGTGCTCCAATGCTCTTTCCTATCCTCTGTTTTCCTTTCCTATCCTCTACTCGACCGGGGGTGGCCGAGTAGAGATCTGCGGCCGAGGAGGACCTGGCACGACGACCTAAAGAAGTAGACGGGACGAAGTCACGGAGGTCTTACGAATGCAGCGAAGGATCGGAATCTTTGGCGAACTCTTTCCTCCGCGGCTACGGACCCTACGGTCTATGACGTAACAACAATCCTCTACTATCCTTTCATATCTTCTACTACCCTTCCTTATCCTTTACTACCCTTTCCTATCCTCAACTACCTTTCCTTATCCTCTACTATCCTTTCACATCCTCTACTACCCTTCCTTATGCTTTACTATCCTTTCCTTTCCTCTACTATCCTTTCACATCTTCTACTACCCTTCCTTATCCTCTACTATCCTTTCAAATCCTCTACTACCTTTCCTTATCCTCTACTATCCTTTCATATCTTCTACTACCCTTCCTTATCCTTTACTATCCTTTCCTATCCTCTACTACCTTTCCTTATCCTCTACTATCCTTCCATATCCTCTACGTATCGTTCGCAAAAAGCTGAGCAAACGGATCGTGTAGTTGTTGGTTGGAAAATGTGCGCAATTTCCTTCTTTTGAATTTTTACGATTTCCTCTAGGCATCCCAAAGGAAATTTTTAATCATTGATTTTGTATTAGGGAAAAGAACTCACAGCTCTGTCTCTGGTTTCTGCTAGGTTCGAAAATCTAGCATGGAATGGGGTTTTTTGCTAATTGCAACTGTCACATTGGAATGCCTAAATTTTGATTCACTGCAAATTAACTTGAAAACAAGAAGCTAGCGCTGTTACAAAACGAATCTGCATGCAATATTTAATCATTTTGAATCAAAGGTCTTACATCATCTCATCAATCGGGGTTTCGTCCCGGTGATTAAACAATCGATCAGTTACTACTAATTACACAAAATATCTATAGAGCCTTCTGTGAAACTCCTGGTAAAGAAACACATGCCATCTTCCTTGACCTCTCTAAGGCATTTGACAGGGTCTGGCATGAGGGTGTAATTTACAAGATGGAATTCAATGGCTCACATGGAAATGGTCTTCGGATTGTCAAAAGTTTTTTGGCAGACCGTAAACAACGGGTTGTATTAAATGAAAAATTTTCAAATTGGGATACCATTTCGGCAAACGTACCACAAGGATCAGTTCTTGGACCGCTTTTGTTCTTGATTTGCATTGATGATATAACCGACGTGTTAAATGTGATATTAAGTTATTTGCTGATGATGCGTCATTGTTTACGACTGTTCAGAATAAAAATGTAGCTGCACTTGACCTAAACAGAGATTTAGAAAAAATTAACTGATGGGTGTGGCAACAGAAAATGCAATTTAACACTGGCAAGACAGATGAGGTTTCATTTTCATGCAAAAGGAATAAATCAATCCGCTCTAGTCTTAATTTGGAGGAGGAGGTCATTGCCTCAAAAGTGGAACACAAGCACCTTGGCGTTTTTCTTGATTCAATGCTAAATGTCAAAAGGCATATTGAGAGGCTATATTGAAAGCTCGCAGAGGACTTGGTCTGTTAAAATACCTTTCAAAATACTTACCAAGAGAGGTCCTCGATCAAACCTTTATGCTTTATGTGAGACCTCATTCAGACTATGTGGACATAATTTACATCCAAAAATCCAGACTACCTGTTCAATGAGATACCTGAACAGCACTTGGTTGTTGAGTATGACTTAAGAAACCCGGGCTGTTATGAGCAAAATTTAGGTAGAACTATGCGCTTTTCCAGCGCTTATTTTCATAACACAATATGGGAGTGGAACCTATTGGACAAATCTGTACAAGATTCTCCTTCTCTCCCAGAGTTCAAGAGTAAATTGCTTCGAATCATAAGACCTGCGCAAAACCCTGTTTACAACATCTATGATATTTTGGGTATCAAGCTACTAACCAGAATTCGAGTTAGCTTCGGTCCTCTGAATGAACATAGGTTTAGGCATAATTTTGACCATTTGAGTCCAATTTGTATTAGTGGTACAGGAAAGGAAGATAATGAGCATTACCTCCTGCACTGCCCCCAGTTTTCAACTAAGTGCCAGTTCTCCTTGGCCAAATCTCGGATGTTGGGTATGATGTTGCTAGCATGAACTCAAAGGACCTTTGTCATCTGTTATCATATGGGAACCCTGACGAAAAGTACCTTGCTAATAGAATTATCCTAGAAGCAACTATTACTTTATCAAATCTTCTGAAAATTTCAATTAAGCTTTCTGGAAACACAGCAGCCTACGCTTTATTTTCTTTTATTTTCTTTTATTTTTTTCTCTTCTTTCTGTTACCGCTATTATCATTAACTTACTGTTAAAATTTCGTTGAACATTGTAAGTGGCATATGTAGTGAGGACCCGGTGACCATACGTCTTTCCTCGTTACAATTGCCACAGTATTTGTTTCAAATTTTTGTTTTTTTTAAGTTTTAGATTGATATAAAAAAATATTAATTATGATATACCCCAAAGTAGTAATAAACAGCTCGTGCACTTGAAAATGCATCTTTCCAGTCACTAATATTGTTCTCCTTAAAGACTTGTGTTTATTTGTGCATTAGAGATTGTGATCAAGTCGCAAACTTAATCTTCATTTCAGAGAAAATAACAAGGCCATGAGCATTGTGCAGTGTATGCCATCCCATATACTTCGGCCCATCATCATCTTCAGATGTTGGGAAGAGTCCATTTAAGTTCGCTCTGTGACACTGCCCGTACCACCATCCTCCTCGGAACATGTCAGCACAACTTTTATTATGAATGTCTTGATCCTTATCCATTGTGCTAAAGCTTTGGCTACTGTGAACGTCTATTAAAGAATCACCGGCATTGCCTGAGTAGCCCTGTACTTTCAGCCTGTATCCATCTGCTTCATCTGAAACTTCGAACGTGCTGTATCTCGCATATGTAAGATTATTTTTGTTGGAATAGTGTTTCATGTCAACACGAAGAATAGCTCGCTTCCCTGGTGCAGCCAGTTTGTGGATTTTCTCCAAACCGAGCCAAAAGTTGCCATTCAGATTTCCGAATCCAACTTTGTAATCATTCCATCCACGGTAAAAATCCACAGTCGCATCCATGCGGCGTTGAATAACAATCCAACCTCCACCGCCCGTTCCCATATCACAAAACACATCAAATGTACTTTTTATACCGAATGTCCATATTGGTATTATTCTCGATTGTTGGTATCCTCTATCAAAAGCATCTTGGCAGCTTGAGAACCCACCTTGAAAATAACAACCATGTATTAAGTCATTGTCAAAATAAATTGGTGAATAGATTAATATCTCAGTGGCTACATTCGTAAAAGAAATTCATCATTGAAGGTTTTAAAACATGTTTCTTTGTTAATTACTATAAACGACTTTTATAATCGTGGTCTGTGTCAAATTTTATTCTTTAAACATTACCAACAAGGCCGCATCAAGCTATGAAGGGGAGTTGGTACAAGAAAACTCAAAGCCTTTCAACTATTATCCACATTATCTCGATATAAAAGTCTCAAATCCGTCCTTCTGTACAGTACTACTCCCACATCTGGGGTGGCGCTCCAAAATCCCATCTCAGTCTTCTTGACGAAGTCCAATCCAAAGCCATTCGTCTCATCAACAATGCCAACCTCACTGAATTTCTCCAGCCTCTTTCCCATCGTCGCTTAGCTTGAGATCTTTCCATATTTTACTGATGCTTTCACGGAAAGGGATAATATTCCTGTTCCTCTGAGCTCTCAGGAACAACAGAAGCTCAAATCACTCACACCCTTTCCAAATTTCACAACTTCTGTCAAAATGCCCTACCCAATAATTCTGCATCCCAAGAGCCTGCAGCCTATGAAAAGTCGTACTGCGACTTGTTTGCATTCAAATCTGGAATCAACAAGCTCAGTTTTGTCTCTCTCTCTCTCTCTCTCTCTCTCTCTCTCTCTCTCTCTCTCTCTCTCTCTCTCTCTCTCTTTTCGAAGCCTTTTGCTTTCCTTTAGATTCGAGGTTTTGTTATTGGTCACTAAGGCCCTTCCCTAAGATAGCAAACGAAAATTCACTACATCGCATCTTATGCAGGAAGTTCTGGGAAAGTGGGAATGGTTGTATTCCTTTAAAAGTACCTATATTTGTATTTTTCTAAGAACCGTCGATTCTCTCCAAAAATCGGAAGTGCAACATAAATTATTCTCTGCAAAATTCCATAGAGCCCATGGAAGTTCAAAATTGTCAAATGTTGAAAATAATTTCTCTTAAAATTCCACGGTGGCCCTGATTTTAGAATTTTCCCGAGAGCCACTGAGTCTGGGCCCAGTGGCTACATGTGTAAAGGCGGCACTGCTAACCAATATGTGATTCCGTGTTTTTTCCTTACTTCGATCTTTTGCTATTTTTCCGTTTCTCTTCCTATATACTTTTTTGCTTCTTTGCTTTTTGCTTATTTTTGTTTCCAAAATTCACACCTCAAGGTTCCTTTGCTATTATCCTTCCCATGACGCTCCATCAGGAAGGCCTTGGATGATGGGGTGTACTTCCTTTGAAAAGCTGCTATTTCGCATTGGTAATTATTGGTTGTTGGAGACTATCCTACAATTCTATCTACGTCTATCTACTTATTCGATCTATCCAAAGCAGCACCTTAAGCTCCAAGTCCATCCCAAAAGTCAAGACAAAATAGATAATACAGCAGCTACAAGCCGCTAATTTTGACTAGCAAAGCAAATCATCAACAGCTTTAAGCGCAATAGCAGCCGGCTTCAATTATATCAAACAATTTTTCCTTTGATCAAAAAAGTGGTATAACTACCACATTCGCTCCATATTTCCGTCCCTTGTTTCTCGTCTAGTCTACCCATATGAACTCACAAGCTCCAAAAGTCGATCCTGGCAGAGAGGAAGCTGTAATGACTTTCAGAAAAGGCATTGCATTCACTACCTGCTTAACTGCACGTTATTTCATCAGAATTTATTTCTCTTTGACGTAAAACTTATTTCAAAAAATTATGCATCATTGAATGCCTCATACCTTTATACGGTAGAAAGCTTTAGCACCATGAGCTGTAGTTGTTCACTGGTAGTAACTGGCAAAGATAACACAGTACTTTGCTAAAAAGATACTGTAATGCGAATTTTAGCTTTGCATGCATGACTTCCTATCAAAAAAATTCGTTTCAAAAATGCTGATAAATGAGTTACCGATTCGTGTGACTTGACATTGATATCCAGGACAAGCGCATGTATCAGTGCATGTGAGGCCAACAGGGCAAGGGTCTTTTGCTTCACACAAATGTCCAATCTGTATTTTTAGAGAAAAACAAACATTTTAAAGCATTGGTCAAGTCATTGTTGGTGTATCTCGACACTATTTATTTAAACATCGAACTAAAACCATATGTAAAACTCTTACATTTTTATCGAGAATATTTGTGGATCTGTAAGTCCAGCCAGTTGACTGTGATAACGCAAGGTTTTGATCCAGTGGATCTGAGGTGGATCTGCTATTCAACTCACAGTTGATGCCAGTTATGTTTTTCGTATTAATTGACTTGCATTTTTCATTTTGTATACACCTGTTTTCACATTCAGCGACCTCCAAAGAATCAAACTTTTCCAACACATGTCCGGCTAGTTTGTGTTCATTCTCCACCATGCCAAAATTTCCATACGTCTTACATGGCAACCTTAATATTCTTCCTTGAACGCTGTATCCAAAAAAGCTGCATAATGAAGGATGAAAGATAATTGGTTTACTTCAGAGGCAATACTAGTGCATTTATGCGCTAGACTCAATAAACTTGATCTTATATCTCTCTCCTCTTAGCTGTTCGCTTTCTTCTTCCTTTAGGCCACCATGGCCTTTCCTCAGCATTGCTCACCAAAAAGAAAAAGGTAATGAAATCACTTACATAAGTAGCACTAAAATGGAGCAACTTTCCTGCGGATAATAAACGAAAGCCATTTCTTCTTTCTAATGTTGACTGAGTGCCATTGATTCCTGGTACTTTTTATTGATTGTGATGAAATGCCTAAAATAGCCAAAGCAACAATGTTTTGCCAGGATCTACTCTAAATGCACTATTGAATACTCAACATATTGAATACTCAAAATGCTAGTATCTTCACAGCCATGCAGCGTAACCACATTCATCTCTTTTCATATGAACCTGTAAGTTTGAAAACATGATTCATCAAAGGTTCCATGAATAGGACAGGTTCACATAGCATGTAGCACAACACCTTCCGATGCTAGACACCTAAGTATGATTGATTTGCATAATAGTGGTTTAAAGACGTGCTCTACTGAGCCGCACAGAGGGGAAGATCAATACAACCGCTTGAGAATCAATGTTTCGTGCGTAATTCTGCTACGCATTTGCAATACTTTGTGCCTCAAAGAGTTGAGTCAGATTGCATACATATTGTGTCACATACTCGATTTCGAGCGCAGCAGAAACCAGCGACAGGGCTCTGACTTTTTCCAGGGAAGTGGAATTCATGGGATGGTTTCCTGTTGCCTTCCTCGCCAATGGCGTTTTAAATGTGACACATGGAGGAATCGAAGTGACAGCCCCTGTGTTGTGAGTCCTCATGCTTAACCACTACACCACGGCACCACTATACATAAGCTATTTGAAAATTTAAGGTAGCCTAAATGCAACTTACGCAGATAAGGACCTTCCATAGTGCTCAGGAAGGAAGCACTGGAGCAAACCCTTCCTGCTTCTTTGAACAAAGTCTACATTCTTCAACTTTTCTTTATTGAATGATTCTATGCATGGTGAGATTTGCAAAGTAAAATCATGGGAGAAGAGTCTTTAGTTAAACTGAGGTGGAAAAATTCGACATAGCTTAGAAAATTCCATTGATATCTCATAAGCATTGCCTGGGAGCTTTTGCATGTACATTATCGACTTGGAACTGAAAAACCTGTGGTGCTCATGCAAACCCAAAGGAACTACTCTGGTCTAGACCAAGTGCAGAGGAACAAACTCTCTTACTGGTCTAATGACCCTCTCGCTCCCCAAGTCAGTATTCTCGACACATTTCAGTGTTACAAATAATTGGCAACTGAGAGAGAGAACCTGTTAAACAGATTCGTAAAGGAAGGCATTATGGTCTGGAGCACACCCATTGAGTCCTCCCAACTAATTCAGAGCTACTAATCAGCTATCATTTTTCAAATATCATCGAGCATAGAGGAATATTAGTTTCCTTTTCAGCTTTTTTTCAAACTTGCTTATCTTAAGAATCGTCTCCGTACAATAATGAATGTTACAGAAACAGTTGGCAGGCAGGTGAACTTGCACATCGTTTTAAGCTAGGAAATGATGACGAATTTGAAAACGCCTTTTGTTATCGTGCTTCTTTATTGAAATAAGCGCTTTTAAAGTACTTGAAGTCAATTTGCTAAATACGAGGACTAGCCTGTTAATGCATTGTTTGTAAGTGTGATATTATCACATCTATACTGTTCTTATAATGAAAGGAGAATCAACTCATTGTGCCAGTTTGACAGCAATTTGTATACTACCAGGTATATGTAGCAATGTAGCTTCAAAAGTCGTTAAGGTTAAGAGCCATGTGCAATGTGCTCCCTGTTTGAGACATTTGCAGAAGTATTCCGTCACTTTACAATTAACTGGCATTGTCTTCAGAGACACAGCAGTACGACTTAAAGCAAAACCAGTGACAAAGCACTTATAGGATAATGGCTTTCCATGAATTCAACAAAAGGATTTTGCTCATTTCAGCATTTACTTTGTAAGTTACTATCTTAGTTTATGTTACTCAGATGCAACATTTCAGTATAATGCAAGACACGGACATCCAGCTTTATCTAACTTAATAAACTCATCATAAGACTTTCCTCCTGCAGCTTTTGGGTCAACAGCATTCAAGGCCACATAGTGAGATCGTCCTGCATTGCGTATGGAAACTTCACCATGATAAAGGATGAACACAAACTAACCGGACATTTACTGCAGACCTTCCAATTTTTGGAAGTAAATGAATGTGAAAGCAGCTGCATACAAAATGAAAAATGCAAGTCAATTAACACGATAAACGCAACTGGCATCACCTGTGAGCTGAATAGCAAATCAACTGCAGATCCACGTGATAATAATCTTGCATTAACAAAATCACTTGGATGGACGTACCGATCCACGGATTATATTACAAAGAAAGTAAGCGAGTTTCTCAAGCAACTAAATTATTTCTTTCTCAAACTAACCTATAACTTTTGTGTAGGCTCTACCTTAATATGGATTCATTATGATGTTCGATTTGGTGAGATGCTTACTGCTTTGGTCAAGAGATGGACAAGCTCAACTCGTGCACTGAATCGTGAAATTGCATATTTACTGTGTAAAATTTTGTCCATCATTCTTTCAGATAGGTCCTTTGTGTGAAGCGAAAAGTCCTTGCCCGGTTGGCTTCACGTGCACCGATACATGCACTTGCCCCGGATATCAATGCAAAGTCACGCCAATCGGTAATTCTTTCATCAGTGCTTGTCAAATGCATTTTGTATGAACATAAAGCTATTATAGTCATAAAGTGTTATCCAGAAAGAGCAGCATAATCCATTACATGCCTCTTTGTAAGTCATTATATTGTCCTGCTTCCCAGCAATTGCCAAACGGAAAAGTTGCAGCTGACGATCAGAAAGGTTTAAATCGTTTGTGCTTTTGAAAATGAAGATAGAAGTCTGAAAAATTCAGCCACCAAGTAGATATCCATTAAACAATCTATTGATTGGTAGGAACCTTATTTGATACATGATTTTTATATTACAGGAGGATTCTCAAGCTGCCGAGATGCTTTTGATAGAGGATACCAACAATCGAGAATACTGCCAATCCATATACCCGGCATTAATACATTTGATGTGTTTTGTGATATGGCAACAGACGGTGGAGGTTGGATTGTTATTCAACGCCGCATGGATGCGACTATGGATTTTTACCGTGGATGGAATGATTACAAAGTTGGATTCGGAAATCTGAATGGCAACTTTTGGCTCGGTTTGGAGAAAATCCACAAACTGGCTGCACCAGGGAAGCGAGCCATTCTTCGTGTTGACATGAAGCATATGGATTTTGGTGACATTAAGTATGCAAAGTATGACAGATTTGAGATTGCGGGGGAAGCTGAAGGATATAAAATGAATGTTGATGGATTTCGTGGAAATGCTGGGGATTCATTGAGTCATCACAGTGGCAGAAAATTCTCGACCTATGACCGAGATAATGATGCTCATAGCGATAATTGTGCACTGAAGCATCAGGGAGCTTGGTGGTATGGATTTTGTCATCAATCAAATCTCAACGGGCTATTTCCAAATGCTGATTACAAGGAACCCAAATACATTTCTTGGGTTACTATAAATGACACTTATGGAAGAGTGATATTTTCAGAAATGAAGATAAAGCTCTATTGAGACTGAATTTCACGCTAGTAAAGGATCATTTTAATTCACCTACATAATTTGCTACTTTCTACCACTACTTGGATCATTTCGTTTCATCATTTCAATCAAAAATTGCTGTACAAAGTCATTTCAAAGCTTGGTTAGCACCAATGAGACTGAAATAGTCTCATTTGCAAAAATAAATTAATTTTCTTTTAAGATGGATAGTGATTCAGGTGAAAACTTCCTAGTTACAGCCCTCGCTTCAATCCTTTTTTCCTTTCCGTGAGTTATGTTTTGGAAATACCATGGAAGAAAGAAGAGCGAATGGTTAAGAGGAGAGGGACTTCAGATCAAGTTAATGGATATTAGCTTTGAAAGGGAGCAAGTTGTAGGATTCGGGAATGGAAGAGGAAAGCAAGACATTCCATAGATTGTATCTTCTTGGGATGATTGATGATTTGTGTGCTAGGCTCGTGGGTTAGCTAGTGAAACTTGGAAAAGGTGCGAATGAGTAGACCTTCTTGTGTTTGTAACGCGCCTCAGAGGAACAGGAATAATGTCATTGATCTTCTAAGAGCAATGCCTGTAAGAGTATATGTAAAAGATGCAAAATCTCCAGCTAGTGTGGTTTGGATTGTTTATGGGACAAATGGTTTGTGGCTGGACTTTGTCGAGCAGAAAGAAATTGGATTTATGAGCACCAATGAAGACGTAAGAGCAGTACCGTAAATCCTCGATTAATCACCACGGCGCTTATTCAAAACTTTTTGATGCGGCGCTTATTAATAACAATAGGTATCAGACAAAAAAACTTTTTCATTGCAAAAAAATTAACAAATATCTTTTCTTTTTTGTGAGTTATGTTGGGGAAAAGCTATGGTGGCCTATACAATGCCTCAACAAAGGAAGAAGGAAGAAAGCGAAAGGCTAAGAGGAGAGCAAGATCAGATCAAGTTTATTGATCTTGGATTTGAAAGATGGCAAGTTGTAAGATTCAGGAAAGCAAGACGAAGGCAAGACGTTCCATAAGTTGCATGTTCTAGGAGTGAATGATGATTAGTGGGACAGAATTCGTGGATTAGGCAGTGAAACTTGGAAAGGGTGTGAATGAGTTGAGCTTCTGGTGGTTCTGACACGCCTCAGAGGAACTGGAATAATCTCCCTGATCTCCTGAGAACAATGCTCGTGAAAGTATCTATGAAAGATGGAAAGATCTCCAACTAATTGACGATAGGAAAGTGGTTGGAGAGATTTGGTGAGGTTAGGATTGTTGATAAGATGAATAGCTTTGGACTGGACTTTGTCGAGAAGACAGAGAGTAGATTTCGGAGCACCACCCCAGACGTGGGAGCAGTGCTCTAAAGAGGGACGGATTTGGGACTTGAATATAGATAGAAGGTAAGAAGATGAGAAAAACCCACGGGGTCTGGCGAGGAAAACGAGATTTTGAGATGCATGTTCAGCAAGGGAATGGATGTGAGTTTTCCAAGTGAGATTAGATGAAAGAGAAAGACCAAGTTGTGTGACAGAAACTGAAGTGTCCAGTTCATCGCCATTCATGAAGACAGCTGGAAAGTTTTGATTACGTTTGAGTGAAATGATAGCCCGTTTCGTCTTGCTTTGGTTGAACGAAACTAGGTTGTCTTTGCCCCACTTCTCAATAACTGTCAGATCGTTGGAGAGAAGAGAGGCTGTAGTGTTTCTGTGAAGTTGGATATCGGTGGAAGCATGGTCATTTGGATTGAATGAAAATGAAGAACTTAAGAAGGTATCATCAGCAAAGGAGTGAATGCTAGAAGACGTGGAGGTGAGCAGGTCATTGATGAAGAGGATGAAGAGGATGAAGAGGATGAAGAGGATGAAGAGGATGAAGAGGATGAAGAGTACAGGGGAGATGACAGAGCCCTGGGATACACCAGGATTAATTGAGTGCAGATTGGAGAGGAAGCCATCCACTCTGACGGCTGATGGTCTCCATTGTTTTAGAGACGACTGAAGTGATTGCAATGGGACCATAGTTGAGTGGATTAGACCTGTCGCCTTTTTTGGGATAGGAAAGACGTGGGCTTGTTTCCATGAGGTGGGAAATGTGCCAAGAGTGTAGGAATGCTGAAATAGTTTGTTAAGAATAGGGGCAAGTTCAAGAGCACAGGTTTTGAGAACTATTGCTAGAATACCATCAGGACCTTTGGATTTGGAGGTGTCAAGCTGGAGAAGGGTTTGGCGGACTTTTCGTGTGGAGAACTTAATGGGTGACATAGTGAATTTTTAAGAGGGGAAGTTATGCGGTTGGATCCCTTGGTCGTCCAGGTTGGAGTTGGAGGCAAAGATTGACGCAAAAAGATTGGCCTTGGATGAAGGAGTGATAGAAGAAGAGTCAGAGTTGGTTTTTAGTGAAGGGAAAGATGATTGGCAAAAGTTTTGGGAGACAACTTGGGCCATAGACCAAATGGAGTGAGAGCCAGCCTGGCAGGAAGCGATTTTGTTGTTGATGCGTTGGACAAAGATGACTTGGTATTTTGAATGGCCTTAGAGAAAAATTTTGCGTGAATGGATGATAGGAGCTCGTGATTATTGGGTTCGAAGTCACTTCTATTCCTTGAAGTAGAAGCATTTGTTGTTCACAGCATTGGCACATTGTGAATAAAACCACGAAGGGGACTTTACCAGGCTTGTAAGAAGAGGGAATAAGAAGGTCCATGCCATGAAATACTGCCTCCGTCAAACTGATCCCACACGTCTCTTCAGTTTTTAAACTGATCCCATCTATCCGAAAGACTGTCTCTGGTTGTACAG
Source organism: Pseudorhiza aurosa (assembly GCA_964026355.1). NCBI lineage: Eukaryota > Metazoa > Cnidaria > Scyphozoa > Rhizostomeae > Lychnorhizidae > Pseudorhiza > Pseudorhiza aurosa. The sequence goes on along the minus strand of OZ032114.1, from coordinate 9,941,747 downwards.
ATATGATTTATGCCATGTAAATACCCGCTGTCGAACAAAATACTGCAGCAATCTTTTGCAAGAATCTCATGGTGAACAGTATAAGGGCTCTCTTCAGCAATCACTTTCGTTCACGATGTCCCAGTCTAACCTTAAACATTCTCGATATCCAGTTGTGCATGTTCCACACTTAACTGAGAACTCAATACTTCACAATATCATCACAAATACAGTGAGAAATGCTCAAATACATCCTTTCGATCATTTCCCAGTTGCAGAAAAGCTCGAGGTGAAGCTGTTCCTCCTGACAGCCAAAAAGTATTGAAGAAACAGGCTACCTTCAACTATGCCTCATCCATCGTGAGGGAAAGGCCTCTACAAAAAGGCAAATATCTGCCAGCTCTAATGAAAGAAATACCTGACACTGGAAAAAGCATTTGATATTATCAATCACATCATCATCAGCAACCGTTGCCTCGGTTCCGAGCCGCAGTTGCCTCGGTTCCGATCCGCCGTTGCCCCCATCGCCACCACTCTTCTCAAGTTGTCTCGGTCTTGGGTAGCTGTACACATTTTGACCACTGTTAGGAGGAAAATATTCTTGAGGTGGTCGCTCAGTCGGGTTTTTGGTCCTTCTCTACCTCCGCTTCCAGGCCCCATACCCATCAGAAGAGTTTGCTTGAGGCAGTTGCGTCTCAAAGTTTGGCCGATGAAGGCTAGTTGACGAGTATGTTTTTACAAGGTGTTTTTACAGGGTTAGGGTTAGGGTTAGGGTTAGGGTTAGGGTTAGGGTTAGGGTTTTTAAGAGAGCAATATGTCTCTAGACAAGAATATTTGCTCAAGACAGACCAACTTCTTTAGCCATTCTTTTTCTATAGAAATGGCCTTATAAAAGAGTCTGCGGACTTCGGATCAACATGCTTGCCAACTCAAACATAACAGAGCTATGTTCCTCCTTAAGTAGCTCAGAGCCAAAAATCACAAGCTGATAAGTTATGATTTTACAGCTTTTGCCTCTGGTTGCATCAAAAGAGTCTTCCTTAAGCTGTCATGACAAGAAATATATGAGTATGTGTGCTATCTATATTTCAATTTCATTGCATTGATGCCTGTGCGAACGCTCTCCTATGAATTTCTCCAAAGAAGGGATGCAGCTCTATACCCGTCCTCGTCAGCACGGCAAATAAGTGGTTTGCTTCGGAAACACGGTCTGTTTCATATCTACTTTGACATGAAAGTTACTGCAGCACTTAGCTTGAGGAAAAAGAGTACATCTGGTCTAGCGGAAAATGTAGAGGTCATGTTCGACTGATGCCAATTCTGGGCAAACTCCACTGATTCTTAAAAAATGCATCAAACATAACGAAAAAAACCAGCATGTGCATCTACACACTAAAGAACGCCTAAGACATTGAAAGGCCTCAGTGGGATTACGCTAAGAAAGAATAAGGCTTTTTCAAATAGACCGTTGTCATTTCATTTAATTCATCAAATTATACTTGGCTGAATTCATTTTGCTAATACATGGCCTATCAATACATTAGATGCCAGTTAATTATGAAACGAAAGAATGACGCCACTCATAGTTAACGAAGAGCAACTTACCTTCGCAAGTAGGAAAAGCATTTGAACAACTGCAGGTATTTGTAGCAATGTGGTTAAAACATCCTAGATAATAAATATAATGTTTCTGGTAGCACTGAATTTCTTATTCATAGGAAAATTTGCATCAATAATTTGCTACTTGCATTCATTTCACATTGGTGGAAAGAAGCTGCACTAGAAGCATTTCGCATTGAAGCCAAAGCAAATTGTTTCCGCTATATTAACTATTATGCACCTTCTTGATTGCACCAAGAGAGCTGTGTTTGTTTCAACATTTGCTTAGTAAGTTACTATCCTGGTTTATGTTACTCAGATGCAACATTTCAGTATAATGCAAGACAGACATCCAGCTTTATCTAACTTAATAAACTCATCATAAGACTTTTCTCCTGCAGCTTTTGGGTCAACAGCATTCAAGGCCACATAGTGAGATCGTCCTGCATTGCGTATGGAAACTTCACCATGATAAAGGATGAACACAAACTAACCGGACATTTACTGCAGACCTTCCAATTTTTGGAAGTAAATGAATGTGAAAGCAGCTGCATACAAAATGAAAAATGCAAGTCAATTAACACGATAAACGCAACTGGCATCACCTGTGAGCTGAATAGCAAATCAACTGCAGATCCACGTGATAATAATCTTGCATTAACAAAATCACTTGGATGGACATACCGATCCACGGATTATATTACAAAGAAAGTAAGCGAGTTTCTCAAGCAACTAAATTATCTCTTTCTCAAACTAACCTATCACTTTTGTGTAGGCTCTATCTTAATATGGATTCATTATGATGTTCGATTTGGTGAGATGCTTACTGCTTTGGTCAAGAGATGGACAAGCTCAACTCGTGCACTGAATCGTGAAATTGCATATTTACTGTGTAAAATTTTGTCCATCATTCTTCAGATAGGTCCTTTGTGTGAAGCGAAAAGTCCTTGCCCGGTTGGCTTCACGTGCACCGATACATGCACTTGCCCCGGATATCAATGCAAAGTCACGCCAATCGGTAATTCTTTCATCAGTGCTTGTCAAATGCATTTTGTATGAACATAAAGCTATTATAGTCATAAAGTGTTATCCAGAAAGAGCAGCATAATCCATTACATGCCTCTTTGTAAGTCATTATATTGTCCTGTTTCCCAGCAATTGCCAAACGGAAAAGTTGCAGCTGACGATTAGAAAGGTTTTAATCGTTTGTGCTTTTGAAAATGAAGATAGTAGTCTGAAAAATTCAGCCACCAAGTAGATATCCATTAAACAATCTATTGATTGGTAGGAACCTTATTTGATACATAATTTTTATATTACAGGAGGATTCTCAAGCTGCCGAGATGCTTTTGATAGAGGATACCAACAATCGAGAATACTGCCAATCCAGATACCCGGCATTAATACATTTGATGTGTCTTGTGATATGGCAACAGACGGTGGAGGTTGGATTGTTATTCAACGCCGCATGGATGCGACTGTGGATTTCTACCGTGGATGGAATGATTACAAAGTTGGATTCGGAAATCTGAGTGGCAACTTTTGGCTCGGTTTGGAGAAAATCCACAAACTGGCTGCACCAGGGAAGCGAGCCATTCTTCGTGTTGACATGAAGCATATGGATTTTGGTGACATTAAGTATGCAAAGTATGACAGATTTGAGATTGCGGGGGAAGCTGAAGGATATAAAATGAATGTTGATGGATTTCGTGGAAATGCTGGGGATTCATTGAGTCATCACAATGGCAGAAAATTCTCGACCTATGACCGAGATAATGATGCTGATCGCGATAATTGTGCACTGAAGTTTCAGGGAGCTTGGTGGTATGGATTTTGTCATCAATCAAATCTCAACGGGCTATTTCCGATTGCTGATTACAAGGAACCCAAATACATTTCTTGGGTTACTATAGATGACACTTATGGAAGAGTGATATTTTCAGAAATGAAGATAAGGCACTAGTAAAACTGAAGTGCACAAAGGCAAGAGGCGAATTTCTGACCTTTTTTGTATATTTTGTTGATAAACATAATTTGACTGGATAATTTTGCATTATGTAGTTTTATCAAGGTTAGCAAGTCATTCACGATGACGTTGGTCATCGTCACTTACATCAAATTATATTGCAAGCCACGCTCGTCATTGAATTCACATCTAACACTTCATTGTCTAACGGAAGAAGAATTTGATTTTACTGGGCCTAGTGAATATCTAACTATTCAAGATAACTTGTTATTACAGTATAATCAAAGCTAACACAGTTGGAGTGGTTCCGAAGCTTTGCAGCGAGCTACAAACGATATTTCTCCTATAATTGTTAATTAATCGCGGCAGGCTCCTTAATGTGCCAATTGATTTGCAAATTTTCAAAGATAGAGCAACAAAGCAAGTATCAGTAATATTTGTAGCAAAATAAACATTATTGGGATGAGAAGTGATAACATGGCAGTGTTCTCTCAATACATACAACATTGTTTGATTTAATGACTGTTTCAATTGTGACTGGTGAAAATGCAATTATTGAGAAGTCTGTAATCAAAGTGGCTGGAAAAATTCGCCGCCGCTTAGGTAGAAACCATTTGATATGCCACGATGATAGGCAGATTTCTCTATTGGTAGATCCTTTGCCTAAGAATTTCAAGGCTCCGAGTTCCATGCTGGTTTTTGCCAACTCAGGGTCGATGGCAGTTTACAGGGACTGCAAGGCCCAAGGCCGAAGTCACCTACCACCAGAACCATTCTAGATTCCTTTTCTTCTTGTTTCGTTCTTCTGCTTAGCATGGAAAGTCTTTTTAATTTTTTCTTAGATGCGGGGTCCCTTCAGGGCTACCAAAAACGTAGTGCCTGGGGCCGTGGCCCGCTGGCCTCCCTTTAAATCACTACTGCTCATGATATTAGCGCCGTTCCTGTAATCTGGCACGTGTAATGATACACTTATCGTGTTCTAATATATCTTTACAGATATGACTCATAGAAACAAATCCTTTTCCAAAGTACCGAAGTAAATATAATGTATATATTTATTTATTGGCAGCATGATTAAGTTATACAAATACATAATGCTAATATATGCTTGTTATACTACGACATTACAACACCTAGAAGCATAAAGCGGCATTTAACACGATGGAAAGATATTTTCTGGTCTAAGCATAGGGCACAAAATAGTAAGAATGATAGCTTTCAACAATCACAGTTATGGCCGCCCTGTATTGCTAAAATAGATTGGAAAAGTAACGATGTATATGATGGTCAATTTTGAACAATAGCTATTGTAACCAGACCCAATCTGAAGAATATGCATAATTTAATTTATCGAATGAACTCGTTTTGCCAAACAAGGTGTGTTTTAGGGGAACTTCTAGATTTCACGTGTAGTGCCGAGCATCAAGAGAATGGATCCATTTGCTGCTCGACGAACAACAGTGTACCGATTGGAAAAAACTAATTGAACACAACAAGCATCATTGATACGTGCGCGTATGCATTGTAAATGGCGTTATTAACCACCATGTTCAAGCTAAGGAAGGTTGAAGTCTCTGCATGCAACCTTTGTCATATTGCCTTTTTTATTCGAACATAATTATCAAGCATAAGTTTCTGAGCTGACTGTGCTTTGACTCGGCTAAGTGGCTATTTCACAGATATTGCACAGCTTTTCACCTCTATAGCAGAAACATCTCTGGCTGATTTTAGACCTTTCCTGGGTAATGTTAGGTCAGTCACATATCAGTAATATACTGTCTTTTAGTTGGGTATTAAGGACATTTACCTTGTTACGGACGTGTCTATATGAGTCCATAAGGACTTTCTTTTTAAAAAAATTGGCTCATAGTTTGATAGCTCTTCTGAGCCTTCCAAAGTGTCCTAGCTTGATAAAAATTTAATTCGATGCCTTTGTTTACTCATGTGCTTTTTTGTTCAATCGAAAACAAAATGCTTCTGTTCGCCGCACACGGAAGCAAAGTGCCACGAGTGAATACAAAATTATCAAACATGTTCGATTTGAGGAAATTATGCCACGGATAACTGAATCCTCTCAGACTAGTCGCCGCACATGAAGCATTTTGCATAAAGCAAAATGTAATTCGTGGCATTTTGCTCAGCAAAATGGTCTAGTGTGCGCCTGGCTTTAACGACGTCCTAGAAAAAAGGAGAAGGATGCGGTTAGAAGACAAATTAGAGTTCTGAGACAAAGGTCAGGGAGATTTTCGAGCTTAAATTAAGTATTCAAGAATTGAAACTTGCAGCAGGGCAAGACGTTGGAGAAGTTCGTGCATAGGCGAAAGAAACTCAAACTAAAATCAAAGAATTTGACGCTGTTATTGGCAATCTTAAGGCCATGCTATCAGAAATTCACCGGAAAGAGTGAAGTGTCGAGGGGAAATTGGTGTTGATGAGCAAACAGAAATTATTCGAACAAGAAAAGGAGTTTGAAAGCGTGAAATTTTAGGAGAGAATCAAACAGGAAAGGAAATTAGAAGAGATAAAAGGCCCTACCCAATCGACGAATGCTAAAACAGAGTCAACAAGGGTAGAACTTCCAAAATTGGTAATTTCAAAATTCCAAGGAACTCACATGGATTGGATTAGGTTTTGGAATCAATTAAAGGTGGATATCGATAACTCAAGCATGGATCCAGGGGCCAAATTCTCATATTTAAAGGAATTACTTTTGCCTAAAGTTTGCATGCACATCGATGGTTTACCCTCTCAACAGAGGGGTATGAACGAGCAAAAAACATCCTGGAGTCAACATACGGTAAGGATAGTGAAGTCGTTAATGCATACGTACAAAATATTACCTCCTTGCCAGTAATAACAGGAAATCACCTAAATAAGATTAACGAATTTTATGGAAATTTGCTTACCAGCGTGCAGGCTTTAGAATCCATGGGGAAACTGGCTGAAATAAATGGATTAACACGGGCTACCCTTGACAAACTTGAGGTGATTAAATCAATCCTAGTGCTCTTGTATAAAACCTGGCAATATTGGAGATTTCCAAATTTCGTGGGGGCACTAAAAGATTGGACGCAAAGGAACCCTATCAACCCAGATTGCTGGGGGGTGCAAGTGCAAATTATTCTAATGGAAATTCTATCAGACAAATTTGATGTGAAAACTCCTTTCAAGCTAAGCAGTCTGAATGGAAGCGTAAGCCATGTGCTCATTGGGAAGATTTAGACCATAAGTCATCAGATTGTACAAAGGTGAAGGAAGTAGCTGAACGCAGAGATGTACTACAAAAGAAGAAACGCTGCTTCAGTTGCACAGGGGGATTATCATGCTGTGGAATGTCGAGTAAGAACAGGACGCCTAAATTGTGGTGCAAATCGTCACTTATCCACTTGCAACAAGAAATGGGCAGAGCAACAGGCCTTGCTAACGACAAATGAGCAAGGTAGGAGTCTATTCTGTAGGTAAAATGCCATGCAATTCTAGATACTGGAGCTGGCAATTCATACATCTCTTGAACGTTAATAGACATCTTGGACCAAAGACCAACAGTTAGAGAGCACAGGAGAATATACATGATGATGTGTACAGCAACAAAGATGATTGATGTCTATAAAGTCACCATTGAGAATCTGAAGGGTGACTTCAAAATGGGCACACAAGTGAGCAGGGTTGATAAAGAGAGTTTGCTGTCAACTGTGAATGCAAGACATTCAGATATCATAAGGAAATATCCACATTTGATGGTAGTAGAGATGGAGGATAAAGACCAAAAAGGAACAACTTCCAATTCACCTAATTTTAGGAGCCTCAGATTATGCAAAGTCAAAACTTATTGCAGACCAAAATTAGGTAAATTAGGTGAACCTGTTGGTGAATTTACCAAACTGGGTTGGACATTGACATCTGCTGGAGCTGAAATAGACACAACAGTTATGTTTCATGCAAAATTATCTTTATTAGATTATGAAAAGCTTTGTAGTATTGATGTTTTGGGATTGGAAACAAGTGAAGGCATTTCTGACAGTTCAGTTTACAGTGAATTTAGAGAGCAATTGAAGCAAATTGAGCATGGGTATTATGAAACGGGGCTCCTTCGGAAAACTAATGCACCAGAACTACCAGACAATAAACAGGGGGGGCCTAATTAGGTTGGACAAGTTGGTACAAAGACTTGAGGACAGCCAGAGCCATTTGAAAAGTATGATAAGATAATCAGAGACCAGGAAGAAAAGGGCATAGTTGAGAAAGTACATCATGACCCAGAGAGAAAAGTGTTCTACATGCCTCACAGGCCTGTAGGGAGACAGGCGGCAGAGATTACAAAGGTGAGAGTGGTGTATGATGCTTCTTCTCGGGCAAACAGTACTTCACCATCATTGAATGACTGTTTAGAGAAAGGACCACCGTTGCAAAACCTCATATAGAATATTCTTATAAGAAATTGCGTCCAATTACCCTAGTCGGTGATGCAAAACAGGCATTTTTACAGATAAGAGTTAAGGAAAGTGATAGAGATGGACTTCGGTTTAATTGGGTGAACGACAAGGATAATGGCAAGATGGAAACTTTCAGATTCACCAGAGTAGTGTTTGGGCTAAATCAGTCCCCATTCATGCTTGGGACGGCCCTAGAAGAGAACCTAAAAAGTAAATAAAAGGGTTTTCCAAGAGAGGTTGAGGAGATAAGACAAAGTATCTATGTGGATGATTTACTTTTGTTTGGAAATACAAACACAAAATTGCATATTTTGAAGGATACAATGGTTAAGATTTTCAACAAGGGTACCTTTGAATTGCACAAATGGCACTCAAATCAGCCAGAGCTAGAGAAAGAAGTAGGATTAAATGAATCAGCAGAGCAAAGTTATGCCAAGCAACAGTTAGGTGCTGATTGTGGAGATACAAAATTACTGGGACTGTTTTGGGACAAAATAAGCGATATTATCAGTATAAATTTTCCAGAGTAACTAGAAAATCCCACCAAAGAGATCACTACTTAGCTGCCGTGCATCAGTTTATGACCCTCTGGGAGTAGTATCACCCGTAACCCTTATGAGAAGATGGCTTCCGAGACACCTGTGAAGCAAAGCTAAAATAGGATGAGCAACTGCAAGGGAATATGCTGAAGAAATAGGAAGTATTTATTAAGTCTCTCTCAGAGATAATAGGTGTTCCCAGAAGCATAACATTCTGCAGAGAAGAAATTTGTGTCATAGATTTGCATGGGTTTGGAGATGCAAGTAGACAAGGAACATGTACAGCAGTGTATTCTCCACTGTTCAACCATCAGCATTGAGTCAAGGACTAATTACATCAAAGTCAAGAACCTCATAAAGGGGGGTAACTATTCCTAGACTTGAGCTTATATCAAGTCATATGACAGCAAATCTTTTGGAGAGTGTAAAGGAGGTATTAAGCCATCTGCCAATTAGAGCATGCTATGGATGGCTGGGCAGTTCAGTAGCGCTTCATTGGATTGAGGGCCAGGGAAGTCATAAGCAATTTGTGGCTAATAGAGCTAGAAAGATTAGAGAAAAGAGTTTATTGTATGGAAACATATAGCATCAGAAGAAAATCTAGCTGACATCGGAAGTAGAGGTTGTCATGGAAGCAAATTACCACCTATCTGGTTCCAAGGTCCAGAGCGGTTGAAAGAGAAGGAGTTATTATTAGAATTTATAAAAGCAAGAACACATCGAGTGATGGTAAAACGATGATAACAGAACAAGCATAAGGCCGTAATGCACTACGTGTGAAAGTCACAAGATCTAGTAATTAACATAGCAATAATAGCAAAACAATAGGCAGCATGTAAGCAAGAACAATGTGATGAATAGCAGAGATCATAACGATGGTGAACTGAATTCCAAGCACTCCCACTGAATCTGTGCTATATCAATCAGTCTATTTCATAAATTCCAAGTTCGTCTCTGAACTTCTCAAATGCAGGTCTAGATAAACCTTTCGTCACTATGTCAGCTAACATCTCTTCAGTATTGCAGCACCTTACGCATAGAGTTTTGGCTGTCACTTGTTCACGTACAAAGTGATAGGAGATATCAATATGCTTGGTTCGATTGTGGTGTTTTGGATTTTTTTTGATAATTCTATTGCGCTCTGGTTATCTTCAAACTGAATTGTGGGCTCAGTCTATTCGATTGTAAGATCCTTGATCAGCCTTCTGAGCCAAATTGCTTCTTGACTGGCTCTGTTGAAGATTTGGCTGCAGTTGGTTGTATTTTGCTCTGCCAACTTATCAAATTTCAATATACCTGAAATATGCAGCCAGATATTGATCTGCGCGTGTCTGGATCTCCTGCCCAATTGGCATCAGAATATCCTTGTGTAACACTTTCCTTTCCTTGTATAACAAGCCATAATCAACTGTGCCTTTTGAATACCTCAAAATGCGCTTTATGCCTTCCCAATGTTGTTTTCCTGGTCTAGATATGAACTGTTATAGTATTCCAACTGAGGCAGCAATGTCAGGACGGGTCGCAGTTGCGGCATATGTAAGGCACCCGGCAATCATTGGAAATTTCTGTATGTCTACTGCAGTCTCATCTTCAGACAGTTTTTCGAATCTTTTTCCAGGTTCAAATGGAGTTGATACTGATTTGCATTCATCCATTTGAAATCTTTTCAGTATTTGTTCCAAATACTTTGGTTGGCTTATGGACAGCGATTTTTCTCTCTTTCTTTTGATGCACATCCCAAGTATGTGATGAAATTCTCCTTGATCCACAATTTAAAATCTGTTGGCAAGCAATTGCTACTTATTCTCTAACGATTCTGATTGATTTGATATCAACAAAATGTTATCTACGTACAAAGCTAGTATGACAAAGCTGTTATTTCCAGATTCTTCTTTTCTTGACTTGATGTACAGACAGGAATCAGCACCACTGCATTTGTATCCACTGGACTTAAGGAATTTGTCCATTGCTAAATTCCAACATCGCGCTGCTTGTTTCAAGCCATAGATACTTATTTTCAACTTACATACATGTTCAGGCTTGTCTTCATCAATGAATCCATCTGGTTGTGCTATGTAAACTTCAGTTTCAAGCTCGCCTTGTAAAAATGTAATTTTTGTGTCACATTTGATGTATTTCAAGATGTATTTCAAGACCATGATGGTTTGCTTGTGCAAGCAATGATCTGATAGCATCATAACGAAAAACAGGTGCAAATACCACCTTGTAGTCAATGCTTTGTTCTTGAGGAAACCCTTTTGCCACTAAACATGTTTTAAACAGGTCAATTGGCCCATCAGATTTTCTCTTCACTTTAAAAACTCAGCGATTTCCAATGATATTTTTATCCTCAGTTAGTGGAATTAATTCCCAAGTATCATTGCTTAATAATGAATTGAACTCAGAGATTGCAACTGTTTTCAATTGAGTTGAATATTCTCCATTGATTGCATCTTTGAGACTAGTTGGTTTGTCTATATCAGCTGTTAAGACATCAGCAATGTTGCAAGAATCATCTTCAGTAAGTCATTGTGGTGGCTGCCTTCACCTCTTCTGGTAAATTTGCAACTTGATTCATAAATTTCTGTTCATACGTTTCTCCCACTTGCTCAGTACTCTCATTAGTATCAATATATTTCACCTCTTTCACAACATTTGGACAATAATGAACGTCTGAATTTGTAGAGCTTGTCTTTTCGAAGTCATGAAACTTTTCTTCAAAGAATATAACATATCTGCTACGAATAAAACGTTACCTGGTTATGAGGCCGTAATACACTAAGTGTGAGAGTCACAAGATCTAGTAATTAACAAAACAATAATAACAAAACAATATACAGCATATAAGCGAGAACAATAGGTAATGAATAGCAGAGATCATAACGATGGTGAACTGAGTTGCTAACAGTTATTCAATACCAACTACAATAGCCTCCAGATTTCATTGTAAAATCAAGCATTGAATCTGAAGCAGAAGCACAACCAGTCAAGGAAATATTCAAGGCATCCTTGCAAGAAAGAGATATATTTGACAAAGTTCTAGCAAGAAATGAGTACTGGAAAGCAATGAGAGTGACTAGCAGGGTAAAGAGGTTCATCGCCAATGCCAAGAAAGGAAGGAGAGAAAGTGTTGATGGGCCATTGACAACAAATGAAATTGAAAGCACTGTAAGTTGGTGGATAAAGAGAGTTCAATAAAATACTACAGGGACACCTACTTACAGGAATGACGAGCTAATGATAAATCTACAAAAGAACCCAGATGGACTGCTAGAATGAAGGGGGAGAGTACGACGTATGTGCCCAATATACTTCCCAGCAAAGTCATTGTTTACAGAAAGGCTTGTTATGCATTGCCACCAAAGTACGTTGCATGGGGAGTAATCCAAACAATGACGCAAGTAAGGGAGAATTATTGGATTCCTCATTTAAGGCAACTTGTAAAACAATTGCGATTCAGCTGTAGAGGATGAAAGAAGTTCCAAGCTATTGCTTTTAATTCACCACCGCCAGGAGATTTATCTAATGATCGAACTGAAGGGACGCGCCCATTTGATGTCATTGGGGTTGGTTATGCCGGGCCAATGCATATAAAGAAAACCAATGGTCAACCAGAAAAGCCTACATTTTACTGTTCACCTGCAGCTTTTCAAGAGCAGTGTACATAGAACTGACAACATATATGACAACAAAGCAGTTCATACCATTCCTAAAAGCACTGATAGTAAGAATAGGGCGGCCATCAAAGATCTATTCAGACGACGCAAAGACGTTTTTTGCAGCATCCAAAGCAATAAAGAAAATGATGAAAAGTGAAGAGTTGCACAACTATTTGGCAAAAACAATATTCGACGAAAATTCAATTTGAGCAAGGTTCCTTGGTGGGGCGGGCATGCGAGCGTATAGTAGGATTAGTAAAGCAAGCGTTATTGAAAGTAGTTGGAGCTGCAAGTCTGAAATTCCAAGAGCTAAGAGAAATATTGTTAGATTCAGAGATGCCATTAAGCAATAGGCCATTGAGTTACGTTGAAGAAGATATTCAGTTTCCAACATTAACACCAAACATAATGCTGATTGGTCAAAGCAACGCACTTCTAGAGGAAGATGTTGCATCAATAGAGGACAAAGTTCTCAGAAACAGAGCCAAGTATTTAGAGTGATGCGAAGACGACCTTTGGAAGAGATGGACAAACGAGTATTTAAAGGGACTAGGAGAACGTCATAATCTAAAACACGGGGGAAAGAAGCCAACATAAACATCGGAGATGTAGTTCTGATAAAGGGAGAGAAAAAGATCCGGGGATGTTAGAGCATCGGAATAGTGAAAGAGTTGATCGAAGGTAAAGATGGCGTCGTAAGAGCTGCCCGACTGAAAGCAAAGAAATCGATACTTGAAAAAGCAGTGCAACGGCTCTACCCTTTTAGAGTTGTCCTGTGACAAAGAGATGGAGGAGAAGATTCTCGCCATTGGAAAGAATCATTCAAAATGACATTATTTTCAGTTATCAGTTTACATTATATGTTTCCTTCTTCATAAAATTTCTTATCCCAGCTACGCAAACCAATAAATGCGGTCAATTGCAGATGTGGGGGATGATATTTTTGAAAAATGGAAACAAGGAAGCAGAAGGTGATTAAAATATGCAAGTCTATTGAGGAGCTGAATAATTCTATACAGGGGATGACTTGAAGAAGAACTGTTAATAGGTAGTCTGATCGAGGAGAGAGCTGTAGTGACCTACCCTTTACAGTTGTCCTGTGACAAAGAGATGGAGAGAGTGGAAAACGAGTTAGATCCAAAGCAAGGGAGTTTAGGCCAAAGAGAAAAGCTGCAAGAGATGCTGAGCAGACCATAAATGAATTTTTAGCGGATGAAGAGAGAAGCGTAGCGGATGATTGATGACATTTGACGTCAGAGACTCAAATTGGGGGAGTGTGTCGGAAACATGACCCCCTGGAGAGAAAAGATACAGTGGCTTTTTCGTGAGAGTAACTTGAGAACGAGAGAGAGAACTGTGAGTGATCTGCGAGAGCATTTTGTTTTGTTTTGTTGATCGAATTTTTTTATTGTTCTTGAGAAAATATAAAATCAAATCAGTGATATTTGTTGTCGTGATCTTTGGGCTTTGCGGATTTTGTGACATTGACAATGATAACTAGAGTGTCAATCTTGAACAAAAGGGATAGCATGCCTTTTCCGATAGGAAAAGCATGATTTTGATATATTATAATCTTGTTCTAACCTTGAAGTCTTGGATGCAGTACTTGGTCTTCTAGACAGAAAGGATGTCTAACTTAAACGAGAACGTTCATTCCACGGACATCTGCTTTGACTGAAATGCAGAACAAAATCGTATATGATGTTCAGTAATATTTGAATAACTTTCCAGTCTCCCTGGCCATCTTTTTAAACTACTGATATCTAGACAAATGATGGTTTGCTATTACAGTCTTAACAAGAGCTGGTTTTTTGGCCATAGCGACCAGCTGCAGGTGTGCATGAAGTACATTGACAGTTACGGAAGACCCACTGCACAAGATGTGAATATAGATAAATACCCAGCTGTTTTTGTGACCCTTATTACGTGTGATTTGAGTTAAAGTTATGGAGGATTTTCTTATGCCTGAGGTTTTGTATTGGAATCATGGATTTACCACACAGGTACATGTAGATGAGTTGAATATGGCAATTATCAATGACTATTGAGTATTTGATTTCCAAAACTTATGTTGTCGGTATTAAACCAATTCAAGGTGGTTCCCAGCAACACATGGTTGCCTTGGCTATGCTGAGCTATATATCACACTTGGTAGATGCTATTCTGAAAAGTGCTACTCAGTCATATGAGAAAAGCAGAAATGGCTTTCATCTACTACACACACACAATTTGCTGCATTTTAGTCCTGCAAATGTAAGTAGTAATACGAATAATTTTTGAAAAGTAGCATAATGATACAGGACATATCAAAGCAGCGTGAGAGTGAAGACACGGCAGCCTGTCGGGTGCAATTGTTTCTCGAAAAACTGATTTATAAGAATAGGGCATAAAGCTGAGAATGGGTTCATTAGATTGCTGATATCAGACACAAATGAGTTGTTGTCATGTGAAATTGCCGACTCGGAAATCGCAGACGAGCTGTCCACACTCCTTTCTGTTGTAGACGAATGTCATCATTCGGCTCCAAGTACTGTTCAGCTATCTAACGTGGTTGTTCCACCAGTTTTATAGTTGTCTTCCTCTACTTTTCTTACCAAGGTAAGAGATGTAGACATCAAAGATGTCATGTTGCGCTCCTCTGTACATTCATGTCTCTGGATGTGCCACTTGAAGTTCAGTTGACATTCGGCAACCATCCCCGTCAGCTGCCTTTTCGAGCCAGTCTGTTAAAACTCCCACTCGTTGGTCCCTCTATTAAGACACGACGCATGGGACAACCTTCTGTCACATCACATTTAAAACGCTTTCATTCTCTCTTCGTCAGTTTGTTCACTGTCCAAGCCGCACATTTATACATTCCAACCGACCAGATGAGTGCTCTTAACAATCGAAACTTTGTTAGTTGCTTCCTTCATGATCTTACCAAATATTATTCAATGCTAGTAGATTGTTTCTCGCCAAAACGAAGTGTTCCGCAGTCAGACTATTTTGAGGTTACTTTTCACGGAGACCATGAATTTGGTTCTCATTACCTTAGGATGGAGACCGTCGCTCTGTGATATTGACGTGACACAGCTTATTGGTTGTTATACAGCTTGAGCAGACTTTGCTTTCAAACCTGTGTCATTTTCGCATCCAAGATGTAAAATTCGCATTATAATTTTTGTGAAGTTGTTGTAAAGTATGGATGTAGTATGCCACCTTGCCTACTCTTTTTCTGTTAAGAAACCAGTCAGTGCTCCCGCTTCCAACTTTCATAGCTGACTGTTTATCTTTATGGAATTGCTCAATATGTCTACCAACGATATTTATGGTAGCCTAGCTGGGTGCACGTTTTCAAGAGTTTTGGATATTAAGCAACTTCTTACCTTCCTTGAAACAAACAATCTTCTCTCTGATCACCAGTATGGCTTTCGAAAAGCCAGGTCTACTGGTGATCTTCTTGCTTATGCTGTCCATGTCTGGTCCTCTGCTCTAGAATCCAGTGGTGAGAGCAGAGTGATCTCTCTCGATATCTCTAACGTGATCTCTTTGATCGCGTTTGGCACAAGGGTCTTCTCGCTAAACTGCCAATGTTTGGTCTCAATCAGACTCTCATTAATTGGATTGGTAGTTTCCTCTCTGATAGGTCAATGGTCGTCAGAGTGGACGGCTTCCTCTCCAATCTGCACTCTATCAATGCTGGTGTACCCCAGGGCTCTGTCATCTCCCCTGTACTCTTCATCCTCTTCATCAATGACCTGCTCACCTCCACGTCTTCTAGCATTCACTCCTTTGCTGATGATACCTTCCTAAGTTCTTCATTTTCATTCAATCCAAATGACCCTCCTTCCACCGATATCCAACTCCACAGAAACATTTCAGCCTCGCTTCTCTCCAATGATCTGACAGTTATTGAGAAGTGGGGTAAAGACAACCTAGTTTCGTTCAACCAAAGCAAGACGAAACAGGCTGTCATTTCACGCAAACGTAATCAAAACTTTCCAGCTGTCTTCATGAATGGCGATGAACCGGACACTTCAGTTTCTGTCACACAACTTGGTCTTTCTCTTTCATCTAATCTCACTTGGAAAACTCACATCCATTCCCTTGCTAAAAATGCATCTCAAAAGCTCGGTTTCCTCGCCAGAGCCCGTGGGTTTTTCTCATCTTCTCGCCTTCTATCTATATACAAGTCCCGAATCCATCCTTCTTTAGAGTACTGCTCCCACGTCTGGGGTGGTGCTGCAAAATCTACTCTCTGTCTTCTCGACAAAGTCCGGTCCAAAGCCATTCGTCTCATCAATAATCCTAACCTCACCAAATCGCTACAACCTCTTTCCCATCGTCGTTTAGTTGGAGATCTTTCCACCTATTACAGATACTTTAACGGAAATTGTTCTCAGGAGATCAGGGATATTATTCCAGTTCCTCTGAGGCGTGTCAGGACCACCAGAAGCTCAACTCATTCACACCCTTTCCAAGTTTCACTGCCTAATCCACGAACTCTATCTCACAAATCATCATTCATCCCAAGAACATGCAACTTATGGAACGTCTTGCCTTCTTCTTGCTTTCCTGAGTCCTACAACTTGCCATCTTTCAAATCTAAGATCAATAAACTTGATCTTATCTCTCTATCCTCATACCTGCTCGCTTTCTTCTTTCTTCCTTTGTTGGGGCTTTGTATAGGCCACCATGGCCTTTCCTCAACGTAACCCACTATAAAAAAAACTAATGCTTCGACTGAGATCAAGGGCCCCGTGGTCTGCAAAATAGCCGCTAATTTATTGTTTTACATGAAGTAATATGCAATTTAGATAACGGTTGACTTGTCCGGAAGATGCTGCTCACTAACGCTAGGGGAATTACCGTCCGTCTCAAATCATACATTACATCTGGACAGCCAAGTCATATTATCATTCTTACTATCATTAATATCACTTGGACCAATCCTGACCTTCTTGCCTATTAGACCTGCCCCATTCTATAGATTTAATATCCATCTTCATATATACTTACATTAATTTTGCTCTTTTCCCATTGTATTAGTTTTATATTGTAAACCCTAAGCCAGGCAAGCCGGTTTCAAACTACCAACGTAATAGGGAGGTTTGTAATTGTATTTAAATTAAATTCAAATGAAAAGTCATGCTTATTATTATCATTCGCAGAACTTATTATACATTCTACATGTGCACAAGAGCCCTTGACTAACCCAGGCCTTCTATGCCACTAACAGTTAGTTTTCCTCCATCCTTTAGCTCTTCCTTTGAAAATCATTTACATTTACCGGCCTTTTCCTTCTTAATGTTCTTATTCATTCATTTTTTCACTCGAAATAGATGTAGGCCAGCCGAATACAAATTACCTACCATTAGAGAGAGTTGCATTTGTATAAAAAAAATGAAGTTTTTAAAAAATTGATATCTTTATCTTTATCATTATAATCAATAATGAAATTAGCGAAAATAACAATCTTAAACAACAATGTCTGAATATTGCCTCTAAAGTAATGTGGCTTTTCCTTCATCATGCAGCTTTTTTGGATACAGCGTTCAAGGAAGAATATTGAGATTGCCCTGCATTGCGTATGGAAACTTCAGCATGATAAAGGATGAACACAAACTAGCCGGACATGTTTTGGAAACATTTAATGCTTTGGAGGTCACTGAATGCGAAAACAGGTGTATACAAAATGAAAAATGCAAGTCAATTAACACGAAAAACACAAATGGCATCAACTGTGAGTTGAATAGCAGATCCACCTCAGACCCACTAGATCAAAACCTTGCGTTATCACAGTCAACTGGCTGGACTTACAGATCCACAAATATTCTCGATAAAAATGTAAGAGTTTTACATATGGTTTTAGTACGATGTTTAAATAAATAGTGTCGAGATACACCAACAATGACTTTACCAATGCTTTAAAATGTTTGTTTTTCTCTAAAAATACAGATTGGACATTTGTGTGAAGCAAAAGACCCTTGCCCTGTTGGCCTCACATGCACTGATACATGCGCTTGTCCTGGATATCAATGTCAAATCACACGAATTGGTAACTTGTTTATCAGCATTTTTGAAACGAATTTTTTCGATAGGAAGTCATGCATGCAAAGCTAAAATTCGCATTACACTATCTTTTGTAGCAAAGTACTGTGTTATCTTTGCCAGTTACTACCAGTGAACAACTACGGTTCGTGGTGCTAAAGCTTTCTACCGTATAAAGGTATGAGGCATTCAATGATGCATAAATTTTATCATAGGAGGCTCTGAAATAGACACTCGTTCATAGATCTCTCAACTATTTGATTATGATTGGATACAAAATTTCTATATTCTAGGAGGATTCTCAAGCTGCCGAGATGCTTTTATTAGAGGATACCAACAATCGAGAATACTGCCAATCCATATACCCGGCATTAATACATTTGATGTGTTTTGTGATATGGCAACAGACGGTGGAGGTTGGATTGTTATTCAACGCCGCATGGATGCGACTGTGGATTTCTACCGTGGATGGAATGATTACAAAGTTGGATTCGGAAATCTGAGTGGCAACTTTTGGCTCGGTTTGGAGAAAATCCACAAACTGGCTGCACCAGGGAAGGGAGCCATTCTTCGTGTTGAAATTAAGCATATGAATTTTGTGGAAATAAAGTATGCAAAGTTTTCAAGATTTGAGATAGCGGGGGAAGCTGAAGGGTATAAACTCATTATTGGTGGATACAGTGGAACTGCTGGGGATTCATTACACCATCACAATGGCAGAAAATTTTCGACCTATGACCGGGATAATGACGCAGCTGGGATTAATTGTGCAAAAGCTGATGTTGGGGCTTGGTGGTATGGAAGTTGTCAGCATTCAAATCTCAATGGAATTTTTCCGCCTGACGCGCATGAGCGGCCACGATACATTTCATGGCGATCATTAAAAGGTCAGTATGGAAGAGTGACGTTTTCCGAAATGAAGATCAAATACAATTCATAACCATAGGCTACGATTTGCACTCAGGTAGAAAGAACACAGCTAGAGACTTTGAGCGCAACAGTCTTTAGTGTCGGTTACAAACATAAAATTTCATTTTATTTTATTCAATTCAATCAAGGGGGGCAGTCCATTAGCTGGAGCTGATTCACTGGGGGCCCTCGGAATGTCCAATAATGTCCAGTGATTACCTTAAACGACAGAAAAGACTTTGCGAATTAAAAGTTTGGAGCCCGTAGAAACACATCTATGCTTACCAACCTTAATATGCTTTGCTTCAAAATAGATAAATTTAATTATCTCATTTACCTTATAACTTCTATCCTATAACCGATCATGGAATCGCCAATAGACTAAGAACACCCTATCTAATACACATTTAGTCAATTTCTTTTATGATTTGGGATAACAGAAAGCATTTAACCATTGATTCTATATCCAAACTTTTCAAAATGCTATTGCTCTGAGCCGTGCATTGGGAAAGAAAATCCATCTTCGATCGACGTGTTCTTCAGAGGTGATTACTTACGATAATTTTTGTCAAGTATGCACTCACCTAGCGAACTTAAAGCAGATAACTGAAAAAGCCTTGCTCCGCCTCTAAGGAACGCAACTATCCATCGATGGTCAAGTTAACATGCTAATGACAGTCTGGCTTGCATTTATATGGTCAGATGTCACTCCTGCCTCTAATCTCTTTCTGGCATCTTTTATGATATGCAAAAGAGACACTCGTCGATACTTCTCCTGGAACCATACAGCATTATGGACGAATAAGAAAAATGCCTTGAAAAAGGTTTGCAATTGCTGCACAGCTGCGATAAGTTGTTGTTCCAGTCTATTCCTGCCACCAGGAGCAAATCAACGAAACAGTTTATGTGCCAACGTGTTGAAACAACGAAAAAAGCTTATTTGGTCATAAAGAAGACATCAAGTATGAATCAGAATGCAATCTAAGCCTGTCTCATCGCAGACATCAACTTGCGCTGCTTGCTTCAGATTCAAAAGATACTCCAGACTGTATATGTTATCGTCACACCTGCAAAACGATAAATTTACAGAGACTTTCTTCACGAAGTACTTCAGAGCATCGGTAGAGTGCACTAACATACAATTTGAATTTTATGCATAGAAAGCGTCAAAAGTACAAGGGAATGATTGACTCGAGAAAAAATAAACGATCCCGAGCTTTAACTTCACAATGCAGTGATCAGAATTAATCGAGAAACTTAACGAGAACTGTGCAATTTAGCAGGGACACAGTGCCTATGACTTGGTGGAGCTTGTTATGTTTGGGAAGAAAAATTCTGCAAATGCATGCGGCTTTGCAGACATAAACCCACCCTATCAAGTACGTCGGATCACAAACTTAAGTCAATCTCGATTTGCAAAGTTGACTTAGAAAATTGATTGATGCGGTCCTGACTGAGGTCGGAGTTGATAGAAAACTATATTTTTTCCATGTGAAAATGACCCACCACCTATAACTAAATCTTCCTTTTTTAAATACCAATGCAAATATAAATAAGTTGCATTAATATTATGTGCCATCCGTAGCAGAAACGGACATGACGCCATAGGGTTCAATCTGAAAGTAGACCTCCTTAAAAGGTTGGATAACACTGGCTCCAATGGCGCTGATTCATATCCCAGTGAAATACTATCGTTGTATAAACAGGTTGCAGGAACATCATCAGAATACGGCAAGCACACAAGATTTGACGAAGATCGTACCGCTTGGGTAACCGCGACTTTATGCGAAGTAGTTAATCAGGGGAAACTTCAAGACCAATTCACGGGAAACGCAATTCACGGAGTAGGTGCACTAGAGCCACAACTAAATTTGCGAGCGAGAATAATTCAACACTCGCAAAGGCGTTTTTTTAAACATAACAAAAGACAACTCAGTACCTGGAATTCTCCTGGCAGTATCTGAAGAAATCAGGCTGATCATATTATGGCAAACAAAAACCGAGCAACATCCATTATCAAAGCTAACACCTATCCAGTAGCTGAGTGTGGCTCTGTCCGAGACCTAACGCGAGAGATCGTATTGAAGGACTCGTTCATCTGCTCCTAAACAAGGAAGAAAAATAAATTGCCGGTATGCAAAAAAACTTACAATTTTCCAAGATTTTCAGCAGATCCAGTCAAATTCTTTTGTAAACTTATCAGCAGTGGCATGAACTCAAGTGAGTTCTCCTTCAAAAATTTTCCCCAAGAAAACAAAATATGTTTTGTCCAAAGCAAGTAGAATTCCAAGTGACCAGACACCTCCAGCTGTTTCGCAACATGGTTCAACAATCGTACGGCGAACACGTCCGTCAGTGACTGAGAAATCATTTGAACTGAAAAGAGAAAGATTAAAATATGGTAAAACAAAGATCAGTATAATTTTTCACTGCAGGGTTGCTGCCAAAATTAGTGGCTTCCCCTGTGTCATTAACCATGTTGTACCCTTTCGAATTTCACTTTGATATCATTATACATGACTATTATCTTTAATAATTATTAATGATTACAGTTATTATCATCATCTCTTCCATATCGTGATTATCGTTGTCATTATTACTTTAAAAATCCCCTCAAACATTCTTCTTTTTTGATACAGTTCACAACTGTACCATTTTCAGCATGCAAACTTTGGCAAGTCATGTCAAACTTTGTCAAAACTTCACTGTACGTAAATAAATATCCTTAGTGGCATAAGGAAAACTTAATCAGGGTCCTTGTCTACCGTGCCTTTCATATTTATTCCTATAACGATAATTTTCGCACAGAACTTGTTCGCATCAAGGCAATTCTTTCAGCCAATTGCTTTCATGTTAACCTTATTGACCGTATCACAAATGACTTTTTGGATCGACAGTTTAAGCCTAGCCTCCGTAGAGGATCAGACAATATGGCATATCTCCTGTTCTGTTTACCTTTCTTGGGTAGCACAGGCGTCAAATCAAAACTACGCTTAGTTGAGCTATTAAAAATGCTATCCTGATATCCACCTCAAGGTCATTTTTCGGTCTCCTCAAAGCATTGGATCACTCTTTCCATTTCGAAGCCGTTTCCCTGCAACTCTAGGTGTAATCATCACGACCTGTCATCATATCTCGAGAGAAAGTGCCAGGGCACTTTAGAATAACCATAGCTTTTCAGTATGTTACGTTCTACCTTAGATGCAAGGCAGTGCACATAGAAAAATTACCATCTCCTAAATCACATATCTCATCTCCGTAACCGTTACTAAACAACCAGAATCGTTTTGCAAATAAAAGCCCCAATGATAAAAAAAAGCAACATTGACAATTCTTTGCTTGATAGCAGAAAACAAATATGCTGCCGAACACGTTTCCAGTATGGATATGGTTCTATGATTATATCAACCATAATAATTATTGCTATCATCATCATAATTATAATGATAATAATAATAATAATCTTCATCATCATCGTCGTCATCATCATCATCATCATCATCATCATCATCATCATCATCATCATCAGTATCACCATTATTCTCATCACAGCTATCAACATCGCCACAGCCATGAACATCACCATAGCCATCATCATTGCCATCATCATTGCCATCATTATTATCATTAGCATTAATGTCATCATCATTCAGGCAAGCAAATTACAAAGTGCCTAGTACTTTTGAGATTTCTAATTGTAATATAAATCAATAAGATGTAACGGTTTCTATAACATTTCTATAGATGATAAAAATGCTTGATTTGACCCATAAGAGTACCATACCAAAATCAAAAAGAAACGAAGCAAAATAATGATCTTACTATCTGCAGGATTCACGCTTTCGATTACTCTCTTCACTAAACTGTCTTCATTCAATCTCAAACTAGAAACAAGAGCTTTCCCAAGTTCTTTCTTTGACAAATATTCGAGTGTTTTCTCTACGGTTGTCTCCATCTCTAGGTCGTAAGGAGTAAACGCCATAGCAGGGTTGAGTGAATATAACAGTAAGCCTTCCGTCGTGGCAGCCGCCCAAGCTCGACCTACAAAATCAAATTTTTCAAGAGAAGATTAAAAGATAAATTCCGTCAAAATTTATGTGATACTAAGTCCGTAAATTGACCAGCTTTTCGTCGAAAGGCAACTTCCTAGTCAGTCTCTAAAGCTATTGGGGTAAGGAGCAGTGCAAGTATGAAACTGGACTTGCCCATGGCTAAAACCAGAATGCTTTATACTGCAACGCAAATTTCCTCCATATTCAAGGATCAACGTTGAAATTAAGCAGAAAATTTTACCCGTCAAGTTATAAACAGATCATGCATATAATAGTAGAACTGTCGTTTTTCGAATGGATAAAACAAGCCTTTAGCATTGAAAATTTTCACAAAAATTTAGGTCATTGTCATAGAAATACATGCTACCTGTTGGTGAAAATTTCACGTATTTTGTTTGTATTTCTGGAGAGACTTTTCTGGAACTCATGTCACCTGTAACAACAACAGAGAAGATTTACACTTAAACAAAAACAAATATATCAAAACAGAGCATGGATCTTGTTTCAATTTTAAGTGACTTTTTTATACACATGATTCTACCTCGATGTCAAAGGCAGACATTTAAACGCTGGGCAGCTCTTTGCTTATCGAGCAGTGTCCAGGTCCTTCCTCTCGATGTGATCACACCTCGTGATTCCTACGCCTGGAATTACAGACAGCTGGCGACTCTCCTCACTCTAAGTGAAGGTTTAGCGGAGGTGAGACTCGAGCCACTGACCATAGGGTCAATGCACAATAATCTTACCATTGAGCTATCATAAGTGACTTTGATAATGGAGAGAAAGAACACAGCTGGTATGCTAAAGGGCAAAGTTGATATTTCAAAAACGACTGGGAGGGCATTACTGTTAAAATTTCAGTACGTGTACAGGCCATCAGGCCATCAAAATGACGCTTAGCAGATTCCATTGTGTGAAAGGCGATAAAAGAGCTAAACAAACTGATGGAAAGAAAAAATGCAATTTTATCCAACTAGCGATGACATGAAGAATGGTGGTTGTGGCAACAATAGACACAAGCAAGCCCAGGAATGTTGACACTGGGTCTCAGAAATTTTCCATTCGGTGAAACATTATTTGATCCACCTTCAATCTTGAATGAATACTACCGCAGCGTTTAATTGTTACAGAGATGCATGAAAACGACCTCTAATAAAGTCCATTAATACATGCAAAATTGACCAGATCCCCGCATCAAATGGCCTCCATTAAGCTGTATCACTCGCAAAATCTCAACAAACCAAACATCAAAGCACATAAAAGAACTGAAGGGAACAGTGGATACCTGTTGGAATGTAAATCTCATGTCATAGTCAATAATTCTGAATTTTTAATTTCTGTTTTTTGCATGGGCAATAAAATGGAACAATTGATAGCAAGAAAATTACCTGTAAATTTTTTGTTGAATATGAATTATATATGAATAAAGAAAAAAATGGACCAGGTCAGTCATTTAAGATGAGCGATCTACTATGCCATTAGCAAAAATGAGTTTTAGTATTTACGAAGCCGGAAGAATGAATATATCAAAGCAAGGAAGATTAATTCAGGCGAATTCAAAGTTCCTGTGCAGCTAGAGGCATTGTTTGAAGAGGAAAGGAATTATCAACCAAAACGAACAAATGATTCCGGGGGTTCCCTGTAAAGTCATATCTAATTTACTTACCCTTGGTAACACCGGGCAACGACATTTCCTCCCTATCGGAATCCACATCATCAATCAAGTCCAAAGGTCCAGCCTCAGTCATATTGCGACTATTCAACATTTCCTATTAAAAAAGGCAATACGAGACCACGTTAAGTACACCAGAAAAAAATAACTTCAATCAACTAGCTATCAATGCTTCTATACGGGAAGAAAAAGAACAGATTTCTAAACTACACCGGTTCACTAGTTCGCTTGTCGTTGCGAAGGCATCAAATACCGAGTTACTGCTATACGAAGATGTGGAGAAATCTTTCAAGTGAAATAGTGCAAAATTTTACTAAGTTTCCTCAAGCTAAGTCAAAGCTCTCTATAATCATGGAAGTTTCTGCTAAATGCTGTCTTAGCAAATCAACCAAGGTTGAATCGTAGTACATTCCACTCTCGTTTGAAGAATAATCAACATTTAATTACAATCATCGACATCTGTATCATATATCTATATTTATCTGTATATACGCATACATCTATATCTATACTTCATCTACATCTGTATCTTTATCTTTATGGTTCACATTTTACACTTAGATTTTCATCATATACTTATATCACATAGTATTCATATCACATAAATTATTTGCAGCCGATGCTTATCTTCTACCGTAGCGAATTTTAAACAAATCAACCTAGAAGCAAAGGTTGATGCTGATGATAGACTTGATGAAGCAAATAAAGCCCGCACCATAAGCTAGATATTTGTAAAGGTATTTTTGTTGGCATCAACTAAAAAGGCCGCGTGACATATGCAGTTGGGTGCCGATCCATTTCGTCGCTGCCTCCACTTCCATAGCATACGCAGAGTTCCAATTAACTGCTGGGAAGTTTCTATTGAAGATTAATTTCCGATAAAAGTGAATTTTTATTTGTAATTATTTTACCATCGAAATGTGATGGCAAAGCTTAAAAGGATTACACCATTCTAGCAGAAATCCCAATCTTTAATCTCCTATTTTGTCCGCGAAATTGACCTTTCAAAATGATCTAATATGAAATCATTGCATATTATGTCATAATCAATTGGAGTTCCTTTTTAACAGTTAGAGCAGAAAGCCTCAGCGCATGAAAATGAAACAAAAGAGAAAACAAACCCTTGAAAACACTATTTATCTAGATCCTGATCACCTTTCAAGGTAAATTTCCGAAAGCAATGTGAAAAGAACACACCTGCATCCCATCCAACGAGCGGTTCTTTGAAATCTCAAATTTTCGAAGCAATATCTAGAAAGCAATTCTCAAGCCGTTACGAAATGAGAAAGATTAAGAACTTCAGAGGTTGCGTTTTGCACCATCACAACCGCCAATTAGCGTTTATCATACTTTTGTAATGCTTAATACATTTGAGCCTTATACACGAAGAGAGCGTTTTAGGAGCAACATGTTAAAGAGGTAGCCTCATGAGCTATGACAAGTGGAGGTGGGGTAACCAGTCCCTTACCTCGCGGCTCTTCGTCCCCAGCTTTACGCCAGGTACCAAGTTGCTGTCAGGTGAGCAGATGGAGGGTTAAGAGAAATGTGTGCAGGCGGCCCTCGAACCCGGAACGTTTCGCACATGGAACATTCGCCATGGCCACTGGGCCAAATACCATTTATCGTAAAGCTTTCTTGTATCAAAATTTCTAGAGAGCTGCCCTCCTTGGTACTACGCTAGTAAGCCAGATGATATCAAGGAAAAACATGTGAATCAAACGAATCCATTTTGACATGGACGACGATCAGTTACTAGAAGAAACAGGATAGGTTTAAGCCGCTTCTATGAAAAGACACGTATTCAAAACAATGATAATTATGATGTGGGTGTCAGGATAGCTCAATGGAAAGATTGGTGCGCACTGAACCTATGGTCAATGCTTCTAATCCAACCTCAGCTAAACTATCACTTAGAGTGAGGAGACTCGCCAGCTCTCTGTAATTCCAGGCGTATGAAGCACGAGGTGTGGTCCCATCGAGTGTAAGGACCTAGAAACTTCTCAACAAGCAGAAAGCTTCTCAGTGTCAAAATGACTGCCTTTGACGTCTAGATAGAGCCGTATATATGAAAAAAAGAATGATGATGTTGCTTAATTGTGAAATGCTGAAACAAAGAATATTTGACACAGCAAAAAGCCGGTGCCAGTTCAATTCTATTCTTGTCAGTTTCTTACGACAAGTAGCTCTGGGACGGACTCTTGCAAATTTCAGTGATTAGCAGTTGCTTCATAATATTTGTAAAGCATTTTGATGTCAGTTTTACACACACTTTAGCTCTGCCTGCAAACCATTATCGCTTTATTCTCACAACCATCCCGCGGTTAAAAGATGCATGTGGACTAACCTGCTGTTCAACATGAAAAATTGAGATGAATTTTGACTTCCCCCCTGCAAGAACACACGAACCATCTGCAGAGTAGCACAACGTTGTGAAGCATCTACAAAAATAAATAGCATCTTGCCTAAAACCGTTTCAACGACTTAAGGGACACTAAGGTTCAAGCATAGTAGAATAGTCAGAGTGAAGGTCGTGCAAAGGATTTTTTCTCGTTGGTACTGATCTTTCGACTTTTCAGAAACACCATACATAAAATACATACAAATTAGCAAACGGAATTAGAAACTGAATATCATGGGCTACATCCAAAGAGGGGTACCTTGATAGCTCCTATAACATACTGAATATAACAGCTCGTGACTCAGTCAACGGACTATAAAATATTAAACCTCAGTCATAAGGAAAGTGAAGTAAGATAAGTCTGAAATAACATCTTGAAGCAATTTCCAATTCCATTGATTACAGGAAAACAATGTAGAAATTATAAATTAAGTTGGCTGAAACACTTGCAAATAACATACTTGCCAGACTCCATCCTCTTTGCAGTTATTTTATCCGTTGTTTTTCTACCCCCACCTAATGCACTTCTTCCTTCGATAGACCCAACCTGCATTGCTATATCTGGCTGCCAAAACGTCAGCTGTCCGTCTAATGATGCGACTGTTATTTCATTTCCATCTGGTCTAACTGTAACAGCCAGAGCTACAATGTAGACAGAAGTCAAAGAAGCTTGAATATGCTAAGCATCTGTTAGATAGCGAGCGCTTCGCAGAGTCGTCTACTTGGCTTGGAAAGCCCTATAGAGCGTAAGCAAGGAGACAGCCAGTTGTTTCATTCAGTGATCGAGACCCCCCCCCCTTTGATTGAATGTCAGGGTTTTCCAGTCACGCCAAATGTAAAGAATCGGCAAGGTACAAAATCAAGTTACGTTAGAGTAAAAATGACGAATCAAAACAATTCAAGGAGAATAGGTTTATGGTACTGCATAAAGTTAAAGGGCTTCTCCAGTAAAAATTTTTATTTTCGAATTAGATTTAGTCGAGTTCCCTGATTTCGAATCTGCAATTATTTTTCTGATATCTTGTAACGTTTTCATTTTATAAGAGTTTAAAGTTCGTTTTCGAATTCAGAATTTGCTCAAGAAAAATTCTGGGAGACCTACTTTGTGACGTGAAAAAGGAAATGCAACATTTTCTTGGTCATTCGTTATTCTCACGAGAATTCATCGGATAATGAACAAAATGACGGATTTCCTATACACGGATGCTACCTTCAAATCAGGTCGCGTAAATGCCGAGATTCACAAATTCTCGGGGTTCGTCGTGATATACTATGTGATGTCACTAAGTATATTTTGGCATTTTCGTTTTTTCTTCTTCTTCTCAGGTAAGTCTGATTTAAAACGCTTATAACTTTGAAACAGTACAAGATATCAGAAAAATAACCGCAGACTCGAGATTAGGACACTTGATTATACCAAATTCTAAAATATAAATTTTCACTGGAGAGGTCCTGAGCACGGGTCACAAAGCATAACAAATATTAGGCCAGATTTAATCAGCTCAATGGCATAAATAAAACAAAACACATTTAAACGCAAATTAGATTTGATCCCTTCATTACGCTTTATTAACTAACTAGATTTGATTGCCTTTCGATAGGGCGACGATTGTCTATCTAGCGGACCAATTCTCGCCTTAAAGTCGAATATTTCAAGCACTACCCAAACATTCACGAAGTGGTAGCTTTCGATATCTACTTATGGAAAAAGCTGAAATTTCCGGAGATCATGAATAACCCAATAAGACAAGTAAGATCATCAGATTAAAGACAGTGTATCGCTAAGCAACAGCAAGCAATCAACAACCATGCAAAGCATCATTTACATAGAAAAACAAAGACGTCTCAGGAATTACAGATGAAGAAATCCATACCGTCACTGCCAATCAGTAGTGTTTCTTTTGCGCTACTTTGTGTAAAAACATCCCAGACTTTGACAGTTTTATCCCAAGAGGATGAATATAGCAACGGTCTCAGGGGGTTGAACGACAGAGTTGAAACAGGACCTTCGTGACCTGCCAATACCTGATAAAATATACGAAAATGCAAGTAAAATTCACCACAGCTTGATAGCTAATTTTTTGTGATCTTCGGTAGATGACATAGGCCTGACCATAGGCGTGAATTTTCATGTTACTACTTTTGTGAGCAAGGTGGAAAGCGTCAAAAGAGTGGTGATGACATACGGATCCACAAAGGGTGCACAGTTTTAAGGGGAAATTTGGTCCTGGCTGGATTTGAAAAAATAACCACTATCTGTTATAGCATGGAACTGCTATTCACATATTTACTTGTCACGATTCGTCTTAGTCTCTAGTCTTTTCTCCAGAAGCTCGTCAGCGTTGTCTACCGACAACCGAAGGGTTCCCCGTTGACGGCTTGATTGGCTCTAGTACCTACGGGTTCGCCGGGTGCGAGGGGATTTTCCGTTTCGATTCGAATATTTACTTCGTGAAATGTTTGACCAGATCGCTAATGCTACCAATGGATAAATTGAAGTAGGTTTAGTAGCATCTTGTGACTTCAATTAAAAGGCAGCCACAATAATCGTTCAAAGATGGCAGTGGCTTCCGGCGCGATCTACATGAAGCAAGTAAATACTGTAAGTCTCAGCAATCTACTGCTACCTAAAACCTAAGCTTGTGAGACAACATGGCTTAAAATACGCTGAAATGGACAGCTGCTTCATGCGATATTTGAAAAAATCACGCATTAATCAAAGCTACTGCACATTACCAGAGCTTCCAAACAAAATAAACAGAAGAGAGAAGGCCAATTCAGGCAAATATTGAACACTATCGCGAACCTCTAAGAGTCGTCCCGTCTGCATTGACCAAATAAAGATCTCGAAAGAGTTCACTGAGCCAGCAGCAACGATCTCCCCACTGCTTTCTAAAGCAAGACATGAGAACTGGGCGGGTCGAGGGGATGCAAATGTTCGAAAATTACGATACCTGAATGGGAAAAATATATTCACATCATTATCCATTGAATGTACGTATACAAACATATAAGACTAGGTGAAAATGGCAGAAACCAGGGTCCGTTGTGGACAAAAAGCAGGTAACCACCACAACATGCAATCAATCCTCTATCATTGGGCAAATTACTTGATTTGAAACGAAAAGGTCAGCAAGCCAATATATCAATTAGCAAATCTCTGCATCAATAGAATTCTAGCACAAAGAAATATGGGCATTGAAGATTACCTTGTCATATCGAATGCTCTGACAGTACCGTCTAATGACGAGCTTAAGACTACTTTGTTATTCTGGTTAAAAACCACGCCGGTTACACTCGCTGCGTGTTCGTGAAAAGTGACAAAGCAAAATCCAGACACAGTGTTCCAGACTTTAACCTACGAAGATTTTCAATTGCAATAAGCATGTGTTCAATTCAGCTTTGAAAAATCATTTTAAAATACATCAAACTGGCGTGTACGTAAAGTTTACGACAAAATAGCAGCTCAAATGTTTGATCGAATTTGCTTGTTCTACTTCGATTCTTGATAGATGGGCAGTTACACAAACATTTTTACCAACAGCTGGCTAAAACGATCAAATAATGATGCAAAGCTATTAGACTCTACTTGAAACATGATTTAATACGCTGATCGATGCCTCTTTACGCTAGGGAAGCCCTGATGGCCTATAGCAAAGCCACGAGATAGGAAGAGAAGAGAAAAGCTGAATGTGGCGGGACATAAGATTAAGTGAGGGGATTTTTTGATTTAAACGATAAGAATTGGTAGGATTCTGGGATAAACGAGTGCTATATTGGCAGCTGAATTCATCAAGCAGTATTCTATTCGTCCAGAAGACTGCCATAAAAAGGTGAACTGCGTCGGTCCGAAGCACCTAAATGCTACTATTTGGGAGGAAATGTCCAATGGCAAAGTGTTGTAAATAAATTTGAGCTTCAGTTGAAAAAATAAGAGCTAGTCTGTATAGACAGCCTTCATACTTTGTTTCATAGAAGTATCCATAGAAGAAAAAGTACGGGGTGGGAATTGATAATCAAGCTCTACTTACAATGTTTGAATCGTATAATGATAGGTACGTTACCTTTCCATCATCACCTCCGGTGGCTATCAGTTGCCCATCCGTAGAGTAGGCAAGGACATTCATATCATAGAAATGGCCCTGCTGTTTGAGCACATAGGTTTCACTTTGCCATTCCCATACTAGCAATTGCCCAAGTGACGAAGAGCCGAAAGCAAGCCATTCCCCCGTCGAGTTTATTGCGATGCTTGAGATACGGTGCTGTGATATACTGCAAACGATAAGAACCGATTCGCTTTTACAATTACGAAAATCCTGACCGCTGTAACATGTCTAAGTAAAAGCCAGCAAACATGCGTTGACAAGCAAGAAGATGTCTCCATGCCTACAAACAAAAGTGCCAATATTCACGTATAGCATGCACAGCAACAGTGATCCCTGAACTTCTCGATTCTATCTGGTTCGGGTGAAGAAAAAAACACTCCTCACTCATGACTAATACCAGATTTCTAATTCGTAATATAAAGCCATCATACACATGAAAAGATGGAATGCCCATGTGCATTAAATAAACATCGGGCCTGGTCTCATATGGTCTCGGCGTACGCTCATCTGGTATGGTATGGTATGGTATGGTATGGTATGGTATGGTATGGTATTGTATGGTATGGTATGGTATGGTATTGTATGGTATGGTCTGGTCTCATTTCGTCTGGTCTCATCTCGTCTAATCTCATAAAATGAGTTTTACATATATTACTCGTAAATTGAAAGTATCATTCGAGATTCCTGCTTTCATGAAAGCCTTTGAGAAATACTGTTTTTTTTGGCAGTTTATATGACATTCAACTGCATTTTTTTCAGATTACACAATTTCACTACAAAGTCAATTACCTAATCGAAGATGGCTAATGATGAATTGCAATGGATACAGACCAACATGTCCCTTCCCAAGATGAATTTTTTTCAATTTTCAAGGGATCAGGGTGCTAAGCCGCACGGTGTTAGCAAATCTAGACTTGCTGAAGATCGAATGGAAACGTTCAAATACGTCTTTCAAAGAGAAGTACAACAATATCATACAGACTTAACAAGTAGCATATACCAGATTTTGATTGGCTGCGGAAACGCCAGCGTCATGCGAGAATTTAACAAAGGAGGTATCAAAAACTTTCAGGAGAGCGAAAAAAATCGAGGTTGATGCGAAGCTACAGTAATGAAATCTGTTGGAAAACAATATCAGATTTTTAGGCGAATTCGTCTACGCATCTTATCTTTTCATGATGACAAGAGCTCGAAAAGTTGAGCCACGTTTTGGAAAAGGCAGGCTCTGTGCAAAAAACGGGTTTTTAATAGTTTCAACCCAGCATCCGAAGGTAGATTAAAGTACATCATAAATCATGCTAATCATGCTAATCAAGTGGTGCCCATGCCTTGCCTCTCGATGCGACCACACTTCATAGCTCACATGCCTGGCATCACAAAGGCCAAGCGCGACTCTCTTCACTCTAGGTGAAATGCAGGCTTAAGCTTCGAGCCACTGACTAGAAAATCCAGCTGGAAACCTCTGACCACTGAATTATTCTCGACTCTGAAATGCTCATGAAACTCGACTAGGTTGCCGCATATTGAGGAAAATGCACTGGTGATGGACTGCACTATTGGGTGAGGAAGATGCACTTATAATGAAAGGTGGGTTTACTACATTTTCTTTTTACATCATAAGTCATGGTAATGTTAAATTCGTGATTGTGCTACACTACAACGCATTTCGAACTCAATTATATGAAAAAGACATTTGTGTAAGAAAGAACATAGTCGCTAGACTTTCCATCCTTTAAAGAATGAAGATAGCAACGTGGAAAATTTGATTTTCAAAGTCGGTTTGAATTGCATTTACCTCAATGCGTGGATTTGTATGAATTCTGGCATTTCATAAAGCATAAAAACCCCAGTCGAGAAGCCAGCAACTAAGACTTTAGAGCTTTTGTGATATCGTACGCAATTCAATTCACTGTTGTCTTGGTAAAAGTAGTGTCTATAGAGCAAACAGAATCATGAAATTAATCTTTCTCAATTGAATTAGATTTTTATGGCATTAGCTAATGCCAGCACTAGAAGGAACAAATGGAGAAGTTTGAAAGCATATTTGGGCGTTGGGTGGCCAAAATCAACGAAAGCGAGCGACTTCCTTCAAAAAGTTGATTTCCTAGAAGCGATTTTCCGTTACTCTGCTCATGTATAGCATTCAATTTATATAGTTATGCCAGCGAGTCCGAGCGCGTCATTGAACTACAGAGAACTTAAACGAACACCTACCTTGCGTCTCTTCCCCATACAACCTTGTTCTCATCTGAAAATTAAATGTATGCTGTAAGCAAAAATGTGTCAAAGAGTTGTCAGCAATGCTGAATACACAGTCTTTGGGTACTGTATCGAAACTCAATACATGTCAACTTCACCAAAAATGCATGCATCCCAGGTCATCAGTTATGTAAAGGTTGCGCTGAACGTCACGCTGATAGAGGAAAAGTCTGTTTTTGGGAAGGATGTTTAACGAATCAGTGAATTTCATCGAAAGGAGAAGAGAAGATTCAAGGTGGATTTTGTGTTGATGATTGTCCATTTCGAAATTGAAGAGGCGGCCGAGATGTTTAAAGGATTCACCATTTTTAACAACTGACAAAAACTCAGTGTTGATATAAAGCTTGGGTTGAAATTGTAGAGAGCGGGAAGAGAATTTTTTTATTCCGAAGATGACGCATTTATCAACCCTAATGATTATGTTTGCCCATTGGCACCACTTGGTAAAATAGTTTAAAAGGAGTTGATTTTCGCGCTCAACGACCGCTACGTCTTCTGCGAATTGGAACCAATGAATAGGGTTAAAGAGACGATCAGTAGTATCATGAGTAGAGAAACCGAGTTTTTTGTATTTCTCTTGCGTAATGACTTGAATAAATGCATCAAAGCATATGTTGAAAAGCAGGGGGCTGCGGCAATCCCCTTGAAGGACGCCTCAACCGACGGGAATAGCAGGGAGGTAAAGTTATCCGCAATTATGGCAGTCTGAAAGTTTTCGTACAGATTAGATATTAAAGTTTGAATAGCAAGTGGGATATGGTGGTGGTCAAGAACCTCTTTGATGAGATTGTGGTGCACTTCTCCGAAAGCATTTTTCAGGTCGATAAGAGTGATGACAACCGAGCGCTGTTTTATGCGTGCCTTATCGATTATGGATGATAATAATAATAATGATAATAATAATAATAATAACAGAAGACAGAAAGGAGAAGATTGAAGTGATATGTACAAAAGGAAGACAGCATTTCATCTTAGGCCACGGGAGGTGGCTTGATGAAAAGCCTGAAGGACCCGGTGATAACATCAAATGCCGTGTAAAAATGAATAAATAATAATGATCATTTTGGTAAATTTCATTCTTTTATTATATACTTCAAATGATACAAATACAAATTTCGCTACAAAAGGGACTTGTATTTGGCTGGCTTCCAGCAACTAACAACAATAAAAGGTGGAAAAAGTTGTATTATTAAGATATTAGTTAGTAAGGAAGAAATTCCTGGTTAGACTATGGTTTATTTCTGGAACAAAAGACGTGACAAGTGGTACGAATAATGATGATAATAATCATAGGAATATTTCAACAGGATAAAAAGTTAAAATAAACATTGTATCCAAAACTGCATCAAATAGTCTTTTGACTATGTAAACATTGACGAATGGCCTTTGAAAGGAATGAAGTTAGTAATAATATCGTTTGCTGGATTGAGTGGCTACTATTGGGTAGGTAGAATAATGATGACACTACAGATGAAGGTAGCAAAGAAGCCTTTTCAAATCATGGGAAAGCGCCAATCAAATCCTAAGACAGTGTTTTCTTACTAATTACCTCGCATACGAGGAGCTTTGAGTAAAGAGAAATTTGGTCAAGCACATACAGGCCATCAAAGCAGTCCAACAACGAGAAGAAACGAATGACAGGGAAGGACTGCTTGGCATAAAGAATGTCAATTGTAACTTACAATCATCTTCTGCATCAGATTTTTCCTCAGCCGTATTTTCATTTTCACTCAGCTTCCTTTTCCTCGACTTTTCTTTAACATCACATAGATTCTTGTTACATTTCCAGTGCATCACTGCCCCATCCCTGCTTACTGTGTAGAACTGGTCTGCATTAAGGAAACCACGCTCTCAATGTTGCTTTCAATAGTGTCAATGTTGCTTTCGATAGTGCCGCGAATATAGATAAGTGTTACGAACACCCCCAGTCTGTGGCCCGACCCCAGCTCGCCTTAGCTGGTAGAGCTTGGGAAAAGCCTCTAGCTGCAACATTGTAATCATTAAGCTCATGGGACTTATTGGACGAACACAGTTCACTGATGAACCTTATCAACGAAGAATCCCATGATTGTGTTGCAACTACATTCAATAAGAGACAAGGATAAGGACGAAAAGAAGAAGCAGAATGGCCGCTTTTCAGCTCAATCCAAATCTAGAGAAAATGCTCCATTAACTCCATTCGTTTGAAAGACTTTATTCAAAATCGCTGAAAAAGTATGAGAAGAAGGCAAAAACGAAACACACAGATTACATGAACATTGTTTGGAACGATTGAACAGTATCGGTTCACAAAATATGGGAGAGCAACGTGAAGGGGCAATCATCGCAGGGAATATTAGTATGAAATGGATACATTTAAGCTGTTCTCTTCAAAGAAGCAGCCAACTACACTGTTTTTATGACCAGTGATGACAAAGGCATGGTGCCCTATCATGGGTGTAACTGAAAACACTCTTGCTGTCATGTCCTCTGATCCAACCACAAAGAATCTGAAAATGAGAATTCAAATGATCCAAGATTGAAACTTCTGCCGTCCACTAAATGCTTTCTTCATTCGATAACGATGGATAATGTGGCATAGTTATTCACACGATAGCTCTTGGTTGACTGACTGATTGATTTACTGATTTGCTTGTTCAGTGATTGATTGATTGATTGATTGATTGGTCGATTGTTTGATTGATTGTTGGTTACTATCAAGCCGACCAAACATACTCAAACTACTTAATTGGAAGCCAAGAAATAAGAGACTGGTCGTTTCTTTGATGAGACTATATCTGATTACAAAAATCAACTGGCGAATAGTTGGTTATAAACAAGATTGAATCTAACGCTAGACATGGGCGTTGCCACCCTGCAAAAACTCGCCCTACGGATATACACTGAGCAGAATTAATTAAGAGATAGCTACCCGTGCCTTTTTTCATTTCAACTTAAAAAGGGATATGAAATGCTTCGACACGAACTCCATGCCTATCTAAAAACATCGTTTCCAAGGACGGCTCTCCCATTGCAATCACAGCTGAAACTGTTATTGTTTTGGAGATCATCCGACAATGCACAAGAGGATACCGCTAACACATTAATATCATTTTGTTTGAACAATATGCCGAACTATCTCGCATCACAGCAACCAGCAGCTTGATGGGATCATATGCTCAGCACTGGGAATGAAGCGCACCTGAAATAATGGCACCGGGAAAACCGAGAACGAGCAATGAACGTTACAAATCAGTATTTCAAGGGGGCGATATAAAAGGTGACGTAGACCCTTGAAGAATTTGAACTTTGACAACTCATGATGTGAGTATATGGTAATTTTTTTAAACCATTCATCAACTGCATATCTAAAATACAAAAACACACCCATCTTATAACAGGCAGTGTGTAATTGGCTGTTTCTGCTTACTACTAACAACAATTCAAACGGAAAACGAAGCAAAAGGAAAAAGGAAACGCAGTGTTAAATTATGCGGAAAAATAGTCCAAGGGTCGATAAAAGTAGGCTCTGTCTAGCCCTTGCTCCGACGGCAAAATATGTATAATGTGCATCGTATGGAAATGTTCATGATTTTCGAGGTAAAGTGATTCCTTGAATTGCATGGAGTGTCTAGATCGTTAATCATAGCAAGTAAAGAATCACAAGACTTGTTCAAGGATCCAAGGGCACTCATCGAAACATTAATGAGTTTGACTTCCCTCTAAATAGCTCGTAACGATTGTATATGGCAGACTTACAAAGCAGTTTGCTGCTCCATACACAGGACCACGCCTAAATTGAATGATAAAGCTGGATAAGGACCCTACTTCTTCGATCACAAATTACCATCAAAAGACCATTGACTGGATCTATATATACACACATATACAAATATATATACATATATATATAAATGACAGCTGTCTGACGAGTGCCTTCGCACGAAACTCAGAGTAACAGAGAATCGGTCTTTTCCTTTTCTGCATTTCTGCTATCAACGCTCTGTACTTTGTACATAGAGCACCATATGGTGGTGAAGACAGCACCCTCTATGTGATATATATATATATATATATATATATATATATATATTTATAAATATAAATACAAGTATAAATACATAGATATATCAATATAGATGTACGTGCATATTCTTATGAAAGCAAGTGTCACCAGGATTCTTCCCCAAGGCGTATCGCCAGAAAACACAGTGAAGACAGTTGCGAAAAATTACCAGGTATAATTAAAAAGGGGTTCACCGCGAAACGTTCGCTGATAAAGGTCTTGCTTTCCAAGCAGAAAAAGTTATTCATGCACAATATAGGTACCTAGACAGATCTTCTTTCTTCTCGTATTGCAACTGATGATTTTCAGTGAGATAAGCACGTGTAAAGATGCTTAGCACAGCTGAAAAAAAAACTTAAGATCTCGGTTTGCCATTGGATAAATATCCTTACAAAAACATCACATATGTCTTGGCTTATTCGAGGGCAGTATATAAGGGGCCTCACAAACAATCATCACCCATGAAGATATGC
Source organism: Pseudorhiza aurosa (assembly GCA_964026355.1). Classification (NCBI taxonomy): domain Eukaryota; kingdom Metazoa; phylum Cnidaria; class Scyphozoa; order Rhizostomeae; family Lychnorhizidae; genus Pseudorhiza; species Pseudorhiza aurosa. The sequence goes on along the minus strand of OZ032114.1, from coordinate 9,903,625 downwards.
TAAGTTTGACATGGATTCCACCAGCTGGCATTGTTGTTGATAGTCTAATGAGCACAAGCGCATGATAATGTTACTCAATACTCGGAACGGGCGTCAAGGAGCACGTTCTTTGAGAAGTGTCACTTTAAGATATGGCATGGTTAGACACGGTTAGGTATGGAGGCCAGTTCCTTTCCTCGTGAAATTTTTACACATAGCTTCCCGCCAGATAATTATTTACTGCTGGGGGTGTGACTTGAGGCTCTAGATAAGTAAGCAAGGTTGCTTTGAACCCGGGACTTTCTACCAAGTCATATTTCACTCATATACAGACTAGCAATCTTAGAACATTTCAAATATCATGCTAATCGTGGTGAATGCTAATAACATGACCAATTCACCAACTCAAGTCAGTTTTAACAGCCAATCTATAAACTTTCAATCAGAGGTGGATTAAACGCCTTTAATTAAATCAAATAAAAAATTCCCCAGCACAATAACATGCATGACGATTTCTTAGCTATATTGATGACAGAGTTATTGTCACACTTCTCAGTCATGGTAAAATGCATTTTAAATAAGACTCGATGGAATAATAATTGGCTCAATGCTATGGAAACCAGACAGGTAATATACTCAGCTAGCTGTGCACTAATACCCTATAATAGCTCAAACTAGTGAAAGAATTAAGGGACTGTTCATTATTTATGCCTCGGGTTGGGACTGAAGAGAAATGTTTATTTGGGTGAATTTTTCTGTTACCCAACCTTGTAGACTACACAAATAAAAGTTACCCAACGAATATAGAGCGATGAAAATATGCTACCCAACCCTTGAAAGGCAAAAATATCTTTACCCCACCTAAAGGCTGCCTGAAAAATCATTAACCCGACCTATTTCTCTTCGGCCCCAACCCAAGGCATAGTAATAAACGGTCCCGAACTGCTGAAAATGATCGAACTGGGGTCGCCTTTGGTCACAAGTTCTGTTTCTGTTTATCATGCAGAGTCATGCGATGAAAATTCTCTGATGGTAACGAGGTCAATCAGGAAAAAGTTAAAAAATCTAGGACTAGGAAAACTGGACACCTTCTAGCAAAAACCTTCTGGAATTTTCCTTCTAGATATCAACCATGAAGAAGTCCGGATATAACTTTATACGATCTAAGAATCCTACAGTTACATTGACATCTATTCCAGGTAGGCTGTTTTTGAGATTAAACAGTAGAATCTTATGACCTGAGGGAAGTCATTATCACCTAATATCTTAATTGCTGGCATTGCAAAATGGCCTAAACCTTTTAAACCAGGCTCTGTGCATCAGTCTTATCGTATAGTACATTTATTATTCAATTACAGAAGTGAAAACGTTCTCACTGTGGCCGATTTACATTACCATGGCTAAGAACTATGAATATGATGAAAGACAGAATAGCCAGATGAAGACTCAAAGCAACTAATCACCCTGGCAAAACAAGACGATTATGAAGTGCTGGCAATCGAACAAGTGAAAAATTTGGGTGAGGTTAAAACGGTGCAGAGCTATCAAAAGGAGCCGAGAAGCCGTGAAACACATGGAGAAACGCAGAGCACAGCAATAAAATTGTATTTCACATTGGTATAACAATTTCACGCGTGCCAATTGAATAAATGAGATGAGCGCGAGCAAATAGTATTCTGTACAAGTCTTTTGAGTCTAACCGACACGCGATAAGAACTGCAAGCGCTTTCGCTCGACAGGTACCTAAACACGTGGCAGAAATCAAGTCAGTTCAAATCAATTACAAATGTGAGAGGTCATGCTTGGTGTCATTAGAGGCAGATGCGAGTGACTAGGTGAGAATGTTTATGTGGCGGTGGTAGATCGGTTAAATAGATTAGGAAATACCAAGGTGCAATAGCTTTGAAGAGCTCAACAGGTATTGGCTGAGAAGTTGAAACGTACGCGCGGAAAGACAGAGACCGTGAAAGAGTGGAATTGCAGGTAAAACGACTTTTCGATTGAAATAAGACTAAACAATTCATTTAATTATCTTTTCACATCATTATATTCAATTGATTCGTTAAAGATACGGAAAGTTCAGCAATTACATAATGTGAATTTTAAAACACACCAGTTATTGCAATGGAAAATTCACACACAAACAAGGCTCCTCTCCTTCAAGAAATATTTAGCCACCATAAAAACGCAATCGCCTTGCAGCAGCTGTCACTAACATTGCGGAGCTGTTAGCGACGGGTTGAGCAAATTTTACAAGAAGAGAAGATTTCAGAGAATACGATGACAAACGGTAACATGACAGATATTGACGAATGCACGCTCCCTATCACTGCAAGGGTAATTGGCTTAGCGTCCATCACGGGTATGCTGATTTTGGGAGCTGTTGGCAACTTTGCAGTTTTCGTTATCTTGAGCATATTTAGAAGGAGGTTCGAGTCGATATCACACATGTTCATTACGAACGTTGCCGTAAGCGACTTTTTGACGTCAGTCACAGTACTACCATTTGATATATTGTATTGGCATAAATTTCCTGTCTTTCCATTGACTCCAAACTTGTGTCGCCTGTGGAATTCATTCTTCTTTGCGTTCTTGGCATCATCTTCTCTAAGCCTGTGCATGATCACGTTAGATCTATTTCTCACGATAACGCAACCGTTGCATTACCAATTGATATTAACCAATTTACGCGTGAAAATATTGATAGCAGTTTCGTGGGTATGGTCGATGACAGTTGGAATACTCATCTACTTCTTTCAAGAAGAGCCACCAGTTGGGGAATATCTCTTCGACCTTAGGCCCCTAGCGTATGGGACCTACCTGGTGCTTCATATAGGGCTGCCATCCATTCTTATACCTGCAGCGTACATGAGAATATTTCTCATAGCAAGGAGGCACGCAAAGAGAATCCAACCAACGAATAATGGCAGTGGGAAACAAGAGGGAGCGACAAGCAAACTCTCTTTGAAGAGGCAGCTTGCTTTAGCAAAAACATTCTTCTTCATTACGTTAGGATTTTTCGTGTGTTGGTACCCTTTTTTTGTTGTCCAACTGTTTTACGTTTTTCAATGGGACAAAAACGTGGATTGGTGCCAACTTGAAACGGCAGACACGGTCGTCTGCTGGTTTTCATACGTGCAATGCTGTTTGAATCCGGTGTTCTACGCCTTTCGAAGAAAGGATGTCAGACAAGTGATCAATAGCTCAATTCGAAAAAATGGCTTCTCGAGTCGCATGGCGATGACCACACGGCAGGAGCTCTCGAAGTAAACCAAGACTATGGTGGTAGTCAGAAATGTGTTCTGATACCCTGCAACATTGTGGAAGAGATATGTATTCAAACTGCACGAAGTACTCTTAGACAGAAACCAGACTGGCTCCCAAGGAAATTCAGAACAGACAGTCCGAAAACCTACGCTAATATTCGACAAGAAATTGATAAAAAAGGGAATTACTGAGGAGCGGAGAGGCACAGTAGAGCAATTGCAGCGTGATGTAGCTGAATTTCTGCAAAAGCAGCTGGAAACACCTACGAAACTGCAAAACTGCAAGGAGAAATGGAACCCTCTGACAAAGCTGTTCGTTCCTTCTGCTCAGCTCATCACACAGTTCCTTTGAGGAATTTGGATTTAGTGTAAAGAAAACAATTCCAACACTATGGAAAATTAAACAAAAGGCTTATAAAATCTAGGTGATACGATGTCGAAATGACCCTTGAAGCGATAATTATTATACCAACTTAAAAAATGAGGTCTACAAAGGACGCTAGAAGAAAGGATTGAATCTCTTTTTGCACTGTATAATGCTTTAAGCGTCAGTATCTATAAACAAATATACTAGTTTGAAATGGCTAACTCCGTGCATTTGTACATCATACTACCTAGGAATGGTTGAAAGCTACAGTAAGGATTTGACAAAACAACAAAAGTAAGTATGCGTCGGAAAATGGGCTACTTTGCCTCACATAAAAAATCCACTTGTATTGAAGGAAGTGCAATTAATGATATAAAAAAACTGCGCTGCATACTCAATTTCGAGCCCATAAGATACCAGAGACAGAGCTCTGGGTTATTTCTAGGGAAGTGGATTTCGTGAGGTGGTTTCTGTTGCTTGCTTAGAATGACATCAACAAGAAGTTAATAAGCAGTAGACAGGACGAACATGCTCTGCAAAAGGCTTGCGAAGCGATCAAATAGCAGCTCCTTACATAGCCGACAACGACGATTTGCCAAGAGAAAAATAGACGGATCCGAATAGCAGCATTAACGTCCAAACTTTAGCAATCAATGCAAGGAGCGTTATTTGAGAAAGGTAACGACAGGGGGATATCTTTTCATAAGATTGTAATAAAGAACTTGTGGAAACATCATGTTTGAAAATAAATTGACTTCAGTGAGGCTTGATTTCCAATCACGAGAAGAAAAAATCTCAGTTTTAAATTCATAGGATTTCTCCAGTACAACTAGTTTAACGAAACACGTCGACCATGGTTAACTATTTTAAGCTGGTTACGATAACATCAGCCATAGAGAAGCTATATAAAAAGCTCTGACATCCTTTGCTCATTGAATATAAGAAAACATACCGTCTTACCTTGAATCATCTGACCAATCAATGCAGGTTGTATCACTGTAGAATCCAGTGTGGGTATGCAAAAGTTTAAAGGCAGCAAACTCTCTGTTACTCCCAGGTGCATGCCATATTTGCACCTTTCTGTCAAGTGTTACAGCTATAAATCTATAAACATTATATACCAAGCTTTACAAATGTGTAAAATTAAAAGTGCATTATTGTGTATTGCCGTGAAAGCTGAGTCACTACAATGTCAAAATTTCACTGCCTCTATGGAAATACAAGATAACAAACATGTTTTGCCATTGAACAATGGTCAACTGCTTTGCCAGTCCAAAGATTTGCCTTCACACAATTAGAGGAAAGAATTTATTCCTTACAATGTCATGGTGTAACATCAACAACCAATGCATGATATGAGGACTTACTTTCCATTTGGGCTGTACTTGATGTTAGACACAGGGTGTTTGAAAGTGAAATAGTGAAGAGGTGAATCACTTTTCAGACTGAAGACAATGCTCTTTCCATCTAAAACAATAATGAAGCCAGACCATAGCAATAATCAGCAAAGGAGAGTTACATGAAACTGGAACATTTCAAAACAAAATTGACAATTGAAGTTTAATAAAGAATAAAACACTGATTGTATCATAGATATTAGCTGAACAAACATTACATATTATATCACTAATAATATCTTGAAGAGTCAATATTAATGAAACTCATGAACGCTTGTTTATGTAAATATTCATGTTTTTCAGATAATTTCTATGAAATCTGAATGGCTTGGTTCCTTGAATTGATACCTGAATGGATTGGTTATTTGGTAAATTTCAAAGCAAACAAGTAAAGTAGAGTCCCATAAAGGGAACAAGTGTCACGGAGCACCTTGTAAGAGAAGTACCACAGTGTGCCACAGCACTGAGAGGCAATGCAGTCAGTTCCTCTCTCTGCCAATTTCAAACCCATGCTTTACATCAGGTATAAATTTTCTACTGGACAAACCAATAGAGAAATTAATTAACAGGGATGGTTGTACCTTCCCCCCAGACTTTAAAAACCATGCCATCTACCCCCAGTCTTTCAGTTTATGTGATCATAAATAAACTGCTGTAAAGATTTCAAAGGAACTAGATAACACAACGCAAAAGACTAGCTAGCTATTTTATGGGCATTACATTCTAGAAAGCAGAGCATGAATTGGATGTACCTTCATCTACTGCAATCAAAATTGTTGAATCTGGCGACAAAGAAATGCAAGCAATATCTCTTCTGCACTCTAGACCAAGAGTTCTTGACTTGTTGCTGCATGAATATAAACAAAAATTGTTAAATTTGAGTACCTAGTTTCAAGTTAAACAAAAATACTATCAAATGGAGAAGAAAGCTACCAACAAAAATGACATGTAATGTTAAAAATAGCTGTCTACTTGCTTAACATAATGGGTCACTTTGCCAAACGTTTGCTAAATTAAGCCTGAACAAGAAAGCTGCTCACCCATTTATCTCTGTTTTTTCAAGTTTTTGAATTGAAACCGTTTGAAGCATCCTTTGTTATTGTGCTTTCACAGTTACTGAGACATCACAATGACTGCTGATTTTTGTTGTATAGTGATTTCAATTTAAAAATAGAAAAAAGCTTTGTCTAGAAGCTGGAAACAAAGTCCAGGAGACTTAAAGATCTTGTTCATTGCTGTCAAAATTAGAGTGAATCTTTCATCAATGTACATTTCTTTTAGAAGTCGATTGCTTGGTAGTTTGAACTAGCAAGAAATTGTCCACTGTATGAGTCTGAGCATGCAGCAATGGGCCGATATTGTATAAGCAGTTTTTATGCTATATTGATTAAAGAAGACCAAATTTACTAACCAAGCTATCAAAACAAATTAGGACTTTGTTCACAGCCTCAAAAATAAGTGCTGCATGCATATTTGTGATTGGTTCGTAATGGCCACCTATCTTGTGTGCCATGTTTTAATTACTTTTCAAATTTAAAAAAATCATGAAAATTTTTTGATAAAGTAAATTACGTCCTGCATCACTGTCTCACCCTCTGTCATGAGAGGAAAATTTAAGCAACATATCATACATCTCCACAGCAATAAAGTTCAGCCCTTAAAGTTAGCTTTTCAAAGATATAATGAACAGCTAATTCAACTCATGCTTAATTACCAGGAAGAGAAGATTTTTAAATTCTAGGACAAGGCTACTTGAAATACAAGTTAAACAAACCTCTTTAAGTCAAAAAGTGTCACTCTGTTCCCAACTGGGCTTAGGAGACAATCACCAGTCTTTGAGAAGATAACATTTCCTTTTTTATACACGGTTCCAAGGAGATTTGAAAACTGCAAACAGAAAAGATGCTTGATTGCCTGAACAACTAAGGGAACAAATTATGCTACCCAAGTGCCATGCTTATATGGGTAGCTATTTGGTGCGAAGACCTTTGGTGCAAGCAAAATGCTAAACCAGTATTGATAAAGAAGACGAGGAAAACCACCAAAAAAGTTCAAGTTCAATTAAAAAACTAACAGTTTTGACTTTATTTTCGAGTGTGCTTTGATGGGGGACACTCCTAAAAGACGGTATATCATCTACCAAATTTACAAACCCTTAGTTTTTATCACCCCGCAACAATTAATCCTCTTTAACTAGAAATGCAGCCGTGAAGTGTCGTAATGGTGTCAGCACAGTCACAGGACCTTTGCTACAGACTAAACACATTTCTGAACCATTAGGACTGAGATTTTTCAGGGCAAATTTGAAATTTTAAGCATAAATAAAACATATTTAGGGTGAGAGGGGTGATTCTCCCGCCACTCTCTTTATATATCGTGCACAGTATTGAGTTACACACGAGCGGATATATCCTTCAGGAGCTAACGATGGCCTAAGAAATGATTACATCTTTGCTGCTAAAATAATAAGAGACCAAGGCATCGAGGAACATCAAAATATTACCTTATATCCCAACTTCATGACTTCTATTCTGATTAATTTTACAGTCGAATAACGCGGTGGTCAAGTCACAACATTATATCTGGATCAACAATTAGCAACGCTTTGATTAAATAACCATGTGAGGACGTTCGCCATTATTATCCTCGTTGTGAAATCGAGACTTTCTATACAAAAATTGATTTCGAGGTCCTGGAGTAAGAAAATTTTCCATCACGAAAGGAAATATCACAACAATCATGTGTGTACTTTTAAAACTTAGCTGAAGTCTCCCCGTAGCCTTCTATGTGCAAGGGGCGCAACTGCAGTTCTTTCAAGGCAGCTGTAAACTTGCAAGCTTTTCTGCACATTCTCAATTACTTGCACATGTCTTGTAATTCAGATACCACCAAAACTTGAACAATAGCAATTGTCAAGACTAAATCAAAGATTCCTATGGAATTCACAAAGCGTACAACAGCAGGCCTATAACAGAATTCTTCTGTTTCCATACTACAACTCAGTGTAAAGTTAAATGCCCTTCTACTTGATAACTGGCAAATTAACCAGTCGTCAAGATAAAAGCTTCGTGATAATGAAATCTGTTGGAACCTTCCTTTTTATTAGCTGTCTTTCTAGCCTCATCAGTCTTATTCAAGACATAAGCCTTATCGCTCTTTTCCATTCCTCTTGCTGGCAGTTTTCATTAATTTTACCTATCATTGATTACAATTCCTTGTAATTCATTTTGGTTCAAATGAAAATTCAAGCTCACAGTAGTTCTCTGTTAGTTCTTTTACTGCTTCTTTCTACTTTTCGTTATATCGTTAAAAAGTCCCGTAGCAGATTGAAGACATTTAATGACCAGTAGCAGAATGACCAAGAGATATTTGGACATTCTCTGTTCACACTATTTTTCTTTATGTGACACCATCTGGCCATCTGGCATGTCAATGATAATAATCTTTTGTGAGCTAGCAGAGGTATTCTTTTGTCATATCTAAGCTGCTTGGACCTACATAAATTCTATTCATCCACAATATTTCTTTCAGTTAGCTCTTCTTTATAGGCTCTTATGACATGACTACCTATTTTGCTTGACCAATCTTCCCTTCAAAAGGTCAGCTTTACCCTGAATGTTATCCACCCAACTCCTACCACATGCTGTCCTAGCCATTGCAAGTGGGCAATTGTTCTAAACAGTTATTTATGAGCTTGTCTGAATTTCCCCTTGGTCTCAATGTTTCCATTATGCAAATAAAGCATGGTGGGATCATTGTACATCTCAGTTTGATCTTATTAATTTGCTTTCCAACCAAATATTTTTTAAATACTTGGCCTTCAAAAAGAGCCACTGGCTACAGATGTTTCACTGGCCATACATTATCAAAGTAAGGATTTTTCATACAAAAGTTGAGCTCTTAGGATGCAATGATGATAATCAAACACGCTTTTTTATTATCATAATTATTATTATCAAGCATGTTTTTACAGGTTAATTTTTTCAGAAAATACATTCTGCTATCAATAAAGGACCTGTGATTAAAAGAATTCGCTAAAATTAGAAATTAAAATTCTAGTGAGGTAGGCAGTCTAAAATTTAAAGTTTTTTACTAAGCGTTTAAATATAAGAATAGATTTTTCATTTCGCATATGTTCGGGTAATGAATTGAATATTAATGCTCCCTGAGTATTGAAGGAACCTCTTCCCGTTTCGTTTTTCGATTTTGCCATAACAAGTCTATTTCTATTACCACGTGTGGATATGTTATGCTGAAAAGTATCGAATTTGATTATATAATTTTTCTTCAGCTGATGTATGTGTTTGAAGAGTTCAACTATTTGATATTGTTAGGGATTGTATTTTGAAGCCGTGTCTTGATAGTTTTGTATGCTCTGGTTTCAAGTTTTGTGAATTTTTGGTGAACACAGGGAAGTCCGAGGTAAACAGGAGAACAATAGAATGTTATAGGTGCAATCATTGAGTTGTAAATTAAGTTTGCCGTTGCAGACGTGATGTTTACCCTGACTCTTTTCAACATGTTTATTCGCTGTGATAACTTTTTCGAGACTTTGCTCAGTTACTCCGAAAAGCTCATATGGGGTCAAAAGTGACTCCGAGGTATTTGTACTGATTTACTCTGTTGATAGTCTCACCGTTTGTACTGACTTCTGTTGATGATTGGGTCCGAAGTTTTTGAGCGGTCCCAAACAGCACTGTTTCCGTCTTTCCAGGTTTCAAGTTTACGATCAGATCATTCTTCTGAAATCAAGAAGAGTGAATGACCATCGCGAGATAGTGTTTCCGTTACACTTTTGCTGCTTGGACTTGAATGTAAAAGCGCTGTCATCAGCGTACATAAGCATTGTGCATTTCTCAAGACATTTATATGCATCATTGATTAGGAGAAGAAACAGGAGTGGGCCCAGGATTGATCCTTGGGGCACTCCTAGGTTAATTGATTTCAATTCGGAGATAGTGTATTCGAAGTTGACAAATTGCTTTCTGTTAAAGAGGTAGTCTGAAAACCAGGTTAGCTCAATGCAAGTTATGCCGTAGAATGGAAGTTTGTTGAGCAAGCAGGCGTGGCTGACTGTGCCAAACGTTTTTCGTAAATCGACAAACATGGCCCCGGTACAGTTCTTTTGGTTCATGTATTTTCGTATATAATCGTGGACATATATAACTGCATCCTGAGTGCATTCACTTTTCCGAAAGCCATACGGGTGCTTGAAAAGTAGGTTTGGAGATTCAAGGTAGGTTGTTAATTGTTTACATTCTACCTTTTCCACTATTTTTTGGATATGCTGTTCAGTACAGACATCTGTCGGTAGTTATCGAATAAAGTACTTTCTCCTGGTTTAAAAATCGGGGCAATCTTTGCTATATTTTCCACAGTAGGGAGAACTCCGAGCTGCAGACTTGGTTTACGAGATGGCATAGGGGTAGGGACAGTTCCTTTGCAGCATCACGTGACATTCCAGGTGGAATCTGGTCTGGACCACTGGCTTTGGACGTTTTTAGGTTCATCAGCAGCTTCGCAACTTAAGGAGTCACGGTTTTGAACTTAAATTGTGTCCCTAGGAGAGGGCTTTTCCTAAGGTTTCCGTTCTCAAACGGTTTCCATATGCGGTTGGTTTCCAATAGAGAGAACGCGTTGTTGGAGGCTAGATCCGATTGTTGAGAAGAATGTACAGAATGAGTTGGCAATATGAGACTTGTCGCTTGCATTCTTTTCGTTGATTTTCATCATTTTGGGCATTTCCGAACACTATGTTTTAGTAGGGAAGATCTTTTTGATACAACGCCAAAAGTCGCTTGGTTTGTGTTCATTCTCAACAAGAATGTTTTGACAATAGTGAGACTTCCCTTGACGGATGCTTTGCGTCACTCTGTTACGAAGTTCACGGTACTGACTCCAGTCTGCGTCATAATTTGTATGTCTGGCTCTTTTTAGGTGCTAGTCTCTTTCGTGCATTTGGTTTTTAATTTTTGATGTTAGCCAAGGGACAGGCTTTCCTTTTATCATTGTATCTTTCTGTGGTGCGTGTTTTATTTATAATTTTTATGATAGTATCTTTGAAGGTGTTCCATTTGCAGTTAAAGTCGCTATTTGATAGTATTTCTCTCCAATTTACAGAATTAATGTCATTTTTGTATATATCTGGCTGGTAGTTGGAATAGGTCCCTGATATTGTTTTACGGGGTTGATACTTTTGAGTGTGTATTTTTCTATTGACACCAATAATGTCGTGATCGCTAATTGTTTGAGCGATTTTTCTCTCATTGTTTGAGTAAAAAATATCGATTAGAGTTTTCGAATGGCGTGTAATCCTTGTTGGTTGCTTGATTAGTTGTTATGGCACATTGGCTTTGAAAATATTATCAATTGATACTAAAACTTCACACAGAAACAGGGAAAGCAGTTTTTTATGGAAAATTAAGATAAATGCATAAAAATAACCTTGATTAATTAATAAGCATGCAATTTCATCAAATTTTTTAAAACTTCACACTTGAAAGAAAAATTTCTTAATCAAAGAAATTTGCTCTATCATACGACCTGCAGAAAACTAAAAACTTCTTATGGCGGCAAGGACTCATAAAAACAGCAGTTTTTCTACTTAAACCATAATTCGTCTTTGGCTTTTGCAAGATAATTTTCCATCTAAAAAGGAAAAAATTAAAATAAATCCTGTGGAATCCCTATGCACATAATTTAGCTTATTAAATCATGCTAACCAAACCAATTCGCAATCATAGGGACCAAGCATAGCAACTCAGACCTCTGCAATCAAAAAGGGTGGATGTCAAGGTTGCCTTCAATCAAGCCATCTCTTCAGCTTAGCACAGTGAATACATCACGAGACAAGCCCTAGCTGGTAAGATAGTAGAAGGGATGATAGTCGGTGGTGAATTCAAACACAACCTATGATACGCTGATAACATAACACTTTTGGAGACAGCAAAGCTCAGAAACTGAGGGGAAAGCCATAAAAAGAGTACAAGATTTCAATTTTCTAGGATCTTACATAACCCATAGAGGTGAATGTTGGAAAGAGATTAACAGAGGCAATGCCATCCGGCAAACTACAGTCGACAACCTGGGTGCAATATGGAAAGACAAGGGAGTCTCAAAGTCGATAAAAAGGATATGTCAGAGGCAAACAAGGAAGAGGCAGAGATCAGATTGGATGGGTGGATGGTATCGCACATTTCACAATAAATACTATGCCTGAGGCCATCTTCACTGCAGAATTAAGAGAAAATTGGAAAGATGTCATTAAAAGAATCACCAGCGATTGAATTTATGAAGAATGATTGCTATGTAGTGGTTAAGCATGCAAAATCTTAAAACTGGTATAGACTGCATGTTATATGAAAATAAATAAACTAAATGTGTAATTCCCCACACTATTTCTGCTGGTGCACTCACAGAAGGGGGGAAGTATCATCATCATTGAAAATATGCTTTTATTTGACTCTGACTGGGGCAAGATCAAGTAACAAATACTGAAAACACAACTTCAATGATCAGTGAATAACTGAGTTCTGAACACTTTTCTGAAAATCTAGCAGAGGACACCTTGCTTGCCTAAACAGGTTGGATGTCATTAACTGAGTTCATCTCACATCTAAACAATACGGCAGCATAATAGCTTGATTATGACATACCTTGACTATCAGTTCTTCAGGAGGTTCTAGCTTCATGTCTTGCATAATTAACCAGACACCATTCACACCTTCACTGTGAAAGAATAATCCCATTCAAATTAACATACTACAAGATGGAAAAATCTAAAGGCCCAATAAAGTGATGGATCTTGAAGAGCAGACATGGGTTTGTATAGCTATATTGCCTACAATATATTGCCTACAAAATACATGTGGTACAATATATTGCCACTATAACGAAGCAAGTTTAAAATGGTAGGAAAGATAATAACAAAACCATGAACAAATGAATGATGCCTCTTTTGAAATGGGCTTAACCGCTAAGTAAAGGGAAGAAGGAAACTCAATCTTAAGAAACAAGCAGCTGCAAAGAATATTGCAAAATCTAGCAGTGGTCATAAGAAATAAACAGAAGAATGTAGCTGCTAACAGTCTACATTAAAACAATGAACAACTGTCTCAAGAATGGGTCACTATTAGGTAGCACATTGATAGCAGAAAATATATTTATGTTGTTTTGCAATCATCATTATCATTATAACTATCATTATCTAAGCCAGTTCTTGCATTAAGTGTCATTCTCAGATACAAAAAATCATTCCAGAGTTGTTTGCATTTTTTTCCTTTTTAAAGAATAAGCAGCGTTTTGAGAATTATATGAGTGATGGAAGGCATTAAAATGACAAATGACAACAGGAAGGAGAAGGGTAGTAGTAAGGAGATTTCTCACAACAAGCATTTACCTACTTGGAGAGCTTCACCTTTGAGAAGTCTTCTATCCACTCAAATTATAACTATTTGTTTTAATGCTACTATATTGCATTTGGTTTAAAGTTGTAGTTAGTTTTTTACTTAGTGGAAGCTAAAAACTCCATAAATACAAAATACTATCAACGTTGTTGAAATAAACACCTCTATACTGGTTGCAACAAAAATAACAATACTTTTGCACTATAGCAGTAAACAGGATATTGTCACTGTTTTGCTTAACGTGTTCAATTCTTTCTGATGCAGCTGAAAACATAGAATAAACGGCTCAGCGATAGAAATGTCTCTGAAAAAAGTTGACTTTAAAATACATTGTAAACTTACTAGTCATCATATCTTATAAGGCAGTCAACTATTCTTTCAATAAACTTTAAATCTGGAGTTCTTCTTGGCTTTGAAAAATACATATCAGCAATCTGAAGCACAATTTTGATAATTAATTAACTCAAGCTGAAGCCTATTAATGCTTAAGGCATTTACCATACCTTACTGCTACCTTGGGTCATTACTACATATGTGTATAAATGCATGTAATTCCATATATTGTATATTTCCTCATGTATATGTATGCTTCTTTGGTAATGACCAACATTGAAATGAGCCTTGGGGAGCAGCTTACAAGGGTACCACCTGAAGCTGTGGCGCTGCACACACCTTCAGCTATATGGCAGGTATCCATTTACTTTGAAGTGGACAGATGGAGGGGTCCCAGAAATGGCAACAGGCTGGAAGCGAATCTGGTAAATTCAGCACAGTGTGCATGTAACATATTGCTACGGAAAATACTTCTGTCTTCTATGCATACTTCACAAAAACATCTCATTGTATATTTCAAATTTATTCATGTTCAATACATGTATAGATGTGAATACCTCATAAACTTCCGCAACATGGAAGGAATTGAAAAATTAGGAGAATTTCAACAAAATTATGACTACAGAAATACTTAAAACACCTCTTTGAAAAGGGCTTCCCTTTCTTTCGTTTCTTCAGGGTCAAGAACCTACAAAGAAAATTCATTTTTTTGTGAGAGCTATTTAAGATTCAATGGCCTTATTTGCATGGCTTCTAATGAAAAAATGTTGACTCTAAACATAAATTGCTTCAGAGCTTGGAAATAATTCCTGTACTATGTAAAATGGCATTTTTGAATAAATGACAAAGCTGGTGCATCTTTTGTATATATTTGAATGATAGCATGGAATACTAATGTCCCCTACTTATGATGTTCCTGATCTTACAGCTCTTTAGTGATAGCATCTAGGCTTACAGTTTTCACTTAACAACTAGAATTATTACATCATGTTCACTTTTTAACAGACATGTTGCAGTATATTTTGTGGGTATGGCCTATCATATATTTGTTGACTCCTACAACTATTGATTATTTGAGCCTCCTGTGACATTAAAGAATGCATAGAAGCAAATATAACTTCTGCTCAAAGCTTAACTCTATCTGATGCAAATATATGGTGGACACTGAATCGACAATTCCTTTTGTGGCTCTCCCTAAATGCCTGGGAAAATGCAATGTCTTATTTTTGTCATGATAAGGTTAACCATCTTTATTAGACATAACTCTTATTAAGTTCCGGTTTTAATTAATTCAGGTGACTCTTATAAACAAACAATCTGTAGTTGACCACAGTTATAGGCCTGCTAAACTTTTTCACGAAAAGTGCCTATCAGAGGAGCTTGAGTGGAAGTGGAGTTACCTAAAACAGCTTGATAAATGGCAATAAATTAATCCTTTTAGCCCACTATTGGCACGGAGATGATTTAAAAGAAGATTTAAATGTACACAAAGAGAAATCTAGTACTGACAGGAGGGAATTGGCACAATGTGTTGTGAACATCTGTCCAGAAAAGATGGGAACAACAAAAAGAATTTTGTAACTGGCAGTAAAGAGAACTGATTCCATTCAGCCATTCACAGGTGGTAATCTGCCTTGCCTTAAATTCAACAGCAATATGCAATGACAGAAGAATGAAGCAGCCAACATAACTTTGGCCAAACTTTTATGCTGTAAGGATTCACTGCATAAGTTTTTTCATAAATGCGACTACATTAAGGGTACTTTCATGTTAAGGAAGGCAAACTGAGGCTAAAAAGGAATGTTATAAAAAGTGGAGTGACTTTGAGAGATCCTTTATGAGAATTTGACCAGAGAAAAATTCAGGAATCAGTAGCATTGTGATAATTATCACAAAATGACTGCATGCAGAATGAGATTGTGGCGTTGTAGTGTAGTGGTTAAGCATGCTAACTTATAACGTAGGGATTGGGAGTTTGAATCCTGCATGTGTCACAATAGAAACACCATTGATGTGGAAGGCGACAGGAAGCTATCTTATAGAATCTACTCCCCTAGAAAAAACTCAGAGCCCTATCTCTGGTGTCTGCTATGCTTGAAATCAAGTATGCAACGCAGAAAAGAGTGGTTACAGCCTGAGTCAACAGCACCATATATTTCTACAAAGTTTTACCTCATAGAAGATCAACATAGGTTTTGAAGCATTTGACAGACGACCTTACACTGGCACCCTTTTTTTGATGGAAGACAATCTTTGCGATTGACCAAAACAAGTGATGCAAAAGACACTCATCAATAACATTCCACTTGCCACATTTTTTACATGAAACATGATCCAGCAGTAGATACACATACAAAACTTGGTCTCATACTTGTGATTGCTCTTCTTCTTGATTATATCCCAGAATATTTGACAACCAAGTTGATGGTTCTTTGATATCTTCCTTATCCTCTCCAGCTGCATATTTAAATGATGATGTTGATATTCTTTGGCTGGATAGCTTTAATATTCCTGGATAAAATTGCGTCAATTTACACAGTGGAGCAAATAGTAAGCACTGAAAAGCTTTGAAATGCTCTTAATTAACATCCTACCATAAACTTTAGGAAGCTGAGAAGCTATGCTGCTCAACTAGTGCTCTGGATCTTATGAGAAGTGACAACCCTGCAGGATTCCAACATCAGGAGTAACAGATAGCAAGTGACTCTTAATTCATTCCACGTGAAAATTTAAGCTCTCAATTGGGCTTGAACCAATGAATGCAGATCTTTCAGCAAATTCCTTATTACTGTTCTATGTCCTACTGTTAGTGGTACAGTAGCGTAGTGGTTAAGCATGCAGACTCGCAACACAGGGGTTGTGACTTGATTCCTCCATGTGTCACATTTAAAACGCCTTTGGTGAGAGAGGCAGCAGGAAACAACCTCATGAATTTCATTTCCCTGGAAAAAACTCAGAACCCTGTCTCTGGTTTCTGCTACGTTTAAACTCAAGTATGCAATGCAGTTCTCCTGCTGTTGTATCAGTCCAGTAAAATATGATTCACTTTTTACACAATATCTTGTGTGCAAAATCACCATTCCTCCCCGTGTGCTTTGACAGCAAACTCGCAAAATCTTATTCAAACATGTCTGTATGCCTCTATTGTGTAACAGGCCACCTCTGCAGCTTTTTGCAGTATATTGCAAACTAATTCAGCTTCCAAAGGCACCAAAACTATCAAAGTTTAATGAAGAGTCATCAAAAGTACTATAATCTATGTATTCAAATGCAATAAGTTGACCACAGTAAGGATTACACACAGTAGCAACAGTATGAAACAACAAAGAATTCTCGTTGCAAATCATTTTTTTGGATGTATAGGTCTCCTAAATTTCAGCCTTCAGGTCGAGCAGTAGGCGGGAGTGTATTTTTTGAGCTCATCTAATTCACTGGAAGCATAGTTTTATCATCCATTACCAATTGAGGTAAACCAAATAAGCATCAATCCCAAAGAATGCTATGCAACTTGAATCTATCTTTCTTGCAACCTTCACTGTCCTCTATCAATCTTAAAATGGGGATCATCTGGCTGTGGTTCATGCATTAATCGAGACTTTCCTTTTTGCTAACATGAAAGTTCATACGCCAAGGTTCATTGGTTAGGCCGGGACGTAGGCCTATCACATGGATCACCTATCCACCAAGATTAAAATTATCACAACATGTCTCGGTTTCTTCGATATCTTAAACTTCCAGTAGATAAAGCCATTTTTATGTACTTACTTGGTTTATTATTTGCTCGTAGTATTTGAAAGAGGCCATTTGTTCGACAAGTCCGAAACAGCCCCAAACAACGTACTGCTGCCATGTTTTCAAGGGCCGGGTAGAGAATTTGACAATTTCACCTTCGCTCCCTCACAGCGGCAAAAGATATGTAGTGTGTGTAGTGAGGCTATGTCAAGGGGGGCCCATTTGACCTCGGGGAACGTGCCTTTTTATTTTTATAGTGTCCCTATAGCAATTTTATGGACAAATGATACTATTTATATTCGCGCGGGGGAATATGGCACGAAATTTTTTCTTCTTCCTAGGGGGCAGGGAAGGTGTCTGAATTGCTTAATATTTCACCCTGTGATGTTTTTATAGCAACACTCAGGAGATAAAGGACGCCAAAAGACAAAAAAAATTATTTACAGTGATTATGTGGAATGGGAAGCTTTCGCAGCGGCTTGTTTGCACCTTTTTGAAGTTCTATCCTTCATTTTCGTAGCGGCTTGTTTTATTCGACTCTTGGCACGGCTGGGTTGCGTCCAATTCATCCTCGCTATACAACTTAATAGGGCTGGTGTTCTTAAGTCTCTCTGGTCTGCATCCCATCTTAAACGGATACTACATGAGGCCACTAACTGTCAGCACTGTTTGTCATACTTGTAGTATCCATGTAAGTTCCTCTTTTCTCTAGGTCACACAGCTGAACGAAAGTTGTGTAGGGGGTGATTAGAGGCATGGAACAATCAACCCCCATTCCGATTCCCCAAAGTGCTATTAGTTAGGCAGAGAAGGATAATGCACACATTGAGCCTTGCTCTAACTTGTGCAAAGCGACCACTTTCAGATCAGCTGATAACTCGTATGCATAGCCAGTTACAGACTGCTTGTGTCGTCACATCTAAGGTGACACTAATAGCATAGAATAGTAACAATAAACTCTTTTTACAAGGTAGTTTCATCAGCTATCGTATATTAGCTGCCCTGTTTCCTAAGAACAAAATGAAGTTTAAAGAAATAAAAATTTTAATAAACCTTTAAATCCAAAGTCCATGATAGAAAGAAAAGCATGCAACTTTATAAAGGCATAAATGATAAGCGACCAATAAGATGTGCTTTAAGTCTTTGTTTGAATCGAAATTACGATTCAAAATATAGCCTTGTTTTTCATCGGAAGTTGGAGCAATTTGAGTTTGGTCAAACAATGTAAAAATTGCCATAATATAGCCTTGTTTTTCATCGGAAATTGGAGCAATTTGAGTTTGGTCAAACAATGTAAAAATTGCCATAATATAGCCTAGTTTTAAATGCATTGGTAAAGCATCTGAAGACGATGTCATGTCAACCATTTTAATACCATGTCAGTCAATGTAATCTAATCAATTTATTGATAAAAGCTGTCAACAACTCGATCATTGGCGAAAATCGCTACGGATTTTATCCTATTCATGCAGCAAATTATCATATTTTAGCAACAAGCCTAGCCTTGTAAGCTTAGGCCTTATCAAAAGAAAACAAAAACTAACTCTATGAAAACGAATAGTTATCAATATGCTAATAATCTACGAGTTTCCTTGTCTTCCCAGGGACCATGCATCGAGAAGGATGCTATTTTGCATTCTTTTCTTCACTTTCCTTTCGAACACGATAATCCTGGGACTCAGTTTTAAGTGGGATTTAGCTGCATCAGATTCGAGCCAAAGCAAAAGAACTTGCCTTAAGAGGATTTCCAGTTCTGCCTTAGGATATCGACATCGAAATAGTCTCTTGTTGGATAGCTAGGTACTTGAGACCTTGAAATGATAAAAGTAATGAAAACTTGTTCTTATAAATAGCGTTTGAAAATTTACATCATTTTGCTGTAATATAAAGAAAGCCAATCTTGACTACCACTGTCCAAAAAATGGCATGGTAATTAACTGTTGCCGCCCTCAAAAATGCGAATTCAAAATGTCTAAAGTTCTGGATTAGTCCAGTCCTTGTCCATTCTACAAAAAACATAATATGTCGATCTTATGAAAATATTGATTATATGTCTAACAATGTCCTTTCATTCTTGTAGAGAATTTCCGAGGCTCCCTAGCTCTAAAAATAATAATAATGATGACAGTAATAACGTCCCAGTAGCTATGAATACTAAATCATTCCAAAAGACATGTCTACTAGGGACTGCAAGGATTCTTTGTAGAGCACTAAGTTTCTTAATATTAGGACATGAAGTACCTTAGGGGAGTATTGTTTACACTCGGCTGGTGAAGAAGCAATCAGCGTGAAATGTGATATTTATTGGTTAATGGTGAGAATGATAGTATAATATTTACAAATTTTAGCTTGTGCAGAAATGTTATTATCAACCAAAGACTTGTCTAGATTATGTATAAATTGCGAAGAGGTAAAAACATGGTAAAAGTCAAAGTTAAAAGTCTAAGATCTTCACTACCACGTTGAATTTTGTGAGGTTTGAGACTGAAGGTTGCATTTCCATTCGTGGTTCAATTCTGAGCCTTCTATTGGCATTCGTGCTCCATTTTGAAGACGCTGAAGATGATCAAGCTTGTGTTTGACAAGCAGTTTCCTGGTTTGCTACTATATCTCAGATGGATCTGAAGTAGTGCCTTGCAGATCTGGTCCAGTTTGGAATGTGAATCGTCCTACTTGGCTCCAGCAAGGACAACTGAGCGTTTTTGACTTTATTTTGGTGGCTTTTGTACTGCTAATTCCAACTCGGGTATTCGATCACTGACGTTTCAAGGCATTAAACATTTGAGACCAGCTTTATTGGTCCCTCACATATGTTTACCTCTAATGGACTAAGGGTACAGTTTGTTTGTTGCCATTGGTGACCATCAACCAAATGTAACTATTATGATTCCTTTTTTATCGTTGCAGATATCATTCCGGTTCTCACTATGAGATTAACCATTGTGACAGTAACCTTGCATATTTGTGCTATATATTCCGAGATTAGTTAGTTAGAATGAGACTCGACTGACGAACAGAGCTGTGCTTTTGTCTCTTTCTGCCGAATCCATGCAAACTGCTACACAGATATTTTTTTCATCAGAGCTCAGCCTAAACTCAGTCTGCCGCAACTGTTCAACTATCTCTTTGGTGTACCTCTTAAAGGTTTCAGTGGAAGATGCCTTTATTTGGCCGAACCGTAATTTAGTAAATCTCACGAATTTACGAAGCCGAAATCGTTTTCTTTCCTACTGTCAGCATTCCAGTCCTAATGTCAACAAAATATCTGCATTGCCGTATTCTCTCTAATGAGCGCCGGGGGAGCTCATTTAATCTTTGGCTTCAGAGAGGGGGCGCTCAATGGGGAGAGGTACTTGTTGGAGAGGGGAGCTCATTAAAAAGATAGAATTCCATAAATAAAAGGCAAAGTTTTGAAATGCAAACGGTTATAGTTTTTAAAGTTTTTATTTCAAAATTTTCTAAGTGTATAGGCAAAATTTTTATATTATATTAATGCCTTCCGAGTCTGAACCCTCATCGACTTTCATAGTTGCTGGAGTGGCATCTTGAACATCTTGGATTGGATTTTTGTCTGCTTCAGTCAGTATTTGCAGCTGAGACTCTAGTACCTTTGCACCTTTTTTGCATGGATTACACTCTTTAAACCAATGAATTTTGTAATCATCACTGCCGTCAGCTGCCAGATTAAGAGCACAATGCTGAAATGGCTTGTAGATTATTTGGGGGTACTCGTTAGAGAGGGGGCGCTCATTAGAGAGAATAAGGTAGTTGCATTCCTACCAGTTGCCCTTTATTTTTTGTGCAATAATCTTTAAAGGAGCATGAAATGGACACTTTTTGAATATCTTTAGAGAGAAAAGCTAGCTTGATTATTACAATATTGCAGTAAACATTACATTGCAATGGTAGACCATCCTCGTTGGGACATACTGCACATTTAAGACAAAAAAATGCAGCATAATAGTCATTGGGCCATCTTTCTTCATACGAGATGGATGCGAAATCCCCCATTGTAGAGAATCTGAAGCAGATTGCAGAAGCTGAATCCAAGCAGAACTATTGGTATTTTATTTTCATTTCAGAAGAAGTCACTTTTCCATGCTGCTCTTTAAGCTTCCACCATGACATGTAATCTGGTTTCGCATAATTGTCTGGGGGGTAACGTCCATTGAGATTTGAATAATGACAGCCATTATACCACCAAGCCCCCTTGTAGTCTTTTGCACAATTTGAAGGAGCCAAATCATTATCCCGATCATACGTCGAGAATTTTCTGTCATTGTGAATTGTCAGTGAATCTCCAGCATTTCCATTGTATCCACCAATGTTTAGTTTATAACTCTGAGCTTCCCCTGAAATCTCAAATTTTGAATAGCTTGCATACTTAATTTCACCAAAATCCACATGCTTAATTTCAACACGAAGAATGGCTCGCTTCCCTGGTGCAGCCAGTTTGTGGATTTTCTCCAAACCGAGCCAAAAGTTGCCACTCAGATTTCCGAATCCAACTTTGTAATCATTCCATCCACGGTAGAAGTCTACAGTCGCATCCATGCGGCGTTGAATAACAATCCAACCTCCACCATCTGTTTCCATATCACATGATACATCAATAGACTCTCCTTGGGAAAGATTGATTGGATATACCCCATCGTACTTGAATCCTTTTGTGAAGGCGTCCTGGCAGTTAGCAAAATCTGAAAAAGAAACAACATTTAATAACTCTTTTCGGTGAAGGGAGAAAAGCATAGTGCAACGGTTGCCGGAAACCTAAATCTTGAAGCAATCATAAGAGCTTTTCCATAGAGTTAAAATTATGTCGTCTTCATGGGAATCTTAAGAGTATACAGTGTCCAGAATTCAATTAAGTGTCCAGATCTTGGTGTCACCCATATAGCAGATGGTTGAATTTCGATATAGAAATAAACAGTAAGGCAAAAGGTATCCCGGGCACTTTTATTGTGAAAAAAAACGTGCAAAATTATGAAACAGAACTAAACGAAGAATTTCTTCAATTTTCTTCTGCGAAAAAAGGCTACCAATGCATGCATAGCTGAATTTGAGAAATTGAGAGAAAACAGAATGAATCTAGCCGGTCCTTATCGATAGCAGAAGAAATCTAAAAAAGTCATTAGTAAGTAGATATTTTCAAACTTTTGCGTTAATTGAGCTCCGCTGCTTTATAAGACTGCTTGGTGTCGCGTGGAAGCAGAGAATCACTAATATTGAAGTCAGATGGAGGGTCACTATTAAAATTTGTGTGCATGAGCCGCTGCTGGAGACGGCAAGGAGAAGGAGGCTGCAATGGTTCGGTCATGTCACTAAGAAGACGTGGACTCCTGCATTCGACATCATGCACGGTAGTATGGGGGGCAGTAGAGTTAGAGGTCAACCAAAGAGAACGTGGCTGACAGACACTGGCCAATGAACAGGGAAGAGTGTGGTTACATGTATTCGTGAAGCCAAAAGCAGTGGACGGTGGCAAAAACTGGTGGACTCGTCAAAGTGCCCCATCCGCAATCAAGCCACGGGAGTGACGTGACGTGACGTGACGTGACGTGAAGTGACGTGACGTGACGTGACGTGAAGTGACGTGACGTGACGTGACGTGACGTTACGTGACGTGACGTGACGTGACGTGACGTGACGTGACGTGACGTGACGTGACGTGACGTGACGTGACGTGACGTTACGTGACGTGACGTGACGTGACGTTACGTGACGTGACGTGACGTGACGTGACCTGCATTTATTCTGAACGAAGTAATTATATTATGAACAATTATGATGTCTGTATTACCTTTGTAAGTGGTCTTTGTTTGACAATGGTATCCAGGACAGTTGCATGTGTCACTGCAAGTTATGTTAAAGGCTTTTGGACAAGG
Organism: Pseudorhiza aurosa; assembly: GCA_964026355.1. Taxonomy (NCBI): domain Eukaryota; kingdom Metazoa; phylum Cnidaria; class Scyphozoa; order Rhizostomeae; family Lychnorhizidae; genus Pseudorhiza; species Pseudorhiza aurosa. The sequence continues at coordinate 9,880,261 of OZ032114.1, read as the reverse complement.
ATTCACTGATTTGCAGTAGGGGCCAAGCTAGAACCAATAAGGAATATGATTAGAACCTGATATAAGTGTCACGGAGGCTGCATTCGTGCAACAGTGAATGATTACGTCATCTTCACCATTAAATCGAGTCTTTGAAGTAAGGACAGAAATTATAATTTGAGGTTTTAGTTACATTTTTTGTAAGATAATCCGTGGACCTGTATGTCCAGCCAGTTGATTGTGTTAAGACAAGATTATTATCACGTGGATCTGAAGTGGATCTGCTATTCAGCTCACAGTTGATGCCAGTTGTGTTTTTCGTGTTTATTGACTTGCATTTTTCATTTGCTTCACACCTGTTTTCACACTCAGCGACCTCCAAAGAATGGAATGTTTCCAAAACATGTCCGGTTAGCTTTTGTCCATCCTTTATCACGCTGAAGTTTCCATACGCAATGCAGGGCAATCTCAATATGTTGCTATAAGCAGTGCCGATCAGCATAAGCCTGCAATCATCAATTGACATCAATTTTAATTGATTTTTGTGATGCCACATTTCTCAGATCAATATCAGATCTTTCCATCCTTTACAGCTACTCTCACGGGCATTGCTCTCAGGATATCAGGAATACTATTCTTGTTCCTCTAAAATGTGTCAGGAACTTTAGAAGCTCGGCTCTCTCACACTTTCCAAGTTTCACTACTTTTTCCACGACCTCTATCCCAGATATCAATATTGATCCGCAGAACATGCTAATGGAACGTCTTGCCTTCTTCTTCCGTTCCGAATCCAGCACCTTGCCCTCTTTCAAATTTTCAGGGAAAAACCTTGAACTTATCTCCCTCTCCTCTTAGCCTTCCAGTCTCTCCTTCCTTCTTTCGCTGGTGCTTTGAATAGGCCATCATTTGTTCCCCCAAAATGACTCCGTAAAAATAAAATTTAGTTCGATCTATTCGAAATATACACACAATCGGAGGTAACATAGTAGATAGCATGTCCCGGATATCAGTGGATAAATCTGCGAAGCACCAAATAACCGTATAGATGGCTCAACCCTATTTTAGAAATCAGCGCCGGGGGTACCATGCCAAAGAGAAACGGTTTTTTTCTTTTCATTTGCTACTAATGGATACTAAGAAGCATTATGCTTATAGAGCGATTTCCAAGACCTTGCTCACGGTGTGACCATACCTTGTGATTTCATACGCCTGGAGTTACAGAGAGCTAATAATTCTGGCAAAAGCAGCAATTACCAAATTGAACACGACATGGAAGTCAAAACAGGTCTCCTTTTTGGTCAAATTGCGCCTCCTAAGATCTGTGGTAATATCAGTGCTTTTATGTGGATGTGAAGCTTGGAAGTTCAACGAGAGAAAAAAGGCAAGCTTGCAAAATGTGGTGCTACTGAAGGGTGCTAAGCATCAAATGGACGGATAAGCGGACGAACGAGTCTATTAGGCAGCAAGTAGCGAATATGGCAGGTAGTCCACAGCATGGGATTCTAGAGATTGCAAAAGAGAGAAAGACGCGAATGTTTGGTCATGTCACGAGACATCCAGAATCCAGAAGACCTTGAGTTGGCTCATACAATTATGCATGGCCATGTTCCAGGAAATAATGCTGGAGCTAGGCCGCGAAGAAAATGGACCGATGACATCGTTCTGTGGACTGGCTTGCGTTTAGCAGAAGCTGTCCGGGCATCATCCTCAAGATGTAGATGGCGTGACATAAGTAATCAAAGTGTGTCTACGGGCCGCCACGGTCCATGACGAAGGAGAAGAAGGGTGATTATAAGTGGAAGCTTCACTAAAGGGTGGATTCGAACCACAGACCAATACTTGTCTTGGTTTTGTTTTTGTGCTGAGTATAGAAAGCTCCATCCTGACGCAGTAAATTTTTAAATTTGTGTAACGAAATCTCCCAGAAGGCTACCTCTCCATAAAAATGACGACCGCATTTTATTTAACAACAAGCGTAAGTGGGAATAATGACTAATTGAAGTAGTACAGTAATGATGATGAACATGATAAGGTCGTAAAATGTCAACAAAGAAAAGCTTTGGTTGACAGCGTAGTTTCAAGTAAAAATTCTGCCTTTGTATTTCTACAAAATAGACATTCTTGCACGGTTACTTGTTCAATAGTGCAAAAAGATCACTTCATTAGCATTAGGATTGTCCAAAACACAAGAAATGAGATTGCTCTACGCTGTTGGTCTGATTGAGAAAATTCTTCATAGAGTTTATGACAAAAATTTACTTACACTAATGCAGCAACTTTTAGCAAAGCCATGGTACGATATGTCCTTGTACAACCTACCTTCTACGGGTGACTATATAGATGGGATGGTTATCGATTGGAGTTCTTCTTGAGAATATTGATATACCGCGATTTGCATTGTGAATACTCTAGATAAGTTGGTTTTACCTCGTTTTGTGGTCATCACGGGATACCTAGTCAATTCGAAAGATATCTAAACCAGGACAAAGTTAGGCATGTACTTGGTTTTTTAGTATACTTGGTTGTGTTTAGCATACTTGGTGACTAAGGTAGCACTTCACTTTCCCAGACCAGACCCAGTAACACTAGCATGAAAATTATACTTATGTCCATCTCAAGAGCACGGGCTGAGTGTATTTTTATTTCTTTTTAGTGAGTTATGTTGGGGAAAGGCCACGGTGGCCTATAAAATGCCTCAAGTATTGATTTGCAGATCAGTCGAAACTTAATTTCCCTTCAATTTTCCGTGGCTTACAATGCTCAAACATGAAATGGTTTCAACACCTTTTATCATCGTATTGATATTTGGCTATGATTTGATGCTTATTTCAAAAAGCACGAAATCATAAAGCATGATATTCTTTGTGGCTGACAAGCTATGCCTTCATTGTAAGAATGACAAATTTTATCCAAAAAGAGTGCTTGTGATTCACTTTAAAGATTAGATCTTCATGAGAATGCTGTATTGAATATGATCTCCTTTCTCTTCGCATCTAAAAATCTTTAAACTGGATAAAACACTTCAACTTTAGATTAGCTGTTAACAATATGTGTCCAGTGTTCGTGTCCTCAGAGTTACTTCTGAGTACTCATTTACCGACCTCGGAAGGATGGACCGCTGAGTTGACTGTTGGGTTGTGGTAAAATGGTTCCGACAAAGAGGCTAGAACCAGGGACAGAAGACCTCACAAGGTTCGCAGTACTGCGTCTTAACTACTTGGCGACACGAAGGAAACATAGCATGACATACTCATCTACAAACCTGGTTCCGATAGACCGAGCATTGCTTGTAGCTTCCAGAGGTTCATTCAATTTTTGCCTTATTACCGGTTGCTGTATACAATGAATAATCATGGAAACCATGCTTGATTCAGAAGGAGATTGTCTATCAATAACCATGTGCATCACTTGGGTATATTTCTGAAACATCTATTCATAACAGCTCATAATGCATTCAATGCCGATTCACATTTGCTGACATTAGCAAAATCGCAAGCAGTTCTGCATTTCCTGTAGGAGCTCTGTTAAGCCCTGGAGGGTTATTTGAATTCAGAGGTTCAAGTGGGGGCCTCAATACGAGGGCCTTGTTGTTGCTTGTGTTGCATGTGCATCTCATGGCATGACTCAAACTAATATTGAATTTTGCCCTGTACCTTATCCTTAATTGCAAGCAACTCATTAGCATTTATCGCATTAATTTGTTATTGTATTCTTATTGTATTCTTATTGTATTCTGTATTGTACTTTTGTAATCTCAATGTAATCAAAAGGAACAATTATGTAAGTCGTTAACAACGACAACCATCGTGTATAAAGGTACGTTCTGTTGATTTTGGATTTATTCATTTCTGTCAATCGAATAATATGCTTGTCATTTTCTGGTCCCCGTCCTCGAACCTCAAACGTAACATTGTTAGAGACATATTCTTATTTCAAATCCAAAATCATGGTCATAATAGAAGTTTGAAATATATTTGGTAAAAAGTCACTAACTATCACCGAATTTTCACATTTAGAAGGCAATGGAAGGTGGCTTGGAAGGGAGAAAAGGCAGGGGAAGACCACAAGGAAACTGCCTGAGCAATCTGAAAGAGTAGAGCGGTATGCAGGGAGATGGATTGAGCAGGATGGCAAAAATTTGGGAGGGCTGACGAGCTGTTGTCAGGAACTGGGTGCACCCATGGCTGGTTCGGCCAAGGCGATGGTGATGATGATGATGGCACGTTTCTTGCATGAGATCAGCGAGAGAGAGAGGACTGCAAATCCAGATTTGGCTTGATCAAAAACCAGTGGGGTCTAAAAGAGTGAGGCTTATTTAAAAAAAATTTTCGTAAGGGAATTGATAGAGAGGGAGGCTGAATGGAGAGGGAGGCTTAATGGAGAGGGAGGCTTAATGAAGAGGGGGCTTAATGGAAAAGGGGTTAATCTTTTATGGAAATAGCGGTGCCTTTCTTGAGTAGAATGAAAGCATACGGTCTATCATTATTTAACAGCAAAAAAATTCAGTTTCTTCTCATCCAGACTGCATTAATTTTGGTTGAATACTGATAGTACAACTTTATACGAATAAAAAGCGAAAATAATTGTTCACAGAAATGGAAAAGCAGCCTACCAAGAGAATTCAAGAACGGTCCAAAATTGGTTGCCTTCGCATAAATAGAAATATAATATTTAAGGTTGAGAATGTCACGTAATACATTTCTACTGTTTCCTACAACTTTTCTGTGGTCATCACGAAATGATTGCGGGATGTTGGACTCTACACTGGATTCTGTATATTCCCCACTAGGACTGCTTCATCCTCTTCCATATCCAGCACCTTGTTAATATCAAATAGACTTAAGGAGCAAATGTACTGCATTAGGTGGTCAAGATCAGCATTTAAGTGTTCGCACATTTAACTAGGCCCGCTTTCATTTGGCAAAGTACTGGGAAGATGTGATAGGAGAGTGAAGCCAGCAGCCGTACCCAACTAGAAATAATGTCCAAGCACAAGCAGCATACTACCTTGCTTTCTTCTCACATGCGAAATATCCTGGCGCGAGGCAAAATCTTTTGTATTGCTTCAAAGATACTTTTCTGCTTATGCTTCTATATTCCAATAAACTGCAGCAATTCTCAGTTATATTACAGTATCTTCTTGATAAATTCTCGTTGAGGAATTTATTACGTCGAACAGCGGTGTCATCTGACCACATAAGCCGTCCATCCGCTTCCTAGAACAAATTTATCACTGTAAAGAAGGAACTTGCTCTTTTTATGAAGTACTTTTAATCAAAATACGTTCGTTTTGAATCCAATTAGGTGGCCCCAACGAACCCCCTGCGATGCCGCTTTGAACTCCCCAGCGTGCTTTGAATACCAATAATGACGGTATTTTTGCTTATGTGAATTTAGCATCGTGATGGTTTGAAAAAGCTATTATAGTTTCTATTAAAAGTACGAATTTTTATTATCAGGCAAAATTGAAGCTTTTTATGAGCTTTTATATCAGAGCCAGCCATGAAAGCTACATTGAGAGCAATATATAAAATAAATTGAAGAGAAAAGATTGACCTTGTCTATATAAAGCATATTTAAGAGACAGTCAGTGGCGTAACTAGAAATGTTCGGCTGGGGGGCAAACCGAAAATTTTCCGACAAAATGGCGTGCCAATATATGCATATCCATTGCTACGGTAGGTAGATCGGACAAGGAAAATTTTTCGACAAAATGGCGTGCCAATATAGGCATATCCATTGCTACGGTAGTTAGATCGGACAAGGAAATTTTCTGGCAAAATGGCGTGCCAATATAGGCATATCCATTGCTACGGTAGTTAGATCGGACAAGGAAATTTTCTGGCAAAATGGCGTGCCAATATAGGCATATCCATTGCTACGGTAGTTAGATCGGACAAGGAAATTTTCTGGCAAAATGGCGTGCCAATATAGGCATATCCATTGCTACGGTAGTTAGATCGGACAAGGAAATTTTCTGGCAAACAGCTGGTGACAGCTGCCCCCTTGCCCCCCCCTTAAGCTACGCCACTGGGAAAAGTTAGATGCTCAAGGGATCATCGGAATCATGCGGATCTTTGATAAAAGGAGATCCCAAGCGTGTGGCAATTATTTCATTTTTGTTCACACGCTGCCAGAGTTTGTAGCATTAATGCTTTGCTGATTTACGACATTCCATTTCTTTACATCACGTTCAAATCGTTATTTAACAGCAATACGTCATCATGTCAATCTGAGAAAAAATTGGGCATGAGCCATGCATTGCTACTTGCATTCGTAACCACTATAGGCAAATATAAAGGATGCCATAGCTATGACCCATGCAATAAAATTCATCAAATATTTAGCTTACCAAATAAGACGCAAAGGTAAACTGCTAATGTAAAGTGCCAAACAGTAGCGATAATAAAATCATGTCAATCAAAGGTTGCAGATTACCTGCTTGAGCCCAATGTACAATGCATTTCTTGTCAGAGATCGAATGAAGCGTAACTTTGAGAGCGACTCGATTTTTGCTAAAGTCCCTCCCATGTTGGCACATTTTCGTTGAGCAGCATTCCAGTTTGCAGAGTCCGAGGGAACAACTATGCATGTCAATGATGCAGTGTGCAGAAAGAAGCCATCTTCACAATCTACAAGCAAAGTTGTGGTTGCAATCAAACAGAAATGGAAATGTATCCTCTTAGTAGCGTCGATTTTGAAATAGTGTTTTCGTCAAAATATGGCTTAAGTTTCTACGTAACAAAATGGTTGCATGTACTCGTAGCAGTTACACTTAACAACTACAATTTCAAATAGTATGTCTAAATCGGCCGAATCGGCTGGGTGGGGGTCTACAAATTAGCTCTGATAGAAGACCTCTTCCCGACCATTTGGTTATTTATAAAGATTCAACGCAATAATTCTTTTTCGTTCCATTTTGGCATTCTGCTACAATTCAACTTATTTTTTGTTCTTTCATTCATTAGTTTTATTCTAGTTTACCTCCCCAGATTTCATTGCTTTTACTTATCGTTGATTACAATTCCTTGTTGGTTGAAGTGAAAATTCTTATGTCTTATGTTTGATTGAAATATCTTTGTCCTAATCCAAATTGAGTTCGCTCATCATGCTTGTGGTATGGTTCTTGTCTTTTTCAGTGCATTTCTACTAGGTTAGCCGATTTAAACTGCCCTTGTTAGCGATATTATTGATTGTATATTACAATCAACATCAAATTACATGAGTTTTTGAAGGTTATGGCTTCTACACGATGCAACACGAGCAAGTCTCGATGGATACCTTATATTTGCAATGTACAAAAAATTCCGTAAATGAATATGACGGTTTTAATCAGTGTTTCCAACATGGCTACTGAAAACGAACCTGTGCTTACTGCGCCTTCTTCATCTCTTGTTTCCTGAAGAAAAACACATTTGAAGAACAATTTTTAAACAATTCCTTTCTCAGGTCAAAAATTTATCACTCTCAATGCTCAAAAACTTTGGCAGGATCGAGCAGGGATGCAATTCATTTAGATTTGTAAAGCCCTTCATGTCCTACTGATGCCGATGGTAAGAAAATCTCGAATCATTCATTCTCGATTTAATTTGAAACTAAATAGCTCTCTTTTAACAATATTTTCTCGTTTTGGATGATTCGACGTGATTAGAAGGCTTAAAACTGAGACACATTTAATGGGGACGCTCATGAATTTCCATATTGTGCATAAGTAGGTAGAGCTGCATGGTTTAAATGGCTTGTTGTTTGTGAGAAATATAATATGTATCACTTTTGCAATCCCTATGATGCCACTGACAAAGGAACAGATCCCTCTAAGCTCTCACCTTGACAAGTCTTGTATATACTGCTGATTTCACAGGCTTCAATTGCACCTCATGCTCGACGTGAGGAACAAGAAGCTGGCATACTCCTTCACATTTTTCTGATGAAGCGAGGTAATTTGTTGCCTCACAAGTTTTATCACTGAGACATTTCAAATTGCAGTCGACCAAGGAGACTGCTTTGGCAGATTTTCTAACTAGATTGTGTCCAACAGCTTCGACATTCTCTCTGAATGTTCCTCCAAACGCCGATTTGTATGATGAACAGTGAACAGCAGACAGGCAAAAAACCCACAGACAACAGAATTGGTAAAACAGCATTACTAGCAAAAGTAATTTTTAAGGAACATTCATAAACCTTACACGAACGATGAGGTGTTTTAGTACGACATGCGCTCCATTAATTGCTCAGCTGATGACAGTTTGCCTTCAACAGCAGTAATTTTTGTCCGTTTTACAAGTGGCTGTGTATGCGCACTTAAGGAAATCAAGTGAGAAATCGATTTGTAGCCGAATATCTTCATTCTATCTTCTGTATTGAGCTATGCCACGTAAATACGTACTTACATGTAAATGCAGCCCAGTCCAAGTTGTTTAAATACTAGATGGCTGAACAGCGAAAAACTTTCACAAACACAAGTATTAGTACTTAAACCATGCGTTCAAATACGTTAATGAATCAGTAATTAAATTCGCAGACAAATCCCGATGTAGTGGTGCAACTTTCAGCTACTCTATAGAAAACAGAGCCACTCAGACGCAGACGCAGACTTCCACAGCAATCGTCACTTGAGCAGTCTTCAGAAAGGGTATACAGGGAAATCGCTGCAGATGGTAGCGCTGTTCCATCAACCCATGACGGCGTACCGCCTTCTTTCTGCAAAAAAATTAGCAGTGAACTGTAACGAAAAAGAACTTAAAACGAAACAATTCAATTCAAATAAGATCCTGGAATTTTTATGATATAAGACACAAATCAAAGGCAAAAAATTACATGCTCCATTGCATAGTGACCAGATGAGGAGCCTCTCTGTGGAGATACTGGCCTTGGTTCCATTTTCATTGCTCTTACTAGCACTGTTATCACTACAATTATTCCATTCGTACCTCTATTGAATTTTTTGCTGCAGAAGCAAAACTTGGACCAATCCTGGCCCTCCTCCTTATACCTGTCCCATTCTATCGATTTAGTATCCATCTTGATATATATTTCATTTATTCTGTTATGTTGTCATAGTATTAGTTTTATATTGTATAATCTTTAAGCCAGTCGTGCCAATTTCAAACTACCTTTTGAATTAGAGGATTGGTATCTGCAGTTTAAATTGACTTCGAATGAAAGGTTTATTTATTCATAATTTTTGCCATTATCAGTACTGTTCTCATCTTTACATTTATCTTTATCTGTTCTCATCTTTATTAGCAAAAGACCTGAAAGGATCCCAAATTCCAGTGCCTCTTGCGTGCATTTTACTTGATACACAATAATGCAATTTTTAGTGCTAAATGCTCATTATTTGATTGACCAAAGTACATGTAAGGTGGCATGTTACAACGACTGCATATGTGATACTAATAATTTGATCACATTGATCAATGAAGGTACGATTATAACCTACAATGTGATCAGTCCTTTCGCACCTTGCCCATCATAATAATTTTGTTGTCGTTATTTGTTAACTCAGGCTGGGTATTTGGGCAGCTATCCAGCTGATGTGAGCCTGCGGTATTGCCACTGGTGTCCTCAGAGTTGCCACTGAGTATTCATTTACCAGCCACGGAAGGATGGAGAGCTGAGTTGGCTGTTGGCTTGTGGTTAGTGGTTCCTACTGCGGGATTCGAGCCCAGGCGATAAGACCCCACAAGATTCGAAACACTGTGCCATAACCACTCGACCACACTAACACTTCAAGCATACCAGGATTAATCAAGATGGTGGTCAATCCCATAACTTGCCATCTTTCAAATCTAAAATCAATAAACTTGATCTTATCTCCCTCTCCTCTTAGCCTGTCACTTTATTCTTTTTCCCATTGTTGAGGCTTCGTATAGGTCGCCATGGCCATTCCTCAACATGAATTTACTAAAAAAAGAAAGAAAATACCATGTAAACTCCGACATGCAAAAATTTCAATGTTGTGCTTTGCTTTGAAGTCAGTGCATTGATGAAGTTTAATTTTGCCAGAGTATCTATCCTTGCAAGCCTGCCATTTACATTATTACACCACTTTTCCGTCTGACGAAATCCTAAGCTTGTGGAGACAATTTGGTAGCATATTCCTGAGTCTGAATGAAGCGAACATGCTGTAAATGTAAATAATCAATGTAATCATGCTGGCAAATTCACAAACAGCCAACAAAATGAGCGACATACTTCAGGATTCATGATATAATCTACTTCGCATATGGGTTAGCGTTTAGTAGCAGCCGTGTTTTCGTTTCTTTGGAGGCCTTAAGGCTTAATTTACGGAGAAAATTGGACATCTCGTGTACCCAACGGTGTGCAGTTTCTAAAGAAACTGTCTTTGGAAAGTAGCAATACAATTGGGGACGAAAAAAGGAGAGCTGTCACATGATTGAGCTATTTGGATGCCAAGTGATGATGGGTTGGTAAAACTTGACTTTAATCAAGTGTGATCAGCTATCTAAGTTTTGATATTGCTTTCTCCAAGTGTAGGGCTGGCTGCACAACTCCTAAAACTTTTACTACTAAACAGACAGCTCTATAAAACCATTGAGATAAGATGAAGAAACTTACAGGATGATCCGTCGTTTGAAACAGTGCTTGATGCCAGAATAGAGCTTGAAGCTCCTGTCACGATAGAATGTGATTCAGCAGTTGACAGCTTTTTTTCAGAAAGCGAAACCATCGTAAATGATGAAATGGATCCAGTCGTTGCAAAGATAGTCGACGGCTGGATTTCTGATGCATTTGGTAATTCTGTGACCGGAATTGCCGCTGCAGTTGAAACAGATGCTACTTCTTCATAGGAGATTGCAGCTGATGAATTTGTGAGAGGCGATGAATCTGATGATTTAGAGTACAATGTTGTAGAGTAATGGCTACCTTTTGATATAGCTTCTACCGTTGTGATAGGCGTTTCTTCGTCAACTTTCATAGATGAGTCCAGTGCAGAGACGACTGAGGTTGATAGGTATAAGAAAAATGGTATATATTCTAATGAAGAGATTGATGCAGTGACATGCGCTGCCGGCTTTGATGAACTTGTCCTGATAAGTTTCGTTTCGGCTGTACTAGACGAGGTCCCCTCTTTCATACTGAGAAGCGTCTTTGTCAGGTTTGGCGTTTCCGTTGTGGCTAAACTTCCGGCATTTATTGTATCTGTTGCAACTGCTGATGAAGCACCGTATCTTGTTGTCGTCTGAAAAAAGTTTGATTTCAAAGCTGTGCCTGTAGATACTTGAGGCTCTTCCTTGTTTGGACTTGAACTCTTACCCAAACTGAACACCTCGTTACTCGATTCAGGCTCGTTACTGGTGCTTCTGGCAAGCATTTCAATACCAGTCATGGATGAATCTTTCAAGGTGACGGCCGTTGATAGCCATTGGCTGTATTGACTTTGCGAGATGGCTTGATTTGCAGTAGTTTCAGAAGCTTTTGACAACAGTGTCTTGTAAAGATTGGAAGGAGCTGTCATTGCAGATGAGATGTATTCTATGTTTCCAAATGTCTTTGATAAAGGATTTAATAATTCTTCCATGTGAAATTCAACTGGGGTTAGTGATGAAGACATTGCTGACGAGTGCTCTCTTTGACTTGTTGTGGTGGTAGTTGCTTCGATCAAAGATTTTCTCACTTGATCGTGTGATGTTACTTCTGTGAATACCAATTTTCTGGATGGCGCTCCTGTCTCAGCTGTCCTGACATTGCAATACCTACTTGACATTGGCCTGCAATCTCCACCATCTTCTAGTTGGTCGGTTTCTGCTACCGTTGTGAAAACAGAGGACATTAATGCCGATGTGGATGGCTTTTCTGCTTGCTTGATAACTGCTACCGTTGTAAAAACAGAGGAAACTAATGCAAATGACGAGGAATTTTCTGGCTGCTTGATGTTTTGTGATGCATCTTCTGCCATAGTAGGTACAGATGACGGTAGTACAGATGTGTGTAGCTTCTCTGTTTGCTTGATGTTTAGTAATATTTCTACCGTCTTGGATGCAGTTGATGCTAACACAGATGTAGGCAAGCTATCTGTTTCTATATTTTGTAGAACCTCTATTGTCGCTAAGGATGTTGATGGCACAGATGCAGATAATGCCGTCTTCCTTGCCACTGAATCCATTTTCAAATTCTTTTCGTCATCTTTTTGCTTGTTTTCCTAAAGCGAACATGTTATCATTCATAAAAGTCTTCTCTACAAAATTTGAATTAGACTAGTATCCCATGGCAATTTTTTGGTCTCAACAGAGTGACCAAAGCTTTATCATGTAGCGAGCAAGCCTTTCTCAATAGCTAGAAGATTTTGAAGAAGATAAGGGAAGGAATATCAATCAATTCGGTAGCTAAGATGCTATATAGAATATTAAAGTGGATCCCAGCTCTTAAATGTGTGATTCAGTGTTATTGATACTTGGTTCGTTTATATCTCTATTGATAGATAAACGAAATTAGTTTGCATTGGCTTTAAGATAGTTTGCTTTTTGCTGATATTGTGCGAAGAATTTGTTGGGCTTGGCTCAAACTCCGTCTCGTTTGCCAAGCTTAAGTGCAGGATAGATCATGTGAGAAGCATGGAATTTGAGTCAGCTAGTACGCAGCTTGTGTTTTCAACCAATTTATATTTAACTCAGCAAGTTATAGGTTGTCGTGCTGCACTACATCAGAACGATCATTTACACGTAAGATCATGCAATTTATGGAGCGAAGTGTCTTCTCCTTGCTTTTCTGAATCCTATAGCTTGTCATCTTTCCAAGTCTAAGATCAACAGACGTGGTCTGGTATCCCTCTCCTCTTTGCCCTTCACTTCCATTTTTGGGGTTTTTTATGGGTCACCATGGGCTTACCTCAACATAATTACGTACTAAAAAAAAAGCTAGCATTCTGGAATTATTTTGATTGGGATAATTATTCCATAGTTATAAATGCAATTTAATGTCTGTATACATAAAATCAAGCGTAAATGCAGGTTGAGATTTAAAAACTAATTCAATCAATAGAAAAAGGCAACCCTTAGCTTCGTCCCTTTTTATTATACAGTTGTATCAAAAGCTAATGTCATTCGATTGAAATTTTTTCCTTGAAGTTACCGAAGCAGCTTGCTGGATACTACATCTTAACTACATTTTTTTTCAAACAGTAGGAAATTTGGACGTGATGGAAGCTTCCCCTGCAAACGCTGTGAGTACCTGCAAACGGCTATCCAAGTGTCTTCGCTACAGTGAACTGCAGATTGGATTATACTGTCATGGAAGTCAGAAGAAATGCTTCAAGGACATACTTAAAGCCTCCATGAAAGACTTTTGAGTAGAATACAACTCATGGGAGACATAAGCTTAGGATCAGTCAACGTGGTGCAGTGCAATCCACAAAGGAGCAGCAGTGTGCGAGGAACAACGCATCAAGACTGTCAGGACCAAGTGAGCAGCCCGGTGGCCTGATGCATCAACCCGTCAGCAAGGACCCAAGATCAACTGTCCTGCCACCACTGTGCCTGAACCTTCGGGGCTAGGATTGGCTTCATCAGCTACCTCACAACCCACCCAGTCCCATGGGATGAATGAACAGAAAAGATGGTCTCATCTCTCTTCAAGAGAGGAAAAACGAGACCTGTACCAATCAGATGAATTAACTCCTTCACTGCTCTCAGAGACCCGAGTATGAATAGCAGACTTTGGACAAATAAGGACACAAGTACTGCGGAAACACCAAAAGGCCAGAAGAATAATTCCTCTCAAAATTGAATTCTGACCATGCAATGTCTTACAGTTCCAGTTTTGTAGTAAAAAGATTCTATACCTTGAATTTCAGATCAAATTTTTATTTCCTATGTACGAAAATACCAAGGTTTAATTGTCCATCATCCCTTCACTTGGAGATACTCCTCTTAGCATAACATGCACTTGATCAAAGAATAATCACCAAATTATATAGATTGTAAATACATTTTTACTCTTGAATTTTTCTATGCCATCTATGCTTTTTCTGTTTACGTGAAGAATAATCTCAGGATTTTTTCGTGTTGATTGATTCAAAATGAGCCTTAAATGAAAAAAAAATATCCAAATATTCACCTCTAGATTCTGCGCAGGCTTGATCCTTGTATAAACCGCATTATGGCAGCTCTCTAAAGCTACTTCATGGCGTCCACCTGCAAGCAGATGAGGTAGAAGAAGTTCACAGTGGCCATCGCCAGAGCCACTTAGTAGCTGGAAATTTGTTGCAATGCACGTCTCACTCCTCAAGCATTGTAAGTTACAAATAATAAGTGAAGGGGAGCTAAAGTGACGTTCTACAATCGTCTTTCCTGAGAGTTTATATCCCTCTAGACATTCCAATGCTTTTGCAGAGTTGTGTTGTCCTCTAGCTCTCTGAAGACAAGCTAGAAAGATGCATAAGCTGGCAAAAATAAGATGCATTGTTTATATTCTTCTAGGCAAGCCAAGCGCTGGTTCTATGTGCCTTCATTACGAGCAAAACGTTGCGACATGAACAATCGACAGCAGATGTTTTACGAGCTCTTGAAGTGAAAAGTGTTTCTCACCTTGCTTGAGTTGATTATGAAATTACTACTCCTTTAAATACTGTCAAAATTCATGCTTAATCAAAGCCTTCTACAATGGTTGAAATACGTAAGACTAAAGGATTCTCACATCTTCAGCTGCACACCATCTATCACTAAGACTAATTGCAATGTCATGTGTATCAAAAACTGCCAATCCTTAAAGTGTGTACAAGGCGTAAGATACAAGCATTCGTCAAGCCAACAGCAGATAAAGTTTGATAAACTATCGAAAAGCGACTGATAGACTGTTTTGGATTCCAAATAATGTGTTGCACGCAGCTATAGCCAATTCATAACATCGTATAACGCTAAATTCAACTTCAATAGAGGAAAACAATAGAGCATGATAATGTTTCCAACGATTCATTAGCGGGAGTCTTTTGCAGACGATTTAAGCTAAATACCGTGTAAAGCCAGGCGCACACTAGAGCATTTTGCTGAGCAAATGCCACGAATGACACTTTGCTTTCAGCAAAATGCTTCCGCGTGCGGCGACTAGTCTGAGAGAATTCAGTTATCCGTGGCATAATTTCCTCAAATCGAACATGCTTGATTCACTCGTGGCACTTTGCTTCCGTGTGCGGCGAACAGAAGCATTTTGCTTTCGATTGAACAGAAAAGCGCATGCGTAAACAAAGGCATCAAATTCAATTTTTATCAAGCTTAGGACACTCTGGAAGACTCAGAAGAGCTATCAAACTATGAGCCAATTCATCTAGCTTGAAGTGTTTATCCAACATAACGATTCGTAATTTAAGGCAGGATTCTTTATTGCTTTTCAAGATGAATCTTAGAATAAATATTGGTACCCTAAGGCTCTTGTTACTTTTATGTCAACAGTCCCAGCCTTTGGCTCCTTCGGATTTGCATAACTCTCCCTCATACGGAGGCCACAAGACTCATAAAGCAGTTATTTAATGATCAAAACAACTTGATTTTCCCATAATTTTTTTTGAGTGGGTTATGTTGCATGGTAGCCTATACAAAGCCCCGACAATGGAAGAAAGAAGAGAGCGAAAGACGAAGAGATGAGAGAGATCAGATCAAGTTTATTGATCTTAGGTTTGAAAGATACCAAGAATGTTTATTCTAAGCCATTAGTGCTTAATTGACGGTCATGCCAAAGACTGCGATGTTGGGCTGCAAAGTAATCCAGCCTCAGACTGAAATCAGTTTATTGACAAAATGCAATCTCGGGTGTTGTGCTTGATCTGAGCAGCTGAAAACGGCAGCAAAGCTCAACACTTACAAAATTGCTCATTTCTCATTTGAGCTTTGGGTTTACTATATCAATTGCCGGACACACTTCGTGTAATCATAATTCGTAACGCCTACGTGCACTGAGCGCCAGGCAACTTTGTGATTATACAAATTCATTACTTAACTTAAATTCATTACAAATTAACTTCGTACCAATATTACTGTTACTCATTCAATCGATGATTAATTTGAGTATTGAGTAATGTTTTGCAGCCTTCACATGCAATAATAACTTCTAAACGTTCTACTAAAGGAGTATTTGATCCATTTCACTCTATTTGTGCATACATGAAGGCTAATAATGATGTACGCCTAGGCCAATTGGAGTTTACTAGCATTCGCTCCACCTGTACTGAACATTGCACTCTTTAACCAGGCTATGGACGCAATTTTCAAACAATGAAGCAAAGTGCTCCACAAAGGAAACAATGAACCTGTTTATTCCTCGAAACCACCAAAGAGTTCGCGATGCTCGTTCAATTTTCGGTGCATTTGCCCCAGCCGTTCGTTTATGCCGTGCTTGAAGCAATCATCGACTTAACATAACTTGCTACAATTCAGTCCTGAGATGGGACTGACACAAGTTTCAAAGAACTTTCTGTGTGCCTCAAACTGCATTGGGTCCACCAAATGAATCCACGTCTCCGTTTCACTAGCGAGATTTGAAAGCAACGTCAGCTCCAGAGTGAATTTAGTCAACAGACACGTTTCGAAGATACGATTCATGATCTGCGCCTCTCCTCCGCAGTTAGCGCATTTCGCACTATCTCATATTCCCCATAGGTATAAAAGGTGTGAGCATCATCTCTGGTCATTCTGTAATCTGTTCAATGTGGCAAGATTGTTGGTAACCCGGCGGTTCGCGGCCAGGAGACCGGACACGAGGCTTGTTCGGTGCACCAGCCTCGCTCGATCAATCATACATTGTTTTATGACTGTATCGAATAGACCTATATGAAGCCTGAAGTAAGACTGCAATAAGAAGATGAGTCAATCATTAAGTGTTAGGAATGTTGACGTTAGAAAATTTGCTAAGTTAAGTGAGCTTTAACTATCAAATATTTTATGCTAATGAAACGGGCTTTTTAGTATACCATGTATCAATGCCTTGAGACCAATCCACCAAGTTTTCGCCTCCTTGCTGATAAAAAATATGCACTCTCGATATTAACATAGATCCTGATCTCTTTTTAGATACACTACATTTAAAGACAGTCATGAAATTCATAATAAGCATCAAGGTAATTAAACATATTCATGCAAATCATATTGGAATCAAGACGTAACGTTTTGCTTTCTTCTTGCTTTCCTGAATCTTACAACTTCCCATATTTCAAGCCTAATATAAATAGACTTCATCTGATCTTTCTCCCCCCCCCCCCCCCCCTTAGTCTTTCGCGCTCTTCTTTCTTCCTATGTTGGGTTTGCATAGGCCACCATAGCCTTTCGTCAACATAACTCACTAAAAAAATTGAGCGTGATTCCATAGAATCTCTTGATAAATTGAATGATAGAACGAATGAAGTTGGACGTCATTTAAGCAAAATGAAGTAAGACATCTCAAAAAAGCCTTCACCCCTTTTTCAATAATTCTCTGGCTGTTGCTACAAGTTCTAACCCAGTTTTAATTTCCACTGAATCTTGTACCAAAATGATCGAAAAAGTGTCCTTTTTTCTTCGTTTGTTCATTACAGGTTCAGCCTTATCGTCAAGAGAAGATTTCTAGAATTGGGAAAGCTTTTTACTGTTAGCTCTGCTTGATTGATGCTGTGTTCATTAAACGATGTTTTCATACAAAATATTGCACTAGAGGTGGCATGAAAGTTGAATCAATTTGTACCGAAGTGTAAATTCTAATAATGATACAAGCAATCTTGACTGACAGCGTCGCATACTCGATTTCTAGCTTAGCAGAAACTAGACACATGGCTTTGAGTTCCTTCTAGGGAAGTATTGATAGGGTGGTTTTCCATGGCCTTCTCTCATTAATGGTGATTCTACTGTGATACGTGCAGGATTCGAAATCACAACCCTTGCGCTATGAGTTCGCACGCTTAACTACTTCACTACGGCAGCACCACAGACAGGCTTGTAAGTAGCAGCTTTCCCATCGCATCCTTCTAACCTCGTGCTTCTAGTGAAATGAAGTCTGCAATTTGAATATCGATATTTTTTCTGATCATATTTGGTGGCATTGCTAAGTTAAGACAAACAATTTTGTTGTCGATATGCTACGTTCTTTTTGTATCAGCTGAATAAACTTTTTGAATGACTTTTTGATCTAATGCAGCTTTTCTTCATCTAAGGACAGCTGAAATGTCTCATCATCACTACAGTAAAGCACACTGTGTTCAGACTCTTGATTTATGTCGCAACCATCTTGCATTCTTTGCGTGTTCATTACATGGAATTTCAAAATCAACATATGGTCCACTTGAGGCACACTTCCCTTGTAAACACAAGCTTTCTGTGCGAGTATATCAAGACTGTGGTTTGTGGAATCATTCCACATTGTAACGTCTCAGTGTACAGACAAGATGAAGCTCTTTTTGATTGCTGTCGTTGTGTCTCTTGGAGTTCTGGTGACCGGGAGGTCTCTTGAACAATGTAAGTCTTTCTGCTTAATTGAGCTGCCAAAAACATATCCATATAGGACAAGCTATTAATTCTTTTATCTTATCTACCTTTGATGTTAGTTGCTGAGCAGCATGCTTCATTTTTGAAATTGACATGTCAGTCATCAGAATCGCAATGCTTCACGACCATATATTCTTGCATTCAGTGTTCGGCATTATACTAATTCACCAAAGGTCATGATAGGATCATGGACAGAAACTGAATTATGTTTCCTAACAAAGGAAATGAGATTAAACCACTATCTCTATCAACTATTGGCTTCCACACCATAAATCTTTTAAGAAGATGTAATGCGATGTCATGTTTTAGTTGGATCCATCGATCGTTGAGACAGTGGAAATTATAGCTGTCGATTACCAACATCCATTTTCTAAGTCAGATCAGTTTGAAATGTCTTGATGATGCATAGGCAAATCAATGAGAGAATCCTCCCTTGTTTAATGCAAGCATGTTCACCTTTGATTAACAGCATATAGCCAATTCAATGCCTGATACATATATACCTAACCGCTTTGGTAAAAGCAGGGAAATCAGAATGACAAACCACAATCATGCGCTACCTTTTCATTGCATTTGTGGCACATTTTGCTTAAAAATTCTACATATAGTTTAAAAAGTAGATTAAAGTGAACTCAATAAATTTAAGATGAGACAAATGTTCTGCTTGAATGTTCAGAGCACCTTGCAAGAGAAGTATCACCCTGAGCAGCAGCATTGTAAGGTAGGGTGGCCATTTCTCGTTCTTTCCCCAAGATTTACAGCATGTGCGCTTTAGCCGCTGGGTGGAAAGATAGATGGCATCCATATACGCGAAGGAGTGTGCCTTAAGCCTGGTACGTGCAGCAAATCAGGCGTGTACTTTCGCCACTGTCTCAACAATCTCTAATGCAACATAGTTTTTGTAATGTTCTCTGAAAAAAGGAAGATCCTCCCATCATATTTAAGGCGTTCGTTTACAGTTGTTGATAGGCAAAACAACGTTATTGTGCTCATATACTACTGTACAACCAAGACACGTGGATAGCATTGCAGCATTTGGATGACAAGAGTGAAAGACTTCAAACGAAAACGAATCAGGTGGAAATCGTTAAAAAAAAATTTCAAAGAGGGATACAACTTTATTCAAGTATTATCAAAAATTCGAGTAAGTAAGCACAAGCGATGGACGGGTCCAAGCTATCTGAGAGCATTTTCCGTCCAAGAAATTATACGACGGCGTGTAGGGGGGATTCTATTATCTTCCTTAATCATAATGCTATTCAGAGTACAACGTGACTCATCAAATTTTCAGATACTCCTGAGGAGGAAAACTTTGCTCTTGGTTTCAATCCAAACGATGCAGCAGATGAAACAAAACTTGACCCAATGGCCCAGGTTAGTCTCTATAATTTCATTACATTCCTTTAGGTTTTCTTACAATAAAAAGATAACAGTGTAAGAAAGGTTAAAGTAAAATTGAGGAATCAATTATGCTATCGATTCACCAATCTTCACTCAATCGTCTCATTTTCTATGCTTGATAACGCTTTTAGATGGTTGCCTTATCAGCATTTTACTATAAATAAATATATTCCTCTCAACCTGTTTGCGCTAGAACCACTTGTTATGCTCACGGACCCAGCCTACTGATGCAAATTAAGCACTCCGTAGTTTTCGTGCTCTAGCAACGTAGCGTTTTGGTGACAGAGCAAACATCAGTTGAAGTTTTCTAAATAAATTTCAAAGCCACGATGCCACGTGTGCTTCGAATGCTAATCTTTGCGATATCAGAATGTGTAACAAGCCAATCAAATGACTGCATTTCTTTGAGCTACATCAGTTGAAATATTTTTGAACCAATTATTCTTATGTTTTTTAAGTTTTTCAACATCATAGAAGTGTCATGATTTTATGCGATCATATCTCTGCATGTGGAATCCTGTCATATGCAGCTCAAAAATAATACTTAGACAGAGCCAAAAATACTCAATTGTAAAACATATGTACTGCATGTAAATTTGAAGTAATGTGCCGCCACAAGTGCAACTATAAGCTTTTGGCGTTCAAAACGAATGACGGCTTGAGCGATTGATGTCATCGTTTGGCTCCCTGATGCGATAGTTTCGCTTTCGTATGATTCAATAGCATCTAAACATCAATTTCGGTCTCATTTCCATAATTTTACGAGGCTTCATGCTATGTATGAGTCGGATGAAAGATCTTCAAAGCGAAGAAAATTTTTCTGCTTTTTTGTGCAAAATTCCAAAATACATTTAGCCCTCTTCTAGTTCCTCGTACGGCGTATTTGAACAAAACACATTGCGTTGTGAATGAAAACCGCCAAAGGCTTCACTTGAATCGACAAGCCATAGTTACTGATGATTTAGCTTTGAGTGATGTAACAGGTAATGGATGAACCAGATTGGATTTAAGGATTCACCATTCATGATAATAGATATAGCATAATAATCTGAAGTAAAAGCCTTGAAAGCGGCAGAAGCACCAACTTTGTATCATTAATAAAGTTAGTCATGGCCTCTTGACTTCTTTACTGTCAATCTAAAATTTTTAGCCACAATCTCAGCTCCAAATTTACAATGGTGTCAAAAGTTGCATCCAATAGAGCCAATAATTTCAGGACGACAAAGACATATAAATATATATGTATGTATATATATATAAATATATATAAATATATAATATAAGAAGACCAATGAGCTTGCTACTCTAAAATTATACTGAATATCTTATTGATAGATATATATAGATATATATATATTTAAACACACGAAGCGCAATTAGACTGCTGCTCTTAAATCAAACTGAATATCTTATTGAATGTTATAAAATGATTTAGATATAAATATATATGTATATTGTAGTACATCCATATATAGATATTTATTTATATTTACATATATCTGTATAAATAAATCTTTATATGAATGTATATAGATATACATATGCCCGTTTACCTTTCACTAAATCTAGCATGCATAGCACTGTAAAAGAGGGACAAAGGTGTTGGCTTCTTTGCTAAGTGGTGCCTTGGTGTAGTGGTTAAGCATGTGGACTCATAACGCAAGGGTCGTGAGTTCGATTCCTCTATGCGTCACAATAAAAGCACCATTGGTGAGGAAGGCAACGGGAAACCACCTCATGAATTCCTCTTCCCTAGAAAAACCTCAGAGCTTTGTCTCTGGTTTCTGCTACTCTCGAAATCGAGTATGCCATGCAGCAGTTGCAGCAGGTGCTCACATAGTTCGGCAGAGGGAAGGTCTCTTTTCATGAACCCCCTGGACGCTGATAAAGGAAAAGGATTGATTCTGGTAATAATTCTACTAATGGTGGGCGTCCTTTACTCATAGTGCTTGTGGGACTGGCTGAAATGTTGGACCACTAATCCAAAGAATTCGAACAGCTGTATACAAGAATACTCGAATTGTATCAAAAGAGCCAAAGAGCAAGCTCAGATTTTGAAATTGAAGAATGAGGTGTACTTTATAAGCAAAGTATCTTATCAGCAGCTTTGTAACCCCCTAGCAGTTCTTTCTCAACACATGCTAGCGAAATAGGCAAAGAGACGTTGTAAAGAAAATTTCCGTATTAGGACACCTGGGCTACTGCATAGAATTTCATAGCACTTGGTAACCCTGATAAAGTCAAATGCTATAAACTGCAGTGTATAAAAAATTGGACAAGAGCACTTTCGATGTAAGCTGGATTTGTCGCAACTGCTCGCAGTGGTGACAGAAATTAACCTAACAAGGTGTCCTTCCCAAATTTCGATATATTTTTGAAGGATCCGGACTTGTGAATTATGTCAGTAAAATGACTCGAGCAAAACATCAAGTAATGAATAAAATTGCTTTATTCAATGGTTTTTTGCTATTTCAAGATTGCTGTAAATGCAGCAAGATTTTTAAGATATGCACCAAGTGAGTAATATCGCAGGAAACTGCTGTTGATCGTTGTTGCTGTTGCTGTTGTAGCACTTAACAGTCCTCTTTCAGTCACAGTTGGCAGCCTAAGGAAGTGTGTAGTTTCCAACGAACGATGCCAGAGGTTCCATCGCATCACGAAGCCGGGAATACTATATGATACCTTGCAACAACACCCTAAAATAAAAGCAACCATCCTCATGCATGATTTCAATCCGCAGTACAGATTTCGGGCATCAACCCTTTAAAGTGGTTCAACCCTTTAAAGTGGCGCTAGTATCTGTGTAGTGGTTCTCAATGTGAAAGAGTAGAATATGGGGGATTTTCTGTCAATAAAGTAGAATTCCATCAGCACAGCAAGGGCTGTCGGTATTACCTCTCTTATCCATGCGACTTGTCATTGTCATTAACTGCCATTTTCATAATTTGCTTTAGTGTCTGTGGGACCTGCTGGTTTGCTGGAACAAGCGCGAAATAAGCTCAAGCAAGTGTGGATTTATCTACTCTGACTGCATCGAGGCCGCAAAGAAAGGAATTCCATCGACACAAGCCCCAGCTACAGATCTGCCACCTCCACCAGTCCCAGATGCGTAGGTATGGTATACTAGCAAGTGCTTTACGTTACTATGAAGTGAGCGAACTACTCAAAGTATCAATGTTTTCGGTTGAAATACTTTTAACACCATAGTAGAACTGAAAATGCGATGACTCCATGCTCTGAAGTACCTAGCTATACTTCCAAAGATTGTGAAACATCATGTACTCATTGGTAAGAATATATTGTGACATCAGTACAGTCTTCATCTTTTACAATTGAGTTCCACCACATAAGATATATGATCCGCTTTCAGAATTTTTTGCTTTTATTGATAACGCCTCGAATTTTCGTAGCCCTTTCTCGCTTTCTTTCTTGATATATTGAACCCTAGGTGCATAAAAAACCGCTTTACTTAACAAGGGTTAGCTAAAATTAGGCTATAGAAGCTAGTATTCTCGACCCCCCTATATTGCTAGCCACTATGATTCTACGCTCTCTGATCCAATCAACACTTTCCAAGGCTTTTTTTAGACAGTCTGCTGCTTTTCCTAGTTATATGTAACGAAAATGATTCTGCATTTCCTTTCAGACACAAGTTATGGCCAGGAATAAGCAATCTAATTGTATTGAAATTATTCAGTGCTAATTGAATTCATCTCACATTATATCGTCTTCCTTTATCCGTTCTCATTCTCCTTTGAAAATTAGTAAGAGCCAGGTCGAAGAATCGAGCACAAATTGCTCGCAGTGATAGAGCAAACAGGTGTCCAAGGAGCTGAGAAAACAGTAGAGATCACATAGGGCCTTATATATTTATATAGATATATATAGCAGAAATGCAGAAAAGGAAGAGACCGATTCTCTGTTACTCTGAGTTTCGTGCGAAGGCACTCGTCAGACAGACTATAACTCAGACTATAAGAGTTATAGTCTGTCTGACGAGTGCCTTCGCACGAAACTCAGAGTAACAGAGAATCGGTCTCTTCCTTTTCTGCATTTCTGCTATCAACGCTCTGTACTTTATACATAGAGCACAATATGGTGGTGAAGACAGCACCCTCTATGTGATATAGATAAATATATATATATATATATATATATATATATTCATTATTGAAAGCTAAACAGCATTTTTAGGTTTGAGACAAGATATACTTATTCAAAGTAAAATCAGTCGAAATGGCAACCTTAACAAGCCTTCTAAAGGAACTACACTTGTTACTTGCTTTTAAAAAGTGAATGAAAGGGACTCGGTCTGTTTGCACGCAACGTTGTTGATATCACGGTTGCCAGATGGAATGGGCAGCCAAACCAGTTTTTTCAACCTGATGATGTATGGACTGGTTGCCCTACGAGGCCTTAGCTAAGTTATCATAAACTTCAGATAACACTCAAATATTACTTGCATTTACTGTTTCATCGATACGGCCCGATGCAAAAAATTGCGCTTGTCCGCTTGATCGGTACATACAAACATCAGTATGCACTACACAGGAAAGGATGATTCAGCAATCAGTGCAACATTGTCCATCGCACGCAAATGCTGGACTCAGATCACGAAGTCAGCATATAATAATAATAATAGTCAATTTATTTAAAGTTGGCGCTATATAGCTATGTACAATAAAAGGTTAAACCTAAAACTACACAAGCTAATCCAAGCCAACTGTTAGTGAATTGGATTAAGATTTACTCATAGGATAGGTGATGAGGTTAATCAGTTGTAATCCTATGCGAAGACTGACGTGATTCCACGACTTTCAAGGGCATAACAAGGGTTTAGATCTGTCCTAAAAATCTTTGAAACAAATTTAGAATAAGACATCATAGCTGAAGAATAAGGCAATGTATGGATATTCTAACCCAAGTTATTGAGTAATCAAAGACAAGCTCTTATTATCCAAGTTGTAAGGCTTGGAATAAAATACAAGCTACCATAAGAGTTCTCTCTACCCTGCAACAATTCGACAAGCACCCGAGCTGAGTGATTGAAACACGATTGCCTGGATGATCAGCCTCGTCCTTACATTTTAGTTGCTTTCGCTGTTTTCATTAGATTTTCGCTTTTTCAAACTATACTTGTGCATTTGAAAACTTGGCTGAAGGAATAAAATTAGAAAAATCGTCAAGGCATATGCTTTGTGGTCTTGGGATAAGCCTTGCTAAAATCTATTTCTGCTAGTCAATATGGGCATCAAAAACGACTATTCCCCTTCAAAGTTAAAGACATGAAATTGTACAAGACCTTGATACAGCCGCAACCGTTGATCAGCTCTAGGTAAAGAAACTTCCAAATTCATATACCCGTATCGTTGAAGCGCTTATAGAGAAGCCACTGCTCTTGGTAACGAAGGTGGGTGCACACGAACAGATATCAAGCTAATTAGGAAGAGAAGTTGGTCTAAAGACGCCAAACATATGCTTGCAGGAAAGCGCGGCGTTTGTTTCTCACAGCTTTTCTGCTAATCACCTCTTTGGGGTACACTTCATGGCTTCATATGAAAAATGCCAAAAATAAGTTTCCTGTGACAAATGCTGCTCAACTTATCTTCTAGTCAATTTGTCCGAGGTATACTAGATTATAGTAATGGTTGTCATAAAGGATTGCATTACCAAGAATAACGGAAGCCAACAAGAGACTCTTGTGAAAATGAAAGCGTTTCGAAAATGAAAGAAAAACAGGAGAAAATCATAGTTGGCATTTTCCCTTTCTGTTATAGCAGTCTGGTTCAAAAAGCCTAGAAATACTCTGGTTGCACTCACAATGCTACATTTTGAGGATGTGCTTTCGAGACATTGAAACCGTTACTGTTGCCCATAATATAATTTTTTGACAGACCTATAAATTACGATGCAGGGGGGCTTTTACTACCAAGAAAATTTTCTCCAAACTTATATGCTAGCTTCGAATCCCCGTAAAGCTACCTACCCTGTAAGGGTGGGAAATATTAAGTTCCTTTCAAATCAATGAAGATACAACAAGGAACAGATTGATGCCTCATTTTCATGGTTGGATCAAGTAAACTCCAAAAGCCAGTTAATTTTTGGTAGTTTCACACGAAAGAGACTGATGGATGTGTAACATAAATCAATATATATTGAAAACCAATATGACATTAGTTACAAACAATCAAAAACAGTTTACTAGATGGATGAATTTAACATGAATTGTGTCCTTCCGGACATAACTGCTTCAAATAATGAAAATGTATGTTGAACTGGACTAACGCTACTACCTACGATAGGCCAATAGGGTCTTGCTACTCTGCCCATGTGGCCGATGCGAGTTTGCATTGCAGTGAGAGTCTAAAATCGCAGAACTTTAATTAAGAGGTCATCGTCACGACGATAGGTCCGATTTCTGTTTGATGGTGGAGAGCGGAAACCGAGATGGAACTTCAAAAGCGGAAAGGCTGCCAAGCTGCCCATACTTGGTTATTACGTGTGTAGTGAATGCAACACTTCAATGACTGTGGAGTGTTTCTTTTTCACGATGTTACCCTCCAATGGGGTGTTTCATTCCGATGAATCCACCAGTATTGCCAGTAGATGCAACGGTTGGAATGGGAAAATTCTTCAAGCCGAACAACCCTGAATATTGTTTTAGCAAATGCATGCGATGGCAATGGGAATAGCCAAGTTCGTGCGTCGCGGCCTGCAGATTGCAAATGATTGGAAAAAGCATGAAAGCTGCTGAAAATATTCAGAAATCCAAAGGGTATTGATGGGCGAAAAGCCTTGTTCACGGCAATGCAAAAGATGCAGTAAAACAACGGGGCAAACTAAAACAATAGTCTAAACAGACAACGAACTTATTCTGAAATTACAGATAGTGACAGAGAGTGGTCTGTTAAAAACAAACTGTTTGCATTCTAACAGTGTCTTCTTCCAAAGATACGATTACGTTGGTTACACAAATAAAATCCTGCAGTTATAGGAAAGTCGCATGAAGCATATCTAAAGGATGACTGTACTCTGAATAGCTAACGTTTAAATCATCTAATTACATATTTCGCCTATTCATATGCCCTCTCCTGCCAAGAAATTTAGCAAAAACTTTCTTAACGGGCCGGGGGAAAGTTGCAATTTCTAACTAGTCATCGGACTAGGCAAAAGCGGTCTCTGGAAAGTGAAAAGGATCTGGACTGGCTGAAGTGCAGGGAAGCTGATGTTTCAGCGATATCTTCAAAAACAAATGCAGCAGCCAGGTACTGGTCCTTGAAAAACAGAATAAGGGAGGAGGAGAGGGAAGGGTCCCGTGAGCTTTTCGTGGCAGGGAAAGGGCCAGTAAAATCTTAGTGTTAATTTCATTACAAAAAGAAGAATTTCTAAATCCTATGACGGCAGTTCTCCCATATTAAACAGCGATATGATATATTCAATACAGGTTCCGTAAAAAAGTTACTGAAAACACCCACATTATTTCTTTAAGGCTATTTTCTATCGAAGCGTGACGTCAAAAATATTAACACCGGCTCTGATATTGATCGAAGCAAGAATTCTTACGTCAGTCAAAAAACGACTTGAGTCGCTATTTTTGAGAGTAAAATTTGTTTTCTCTCATACTGGTTGAAATTTTATTGACTGGCATGTGGTTTGATCCTTACAAATCAGACCTGAAAATATATCTAATTATTTATACTAACACAAGAGAAAGCCACAGTTAAGATGCAGCATGTGACAGGTCCACAATATTGGTCTTGCATCACGGGCTAAGGTGTTGTGGCTTCTTATGTAGAATCATCGCGTGCATGCAATAATGAGTAAAAACGTTTGGTTAATATACAGAATTAAGCGGTAGCAATATTGTTGATTTCATAACACAAAAGGACGGCGAACTTGCAGTCTGAACATTTATCAAAACAAATGCATTAAAAATATTCATAAGATTCCTGCTGAAGTAGCAGCGAACGCAACATCATGAGAGAAAGGTCTCTTTCTCGGTGGTGAAGAAATACACCAGTGGCAGCAACATACCGTTCAGAAATCTGTCTTTTTTGGAAGAGCGACGAGCTGTACATTGTATACCGCATATTGTCAAGTCACATGTTAAGAAAGCTTTAGCCCATACACTGCATCGATTATGGTTCTGAATACGGTGGTGGCGACCTGTACTGGGGCGAACGGGGTGGGGGTGTTTGGGGTGCCGTCTTATCAATAAGGCTGTTGTCTTCTGCTTCGGTTGATGCAGATGAGGATCCATTACCATCCGGTGTTGAGCTGCGTGGCTGATAGGCAGAATTAGTCGATGGCAATTTCTCATTTGGCAATATCATTGGTTCCAAACTAAGAACATCTGGCTTCTCCTCATACTCTTCACGGAAAATCACTGGTTTCTTCTGGTACAGGAAAGTGTTCTTGTCTTCCTTGTGTGGCTCAAAGCGACGCTTTCTTCGGTACAGAAAAAAGAAGATCAGACCGATGACAAGAAGGAGGACTGCAATGACAATAACCGGGATAAGAACAACCTCCCACCACTTGTACGTACTTCTGGCTTCCTTTGTCGGTCGCCAGTTTGGCACGCCATCACGACAGTTTGCCCCTACCTTTGCAGAGGAAGTTTTCAGCACATCATACTCGGGTGCCATCTTTTGCTGGAATTCAGGTCCATCTAGCTTGGCTTTGTAGGCTTCAGCTTTGACACTATTGCAACCACCATCATGTAACTCGGTGTTCGCGTAACTCATTACAACCGATCCGCGGTAGAAATTCTGTAAACGCATTGATCTGTAATCCACGTCGGTAGCTTTGGCAACTTTTTCAGCAAGCCATACTTTATTCCTTGCACTTTTAATGAAGGCATCAAATTTTAGATCCACAGTTACATTAAATATGTCGTTGTACTGGATATTCTCATCAGCCACCTTAACCGTGAAAATAGCGTTTCTTTGATTTCCAGACGAGTCTGTGGCTTGCAAAGCAAACGAATGGTCTCCTACGTTAGCAAGCATTGGCAGCATGTACAAATAAAAACTTTGTGTATCAAGGAAAATCAATGACTTTTCTGCGTCTACAAGTTTCTGAGCAGTGTTTCTTTTCAAGGCTAAAGTTAGCCTGTAGGTGTCTCCATCAATGTCATCTTCAAAAACATCTCTCTCAATTTTCACTTTAATCGGTTGACCAACTTTAGCTTTAATCAAATCTATGGAATTTTTTAGTACGGGAGGCATGTCTTTTGCTTTCGTGGAGACGGAGGGCACCATCTTCGTCGTAACCTGCGGCTTCATTGTGCCCTGCTTCGTAGTAGGCCCAGGTTTCGGTGATGCAGTCTTACTCTTTGTTGTCACCTGCCCTGTTACTCTTTTTGTAGATTGCTCTGCGGTTGAAGGTTCTTTGGTAGTTTTCAATGGTTCTGTTGTAACTGGTTGCTCGGTGGTAATTCTGGGGCCCGTCGTAGGGGGTTTTGCTGTGACAACTGGCGTTGGTTTGACAACAGCTGGTATCGAACTGGAACTGACTACGCGTACCGTACTAGTCCTTCGAATGACTAAAGTTGGGGTGGAGGAGATCACGGGTGTCCCAGAGATGACAGTCGTCACTTTCCCTGGCACTGCTGCTGTCGCAGTTGGTGTTGCAGCAGGAGTAGCAACAGGAGTGATACCTGGGAAAATCTGTCGCCTCACCCTGGATTGATGCCTATAGACGTACCAACCGAGGAATGGAACTCCAACAGCGTCAAAAATGCGTTTATTTCCAGAAGAAGCCTTGAGCGAGTTGACAGAAATGTCACCTACAAATGAACACAGAATGCATCATAAAGCGAAGACAACTCCATTAATCATTATATAAAGAATTCAAGTATTTTGACATTAAATAGGCTAAGAGGCAACTACGTGGCTGTGAGCAAGCATACTTACTCACCATAACGTGCCGTCTATCGTATAGCTTAATTACCTTTCCTGAGTAGCACAATTTGTGCAGAAATCTAGTACCAAGTTGAGAAACGAGTGAAAATCACCAAAAAGCAGGGAAATACTTGTAGCTCTGTTATTGAATATGTAAAAAAGATACCAACCTGCTAGGCCAAGTTTACAATCGATCTTCCATTTAACGACGATACCGGGAGCCTTGGTCACTATGCCGTCACCAGGTCCTGCTGTTTCCATGGACACGTCGAAAATGCTTCCAGATTTCCTCTCTTCGACCGTGAAGTCGTGAACAGCGACGTCGATGTAATCAGAAAACTTTCGTAATAATTTCCGCCTTGCCAATCCGCTGAAATGCCTTATGTCTGTGTTAAGAAGAGCAGCTGCAACAAATGCTGGGTCACCATGATGGCAGTGAAAACGATCCTTCCCTTCTCTGACATCGATTTCGAATTTATACTTCCTTTTTTGTCCATTGTGTGCGGTTTTTAGGATTATCTTTATCCGGCCCTTGTCTCGCATAGTGGGCACTCCAATTAATCGATTCTTTTTCTCGCTGTATGAAAGCCAGAGCGGCAGTTCGCCTTTTCCGTGCTCAAATAATTTCACCTGAAAATAGAAATCACATGTTTATTCAATAAGATTTTTTAACTGGAATAAAACTTCAACAGCAAAATTAGGGGGGGGGGTTGAATCAAAACTTCAGAGTTGATGGTAGCTGCTGAGCTGATAACTGTTGATTACCCAGCTGTCCCAATCTATCTGCAATTCTTCCGCCCTACAGCTACTCTAAGATTCTTAATTGGCGGAATCCGACAAGATCAATGAGAACGTGAGAAAAAAATGGATGAAAATACGTGGAGCAAAACAACTGGGTAAAACAATCAAAATATAGTACTGCACTTTAGTGTGCTTCATTGTATTGTGTTGCAATGTATTGCATTGTGCTGTACTGTATTGTATTGTGCTGTACTGAACTATTCTTTACTTTACTGTATCGTGCTTTATTATGTTGTACAGAACTGTGCTGTACAGAACAGTGCTGTACTGTACTGTGGTGAATGATACTGTGGTGAATTATACTGTACTGAGTTTTGCTGCATTCTACTGCACTCAACTGTGCTGTATTGCACAGTTAGTTACGTCCTGCGCTGTACCGTTGGTACCGATAGAAGGAACTGATAAAATTTTTTGATCGACCACAATGATGATAACACTAGCGATACGAAATTCAACCATTAAGTCTCAGAGAAGAAGCAAATAATAGCAATGCTTACTAAAGGAATATTCTTTCCATCTCCTTTCAAAATATAACCATCCAATGAAAACTTGAATACTCTGCCGATGTCAGCTATGATTGGTGCATCACCGCGAGGTGTGTTTTTCGAGTTGACTCTATCAATGTCTTTCATTAAGGACAAATTTTCATGTAACTTCCTATAATCAGGAACTGCTATCGGTGATTCTCGAAGAGCTAACGATTGTTGAACGGCACATAAAAGCGTACACACGAAGAGCACCAGAATGGCCATTCCTTTTGCTTTAAAACTTTGACTGCAACGGCAATTGATAGAATCCGATGCCATTTTAGACCTTGGGTCAATCAACAATTAGAATGTGGATAACCAGAGACATCTGCTGTGCAAACACCGTTTGTGGGTCTAGAATAGAAAGAAAACAATAATTTGAATTGCACAGTTATCAGACAGAACGGCATTCGCGAAGTCAACTAAACACGTATCATGCCATTTGAGAAAGATGTGCGTGCGAGTAACTTGTGACGTAGCAAACACTATCTATTGGCGAATGGGCACAAAGCCAGTAAGGCAAATTAGGCTACGTGTTAAAAAGGAACATGAATGACCAGCAGCAGTTACAATCGAAGACACGTCACGAAACGATCTGTTTCGATGGCTCAATGGGCAACAGAAGGCTTAATATATTACAATTCCAAACACGGTTTCGGTTGGTAAACATCGCCCACAGACGAAGGAAAGGCTCACCCAATCTGCAAATTCATTCAACGGATCATTACATAGAATCTCTGAATTCACATCTACTGGTCAAGCTATTCATATACAATATGAACGAAGTGCTACAATAGATTTGTGATACAATAGTGTCAGAGGCGTGAATGGCAATGTGGAAAAATTGCATTCATGACCGCTAGTGGCAAGTCTAGTGATAAGTTTTTACATTTTACAATCTCTGCTGGACAGTTTTTAAAATCATAGGTTATAGGCTTTCCTTTGAATACTGGTTGAATTTCTAAACGAATTCCTTGACGATTTTTGCCTACTTTGTTAAAAGGTGCCTACCATAACGGTACCATCTTTTGCTCGCTAACTCACTGGCAAACTCGCTCACTCAACGTCTCACTCGTCTTAAATAACAGACGCAGGATGGATCGAATGAGAAGAAAACATTAGGGAAACATAAAACGTGGAGAAAGAGCGATAAGGCCATGGAAGGCATCTGAAAAGAGCGAAATGGGCATACTTAGTCAATATTAAAATGTCACTGACGGGTACATAGCCACCTGCAATCTAAATCTATATGTGCAGGACACATAAGTATTTTTCACACTGACTGGCTGTAACCTAGAACTTTTCGATTACTTTGGCATATAATGAATAAACGTAGACTTTCAAATATGAAAACAGCGCTCTCTCTCTCTCTCTCTCTCTAGCATCTCTCTCTCTCTCTAGCATCTCTCTCTCTCTCTCTAGCATCTCTCTCTAGCATATCTCTCTCTCTCTCTCTCTCTCTCTCTCTCAGAGTCTCTCTCTCTCTCAGAGTCTCTCTCTCTCTCAGAGTCTCTCTCTCTCTCAGAGTCTCTCTCTCTCTCAGAGTCTCTCTCTCTCTCAGAGTCTCTCTCTCTCTCAGAGTCTCTCTCTCTCTCAGAGTCTCTCTCTCTCTCAGAGTCTCTCTCTCTCTCAGAGTCTCTCTCTCTCTCAGAGTCTCTCTCTCTCTCAGAGTCTCTCTCTCTCTCAGAGTCTCTCTCTCTCTCAGAGTCTCTCTCTCTCTCAGAGTCTCTCTCTCTCTCAGAGTCTCTCTCTCTCTCAGAGTCTCTCT
Source organism: Pseudorhiza aurosa (assembly GCA_964026355.1). Classification (NCBI taxonomy): domain Eukaryota; kingdom Metazoa; phylum Cnidaria; class Scyphozoa; order Rhizostomeae; family Lychnorhizidae; genus Pseudorhiza; species Pseudorhiza aurosa. The sequence goes on along the minus strand of OZ032114.1, from coordinate 9,847,416 downwards.
CTCTCTCAGAGTCTCTCTCTCTCTCAGAGTCTCTCTCTCTCTCAGAGTCTCTCTCTCTCTCAGAGTCTCTCTCTCTCTCAGAGTCTCTCTCTCTCTCAGAGTCTCTCTCTCTCTCTCTCTCTCTCTCTCTCTCTCTCTCTCTCTCTCTCTCTCTCTCTCTCTCTCTCTCTCTCTCTCTCTCTCTCTCTCTCTCTCTCTCTCTCTCTCTCTCTCTCTCTCTCTCTCTCTCTCTCTCTCTCTCTCTCTCTCTCTCTCTTTCATTTTTATTCTCTCTTTCACTCTTATTCTCTCTTTAACTCTCTCTCCCTCAACACGCTCTAAAAGCAAAAGCTTGATCTTATCTCCCTCTCCTCTCAGCCTTTCACTTTTCTTCTTTCATCCATTGTTGGGGCTTCGCAGATACCATCGTGGCCATTCCCCAAAATAACTCACTAAAAGAAACGGATTGAGCGCACTTTACCGACAGTGCAATGGATCCCGCCTATATATTTGGAAACCTCATACTCAGGAAGATGCTAAAAGGTTAAGCAGTTTTACACGGGTGAATTCTAAATAGTAACGCTTTCATTCAAAGCAATACATCGAAATGGCCACCTGACCACTGGCACAAATCTTCTATTGGTGTACCTAACGATAAGGTCGCTACTCACGCGTCCATTGTTAGGACTACAAATAACATTCAAAGGCAGGGGAAAAGCAAAGACGAAATAAGACGAATCAATGCCATGACTCTTGTATTGAAAAGAAGAAAGCCGGTGGATGAGAGTAAGCCATGAACGAAAGCACGAAAGAATAGGCTGTTGATCTCAAGGCTTATAAAGTAAGTCGATATATCTGAGTCAATGATCAATACTATAAAAATTTATTAAGCCCTGTATGGAATCAATGGAGATGAAGGTTCAGAAAAGAATAGACATCCTGAGTTTGAGTAATGCTGGAAAACTTCAAAATTAGCCATCTGTTTCGCGACAAATAAACAGGGTTGATTGCAAAAGTCGTTTCAAAATTCTTGGATTTCTTCTTAAAACAAGGGGGGTCGGGAGCGGGAATGCTTCCAAGCTTGTTTGTTTGTCCAGTTACAGCCCCAAACAATTGACAGAGCGATTTCAGCGCAATGAATCTGTCAAATTATCGGCGAATTCTACACTAATACCGTCCTTAGTACCAATTTATTGGGACTCTCTGGAAGCATAGGCCACAGATTTGTTACATTTTCGTCATCCACACTCAAATAATTCTCATTCATGGGGTTATTATTTTACCAAACGACAAACTACGAAACGCAAGAGGTTGCAAGTTTCTGCAATGCTTCTTACTTTAGGATACTATATGGGTACAATCAGTCTAGATTTAAATTGTATTGTTGTACACGGGTTGTACACGGGTTGTACACGGGTTGTACACGGGTTGTACACGGGTTGTACACGGGTTGGGCACGGGTTCCTGCGTTGTCAGGCGGTAAAAAACCCAAATAACCCACACTGAATCCGAAACGATCAAAGAATCACTACACAACAAGAGAGGTGAAATTAATTGAAGATGGAAACAAACGACGCAATCGAAATAAGACTACCTAAAGACATTTCAATAGAATCATTCGAATCGCATCTGGTTATAAAACTTGACCGAAGCAAAACGACAGGCAGAGGAACTACTGCGGACAAACTGTAGCGGTTGTTGATAAATGCAACGAGGACAGCAGCAAATAAATGATCCTTTCTCCTCCTGCTTGGATGGTCTACTCGAATAGTAAGGATAACACCAGTAAGGAATCACAACAAACCTTTTAATATGCGAAGGCACTTGCATGTACATCTACAATAACGGGTTTGACTTGGCTAAAGTCCAGGAACACCCAACAGTGTTATTTTATGACAGTGAATTATGATATTTCCGTGACGGACTCTTCAAAATCATGGCCCTAAGCTGTCCTGATTCATGGAAGAGAGGATTCAGAACTGCGTACGCCTGCATCTGTCCTTCTCATGTTCTCTGAATTCAAACCTTATTACGTTAGCCACAGAACGGAACCAGCCTCACCGACTTAAGACAGCAGAAAGGAAACACATTCCAGAGATGGCAGTATTGAAAGTCAGATAAAGGTGTATTCTCTAATAAAACGATAGGCCATTCGAGATGAATTGCTAAATTAAGTAAGATGAAAGGGTCTATCATCCGTGACAGATCCTTTCATTTCCTCAATAAATTTACTCACCTATTCTGGAATGTTTATGAAAACGACGAGTGCACGATCAACCGTGCGGCTGGGGAATCACTGGTTTGGTAGCGACATCCACCCGAGTTGTAAAGCACTCACCATTTCTAAGTGGTTGGAGAGGAAAATCGACTTTCCATGCGTTCAAATGCTCACTTAGCTGTGAGAGCAACAAATCAAAAACACTAAAAGCTAAGTGCAACTGACAGCACCAAACCAAAGTATAGGGGTGTGTTCGACGAACTTGATATGATACCGTCATGAAATGGACATCAAGCTAACTATATAAATTCTGGGTTTTTCGTCTGCCTATTAATTATGAATATAACCAAAGAAAGTGACGAGTTACCGAGCGATTTATCAGAGATGCAAAAGAAACCTCAATTAAAGAAGACACGTCTAAGTACTTCAAGACTTTCCACGGGCAAAAAGCCAGAGAGCGCGAGAAAACGACTTGAAACCAAGTTAGAAATCATCAGTAATTGCCAAAAATGATGGAGCATTGTATGATATCAAGCAAACCGCTTCATGAATAGTGATCACCAATGACTCATCGAGGCCTGGTTAAGACGGGACATGCGCAAATTGACAGTATTCTAATGAGGCAGGATGCATATTTCTTGCAAAAAAGCCTTTGGCCTTCCAAGGGTCCACGCTAAGTTGCAATTCATCGTGGCTTTCAATAGATTGGTGACTTCCCACCCCCAGACAATGAATGGCTCAGTAAAAGGTCTGCAGGACCTGCGATATTGAACGCCGAACTCAAATACAAACATGTTGAGGTAGAATCGCAAGATGGATCGTGTGACAAGGGAGATTAAAGGAAAGCCCATTAAAAAGGTGGCTGCAGACACTTCAGTAGTTAATATGGGAGAAAGGAATCACTGTGAAAGATAAGAGACAGAAATCTCGTATTTCCGTACGATCAATACATAAGAGGACCTTTAGGGCTAATGAGCAAACCTATAATGCGGATTTTGCCACAAATGGCATCTGTGGTCACTGTTACGATAGACGACGGCCTTAGCCGCTATTGGGATTAAGGAATAAGAGCCATGCTTGAGAGGAAGCACGGATATTTCCAACTAACTGCTATTTGAAATGAGATCGTGTGACACCGCGTACAATATACCATACCAACAGAAATGGGTTCAACATTTAATGCCTGTTGATACTGAGCGCTGCTACTTGGTCTATACTTTGCCAAAGGGAATACAGACAACGGCTAACAGCAAAAATCAAATGTTGCCTGCAAATGACAGTGTCTTGCACGAAAGCAATTGGGAACAACATTGCAATGCCAACTTTACCGCTAGAAAACTTGAGCTTTTGGAAACCAGCCTATGTGGGCCATACCGAATACGAGAGCTGAGAAATTAGAAATAAGAAGCATTGGTACTGCTGGTATCTAGACTCCTGCCAATGCTTAACGAATCCAGTTGCAGCAGTGTTCTGGGTATTAGGCCATTCCTACAAGTAACGAGGACGTTAGCCGTACATAGGCCATTTCAGCAACAGTTGACCTATACTCTCTGAAATTTAAGGTCCATTCCCTTGAAACAATGCATCGTTTGAGTGCCTCTCTATACCATTCCTTATCATTTCCGCCACTTCGCTAGGAAAAGGCAGGCCTTCTATCGTGGGGAGGTTTCTTCCCTAGGGAGACCATGCTACCACAACACCAACGCCAAGTTGTTTGGAATAAAAGCTCTCGAGATTTTAACGGATTACTAAAGTGAAATTAAAGGATTTTTGGCGAATGACTTTACCATTAATTTCAATGCAAGCGAAGCTCTATATTGAATTTGTTTATATCAACACTAGAACTAATACAGACGGAATTTGTTTTAAAGTTTCCGACATTCTTGCGGAAGAAAAAGGAAATAAGTTTGTTGCTTCTAACTTCGTTAGTGCTATACCAAACATGTCATTTTAAACGCGAGGTAATGGTGCTGACAGTATCACAAGGCTGGATGAGCTCCAAGCAGGGTGTGCTCTTTGATATTCTGTGGGACAAAGGTTTCTTATTGACTATTCATGCCTTCAACAAATACAGTACTCAGAGGAATGTATAGCACTGCTTCTGTGCACTGCAATTGCTCCTATTCAAGCTCTGTAAATAACTAGAACCCATAGCAGTCTATTGCAAACGAGAGAATCTCCGATAATGGTCAGTGCACATAAACATCGCCTACTAAGGCAACAAAAGAACACCGCCCATTTTATTGAACAAATTCATACAAGTTTGAAAAGAATGCAGGCTTACCACTGACTTGCAAGTCACCATAGGAAGCAATTTGTCATACAGTGCAAAGAAGACTCTCTTTTCCTTAAATCAATGTGATTTTCATAGACATTGCAAGGAAGCAAGCCGTGCATTATGACGAAATAATTGTCGAGCCTTGCAAGAATCAACAGGTAATTTTCGAAGCATTACCAATACCCAGATACCATGACATCAGCATGCGGCAGAAACGTGTTTAAGCTGTTTTTCAAACATGCTCTATTTGTTTGTTGAAGACTCAACCCGTTTTAAAACGATATCATATACATCAATGGAAAAAGGCGAGCGTAAACCTCAATGACATTGCAGTGCAGGTGACAAGACGCTTTGAAGGCGCGATTGGGCTTGCTGGGGCAAAAGGAGACTGTTGTTAACGAGTAGCATGGATATGAGAAGGAAAATGCGAACGAATCCAGTGCAGAATCATAACGAGATGAATTCAATGCACGGTTTGACCTGTGAATTCAAAAGAAAAGGAGAAAGGCGGATATATTCTTACGACGAGAGTTCAAATTTTCTAGCTATCATCAAAGAGTGCTTGCTGACATGAAAAAACGACGACAAAATGTCCAGCAGCTGTGAAAGCCGTTGCCTGAAAAGTTGAAAGTCGTGCCTCCACCCTTTCGAAAGCACCCTTCTCCGATTCTGAATCCAGGAAGTTCACTTCGGTTGCGGACAGGGTAGGTTTGGGAAATTCGAAGGGTGCTGAGGCTAAGGAAGTACGGGTTAATGGAAGTAGGACGAGAAAGCTTTGACCACTTCGAAGAACATGCCATCGCACCCCTGGGCATATCAACCAACAGTTCATTAACACGAAGATTATATCTATTAAAAAAATTCGGGTTCAACGATTTAACAACGCTTTCATATCTCCTTCACTGAATCGCTGTGACAAGTAATATCATAGGATATTTCAGAAAAAGAATGGTCGACACCGTACATCTGCATTGGAACCGGAGTTAAGCTAAGCTTCTGAATAGCAATCTGCTGCGCTAAATCATATCTACCGCTGTAATGAATTACTTGAAATGATCAAACGAAGACAGGCGGCCGACAATTGTATCAGCTCTCGTAGCATGAAAGACATTCGTGCTTCTTGTGTGCGACAGTGGTGAAGGGCAACCTGTTACATGGCGCTATGCTCTCAATTCGGCAACACTCACTAGGGGCACGGTAGTCTCTCCAGCAAAACCACAGATGAATCATCGAATAAGCTTAAACAATTTGCAATTATGGTGATTAAGATGGCGTACCAACTTAGGCGCATATAGACACGTAAGAGGCGTAGATTTACATGAAAACCAATCGTCCGTAGGCTGCTTCATAAGTTAATCATGTTCGCTTTTATCAACTTAATATAAATATATCTTTCTCTTTGTATCTGTCTCTCTTGCTATCTCTCTTTTCCCTTTCCCTTTTTGTGAAGCTACTTTAAGATTTTAACTTTACGCGACAGTTGCTTGTCATCGTTCCGTTATCTTCAAGTTGGCCTCTTACGACCTCCTTTTCATTTATTTGATCTAGGTGCCAAACAGATTGGCACAGGACCTGTAAGCGATCAGAAATCGATAGAAATGCCGCCAAAACGGACCGAATAACTCTCCTGCATAATGCAAAGCCCTAAGGTGGATTTGGGAATCACTGGAAACAATACGGCATCTGGTATCCGGCATCCGTCTGACTGACTTTCCTCTTACACGCCAAACAAATCGACAATCTAGATCAGGGGTGGGCAAACTTTTCAGCACAAGGGCCGCAGTCACAAACTTTAAGCTTTAGAGGGTAAGTTGCCAAGGCTGCTTCAAAATTAGATTGTCACGCAATAAAAATAAAAAATATGCTTAAATCTTTTGAAAACATAATCCATCCTCAGTGTGGTAACCCTTTACATGTTTATAACGCGTTTATACGGTATCAAGTGATTAGAAAACGCGAATAACGGAAAAGTTTTTGGCGAACCACAAAAAGCACTCGGCGGGCCGTAGTTTGCCCATCCCTGATCTAGATCATCTGCATGCTTTCTACGAAAGCAAGCCTGGGTAAAGCCACAAGCTATCGAGGCTTCCTTTCGTACAGAAACTTACGGTGATAATCATACGCACAAGAAGTTGATATGGGAAAGATAAGTAGGAATGACCTCCTGCCTTACGGATACAATGCTAACAATGCTATACGGAGAGGACGCAATGGCAGAAAAGATGAGTATCGGAAATGAAAGGTCACTTTAATCGTTGGGGCTACCAAGGATAGGCAGAGTATGAAATGACTGAATGAAATGACTGAATGAAATGACTGAGTCATGAAGCGAGTGAACGTTGGCGAACTAAAGGGGAAATCATTAACTGGCTGGAACACATGAAGAGGAGAGAGAAATATTCATGTTGGGAACAAATGCGACCGTCGGAGGCTGGGAAGGGAAAGAGAGGGAGATCGATAGGAAGGTGGAAAAGTTGCATCACAGAAGATCTAGAAGCGACGGGTCGAAAGATTGGAGATGCCAGGAACGCAGGGGAACGCGATCAGCAACTACGCCAGCCCCTTCCCCTCTTGGGAGAAAATAAAGAAATCCCGGAGAAGATTCTGGCGATTTTAACAACTACTTCCTAAACATTCGGGTGCAATAATAGCTTGCTACTGAGGAATTTACCCTTTAAATGTTACATCAGAACACACTGCCACACAGTCACACCTACACATCCTCGCACTCAAAATGAATGCCTAGAGGGATGACCATTCAAATACTTCGTCATATTATTTGTACCTGACATCTGAAGGTAGATTTTTGGACACCGAGACACGTTTCCCTAATCGAGCAGTCCCAACATCCTTCCTCTCGATGTGGACGCACATCATTATCCTAATGTCTGCATAGTTAGCGACTCTCCTCGCTCTGTGAAGATTTGGCTGAATGTCCCTTCGAACCACTTCATCATTCAGCTATCCTGACACCAAATATCAATCAGGTTCCAGGAAAAACTTTAAGGGCTCTGTTTCGGCTTCAAAAACCAGTTCCTTTACCATGCGAGTTCTGTTTGACTGCGTAATTACATCAGCTGCATCACGTCAAAATGCCAAATAGTCATCTGTTTGCCAATATGTCAAGCAACGATATCGCAAACAACAAAAACTAGCGTTCGGTAAGTTGCGTTAATTGAAATGTGAAATTATCTGACAGAAAAACATTCTCAGAGACAGTTCTTAAGAAACTCCTGCTTGGCATGGCTGGTGGGAAAAGAGGTAGATGTAGAACGAAACCCGGCTAAGAGACCACCTGCAAGAGGTGTGCGGATGGACTCTTGGGGGGGGGGCTTATGAGGGGGCCACGGATGCTTAAAACCAAGCGACCCATTCTTGACGGTGAAATGTCTAGAGGATCCGTTTATGACGCATACGGCAATCGATCAAAACAGCTCAGCAGTGCGCCTAGACCGGCAGGAATTCGCCAACATTCAGAGATGAAGGTCTACCCCACAGCTAAAATAATTCCATGAAGACGCCGTGAATTCCAATGTCGCTTTCCATATTGTCATGGTTGGTCTATCCACCGCAGAAACATGTCAGACTAATCAAATAGTGAATAATGATGAAGCGATGACATCTATTCGTAGAAACAAAGATTATGGGTCAAAATGAAAAAATGTCATCTAATAGTTACTATCTACATGAATAACTGGGGATATCAAAGTGATTGAAGGAAGAATTGTTCACATACCAGTGCAAATATTTGTGGAAGATCAGAGTCTTTTTAGACGAAACAAGCAATCTAACCCCTGAAAAAGAAAGACACACGTTAGCATTTCAGTTGAGACTGGAAAATGGTAATAATAATAACAATAATAACAATATTAAAAGGCATTTATATTGCGCCATTTATCCACAAGGCTCAAAGGGGGAAAATTCCAGTGCTCAATGGGGTTGATTCATTGGCAAAAAATTGTTGAAAAATGCGTAACTTCCTTACCACTAAGACTCTATAACCTTTTGAAGTGGAACCAGGACGGGAATCGATATCACATCTGAATGATGTGAATGCGCATTTGTTAAGAGAACTAAATCTTTGCAGATAGGAAAGGACGACACATGAGCTGTGTGATGATTGACGACAAACAGCACCGGTTTTGAACAAGACCTGATTGAACAAGGCCGGGTTTGGAAAAGGTAGATCAAACCCGTGGCAATGTCCAATTGATTAAACATATGATGGAACGGTTCTATATACTCTGAATAAATCTACAACTACATTTCTAACCAGTAACTTGCAGCAGTCGACTATTTTACAGAGCATACCACATTTCGATATTGCGAATTTACCAAAAGGAAAATCGTCCCAATTTCGTTATTGACACGTTGAGCTATGTGGAGGAGGAAGAGAGTAAAACGAAAAGGGCAAAAATGACGTGACTATATAATCACAAAAACTCCCAAGATGGTCAGAATCGTCTAGCAATCTGTAATGAGTAGGTACACTGATTAGCATGAAAAACGGTTAAGTATGGAGGAAGAATAACGGTGCTTATCGCCTCGTCTTTGACTGCGAATGGTCACCCTGATGGACAGATATACTATGAATGGGGCAGGGTGTGGACCTTACAGCACTGCAAACCAAATCATTCGATATCTTGTTGGTACAAGTTCACCTACGAGGGCACAACAACACTTAATTCTTTTGTTGATTGATGACTGAATGGCATTCCGCATAAAACGTTTCTCGACAAAAAAATCGTTAAGCTGGCACCCGAGTCCACAAAGCTACTGTTTATGAAAGCACTCACTGATAATAATATTCATCCTTTCAACCTTCAACAATCAATAGGAGGAGAACTCTGTTGGCTCAAAGACGCGCTTTGCCGAGAGACAGGCCAAGACTTCGCGTCATAATGAAAAGATAGTCCTTGAACAACAAAGGCTGGTCCATACTTAAATATGATCTACTCTCACATTACAGACATTTGCCGTAAACAAGAGGCGCGTATACTTGTGGCTTTTCTGCACTATCCGAAATATCTGATGTATTTTCAAAGTAGGAAAGTCTCATTTCTGTGCCATGAATTTGAAGAAAAAATAAGTCACTGAGCCTTGCTTGGCTCTCAATCGCAAGATTTCATTTCTGAAAGAAATCCTCATTTCAATTACCCACTTCAGCTAATTTTGCTTAGGTAAAATGTAAACCTCTTTACGAAATTGATGCTTGATGGTATAAGCAAACTTGCTTCTGGATATGCCATAGGGCACGCTCAAGCAAACCAGCTTGTGATTTAGGACCCTGAAGCACCGGGGCTTTCAAAAAAATTTCACATCGCTCAATGAATGACCGGCCGGTGAAATTTTCTTTAAAGAAATTCTTAATGGTTTTAACAACGACACCTGATATCAGAGAATAGCAACATCGGACATCAACTGCGAGCAAGGTCAAGCAAGTAGAAATGACGAATTGAAATGCTCTCAATGAGCCAACGGAATGGGAAGTTCTTAGACCCTAAGACGGATTCCAGATTGAAACTGAATCAATACAAGTGCTTTCTCAAGCTAGCAAGAACATAAAGACAAGGGCACGATTATTCATAATCCACAAGTAGACACTATGGAGTACGTCCGGCTGAATCAATGCAACATAGCAGAATATTGAAAGTATGCCAAAGTGAGATTTGCTGTGACTGACAATACTAACTACATCATCAACACGTGTACGTACGCTCGTGGTTTCAAAAAAAATCTTGCAACTGCGTGACATGCTCGATACCGGCCGTAGCAGAAATTAGAGACCGGTTTAGAGTTTTGCGAGACGTTTTCTCGTCAATTCCCCACTAATGATTTGAACGTGTCCAGTGAAGGATTCGAACATAAACCCCTGCATCAGGTGGAATTCGCAAACTGAAGACAACGCAACACGGAACCGTTCGTTTGCCACTGCGGTGTCAAAATGAGAAGACGCTTGGGTAAAGAAAAGTCCATTCAACGATGCCCTTCTTTGGGAAACGTTTCGCGTAGTCCCGGAACTGAACAAGCGAAGTCGAGAAGTCCCTGACTTAGCGGTGTTACTCCACCAAAAAGCGCTTTAGAACAGGGTGTTATTCTAATTCCATTCATAATGCTAGAATAAATACGCAATTGTAAAGTTGACTGGCCTTCCTGCAATCCAACACTGAGAAGAAAATAGAGTCGGCTTCAGCGGACTACATAACAAGATACCTCTCAAAATAATCTGAAAAATTTACCTTCCATTATGGCGTTCGCTGACCTTACTAAAATCGATACTGATGGACCAACAGGCTGGGTTGTGTTTAACCTTGCTTGTCAAAATGACTTCTTGGGTATGATTGCCCTTCTGGGTACTAGTATCCCATCAATACTGATGTCTATGTTTTCCGATGAACGAATGTAAACAGGAATGATAGCCTGGTAATCAACGCAGTATAAGGCTCGACAACTCATTTCACAACAGCAGTCAGCATTAGGAATCCCAAAAGTAAAAAGCAAATTCAAGTCACGAAGGCTGCTGCCGAGTGAATTTTCGCTTGACAAGGAGACAACACAACATTAGATGCATATTTAAGAACGGCATGGTACAAAAATGCGAATTGTCAAATCTTTCACTTTTTGTGCAATCAAAGACGGATCTAGACAGCATGTAACAAAATTTATGTACGCCTTAACACCACAGAATTAAAAGCGGTGCAGATTTCGATCGCAAGCCAGACTTCAAGCTATCCTTTCAATCTTGGACAGAACTCAGACTACATTTTGACACTGAGACAAGTATGGTTCGACTTGCAAGTTGAAAACGAATCTCTATGATGTAAAACGTCTTCAATCATTAGTAGGTATTTGTGAAACTGCGAACTTGTACGTGACAGATGTCTTAAGAAAGATACCTGCATTTCTCGCATTTTCTTTATCTGACAGCTTTGTATACAATGGCACCAGTAGAACGCCTTTTCTATAAGATTCGTTTTAAATCTATCTTTAACAATCATTCAGTAAAATCTCCTCCATCAAAGCAAGCAGCTGTTCGCGAAAAGCATGGATTTTTGGCATCAGATAATGGAATAACAGAAGCTTGAAAAGTTTTAATGGAGTTAACTAAACTGGGCTGTTATCATCGCCATATCTCGTTTACTCGATTTGTCTCCCATTTTCGAAATGATTAAATGGCCAGTTTCTCTTCTTTGATTGCAAACGTTATCTGGTTGATTGAATGCCGCTTACCTCAAATTAAGAAAGCGGGACGCCACTTTGCCATTTTTGAAAGAAGGAGATGCAAACAAGATCTTAAACGATTACCGAGCTTCCAATCGTCCTAAGCCAGCTGGAGCTGGTCTTTGATTAAAAGGCTAAAAACGCAAATGCTTTGATTGCTTGCCATGAGACCCTAACGGAAATTAACACGCTGTGTGAGATGATAAACTTATACTGCATTTTAATCTTTGCCCTTTTGTAAACATAATCTTCTAGCGTCAAATAATCATGATTTTTTGCAACCAAAACACTAAAACTACTACTGATTGATTGATTGATTGATTGATTGACTGATTGATTGACAGGCTGACTGACCATTCGTGGATTGGAGGATTGATTGCTGTAATGACCACTGACTGATTGATTGATTGATTGATTGATTGAAACAGTCCCATAATTGATCAGTACATTTGCAGCCGATAGTTGATGACACATTGCTTTTCAATAGCAAATCAAACAAGTTGTTGCAATCGTCTAAAAACTCATCGGTAAGAATCAAAGCTCAATCTAAACGCTTTGCAAGAGAGGGCGGGGAAAAGAGAATGTGAAAGTTGAGTATTGCTCGTCGTTGAATAATATCATTTAGCAATACTGAATGACATTTCAACTTGAATATACTACGTTTAATGACCAGTAATCACCAAATGCGCTTTAATGTCCTAAATGGGCGGTATATAACAACCGGTACTGCATCCTGGAGAGGAGATGGGTGTGTAAATGAATATATTTAGGGATTCTGAGCTACAAAGAAAGGAGGGGCATCGTAGTGACAGGAAACATGCAGCAACACGGTGAATGGGAACGTCTGCAATAAAGTAGTTCAAACAAATTTGCTGGAAAGATGGAAAGGGGTTCAATTCTCACGATCAATAAGCAAACAAACAAAAGTGGTCCAAATAGAAATGGAAAAATTTAAGTCACAACTTATCAAACTGAACTGAGCGTTTCTGGAAATGGCCGAAGACTTACCAAGTTCGAAGAGACTAAGGCGTCTTCCTACTTTCTATTCACACCTTGAGAGGACAAAGTAGCAACGAAATGGACAGCTCCGATTAGCATACGAAATCCATTTGCAGCAAAATCAACTGTTACATCGATAGATGTTTTTACTTACAAGAACCAACTGCACTCGTTGGCACGAAGAACGAATCAAGACCGTTTCCTACAGCTGAAACAGGATACCAGCCTGCACTGAGCAACTGGGATGAATTACACTGCCGGTGCTACAATTTTCACGAGAGAAGAAGCTAGACTAAAATATCAATTAAAAACTAACACATGCAGTGAATTTTGTGCTGTCTGGCTGATAAATTATTAATGAATTGATAATTTCTATCGACGCTAGACCAGCATGGCAGCCATCGAACCTGTATCAATGCATGCAGCTTACAAAGGTACTGGTTTGTATTCAAAGCAACTGACAGCGACATCATAATGTGGTTGATTTTGGCGACCATTCTTGGTTTTGACCATGCATTTTTCAATCTCGAAAACAGGAATAGGAAACAATTTACTTTTGGAATTCTAATAGGCAATAGGTCATTACTGAGAGTTGATTAGGCTATCTCAGCTCCCATCCACTAACTTGCTACCGTGGCCACAGACGGCAAATTCAAACCGTCACTGAAGTGCGGATACGCTAGCAGCCTCCTGATTGACCTTAACTTTGTGAATAAAATGGACAGTCCAATAGTTCCAAATTTGTCTCGCTTTCAACAAGTGAAAATGTCTTGGTGACAACTGAAATGGCGATTTTACACTGCCATTTTTACCAAAATAACCTGGAGAAGGACACCTTACCTTAAATTTTCCGTCTTAATCTTGTAACAATTTTTAGGCTAGTTTTCGGCGCTACTTGGTAAGGAAAAAACAACGAGATAGATGGTTTCGTCACGTTGCCATTATGGGTTCACGCAGTATACGACGAAATACTCTTTTCAGTAGGGATAAAGATTCGGAATATTTTAATAACGTGAAATCAAAGGAAAGGACACCAAGCAGTGGGGAAAAGGGATAACCGCCCCTTGCTTTGACAGTTTTATATGTGCGTGTCATTACCACTTTTCAACTCAATGGGAAGTTGTCCATTAAAAACACTCAAAAGGCTAACTACAAACGGCACGCAACACGCACATTGTCTCTAACAAATACCCATAAAACCAACTCTTCTGCCAGTTTAGGCAGTGTCTGCTCCCTATGATGAAGTAACTGGTAGGACTTGGCGACACTATTGAGAAGGTGGAAAACAGTACAAAAATGGTGAGGATGATTGATGATGGTGATGATGATTGATTATGATGATAATGATGGCAATAGTAGGGATGATAATGATTATCATTTTTTTTATCATAATGGTGATTTTTTATTATAATTATGATTTGACCGTCGGGCGTGGCGTGCAGACGTCGCAGTACAGGGCTTTGTTTCGCTGCCTTTTATTCTGCCTGGAATTAATTCAAACATGAATTTCCTTATTGAACCTATTTTCAACTTTTACCTGCCCCGTTCTGTCGATTTAATATCCATCTCATATGTATTTCAATTTATTTCTTTATTTTTCCCATTGTATTAGTTTTACATTGCAAACCCCAAGCCAGACAAGCCAATTTCAAACTACCTATGTATCAGAGAGGTTTGTAATTGTAGTTTTAATTGAATCTGAATGAAAGGTTTCCATAATGATGATGATAATGGTGGCAATAGCAGGGATGATGATGATTATTATGATGATGATGATTGGTGAGGATGATGATTATGATAATGATGATAACAATCATGATACGTGGCCTGCAGCTTCAGCTGTGGATGGTTGTGAAGACTAGCATGTTAAAACCCAGGCAGCTGCAGCAATCATTTGTACTGTGGCTTCTGAATTTATCCTCAGACAGCCAACAAGGTTGATAACAGGAAAACAATATGTGATTTCATCTATGCCTCTGAGTAACCTAAACCTCTTGAAAGTCAAATAACCATCAACTTTATTATGGTTAAGATTATAAGGACATGCAGGAATAGAATAGCAGTAAAGATCCTTTTGTTTCAAATATTTTACTATCAAATGATCACAGGCCACCCATCAATCATACCTAATGACTGAACAGCTATTGTACCATTTTAACTCACTAAAAAAACTGTGTTGCATACTCGATTTTGAGCCTAGCAGAAACAAGAGACAGGGTGATGAGTTTTTCCTAGGGAAGTGGAATTCATGAGGTGATTTCCTGTTGCCTTCCTCGCCAATGGCATTTTAAAAGTGACACATGGAGGAATCAAACTGACAAACCCTGTGTTGTTAGTCCGAATGCTTAACCACCGCACCATGGCACCACTTCTTTGCTCACAAACCTTAAACCAATCAATTTTATCCTTAATGGCTGGCCTTTCCTATGACCTTCAATTAGTCAAATGTAGCTGAGTAAAAGCTAAAAACCCGGTGGCATACTCCATTCCAAGCTTGGCAGACGACACCAGAGACAGGGCTGCAAGTTTTGCTAGGGCAGTGGATTTCATGAGGTGGTTCCTTGTTGTCTTCCTCAAAAATGATACCTTTATTGTGGTACATGCCTGATTCGAATTCTAAAACCCTGCATTTTGAGTCTGAATGCTGAGCCAGCACACGATGGCACCATTTCAGTGAATGCTACAAGCTTATAAAAAGTTAGTAACTCTAGGATTGATAAAGAGCAGTGACTCAAAATAACAGCAATTGCTTAGACTGCTGTGATAAACCATATCTAGCCATCCTAGGAAGTGCTATCAATTGATACCAGGGACAGCAACTTTTTTTGGTAATTTGCTGTGTTAGGTTTGTAAATGTTTTTATTTGATCCCATAACTGAGCAATCAAGCACACACATTGCAACTTGCTATGTGAGAAATTGAAGAAAATGTTTACAATGTAATGGTGCTTCATGTCTGCAAAATACATATAATAGCCAATTTACTATGGCCAGCCCCTCTGTTTAAAAACACAGCACAATCTGACCAACAAAGTTATCTCAAAAACAACACATTAACCACAATCTGATCAAGTATGCATTATTTCCAGGATATAGTCAAAACTTTGATGAATCTATCATTAAAGATATGCACTGCAGATTGTGTAACCTAGTGTCACTTCTATCTAGAAACCAACACAGTTGAACACACCTTGAACCAGCATAGCCTCCAGCTAAAAAAAGATCCAAGTTGGACGAAGACTTTTCATAAAAGTACATAGATGGCAAATTTAATTAGTCAATTCAATACACAAGCGGATACAGAGTGGACCTTAATCATTAGAAGACATTGCTGTGCAAGCAGTTTTTTTTAGTGAGTCATGTTGGAGAGAGGCCACGATGGCCTATACAAAGCCCCAACAGAGGAAGAAAGAAGAAAGGAAAGGCTAAGAGGAGATAGAGATCAGATGTGTATTGATCTTAGATTTGAAAGATGTCAAGTTGTAAGATTCAGGAAAGCAACAAGAAGGCAAGATGTTCCATAAATTGCATGTTCTAGGGATGAATGATGATTTGTGGGATAAAGTTCATGGATTAGGCAGTGAAACTTGGAAAGGGTATGAATACATGAATGAATGCATCTGTAAGTACCCTAAATACATCAATACTGCACTATCAAATCTTAACAAAGGTCACCTCTTTGTAACAATGTTTCACTCAAAGATGCATCTAAATGTATACATCCCTGTACGACACTATGCTGCTCATCTAAGCCTTGCCTGTGCCCTTCCACAGTATGCAAGAATAAAGAAGCTATGGGGAATCTACTACTAGAAAATATGGCTGTGAAAACAAACCACTGCTGGTTTGTCAGCTCTACTACGGTGTGATTCTGATACGCTATCCTTTGCTTTAGTGTAGGAATAAAAAAAGGCAAACTCTGTTTACTCTAAGCAGCCACTTCCAATCATGGCCATTATTCTCAGTGAATCACAGAAAACAGAACATAGGAACCTAAATAATGATACTTGAAACTCAAAATTGGTTGATTTTCATTCTCAATGCTCCAATTCTGAGTGCCAGAGAGCTTGTTATAACTATGTCTGGTTTGTATTCGTTAACCATGTGCTTTCTAATTTGAAAAAGTTATATATTAAAGTTCGCCCACATTAATTGCCAACACCACTAGGTGCTTAAGGTCAAAAAATCCCTTGAAAATAGCTCACAACTACTCAACATTCAAAAATGCAGGATTAACAATTCCTGCTATTCAAAGCAGAATATGTGTTCCTAAATGGAGACCAAAAGCCTGGAAACTCTGGCAGTGATAGAAGAATTACCAATTGATGTGCAAGAAGAAATCACAAATCAAATGCTCCTTAATCTTTTCAGAGCCTCAGAACCTACAGAAAATTGCAAAATTCCTCCAAATAATCTAATAGAATAGGAGAAAAGGCCTACTGTGCTTTTAAATGCATGCATGGATGTTGCCTTTTTCGCCTCAAAATTTGTGCATGTCAATGTTAATCCATGAAAAGATTTCAACAGGCTTGGTGTGACAGGCTTCAGAGCCTTTTCAAAAGGCAAGTCCATGAAAAGGCTTTGAAATTGAAGATTTGCTAAGCTGATGCATAGCTTTCTTCTTACTTGAATGCAAGAGAGATGTAAAGCAGGACTAGCACAAAATAATATTGGCATACTGTGAGGGCATCATGGAGACAAAAGTGGAAATATTTTCCTTAATACTGGCCATCATCTACAACAATGCATGTTGAGTGGTTTATCTTTTGTTTGTGGTAAGCATGCATTACCATTAACAAGATTTGGGAGTTGGCAAAAACATAGGTTGTTTATTATTCTCCTATGCCAGGGGTTTTGGGGTACCTGTCTGGATGAAAATTAAACCAAGACTGGTAGAAAATTAAATGGAATTGCAGTTTTACTTCGTACAGGGCAATTCGTAAACGATTATACAGTAAATCTGTATAATAACCGAACATCTATGTCTGAGATTTGTTTAATTTGTGCAAGGACACACCTTCAGCAAAATATAGATTCTGTATTCGCATTGTGTAGCTGTCGTGAGTACACAGTCATCTAGTTCTCCTTCGGTCTGAAGGAAGTAAGCCGAAAGGGGATGTTCCTTATCACAATATTTGGATAGGTTATGCTCTGAGGAGGAAAGCGGCCCACCGTATCTGCTGTCATCTAACTGAGCTAAGATGTGTTTCAACACAGTACATCGGGGAAACAACTTACTTAACAGCAGATATGATGATAGCCCGTCGGAACTTAGCACCGTATTGAGTAATTCTCCGTATAAC
This sequence comes from Pseudorhiza aurosa, assembly GCA_964026355.1. Taxonomy (NCBI): domain Eukaryota; kingdom Metazoa; phylum Cnidaria; class Scyphozoa; order Rhizostomeae; family Lychnorhizidae; genus Pseudorhiza; species Pseudorhiza aurosa. Next base: position 9,829,419 of record OZ032114.1, on the reverse strand, counting down.
GAATAATGAATAAAACAAACAATCCGAGGAATTCTTCGCTGACTTATGAGAATGGCTGGACGGGCGATGATTTCACGTGCAGCATTTTTGGAGCACTCCTGTCGAAAATAAACATTGCCCGGAATTTCCGACATCTGCACATCCATCGTCAGTTACATGAGCCACCGCAGGATTTAATCTCCAAATAGTAGAAAGTATCAAAGCGAACATCACAACAGCAGACTTGATCGCCAACAAAGGGAGGGGATAGGATCATCTTCCTCCGTTTTTATTAGGACAGCGTAGCTGAGCGAAGGAGGGACAATGGGAGGTATATTCATAAAAATGACCAATGCTTGAGGAATTTTCATTCACTCTAACATCAGTCTGAACTGACGTTACCCAAGACATGCTTTTATCGACACATTACGGCATTACCTTGACGCCCTACTGATGCGATGCCTTAACGGCAAATTTAACTGGGAATAAAGGAAGATTTAGGATTGAAATTAGATCAACAAAACACAATTGACTGACAAACCATACCGGCGTCGTAACGCCCTGGAGGTAAAACATGCATTGAATACAAAATTTTATTCTATGCGTGCCTACCGTTCGAAAAAACACGTGCAAGCATTATCAAAGCAGCATTTCACACTGACTGTCATTTCTGAACATATGGGAAACACTTAGAACAAACTCATGATTAGAATACGGGTGAAAGCAAAGCGAGTAACATCAAACAGAAGGGAAGAGCCCGTTGCTTTATCGAACAATTTAATCGATGTTGGAGACAAAAAAGACTGCCCGTCTGTAAGACATTAGTAGAAGCTAACGACAGTAACGCGGACACAGTTCCTAAACACGTGCCTTGCCAAGGTTAGGGCTACTTCAGGGTTGTTCATTTGCTTTATCGAACACTTATAAAAACAATCTTTCCTAAAAATGTCTTGAAAACCGCGACTTAAGTTGAAGCCATTGACGAAAATTTCACGGATCAACTTGCAAATCCCCGATGCTGAGGACTCCTTGCGAAAAATGACAACATATCAAGAAACTTCACAGCACACAAAAACTACCTTAGACAGCTAATTTGTTTTCATTCTTCAACTCTATGTTTTCCTATGTATAATTAGATACCAACGCTAAACTGAATGCTTCTTTTCAAAAATCATGATCGATATTGTGGTTCGGTTGCAGCTGAATTTGATCATTAACAGTAACAATAGTAAACCCAACTGCACTACCCACCCTTCCATACTATGATTATTTCAGCTTGAAATAAATTTTTCACATAGATACGGCCGAATACAAGTCATGAGCTATAGATTACTCCAACCTACTATCCTTGGGAAACCGACTGGCCTAACCACAGAAAGAACAATCAAGGCTGCAATAGCTAGGAATGGCCTAAATGTAAAACGACTCATTCATACCTTTCTTTGTGTCGGGTAGCTGACAAAATTCACATTCCCATGAAGTAGGCTACAAAAAAGTAATAGAGTAGTGTCTCCAATACTACGTCCAACACAACTAGTTCGTCCAAGGGCTGAACCTTATGGCTGATTAACCACAGTTTGATGTTCATATGCTGCTTACAATTACTAGTGGATAACCGGGGGTTATGTCCATCCATCACAAAAGGAAGCTGGCCTTGACGGGATGTTCAAAACAGCGCCCGTTTCTCTATCGACTATTTTCGACCATTCTTAGAATTCAAGAAATAGCATTCCATCGTTTAATTTTTCGGTAAAATCTGCTACAACGAAAGCTGCTTATCATGATGACCAATGGCACTTGAAAACAGATTTGAGAATTTGTCAGCATTTTTACCAAAGTTTACGAAGCATTGATGGATTTGACTGTTCACGGGCAAACCTGATGTTTCTTCAAAGTAAATTACCTCATACATACAGCATTTAAAATTTTTTCCGAAATTCAGACTTCATATTATCCTTGTGTATCTTTTCTACCATTTGCGTTTGTAATATTTAATTTGCTTTTAATCATAGAGTTGCAATGTTACAGGTGTAGCGGATGTATTCGATTGGACTTATCATTGTTACTGTTATCATTGTTATGATCTACTTACAATTTTTATCACCATTATTACTACTTCATTTTATTTTCATCATTATTATCATTTTCATTTTTGTAGCAAAACAAAGCAATACATTGATAAATCCATTGGACTTTGCATTACTTTATCCCTGTTTTCTATTATCATGTATTTCTATGATCATTTTAACTTTTTATCTAGCACTTAAAGCAGATAGCCAGTTGTGCTCTATGTGTCATTGGTGGGATTTATAGTTTTAGAACTCAACTACGTTCAATGAGATAAAGCTTCAAGAAAATTGTCATCATTATTATGACTTGCTATTCTGAAAGTTAAAATTGGATCCGTTGCCATGTCTTCTCGACAAAGTCCAGTCCAAAGCCAGTTTTCTCACCAACAATCCTAACCACACCAAAACTCTCCAACCTCTTTCCAATCGTCGTTTAGTTGGAGATCTTTCCATCTTTTACAGATACTTTCACGGGCATTGCTTTCAGAAGATCAGGGAGATTATTCCTGTTCCTCTGAGATGTGTCAGGACCACCAGAAACTCGACTCATTCACACCCTTTCTAAATTTCATTGCCTAATCCCCGAACTTTAACCCACAATCATCATTCATCCCTAGAACATGCAATTTATAGAACGTCTTGTCTCCTTCTTGCTTTCCTGAATCCTACAAATTCCCCTCTTTCAAATCTAAGATCAATGGACTTGATCTGATCTTTCTCTCCTCTTAGCCTTTTACTTTCTTCTTTCTTTCATTGTTAGGGCTTTGTATAGGTGGCCATGGCCTTTCCTAAAATATAATTTACTAAAAGAAAAAATCAAGTTAAAGCCACCGATCGTGTTGTTGCTGGCTGTAATCAATCTCCAACTAAAGGCTGATATACTGGGAGGCAGGGTTCAGTACTTAAAATTTTTGCAGGTTGAATTGCCAGGTTTTGCCTCTCCATGCGTAATAACAGGCGATCACGAAAGACCGGAAATTGCCGGATAATCCAAGGAGGAGCAATTATTTCTTCAGCGAGTTATGTTAGGGAAAGGCCATGGTGGCCTATACAAAGCTCCAACAGAGGAAGAAAGAAGGTTACAGGCTAATAGGAGAGAGGGATAAGATCAAGTTTGTTGATCTTAGATTTGAAAGAGGGCTAGTTGTAGGAATTGGGAAAGGATGAATAGGGCAGGACGTTTCGCAAATTGCATGTTCTTGGGTTGAATGATGATTTGTGGGATAGAGTTCGTGGATTAGGCGGTGAAACTTGGAAAGGGTGTGAGCGTGTGGAGCTTCTGGTTTTCCTGACACGCCTTAGAGGAGCAGGAATAATATCCCTGATTTCCTGTGAGCAATGTCCATGAAAGTATCTGTAAAATATGGAAAGACCTCTGACTAAACGACGATGAGAAGGAGGTTGGAGAGATTACAATAACAATAATAATAAGCACCATAATACCAATTATTATACACGCTTAGACAGGGTAAGCACCCTATAAGCACAAAAAATACTGTTCTCAACAATTGCCCTGTGAACGGTGCTATGAGAGATAGCAGTGAAGTTTGAGACTGGTGTTAATCTCAGCAGCAAGAGGGACGAGAAAATTTCCAGACTCTAGTTGATACATTTTCTTATCTATAAGTACCAGATAATTTTTGCCTAGCTTCAATGTTCTTAACTTTTTGCTAATTCTAAGCTAAAATGTTCTCAAATTGTTCTTATTTTAAGAGTAATGTTTTTGCAAATATTTGAGACGATACCTGCTGTATATAATTTCTAAGACATTTTACGGAGAAAATTTAAAAAAAGCAATAATTGTTAGTGTTTATGGACATGATTTTGCAGGAAAATTTGACAGATCAGAATTTGAAAATTTTTGCTATGTTTATAAATTACATAGATTTGTTTTGTTCTTTTTTTGCACATAAACTTCAAAATGAGAATCGGTTATTTTAATTTCTCATCTGAAGCCTAGCATGTTCTAGCCCCAAATCGATACTCAGTATTCTTATAAAGCATGCTTTTATAAAAAAAAAGAAGTTATGCTAACTACTGAATATCTTATGATAATGCTATACATGCCAACATTATACTGGGTCCATGCAGATTCATCGAATACGGCAGTGAAATTTTTCTCGAGACCACGATGAAACTAAAAATTTCTGATGCAGATATTAATTATCGAACTAGAAACATAATTAACATCTGTATTTGCGCGTCTAATTTCATCTTTTGTCGCGGACATATTGAATGTATAAAGACAGAAATCTTAAAATATCTAAAACAAGCTGACTTTTTGTAAATTTGTTATTTCGTTGGCCTGTGCGAAACTTTAGAAAATGCCTTGCTGTGGAGAGTTTACTGCGTAGTTTCGTTGCAGTCCACATTTGTAATTTTGACGAATTTTCCAAACATATACTAATGAAATCTTTCATTACTATCATTATCATTATTGAGGTTTAAATTTGCATGTTCAATATTTTCATAAATGAGAAATTTACAAAAATTTCTTGCATTTATTGCATTTATTCGCAGGGTTGATGGATTGTGTTCTACCAACAGGTTACTTCCCCTACCTGTAGCAGGTAGGGTTCTAATGCTCGACAAATCTTTTCTTTTTGTTATCTTCTGTTCTCATACTTCGTGCCTAGAACTTTCCGCAGTATTCTTACAGCTCCCTGGAGGCAGGTTCTTTGCAATGATTTATTTTTTTATTGATTATCTATATTTACTATTAATACTTACATCTGGATCTCGCGCTTTAGCTGCTATTTGTAATGTTTGCATCTTTTGGTTACTGAGCCCAAAGCTCCCATGATAATTTGAGTGATGAAAACTTCATCGACATAATTATTACCAAGGTTATGATTATTATTTCTATCATTGCATTACATCTTCTGCTCCAGAAATGAATCATTGTCCGACCCAGAGCTCCTTTGTTATGAATAAATATTCACTTGCTTTCCTATATATTCAACACTGTTGGTAAATGCAATCCGATCAAGTAAAAATAACCATTTAGCGAGATTCGTAGCTGTATCACTTAAGGTATGCAATGAAAAGATGAACTTTAAAAAAATCTATGTTATCATGCCTAACACTGATTTGAATACGGTTGTGGCTTAGTGGTCCCTATACTGCTGGTAAATCTAAGACCGTGACAATCCCTTTGCTTGGCTGCCAATTGTTCCGAAACATTGAAACAAATTGTCTCCGTTATAATAATGGAACTGACGGAATCGTGCACTTGAGTAGAAAATCCCATTTTACATGATCGACGATCTTAACCCCCGGTTTGGAAGGGAGAGGTTTCCTATGAGCTAAACTGACCAATCAGAATTCGAAGAATGCAGATAATCGAGGAAAGAGCGCAAGAATTATACCGAAGGATTAATAGAACCCATGAGAGAAGCGAGAACAAGGGGGCATTTCCTGACGGCCGATGAGTCAAGTGGAATATATTACATTGCAATCATTGTACAAATTCATAATTTGCGGATCCTTAATAACGCACATAGTATTTGGGCACACAATGTTATCTTCTGAGTTCGTCTTTATGAAAATGTTCACGCTGTCAAATGGAGTGCTGACCAGCAAAGACAATGTTTCCCTATTCACCCTTTCGTTAGTTTTTCGTTGATTTTTCGATTTCTTTTAGATAACAAGAGGCCGTGTGATTCACAACGCAACAACTCAAGAGGATTCCGGAGGCATAGATACAAGTTGAGCTGAGTCACAAATCCGTAAGGAAATATAGGAGTGGCAATAGTCAGGTTGCGGTATCTGGATCAGAGAGTGGAGCATTTGCGCAAATGCAATCGTGACCAAACAATTATATGGTAGTTTTCCCAGGCACTGCCGAAGAGTTTTACCCGAGCAATTACATATTCTGTGAAAGAAAGCATCACACTATAACTGAAAGGAACAGGTCGACTTCAAGGGTCCTCTCGTCTCAAGAAGAGGTTGTAAGTTTGCCAATAAACACTTGAATCTATCTAAAGCCCACTAGCCTCTGTTTGATCAAATACAAGATTCGGCTCTTTACAGTAAGTGTCGAACAATCCTTTGATGATGGTACGCCTTAGTAACTGAACGTGGACTCAGAAGTGAATCCCCACGGCCTATCGGTGGTCAAGCAAACTCGAGCAAACACTTTTTCTTCACTTGCTTGTAGGTGGATTGAAAGAAGACAGTCTTAATCTGTGCAAGCTAGATCGATTATGTGAATGATACGGGAATGTAGAAATCCCCAGTCTCTTCCACCTTTCATAGTAAGTTGCATCGCAACCATAATCACGATGACGAAGATGAAGATGATGTTATAATGATGATGATGATGACGATGGTGATTATAATGACATTGATGGAATATGAATATTATGATGATGATGGTTATGACGACAATTTTGCTGTGATGATTATGATGATGATTATGATGAATCCAATTGATACCCACGAACTCTTTTACGACCTATCAAACTCTCTTCAGGCGTAGTTGGACTGCGTGGAGCTTCTGCCACGCTAATTGCTAGCTACGCTTAGCTCCTTTGAATTTCTCTTTTTTCTTGTACAGTAAAAACGTTTTCATACATCAGACACAATTCCACACAATATCAAAAGGACAAAAACTAGGCGTGCACGATGGAAGTTCCTAAGCAGTAGCGAGTTTTGAAGTTTGAAATTGATCATGGCAATCGTCACACAAAATTGCAAACATTCCCGCAGAAAGCCACCAGCGAGAACGTGACCTTGTAACAAATTTACACTCCAATATTGCGAATAAGCGGCTGTTCCTTCTCAAATTTCTTGCTACATGATCAGGAAAGATCTCCTCAAATGTTGATCCAACACATTAAGGCACTGATAGGAAATAACGAGGAATTTTGGCTGACTGATTTTTAAAGCCGCATTTAACGTCGTTTCACGCTGGTTGCAAGGGCAATCACATGAGAGGAAACCGCTAGGATTCAATTGAGATTACAATACGTTGGCGTTGTTTAAACATTCAAAACAAGCCAAAAAGTAACAAGAAGCGAAGCTATGACACTGACACCAGGATTAGTTGCCCGAGAATTCTCTTGTGCTCGTATAATTGCCCAAAAATGCCCTGTCTAATTGGTACGTGTGATGATAGAAACAGCCTAAGTTCATGCGTATAAGGGAGGCCCGCTTCCTTCACCAAGCTATTTGGATTCAGATAAAGGCCGAAGAATCCGAATCCTAACTAAGCAGTAAAGTTCAAGCAACCTTTAAACTGTAAGTTTCAAATAACCTTTAAAACAAACTTGTTTTTGTCTGTTAAAATTTTGCCTTTAAATGCGCAAGGACCAAATAGGAGAGTAGATTAATTACTGAATCTTGAAGCATACTAAACCTGAAAAGATCTTGCAGCTTGATCGCGAGGATACTCCTGAAGTGCTAACACAGAAAAGTAAAAGCCTATCTGACTGATGTATCCTGATTGTGCTTCAGTGAATATGACGTCGTCATTGCGTCAGTTCATGGGAAACAGTTGAGACTTGAGGATTGTTTGTGCAATGGAAGCCAATCGGGAAACGAAAACCAAACATAAAGGTGTCTTGATTTAGCCTAAGATGACTAGCACTTTGACGGACGTTATCATGTCAAGAAGCCCTTTTCGAACAACAAGCAGATTTCGCCCATGATAGTAGCTCTTCTTTGACAAATCTCAACAGCTCAAAGCTTTCAAATCCCATATCTTAATACCAATATCAATAATAGCATTCAGAATGTATCCTTAAGACTTTTATATCGCAGGGAGCACTGCTGCTTTGACTTACAATAAATGAAACAACTTGAATTGATAATCGAACGGGCTAGTTACTCTATCGATAGGAGAGTGCAGGGAAAAGAGAATGCTTCGATCCAAATTCGAGCATGGGAAAGGAGTTTCTTTGATTTAGGTTCCAAAGTATGCAGTTTGCAGGCGGGATAATCACAGAATCGCGTATTTCTACTTAGTCTTAAAGGTTGCAGATAGTTCGCTGAGGCTCTACCATAGCCTATTCAAGCAGTACTTGTCGTAATTTAATTCAATGAACACATCTATGATGAAAAAATATTCACCTCTGGAAATCTTTTTGGATGTAGCTGCATCAGACACAAATGGAATTTATCAAATTTTTCGCAACAGTCAATGCAATGACTTCACACTCGATTATCGAATGCGTCGCGCTCTGGGTCTTGCCAAATTTGGGCAGTGAAAAGTATAGCCTGTCTGCTATTCACTGATCGAATCGTAGCAGAAAGTCTTGATAAGATTTCCTCATAACTTTTGCTCCACCGGCTTAAGTCCTTACAGGATGCATAGGTAAACGTATTGTAAGGTGGTTTCCCCCCTGTTCTCCTAACTCTTTCATATATATACAGTAAATATATATATATATTGCTGCATCACAATTGGTCTTCATTCTGTGGTAGTATTATTTGGAAAGCTAAACACAGTCTGTTTTCTGACGACGTTGTTTATTGCTACTTCGTTGGCACATAAAAAGTCAGCTGGCAAATATGTACATATTCTGCTTATTGATACTGTTGCATAGGGCCGGCTTTTGGAAACTTCAAGAAGAGGGGTATGGGACCAGTCTCTGGCCCTGATAAGTGGGAAGATAAGCGATAGACAAGGGATTTGGGATACAGTCTCATCCATTTGATTCATGGTAGATATTGAACGCGATTGATAGGACGATTTTATCAATCAGTTAACGGTGACCCCAATAATGGGGTGCGTTACAGAGAGAGAGAGAGAGAGAGAGAGAGAGAGAGAGAGAGAGAGAGAGAGAGAGAGAGAGAGAGAGAGAGAGAGAGAGAGAGAGAGAGAGAGAGAGAGAGAGAGATGCTAGAGAGAGAGAGAGAGAGAGAGAGAGAGAGAGAGAGAGAGAGACCCTGAGAGAGAGAGAGAGAGAGAGAGAGAATGTGTGTGTGTGTGTGTGTGTTTGTGTGTGTGTGTGTCTGTTTGTGTGTGTGTGTGTGTGTGCAAAAAAGGTGATAGAACTTCGTCCCTTACTCTCCATGATAATGTTGTAAAATGCGAATAAAATCGTCTGTGATTGTGAGCTAAAGAAGCAAAGTATTGACCTGTAGTCAGCAACAAAGTTGTACCCATAGGTCTACATATCTGATAGCCTTTTTGCAATTTGTTTTAGCAGATGCATGGTGGCTGGAATCAGGAGCGGATCCACCGAAGAATTTCACGGTTGCCAAGAAATTGGTTTCGGAACATGGCCTAAGGGCCTAAGGGTTTCATATGATCTTATCCTTCCATCAAGTGGAAATCGACGGCAACATACTGTGGGAACAAGTGCGATCCTCGTTTTGAATAGTGAAATTGGTCGTTTCAAGCTCGCTAAATGCAGTCAAAAGGACAATTTCCGAGTAGCTTGACAAAAGCTTTGCATGGGCACAAATTTCAGTTTGCGATTTCACACTAGTGAAAGAAAGACTGAATGCCATGCTAGGAGGGAGTAATCATTAAAAGCACTGTTCAAAGTAAGAGTTGGTGCTTGTTCTATGGTTTATTTCGACAGCTGAAGGAATGCAGTAGGTAGATCTCATGAAAGCATTGAGAAGTTATGTAAAAGAGCTATTTTCTCTGCTATTGGTTAAACTTCAAGTTTTTAACCCGTGTAGAAGAAAAATTGCAGGGCTTTAGATGTCAACTAAACCAGCTAAGCCGGAGCAATTGTATGGCAAGGGGGACGGCTAGGAATGAAAGGGAGATCAAGACCAAAGGCGAGGGAAATGAGCTTAAAAGCATTGTGACCATACCCTATAACTTGGCTTAAAATGCTATCAAAATTGTTCCAACGAATATCAATCATGCTCTTTTGCGACATTTTGTGGCTATTTCTCCACATGCTCTCATTCCGAATCACATGTTGCTTATTTTGAATTTGTAATTTCAAGTTACTAGCGTCATAAATTGTTGTTACTGAAATTTGGCTGATAAGCTATTGAAAGGGCACTTTTGCCCCCTTACCCTTTTTGCAAAAAAGGCAGGATGGGTGCTTGGCCCCTGCGACCCCCCTCTCAGGCGTTCCTGAACTGAACCTATAGAAAATTCGACCAAGATGACAGTCATATAGGGAGAAGAGAACATTAAATGACTGTTCTTACTTGAGATGAATTAACCCAGAAATTTTCTGAGGTTTCTCTCGCATTTCTCGGTTTTTTATAGAACAAAAAGATGCCTTTCATTAGTCATGAAGACAAGATTGGAGCGGAGACTGGCTTCTGTAATGAAAGAGACCGAAAGGTGCACTTCCTGCATTTACTGTACGTCTATATCGGAAAGTTCTAACAACTCTGGTGGGTGTGGTGCATTTCCTGGGCCTAGAGATCAATAATGAGTCGTGATGACTGCGACAATAACAACTTATAATGTGCGCAGCCTTGGATGACGCTGGAAGAGTTCGAAAGTGGTCGAAAAGGAGGGGGGCTGCACTTGTATAAGAACCCTCTTCAAATTGCGATCGATAACAGGAAGTCACACAAAACAGGTTCTCTACGTATGAAGAAGAAGAAAGATTCATAGACCAAGAGACCACATAGAAGCTTTAATGGTAGGGATTTTTCCAACGACAAGCACGTTGCTGAGATACCTAATGATAGAAGTGAAACATCTTTAGAAATTGTTTTTCATTTTTTATTTGATAACTTACATAACCAGGAAAATGTATTTACGATCATGCATATCTCATTTGTTACAAATATTAAGCTGCGTTAGTTGAACCATCTGCTCTAGCAGTGGTATCGTGGTGCATTATCAACTCATTGTAGCAGGATTTCGAGATAATTCAATAGCGCAAACGGTGAAAATATCTCTGTGCAAACAGTAGCTAATAATGATAAAGGCGAACGTAATCTTTGCAGCTCTGGTTCTAAATAAAAGTTAATACTAAACAAAGCTGTGTGTAAAAACAATGAATGATTATCAATTGTCTACTAAGGTTTGCTATGAAATTAATTTGTTTGCCCACGATTTCCCGACTGTAACAACTCAATGACAGGATACTGCCTTCATACACATAACTGCTCTACGATGAAGTATGCTGCAGTATACCACAGTATACTAAGATACACTGCACTACACGTCAATACAGTTTCACTACACTGCCCTATACGGGCATACTCTACAGTTTACTGCGGTAAACCACGTTACGCTACTGTATACTACACTTCACCTCGTTGCACATCATTGAACTACAAGATAATACACTACAGTATACTACTACTGTATACTATATACTGTATACTGCATACTGTAGTGTATCATCTTGCAGTTCAATACCACAGTATATTACAGTATACCACAGTATACTACAGTATACCACAGCATACTGCTGTATACTACAGTATAATCACTGAACGACAAGATAATATGCTACAGTATACTGCAGTATACCACAGCATACGACGGTTTACCACAGTATAATCACCGAACTACAAGACATATCACTACAGTATACTACAGTATGCTACAGTATACCATAGTATACTACAGTATACCATAGTATACTACAGTATACCACAGTATATTACAGCATACCACAGTATATCACTGTACGCTATACTGTATAAAACTACAGAACACTACACTACACTAAACCGCACGACACTACACCGTGGTATACCTTGCTCCACATCACTGCACTGCAAGGAAATACACTACATGATACCATGCAATACAATACTCAAAACCATTCTGCTCAACACTTGAAGGAATTAAACAAAACCACGTTTGACTAGGCACTGCTACAATAGACGATCAACGCTAAAAAATCTCACTGTATTAGGGTACGCTACCGCATTTTGTTGAACAGTACACTACCATGAAACAACATGTAATAGCATAGAGTAACGTGCATCGTAGAAATAGCAACGGCTCAATACAGTGAAGAGTTAGAAAATAGTGGGCAGCAGGCACTGCGATGCACCATGTGCTAAAAGTAATACAATAATCTCGGGACTGCGAATTAGTCTTAAGTAAACACGAAACGCAACACCGGAAAAACAAAGTCATTAGATAGAGTTAGGCAAAGCACAATGCTTTACATGTTACGCATACTGCACAATTCTGTGATGTCATTCAGCGTAATACGCTCCTGTATATACAGTATTCCAATTCGCTGTGTTATTTGCGCTGGTTCTTCTACATGGTGTTTCATGTACTTATTAGAGGTGTAGATATAGCTCCTTGTCAATGAAATTATGAATAGAAAGTCAAAATTGGCCCACACTGACATTATCGACGACTGTGATTAGAAGATCTCTAACATAAGCAGAATAAACATATTATGAATGGTCACTTTTGCTCTATTGGTAATGATCTAGCTAGAAATATTGACGAAACTGAGAACATCGGGTAAATTTGCAATAAAAGATCCCAGTTAGAAATTAAGCTTCAGATCGATTACGGTAGGAGACATAAGGGCAGCCATTACCAAAATGCTGATTTTCGGAGCTCTGGAATTGAATTTTAATACACCCCTACAGACAGTTATACTTTCTGATTTATAGAAAATTGCTAGGGTTGCAAAATTCACAAAATGGGCGAGAAAAGCAAATATTATCGTCCATTGCTTTGAACAATTTGGCTCTCACGTTGCACTCTACTCTGACATGTCCTTCAAAGTACAGCGAAGAGTGGTAGAGCAGTCTGGGCAATCGACAGCTTACTGGCCTTGAACTGACTGGGTCAAGAAAAGCATTTGACACGGTGGATCACAAAAACCCGTTATCATGAATTATAGCACTGCAGCATCGAGGAAAGGGAACGATCATGGTTCACATCTTATCTCTCCCTGTCGAAAACAATTTTTGTTGAATAAGCGGTCTTGACTCTCAACTGTTGGACATTGTTTTCGGGGTTCCTCATGGGTCATGCTTAGGGCCAATATTATTGCTTCTCTGTGTCAACGATCTATCAAAAGTTGTCAAAGCTCCATGGCTGCTACTAAAGCTAACGACACAAGGAATTCTCATCGAACCGAGAACCTTACGCTGCTGAATAAGGTGATAAAAAATACTTTAATTGTGTTTCGCTTTTATGGTTGTCAGTTATCAAACTTTCTCTAAATGTTGCAATAACAAATGCAATGCTCATATCAACAATGCAAAAGAAAATGTTTTCGAAAAACAACGCAAAGTTATCTTTAAGGATACATGAAGAACAAATATATGCTGTTTAAACTGCCAAATATCTTGGGTTAAGAATAAATAACAACCTTAATTGGAAAGAGCCATAAAGAATCCTATCCACAAAAATCATTAGAGCCATTGGTTTTCTAAGACATATCAAGTGAGATTTATCTAAGATACACTACTAAAGTAAGTTTATTCTGGCATAGCTGAGCCTCACATCAGGTATTGTTGTTCTGTTTGGGGGGAACAGTAGTTCAATGGAGGCAAACGGTTTACAAAAAGCTTCAAAATTGAGCACCAAAGATACTGTCAAACAGCAACTTTGATGCTTCTGACAAGACATTCTTAAAAGATCTTGATCTGAAGACCATTCATTGGTTTGTCAATAGTGAAACCAGCTCCATGGTTTACAAAGCTTTGAATGTCTAACATTTGAATACTAATCGGGCTCATTTATATGAAGTTCAGAAGTTATTTGTGAGTTCTACGCAATACCAGTACGGACTTGCAACTGCTTACGGAAACATCGAAAAATGAAGAAAAATGCTTTTCCTCCGAGGTGCAAGGCATGGAACACTAAATCAATTGGAGCAAAGTAGGCAACTTCTCTGCAAGCATTCAAGAATTCGCTTTGAGCTTTTTCATGTTTTTACTTTCTTATTTCTGAAGTATCAAATAAATATTGATTGTTTATTTTGCAGTCTTAATATCTTATGTAATCTGGATTTCAAGTGTCTGTATTGTTAGTTAAATGAAGGGCTATTTGTAAACCAAGTGTTGCTGAGGGGACTCCCTCATTGAATCATTTTAAAATTGAAATGAATGAAAATCAGTAGCAGTTAGTTTTCATGATTACTATCACATGGCTTGATACAGATAAATTCTACTCACTCTACGTAGTGTTATGCCTTTGCAGTTTGCAACCATCTTAATGAAAACACGTGGAAAGTACCTGACAAGCTGACGTGATCATTGCATCCAGGTAAAACGTGAATGGGCTATTCATCCTAGCAAGTGCTTCGCTTCAACCAAGGCTTGATTTGAAGACTTTTAATTTATTATTGATGAGAGCTTTCACTAAATTCAAAGCAATTTTTGCAAACAGGTGCCAATTAAAGTGAGCAAAGTCATGCTACTTTCAAGGGATCCCAGGAGGAATTGGTTAATGGTAAACTATAGATAGGCGGAGCGAAGGACCACATTTGTCTATGCAATCCTTGATTGGCTCCCAAATCACGATAGTATGGCATGGTTTATCATGGAGAGCATAAGCACAGGGTCAGGAAAAAATTTTAAGAAGAAAAAAAGAAATTAAAAAAAGTCACAGGATCGACGGTACTGCGCATGTGTTGAGCAAGGGAACAATTGAGTAAGGTGAATTCAAACGCTATCTCCCCCCACAAATCTTAGCAGGAACAGATCATTCCCTATGTACATTCCCCAGGTAGATAAGGGTGCTTAAGATAGAGACATTTGATAAATATGGAACTCGTGCTATAGAGCAGGGGGCTCTTGAGGGCTTAGCCCCCATAATTACTTTTTCAAAATTTTGGGGAGCTTTATCGCTTTAGTTGTTTCGATCTTCTGAAAAAATCCTTTCCATTCTTGTTCATTTACTGGCTTTATCTTCTTGCTCTGCCAGTGACTTATCATCCTTAAAGGTACACACATTGAGAGGATTATTCCCCTTTGATTTGATTTTATCTGGCACATAGCAACTTCATCCCGTTCGTAGAGCCCGCCCTTAACACTTTTATAGCTCTACACTACTGCTGGAAATATGGTAAATCTTTATAGAATCTCGATTTCTCATGGGAAATACAAAGACGCTTTGTTAGAGCGATGGGATTCAAACCTCTCCTGATTAGACCATACAAAGCATTGTGACTAATATTATCCGGAGGAAATTTAGTAGTATGTGTACCAAAATATACTTCTATGGGCGCAGGCTTTCGCCATAGCATATTAACAGTTCACTCAATTGACAATGAAATGTATTGCAGTCTAATCTAGAGTCAATTATCAAAATTGCATGAGAAGTGGACTTGCATTGGCATTCACAACATCCACGATCCGCTCTTCGCACGTAACGATGCGGTGTTGCCTGCTTCTCCTGTCACCAAATCACAAAACTTCGCGATAACATCTTGCCGAACGCATCCGATTGTCGGGAAAACCAACGAAATAGGTTAGGGAATTGTTTCAGAGTTGAATTCATCAGGTCTTAATGGGCAACAGACTATACAAACTGTATTGTCATGGATATCAGTGATTTGAATAAGCTGTCTTATTGAAATAGCGCTAGTCTTTAGGTCGATAATTTGGCATTGAATTGCATTCTGAGGCTTGATGAATTTCGGCTTCATTTTATAAAGATCGAGAAAACCGTTCAACTGCAACAGAGATTGACACGGAGGCTTCGCCGTATCGGCACAAGCCATCCCGGGTTCTCAATTAAACGCGAAATTAAACAGGAAATGGGCAGGTCACGGCATGGTTACGAATGGTCAATGTTAATAGAGCGATTGCAATAGCCATATTCAAAAAGCAATAAGGTAACTAGCAAACTCTAGCCGGCGGTAGTAAGTTATGACTAACACCATAGATTTAGCAACATCTTTAGCCATAGGTAAATCAAAAGATACAGCACACAGCACACACACCCAAACACACCAGTCTGAGCATGCAATGCCCGGCGTCATTGAAGTAGGTGCTTGGTATGCCATACGTCATGGTTCTCGACAAGTGGCTCCATTTTAAACAAGTTTATAAGTAGGCCAAGGAGTTGTGAAATTTTTGCTAGACTTTTTGCCACGAAAATATAACCAACTTCCTAGCATTACGCTATTTCCCTGCTTAGCATTCAGTACTTCGGGAAAGAGCACGGGAGTGGAACACACAGCGCTACCAAATGGCCAGCCCCCAACTGTAGCCTTCACTGTGCTTGCATAGCTGTGTGGCCCAAAGGCTAATGAAATGGAGATGGGCACCGCCCTATTCACAAAAAATGGTGAGGGGACTTTTTGACTAGCATTGCCGTGTCAGCCCTTAAGATACTGAGCCATAGATGCCCTCGAGAAAAGCAGGTAATGTCCTAAAGACAAAACGAGGTTTTTTGTCCCTAACAAATCGGCACTCAAATTTCAAAGAATGCTTCAGACATCCTATTACTGATGCTAGATTTTTAACTCTATTTTATATACCAAAAATTTAATCAAAACGAGGCTTCCTTCCCAATGGTCAGTTTACTTTGAGAACTCTTTAAAATCTCTCTTCTAGTTATGATCTGTTCAACGGCTACTAACGTTTGCATCTAATTGGAATTAATTTGAAGTGAAGTTCAAGTTTGAATATCAAAGACCTTAAAAATGATAGAAACTCAATCATTATGAAGCAAACAGATCCCGAGAATGAGTACGACACAGTAATCATCTCATGAACACACACACAACAATAGTGTTGAATAGAACGACATGGGCGAAAGGAGTTGCATTAGTATTCGAATAAATCTTTCCATATTTACATTCAAATCAACGATTTTAACACATATTCAGAATTAATAACATCTGGATGCAAATCAACTTAATCATAGGGCATAGAGAAGAGTCTTGCGGTTCAACGTTAAAAATACCAAAAGGCGACTGGACAAAAGGATGCACTGATGCTATAGTACTGGGGACTTATACAGTATTAGTAAAGGGCAATATTTTACTGTGAATATACGTGGATGACGCCGTGATATGCCTTGATCAAAACTTCATAATGAAAAGTTTTATGAAAAAATAATTTAAATAATTCACGGAGACAGTCCTAGATTTGACGATCGAGGGAGTTCCTTCGTTGCTATGGACTTTCGTAGAAAGGCTGCTTCCCAGTGGCGAGTCAAAACATGTAACGAGCCTTTTGAAGTTGAATTGCTTTGAGCATTGCAACAAGATCAAAAAGGTGTTTCTAAAAGAATTACACGCTGAGAGCATCAAAATAGATGGATGAATTGAACTTCCACTTGCTGTTGAATATGAAATATCAAGGTAACCAACCATGCCAATGGGAAGAGAGATAAGATGGTGAAGGGTGAATACAGAGGATTTTGGGGTCGAATCCCGGTTAGGCCTGGGGTCTAATGTCGTCATGACATAACGCAGCCGAGCGGCACATGGCCTCAGATGGCATGCGGCTTATTCTCACTCGTGTTACCGGATCGTCGTCCACAGGTGCTTTTCATACGATGGAGAATGGCTTTGCCTTCCCGAGAAGGAAAGCAAGCAAATATGCACTAGTAAATTAATATTCGGCGACATTTGGCGTGTATGTGTAACAGCAGCTACGCTTTAGGCGTGAGGGTCTTGATATACATATACTTTATTGCAATAATAGTGAATCTCATTGAATAATTGGTAAGTTATGGATCATATCAAGCTATTATGTGCAATGTATGTACAATACCACTACCAGTCTATTGTAAGCCATGGAATTCTGCGTCTTCAAGCAAATCTAAAGAGCAGTATGCTTCAAGCATGCAATAATACAACTTGAACGCTCATTAACCTTGAAAGATACATTTAATCAACTAAGTCCCATATTCTTTCATCATTAATCACCTATTCAACTGAAAATCACCTGTGTCCCTCGAGAGAAAGCGGGTTTGCTTCAGAAGCACCCTGAGAAATCTTTACCATCAAATGACGTAGATAACCTGAAAAGGTGGGAGAAGAATACTATAAAAACAGTTGATATGAATATAATGAGATTCGAAGCCAATTATAGTTGAATGGTCGATAGCAGAGCATTGATAGCAAGCAATCGGCCTTCGGTAGAAATATCCCTCGAAAAGACGTTGCCATAGTGATTAGAGCACGGGTTTACAGTGGGGACGGTACGGGTGTGAGGTGTCCTCGTGCCCGTTTTACTTCACCCTCTCTTTATGTCCAACAAACACTGAGTGGGTGCCTGGTGTCAAGCTGGGGGTAACGTAAGGTAAGAGAAGGTACCGGTCACTCTACCTCACAATGAGTTGGTTCAGGATGGCACCTCTCCAACAAGGCACTCCCAAGTGCTCGTTTTGAACAGTGGGTTTAGTCAGCGGTATCATGGTGTAGTAGTTCGGCGTAAGAACTCATAACGCAGGTCTCGCACGTTCGAATCCTTCACGTGTCACAACATGAACACCACATAATGAAGGCAAAGGAAAACCACCTTAAATTTCTACTCCACTAGGAAAAAACTCGGGGCCTCTTGAATCTGTTTTCTGCTCAATACAGAGCATGCCACACTGGAAATATACTGAAAACGGAACTAACCGCTTGGGAAGATAAGCGCGGAGATACGAAGTTAAAAGAATTGCGAGCAGAAAACAACGCACATCTCTTCGTGCGCTGGTACACGTCAACACCCCAAAGCAGCTAACGTAACACGCGAGAAATAGATTGTACAAGGAGTCACCTCCTTGTGGCTCGAATGGCTATCTGACTGTGACTGAGTCACAGCAATTAGGTCCTACCGAGTAGTCCATGACCAACATTGTTCGAGAGGTATAATCCAAATAGCTAAAACCTGACCTCAGGGAGAGTTATAAAACTCAAAGTTCATCATGTTCGACTGAGACTCACTCTACCGTCGCAGTATCATGTTATAAGCAGGGAAAAAAGATTGGTCCCATTACAGCAGGCTTATGTAAAAAAACACCAGTAGCAATGATTAAAATGGTTAATGAAATTCTAGTTAATTTCAACAAAAAGCTGTTCTCATTGATAATTGGTCAAAAGATTGAACGCTATGAAGTGTACCGAAGGAATCTACCATCACATGTCATGGCATGACGGGATAAGGGGCCTACGGTATTTTCAATTGCATCAACTGGCCAGTTCATTTTGTGCGACAAGAACTGCATCGGGCGGACAGCAAATACGCAGATGGCTGAGTGACATCGATGTTTCATCTTTGGTAATTTCTAAACACAGATAGTAACAACAAAACGAAACATGAGAAAAAAACAACTGGATCGAGCATAACAACCGTTTAAGAGGTGCTCACCCAAGGGAAAGTGGATTTTCGGAAATATTGCATTCCTCAAAGGTTGAGTTGGTATAATCTGGCACTGAACTGGACTTCTTTGCGGAGTAAGCTCAAATCGCATTTCGATTATCCCTGAGCATTAACAGGAGCCTCTGAGATACTTTCTCTGTCCAAAATACTAACTGCAGACGAGGCTACTATTGTTATCAATGGAAGGAGGAACAGGGAGGGAACTATTGTTCATAGGACGTCTGTCAGAAGCATACTTCGCAAATGAAGTCATGACGATGACTTCTTGCAATGTCAATATTAACCTTAACAAGCTAAAAGCCTTTTTCTTTGGCTATGAATATGCACATATTTCTCCGACCATCTTTAACAATTGCAAATTTTGAAAGTTATTTTGTTACTGAGCGTGCGTTAACCATAAAGCTGTTTCGCAAACGCCCAATGTTAGGACGCCCATAAAAAGATAAGTCAGACAAGATTTATGAGTTCTACTTAACTATATTTGGGATGAATCGCCAGGTTCGAAAGCCGATGGCAGGTACAACGATAGGAAGGTTGTCTGCTCAAGAAAAAATCAATTTCGCTTGGAGCACATGCCTCGGTTAAGTTCGTGAGCAGGACCGCCTTCAGGAATGGCTTTCTACCGGTCAGCTTTCATGGGTTAAGAAGCATTCGCTTATCAGGCCATTGGTGGGAGCGAAGGTAAACATTCGAATCAATCAAACCCAGTCATAAATTGCATGTGACAAAAGTTCTTCGCTAATCCTCAGCCTATGTCCACAAGTTAACAATTCGAGCGAGGAATTACAAAACGACGCAGAGAATTTTAAGGCGGAGATGCGTTCCTTGGTGTTAATTGTTTGACCCAAGCTGCTGACTATGTCTTGAACATTGTGGCACAAGCCACGAGAATGTAATCAGACAAATGAAATGCATTATTATAGCATTCCAAAGCCATGGACATCAGGTGCGCATTGGATGAATAAGACATGGAATCACTACGCCTAGACGTACTACAAATAAGCTCAAATACACACACATTAACGGCTTTGAAACGGTCTGCCTAATTTCGGTTAAAATGTAGCCAGGAAATGGTGATAATTAGATGAGCGCGGTAAATCAAAGCAATTAATAGTAAGTAGCGGTGAAATTTGTAGGATTTTGTTACCTGACTATCTATGTGCAAAACCATGCAAATTAACATGATAAAAGTCAATGTTCCACACCAAACCGAGGTGGCACTAGCTAGTTTTGATAACCTTGAAGCGACATCTGAATATCATTTGTTGTTTGACTCTGTAGTTTATCTATAGCGCTCGCAAGCAAAACTGGAAATTAGGCCAACACCGCATTTCATGACTTCACTCTTCCTAACACAGAACGGGTTTTGTATCTCGCAAATCCTTCATGTAAGGAATAAGCATAAAATGGGGGGGGGGGGGGGGGGGGAATAATGACCATACTAATGAAAATAATAATGATAATAATGATGAAACTGATCACGTCTGGGGTGCATCAAGTGCATTCCCGACGCGGATCCTATGCCGAGATGTATAGAAAGGTTGGCGACAGAAAAGACACGCGACTGTACCATGGGGGAGCCACCATGCCAGAGATTTGAGATGCAGGTGTAGATTAACACTCACCCACACCGACGACCCCGCTGAGGAGGAATCAAAGCCGAAAGAAGAAAACTTGAAAACAGTAATTCTTCATTTTCTAAAACGTCTTCGTGAACTTAATGATGCAATCGAGTATGGCGTGCAGCAGTGAGTATTGCGACGAAAATTTCACTGACCGAGAAACTAGAGGGAGAAAAAGGGCGAAAGACATGAAATAATATCTGCAGAAAGGGTGTGCAGGCCTCCGAACTACCAAGCCTTACAAACAGAGTGTTGTTGAGGTCATTCCAATAAACAATCAAGCCCCTAAATCAAGAACTGAAATTCGACTACACTCTTAATTTTGCATAATGATCTTTGTACACGATTTTCTTCACAAGAGAACCTATTTTTCTTAACTCTACCAACCCCCAGTGCCCCTCCCCTCCATAGTCAAAATTTTTACTTCAAAGAGCTTTGGTCAAGAAGAATGCATAGCAGGCTTTAATGCCAGAATATTCATGATGCAGGCACCATACCTCAAGGTGTAGTGTCAGTGACTGATATGGCCCACTCTTAACAGTTCTAAAAAGCAACTCAAGGCTTAAAAGCTTGACGAAATAACTGAAAAAGTCTCTTAAGCTTTGATTAATACGACTGCATAGTTAATCACAGAAGGGTTCTTTTAAAAAAATTGTGTGTGAAATCAAATCTGTTCGTACAAAGTACTGTATCGTAGTATAATGGCTTCAATTTGTCAACTCGAAACGCAACATCTATGATCGAATCCTGCACGGCTAACAACAAAAAACTATCAGTGATGAAGGCAACTGTAAACTACCCCTAATCTGATACCTCAGACAAAATAAAGGGCTTGTCTCTGGCTTCTGCACACTGGGAATCAAATAAGCTACGCCGTTTCTTTATCGTAATTCATATAGAGCCATGGTGTCTTTCGTATCTCTTGTGCAGATGAAATGTTTCCTGCGAGGCAAGATTATGTTTGCAAACCTCAACCTAGTTATATTATAATATGAATGGTGTAACAAAATTTAATCAACTTACCCATTCGAACAATCACGAGGTCATGTGCGCTCTAAAACAGTTGATCCATTGCTTTCTGTCATGATCGTCTCGGGCTTGCAATGTATAGGTTTTCGGATGATCCCCATCGAGCGTTGATATCTTCATCAAATTTCTGTCTGAATAAGCAAGCGAGCATCTCTAAGTCGTTGAATAAGAATGCTATCCGAGTGTGAATACGATGAAAAAACAAGTGGAGAACGACTGTCTCTGTGGAACTTCAGTCCGGTCCTTACCACAGCCTTTTGGTGTGCGGGAGTGCACGTCGACCAACACCCTAACCGTTGGCCGAACAGATGTAAGGGCTGTAACACCAACTGGAAGAACAATTAGTACCACGCTGGATTTCACTACTTAAAAAGCTTTTACGTGAAGTCGCATTTTTCGGTGGAAGATTTTGACCCTCTATCCACCAGTCTATCATTATATCCAAGAGAGAAGTAGGAAAACGTGTTCGTTCAGAGAAAGTAGAAATTCAATTCAGGCTGGTACAGTTTAATCGATATAAGGCCTAGTTTCAAACATCAATGTGATAAACCCTCTTTCTTGAATTGGCTTGAATGTACGCACTAGCAATGAAGGAGTAGTGGGTTCGAATCCTGGATGATTCACAGCAAAAAACAATATCACGTAGTATCTGCTATTCACCTCTAGCTTCTGCTAGACTAGAAATCGAGTATGATATGCAGTATGCAGAGGCAATCATAATTCTACATCCCCGCGAATCAGCGACAAACCAAGGGCTTTATTGACAAATTAGGCAAAGTATGAAATACAAAATTTAACTTGTTTTAGCCTTCGTCAAAATTCTGCAATTATAGTTTAGCGCCAGATCATGTCAGCAGTGGTAACTTTCATTTGATAGAATGTTCAAGAACAGTTAATATGAAGACATCGAAGAAGGTGGGCACAACATTGAAAGAAACAGCAAGAAGCAACGGATAGCGATAATGTCACACACTTCTGGGATGTTCTCATAAAGACACCAAATGGGTCAGTGCCCACGGCGAAACTGAGAATGGAGCTGAGTGTAGGTTTAATAAACATCCGTTACTAGCAAGGAATCATGTCATCTAAGTTGGATCTTTTGTCCTTTCTGACGTGGATTAAATCTTAAGTCAAGACCCAAGGCTCAGAGCAATGGAATTTGAAGACAAATCGCATTCCCATTGAAAATACAAAATTAGTAAAACAGTGTGAAAATACTTCGTTGGCTTGCTGGCATTCGATTAAACTAATAGGGCTTACATTGCTGAACGCAACTAGATTCAGTTGCAGAAAGAGCGGATTAAACATAGGAATCGAATCGATGGCTATATCGCAGCTGTAACCAGCAAGGTACCTCATAGACAGAGGTCCACTTACTGATTTAAGCATAAAGCACTGAAGGAGTGGAGGAGGGGGAGGGGGAGGGGGAGAGGACTGCCTCTCCATGGGCACACCGATAGGAAGCTCTTTACCAGAAATAGTCCAACAACCATAATGAGAGGTATGATAATTTTCAAAATCATTTCATACAGATTTAAAGGCATTATTCTCATTCCTCCAATGTGAAAATTGACCTGGATTTGCTCACAAAATGTGGGTCCAGGGTAAATGGTGACAGAGCCAGCCCCCCCCCCCCAATATGGCTGTGCTAGTGTGAATCATTGTAATAGAAAAAGCCAATGATAATTCTACAAAACATGCTGTTACTATTCTAGTGGGCTATCAATTTAAACAAGGTAGGGTAACAAGCAAGGGGGGATGCCGCATTCCAATTTTTAACTCTCTACTTGAGATTACTTGTCTTTGATTCTTTTTTTCCATACAAACAACTGCATTACCCGAGCGGTATCCCCCGCGTGATAGGTATACAAACACAAAGCAAATGGGCACAAGTGTATTGCAAACTGGATCGTGTGTATTGAATATGTTCCGTCAATCAACTCGCATATCTATGTACTCACATTTATAATTTGACGTTATTTGGTGTAGGGAAGTTTTTATACGTTCTAAAAAGCACAAAATTGTCCTCATTACTTCAAGAACTCACGTGTACATAGCACTAATACGCAAACATGAAAACAAGAAGGAGAACAGAGTGCAAAAGAACGCAGGTCAGTGAATATGCGTTTAACTCAGCACTAATCAAGGCTTACTAGATCAGTTCAATGTTTCATAAAATCCAGTGTCGCTATCATATGGAAGACAGACATACAATCATAAGGATACCAGCTTGAATTTTTGGAAGATGTTACTACATTAAGGAAACAATACACCCGCAGATTTACTTCTATCAGAAGGATTACGTATCAATGCCGTAATCCGTCTGTGAAGCGAAAACCGGGAAAGTGACCGCAATCATTGCCAAGCGTGAAACTGGGCAGATTTTGTACAGTAAAAGACTAAATTAGGAGCAGAAGAGCTGCGGTTTTAGAGCAGAGCACCATAGCTTGACAATGCGGAGGAGCTGAGTAATGTGGGCAACAGTTATCAAAATGGTGAGAAAAACATAGGCCCCCGAAAACTGTCGTCGTCGAAGTGAAAATTGAGGAGACCGGCTGAATACGAGGATGGCAAGAGAACTAAGCCAAATTACGGCCGCATGTATTGACGCACATATCATTATCAACAAACAATAAATTTACCCACATGAATAATTGCAGATGGACGTTCACGCATACCGGACCGTTCATTAAAGGCAATTTATTCTCATACACAGAGATTAATTTGTGTCATTGACCATTTGCTACGCAGACCCAAGTGAGAGGAAACAGTAAATCTGGTTAAGTTTAACGCCCAACAGTTCTTGCCACCCGGAGGCGCTTAAACTCTGGTACAGCTTTTCAATCGAGTCAAAACATAGAACCTCCCTGGAGTCTTTTTGAAAATCTTTGTTACGGCGGATTCTTATCTTTTGGATATTTTGTGAGGGTTTCGACAGAGTGTGCATAAGGGCACATTGACACCTTAGTTTTATAGAGGCACCCTTCAATTGGGTAGAAACTATGAATGAATGAATGAATGAAGAACTATTAGGAACAAATAAGCTGGACACAAGCCAAGCGCCTTGGTGAATACTAAGAAAGAATCGTGTGTCTTGGTCTGACTGCTACCACTACAGATTTCTACTAGGTTGGTCCTATTCGACCTAGAAAACTATACAGCAGTGTTCAGATCTAACTGAGATCAATAATTTATTGTCAGTATGACTGCTGGACATAATACGGGCTTAATGGTCAGTCTAATCCCATCCAGAAAGCAAAATGAAATACGGCTGATCGACCTGGTCTAAACCACACATTACATAGCGCAATTTTTAATGATAACCCACCAGTCTGCAAAATGGATTTTCTTCAGAGCAAAAGATACTTCTCAAGATAAAAAAACCACTGATTCATAATTATGGAGAGAATATGTCTGGGAAAAGAACTGGATACCGCTGAAGACATATCGATGCAATTTGGACACCGAGTGGACACGTTCCAGGTGGAAACAGGCACAGCATTGCCTTCCTGGTTTCTATCTAGATCAGGGGTCGGCAAGCGTTTTAGACTACTAGGCCATTTTGGAGAGTCAAGAAGGCGCACTAGGCCGGAGAAAACAAGGTTTCCAAGAAATGAAAAATTTATCAAAATATACGACACGATCAATTGGAAACGTGTTTCTACGAGATGGAAACAGCATCAGGATCGACTGGGATGCGTTCAACAACAGGATGTCAAATAGGTGCTCGTCTGTGAGCTGAGATCGCAGCTTGTTCTTACAAAATTCCATCTACGAAAAGGGCTGCTCGCACGAATAGGTGCTGCCAAACATTGCGATCACAGGTTAGGGAAAGATAGATAGACTGCTACAACTGCTACAAGTCAGTTAGGCCGGATGCAGTTAAAAAATCAAGGAGCCGTTAGGCCAGAGTTTGTCGACCCCTGGTCTAGATTATGAAACGTGGCTGAATGTTTCATAATATATTCGCACGTTTTGGAAACACAATCTTATTCTGCTAGCTTAGAACAATGCAATAAACTTTTGGGGAAAATTTATTTAACATTCCATTGCTCTGTGATATTTTCTTCAGCAATCGCCACAGCTCTAGTTGCACCTCACCTCGCCAAGACTCATGCTTCAGTCAAGTTATCAAGAATGCAGCTTGAAATATTTGGAATACATATAGATAATGGTGGGATAGACCCTGGAAAAAGCCAAAGCCGGCTCGAAGATAAGCAGCAGCAGTGTAAGGATCCCGCAAATGGGAAGGGACCGTCGTTGCAGCTATGGAATGATACGCGAAATCACCGCCCACCACAAATAAAAGTATCACTTCATGTGTTTACGCTTAGCCGGTCATTACTGGTGCCGATCGGAAATTCAATGCTAACGGAAAACACACACTTTGGTTTGTATACACAGCGCGGAAACAACGCATGTTATGGGGAATAGCGACCTAAAAAAATCTAAACTCCACTGTCAAGTGTCTCAACAGCACACTTCCTATTCGTCAAAATCTCACTTTCTGAAAACTTTCCAAAACTTCATTGCTCTTTCTGTTATCAGTCAAGGCTTTTCATTCACAAGGTCGCAGGCTGCAAAACATATCTTAGTGAAGGCCGCTACACACGGAGACAGAACTCTATGCTGTAAAGTTGACCCTAGAGCTCGAAACGAGCCTTGGGAAACAATCTATTAGAGTGAGCCAAGGAAGAGCGAGCTAAGGGATTCTGAGGTAGGGTAGCCACCTGCTTTCCTTACTCCACATTACTGCCATATTTACGTCAGGTACCCACCCATAGCTAGGTCAGCAGATAAAAGGTAATTAGAAATGTGAACGAGCCTGCCTGAAACCTGGGACCTTCCACGCCTCAGACACGTGCTTCAACCAATACATGCACGTGCTTCAACTACCGCTTCCATGCTGAATATCAGAATATCTTCCCCCTTGCCTTATCATTGATAATATATTACATCCTTCGTTTCTACCGATAACAATCCTTTCACTGTGGAACTGTGTGTTAGTTCTCAAACGGATATTGATGACAACGCCCCAAAGAAGCTTGCAAAATATTACGATCTTTCAATAGATCTACAGTATCTTCTCAATACCGCCATGTTTAATCTGTGAACTTGCACATGGCTTCTCACAACATCTTTAATCAGTCATGAATTAGATATTGACCAACATTGTCTAACTTGCATGACAATGGAAGAAACTAAAATAGCCATTTGTATAAAGTATGCAACTTTCTGCCTGAGTACGAAGCCTTGGACTTAATCGGATCTTCTAGCTTCCTGATGGCAAACTGACGGCTACATACATACATACATAGCCATACATACATACATACATGGCCATACATACATACATAACATACATAGGCATACATACATAGCCATACATACATACATAGCCATACATACATATATAGCCATACATGCATAGCCATACATACATAGGCATGCATACATAGCCATACATACATACATAGATACATAGATACATACATACATACATACATACATACATCCATACATACATGGCCATACATCCATACATACATGGCCATACATACATACATACATACATACATGCATACATACATACATACATACATACATACAAACATATATGTATATACATTTACTCCTTGTTCTGCTCAAAATAGTTTCCATTGGCACAGAACTTAAAGACTAGGTCTCGTGGTCACAAAAGGTCGCTTGTGGTCTGTGACCAGTGGTTATGGGTTAAGTCTCTTTGAATGGACTAACGAATGCAGGGATCACGAACCGAGCATATTCGTCACGCCACCTCCCGTTGAACTACATGGGCATGATTCCCTGTTATCATAGGAGGAAATGAGAGCTCTGTTGAATGTTGAGAGATCAACCAGCAGATGTCAAAAGCGTCAGTCTCAAGTAGATTGAACGGGGAGAGACCCCAATACATCAGTTTACAGGGATGAAAACAACTACGAATTTCGCTTTCAGACAGAAAAGCGCCACAGGCATAGGTTGTTATGAAGTGATTTGAGTTTCACCACTTTTCCATGCATATGAACAAACAAACAAACGAACAAACAAACAAACAAACAAACAAACAAACACTAATGCATATGAATAAACGCATGGACATGTAAAATCATCTTCGCACTGGTTAATCGTTGACCTTAATTGACTGAAGCGTGTACAACAACGCAAACTGGATTACGTTAAATACATTCTAATATAAAATTCTCAAGGTCACTGTTCTGCTAATATCCTGACACAGAGATTCGGCACCGTGACTTCAAGCTACAATACAATCCGGCCAGATCCGGTTGAGCATCAATGCACTGTTGCCATGATAGATTCTTTCAAAGCAACAGTACAATTCCCTGAAGAAACACTGCTCTTACAATTTACTTTGACTTTGTGTTCCACATACGGCGAGAACTGCTTGCACGATGATCCCGGCGTAAATTCATCTAGTTTTTGCTTGCGTATGTGTTGAATGCATACCCAAAAGCGTGGAAAATACACGCAAGACTTCAAAATTTCAAAAGAAGAAAACCTCTGTAGGAATTTCAAATGACTTTGTAACTTACAGCAAACCAAGTACGTCAAGAAATTAAAAAGCACTTGATGTAAAACGGCACTCTTTTATTAGTGTACAGTAACATGGACCTTTATGCGTTAGGCGTCATTGGTTGTAAGTATAAATAAATACTGAACAAGACTGCCCATACAAAATGTAAGTTTGTAGCTTCTTGAAAAGAATGGATTCATGGGCTTTGAAAACACCCCCGATCTCAAAGCAATCTGCTCTCTGGCGTTGGAGGGATGAAGGGTTTTGCTTCACTCAAGAGAAGATGGTTTTGCCTCCCCCCCCCCCAGGAAAAGGCTACTTGATTCGCATGGCGGCAGGAAAGCAGATGTTGATTACAGATATCCATGTTTAAAAGACTGACCTGTTGATGTTCTATTTGATGTGTTTTTGAAAGATCCATTTCGCCGTATGTCAGCTTCAGTCACCTCCTCCACTTTCATGTTTACCAACAGTATAGGCTGCATCAAAAAGATGACAAGTTGATAATTAAAAGTGCAGTGATGTAATGAGAGGATACTTAGTACCAAATCTTTGATGCAGGTCAACTTTTTGCAAGAGGCATTACACATGAAGAGGTGGCTGGACAAGCGTAGCATGTATCTTGTAGCCTTAAATTATTCTTATCAACTTCTACACCGAACAGAATCCGACTTTCCACCAAGATTTTCTCTAGCTATACACGTTGAGTATGGAAAATGAAGCAATAATTGTAGAAAAATTAAACCTCGAAGCTTCTTCCAAGACACATCTATCTATTTTTTGGCTTGACTCACTAAACATTAAAGCAGATAACGAAAGACTAAATGAATTAAGTTCTGTAGGGTTCTTTGATGCGTAGCAACTATTTCATACGTGCTAAGACCAAAGTTGGTAGAGAAATATACTTCAATGTGTAAAAAATGGCCCTCCATCTATGGCCTAAATCTGAAAGTGGCCCTCCTTGGAAAAAGACTGGGCAACGCTGTTATACAACAGGAGTTTGTTGGAATAATGGCATCAGCAATACTTATACGATGTCAAGATAGCCCAGTGGTAAGATGCTTGCTCATGGATCCTATGGTCAGTGGTTCGAATCCACCTTGAGTTAAACTTTCCCTTAGATTGAGGAGTTCTGCCAGCTCCCTGTAATTCCCGTCGTAGGAATCACGAGATGTAGTCACATCGAGAGGAAGGACCTGGACACCAATTGATAGGAATTTCTTACCGTATATCATCAGATGCTAAATAGAGTTCAAGGACCTGGACACTAATTGATAAGCAAGGAACTTCTTATTGTAAAAAAATCTATCATCAGATGCTAAGAGGAGAAAATAAAAAACACTCGTTACGAAGGGAACA
Organism: Pseudorhiza aurosa; assembly: GCA_964026355.1. NCBI lineage: Eukaryota > Metazoa > Cnidaria > Scyphozoa > Rhizostomeae > Lychnorhizidae > Pseudorhiza > Pseudorhiza aurosa. Next base: position 9,799,615 of record OZ032114.1, on the reverse strand, counting down.
AATTTGGGAGACAGTGAACCAATTTCATACACAGTAAAAACACGCATACGAGTTACGGTGTGCAATTCTTAAAAGCTTCATATGTACGCAATATGCCAACATTCAAGGAGAACAAACCTCTATAGAGACTTGGTACATGAGTGTTCCACGACGAGTTGCAGGTCTTGACAGGACAAATACATCGTCGAAAAGAAAAGCTTCAAGTTTCTACAAACGAGGACAAATTTGCTATTCAAATTACGATAAAAGCCAAATACAGTACGAGAGAAGGCGACAAGCAGACAAAATATTGGGAGTCGATAAAATTACAGAACAAGTTAGATACAGAACACTAGCATCAAGCTCTCTGATCCGAAGTAGTATAATTATGTAATAGAAAGAATATTGGTTCACAGGCTTGAAAGGGAAAGGTCAGATCGATCCATGAAATGCGAGATTTTTAGAAGAAGAGAAAAAGGTGAATCCATGACAAAACGAAGAATGCCAGAAGATTTTGTGATGCACATTGAACAGTCAAGAACGATCACCGAGTTATCTAAATCTGCCTAGACATGATGTGAAGATCAATTTTTCACTAGGGCAAGGGCTGACCATCAAAGACGTGTTCAATAGGGTGCCATAGTCTAACACTTGCAGTCTTCAAAATAACGACACAAATATTGAGACAGCTGAATTCTGGGAATTTTCCGGGGGATGATCACTGAAGGGAGCAAATATTCGCAGGTAGCTTGGTTCATAAATTCTACAAACTAAAGAGAAAAGTAAAGGGGTCCAACAATATCTAGGCATTATTTGCTAATTAATAGGTCGGAGAATGGTGAAAAAACAGTGGCCTTCTATATATTCAGGGCACAGCTAGTTTAACTTGCCATGCGATCTTCATCGAGTCTTTCCTTCAAATGTGCTTTGAGGGAAAGTGGTTGCAGAATCGGTTACGAGCCGACGAAAAATGAGTTGAGATCATTTTCGGCGGTCGATATCCAGGGACACCAACGTGGAGGTTTCTGCATTGCCATGCGATGTTTTCAAGGGATTTCAATGCATGCTATCAGATGACTGAAAATATAATGCTATAAGAAACCATTCCCTGCAAGGTCTTGCTGAAAGAGATTTCCTACATTTAAGCTGTTAAATTTGCACCGGCGATTGAAGCCAGGCTCAGAATAGAGATTCCTACGTACTGCTTCTCCGGAAGTCAAGATTCCTACAGTAATCTCAGGAAGGCCAAAAATGAATTCCGAGATTTTCGGTTAGAACTTTTCTACTGGTTTTTTTTCTTGCAGACAAATGTCGACGAAGCCGCGAGACCACACGAGGTCAGTGGGAAATTCTACGACCTTTCCTGTCTTTAAGCTCACGCATATAGCCGCAAAGAATTTTCGGCTGAACAATGTTGAAGCTTCTGCAATAAGTCATCTCTAACTTGTGGCGCTTAGCTCAGACCTGGTTGCTGTTGCGGCCAACGATTCACCCCAGTCGTCCGTCCTCAGTTCAAGGAAACGGGCTGCATTTGTTAGGATTTCATCCGCTTAAACTCGGTCGCCGGGGTTCCAGGCTTACATGATCAGCGACAGACAACGTTAGATATGGACAACGCAACTCTACTTCAAGCGACCCCAGCCATTCTAGCGACTCATTCGCTGGGTTCGAAGCAGTTTCTCAACGAGTGACCTCAAGACTCGCCACAGACTCCAAAGACGCAACCGTGAGTCCAACGGCTCAAGCAATGAATGTGCACCGTCTCTCATTCCTAGGGTCGCTGAGGCTTTTTCCAGCAGTTACTCGAGAGACCTGATGTGAACCGGACATGCGAGTCAAGGCTAGGGACGGTAGGAGTTGAGATCTTTGTTTGGGTCAGTATCAGGTTTGCGGTTAGTTAGTAACTAGTTCTAGGTGACACTTGGAGGTGCAAACCATCTGGAAATCTGCAAGTTATTTCATAGAGCGATTCGAAGAATGCAGAGCCGCGAAAACTGCATAATTCTCTAGAAAGAAAAGTCAGCCGCGTTTATTTTGAATTGTCGTTACTTGCCTCCGAATGGTGACCCCGAACTGGGATCGCACAATCATGCGCTGAATTTCAGCTTAGTTTATATACATGGAATTAGAACAGAACGGTCCTAATACAACCAAATGAAAAACGTCTCGACCAGCAGTGAAATGCACGCTTTTGAAGCCAGGCCCAAAAGCGTGTTATGCAAACAGCTAGCGATACGTGCCTTATTAGGATCACATGCAAAACGTGATTTGTAAACAGCGTTCAAAGACTGTACAATGTTTCTATATCGAGACCTGTCTCATGCAGTTTTTCTTCTGTTTGTAGAGACTTGTTTACTTGCACACGTGTTTTTATTTCCTTTTCATATCTCTCTTCAGAACAGGGTTGAGAATCGACCAATTCAGTTAAACGCGACACGGCTTATCGAAACTTTATTGTTGCTGTCTTTCCATAACAATCTTATCCAGGACGAAAATACTTAAGCATCTGTTGTCGTATTCATATAAAACACCTTTGTTGATTTCGAAAACTACGATGGTAAGACTGGGGTCAGGTCAATCGATTGAAATCATCAATAGGCTACAGATCGTTATATCGTCCTTTCTTTGGGAGAACAGCGCCGCACGAATCTATCTATATCTATGCAGCAGAACACCTTGAATTCGATTTTCCCATGCAACTTAACTCACCATAGGATTGTACATTGATAAGTGCAATGCCAAAGATGGCATATACGTAACCACACAAGGTCACTTGTTCATTCCAATGAAGATATGAAAAATCCTTCCCCTTGAAATGCAGAAATGCAAATATGCTTGCCAACGTAGCAGCAAGGACCGATAAGGAGCTAATCAAGAAGGAAACGGAGTCTTGCTTGAGATATGATGGTGAAATACTTCAAAGTGTGTATACGGTCTGCAGCTTTAGGACCTGTGCTCTTCCAGGGCAAAATGTCGACATGATCCCAGGTGCAAGGCTAGCTCAGTAGTAAGGTACTTGCTCAGAGACCCCAAGGTAGGTGGCGGACTTCCACTTAGTGTGAGGAGAAATGATAGCTAACTGTGCTTCAAGATGGCGGCGTGATGAATTGTGGTCACCTAAAGAGCAAGTAACACGAAACTGTTCGAGAAGCAAATCTTATCAGGGCGTTGAAAAGCTACCTTCGCATGCTAGGTAGAAAGCATGGAAAATGAACCAACATAGATAAGTTAACTTGTCTTTCTTCAATGGTAACAATTCCGCTTCGTAACCAGCATACCGAACAAGTCAAAGAGTCAACGAGGTTTTTACTCACAGTTCCGTTGTTGTTGCGGAGACATCCATCGCAAATGATAGTCCTCGAAGATGAGACCAATTTTGAGTGCTGAAAAATATCAATACATCCCGATAACAACGTCGTGTCATTTCATCTGGTAAATTCTCGAAGGATGAAACGTTCCACGTACAAAATAACTGACAAGTCTAACAGCATATATACAGTATTAACAGAGAATACCCAGGCAATGTGGATCTGATAAAATCCATTATTATCATCATATGTCTATGTCGTTAATTTTCCGTTAAGTACAATCCTTGCTGAGATATATCCTACAACCTAGGGCAAGGGTAGGTAAAGTTTCATGCATTTAATGACTGTAGCACTACGATAATGTTAATCTTTTGATTGTGCAAGGACAATATATTGGGTCACATGGATAGTGCACATTATTATCATTATCATTATATTTTTAGTCAACAGCGATGCCCGCAGTATCGAGTTGAATTTGTTCTCAGCTCTGATCAGTCCAATAACATAACAGAAGTTTTCTTTAAAAAAAACCTTTTGGCTAGATTGGAGGAAAAGAGTAAGAAAAGAACAATGTGAGATTGGGTTTCGCATTTTACGCAAACTTATCACAAATAATTGATCTAGACAATCTTAAGACCGACCAAGTATGAAAGGTTTCTTAGAATGGTGACTCCGACTTCAATAACAAAAAACGACAAGCCTTTCGAAAATACGCTTTCCTACCAAGCAACAGATAGCCTCTTTTTGGACATGAAGTACCTCCATCTCATGGACCAGAGCAGTGAACGGTGCAAGAATAGCCCAGTGGCGAGGTATTTTTGATTGATCCCACGACCAAGGGTTCGAGTCCAGCCTGAGCTCATGTTTCACTTACAGTGAAGAGAGTAGCCATCTTTCAGTAGTTACATGAGTAGGATTCACGAGATGTGGTCTCGCCCAGGGGAAGGACTTGTACCCTGCTCGATGACAAGAATGGCATCTCAGTGTCCTCTTGCCTGCATTCCGATGACCAAAAAGCAGCATAGAACAGCAGTGCGCTATCTAACCTTTCTTCTTCACAATGCTCTGTGACCCCAAGCTCCAAATATGTCAGAGAGAATGGAATCTTCTCACTATAATCAAAATTTCCTACTCTTTTTTGCCAGAAGCACTGATCCTTAGATTGATAATCACAAATCTCAACCGCAAAGATATTCCTTGCACAATATGGGATTTCCTCCAGAACTTTTTAATATAAAGAATTCCTAGTTAGCTAAGGGCTTTACCTCTGCCCAATCTAATTCTCTTTAAAACGAAAAAAGAGATGCGAAATTGAGGAAAAATGTCAACAGCAAATTTAAAAGTATGGATCAAAAGATAATGTAAGTAACACAATTAGCCCATTTAATTTCTTTCCTCGTATGATCAGTTCCGGAAAAAGGCATTTATAAAAGCAAAGACAGATATGAAAAATCGCATTGAAGAAATCCCTAGAAGACACTTATATTGAGGCGCATTGTGACGTTTGATTCTAGCAAACAATCCATGATAAAAACGAAGCGTCTTTTTGGACTCTGATATCAATGTCCATCACAAACAGTGCAATTCTCTTCGTTCTGAGACCCCCTTTGACTTGAGATTCCCTTGCATTGCCGTCTAGCAGATAGCGATTCAGGAAATGCTGCCAGAGGCAAACATTAGCCCGTGAAGCACAAAAATGCTGTGAGATCTTGGGCGACGACAATGACAGGCCTACAGTGGAAGATCAAGATACGAAATGCACACCAAGGCTGAGTTGAAAATTCGCTTGCTTAAAAACTCATGACAATTCAAAACAGTCAATCTTCCTCTCCCTGTTAATAATACAGTTCCGAAAATGTAAAATTGGCTCTGGTATTCAAATTTAAGATCTTAAAAGTGACTTCGCCCACCACGGCCGAGTTGAAAATTCCCTTGCTTGACCTGATGGCAATTCAAAACAGTGAATGTTTCCCTCCCTTTTAGTGACACAGTTCAGATAATTTAGATAGGTATTTGTTCTGTATAGTTTCAGACTGAAGATCTTCAAAGTCACTTGGGACACATATTCATACATGGCCTAGCATTCAGTCGCACGTAAACTTTCCGCAAGAGAAAGCCATCCCGACGAAACAGCGAAAAATTCGTTGCGTGCAAAGCTGCGTTTGTAAGTCACGCTAGATTCTGAAAGCCGTGCCCCGAATTTGTCGATTTCCGCTTCAAAGTTAATACCGTTGGGAATAATCTCATTCCACTAGTCTCTCTACGTTTCAATTTTCTAAAACACCATCTTAGCAGCAATCACAATAGTGCATGTGCAAAAAACTTAGCGCAGTAATCGTGTATTAGTAAAAGGAATCCCATTTTCGTGAACTTCCGTTGATCACAAATACCCCAGAGATCGCATTCCGTGCGAATCAATTAAGTGCATTTTAGAGAAAGGCAGACGCTTTCCTGAAGAGATACAAACTAATGACCGACATAAACATCTGACCAACCGAACGATGCATCACGAATGATTTAACTGCAAACGAGGCCACGAAGTCGGACATTATTGAATGGGCTGGCCATTTATCCTTCCTTTTTATCCTCTGCACTCCACAGTTATGGAGAAGCTGATGAATGCCTCTAAGGAGGAGACGATGGAAACTGAACGGGAAATACGTATTTACCAAAAAGCATCGAATCCAGTTCAAGAAATCACAGCTGAAAAAACCTTCGAAAGTAAATCATTACACTCATTGAACCTCGCGCACGTGCAAAACTAGGTCGATGCAAACACCTGTCATCACACCGATAGTAATACGGAACTTGGACGTAGGCCTGTACGCGAGGAAAGAGAATGGCTTCTGTGAATGTTTTTGAGCTAAAAAGGGTTGATAGTACCATGAAGAGTGGAATGTTAACAGTGAAAGGCACAAAGGACAACGCATACGGAATACAGAACTGCATGGGGCATAACTGCCATGCAAAAGTTAGAATAGCTAAGATTAGGTGGTTCACGTTGAGAAGAAAATAAACTGCTTCGTGCTTCAGCGTGTTGTTAGACACAGATGGAAGGAAAGGATTCTGGCAGTGGTACAATCCATAAAAAGCAATGAATAATCCCATGAATAGTAGGACACTACAATTTCCAGATACCAATTGGCCAAGGCCCGTTGCTGCATCCACATATACTTTGCAATCTATTCAGAGGGACGATCTGAATCACAATCAGAATCATCCCATTAAATGTGTTGCAATACCGTGGGAGAAGCGCACATTTTGGTGCATCCATTCTTAAAAGCTCCTGTAATTCCAGCCGAATCTTGGTATAGATTAGTGCTGTCAATAAAAGTAAAATGAATCTAGAAACAACTGGCCTACTTGACAGTGATCCAATGGCTTTGTCATAAACGAGATACGCTCTATAGATACAGATATCCGCTATTCTAATAATCATTTGTGCATATTATTTCTTCGTTGATATTAATAATGAGCACTGAGAAGCTTTTGCTTATCAAGCAGTGCCCAGGACCTTCTTCTCATCTCAATGTGACCAAACCTCGTGATTCATACGCCTGGAATTACAGACAGCTAGCGACTCTCTTCATTCTGAGTGAAAGTTTGGCTCAAGGTGGTTTCGAACCACTGAACAAATCCTTTACTCTTCAAACAGGAGTTACAATACCAACCCGATTCCGTTTTATCCGGAACCTCACTGGTTGAAGACGAAGCAGCGACCTACAGTTGGAATATCACACAAGTGCGTCATTTTCTAAATCTTTCTGATAATTTTAGGTGTCAGGATAGCTCAGTGGTAAGGTTCATGCGAATTGATCCTATGGTCAGTGATTCGAATCCACCTTGTCCTGGGTACTGCTTGATAAGAAAGCTTCTCAGTGCCCCTTAATAGCATAAAAGAAGATTTAACTATGAAGAAGGCAACGGGGTTGGCAAGTTAAGAAAATCAAGCTTTTATGTCAAGACTCGCTGAAAAACTCTGTAAAGAAACTTGACAAAAACTTAAGAAATTTGCATACAAAGATTCTTACAAAAAAGTGAGTGCACTATTTTAATTGACAAATGAACCGGCAACCAAAGATGCATGTCAAGCAAGATCCCTTAAGAGGGTACTTTAGAAGGCGAATATGTACCAATCATATACCCTTTATGTACCTGCTAAGATTATAGAGCATTGCGGGTATAGGAGACCATTGCGAGTGTAAATTGCCTTGCCCATGGATATGCCCGCGGAAATGTATGACTATATATTAGCTGATTATCATTATGGTGGTCTTATAAGCTTAAGGTTAACTCTCATGATTATCCATCCAAATAGATGGATTCAAAGTGCATGCACAGACAACAAAGATCAATCAGTATATTCCTGACCGAAAAGTTTGCGACGAATGCTGGCAAAATGCAATGGATAGCCACAGCATTACGGGAAACTTATTCAACAATCAGAGAACGTCAGAGAACATTAATTCATCTCTCTAACAATCTTTTGTTGTCATGCGAAACAGACGAGATTAATCATCCGGATAAAGAGAAAGGGGTAATCTTGTTTGGATGGTTTTACTCTAGATTATAATTGTTCTGGAAACTAGATACTCTTGAATTAGGATAGGAACGTGCACATCACCGAGGCTGCATGAACCACACGGAGCAAGAATGGAAATGACTGGATCCGAACGAGGCACGACTAAAACCATGCGAATAAGATGAAATGGACGGTAGTCTTGCAGAACCTGCATAGGCCACGGGATTGCAATCGTTTCATATCGAAATCGCACATTTTTTTACTATTCGCGAACGAAATCAACCAGAGCCAATAATCTTCATCGCGTCTTTCCCGCAAATGTGCGTTGAGGGAAAGTGGTTGCAGAATCGGTTACGAGCCGAGAAAATGAGCCGAGATCACTTTTGGCGGTCTATATGCAGAGACACCAACGCGGAGGTCTCTACATTGCATGCCGGTTATCAATAAACTCAAAATGAAACGGAGACAGGTATTTCAAGCTTCAGAACCAGAAATAAATAAGGCGAGGCTTTATACCGATTAATTAATTCATAGCTTTAATCTTGAAAATTACATTGGCAAAATATGAAGATGGGCCATATAGCCTATTAGGGGGTTACACGCTGTCTTTAAGCTGGATCATACATGTACAGACAATCAATATAAGGCACAGCAGCTAAGAGGAGCAACCTGTTACTTTCTCCATTATATCATCATCTAACGACACACGCCATTTGCTATGTATCAGAGGCATGCCCGGAGACCTTGCATCAAAGATGGACCTATCACACCTTAATGATAATACATTAGGTATGAAAAAGAGGATAAATGAAGACCATATCAAGCGAATTTCAGGGAACCCTTGTCAGCGAGAATTGCAAAAGATAGTAATGAATGGGATGGCTCATTTACTGCGACTTGTACTATCTATGTGATAGACTATACTGTTCTTACACAATCAAAAAATTAACCTTATCGTAGCGCTACGGTCATAATATACATGAAACTTTACCTTCCTTTTCTCTAGGTCATACGATATAGCTCGGTAAGGGATTGCCCTTAATGGAAAATTAGCGACATGGACATATGATGATAATGACAATAATAATAATATATGAATATGTAAACTGGATAAACACTTCGACTACTTAACGCTGCTACAAACGTGTGTCCAGTAAAGCAAAATAAAATAACAAGGAAGAAGTTATTTAATATCTACAGCTATGTTGAAAGAAGGTAGATTGCAGTGGTTATCTAGAAAGTTTGAAAAGTATAGATTGGTGTTTTTACGTTAGGACAGGGCTACAGAAATCGGCTTATAAGAATAATGCTTAAAGTTAAGGGAATCTAAAACTGTTACCCACACATGACTCGGATATGGTTCATTGCAAATTGCAAGAATACTCAACACTGACCTTCAAATGGAATGGATACGACTAGAAGGCACGGCTTATTTCGAGTTTCAACCCAGAAGCATGCCCTAACCTTGAGAGAGTTAAATAAAATCTTGAGTACCCTTGCGAAAATGCTACATTTTCTTGAATTTTTTTTTCGACTCCTTTCACCAATGAGATGATATTTCAGATAATTTAGTCAGTCAAGTACCAACTTACCTCAGTGTTGACGAAATAGAGCTTTTCCTTCAAAAAATTGCACTGAAATGTTGAAATAGAAAAGATTTAAATCTCTGAAATGCCACAAAACCATGGATTTTATCCATGATAAATTTAAATCTTTGAAATGGCACTAAAACCGTGGATTTCATCTATGATAAATTCTGAAGCAAATCTTTGAGCCTCTTGCGAATAACAGACAACGAAGTTTACTGAGGAACTAGAAATTAAGAAAAAGTCCAAAAGAGCAAAAATTTCTCACTCACAAAGCAAGGAGCAACAATGAGCTTAATTCTCTCGAAACTTTGCTACCACGATGAGAGACAACAGCCTTAGCGAGGTTATAAAGTTTCGCCATATAATAATACAACTTTAAGTTTACAGTATTTTAGACAACAATCAGCGAAGAAGAATTTTTAAAAAATGATCCTATAGTTTATGGCAAAATTTTTATTTGATAGCGTGAAACACCTCTGTGACTGTGGTGGGCATGAATAGGGTCCATAGTATCGAAACAGCCGAAAATCGGGTCTACTTGGAGAAGCATGTGGGTAGGAATGAAATTCTGAGCCTCGGACGATTGCCGAGACCCTAGTTGCTAAAAATAATCCACACCATATCACAAACTTCAACTGAATTAGAACAAAGTCGATTGAACGGATCGTAAGCTGCATTAAGCATGCGAGAAGTAGTCTGAGACCAACTGGTATTGTTTAAGTCGTCATTAAGTGGAGATGGGGGTTTATGATACTGGCAACCAACAAGACGCTTTGGTGAGCATGTCAATCTGTTCATTTCTTGCCTTTCAGATTTCCCACACTATATTATAAACACCTGTGCTATTGAAGAAACTCGAGGAATTTCATTCACAAATGAAAAAGAAACATTCAAGCACGGTTAGGCTGGCCGAAAATCAAGAACTGCAATATCCTGCTTATAGGGAAAATAGGCGCCTAAGATTTCTCTACTTGCAGAAGTTTGGAAAATCCGAAGAATCCCAACGAAACCAGGATGGGGACTTTCACCAAGTCGAAAATAGCCTCTAGGAGATAATTAGTCCGGCCGAATCGAAAAATTGTCCAACAAAACGTAAGATTTCTACTATTCCTTTAAAAACTGCTATCCAAGCGAATAAAGACAAGTTTAAATCTGTTCAACTGTGCATAGTTCTCGTATAATTTATTCTAATGCCTACCTTGGAGCGACCAGTTTCTTTGTCAGCTTCAGAGATAATCTCTTCAACTCCTTTGATCTTTAGAAATAAGAAAAATGTCAAGTACAGATGATGGCGGATCTAATTAAAGAGGATGGAGAGATATCTACACGGCGGATTCTCGGCTAAAATGATCACAGACCAAGTTGGTCACAATAATGCTTGTCGATAACAGCAGCTTAAAAACTGAATGGCCTGACTGGTCAATTGCAGATTAATGAAAATCGACGTTTGTTGGTTGGTTCTGTAACCTCAAGTTAAAGAAATGCAGGGTTTCTATGAGTCTGCCTTTCAAATCGGTTTGCAGACATTGTACGGTTGAAAAAAATAGCTTATCTTATCAACCTTTCTGGGTGATAAAAATTGAAACAAAAGCGCTTTCTTGTCCCATATTGGAAATGACGAATGAAGCTTCCTGGAAGTTTTCAAAGGATAACTTAAGCCGAGGTAGTTGCTCATAAACAACACCACGAGAAGATAGAATTGAGAAAAGTATCCCCCAAATTTCCTCTTAATGCTACTTTGGAAAAATGGGTGACCAGAACGGAAAAAATTTTCAAATTTTCCGTCATCAGATATTGTCTGAATCAAATGAAGGACACTGGAAGTTACCAAGGTTTCAGATCATCGTCAGAGGCCAGCACCAAAGCGTTTATTTTGTGACTGTGTTGTTTCAAAATGATTGTTTACCACTAATACTGCAAACCGCATTTGTGCTTTCGAAAACATTTTCTCTTATGCTGGTGCAAGTGTAACTTAACAGTAAGGTGTTGAATGAGGTTCAGAAGGTCATTAGTGCTTGGTTTGAATAAGAGACTGCCAAAGCAACAGAGGCATTGTCTCTGATGTCCATCCAGCAATACTAACTGTATCCTCCAACTTGGCTAACAAGAAAGACAGCTGAAAAGGTCTGCAATATTCTGGAATATCATGAAGCACAAAACTGACGCAAAGCAGAGCAACAAGAAACGGATCTCAACAATTCACATCCCGTTCATGGAGAAAATGTGCATGCATGAAAAATTATGAAAAATTGCCGGAAAACATATTGAAAATAGCACTGGATAAAAGCATGAAAATGATGTACATCTGCGAATTTGCATGAAGCAAAATATGCTAAAATATAACACTTACAGCGTCGTTTAATAGTTCTTTGTCTTGAGAAAACTCTGGTGTCTTTGAAATAAACATGCATTGGGTTTAGGAGGATCAGGGCTTTGAAAAACTTCCACAATAGATAGCTGCAAAAATCTTATCCAACTTTCTTTCTACTTGCAAATAATCGTACACAGTTCACTTTGAAAGTTAAACATTAATCTCCAGTTTGAGTCATACAGAAAAGAAGAAAATTCTGAAAATGATTCTGTAATGGGATATCGTGTCTTTATACTGCTCAAAAAAACAAACACAGAGGTCGATGGCATGCCAATTTTTCATGTCCTTATTTGCATTGGTAGTGGTACACTCATTCTTTAACACACATTTATTTCATATCAATTATATTACTTTATATTATTTTACTTCAACATACAAAGGAAACATTTCATAAATTTTTAACATAATTTTGTTTAGCACTTTAGATTAGAGTATATAGATTTTAGCGCTCTATAAGTGCATCATTGTCATCATTATTACTATTATTAATGTTTAAGGATTTTAATTTAGACCCAACTCCAAAAACTAAATTTTAAAGAGCATCGCTATTAGGTGCACATATTGCGCTGAAGGGCAACCCTCCTTAAAAACTAAAGAATATTACCTATTCTGTCGAAGGAATAAAATGAAAATAAGCAGGAACTGTAAGACTATTTTCTAACTATTCCTTTTTCTTTCTACTATCTTATAGTTATATTAATCGTTTTTAGCTATTCATATTATCTAATATTGTATTCGAAGCAGATAGCCAGCTGTATACTACATGTTACCAGAGAGGTGTATAATTGTAAGTCTTACTTATGTTTAATGAAGCTAAGTCTAAAAAATCCTTATTATGTAGCGCTGACCTGATTTGATTATAATTATTATGATGACACGTTCTAGTATGAGCTCAGTTCGCCGTAGAGATTTTTCGCAATTGCTATTGTTTGCTGGTAACGCAGGCCCAATAACTACGTCACCAAATCAGCGAGAAAACGGTGTATGGTTTTGAGATACTCATGAAAACAGAAATGAATTAGACATGCTTACTAGTTTCTCGATGGCGCTGAAAAGTAGCGGGTATTTTACAAGCCGATTTCTTGGTGCATCTAACAAAAAAGATTTTAAGAGTCTTTCAGAACAACTTGCATGAGAAATATTTTTTTTCATGAAAAATGAATGAAACCCCCAGGGATGTAACCCACCAATAGAATCGATCCTTTGACCATTGTTGGAAGCTAATCAGAAAGAGGGACGCAGGGCTCAGCGAGGTTAGGCCTTGCTACATTAGGCACTACGATGGAGCTTTCTATTCACCTTAGACAGCAGTTGTGTTTGATATTGCAAACTGAGATGCATACATAGCATGTCTTTCTTCATAAAAGATTGCATTCAGAATAATGGATGCAAATGCTAAGGTCATTAAGAGAGAATAATGACGGTAGAACAGGAATCTTTAGAATGCTTACTCTAGCTTTTCAAAATAGGACTTACCTAAGAATGACCAGAGATCAAGTTTTCTGCTAAATGGAGATTCCAGACAGCGCTTTGAAATAAATTGCATGTGTTAAAACAAACTTATAAAGCATAGTAATTGGTGAGTGAAAGTTATGAAATACGATTCAATTACGAGCAAATCCGAATAAAAAGATAACAAGATTAAAACGATGGATTTGGAAAATTGATTTGGTTAAGGCGAGGATTCTTGTAATACTAAAATACCTCATGTGATTAAAAAAGACAAGCTTGGAAAAGAAATAGCGTGACAGAAGATAATGAGATGTGTGAAATGATTTTGAAAATTAACCCAACTATGACATGCAAAGAAACGAATCTGGAACAATGCAAGCTAGTAAACGCAATTAACTGTCACAAATGAAAGCCAAGTCTCTGCTAGGTCGAAAGATGAACATGGCAATCAAAGAGTGCTGTTTTAAAGAAATTTTTCTCCTGAAAACTTTTCAGGAAATCATTTGCAGAATTTAGTTATTAGACAAACAGCCTTACACACCAAAGTAGCACTAGGGTTCACGTGTTCTGAATTTGCTTCATACAAACCAACCTTTAAGAAGTCAGCAAAAGCAGCATCGTCTTTAACTTTGTTATCAAGAAAATTCTTTCTGCCGACTTGCTGAGCGCAGTAAGGAACATAGGGCCTTAGTCCGGGAATCTAGAGTGAATTGTAAGGACAGATCAGTGACCACAGAAACGGAATGATAAACATAAGATAACTTTGTCAGTACGAGAAACTATAGCTATTCTTTACGATAGAGCAGCACTACAGAACAAAAGTTTTGACAGCGTACAGCAAAGATACACAACACTGATAACTGAATGCATCCCAATATCTGAAGTGTTCGAGTTATTCATTTCTGCCTGAAATCTTATAATCCATTTTCGCTCCAAATTCTTCAAAGTTACAGTTAATCATGAAGAAGGGATCCATGAGTAGGACTCTCTTAATTTCTGTAAAAGAAACCCTTGAGTTCAGATCTTTGCACCAAATTGTAAATCAACAAAAACATACTGTATCTTTGAATGATCTTCATAAATACTTAAAATTTGCTACTTCTATTACTACTACTACTACTACTACTACTACTACTACTACTACTACTACTACTACTACTACTAATACTACTAATACTACTACTATCACTACTACTACTAACAACACCATTACCACAATTGCTACAATTACTACTGCTGCTGCTACTTCTATTCTTGCTACCAACTATTACTTCTTCTTCTACCGGCTTCTCCTACAACGTGGAATCACTTTTCTGGACTATCAAATATCAACTCCATATTTCAATGACAATTTGGCTGAGGCTTTTATGGTCAGACGCCTTTGTGCCAATAACCTAATTCAGTTGCCCTTTCCGAGACACAATCGATACGCTGGTGTTTTCTACTGCGAAAATCATACAGGTTTCATAAACATTTATGACTACTAATTAAGAACGTTGAAATAGAACATGAATACGTTAGCCCTTAAAAATCTAAATTACCAATGAAGTCATCTAAAAAATTTTAGTCAGTACTTCATATGACACTGAAGGTTAATCATAATTACCCAGTTAATAAGAACTTGACCAACTTCATTGATTGACCCATCTTGGTTTCGCAACTGCTTTAACTTGCTAAATAAGTCTATCAGAAGAACAGCTAATTAGGCTTGGTTTCTGATCGAACAGGAAATTTCAACAGGAAAAGATGGAAGCATATGAGGCTGAATGACATGCATATAAGTCGGAAGAATTTTGAAAACGCACGATTTTAGGCCAACGTGACTTTTACTGTCAATCACATTCAGATTAGAATCAAACTAAAAGATATCCATATGCAATGGAAATGACGTCATCAAACGATTTTAGACACTCTAGATTTAATTGGATGAAAAGAGACCGAAATCAAAATCGGATTGTATTTGGATGAAAAGGAAAGTTCTCCGACAAAAATATCTTTCTTTGATTGAAATATTTCGGAGGATATATGGTCTGGCATTAAAATTTCCTCTATGTAAAAGTACTTCTTAACTCGAAGCAAAGCATTTAGGTATAGGTTCGAAAATAGCAATGAGCAAGTACAACATATCGATAGAGCTAAATATAGGTAAAGAAGCTCCGCCACAATAAAAAAAATCGAGTCGAGGATATTCAAACATGGCCGAAGTGTCGCACTCAATCTGAAGCATGTTTACAACTTCCCATAAGAAAATAAAGAGACGAAGCAAATTTAATGGTGAAATTGTACAAAGTACTGCAAATAAGCAGCTAAGCATGGGATTTTTGGAGGATATAAAGTTCTGCATAGAAGAATGCGGAGGGTGTCGTGGGAGGAGGCGGTCACAAACGAAGAGATACTGAACCGAATGCGAACCAAGCGATTACTGGTTGATACTATTCGAGGCAGGCAATGGAAGTTTATTGGCCACGTAATCAGAGAGGATGGAATAGAGCGCCACATTATTGAGACTCCGATGGAAGGGAGGAGGGCAAGAGGGAGGCAGAGAATCGCGTTTCTGGACTGGATGAGGAAGAGAGCAAATGCACGAGACGGGACGGGACGGAGATGGGGCAGAGATGGGACGGAGCTTGGAGAGATGGCACGTAACAGAGATGGACGGAGACGGATGGAGCCACCATGAATCGTCTACGGCATGAATATGCCCACGACCCAAGAAGAAGAAGAAGATTCTGCATGTCTAATCGCATGTAACATACAAACTCCCTGGGAATCGAAGGCTATGGTTTTAGAAGAGGAAATAGGAAAGCGAACCTTCGTGTAGCGATAAAAGGTCGTCAATGCTGCCGAATACCATTACTAGTTCTTCATCGTTAAGTAGATTCAATTTTCCCATTTCATTGAAGTAAACCTGAAAGCATAGAAAAGCATGTTAGAATATGGCATGGTTGGTAATGAGCGACCGGAGCGATGACAAATAATTCACCTGCCAAAATGCAAAATGCCGGAGATAAAATTTACGCCAATGGCTAGAACATCATCACTAAGATTACCATCATGAATTTCACTTGAGGTGGTAGCTAAATAGAATAGCATTTAACGAAAGGTATGTGACGGCAGGATGCACTAAAATGCTATCATCAGAATGCTTAAAAAAGGACAGAACAGGAAAATACAAAAAAGAAAAAGGGGGATAATCAATATTTTTAATTTCAATCTGAAGACAGCAAAGCAAAATTATCAGCAATTAAGAATTTTGCGACAGCACGATGGTCCATCTGGCTACCGTGATAACGAACAATGAGATAAGGACATACCTCTTTCAGCAATTTCAAGTCTTCTAAGAGGTCTTCCTCACCACAATACAATTCAAAAATTGCCTACGTAAAGAAGAGGGTAAAAGTAACCTAAGATGACATGAAAAAATGAAGAATATATATAACATACAATTACAAGTACCTTCCGTTTCATTCCCCATATTATCTAAATAAATCATTGTCACCGATCGATGTTACAACTATGAATCACCGTCATGATAATATCCGCTGACATCATTCGGTGATAAAATAACAACAACTTCAAAGGAACATCATCGTTTGCAATAAAAAGGACACACTTCTATTATATGAGGGTAAAAACTACAGAGCAAAAAGGAAGCCAATGTAAATCGTTTGCAACAAAAACAATTTTTCCAACGACGTTGGAAGCACTCATAAATGAAGAGCAAATCGCATTATTTCGTTGTGTCATCTCTTTTCTCTTCCATTTACCCAACCTCTTGGGTTTAGGCAGTTGAGGTATATTAGGGCATCACAGTACACTATGCAATGCTGCAATTAGTTACAAGAAGGGCTTATTGCTTTAACACCATTCAGGTATTAACAAATGTAAAACTAAAGGATTGTGCGATGCACCAATCAGAAAATCCACCAAATTTAAAATTCACCTCTTGCCGCCGTATTTGCTGGGTCGATAAACAATCTCGTACATTGCAATTAAAGTCCGCGACAGATTCTAACCAAAGCTGGAAAAGATGCAATTGCACATCAAGAAATGAAGGGTTTCGTATCTGAGAAACGTAGGCTCATTGAAGGGCAATATCCTCCATATTCTCACTTAATCATGATCACAATGTCCTTTACACCTTATGTAAAAAATAGCGCAAAAAATTAATGGATACGTTATCGATTGAGTTTTCTTGCTTGATTGAAGTCGATAGAGACTTGATAATTACATATCGCCACGGCAGAAGTCACCACGGGCCAAGCCAGGGATTTATTTGATTTCAACACTTTATGGCCGATTGCCCATAACTTCCGTCAAAATTTTGTTTGCCGATTAGAAATTTGTCAAAAAATGCATCATGTCACCGAGTTTTATCAAAATGCGTTACTGATGACAAAAAACACGGTCGAAAGATAGAATGTAAACATTTCCAAAAATTGCGAAATTCATCGCACGTTTATCAATGTTAACGGCGGCAAAATTAAGGCCATAAGCCACTGCAAAAGCTACGCTGAAACAGAATTCATACTAAAGTTTGCGCACGACGTTGTCAGGTTGGCAGTGCCCATTTCGTCACATGTACGCAACGGTCTCGGGCATTAAACGGGCAGCTGCAAGAACATCCCCACGACGTTGTTCGTACTACGAATCCGTGACATAGAGACATCGACGTACTTCTTTTCTATTAGTAAGTCACGGTTCACATTCTTGACTGTTATGCATTGCTTCATTCACTGAGAATGTCACAGCAAAGATGCAAATGTTGAAAAAACTTCCTTGATGAATTGAACATTATAAAGGAGGAAGTGGTTAGCACGTAAAGGTGACTTTCGAGACTAAGGAATTTCCAGTTCCATATAGCAACACTCAATAAGGACCCGATAAACAAATAAACAAGCATCTGCATTTATCATATACCATTGAGCCATTGCAAGTGGGTGTTGATGCAGTGACTGTTAAAGAACCCTTATGCACACCACACAACAATATTCGCTTGTTCAGAAGAAAGAGCAAGCTGTCTGCTTACTCCATTCTTACTAGAAATGATTGCCAGAGCAGAGGCAGCGTGTTTTCGACTCAGATGTGATTGAACGGGCTTTTATAAGCTGGGAAATCTCACGACACCTTTCGCTTCAATGGGCATTACCAGGAAAAAATGGCAACAGAAATGTCACAGGCAATCCACTTCACGTCACCGATGCCTCATAGTCTTGAAGATTTCCAAAAACATGCAGCGAATTTCCGATTGATTTTCAACGGCAAAATAAAGCTGTCAGTTCTTAACAAGCTTTTGAAATACATGCAATGCTTAGAGGCTATTGGGTGAACTCCAAAACTGACTGCATCGCACACTCAATCTAGAGCCTAGCAGAAACCAAGGACATGGCTCCATGTTTTGCCATGGGGTGGCTTCTCACGGCCGTTTTCGTCGATAGCGATTTTACTGCGAACCGTGAAGGATTCGATTCCACAACTTTAAGTCATGCTTACAATAGGGCATGCTATCGAAAATGACATACTTTTGACGGTCTTCTCTTGACTGGTGTCGGAAGCTGTACGAATTTCTTTACCTTTGACTTTCCATTAGTGACATCGTCACTCTTCAAGCTAGACGAACGCTATGACGAGGAATATTGGAAAATTAAAGATGAAGCGGTTCAAACACGTTTTATGGAAGTACTAAAATTAACGAAAAGCGCATGAAATATTGGGACAAAATGTTTTGATGGAAGGAGAACGTGCTACAACAACAATAATCGAGGCATGCTATTCGAATTAAGCACGTTGCACTCGGTTACAATAAATTGCATCTTACTACAGTATACTGTCTTAAGTTCAATAATATTACAGTATGTTCACCATAGTGCATAAAATACCATCTTTAGCATTAGATACCATAACATTGGATCACTGAATACGGCATCACGCTTCATTCCACGAAATTGGAAACTAGATGCATCGTGGCATGTTCAATGGTATCAACGTGCACTTAGGCTAGCATAGGATCAATACATGGAAACCTTTGATGCAGAACCACAGTGTTCATGTCTCTGTTGATACCTTGATTAGGTGTCAGGGTAGCTTAGTGGTAAGATCCTTTCTAGTTGATCCTATGGTGGTTGGAATCCACCCTGAGCTTAACTTTCACTTAGGGTGAGGAGACTTGCTAGCTCTCTATCACTCAAGACGTGAAAATCACGAGATGTGTTCGCATAGAAGAAAGGCTATGACCACTGCTCGGTAAGCAACAAGCTACTGAGCGGCCAAAAATCTAACTTCGGATGCTCGGTAGCAATCATGTTAAAAGTATTTGTCTTCGTCACTTCGACTAACTGCTGCTGAGGTGCTTCAAACGTGTACCGATTCAAAAATGAAAAACTATGAACAGCCCTGTGAAAAAATAAAAAGCCCACGGAAGTTCGCGGAAAAGGGAAATTCATTTAAAACGTTTATCTAAAAATCTAGGACCATTAATTCACTCGAGCCATAGATTCACTCGAGCTGCAGATGGAAGCGTGTTGAAATTATTCCAAAATTGGAATAAAAACATTTCTGAAACATTCAGATTTTCAACCTTTGAAAATGGAGTTCCCCTGTTGTTGTTTCGCATGCTTGTAAAATGTATCGAAAAATTAATTGCTCCTTAAAAGGATCTACGATTTTACCAACAAGACAAGATTTCACAAACAGGAAAGTAGTTGCTGAATGAAACAAACAATTAGTACATAGAAATGCATCCAACGAATGCCGTAGATTACCTTAAGCTGTTTGTTTATCTTGGGAGAAGCAAACATAGTTGTGATTGATGTCATTCTACGAAGTCGATCCCTCCAGCTACCTCTTGATCCATCCTCTCTCTACAATACAATGAAAACGGATGAAAATACAGAAACGCTATCAAAGCATTCATTCATACGGAAAATGGGCCTTGCTGGAAAATTTTGAAAAGTAAGTTAGTTGTCGTGAAGTGTTCCGACAAATTTCGTCAACAAACTCCCCCTCATTTAAGGTATCTCCTCAAATACAGACCTCTTGAGGTTAGCAGCTCCTTCATACATATTTCTATACATACGTAAATTATAAGGAAATGGAAACTAAGTCTAGACCAACACATGACATTAACTACACAGACGATTTTTCCCCTTTCAACCTAGGCGTTTGAAAATCACCATGGACTTTAAAAATTCAATTCATTTAAGCAGGACATGTTTTGAAACCAACGAAATTTTCTTCAATTTTTTACACTGTTGAAATATTCGTATTATGATCACTATAATTACAATAACTACCATCACTTATATCATTATTCTCATCGTTGCATACCAAGCTCTACTTTCATGCAATATAGCATCTCTTAAAAAACTACGTCGTCTTCTCCATGGACTTGCGAGACAGTGTTGCAAAGAGCGGGAAAAGTATACAGTTAGAGACAAATTGTAAATTTGTGGCCACTTGGGAAAAGCTTATTTGAAGCTCTAAATCGACCGCAATACAGATTCTCTTCAACTCATTGTATGAACAGCAAAGTTTGGATAAACTTGGCTAAGCAATGAACCGTCTGGTAGCTGGTGCTAGGTGTAGCGCTTCAGTTCAGCGAAAAACATTCCCTGATTTAGCGCAAACGAAAAGGGATAGACGCCCTCGTTGATCGGGTGGCATGAATATTAGGCCATTCAGACAGATTTACTCATTTTTTTAACGTTAAACTTCAAAATTTAGCACAGTTAACATATTGCACCGTTCAAATATATCATAACATCTAATACACTGACAAACGATCTAAGAAACATGGCAAGGATTGCTGGTATCGATGAGACAAATGTTTTAGATGGAATCGGAGAAATGAAAAAGAACATGTATTGCCATATCACAATGGGTCTGTGATTTAAATATTATTGTTTATCTTTTCATACTGACACCCAATTGAAACATAGATCATAACGTCAAATTTTGCCACAAAAACTTCAAAATTGGATATTCGTTTACGGCGTGAACAGTTTCGTGCAAATAAGGTGCATTCCAACAATAAAAATAAAATGAATACCTTAAAGCACGAATCCGTCGATGCCAAACTCACTGTTTCAAAATTTTCACTTTGCGGTCGCTGAAGGAAAATAGGAGAGTCGTATTGAGACAAGCAGGATGTGAAATTCATAGACAGTGGCGCGTGGAAATCCATTGCACGGCACTTGGATACTGTAATTCGTTATCATTATGATTAGAATTATATAACCTTAATCGGGATAAAAAAGCAAATGCTTCAAAATTAGCATTAATGCATTTGATCGAGCACTGTAAAAAGCGGCTGTTCGTATCATATCTTTAACAGCATAATTTGAGTCGACAGAATATTTTTTGGAAACTGAGCTGCCATTTCAGCTCGACTGAATTATCAATTCTTAATATGAATGAAATCAAATCCTGATAAATGGCGTTTCATTTAAAAAATTTCTTAGACAGCTCTCTACAGGCTACACTTAATCGTTTTAAAATAAAAGACCTGATGGCAGGACACTTGAAATGGAGGGCTCCTTGAAAATCAGCCAGGCAGAAGGGTAACCCGCCTGAAATATTTGAAATAAATAAATCAATAAATAAATCAATTAATCAACTGATATGGAACATTGGGTAATGCCGAGCAACAAACCTTCACAACTACCTCTTCACTATACACACTGTTGATGTTCGTGTTCATTTTCATTTTCCTTAACTGATGAATAGATAAAAAAATGGTAGAGAGGTAAAGCAGATAAAGAAAGGAGCTTGTGGTACAAAATGTAAAGTTGGAATGATTAGCGCTAGCATTGGACAGTTGCTGGTTACGATGCAAGACAAAAACGAAATGCTTAGATAGAAACGTCTCAAACTACCTCGGGTTCATCAGAACAAGACAATGACTTCTCTTGAGGAGTTTCCAGCTTCCTTTTCAAATGCTATCAAAAAATATCAGAAGTTGGCAATCACACAGAGAAATATACCAGGACAAACTTGCAGTGGTTTAAATATATCAAAATATGTCTATTGTTTAGGCCAAGGCATGAAACTTTTCGCAAGGCAGATGAGTGCCTTCATTGGATAGCTAAACCTTTCATATCACTTAAGGCAAGAACTGCTAACTCAGGTCATCAAGTAAGTCAAAATTAATGTTTACATGGAAAACGTTGGACAACTAAAGCCATTAAAATGGCAAACACGATGGGTGAAGTAGCTCATCTGGGCAGCGAGACTGCCTCTGAGGCTTTAGTCTAGTGAACAAGTCACAAACCCAGTGAAAACAACAGTTTATTTATGGTAGGAAGAGCCAGATAAAATTGCAAAATACCATGCATGAGAATTTGAATTTAACATTTGCTAAAAACAGATTACAATATCTCACCCTTTTATTTTCTATACTTTGCAATGTTGTAGAGCTTGATCTCAATTTCTAGGGTAAATTTTACTTAGGTACATTCATCTGTGAAGCAAAAGCTTTGAAGTACAGGAAAAACAGATGAAAAAATCTATCAACTACTAAAATCTGGCCAGGTCCAACTTGCTTATCTTAGCAAATATACATTATCCATAGGAGAAGTAGGTACAATTAATATGATTTATCAACAAAAGTATCTGAAGTTACCTTTTCTAGCAAAACACAACTTTCTATTCATCAGGCATTTCTCACAGTAAAATTAGCACAGCTGTGCAATGGAGTGAGGCCAAAGAGCCCTTGGAAACATATTTTGTCTGTGAAGTCTAATAATCTGATGCCACACAATATGCACAAGTAGTCAGCCATTGAACTGCAATTAATCCACTCCGTTATATCAAGACCATCTTTATTATGACCAAACCAAAAAGGAAGAACAATATCCACTTCTAATGAAAGGGAGATGTGCAGCAAGATGTGTGAGAGGTACAATGCACTGTTTCCACTGTCGCAATTAAATCAATGCATCTGTATTTCTCAAATAGGATTCTAAATGACTACTTACCATCATTCTCTTTTGTTCTTTAAGATCCGTTTTGCTTGCACTTTTGATGATTGGTACATGCTGGAAATGAGTCAGTCAAAACAGTTTTGCTGGAGATTACTGATATCATAAGTTTATAAACATTGAACTTCAGCCAGATGTTATTACAGAGAGGAACTCTTAGTCATATTACAACACATCTTAAGGCAATGAAATATGCTACATTGAATTGTTGCTGACTATTTCTGACAAGGGAGACTGGAATGATTCTAAGAGAGGGGGTGGAAAGGACTCAACTACTTTACTTTGGAGTCTGACAAAACCTTTCTCAGATCGCACAGGTGTATACAACTATGTGTTTTTGTATAAGTATATGTACATGCAAACATACATGTTGATTTAATGCTTAACATAAATTTGTATACAAATCTGTGCTCCTATTTCACTAAGAATCTAACTCAAAGTATTTTTGAAAAAATAAAATCCTTTCCAAATATCCAGTTGCCAGCCAGTACAGGGTGTCACATCCCAAGTATAACTTTGTGAGAAAATTTTAGAAATTTAATGTCATTCTCACTATGCACCAAAGTATTTATCACAAATTTCCCAATGAAAACCAAATTTGCCAACAAAATAGCATTTTATTTGACAATTTAGCAAAACTGGGGGATTTCGTCTCTCACATCCCTGCAAATTCTGCCCTACGGGACTTTTAAATGCAACAACAACAATTATCGATCCCACCCGTCTTGTCCACAATATTGAGCCACACACTCCATTCAAACATTCCTAGCAGTGGTTCTGGATAACACCTTATATCACTTTGACCACTTCTCCATGAAACGAAAATGAAAGGCAATGAACTGTCAGCTGTTTATAAAAGGAAAAAACCATACATCACATCATACCTGCACCATACTATCTTCTTTGCGGGGAATTTTTATCGAGATTTCTTGTATAGCAGTAGGTTCAAAAAAATTTGATCTTTTTCTCTTTCTTGGAGTGAGGAGGACTGAGCTACAAAACAAAAAGAACAGCGTGAACCAAATAAACTTAAATTGACTTTGAGTGAATGGTGTTGATGTAAAGTCATACTATAGAATGAAAACCATTCTTTGTTGTTGAACCCGTTTCATTCTTTCTGAAACAAAGATACATTCATTTGGAATTCAGAAGGGAAAAATCTATGCATGATAGATATACACACAAATATATATATATATATATATATATATATAAATATATATATCTATATGTAAATATACATAGCAGAAATGCAGAAAAGGAAAATACCTATTCTCTGTTACTCTGAGTTTCGTGCGAAGGCACTCGTCAGACAGACTATAACTGAAACACATTCCGAAGTAACACACTCAGCGTAACAGAGAATCGGTCTTTTCCTTTTCTGCATTTCTGCTATCAACGCTCTGTACTTTGTGCACAGAGCACCATATGGTGGTGAAGACAGCAACCTCTATGTGATATATATATACATATATATTATACATATAAATATATATATAATACAGCAAATGTGTCACTTCGGAATTCAAAATGACCTTCTAGATAGACAGTAGGGATTGACTCCTAAACTCTTGCAATTATTCTGCTATTTTGGCTTTATCGTTGCCCTCTTACGTCACATCTTAACTGAATAAAATTGATACTCCAATCAAAAAATGGGACTGTGTTCATAGAAAGACTGCGGTGAATGATAACGCTCTAGTGCATTTGATGAAGGGCAAAGCTGTTTAGTGTGCATTGAGGACTCATCTACTACTCACCCAGTGGGCAGTGTCTGAAGGGTCAAGTGGTGCTCAAGACAACGGAAGATGGTAAATAACAATTCGAAAATTCCGCCTAAGAGCATGAAAGAGAAGCACCTTCCACTCAATTCAAATCAAATCACTATCAAAAAGATACGAGCGTCTCTGTCTGTGAACCAAATAATAGACGTCTTCATAGCTACCGACAGCTTTGGAAACAAGTAAACTTTGTTGGGGCTTTGTATAGGCCACTATGGCCTTTCCACAACATAACTCACTAAAAATATGCTCCCCAGCTAATTGGATTTCTGGCAGGAGCGATGATTGCCGAATTTGGCTGACAGTTCTTCAAGGCCTGCCGACCTTTTGAGTCCAAAGTGCCAAAGTCTCCATTTAGGTTGTTGGTTTTGCAGTTGAAGACACTCTTTCATGGCTTATATGTTGTAAGAGTGACTGATGGCTGACATGGTCTTCTTAGCGAACTGTTCCATCGACATACCATTCACTCTTATCATCCAACTTGTACCTTTGATGAAGTGTGTCAATGCCTGTTAAATGGCTGTTAAACTTTGGGTGCTGTACCTGAGCATTGCATGCGGGGCACACGACCATATACGAGCTGATCAACCTGGCTCTTGCAAACTACATATTCATGCTACATCTTCTACCATTATTTGCAGATGAAATGCGCTCTAACGACACTAAGTCTGGGAATCCCTTCTACGAATCGTTGTTGTCTGAATAGCATCAAAAAGGGCACCGTTCAATTTAAGGATCAAGAATGGGCTGGCCGCCATTTAACAGGCATTGACACACTTCATCAAAGGTACAAGTTGGATGATAAGAGTGAATGGTATGTCGATGGAACAGTTCGCTAAGAAGACCATGTCAGCCATCAGTCACTCTTACAACATATAAGCCATGAAAGAGTGTCTTCAACTGCAAAACCAACAACCTAAATGGAGACTTTGGCACTTTGGACTCAAAAGGTCGGCAGGCCTTGAAGAACTGTCAGCCAAATTCGGCAATCATCGCTCCTGCCAGAAATCCAATTAGCTGGGGAGCATATTTTTAGTGAGTTATGTTGCGGAAAGGCCATAGTGGCCTATACAAAGCCCCAACAAATGAGCATTGGCCACTGCATGATGATTTCATGTGTAAGAGCTGATAGTATGGACACCACATTCTCTTGCACTACTCAGAACTCCGTTATCCCTTAGAATCGTAAATGTTCGGGAAAATAGTGAGGTAGATGCTCTGCTTTTATTCAAAAGATCATAAAGTACCCCCATAGTGGTGGTCTGAATCTAGATTATAATACGTATTATGACCTCTTGGAATCCCTGACTATTTGAATCCAAATGCGGGATAAGCCAAGCTGCGGCTTGGACTATGCGAACCAATTAAGTCATGCTTGGTTCTTGATGGTGCACCTTGTTCAAAGATTTAAATGTTGAATGAGGCATCAATGCCTAAAACATGCATCACTTCTATCATCATAGCTATGCTCTTTGGTGGATTTAGCCAATCACCCGGTAAAAACAAGCCAGGATCGTTAGCGATAGAAACGTCTTGAGCGAGGAGAAACTTGTACCGTCACTAAATATCGGCAGAAAGGAATGACAATAGTGACTGAAAAAGAGTCATGATTCATCGTCTACTTCAGAGCTTGGCAAGGGTAAGATGTCATGAAATAAAAGTAGGGAGAGCAATAGATGTGGAACCGTATCGAAGTGAGAGCGTGGACAAGGCTTATCTCTAGGTCCCATTAGGGTTAAGGCGTGAAGGTGAGACAAGGTGAGTGAGGGAGGGAGGTTGTTGTCACTAGCAGCTGTCCAATCAGGAATCAATGCCTTTTCTTGTTGAGGTGACGTACGGATTTAACAGCTTTTCCCCTACATTAAGAAAAGCTCGATCCAACACATCGTTTCTGCCAAGCTGATAAAACAAAGCTTGACAGCACACTGTACATGCAATGGAACGATCATATGAATGCGGAAAAAACTGCGTTGCATATTCAGTGTCGAGCGTCGCAGAAACCAGAGACAGCGCTCTATGCTAAGTTCAAGGAGAATTGGATCTAATGAGGTGGTCTCCCGTTTTCTTCCTCGCCAATGGTGTTTTTATTGTGACACGTGTAGGATTCGAACTCACGACCCCTGTGTTACGAGTCCACACGTCTAGGTTCTTCGGTGTTTTTGAACGTGTCTGGTTGTATGATTTGATCATTCCATCCCCATTTCACCTACAACTTTCTGGTTTATTGTCGTCATCGAGTCTTTCCCTCAAATGTGCTTTGATGGAAAGTGGTGGCAGAATCGGTTACGAGCCGACAAAAATGAGTCGAGATCCCTTTTGGCGGTCGATATCCAGGGACACCAACGTGGAGGCTTCTGCATTGTTCCCCTGGTTTATTGTGAAACATGCAAGACCACATTCAAATATTGGACAAAGCGTGCAAGTTATGTTCCACGGGAAATTTGACCGTCATGTCATACCCCATCCAGAATGAGCCCCGCAACAAACGTTTAGAACTTGCCTCAAAGGGCCTCCATGATGTAAATCGAAAGACTACAATTTTACTATCTTATCACTCTGATTTATCTTCTTCTGTCGTCATCTTACTGCAATTCACTATTTTCCAGTCATTCTTTTGTGTGTCAAGTTTTCTTATATTGATTTGTAGCCTGTTATGACTTCACAAGTGTATGTTCATCTGATGATTGATGAACATGAAACTCAGAGCCTTAAACTAACGTTTAGTCTCTTTTGCTAAACTACTATCATATGTATAAATATATATATTTCTATATTTATCTGATTCTTGACGTCTTTTATACATCTGTCACACTTAACAGATGCCTATCAACATACAAAATACTATTCACTGCCTTATTGCCAACAAATTGTGGTTCGCGTTGGTTTAGCTATGTCGGCGACAGAATAGAGTTGGACTTACTCGTGGAAGTAATGTTCTACCAAAATATACAACAGAAGAATGAGCAGAATTGTCCAACAATGATTTGTGATGAGGTTGTTGCATGCTACACGGCTGCTACAAAGCAAGTGGCCTTTATAGCAAAAGCTTGTGGATCTTGCCAGGCGAACAGAGTGATCTTCAAGTTAACAAGATCTGGAAATGATGCTGTGTGATTATCTGTGAACATAATGCTTAATAAATTGTGTCCTTTACGAAAACCACTTAGACACAGCTAGGCCATTTCAAATGGAAATATCAATCTTCAGCATAAAATTTCCTTTGAATTTTTCAGTTCAAGGCAAAATTGATGAGGGATTTCAGCTTCACAAGGTGGCACAATATAGGAATTCCATGTCATTCACATGTTTTTCTCATCTTCTCACATTCTATCTATATACAAGTCCCAAATCCGTCCTTCTTTAGAGTACTGCTCCCACGTCTGGGGTAGTGCTCCAAAATCTTCTCTCTGTCTTCTCGACAAAGTCCAGTCCAAAGCCTTTTGTTTCATCAATAATCCTAACCTCAACAAATCGCTCCAACCTCTTTCCCATCGTCGTTTAGTTGGAGATCTTTCCATCTTTTACAGATACTTTAACGGACATTGTTCTCAGGAGATTAGGGACATTATTCCAGTTCCTCGGAGGCGTGTCAGGACCACCAGAAGCTCAATTCATTCACACCCTTTCCAAGTTTCACTGCCTAATCCACGAACTCTATCTCACAAATCATCATTCATCCCAAGAGCATGCAATTCATGGAACATCTTGCCTTCTTCTTGCTTTCCTGAGTCCTACAACTTGCCATCTTTCAAATCTAAGATCAATAAACTTGATCTTATCTCTCTATCCTCTTAGGTTTTCACTTTCTTTTTTCTTCCTATGTTGGGGCTTTGTATAGGCCACCATAGCCTTTCCTCAACATAACCCACTAAAAAAAAGAAAAAAAACTTCAGAGCTAAGATATGACAGTAAGGGGTTTGAATAACCAATCTCATTATTTGTAATGGTAACCTTCAGAAAAGTTTTGATAATTATGATGTGTTGTCTCAACCTCCCTGGACGGTTCTTGTTGTTGATAGCCTTGTTTATCATGCATAGAACACAGAGTCAAAATTACATTTACTTGTGTTGCAATTTAATTCTTTTAGAATAATGATGACATGCTTTGGTAAAAAATATCCATAATTTGAATTTACAAAAAAAACTTTTTACTTTAAAGAGAGAGCAGAGAGGGCTAATTGGTAATGTTGTTAATGGATGTGAAAAAAAATGTTGGTGCGCAATGAGGTCCTCAGCATGAAAGTTAATAATGCCTGATGATTAAACCGCCCCCGTGACCCAGTGGTAGAATCCTCGCTTAGTACACGGTAGGTCGGGGTTCGGTACCTGGTTGAGGCATACCAAAGGCTTGAAAAATGGTACATGCTCTTTCCCTGCTTAGCATTCAGCACTTCAAGAAAGAGCATGGGAGTGCAACATACAGTGCTACCAGATGGCCATCCCCCAACTGTAACATTCACTGTGATTGCACAGCTGTGTGGCCCAAAGGCTAATGAAACGGAGATGGTTGCCGCTCTATTCACCAAAAATGGTGAAGGAAGGAACTTTGACTTTTTTGAACAATTGAGAATACACAAAGCTGAAAGTCATAAATAATCATATATCACTCTATACACATTTCATGGAGGTAAGTGAGAGCATATTATAACACTCTTTAGCAGTTTATTACAGAGATATGTTTCATATGATTCATGAAATATTCCGCTTCACTGAGTGAAAAATAACTCCAGCTTTGTATCAACACAACGTGTCACTGAAATTTAATTATCAATCCTATATCTAGTGTTCTGACCAAATATTAACACATAGTGACAAAACTGGAGTGGGACACCAGGAGGCTGAGACCTTTAGCCATTCACTGTTAGTATATTTCAAATTACACTGGAGCTTTAAAATGCTTTTACTTTGTATGATGAATGAATTTAATAAATTAATTCAGGAATTTAGGAATATGATCTCTCCTTCATTAGTTTATTTATTGAGAGCTTGTGATAAAGGAATCCTCTTGCATGCAACATCTTTCAGAACTGTTACCCATTGAATTCTATTATAAGTATGTATTTGTGATTTGTAGCCATTGTATGTAAGTACTGTTTGGTAGGATATTTTACATAGAGGAATTCTAACATATTAACTGAACTGAAAAATAAATAACATTTTTATTCATCAATTGTCTTGCTTTAAAGATTCAAAAGATTGATAAACATAATGATTAAAGGTGAAATTTCTCGCCCCAAAGACTGCAATACTCCTAGGTTATTAAAAAGCCAAGGTCTAATTTTCCCTAAATTGTGACCTCAATGTAAAAGATCCCATAACAGTGGAGACAATGGACGCTTGGACCATACGTACATGTTTTAAACGGTCCATCTTCAAGCTAGGACTCTGTAATGGGTTCATTACATTGCATTAGGTACGAGAACAGCTAGATTTGCAACATTATGCTACTAAATACTAATGATTATTATTCGTTGATTATCGTGAAAACTACAGTTAGCAAGTTCCTCCAATTACAAAAATTTGAACTTAATTGGAATCATTGAAACAATATTGAGCTATTACTAGAATACTTACCTACAGGAAACTACGGGTGACGAAGGCGAACAATTATCAGCCTCATCAGGGACTGAGAGCTTCTCTGTGTGAAGCTGTGATTTGTCTTTTTTCTTCTCAGTGGCCTGTCGAAGCTTTCGCTTTGCACGTCTTAGTCCAAGGCTAGGTGCCATTGTTTGATTTTCAATTCGGGATTTAATCCACGGAGAAATTTGCTGAAACCTTAAATTTGATGTAAAATCCACCTAAACGATGTAGGACTGCGCCACGATCTCGATTTCCGGTTCAAGCAACGGCAAACTATCCTTTATGATTAAACAATGTCTTCTAGAAAAGTAAATAGGTACCCATGTACCATGCCATCATATCCTGGAAGTGATAGGTCTAACTTATCATTTCGATCAACAAAATGACTTTCCAGAACAAAATGACTGGACGTTTTAGATGCAAGGCGCCATTTGTGTACGACCCAAGCAAATATTCAAAATCTGCCTCGCTTTGATCCTCTTTTGTTTAGATATGAAAATCCTCCAATCAAATTCAGTAGACAACCCAACACAATAACCGTTTCACAAGTGATGCATAATGGCTTCTGCTTCCAGAGAAGACGATGCTCGCTCCCAGGGGCATATTGAAGAGCCCCCGCTATAAGGCAATCAACGAACGACGGTGCCCGTGATTATGACAAAACCCTTGCGTGCTATGGATTTATATTGTAGACTCGCAAAAAAACTGCGTCGTATACTCGATTTCGAGCGTTACAGAAACCAGAGACAGGGCACTGTGTTCTTTCTTGGGAAGTGGATTTGTATAAGGTAGTTTCCCGTTGCCTTCCTCACAAATGCCGCTTTTACTGTGACACATTGAGGAATCGAACTCAAGACCCCTGCGTTATGAGTTCGCATGCTTAACCAATACACCAGCAAGGCATGTAGTAAAGTGGGACAAATTATCAGTTACAAACAACACAGGCAAAGAAAATTTGTTAGAACGAGCATTCTCTATCTTATCTAAACACAGAAGACCAAGTTACTGTATAACCCTGGTGATATATAACATAATAGTTAAAAGGGAATGAAAAAAATATTCCACATAAACTATAAAGTATGAGTAGTTGGTACAAATTGATTACATTGCTCTATGAAAATAAAGATCAACAACAGTTCATTCTTTACTAACGTGCGACTGTCATAAACTATAGTCATGACATAAAAGGAGGCCCCTCCTTTTACTAATAGAAAGCCACTTTTAAAAATAGCGTTACTGACTCTGATAAAGATTCGTTATTTTACAGTTAAAGTAGTCGGTGGCTTGTTCCTTACACTGGACACAACACCGCCTGGCTTCCTCTTTCCTGTGCCTGATCCAGTATACAACTGCCTTCGTTCCGTTTGTAATTTTGCGTTATAAAAAGGCACCGATTCCGGATTATCCATCAGTAGTTCTAGTTGAATCCTGTCGAACTTTTCTTGCTCGTCTTCCACAATCCTAACTGACTTTTGCCCTTTCTTTGAGTCATCTGACTTTGAATCTTCAGTTTTCTCAGATTCTTCTGCGACTGGCATAAAACAGTCAGCATACCACCCTTCGAACTCCGATATGAGTCGTTGACGACATTGGTTTACGAGATTTTCACAATACGAAACATCTGAACGTAGATCTTGCAAACAATCAAACCTTGCTCTGTACCTTAGTTTCAAGTCACTTATCTTCTTTAAAAGCAAAAACTCTTCTTCCTCAATAACTGGTTCTTCTTCATTAACATCTTGATCTTCCCGTTCTCTGATGTCCTTCATCTCTTCTAATTTTGCCCTGGAATCATCAAGATCATTCTTCATTCTGTTCAAATCAGCCACGGCTTCTTTTGCTTCGACTTTCTTCATCTTCAGGATGTCTTAAAAAAAATCAAAAGCACTGTAAAATTCATAAAAAAATGTCCATGCTTATCTAACAAGTATGAGATTGAAGGTGGCTTAATAGAGTTACCTTTAGTGACACATTAATTTGGTAATATAAGATTGAAAATGGGTATTGCTACAATTTCTTGATTGGCCTAATAATTTAGAGAGTTAAAAGTTCACAGCTTTTTTCAAAATTGTACACAGAAGCATTCACAGGATAACATGTGGTTCTAATAGAGTTCCAGGGGATCACAGTTGACAGCATATTTAAAGGTTTTGAAGGTAGTAATCTTTTAAAGTCAACTAGATTTTCCATTTCTTATTGCACTCTTATTAGAAAAGAAGAAACGAATCTTATAATCACATAGATATATTATACATTGAAGCTACCTTTATTCTCCATTAAAACGTCATTTAGTTGCTTCCCTCTTTCTTGTCTGAACTGCTCAAATGCGTCCTGCTTAGGAGGAGGAGATCTTGCCCTGGTTGGTGTTATCGATGCACGAGCTCCTGGCACAATGGGACCCGTAGAAGGTGGCTTCTCAGTCTGATCTTGCAATTGCTTCGCATTCTCAGCAGGCGAAGGGGACCTTTTCAAATCAGTATTAACGCTCTCAGGCTTGCCTTTACGACTTTTTGTCTAAAACAATATGATGATAAAGCATTAATAACAAATAGGAAGACTGCTACGTTTTTATATGCACATGAAACTTATAGACATAGAAAATACGCGTTGATTTACAATATCATGACACAGTGAGTATGGTAATACATAGCAACCCTACGGCTATTCACAATAAGAATACATAAATTTATTTTTCCAACAGTATGCATGCAATCATCTATTGAAAGAGAGAGGAGAGGAGAGGAGAGGAGAGGAGAGGAGAGGAGAGGAGAGGAGAGGAGAGGAGAGGAGAGGAGAGGAGAGAAGAGAAGAGGAGAGAAGAAGAGGGAAAAATTGGCAGTATCATATTACAAGTCATACAAAAAGCATGTGGTTTGAAAAATTTTAGTGCTGCAGTGAGAATTTCTGCATTTGATGAAATGAAAAGTGCTCATGGCCATAAAGAATGGCAATTAATAGTTAGGCGTTGTTGTAAAACTACTAACTGCTTATATGGTATTGCAATCAATGACTGCGATGCGAGCAAGGCTTTCGGGAGTAACAAACCCATGGGCTCGTTCTCGCCGAAACAATATCAATCCTATCGGCTTGCCCACATCGAATTTTACCTTGACAAAAATCACTAGCCTGGGATTAATTTTCACGATGGCAATGGCCGAATCCTTTTCTCATCGTTATGCTTAAAGATGTCTTGTGAGAAGGGGAATGAATTCCAAACGTAAATAGATAAGATCGAGCAAATATGACAATATGGGTATTGCAAATTTTGACGCTTTTACCTTACGACTAAAATTTCGCAACGCTTTCTTATCAAAAACGACTGGGAAATGGGCAAATTGGGTATGTCGAAGTGGTAATACTCGGAGAACAACTAGGCGAAATTCCCAAAATTTAGTAACACAGAAAATATTCTCAAGACTTGTTGAAAAATAAAGAGCAAACAACTTGAAATTATAATTTCCCTATATTACACATAAACAGTCTTGAAACCCCTACCCTTCTTGTGAGGACTGCAGTCATTGTGTTTTGTGCTTTCGCACTGTTTGGTGCCACACCAACACCGAAATTTTGCCCATCTGTTTCACCGACTAGCTGTGTATCATTAGTATCAGAGGGCTTCAAATTTTGTGACGCACTTGCCGCAGCTGAAAACGAAGACAAACAAGTTTTGAACGATAGAAAAATAGCAGATAAGAAGCTGTAGAGTCTCCTGTAATACAAGAGAGAAATCTTTGGCAAAGCTTCTGTATGCAGTCTCCTGTCACCTCAACGTTAAATAAATATCTGTTTTTGGATCCACAATGAGAGTGAAGTGATGAAAGAGTCCACTAGAATATGTTCGTAGAAATATTTCCATAAGAGAGCGAAATCATATTGTCATATTGCTAAAGAGTGTTACGGTAGGAGATGCAAGGTATTTGTGGACTTCATAACACGCTTTCTAGTTACACCAGAAACTTTTATTGCAAATATTCGCATCAAGCTATTTTGACAAATAACTCGATAGCATTGACTGGCTTTATAGATGACACCTCTGATATCAATTTTAGTTCGTATTCGATCGATCGCCTCAACGCAGCAAAAGAAAGCATCTGCACTTGATACACCATGAAATAGTTGACGACTATTTGTCAAAGTAAATATTCTTCTGATGATATTCGCAGCAATTGTAGACAAACTTTTCTAATAGCTTACTATCTTCTTAAATATATTAAACTTAATTGCTTGTTAATGAGATCCTTGTTAATAATTGGTGACATGGCGCAATGGTTAAGCATGCGGACTCACAACACAGGGATTGTCAGTTCGATTCCTCCATATGTCAAATTTGAAACGCTATTGGCGAGGAAGGCAACGGAAACCACCTATTGTATTCCACTTCCCAAGAAAAAGCCCAGAGCCCTGTCTCTGGTTTCTGCTACGCTCAAAATAAAGTATGCAAACGCAGTTAATGAAAGGGCCCTTGAAAATCAGCTTCGGCTGAAGGGCTACCTCTATATACTAATATCGAATGAAATAAATAATTGCGATAAAGAGTTGCGATTAAAATTCTCACTTTTGTTTTCAGTATCGTTCACTTCTTCCGTTGTTTCAGGGATTTTCATTCGTAGCTCTTCGTTTTCTTTCTCTAATTGTTTCAGCAAGCCTTTGAACTCGTCAAATATTTGCTTAACTTGGCGAACATTTATCATCTCGATTTCAGGGATGTCTCCATCTACAAATTTCCTTACCTGCCCTTTTACTTCTTGCAGTTGCGTCTCAGACAGAGGCTCGTATGTGATCTGCCTTCTATTGGTCAATGTGTCATACATTGACAGCTCTTTACGTAGATCTCCAATTTCTTTTTCCAAGGACTTGCAAACTCTTATCGGGTCATATGTAACGTTTTTTGCAGGTTTGTTTGGAATACGCATCACTCTGTTTCCGAAGCGCAGCGTAGAGAGCTGCAAAATAGAGGATAGAAATTAATATACGAAGTTGAAGGAGTCAAAATGTAGCAACTGTGGGTACTAAAATGGCACCTTTCTACTCACTCAAATCATCATGGAAGTCACTGCTCGTCAGAAATGCGCGCAAATTTAAAGAATCCAAAAAGTACTATCATTTTGTCCCATACTTTGGTGTTCATCACTAGTATATTTTTACCTCTGAGATTATAATAACTGAGTCGTTAAAGCGATATTCCTTTGGGAAACATCAACAACTAATGGGTTTCATTTCATGTAAACTTACTGTTTCTTCAAGCTGGCCAAATTCACCCCAAATATTTCCAATCATTACTGTCTGGCATTTCCATCCTAAGGAATTCTTCAATACATGAGTCAATTTGCTTTGTCTGTATGGTATATGGTCTCTTGTTTGGTCTGCCAATGCAATTACAGCCTGTTCTAAAAATGTCAATGATTTATTTATGTAAAGGGCTTCCTCTTGAGTTTGACCCTCGCACTGGGTCTTTCCAATTCGCTCAGAGCCTGCCAAATCAACGAGATTCAACCTAGACATAATATAGCCAGCATTTGAAACTATTCTTGAATGGGATTCAATGAAAACAGTAAAGATGCAGTGGGATCTTGAAGAGTATCTGTTCAGCTTGTGGTGACTTATGACACGGTTACTTTCACCCTGTTGATAAAAAAAAATTGTTAGCCTTGAAGAATTGAATAATGGATGACAGAAAAGTTATTTGAGAATGCTCCATTACAGAGCTTAACAAACATTACACTGCTGTTTTTAAGTCATTTGCTTACATATAAGCTGAAAGCTTTTTAAGAAAATGTTGCAATCTTCAAAAACTTAGCCTTTTTATGATAATTTGTTGCTTTCTTCTGTAAATCAAATTGAGAGGAATGGTAAGCTCTCCACAATTCTGGACAGTAATATTAATTGAAAGCTACATGTGGCATTGGTAAGTAAGAAGACACTCAGTGTCTTAACCAAAATGACAATATATATTATGGTAATCTACTTGATTTGACAGAATTACCTCAAACAAGAAGCTCAAAGCCTCTTCTTCAGATTTAGCTGGTAGGCAAGTCAACCCTTTTACATATGTACCTCCGCTGGCATCTTCAGTGACAGTTAGCGGTTCATTTGACACACTCCCATGGATTGTATCCAGTAAATCATATATTTTGTCTTTGTAGATTTGCATATATGAAATTCTAATATCGAAGTCATCGTTGTGCCTTTCGTGGATTTCTCTGTAAAGTAATGTAAGTGCTCTGGGTGTGATTCCTCTGTGTTTGAAATCACTTGTGCCAGTCATTGTGAATGTCTTCCCAGCACCTGTCTCACCGTAAGCAAACAGAGTAGAGTTGAAGCCATCCAGTGCATTCAAAACCATACCAGATGCACACTTCTGAAATGTTGTTTCTTGATTTGAATTGTGCAAAATGCCATCAAAGCTGCAAATGATCATAAAATCAAGGCTCGCTAAAACTTCTGTGGAAATCTTGCATCAGAGCAGATGCGTCTAATCTACTACAAGTCCTTGGAGATTATTACCAGCTACAATTTGATTTACAGCAAATACAAAAAGGATGCAAAATTTCATAGAAAGGAGGGAAAATTCACACTTTCAAGTGTGCTCTGTTTCGACAGAGGAAAACTGCTAGAAACAAACACTTGGCAATGCAGTTCTATATTCCTTGCAAGGAAATGTAACCATATCCAAATCTCACAAATGACGAGTGATCAGTATTCATTACTACATCATTTCTTTACCTATTTACATGATATGTTACTAAATATAAAAAGAATAATTTCATTATCTTGAAATCTCCCGCAAAATTCTTCCTCGGAAGCTGTTGATATCAACGTTGGCAACTTCCTTATATAAAAGACTTGCTGTCAAATTTCTCAGTCTCTTTGGACAAAAACTTTACATGGAAGTACCATCTAACTTAACTGTCTAAAAGCTGGCTAAAACTTGTGACATTTCAAAAAAGTAAGACACTGTAGTACCCATCAATTTTTAATCTGTCCGTAAATTCTGTATTTTCACCCTTCTTTGATATGAAATTTTACTTAGGGGCTTTGTGTATGAAAGCTACATTAATCCTGTTTTATTGGCACCAAAATGGATCATAGGGTAATTTCTTTTGAGCGCTTTACTTTAAATTCCGCTCCTATCTTTTCTGGTTGAAAATTCTAAAGAAATGCCGGAAATTTAAAAAAAATGCATGAAATCTTAAAAAATGCATGATCTGTTTTGCTTATAATTTTTATGTTTTGTATATGGATCTGTTCATAAATCTCTCCTCTTTGCTTTCAGGATTCTTTGAATCTATGGAAATTGTTCATCAGTATTGTTCAAGACAGATTGGCAGTCAGTATGGTCCCAGATGTGTATGTCACCATGGAACAAAATGTTGGAATAATATTCAGTTAGAAATAAAAAGGTATCCATCTGCTGATGTCTTCCATCAAAACTCAATAGCTAATTTTTGCAAATGATTATTAGCAGTGTATTGCAGACTGCTGCTAGTTGCTCATTTACACATGGTTATTATCTGGGACGGGGGTGCTCTCTCCTTGATTAGATTTGCTACTGAGAGAGTTCCTCCTTAAGAAACCTCTTCATAAAACTCACATCACGTCGTGAATCTTTCTTACATGTGTTTTGCCAGATGTGGTCATTCTGATTGTTGTAAGTTTAATCTTGGCGTATTTGTAAGTAACGGAAGTTAAAATGAATGAATGATCTTGGTAATGAACTTGATTTATCATTATCAACATTAATTGACAAATGAAATAACCATGAACCCAGCCTGTGATCAAGACCTTTTCATAGTTTTGGTTCGATATCATTATAGATAGATGGAAACATGACATAAACACTCACGAGAATTTCCAGTCAAGCACTTGATTGTTGATATATCTCCTTCTCTCATCTTTTTTGCAATGAATTGTTAGTGAATTTTCATCAGGATCAAGCTCTATGTTTTCATGAGCAAATTCGGCAGTTGGCCTTAGTCTAATAAATACTTTTACACGTTGATCGGCCTCCATGTTTTCACAGTATTCTTGAGTGATGTACGGTATCCAACACAAGGGTCAGCCAGTTTCCATAGTCACAGAAGCGACTGTTCACTTAGCAGCCGCCTCGCTCAGTCCAATATTAACCTCGTTATCATTCTATTGCTAATCATGGCGGCGGAAGCAAGACATTCTACTTGTTGATAAACTTAATCGACGTCACATCAGAGCTATGTCAGGCCAGTTTTATTTCGTAATTGTTGGTACCCAAGACAATCCAATTTATGAAATAGAGGTTGAAGGCAGAGGGAGCTCGGATTCCCAATACAGGGTGAGTGTCTTTTTACTGCATCAATTCACGTAAGTTGCAAGTCTTCGCATACTCGATTTCGAGCTTAGCAGAAAACAGAGACAGGGCTCTGAGTTTTTCCTAGGAAAGTGGACCTTATGAGATGGTTTCCCGTTGCTTTTTCATTAATGGTATTTCATTTTGACATGTGTAGGACTCGAACTCAAAACCTCTGTGTCATGAGGCTGCACGCTTAACCATTACACCACGGTCCCCAAAGTTGAAGGCAGGCATAGAAAAGGAGGCGATGTGGCAGCACTGGTCATCCGTGGCCATATATTATCAACCTATTGTAAATTTGTGGCACATCGCTGCCATATCATTTGCCTAAACTACATGGGCTGTCTATTTCTGATTGCTTACGATTTTTGTAGGGTAAAGATGATCACAGACATTTGAATCAGTTCATTGTCCATGCTGCTT
Organism: Pseudorhiza aurosa; assembly: GCA_964026355.1. Classification (NCBI taxonomy): domain Eukaryota; kingdom Metazoa; phylum Cnidaria; class Scyphozoa; order Rhizostomeae; family Lychnorhizidae; genus Pseudorhiza; species Pseudorhiza aurosa. Next base: position 9,760,307 of record OZ032114.1, on the reverse strand, counting down.
TGGATATGGTTGATGGGATGATGTGGACGACAAATCTGATGTAGGTAAAGATTTTCTGCTCAAGAACTGCAACAATCTAGCCATGAAAAATCAACATGGGAGACATGAAAAACTCTTTGCTACATGTGAGCTCAATGGTCAAGCAATCAATTGCAAAATGAATCATAATTAATTTCTTCAATCTAATTGCATAATTTGTAGTCAGTTGCACAAAACTAGAAAGTTGCAGCTATGAAAAGTAGAGAAATGTTGTACATGAAGTGTTGCTGTAGTAATATGTGTGTTCTATACACCATCTGATGGTATATTTGCTTTACGTTGCAAGATATCTGATATATATAGCAAAATGTAGGTAATACAAAGTACATATCATATTCTGATCTTTCATTTTTGTTCAATAGGTACTTGAGAATGGTTGACTCATTCAATCAGTGGGTTGTATCAGCTTTTGTTACTGCTGGAGGTGAAACAGCTTTAAATATTAGATCGTTATTTTACATACTAATCTTCCAAATTTCAAATTTCTTTTAGATTAGGGTGTTGCTTGCTTTGCAAAATATGTATGTGTAAAAAACAAATCTGCTATTCGATTGTCTCTAAAACTGATTGCTAGTAAGCACACTAGAAAGGCATTGAATGTCATTTATTGGATATTCCAACCAAAGGGGCACAATTACACATTATATAGTATACTCTATAGTATTCAAACTTGAGAATTGCTTTGATATCTGGCAAGCAAAATACAATTTCATTCCAGGGGCACGTTTTATGCTGCTTCATGATGCAAATGATAACAGAAATGATGATGGAATCAAAAACTTTTTCCAGGACATATATGAATCCTATATGAAGGTCAGTTCCCGATTTTAGTCATTCAATGATTTCAGATTTTTTGAATGGGAACATCCAGATCAATAACATATGTCTCTATTAATTAGTTCTTGCCTTGCATAGTGAGGTACCTCCCTATCTCTAATATGCATAAACCTGAACAAGGGACTTGCCTGAGTATTGGATCTCTATCAGATGATCCAGATTTCCAGATGGCACTTAGCAACTAGCCAGAATAACAGGAAGGTTTACTATGTTGGCTATTTGTGATATTTGAAACCAACACTGTGTTCTGATTTCCTCTGGTCCTGTCCCTTCATCATTTTGGTAGCCTTGCACTCAGATGTGTGACAAGCAGAGTTACTCTCTCTGCTGCCCAGTTTCAAGGTGAAGCTATGCATAACACAGTAATAGTTTTGTTTATGTGAAAACATTGCAGTATCATTAATAGGATAATTGATTTAGTGCATAAGTTGTGAATGAGTGTTATTGGTACAGATTTAACCTATTTCATAAAAATGAGGCTGGTAAGAATATTATTTTAAATTTGAACTGGGTAACAGGACCCTTGGAGGGAAGACCTAAAACATTGGGAGTAACAGATTGGCTGTTGTGGTATTTGCCATGTTTTGTGCATCGTGGAGAGCTCTAGTCAGATATATTTATAAATCTGGTAATGGACATTGATGCCTCAAGACATAGACATGGGTGCATTTGAAAATGATTATGAATAGGTCATGAGTTTGAAAGAACCATGCAAATGATATCAGGATTTACAGGGTATAAGATTTATCTACAGAATATTCAATATTGCAGTTGTTGTGCTTTGAAAAAATATTCTTAAATACCTGATTTGTCTTTCAGCTCATGATGAACCCATTCTATGAACACAACACTCGAATTAAATCATCAGTGTTTGACAAGAAAGTACAAAATGCAGTGAGGAAGTACCTAGCTGGCTAATATATATCAGGCTATTTGACAGATTATACAAATATCTGTGTCAAATATCAATTTAAAACTCTTTCTATCTGTAGTTGGTTGGATCAATGTCCAAAAATTTAGGTTTGAAAGTATGTCACTATCTATACACAAGCATTAGTTAATAGAAGAAATTGTATCATATGCTCTAAAGTTGCATCTGTTCCAAGTTTATTCAATTTCCTAGGATGTGCGGACAAATCTTTAATTGCAACAGAATCCTGGGTTTTGGGTCTGGTGAGAACAATATACATCTCTCTGACCTTTTGTCAAAATTGATAGCATTTCTTACCTAGATTCTGTTTTATGCAACAGTTGCTTCTTGCACGCTCCAGGGATTCAATGATAGGTGTTGATTGCACATTCTAGAATGTCGCTTAAACTATCAACCATGGATGCTTTTGGGTTACCGCTCGACTTTGCATTCCCATAAATCCAAACTTCAAATTGTGCCAGATACTTGTTGTTTGTACAAAAGAAATAGCAGTTTTGGTTGCGGAATTCAACTCCTCCTCAATTTTGAAATTAACTTCAAGGCCAATATATAATTTGCTATTGATTATAAAAAATCATAGGAATGTAAAGGTCGAATTTGTGAGACGCTATTCATTGAAAGTCATAATGAGTAATTTGATGAAGAATAAGAATACTAGCTCTTATACTGATGGCAATACTGATGAACATTGAAATTATTACTTATAATAGTGCTGTTTCAAACAACGAAACTCCAGTTTCAACATGAGAGTATAAACACGAATATTACATTCACATCTTATTAGCAACGACTACATACATAGGCGATGAGGAAAAGTTTAAGGAATATAAGATTATAAACTTCTAATAATAAGCAGTGTAAAACCATTCATCCTAGCAGTTATTCTTTCCGGTGATAAACATTATCATTATCATTGTTAGTAATATCATAATTGACGAATACCTATATGGGATTTGTCTACAGTCACATCATATTTACAATAGGGACTATAAATACATAATGTCGTCACAGAAGTCCTGTGATGACAGTGCAGTCGTATAATCTGAGCATTGAGCAAGATAGAAATCACCTGCAGCATGGTTATTGATGCCGGTCTAGCTGGTATGGTATTTTGTGCTGCAGATCTCTGTATGTTTTCTTGTATTCATGGTAAGTTGAACGGAAACTGTTTGCTTTTTCTACCTTCCTCCGTCATGAGTTCAACAGCTGCGACCATTATATTAAGGCGCCGTTCTAATTTGCTATGTTGCGTATTTGGACCTTTCCAAATGCCGTCGTCTTTGTTGATTTGACATGCGACGTTCATCAGTGTCGTTTCTTGGTAGCTCATTATATACGTTGCTTGTTGGAATGAAGTTGAGTTCCAGTTGAAGTTCCAGCGAAAGTTCCTGTTGAAGTTTCAGTTGAAGTTTCAGTTGAAGTTTCAGTTGAAGTTTCAGTTGAAGTTCTAGCTGAAGTTGGTTGTCTTCTTTAGCTAAGGCATAAGAACCTTAGCCGTTGATTCTCCATGCTATCAAAAAACCCCGCAAACATTGCGGATAATCTTCGTGAGGAGTGGAACTGGCCATGCTGCCTCACACTGCCTTGGTTCAGATTGGTTCCCATGTGCAAGTGAGGCTTGGCGTTTCTTTTCATCTCCAATGGTACCAGCATCAGAATTGGGAGCCATCCATCTAACCCCATCCTCTCTACATTTCGGCTTTTGATAGCAAGTTGCATATAAGGGTTGCTGTTTTTTTTTGAATGAGAGCAAGAGAGTTCGATTCGACAAGTGCATAGAGTTGATTATAATTTCGTTTTAGCTGGAGAGCAGATTGTTAAGTAGATCCAGTGACGCGCGCGCTGAGGTTCATGGCTGATGAGGCACTGACGTCACAGCGCCCTCTAATATGAGGCAGGAGAACTGTGTGCCTTACCCAGTGCCTTTTCGCGGGCTTTTATGATCGCTCATCACAAGAAACACGTCATTCAATCAATGATAATTTTTTTTGAAACTTCATTTTGAGATATAAGCTAAACATACAAATTCAAATCTCTTTAATAGTAGGTAATTTGTATTCGGCTGACCTAATTGAAAATATTTCTAGTAAAAAAATGAATAAATGAATGAAATAATAAGATGACGAATAGGAGAAAATATTTAATAAGAAGAATTAAAGGTTGCAAGGAGACTGTTAGTAGGAAAGAAAGTATGGGTTTGCCCAGGGTTTATTACGCATACAGAATATTTAGAAAGTTGTGCGAATGATTGTAGTTGATAATTTTGCAATGATGTGGTTAGTAATAATAATAGTAGTATAATAATAATAATAATAATATAAATATTTATACAGGCTAAAAACCTTTTCCATGCCAAAAGGCACTGTTATCAATAAAGATCCTGTTTTAAAAAGGTATATACATTATTAATTATGAAAAGTAATTGTATATTAGGTTAAGTACAATGTTAGGTAATCTAATCTTATTTTAAAATGTAAAACAAAACAAAATAAACAGTAAAAAATGTATATGATGATCTCTGTAGTGGATAAGTTGTTCAAGAAATGTTCTTTCAAGTGGTGTATGAACTGAACTATCGACGTTAATTTTCGAATGTCAATTGGGATTTCGTTATAACATGAAGGGCCTTGAAAGCGAAGTGATTTTCTTGCAACCTCCGTTCTGACCTTTGTAAGTTGGAGCGTCGATGAATTTCCTCTTGTGTTGTACTTATGGTCCAATTTCTCGATATATGACGTAAGATTTGGGATGGCAGTTTCCTGCAAACATTTGAAAATCTGAATTGCTGCCTTGAATTTCTTTGGTTTTTTATGGTCATGAGTCCACAGCCTTTGCAGCTCTTTGCTTGTTTGTGGATGATCTGGATTGCGCTCGTTTGTAATCTTTCAAATTTTATCGAGAGCAGGTGTTGAACAATATAATATTTTAGAAAGAACAATAGCTTTGTAGACTGATTCAGCCGCAAAATTTGGCAATCAATGTCTCCTTCTCTTCAAGAGCCTTATTCGAACGGCCACGTTCTTTAAGGTATTTTGTAGATGGTCATTCATATTAAGAGATGGATCCAGTGTCACTCCCAAGTACTTGTATTCACTTAAAAAATTAATGGGATGTTCTTTCAGTTAAACTTTCAAATTGCTTTGTGAAAAGAGTCTTTTCGAGGTTCCAAACAGCACTGATTCAGTTTTCCCTTTTTATAAATTTATTATAAATCTGTTATTGTCTAATCATTTAGCAATGTTTGTCATCTCAGCAGTTTAAGTCTCTGCCCTGACGCTCACATTTTTGTTAAAAAAAATATATCACTATATCATCTGCATATATTTGGATGTTGCAATTTTTTACGCTCATCGTCAAATTAAAAATAACAACGGTCCAAGAATTGAGCCTTGGGGTACTCCATATTTGACAATTCGAGATTCTGATTTTGCAGTGCCACATTGAACAAACTGATAACGGTTTGATTGATAACTTTTTCCCACGCATGCTCAGTGTCCTAGATGCCGTAGAAAGAAAGCTTTGATAAAAGTATACAGTGTTCAACCGTGTCAAAAGCTTTTTGCAAAGCAATGAAAACTGCACCAGTCAGCTTGCCTTGATCCATAGCCTATTAGAAAAGATTTACAAAAGGTGGAGGCTATGCCTTGCTTTGTAGCTTCCAATTTGCCATCCTATTATAGTGCTGACAAAACTGGTAATGAATTTTCTTTGAACGGATACATCTTTTTGACAAGCTTCCAATACTGTTTCGGATTTTTTGCATTTTCCTCACAAACATTTATATGTAAAAACAAAGAAATAGGCGCTTTTGATTGTATGCTAATTGAAGCTTTGCAAACACGTGCAACTAAATTCCTACAAGGTAGGTAAATCACTTGGACAGTTGTCGAGCCAAATGCCTCAGCAAAAACCAAAAACGATAGGGTATGGCATTGAAAATGCACGTTTTCTTGGAGCGAAGGTATGGCATACAATGCCATCTTCCTTAAAAGAGTCCCAGAAATTGAATAGCTTCAAAACAGGCATAAAAAGCTACAACTTTGAGTGCAACTGTAGATTGTGCATAAGATTTGCTAAACATTTAGGATTTCTATGATTTTAGTCGTCATTAACCTGTATCTAAGTTTTGGTTGGCGTTGATTAGCTGATTAATTGCCTAGACGAAAAGCCAACCTAGAATAAAGTGATAACTATTAAATTATTATTATATATTGAAAAGTTCAAACAGAGGATTGCTTCCAAATCTGCATTGTTTGAGAAGATCAAGTTTATCTGGATGAATGAGAGTATTGAGGACTTCCTGAGTTCAAGAAATAGCATAAAATATCACTTTATTCATTTCATGCACGTTCATTTCAGAAGGCTTTTGTGAACGATAATGAAGGACTTCTGCTGATCTACAAAGCTGACTGATGTCTTCCATAGCAGCAATAATAATTGAAGTTCTCATATTGCCCCACACTTCCACAGGCCTCAGCGGCGCCTAGTGTGAAAGGAGTCACTCCTTGCTGTTGGTTCAACGATTTCTCGCGGTTTATTCTATGATTTGAAGCTAGTGATATTAGATATCAGCTGAGATTTCTCTTTTGAATTTCTGCATAAATTCGTTTTCATTTTCTCCATATTCTTGCGCAATTTCTCTTTTGTCTATCCAAGGTTATGTTACCACAGCCCGGATCCAAGCGAACAAGGATATCCAATCCAGATTAGTACACGTTGGTAAGAAGGGTTTCCAAACGGATAAACATGGCAGACACGAATTGATTCTAGTCCAGTATGCCCACTGTTGACGTTAAGTATTTATGTACATTTATTGGTACGGATCCCTCTAGACCCTTGCTAGTATAAACGGGGCCTGAATCTCGAGCATTTGAGCATGAATTTGGCTGTTCCTTGGGTAGCTGTTTTAGAATATTGTTGACAGGGGCGTCGCGGCCGGGTGCAGGGGGCCGTGGCCCATCTTGTTTTAAAAGCCGTCTAATTTTCGGAAATGTTTAAGTGTCGTCGGAAAAATTTTGATGTCTTTTAAAAATTGAGGGTAATTCAATATTAATGGTGATAAGAAACCTGTTTGGCCGTGATTTGCTCTTAAATGCATAAACTAAGCGAAAATTTAGACATATAATTGAAAAGGAGAAAGCAAAAAGTGGTAGAAGAAATGCTGTTTCATTCCTCATTGCTGAATCTCAGAATAAGCCCATAGGAATCATAGGGTCTAGTATTCAACAAGCAATCGTAAATGGAATAAAGATTGCTTGAAACTAAAGTATCTCAATGGACGGTAAGATAGTTTAGAATGATAATGATAATAATAATACAGGAATAACCCATCAGCATGTCGAGCATGCTGTTACCATCGGAGTCTTGTGCTCACGAAGATCAGATTTCGGTCACCAATTGACAGGTAAATGCAAAATGCAAGAATGTAGAAAGATTCCTATGTAGTAATGTGTGCAAGAAACTCCAGTAATTGATTAGTTAAGAAACTGAAAGTATTTTCAACAAGAGTTTGACCATAATAGCTGACGCATGGGGCAATTCTGCGATGGTGCATCAGTCATGAGAGGTAAGTACAATGGTGTGAGGACAAGGATCTTGAAAGAGAGCCCTCAGTGTTTGTTCAACGGAAAATTTGACCATGTACTAAACCTTGGCATCATGGAGACTTGTGGGTCTTCTTTTCCTAGAAGTTCCCTTTGGTACACTGGAGAAGCTTTTCATATTGCAAAAAAGCGAAAAAATCCCGCGAATGGGATAGTTTTGCAATCGAAATTTAATACAGCAATGGTCTATTTAAAACTCTAAAAATCGTTCTATCTGAAAATTCATTTCTTAAATGTTCTTTACTCCCGAAACGAAGAAGATTTGATTTTGATTAATAAATCTCGGTCTGATTTTGGCGAATATCATCGTTTGATGCCACAGTTGAGGGACTATGAGGCCAAGATCAAGGAATATTTCAAGATTAGTTCCTCTAAGTTCGATTCGCTATTGGGATACATCAAGGACGAAATCACAAAGCAAGATACCAATCTTCGAAAACCAATAGCCGCGGAAGAGAGATTTGTAGTTTGCCACGTATTTGTTAACGTATTTAGGCCACATAGCCTGGTAGCCTTAGGTCCATTCATTCTTAGGATTTCCTTGCCGCATAATATAAGCATAGGCCGAGATGCACGTCAATTGCCTACGTCATAGTGCTGTCAGTGCTGTCTTATGCTGTCCATGACTGGTCCTCTACTCCAGAATCCTGTGGCGAGAGCAAAGTGACCTCTCTTGCTATCTCCAACGCAGGCCTTTGATCGCTTTTGGCACAAGGGTCTTTTCGCTAAACTACCTATGTTTGGTCCCCAGCGAAAAAATTGTGAAACGATCGAAAGAGCCTTGGGCATTTTGGCAAATATCTCAACCGAATGAGGAGTGTTGCGTTGTCGGCAACCAATAAAAAGCTGGAAACACGCGGATTCGGATATCTGCCAATGCTGCCCTGACGTCAGACCGAGTCCTACCTCTACAAGTGTGGTGCAGTGAACGCAAAAAAGGCGAGCATAGCCGTGCTCAACCCAATCGGTTGGAGGATGGTTGACCACTGGACGGGCGCAATCTGACAACAGTTAAGGACACGAAAAGACGAAGCATTGGACAGAAAGCACTAAAATCTGCTTTCATTTGGAGCACTAGATTTCTTACCATTCGTGTCACGCTAGAAATCTGCATTGTCAAAAATTCTCCATTTCTATTCAGCTGTCTTATCAGCTCATTCCGAAGGTCCCGATTGAGCTCTGGGAATTAGGAAGCGAGGGAAGACCAGAATTTGCCATTGACATTGTAAAATGTGAGCCTCGTTTCCAAGTTATGAAGCCATTTGAAATATAAAATGGCGGCAGGTAAATGAAGTAAATATTAGACGAACTGGTCAACTGCAAGGTCCCGAATGAGGTAGCAAAAAAGACTATTTTCAATTCATTGCAGCTCACTCAGCCTTTATTTTATGCGGTGCTCTTAATCTAGCCATTTTTGTTGTTATGAGACTCAATACAGCACACTATTGTCACATCGCCCCCAATGTAATTGTCAATTTAGATTCAAGTTTTTTTGAAATTGCATGCAACAATAAATAGCAACTCTTCCTATCGTGATATTTTTGCTATGAACTGTCAAAAAATCACGGTTTACACTATGAACTCTCGAAGGAGCTCACAGAACCTGTGTCCAATATACTTCCAATATCTTACTAAAAGGTCTAGGTAGCATACTTGATGCCAAGCTTTGTGGAAGTCAGATGCAGAGCACCAAGTTCTTTCGAGATAAATACATCACTATAAGATATTTTCCCGTTGCCCTCCTGGCCGATAATTCTTTCGCTGTGAACTGTGCAAGATCGGAAGCCACAACCCCAGCTTTATGGCTCAGGATGCCCACCCATCACCCCATATTAACCACCACACCATTAATTAATTGTGTTGCTTTACTAGTTTTATGAAACTCTACGTTTTTATTGTTGTTTTTATTATCTACAAGTCTTATTCCTTGGGCTTAGCTGAAAAGCATCCAATAATGTTAGCAGATTGTTTAGAACAAAAAGTAATTAACATTCTCAGGTCTCCAGAAGGGGAAGGAAGGATACATTGGAAACTATGTGATTCCTCAATGCAGTTAATCTTGCATGTTTCAGGGTTATTGTTTTGAAACTTGTTTAGTGTTCACATATAACTGCTTGGTATTCAGTACTTCCAAACTTTGTACGTACAAATCAATGCACATGTAAGTGATTTCTGCTTGTCATCAGGATACCCCTAATTTCTGATAATGTTATCTATGGCTTGTAAAACAATGCCATGGCATGCCCAATTATTCACTTTGCTGTGAAATTCTTTGTATAAGCTTACCTGGACATCTTCTCTTAACTCATTATTCAGAAGCAGTGTTTCCAAACATTCTCATGTCTCAGAGGTTGTCTCTTTTGGCAACTATCTAATCTGGATGAGGATGCAGTTAATTTCTTGTATATGTAAGCCAAAAATGTATTTTTTTTGCAAGTATTTGCTACACTAGTTGTGCCGTGGTGGAGGGGTTAAGCATGCAGACTCATGATACAGGGGTGAAAAAGTGATATTAGTGAAGAAGACAGCACAAATTCACGTAATTAAGTCCACTTTAAAAAGCTCAAAGCCCTGTATCTGGTATCTGCTACGTTTAAAATTGAGCATGCAACTCAAGTATTAGCTAGTAATCAGATGCCATTTGCTAATGGACAAGTTTTAAGTAGCAATGATGATTCTATCTATTTTCTAGGTTTGGATAAGGGAGATCACATGCGGTGGTCTTTTACAGATTTGATATCAATATATGATTGTCAGATAAGCAAGGCAGGATGTTAGGTGATGATTTTTTGATAAAGGATGAGGACCAAAATTATGTTGAATTCAGTGAGATGTTGAATTCAATCAAGGAAGAGCCAAAGAAAAGGTATTGACAGACAATTGCTGTTACCATAAGACATTGATTGGGTAGACTTTTTACAAATCATAGGGCATTGTAAATTCTTATAAGTTCTTAAATTTCAGAAATAGGTAACATTTAAGCATTTAATGATATAGAAATACATGAAAGGAATTTTTTCCGCCCTCGTTTGATTTTATATTGGACAAAATTTCAAGAAAACTATCATAAGGTATTGATTTTAAGCCCAGTTATTTCCTTGAATTCTCTTGATGCTTTTCATTTTGAAGAACAAATAAAACAGGGCACCAATTTATAAATTCAATGATATTTCATTTTTCCAGACAAAATATTCACAGCAGAATTCTGGAGTGTTATCTAGAGGAGAATGGAGATGCTGAAGAAAATGGAGTGTGTTTTCATATGTTACTGCAATCATCTTTGTGTGTTTAAGGAAACTCTAGCTATTTGCCACAATTTTCTACTTGTTTCCTGTCATTCCAAGGACCTTTGTCTTACAAAGCAGCCTCCCAAGATGTGTCCATTTCAGTGCTATAATCTTTAAGATTTCAAAACCTTCATGAATTCCATTGATTTTGTTTCTGTTGTTCTGTTTCTATACCGATCATGCACCCTTTATAATAGTACTCAAGCATTTTTGTAATACACTTTTTAGTCTCCCTAAGCACATTTTGTGTAAGAAGATGAGAGATATCCGGATTTATATTTGAATCAATTTAATGCACATTCAAAGCCACTATAACTCCATGTCACCTTGGTAATGTACTTGAACGTTTTTCAGACAACAGTGAAAGAATCCTATTTGCTGGAGAAGATTGTCAAAGAAGATGGACTGAATACATTGATTGTCAACTTGTATCATGGCAGTGAAGGGTATTCACTAATGCTTCGTGACTGCATTGGGAAGGAAATAGAGACGACAAAACTGCCATATGAGGCTAGTTGGGATTTCAAAGCAGTTTTTAAGACAATTTTAGCATTAATTTCACATCTTTCACAATTGATGCATTGTATCAATAGTGCTCTCCACTTTGCTACTTAGTTTCATAAGTGCCCTACCTTGCTCTCAACCTCATCAGCATGAATGTTCTCCAGTTGTTTCTCCAGTCAACAGATCCAATAGCACAATTTCATTGCCCCAAGCAAGTTTTCTATGATTTTTGTTTCATTTTGAAAATGTATATTTTGAAGATGAGCTGTAATTATGCATCACATATCATCATTTCTTCATTCACCATTTAATAACGCTTTTCTTTTGAACTCTTTTCATTAGAGAATTTTCTAATAAAATGATCTTGCATAGAACCATGTCAGGGGTCCATGGAAATAATTGGGTCTATACTTGTTTAAACTTTTTGAAAGCAGATGTCATGCAGTTTTCACCTGATCATCTGATTAATATGCCTAGTATTTCCTTCTCTTGCCATCCAAAGTAATTCTAATCTTTTCTTTTCAACAGGAGTCAGAGTTTCTAGATTACCTTGATGCACAAGAAGTAAGAGTTGTTTTATTTCCATATGAATTAGTCACTGAATCATGACTTGATTAATTTTGGAGTTATCAAAGTGGGTTTGAAATTTCAATTTTGCCATGTCATTGCTCAACAAATAGATCAGATGAAAGAAAAAGCTATCAATCTGTATTTGATGGTAGCCTAGACTATGCCATAAACTTTTTGAAACTTCAGTGAAACTCATTTCTTACAAAGGTGCAGTAGTAAAAGTATATTTATTCAAGACATTTCTATTTCCTGCAGTATCACAACAATAAATGCTCTATCTTTCTACTTTAGAACTCCATCTTTCATTTTCTCTTCCTGGTCATTTTAAGTATTTGTTGATTGTTTCCTTCTTAGCTCCCACCAATTCTTATTGAACTGTTGGAAAAAGCAAAGGTATATTGCCTAACTTACTCTCTACACAGTTTCCTTACATCTTTAGGTTTTTACTTGCTACTTGAATCTTTCTTGAAATCATTTTTTGCTTGTCTTAGATAACTGGAACCATGTATTTTGAATCTTTCATCGGAAAATATACATAAATATTGCAGCGTTTATATCATGCTCCAACGCACAGTGGCTGCAATGATAAAACAATTTAAAGGTCCACGTAACAATGCATGGTTTGACTTTCATAACATCAATGAAAAACCATCTCATTCCAAAAATGCCATTTAGTTTGAGCACAAAAATGGCATTGAGGAAAGCACTGGGAAAATCATATCATGTTTGGTGCAAAAGGCAGACCATTTTGCCTATGTTACTTGGGAAGTCCTCAAACATAGCTTTGATGTCAATGCAATTTATCTATGTTTGTGTACTTCATTTTGTAGACTGATCTATTTTATGATGGCTGTGTAATTGTGGAATTACGAGACTATAGGAAAAGTCCCCAGAAAACCTTTCATGACATGACATTTTTCCTGCTTAAACCAACAGCATTGGTAAGTAGATCATTCCTAGTAATCATTATGCTGATTCCAATTTTTTAGATTAGACTTTTTACAGTTTAAAACAGTATTTAAAAAAAATATTGTTTTGTTGATATTGCTGCTTTAAATTTCAGGCCAGTGAAAGGTAGAGTTTGCAAGCGCGATTGGTGTCCACCTTTTATAAGTGCCTTCTTCTTTTTCTTCTTCAGCTTCTTCATCTTCTCCTCCTTATTCTTCCTCTTCTGTTTCTTTTTCTTCTTCATCTTCTTATTTGTCTTCTTCTATTGAAGCTGTCCGTGTCATCTTGGCTTGCTAAAATGGATTCTTGCACCTTACTTTCCTATGTCTCCTGCATTCTACTCCTATACTTCAACTTCTTCAGGGACTATAAAAATTTTGGAATCAGCAACTTTTTTACGACCAGATATCCTTCCCAATCCGTCCCTTTTTATGCTCTTCGTACGACACAGAGGATATGACATTTGACATACCTATATGGTCGAGCAACGTAGGATTGAGCTTTTTTCTATTCATATTTTTTTAGTGGGTTATGTTGAGGAAAGGCAACGGTGGCCTATACAATGCCTCAACAAAGGAAGAAAGAAGAAAGTGAACAGCTAAGAGGAGAGAGAGATAAGATCAAGTTTATAAATTCATATGATTTAATTACATTGACATTCTACCCTACTGTACTTGTAGTTACTTTATGACAATATAGGAACGACACCTTTGGTAGCAAAAGACAATGGAAATTCCCTGAACATAAAGACACTCGATACTAACATATAGAATAGAAAGAAAAAATGGCCTACCTATTTACAAATGCAGGGTTACAGCTGGTTAGGGTTATGTGCTGATTAATCAAAGTGTGTTCATGTGTTTCTTTAGACCATAGTACGGGATGTAAATTCGTTGATGAGTGACCCGAAGTGGTCCACGGAAGACAAATTGCAACTTGAGGCTGAGATGGTTCTCGCTTTAGAGCCGCGACTGGACTTAGATCCATCACCCGAAGTCGTGCAAATCGCCAATCGCAATCAATTCAATGCAAGGAAGCTAAGCAATCGCGCCCTCAAAAGGTATGATTTTCATTGAATCGACAAGACCTGCTAAGGGTTTTTAAGATCGCATAAAATGATCTGATCCTGCAATTAATGTATGCAACTAACTCCTATTGCCGATATCGAGATTTGAAATGAGAACTTTTCTTTCCTCATTATCACGACGTTGGAACAGGAGTTGATTGGCAATGGTCTGCAGGTGCACGAGTGACAAGAATGGAGCAATTTGCACACGAACAGGCACACGCGTACTGAACAGAACGTCATAAGCTTGGCCCTAAAATCTTGGCTAATACCCCGTCTATCCTCCCACTAGTAAATGGGAGCCTGGTGTCAAGCATGAGGTGTAGGGGGGGGGAAGGTACGGTGGAAGGAAACTGGTAACCGTACATCACAGAGTCATGGCACTTGATGGTACCTCTCTAACAAGATGATGCCCGAACGTCGTTTCACGTATGGCACTAAACTGTATGATGCCATAGAGGTATTTAATGACTATTTGGGAAAATGCATCTTATACACAATAAAGCACTTCATAGGTTGGGTTTCCTTGATGCTGCTGTGTCTAGATATAATTTTCTATTGCCTGCATCATAAAACTTTCAGATTTTGTGACTTTGCCGATTTTTCTGTGCAATAAACATCACTCCAAATCAAAATGCCAATGCCTGATCCCTCCCATAATGTTTGCTCTAACAGCGAGACTTCCTTGCCTGTAGCATTCCAGTTGCCAATTGTTTATCACTCTGAACGCTTAAACAAAAGGTTTTTCTTCAATATTCTATTTTGTTCAATCACTATTTTTCATTTATGATGTGGTCCTTTTGCCTCGTGTTCCAGTTTATTTATCAATCACCTGGCAATGTCTAACCTTGTTTTTCGTTCAGGGCGATGAAGAGATTTACCCACGCCAGTCAACACAAATCCTTTAAAGTCCAATCCAATGCCACTCCACAGGCTTTTCGTTTATTCGATTTCATTGGAAAGCACCGTGATAAGCGAGCAACCCAGTCTTATCACAGTAAATTAAATCGTACAACGCAGAATATTGATATGTGGAAGCAAAGAACGTTGCAGCTTAGCGCTCCTTCAAAAATTGACGTGAGTACCTATCTTTTTTTCCAATGTAAAAGACGATATTTGGAATGCCTTCATGTCGTATGCGTATTTAATGCTCTTCTACTTTATTTCTTGTTCTTCCTCTTTATAATTTCAAATGAAGATAACAGCTGCAAACCCGAATCTTCTGACTGTTCTATAAGCTTGATTTAAGTTGCCAATTTCACTTAAGATTCAAATAGTAAATAGCATTTCTTACTAATACCTCATGTTTTGCTGTAAGATTTCGGATGCATGAACTCGTATTCAATTTTGACACGATAAATTGACATAATAATGAAAATACTCATAAAAATGCAGGAAAATCAGGAGCTATCTTTCCGTAAACCGACCAATGTAAAGCTGTGGAAAATGATAAACTGCATTCCTTTTCCATTGAAGTACTGAGATTTTCTCTTTCTTGCCTTTTATTAGTGTCAAATCTTACCATTCAAACCAGCAATCTTTGCACAGTACGAAAATCTTCAGCACGAATTTAACCGCTGCATTTCTGCTTGCTTTTCAAGGTGAGTTCTTACTCAAAAATGCACGATAATCCAAAGTTCCTAACTGACAGCACCCCGGAGAAGATTCAAGAGATTGTATTAGAAGGAGAAAAGACAAACAATCGAGCGTATTACTGCAAAGTTACCATATTAAGAAGGCCTTCGACTGGAGAGTATCTTGGTGAATTGTATTTGGAGGAGGAATGTGGTGGCAAAGATGAAGTGAAAAAAGATGGGCGATCATGCAGGTACTCTCCAATTCACCCCACTAGTATTGCATCGACTCTTACTTCCTCGTTCCATCAACTCTTCTTTTCTCGTGCCATCAACTCTCCTTTTCTCGTGCCATCGAGTCTTTTTTCTCGTGCCATCGAATCTTCTTTTCTTGTGCCATCGAATCTTCTTTTCTCGTGCAATCGAATCTTCTTTTCTTGTGCCATCGAGTCTTTTTTCTCGTGCCATTGACTCTTCTTTTCTCGTGCCATCGAATCTTCTTTTCTCGTGCCATCGAATCTTCTTTTCTCGTGCCATCGAGTTTTTTTCTCGTGCCATCGAATCTTCTTTTCTTGTGCCATCGAATCTTCTTTTCTCGTGCCATCAACTCTCCTTTTCTCGTGCCATCGAGTCTTTTTTCTCGTGCCATCGAATCTTCTTTTCTCGTGCCATCGAATCTTCTTTTCTTGTGCCATCAACTCTTCTTTTCTTGTGCCATCGAGTCTTTTTTCTCATGCCATCGAATCTTCTTTTCTTGTGCCATCGAATCTTCTTTTCTCGTGCCATCAACTCTCCTTTTCTCGTGCCATCGAGTCTTTTTTCTCGTGCCATCGAATCTTCTTTTCTCGTGCCATCGAATCTTCTTTTCTTGTGCCATCAACTCTTCTTTTCTTGTGCCATCAAGTCTTTTTTCTCGTGCGATTGACTCTTCTTTTCTCGTGCCAAGTCATTTCATACATACTCTATGAAATTAGAACAAAGTTTTGCAGGCAGTCTAGATGACTATATCTTTATATCAAATGGGCCTTTGTTTCCACATGCTATATCATTGAAGCTTTGGGTACTGTGCTTACAGAGTTGGCTACTGAGTTATGACTCCGCGAAGCTGCGATATTTTTTTCAAAATTTGCACTGTATGTTCTGCCGGTCTCTGTCGTGCATTTCTAAAGCTTCAAATTACGTAATCTTTCTCTTGAGGTTCTCATTGGGTAATCGGATTGCTGCTCAGCGCTACTTGCAGCAGTTTCAAGAACTGTATACTGAAGAGGGTCGAAAATCCGTAAAAATTTCAACTTACGTTGCCAATCAACAACAACAGCAGCAACAGCAACAAACTCAGCAACAACAACAGCCGCAGTCACAGCAACAATTGACGTCAGCTACGAATGCTACCATGACAGTTACTAACAGCCAAGCAGGTATAATAATGATATCATGATAATAAACATATTTGTACAGGGTGAACCTTGGCCAGCATTACATGCACTGTTATCAGGAAAAGCCCTGTTTGAATTAAAAAGTAAAGAACATTTAAAAAAGAGTAAACTCATCCATATACAATTGAAAAGTCTTAAATGTCCTTCGATACTTATCATTAAAAACCCAATTTAGATAAAAAATTAAAGTCCATGCATATTTTTTCAAACTGGTACTTGAAAGGAAACATGCAATCTAAGCTTCGGATGCCAACTGGTAGTTCATTTAAGCAAGATGGGCCTTAGCACGAGAAAGATTTTATTGCAGCTTCTGTTCTGACCCTTGGAACACGCAATGTAGCTCTATTACCTCTTGTACCATAATTATAACTAACTCTTTCACCGAATGGTGAAGTAGTTTGTAAAATGTCCCCTTTTGCACTGCAAGGAGGCCGAGGACATAAAAACATACCGAAGCTTCAGCTTTGCGGTTAAGATTGCATTTGGAACGAGAGAAATTGAGATTGGAGGCCTTTCTAAACCTTTTTCAATACTGGTGTACGAAGGCTCGAAATCGAGTATGCAACGCTGTACATGCTTCCATAATTATGCCATATGCCGCAGTGAAGGCAAGGCATATGAGACTCTGATTTCTGCCTTACCCGATGCCAAGCACAATGTCTTGTTTGAGCACACATGTAAGCATAAAGTATGGCATTAGATATATGTCTATATCTGTACCTTGGCTATATCTGTTTATTCATGGTGTACTCACTTGATGCCTTTATCTTTGAAGGTACCTCGACACAGCATTCCCTGGACGCAAGTACATCCACAAAAGTCGTGGCCCAATCATTACCCAACACAATATTCCCGCAGGGAAACACGTACATACTGACGAGTGCCATTGGCGTTACCCCCCATTCTGTGTCGGTGGGTTCGAGCGGTGTTTCGTCGACTGCAACTTCATTGACACAGGCTCAAAGCAGCTCCGCTTTATCAACGGCATTTACTCTTACTGGTGAGGAAGCTAGCCCTGTCGCTTTTGAATCATATTCAAGGATATTGAGCTTTATTAGCACATTCCAGTCGCACTAGTTTGGCATCGTGTGCAAACGAGCTCTTATGCACATCTAATGGCGGAAACTGTCACTCGTACGTCATCAGAAACCTTAAGAATATATCACATATAGGGTTTGCAGTGCCCGTATAGCTCAATGGTACACGTGCATTAACCTTTGGTTAAGGTTTGAGTCCCAGCTCAAGATCAAATTCCTCCTTGCATTTGAATGCCAACCGTCATTTCACCAATTCTTTGATAACTTTTTTTCTTAGATATTTCCTTCCATCCGACCTAATAAACAGTTGAGATTTTCGTAAAGCACTGCAATTTTTGCTTCCTGCCCGGGGCAATTCAAGGAATGTTATAACCAGTAGAAGCAGTTGCGCGTTTTCTTTTTTTTTAAGCGTCAGCAAACCCATACTACGTTCCAGCGTCTGGTAACTCATTCGTTGCCTCTGGTGCTAAGACGATATCAGCCAAATTTGGCAGTCTGAGAGCTAGGGCAGTGGATAGCTCGAGCCAGTCGAACAATGTTCAGTTCACAACAGCGTATTTGCAGGTTTGTTGATATAGAGATATGTTGATAAAGAGATACATCTGCGCCGGGTATTCTTTGCCCGTCACGAGCGTGTGACGCCCGGGGCCGGTGGGTAAGACGGAAGGGTTGGTGACAGAAAGGGTCGGGGGCAGAAATAGTATGCAGCCCCATACCCGAGCATTAGCTTAATTGAACTGTTCGAATGAGTGAATGGAATGGATGAATTGTTTCAAATAGTTCTGCAGTGATACCATTAAGAGAGAAGCTAGAGAGCAATTTGAGTTTAGGCCGCACGGCAAACACAGAGTTGTCTGCTCGAATTGTTATTGCGCTTCTGTTGTTCAACGGGTGTCTGTAAGATTCTGGGGACTGAATAGGACCAGGGCACCCTATGCGCTTCGTATGAAGTACTTGATGGCAGGCAGGGCCTCCGGAAATCGGAAGGCCAAACCAATCCGGGAGGAAGAATTTGACTTGATAAATTTGTTTCTTACGCCGAAGATGTATCCGGTCCATCCTAGTTAAGAGTGCTTTACACGGATTCTATCCTTAGCCGTTTGAGGTATTAGGCAAAGATTTAAACGACATAGTGTTACTAGTGATTTAATGTTATAATTAGACATCACTTGCAAGAATTGCATGAATTATTCACATGGTCCGGATATTTCATGCCAAACCCTAATGTGGAGAAGTCGTCGGAAAAAGAATGGCAGATCAAGATTACAAAAGTTGCAGTGCTTCTGTTGATAACCAACAGGCTCTGTTAGATCTCACTAAAGGCTTGCGCCGCGGTTGTTTTTTTGTTTAAAAAATACGAGACTACTTCTGCAAATGTCGATGCGAGCATCATTGCGTTGTTTGTGATATATTTTCTTCTGTCCATCTTTAGCCTGTTGTTTCTGGAGCCCCAGTTTCCGTTACAAGCCAGGGTTTAACCGCTGTTCCGATTGTGGGCACTAATGTTAGCATTGTTCCGGGTAATATCGGAACTCAATTCATCGCCGCTGGTGGAATAAAATCTGCAGCACAGAATATCAGACCTGCTGGACCGGCATCAATAACCATGCTGCAGGTGATTTCTATCTTACTCAATGCTCAGATTATACGACTGCACTGTTATCACACGACTTCTATGACGACATTATGTATTTATAGTCCCTATTGTAAATATGATATGACTGTAGAAAGAAACACCGTGTGAATATTCGTTAATGGAAAGAGTAACTGCTAGGATGAATGATTTTACACTGTTTATTATCAGAAGTTTATAATCTTATATTCTTTAAATGTTTCCTCATCGCCTATGTATGTAGTCTTTTTTTAGTAAGATGTGAATGTAGTATTCGTGTTTATATTCTCATGTTGTAGTTGGAGTTCCATTGTTTGAAACAGCACTATTAAACGTAATAATTTCAATGCTCATCAGTATTTCCATCAGTATGAGAGTTATTATCCTTATTCTTGATCGAAAGGCACATTATTGCTTAGGCATTCGATCTCACGTTTTCTGCCTTTTAGCAAGCAGCCGGGTCACAACAGCAGTCTGTACAGGTTGGGCAGCAAAGACTTCAAGCACAGTTTGCTGTAAGTTTCAAATTCGACACTGATTATCTCTTTATCGGATCTCATAAGTCCATGGAAAGTGCTTTCAGAAGACGTGTCGTCTGGGGGAATATTGATGAAAAAAGGAGGAACAGCAGTATTTTGCACATTTGCACGGCATGTCATACTCGATTTGGAGGTTGGCAGGAGCCAATCGTATTGGTTGAAGTTTTTGCCAGGTAGTGGGTTTTCTCGAGGTTGTTTCCCGTTGCCTTCCTTGCAGATATTTCGTGTTTTTTTGTGATCATTGCAGGATTCGAGCAGACCACCCCTACGTTATGAGGCCGCAACTATTAGCCACTGCATTTGGCACTGACATGCATTTTCACCTCCATGAACCATACTTGTTATGATCTCAATCGATTGATCTTTAGATGTCTGCTTCTGAGTTCATCGCTGGCTTCCTCTTTTCATGTAGCTCGTAATGCCACTTGTGATATCCTAGTTAGCATCCATTGCTGTTCTTAAAGCTTCAAAAGCTAGCTGCTTTATATATTTGCTAGGTCCCTGGCAGTCTATTACCCATCTCCCAGATGGCGAGAGTAAGTGCAAATGCAGCCCAGCAAAAGGGGCAGCAACTTCAACCTGGAATGGCATCTGTTATGGTTAATGGCAAGCAGGTTATGGTCCAAGGGCAGACGGCAATGATACAAGGACAACCAACATTCATACCAAGTCAGACGTCTATTCTGCAAGGACAGACAACAGTTCTACCAAACGGACAGACAGCGATTATTCAGGGTGGTTCATTCTTCCTTCAAGGTCAACCTGGCCAGTCTCTTGTAGCTGGACAAGGCCAGGGCCAGACCGTCATGATCCAGCAAGGACAAGGCACACACCAAGGCACTATATTGTCAGGTAGGAAGGCATTATACTCACTTCAAATGGTAAACTCTAGGCTTGAAGCAGCGCCTTCAGTTTCTATTCATGCATGTGCATATGATGTTTGCTATAATCGCACGCAAAAAAGTGATCCTTGGAGTTATGTAGCTTCCTTGTTTGTTAGTTTCTTTGTGTTGTCTACTTTCTTTCTATTATTACTCTCAATAGACTGCACCTTGTCCCCCAGCACAACTTCCTGTAATTATAAGACAGTTACGCCGAGAACGGGTCCCAAGCCCGGATGAGTCGCTCAGTAGTGAGTGGAGAGGGATACGGCCGTAATTACCCCCATATATCAGATAAATGGAACTAACTGAATGAATGAAGTTTGAGGGATAGCCATAGTCCCCCATCAAAGGGAGAACAAAGAGGAGTGGAGAAGGACTTAGTCTCTTGTCTGAATGATAAATGGTCACCGAGAGGATGATGGCTCCTGCAAGTGGCATCCGTGCCTAGTACCTCCAGTCCACCGGCAAGGAGGCCAAGCGCCATCACCATTCTTACCACGCACCATGCAAAATAGTATTTAGTTTGCACGTACAGTAACCCGTGCAGGTAAGAGATACAATTATAAATATATATCTCTTAACACTTTTTAGTCATCAAATCGTCTATTCAAATGCTACGGTTTTGTTGAAAAATGAAAGCAACCGACACGCTATTTCAACGCATTTGAAAATCCCTCTTGACTTGAGTTTTCTAGCTCTATATTATACCATTCATTGATTGACTTTTATGATTCGACCCAAGCAGGCCAACATCAGAATCAAGGCCAGGGTACCGTTGTTCAAGGATCGTCCCTGCAAGGTCAGGCTGTCTTAATACAAGGCGGAGGACCTGGTGGACAGGGGCAGACTTTCATGCTGCAGAGCACAGGGCAACAAGGACAAGTCTCAATTATCACCACAAGTCTTTCCCAAAGCTCGACTACGCAATCAATCCAGATAGTGCAACAGCAGCAACAGCCCCAGGCTAAGTTGACGGCAGGAATACAAGGTAAATCATCGCTTTCTATCATCATTGACGTCATTTTAAGTGCTGTAGGGTCGTTTTGAACTGCCTGGTAGCCATAGATGGTAGATTGTGTACAATCCTCATGAATTTGACTGTATCAGTTGTGTTTTGTGTTGTCTTTTCCATCCCTTGAATTTATATCGCGTTTTATCTAGTTTTCTGAGGGTCTGTGTAGCATTTTACTGAAAGGGGTACTTTACTAGGAAGTATTTTTGTTAGAAGAAAAGCTGGAAGCCTAAGTTTTTTGTCAATAATTTTCCTAGGCTAAATTCAGGCCAATCTCCATGGTTGGGTAATGGCAGCAATAAGTTAAGAAGACCAACTACTTGGCTGTCTTTTTTCAACTTCAGATGTTGTGCTTAATACCAGAAATTATTTCATTCATTGGGAACGCACATGAGTATGCGATGGTTTGACTTTGCCCTTTTTTAGGAAAATAGTAAATCGATTTCGACAAACTGGACTTGTTTTTCTAAGTGATGAATGCACTCTGTTTTAGGGGCTCCTAGTCCAGCCTCGTCTTCATCGACAGCATTATCCGCTCTGACATCTCAAGTGAACCTCATTCCTGTTCAACAAAATACTCAGCAACAACAACAGCAGTATGGACAGCAAATGTTGCAGTTCTCTCCTCAGACCCCGCAACCTGCAAAACCGTCGACGAGAAGGAGGAGCAGTGGGCAGCCTCCTGGAGCTGGTGGTAAAAAGCGACCAAGCTCTGCAAACAAGTAGCATGTAAATAAAAACCAAATGCATTTTTAAACATAGCGATACCCGGTCGTAAAAACTTGCTGATTTCAGAATTTCTCTAGTCCCTGAAGAAGTGGAATTATAGGAGTAGAATGCAGGAGACAGGAAAGTGGGGTGGAAGAATCCATTTTAGCGATCCAAGATGACACCGACAGCTCCACTAGAAGAAGACAAAGAAGAAGAAGAAGAAGAGAAAAGAAATAGAAGTAGAAGAAAAAGAAGAAGGCAATTATAAAAGGATACCGATCGCGCTTTCAAACTCTACCTTTCACTGGCCTGAAATTTAAAGCAGCAATATCCACGAAATAAGACTTTTTTTAAATACCGTTTCAAACTATAGAAGGTGTAATTTAAGAAATTAGCAATCAGCATAATGATTTGTAGGCATGATCTACTTGCCAATGCTGTTGGTTTAAGCAGGAAAAATGTCATGTCATGAAAGGTTTTCAGGGGACTTTTCCTATAGTCTCGTAATTCCACAATTACACAGCCATCATAAAATAGATCTGTCTACAAAATGAAGTACACAAACATAGATAAATTGCATTGATATCAAGCTATGTTTGAGGACTTCCCAAGTAACATAGGCAAAATGGTGTGCTTTTGCACCAAACATGATGTGATTTTCCCAGCGCTTTCCTCCATGCCATTTTGGTGCTCAGACTAAATGGGTTTTTTGAAATGATGCCTTTTCATTGATGTTATGAAAGTCAAACCATGCATTGTTGAGTGGACCTTTAAATTGTTTTATCATTACAGCCACTAATATGTGGTGAAGCTTGACATGCACTCTGAAATATTTGTGTAGATTTTTCAATTGGTCATTCCATGTAAAATCAACCAAGGATCTTGAAATTTGTAACCACTACATCACAAATTTGTTGATTTTTTGTGTATCATACATGTGGCTACGAGACAGAAAAATTGTGGAAATTTTAGATCATCTCAAGGGGGTTCAAAAGTTATGACCATCCCAATCTACCCCCTTTTTGGAATATTTGGATAATTGGATGTGGAATCGCCTTGCTTTACCATGTAATAACTTGACCAAAACAAGCAGTCTAGCAATGAAAATTGGCACAAACAGCATCTATGCCATCCGGCTCGGTGGATCACTTTGTATGTCAGACAAACAAATGCAGTGAAATGACACTCGAAATTCATGGCAAGCAGTTTCTCAGGATCAATAGTCGGTTGCAATTTTTAGGGTGTGACTTTGCTATTTTACAAATATAGAGGTTATTATCCAACATTGAGTCAGTAGTGATAATTTGGTCACTGTGCGGTCGTTGAAGGCTAGCTCTTGTAGTGAGTCGTTTAAAAGTCCTACCAGTTCCATTACATGGGGACGCTCCATGACTGGTAGCGAAGAAAGTCCAGTCTATAAAAAGACAGAAATCTTGCGGTGCTAACAAAGATTAAAAATGTTTTGGTAATTCGTTTATGGCTCTGTACAGCCATCTGAATAATAATGTTTATATGAACACTTGATAGCTTGTCGTTGATGAAGATCACAAAAATACATCGCACCTCATGAAAAAAGCATATATCATGATTCGTATTATCAGTTAAGATACGCAAGGATGCATCTTGAAGGTTGAATTCAGAGTCGTCGAAGTATATCACAGCAGGATGCAATGTACATGAGAAACTGTTCCAATGAAACTTTACACTGTACTTCCTCTTGCAGAACCAATTTGAAGTTCTTTGCAGTCAAACCACACAATGCATTAATTCTGCCTTATCTCATCTTTAGATTGTTTTAAGTGCCCTGTTTGGCTTTTTGCAATAACATGATACGATGTCAACTCGTCAATTGACTCTACAAGGGTATCCGTGTATTCATTCACAGTCAAATGTCTGTTTGATAAGTATTCAACGATCTGTACTTTTCCATTGGTTGAGTGAAGCCTCCTCTTCCTCCACACCACCTAACTGTGTCATGCCTTGTACAGCGTTAATTGTCCGTTGACATTCGACCAAGTGAACTTTTTATTAGCCTCGATACCACCTCAGAGCATTCCTGACATTGAAATTTAATTGTAGGCCGAAAAAAACAAGCTACTGCAAAGTCTTCAATGCTACTTTGCCACGGGTTGAAGGATTTGTGGTCACTTCTTTTCAGCACTCATCAGAGCAACTACGCCTTGCCACTGATCTACCCCCACCCCCACTCTGTCAGTACTAAACGTCACCTTGAACGATAATATTTATTGTTTTTGTTTATGAATGATAAAATTTATTTGTGTTGCCTCTTCTTTAATGCATTTTAATCAAAATCTATGGAAAATGCTCCTTACTAGTCATGTAGAGAGATTTCTACTGCTGTTGGTTACTGCTGCGTCATGTGCGATGGTCTCCAAATTCCTCAACCTTCGTGCAACTTGACAAACATACCTCTCTTGTTTTTCGTTAACTTCTTTCAGGCGTCCAGATTTTCTTTGTTCACTCAGGGAGCCTACTTAACACAGTGGAGTGATGACGCAAAATTTTTTCCAATTTTGGATACGAAGAACCGGTTTCTCTTAATATTTTGATTGGCATTCATTTTTCATGGGATAATTCTCGTGATTTAGGTACAACTGTTTAAACATGACTTCCTCAACCTTCTTGTAACTTGACAAACATACCTCTCTTTTTTTGCTAGCATTTTTAGCCGTCCAACTTTTTGCTGTTCCTTCAATGGGGCCTACTTAAGACAGTGGAAAGATGACGTCAGGATTTTTTCCGATTTCGGATACGAAAAACCATTTTCTCTTAATTCTTTGATATGGTTTCTGTTGATGTTTCTATATCGACTTTGCGTGCTTTCCTCCATTTCATCACAGAAAAATTCACCAGAAATCTTCTTTTTCTTTCAAAGCCTTCTTTCTGCGAAATCGCGCTCTTCTGATACATGGGCTGCACAACTTCTTTCGCTGTTTTCAAAACTGTTTCAAATTCGCCTCGAACTTTGATGAGCTGTAGTTGCGCTGTCTCGACTTGTCTGATTGCCGTTATGAGATTCAGCAATGAGGAATGAAACAGCATTTCTTTTACGACTTTTTGCTTTCTCCTTCTATTTTCAATTATATGTCCAAATTTTTGCTTATTTTATATATTTAAGAGCAAATCACGGCCAAACAGGTTTCTTATCACCATTAATATTCAACTCCCCTCTGTTTTTACCGACATCGACATTTTCCGACGACACTTTAAGATTTCCGAAAATTAGACGGCTTTTAAAACGAGATGGGCCACGGCCCCCTGCACCCGGCCGCGACGCCCCTGTCAACAATATTCTAAAACAGCTACCCAAGGAACAGCCAAATTCATGCTCAAATGCTCGAGATTCAGGCCCCGTTTATACTAGCAAGGGTCTAGAGGGATCCGTACCAATAAATGTACATAAATACTTAACGTCAACAGTGGGCATACTGGACTAGAATCAATTCGTGTCTGCTATGTTTATCCGTTTGGAAACCCTTCTTACGAACGTGTACTAATCTGGATTGGATATCCTTGTTCGCTGGGATCCGGGCTGTGGCAACATAACCTTGGATAGACAAAAGAGAAATTGCGCAAGAATATGGAGAAAATGAAAACGAATTTATGTAGAAATCTCAGCTGATATTTGATATCACTAGCTTTAAATCATAGAATAAACCGCGAAAAATCGTTGAACCAACAGCAAGGAGTGACTCCTTTCTGACTAGGCGCCGCTGAGGCCTGTGGAAGTGTGGGGCAATATGAGAACTTCAATTATTATTGTTGCTATGGAAGACATCAGTCAGCTTTGTAGATCAGCAGAAGTCCTTCATTATCGTTCACAAAAGCCTTCTTTTTATCACCATATCCTGTTTTCCAGCTCATTCCTTTAAAGAAGTCGATGACGTCTGAGACAACTTCTCTTCCATATTTTTTCCGTGCATCTTCATTTATGTGAAGGAAAAATTGCAACATTCCCTCCCCTTGTGGGTTGCCTTCTTCAAACAGCTCTGTGACTTCAAGATCTAGTTTACCTACAAACATATCATATTGCCATCCATTTCTCTTTGCGATATCACCAATCACAACGTTAGTTGGGTAAGTTAACTCACTGGTAAGTGAAGGTATCTTGGACTTGAATGATTCTATCAGGTTCACCCAAATGTCGTTTTTGCTTCCAACAGCCACCAGCATGCAGCCTTGGTTTTCTAAGCACAATTCATAGGCATTTCTCAACACTTTCTCTGCATCAACATAGTAAAGAACGTGCATGAAATGAATAAAGTGATATTTTATGCTATTTCTTGAACTCAGGAAGTCCTCAATACTCTCATTCATCCAGATAAACTTGACCTTCTCAAACAGTGCAGATTTGGAAGCAATCCTCTCTTTGAACTTTTCAATTGCTGAAGCATTTGGCTCGACAACAGTCCAAATTATTTGCCTACCTTGTAGGAATTCTGCTGCACGTGTTTGCAAAGCTTCAATTAGCAAACAATCAAAAGCGCCTATTCCAGAGCCCACGGCCAAAACTCTCAACTCGGAATCGACGACAGGCTCGCCAAGCTTCGACGACTTGGCTAATTTTGGGATGAGTTCTTCATCAACCCAAACTTGCTGTTGCTCCAGACGACCTCGTCCAAACACTTGGAAAAGGCTGTTGTATTCATCTTCATGGTCGAGAAAACCTGAGGTCTGAGACGCCATTATACTCTTTGCATGCGATCGAAGCGATGCGCAGACACAGCAGTAAATATGCTTGTGATGTGATTGTACTTTTGTAACGCGTCATGGTCAGGAAATTGGAACAAGGGACCCAAAGCTGACATTTTGCACGTTAGAAACCACGTATTGTCTGAGAAACATTTCATGAAGTCAAATCTCCATGGGAATGATGTTGGTCCGATGGTAGCATGATCGCTTTGTATACGGTTGACTTGGGCTCGAGGTCTTGGTCCGTTGATACAAATGACTTGAACTTGAACAAAAGGCTCGCCTGCTTGACATTGATGCATTGATTATTTCAGGAAAAGTATGGGAGTTATACAGCGCGGCCAGATGGCCACCGCCTCACTAGAACCATTTACCGTGCTTGCACAGGTCTGTGGCTCAAGTGCCAAAGAGATGGAAAATAAAGTAGGTCTCACTCTTTCATGTCGAGTTGAGGACATGGGGCGCTCTGGAACGCCACACTGTTGGCAGAAAAATTCAGCTTCTGGTTGTCACAAGCTATTGATTTGAAAGCCGTGATGTATTTGAAGAGTTGTCAACAGGGACAACACCTGGGTGCATAACTAAAGGTGCCAGCTTCATTCATGGGAAACTGATTGAAAGAACAAGGTTAACGATTGAAACAGGGACGCAGTTTTGTGATGATCCCATTAAGGATGCCAAAGTAGAAGAAGAGGTCGAGAGACAGCCAAAAAGAGCTCGAGAAAGAGGTAGCTACGATTCAATTCTTGGATAGATTTTCGCGGATAAGTAGAAAGGTACATAGATATATCATAAATTCCATGTCAAGATTCTGCAGCAATTTGCATGGCAGTTACCCACGTTGGATACTCGCTTTCGAGCGTAGCACAAACCAGATATAAGGCTCTAGTTCTTTCCACAATTATCGCCAATGAATAAAGCATTTTTGTCTCCAAATAGCGTATTTTCTTGAATAAAAACCGCACTTTGCCATGAAAAATCACAAATAGAAGCTGCCCTCGAACAGAAGCCGAATTTTTCCCGCATTCAACCAGATTTCTCTGATGCATTTTTCCAATACCATTGAAATAGACTTAAAGAAAAATTATTAATGGTAGCAAGCTTAAGTAAGCAAATATTCTTACAAATCAAAAGCTCTGCAGCTCTTTTAATTAAATAGATTTTGAGATATGCGATGCAGAGGCACATTCAAAGAAAACATTTATTTTTTCCAACTAAGGGTATTGCTGGTTTTCACGCAGCCATAATTTTTTATTGAATTTAGTATTGAGAAACTCGATGAAGTAGGCATATTAAAGAGATAACATTTTGGTATTTTGTAGTGTGTAATGTCACTGAACTCAATCGAGTGAAAACTTTCGTGTAAACAAGTCGTGAAGCATTTATTAAGCGTAGGAATAAAAACATGATTATCCAGGGATAAGATAATCTTCGGGCATTGCTCATGAAATGAGATTTGGGTTGTCCTCTCAACAGTTAACATTATCTTCCAATGAAGGTTTTATTGCATCATCAGTCAACTTGACTCTCTCTTGAAACACTTCATCAGATTTTCTTCATTTCCACAGCAATCGTATCTTGAAGATATAAAATTCCTGGATTTTCGTCACTTCCTTTCATTCTCCCACCATTCTTTGGCTGTCAACCAACTTGGGTCAACTAATTTGTTTCCCTTTTGAATTAGTCACTGAGGAGTGGCTCTCACTAACTAGCTCTCGAAAAAGATCTGATACCTCTGTTTCATGGAAAAAATTCTAACCCAATTTTCCAAGGTAGTTTGTTTCCATCTTCCTAGCAATCGTAAGCTTAAGGATTTTCTACATTCACACATAGACGTCCTCTTCTCTGTAGCAGCCTTAGTGAATCTGCATTTCCTCATTCTTGCAACCCAGAGTCTTTGAAACCTCAATTGGCCTCTTGATTTCGTGTCCATATTATTCTAATAGTTGCTTTTCCTTATTCTGAGGACACCCCACGAAAAGTCCACTATAGGAAATGAAGTTGCTGCAGTTCAAAGACATGGCCACACTCTAAAAAAATGCTCAAGTCAACAATTAAGTTCATTAGATAGGAAGGGGAGATGAATAGAAACGCAGCTAAACTTTTAGGGCCTACACGTTTCATGCACATCCAATCCGCGTAAGGACACTAATGCTATGACGGGTGTGTTAACCACAAGTCGATGGCGTAATATCAGAATTCCATTTATGGTTAGGGAAGAATGGCAAACAATGCCATGTAAACAACAGCATATAAGAGCTAGTGAAATCTCAGTTGTCTTGCTTTCGTCACTCTAAAGAAAATGTCAAGTTAGGCCACAGACAAAAATTACTTAGTCAACGGTGTTTGTCAACGGTCCTCACTGTATCCTGAAACTACAAACAGAGATTGAATTGTCAGTAAGGAAAGGGTAAAGACAAGAAGAAGCTTGATCATCACAACGAAAGGTGATGGCAGGGGAAAGTTTGGGACACAGAGAACAAGTAATGTGAATGTGATTATTTTCATCGATTTCTTACTACAGTCTCATTGTACAGTTGATAAAATCATTCTGCTTTTATGACATGACAATGTGCACCCTTTAATCAATATATGATTACTGTCCGCCATAGTCAAAGTCAAAATTCCTTCCCTCACCATTCCTTGACTTTGACTTCTGTCCGTACGGTTTATTCATTAAAAATAAGGCTATAGACAAGTAAGAAACTTGTCATTGCAAGTGGGTACTTGCTACTCTTGTCACCAACGAGCCACAGTGATTTTGGCCCACTCACAGCAACGTCTGGATGTATCGTTGTTCAATGGTGCTAAATCTTGTGATCCAATAGGAGTCATTGCGGAATATTGACGTCAAATCTTTGTTTACTTTCATCCACACAAGACAAAGCACATATATTTCTAGCAAGAACCTCCACGTTATGCATCATAGCCTATTCAGTTCTATTGTTGAAATCCACGAGACCCACTTGAGATGAATAGATAACAATGATTACATTTGATTATTGTTATTAAGTAATTTCAAGATGGAATTCTACCCCTCTAAGGCTAATTCAGCTCTTCTATGCACGTGGTATCCAGGCACACAGATCGCCGAAGGACGAAGGAGGTCGCTTGTTGCAGTTAAAGCATAAATAATGAAGGAAAAGATGGTCATTTTAGTGAATGTGGTGTCAAATAGCCCCCCCCTAATCTTCTATTACGCGTATGTTCAGTCGAAAAACCATTTTGCCGAATTTGAAAACAATGCAGAGTTGCTTAAAATGGGTTCCACATAGGAGCTTTCAATTTAGGATACTATTGAAAGAAAATTTTAGTATGTGATGGCGTTCTGTTTGGCAAAGCGATTCCATCGCATCAAAAACTCCAATCTTTTTTAACCGCTGATTCTTCCCTGCGTAGGAGCGCTTCTATTGGTATGCATATTTCTCATCATGACGTCACATTCATTCATCATTGCGAAAACCATTGATACCCCCCGTGCTATAAGACGTAAAATGATCCTATTGTCGCTAAACAACTGAAATTACACTCTGCACATTATGCAGAACAATGGGAAAAGCCAGTTAGGGTTGTAGCTGCCGCGATCCCGAATTTTCAAATTCAGTCGCGCCGTGCGTTGAAGATTTGACTCTTGTTTGCTGCTGCCTGCGAATCAAATTAAAATTTAAACTGCCATCTGGTTATGCAGAGGCCCGCGCATGTGCAACTTGATATAAACATAGACAGGTGATCAATTGCGCTAAATTCAAATGCAATATGGCGGACCTGAGTCATCCTGTTGTCAAGTCTGATTTCAAGGTAAATAATAGAATACGTCGTCATTATTTCAATTATTTGTTCCCAAACATGCAAACGGTAGCTTAGACATAAACATTGATTTCCGCCAACACAGTATTGGTAAGACTGTATGGGTTTAGAACTTATTTCTTTATGGGGAGTTGTTTACATCTGCGCTATGGCTGATCGGACATTGTAATTCTCGGCGGTTTCGTAAGCTAGGGAGCTATTTCACATCTATTATCCAGAAGCCACAATAAGAGCTATTAAGGTGCACATTTCACAGGTATAAAAAACTCTGTGAAACGATAAAAGATCAACTCCACACTTATCTTAACAGCCATAATGTATAGGGTTTATCGAATACGTGCACACAATGCACGATCAGTTACCCTGTCGTAATGACCACACAGCGATTGTTGAAGAAGTAATTTAAAATACCTCAGTTATCTGTATTGTTAATTCAGTCTCAGTGGGAAGGAATCCTGTTTGATTTGATTTAAACCATGAATCTACCCTCTATCCCTTAGAATGGCAAATTTAATCGGAATCGGCTCCTTCCACCAGGGAGCCTTTCTTGTTTCGGTGTAGAAATGCTCGAGCCGGTATCGTATAAAATCTGAAAAGGACTTCTGCAGGAAAGCTAGGAATTTCATAAGATATGCACCTTTGACCCGAGTAACGGAGCCGTGAATATAACGAGGGACTGCAAAGTTGCTATTTGCCTTAGTACATACAAGAGACGGAGTGCATCAACATACACTCCACACATCATCTTTGTTTGATGGATGCAGGCTCTTCATTTGGAATTGTTTAAGGTCATTCCTTACATTTGTGATGAATAAGGACATCGTCATAAAGATGATTCCCCAAGGAAATATGCTACCCTGGCTCCCAAATAGCCATACGTTGCCATACGGTTGCCTGTAGTTGCTTACTGTCATCTGCCATCTATTTTGTGGGATGAAATAGTCTTTCCTAATTCAAAATTTCCTGTTTAAGGTTGTTTCAAAGTTTTTAGTTGCGTGAGTATCATCAATCACCCGTCTCGTCTTAGACGAAAGCACGCTTGGAATTAAGACTGTCTGTTGCCAAGCCTTTGTCCTTGTTTGGTCAGATACATGCAGTAGAGATAAAGCTTCACGAATTCAAGGATTAAGTAGGCTAGCAAAATTCCCTTATGAAGTTTGTTTGTAAGTTTTATCTATTCAGATCTTTTGGATTCTCCGTCCATAACCCACTTTTGAATCTTATCCTCCGAATGAGATAGTTACTGTTCTAGTTTTCTTTTCTGTAGAGGAACTAGACCGCAGGTCGAGATTTTATGTCAGGGTAGAAAAATTGGAATTTTGTATTCAGATGTGGATATGTTAAATGCATATGTATGTTTCCAGCCAGATAAAAGTATGTTTGCTCATTGCTTCATAGGTTGAAATTATCAGGAGCTGTGGTTGTGGAGGAGGGAGGGAAGCGTTGTTATAAAATAAATCAGTGCTGGACTCAAGGCAATGAGCTTCTATCGTTAATGTTAGTTCATCGTACAAATCATGGCCAGTAGCAAACAGTAGAAAAAAGCACCAGGAAAGTGGGACAGCAATGATAGGCGTTAAACGTTAGCCCCTAGTTAAAAGTATGCTCGTCATTCACTTGATTTATCAACGCTAGTTACAACCTCTTTCCCATACACAGTCTCTTGCATACTTGAAGCTTCAGGTAACGGTTGTATGAAATGAATGGTTTCGCTTACATTGTCCATTGCCGATTAGAACACAGCTGGTTACCTTAGAGATGCAATGGAATTGGTGTTAATTGACACGTTGCCTCCTCTCTTTGTATATCAATACAGCAAAGCAGCAAACTGCTAAGAATAGGAAGGGCGACGTATTATAGCTCTGGAACCATTAGTGGTGTGGTTTTCGTGGTTTCTTTTAATTGGTGGAAAGGTCAAGGGGCTTTGACCGCAGTAACTAATTAGCAATGGCTCCGACGGAAGGCCGTCGTATACCTTGTTTACCTAGATACCCCCCTGCTGCATCATGTAATTGCATATTTTAGGTCCGGATAATTGTGATCTCTTAGTTGTTGATTGCATTCTAATGATACCCAAGCTGCTCTGATTAGAAAATTGATGAACCTTGTGACGAGAATTACCATCAAATTGTAATACTTCGCTGCATCGTTTGTGGTTATGACCCATATTTGTAAACGTGGCATTATGCTTGCAGGGTAATGTGCACGAATTTGCTTTGCACATGCTGGCCAGCCAATGAAGTGCAGTTGTGTCCTATGTGCAATGCCAGCCCTGGGAGCACCTTGTTAGAGAGGTGCTCTCCTGAGCCACAGTCTTGTGCGGTAGGGTGGCGATTTGCTTTCCTCGCCGCTCATATGCTGCTGATTAGAAAGTCAGAAGGTTTCATGAATCAACAGGGACCCGAACCCGTTAGCTTCTTTATGTAAGCTACCCCATTCATTCGTGATATTGACGCCATATACGTGCAGTGTGGAAACGGTTGTAAATTAAAATGACCAAGGACGCGTATACATACACCACTTGATCTCGTGGGATCACGCTTCAATCCCCCCATCCATTATTAAAATGAGGCTGCAAATGATAAACAGCCACCTACTGGCTATGATAACAGCCAATGTTTGATCGGTTACAGTCTTATAAAAGCATCATTGTTGAGTTGTTGAAGTCTAGAGAATTTATTGTTGCTAAAGCTCCATCGACATATTTACGTAACATTCAGGCTACGCTTCATTACTTCATGTTACGTTACTTTACGTAAGGAAAAAATAAATGTATTGATTGTAGTGAACAGCTATCGGTATGAGCCGAACAGCGAGGGAGTCTACCCCCTTTCTGGCGCGCTAGATCAGGGCAGTTCCTCTCTTTTGTTGAGGTGCAACACTGCACCTACCATCAGCTCCCAGGCGATTTATCGCAGCTTTGCGGGGGAGCTGTGTTACTCATACACTGAGTAGGGGAGAACCGGCATCGAACCCGAATCCTTGTCATACCTGGGCAAACGCTCTACGGACTCGAACTTAGGTAAGGTCATGTTATGGTTGGGCTCTTTAATTTGGAAATGCCTCCGAAATCACTCCTGCCATCCCCGCTTGGCGTATTCATTCTCGTTACCGATAAACAACGCTTTAAACAATGGTCAGTGGCACTCAGCCCATATTTATTTTCGACTCACATGGCGAATACGCTTAGCTTGTTTTATTCACAAAGCAGGTCTTTTATTGACTTAGCCATGTATTCATTCGGAATGCTATAGGACTATTACAGGTACAGAATTTATGATTGAATTCAGTGCAAATCGCGCCTATATGCCTGAAAGCAAAGTTGATTATAAGCTAACCATGATAATCTTATTCGTATGACACCATTCTAAATTTGCGCATTTTCTGTTTGGGAGAATTCGCTTCAGTCCAGAAGCAGGTACAACTTCATGGCGTAAATTGCTATTTTTCACATACAATAAATGACTCAATGATGTTTTCTAGACAGATCAGATATATATGGAAATGAAGGAAAAGCTCGTATGTTTTCAATTGATTTCCTCTATTTCTTGTAGACTATCTTGGCACATGAGAAAGGAGCAGGTTCTGCTTGCCTTGTTTGTGGACCAAAGTGCGAAGGGCTTGACCTGCACTTTTGGAGGTATGCTACCCCTCAAGTTGCTTTTTTATCTTCCAAATTTTGACTTAATAAAGCTTAGATATTATGAAATTGAGAACCTCAAGGGGGGTTTTGAAATTTGATACTAAACATAACAGGAACAATTGTAAGAGTGAAATAATGACGATTATCATCACCGTTGCAGCGAGAACGTATGCCTGAGCAAAGATCAACAGGTGTAAAAGGGAACTACTGAAACTTATGAAAGGATCAAAGTCTTACAGAAAATAGATGCTTTGCTTCTCAGATAGTTGCCTAGTTCTACGTGACATCATCTTCATCAATAGCATATAGCTCGGTTCTGTCACAAACTTCCTCCAGTTGTTCTGGTCCTGAGCAAATCTCGTAATTTCAAGCAGAGTGCATCATCTTATTTCTTTAATGTGATCCCTTAGTCCAGTTATTGATATGCCTTTTACCCCCACTTTCCTAGTGCCATGCCATAGAGTTTTTTCCAGGCTGTTGTGTTTGAACCTATAACTGAATAAAGTCAGCTGGCAATCATAAATTGTCCTCAGCAGTCTGTTATCACATTTTATCTGATGTAAAACAGTCATTTGTTTTCTTTTCTGTCCAGCTAATCCATAGAGTTTTGCAATAACACAATAATGCCAAACTTTCCAGCCTTTCCTGTCCAATACCTTCAAAACCCATCATTATAGGAACAATCAAAACTGTAGCAATAGAAAAATAAGATATTGTAATAGCCTCTTTTTGTTATTAGGGAGATTCTTCCATCCCTTCACATATTATTGGGAACAATTGTTATGACATCATCTAATTATCATTGCACCTTCCACATTGTTAATGGGAATTTTATATATAGGGAAGCCATAAGTCAACAAATCTAGGACATTTAATCTTACGGAATAACTTGCCAGCTGAACTTAGAAACTATATGTCAATGTTTTCTTTTAACGAAAACCTCTAGGTGTATTTACCTAAATCTTTCTAAAAGACAACAATGGATAAAGCCTTTTACAAAGAGACTGATTCATGCATGAAATAACTATGCATAGCAAATAGGGCGGCTCTCATCTTGTTAGTCTACCTACTTTGCCAACATCTCCTTTAAGAGTTCTACAGCATTTTCTGGATTTTCTATAGTTGGTTGTCATTGAATTATATTATACGTTGCAGCAGCATATGAATTGATGGGAATTGAAAAATGAAAGGAATTGAAATGGACTTGAGTGCCTTACCCATCCAACTTGCCACACACTTATCAATTTTGCCAATGAATTATCCATATATGCTTTTTTCTTAATGTAGCAAATGTGAATTTATTTATGAATGTATTTATGAATGTATTTATGCTTTATGAAATATCAAAAAGCGAAGTTGTGAACTATTTGGATATTGCTAGATTTAGAAATTGGAGTCTGAGCTCATGTGTAACGGTGTATTTCTAAGCAAACAGCTTCAACACACTTCATTGCCAAGTGACAGACAAATATGTCCTTTGCGTTGGCACTTATAAAAGACCCTCAGGCCTCTAGCAACATTGCGAGAAGGCCCGTTAAGAGTTCATATAGAAAGTAAGCTTATTGCACTTGACAACTTGAGAATCCTATCAGTGTTTTTTGAGATGTATATTTTGATAACGATCAATGAAATTTATTGGATAAATATTGTATCAGAATGCTATAATTTATTTTGCATGAGTTGTGTGCCAGTATGTTATGTTAACTTGTACAGGTATTCTTCCATTTTGAAAGGAAAATATGCAAAAATTGCAAATGCAAGCTTGAAGACCACGAGGTCAAAATTGAAGAATTTGATGTTCAACATGGTGTACTAAAAAACCTCTTGCTTGACAAAGATGGTACATCAGTATTCCAAAAATCAAAAAGTGCGTTGAGTCAATTTGATGCTTCGCCTGCTGAAATCGAAGCAGCCAAAAAGAACTTTGTGTTTATGCCTGAAGGATCTAGCCGTGCAACAGTAAGACTTGCATTTATATCTACGATGTTATTGTACCTTTTAAAAGTACATAATCAGGCAGAACCTGCAAAGATGTACTTGTAAAATTTCACAACTGTCATTTTGAGTTTATTACCTTATCAAATTATTATCAAGTTTATCCTGTTAAGAATGAATCAAGTTGCAAAGCCGGAATAGATTTTTGAAGGGCTTTAAATTGAGGGATGCATATCAAATTTGCATTTAATAGGCTTTGCTTACATTAATTTTTGAAGGACTGATCGTTTTGCATTAATCTATTGCGATTCTACCAAAGACTCACAATTCTGTAGCATTTAATTAGCCCTGTACAGCAAATGATTAATATCAATACCTCATCAATTTTTTTAGCTTTCGAAGTACATGGCAGCACTGCCTAAAGAGAAAGCGCCCCACTTGACAGAAGAGGGATTCCAATATAGACAGAAACAGTTTTTGCAGCAGCTACCTGCACATGACTTTGATCATACCTACTGTGACGATCTGACAGACAAAGAAAAGCAGAAAATGAAAGATTTCAACCGTAAAAGAAACGAAGAAGCCTCTGGACAAGGAGCTATCAAAGAGCATACTGATACAGCTGGTAAAGTCTGGGTAAGTAAAGTATTATATTTGAGCTTATTAAAAAAGTTTGGCATGCCTAACTGCCTTCAAACATTGCAATGGCAGCTCACAGTTAGTCTACTTGAGGATGTTCTAAAAGCAACTCATCTTTCTCAAAAATAAGCAGTAAGATTGTAATAACTTCTTGATTATGGAAAGTTTTGAGTTACATTAATGTTTTGAGAAATGGGAAGTAGGACGGAGTCATGAAACTATTCATTTTGATTTTCATTTAATGGTCTATATCTTGTAGAGATTTATTTGACTAGAAATGAGGTAACTTTTGTGGGACATCTCTTTGGTTTACTTTGAAAAGGAGGACAGCTATGGTGACCATTTCAGCACCATTTCAGCAGCATGCATAGATTAATTGATAGTTTCTTGATATCCTAATTGTGTTAAAATCATTTTTTTACTGAAGGACTGTGCTAACTGCAACGAGAAGTTGCAAGGAGGAGATGTGGCTATATTTGCAGAAAGAGCTGGACCTGATAAGTGCTGGCACCCAGAATGCTTCGTTTGCTCAACTTGCAGCGAGTTGTTGGTTGATTTAATTTATTTCTATAAAAATGGTAAAATTTATTGCGGTAGACATTATGGAGAGCTGACAAGAGTGAGATGTGCAGCCTGTGATGAGGTAAGTTTGTCATACCTTTTGATAAAACCTAGAAACCCATGAACCCCATTTGAGACCCCCTTTAATGAATGCCGTTTCAAGATAAGCTTTTCTAGCAAATCTTTGTATCTGATTCAAGCAATGCTTAGATGCTTCTAAAAGTTAAGTAAACAAGAGATGTCAAGACCTTCTCTGGAAGCATGTATATTTGCAGAAATCTTTATTCGTATAGAAGGCAAGATTGATGCTCAGCAGGTCTGGTTCCACCGATAGAATGGGACCAATATATTTTCTGCATATCTCAAAATGGGACTAGGAAAGGTTACTGGCAGATAGGGCATGCAAAAATGAAGAATACACAAGCCAAAACCAATATATTGTCAATCCCAAGTAACCAAGACACTCAACAAAAATTTAATACTACTGAAATCAAACTGATTTCTGACTACTTGTATCTTCCACTATAGCTGATTTTCACAAAGGAATACACCCAAGCTGAAGGCCGCAGTTGGCATATAAAGCATTTCTGTTGCTATGAGTGTGACAGAGAGTTAGGTGGCCAACGATATGTAGCAAAAGATGACCATCCATATTGCCTTGAGTGTTATGGGAAAAAGTATGCAAAGATTTGCAAAGAGTGCAGTGAAAGGATTCCACCAGATGCCAAACGAGTTACTTATAAAGAATTCCATTGGCACGCCAGTGAAGCCTGTTTCAGCTGCAGGAAGTGCAAAGCAAACTTATTAGGACAGCAGTTCATATTCAAGAACGACAACGTCTTTTGCTCCGTTGAATGTGCAAGAAATTGATACAATGAATTGTTGTTATGTTTCAACAAGTAAAATGAAACAAAGTAACAAATTGCTATTTATCTAGAGAAAAACATCTGGCTTTTATACTTTAATGTAAAACCAATAGCACGAAAACACCAAATAGTTAAATGCATTCATGTCATCACTCAAAAGTCTAAGTTTTTGATTTGTAGCTAGTTTTTCCATCTATATACTTGTTGTCATTATCATTACAAGCAAACAGAGAAGACCAAATGTGGAAACATTAAGTATAGCCATCAAACACTTTAGTTCATTAATGCAACTAAATAACATGTTTTTGGGCGCTACGTAGCTGAAGGTAGATCTGAGGACACCAAAAAGCTACAGAGTCAAAGAGTTTCATGGACTTCTCTTTCAATGTGACCATTGGCATTCATATGCCCGCAACTACAGAGTGCTAGTGATCTATAGAGCTCTCCTCGCCCTATGCAAATTTTAAGCTACTGAACAACTGACTATAGGGTCAGTGATAAAGGCTTTTTGAAGGTGATAAGTTTACCCACTGACCTTCTTTCTACATGTTGTAGTGGGATTTCAACAGATTTGAACGAGAACTCATTTTTGTTGATAAAGCTCTATTTTTTTTAAAGCTCTATGATTGGCTTTTGGTTTTTCTCACCTAACTTTGCCAGCAACTTAAGTAGACAGCATACCATATTGTCAAAAGAAATAAACTGCAAGTTGTTTAAGCAACAGCATTTTTTCTTAATAAGGGAGCTTTCCTAGAGACCTCAGTTTTTGAACTTTACAAACAGAAGACGAGCTTAAGAAATCAATTTTAAAGAGAAGGAGATGCTGTAAACTGAGTGTGATAAGGAATGAGGGTGAGAACATTGAACATTGGAAATGTTCCAAAGTATTACCATGCCCACATCACAAGATCAGCTTCAAAACAGCAGGAGATCACTCATTCAGCCATGCCGCAAAAATTTTGCGGAACAAACTTTTGTATTCAACTCGAACATAGAAATTCACTATGTGTTTTTATACAAGCGCTAAAGACGTGCCTATTTTGTTGCGTTGATTCAATATTACCCTACTTTAAATATTTGACCTCGATGCAACTATCGGATTTTAAGGAATAGAGGAACAGGTTTCATCTCAGTTTTCAAAAGTATTCTTGATTTGAACTTCTGATTGAGTCTAATTTTTGACTTCATGATTTGAATTTATTTAATAATCCTACTTAATTATACTCGAAGCTGTAACTTTGTCCTGAGTACCTATGTTTTAGGCACCTATGGGACCAGTGGATGTTTGGCGCAATAGAAGTGTCTTTATATTTAATCATAATTTTTGACGGAGTATGATGATGATGATTCACAAGAGGAATCAAATATAATACCTTGTTTCTTTTTGTAAATTGTCACCAAGATGGTCAATTGTAAAGTGTTTTGTTCATGGCAGAGGTAAGTTATGTACTTTTTCTTCTCATTTCGGCTTTCATCTCAGCGGGTCATAGCTGTAGGTCAAATAGTCTGCATCACTACACCATTAGGCTGCTAAAATGAACATTCACCATTTAATTAGTTCCCTTGGATAAAGCTTTTATGTCACAATAATATATTTCCTGGCAAATGGGCAGAAGGGAAGCTGTTTGAGAGAATGGAATTTCATTTCGCTGAGATTAATTGCTGATGGCGTCTATCTTGCATTTGCCTCGATATCAAATCTACTATTTACTGCTTTCCTTGGCAACAAAAGGGCTGATTGATTGTTCATTTCCTGTAGGCCTTTCTGTTGCAGCGGATTTTAATCGTTCGAAAAGATTTGTTGCGAGATGGAAGGTTTCACTGTCGATAAGGAAATTGATTATTCGCAGTGGCAAAGAAGAAGGCTTTCCATGCAGAAAGTAGCATTCAATGTGCCGTATACCAATACCGAACAGATCAGCGATCGCCCTTTAACGCCATCTGTCCAACATCGTGAATCGATGTCTCTTATCCCAGGCAGAGGAAGTACAATTTCGAAGAGTTTTTCTCCTGTCAGTGAATTCAATGGGATAATTCAAATTGCCAGCAGAGGCTCTAGCAGGCAAAGGTTTTCTTTAGCCAGTATCCAAGCGCCATTTGCAAAACGTGAACTCGAATCAGCATGCTCGTCTCTATGTCGTCACCTTCCAAAAGATGATGCAGAGAAAGGGAAAACAGTTGAAACTATTGAAGATTTGGACTTATTAAGAACCATAAAATTTCAAATAAGAGCCAAGAAGCAATCAATCCTTGCATGTAAAAGAAGAATTTTGAATCTCATAGAGGAAAATATAAAATTGAAAAAAAACATCCAAGGAACTGGAGCATCTTGTCATGACAGCGTCAGAGCACTGTTAGAAAAATACCAGAAACTTAGGGGTGCAATGGCAATTATTGACAGTGAGCATTCAAAGCAAAAGTTAGCAACGGAAAAATCATTAGAGGACGTCAAAAGAACAACAGATAATGCCCTCCGGAAGCTGAGGAAGAGGTTGGATCAATTGAAAAAGAAGCTTGATGGTAAACGTGATAATCTGAAAACACTAAATAACTATAAGAACAAAGGATATCCTGAAAAGTGCTTGAAGATCAAGCAGCTCAAAAATGAGCTACAGATGGTTGCCATGTTGAATGGTAAAATTATGAAAGAAATGACTCAAACAGCTGATGTTGAACAAGATAAATATTTGAAAAAAGCAGCTGCCAGTGAAGTAGGGGTATTAAAGCAAGTTGCCTTATGTGCTTATGATATGGTTGATATAAATGTTAAGGAAACTGCCAATCAGAATTTGCGATTGAAAAAGGAGATTGATATACAGACACGTGAAAGGGCTACATTGGAGCATGAAAATATGGAACTAGAGAGAAAAATTAAGGAGCTCATTAAAGAAATCAATGAACTGAGGGAAAAATTATTTCCTGGAGTTTATCAGAAGACTGAAACATGCTCACCCAATAGTGAAAGTGAGCTATCAATACCTAGGAAAATATTCATACCTATATAGTAGTCATTTAGCTGAAAACCTATTTTCTCATCTCTGACTATTTTTGAAGTATTATCCTGGTATTTGTAACTCTTGCTACCTAACAGTAGGTTTGTGACTGTGAGATGCTGAAAAACCATTGTGATAATGGAAAACAATTCAAGGTATGAATGGGCTCTGTAATTTTTCACCACGGTATACATGAAATTCAATTTTTAAGTTTCAAGGCTCTGGTGGAGGTAGCTAGGTTTAGTGCAGGCATTGGTTACTGTAAATAACAAACTAATAGTTAAAACTTTTTATGGTAGTTCTGCTTCTATCGGACAGCTCTATTGAGGCTAGGGTGGTTGAACAACTATACATTACATAACTGATTTTATCCTTGAAGATTTTGAATTTAGTAGAATTCCATTCACTTATTTATCCTTCCTTTGTCATTAAAGTGGTATTTTCCATTTTTACGTGGCTTAAAAATGCAATGTTAATTGACACAATGCAGGAAAAAGCAATGTTTACCTAGACAATGAAATATACTGTCTTAAGAGGAGAGGATGGCCCCTTGAGAATCAGCTTTGCTAAAGGGTACCCTGGTTGTGAAGTAATAAAATTATACAAACAATGATAATAGTGATAATAATAATAAAAGTAGTAATATAATAAAAAATGGTAACAATAATAGTAGAAGTAACAATAACTATGATATCCTTATCAATTAAAATTTGCTTAATAATACGACTTATTTTTTTTCTATATTCTTATTGTTGTTAGTCGCTGTAAGCCAGCCAAATGCAAGCTGCCTTTTTAGTGAGATTTGTATTTGTAACATTTAAAGCATTTAATAAAAGAATGAAGTTTGAAAAAAATGATAGCAGAATGAAAATGAGAAGAGGAACTTGAGAAGGACCATGCAACGGAGACAGCTGAAGTTCGTGGGCCGCGTTCTCCGGGAGAACTCCCTGGAGAAGCCCCCCTCCAGGGGGTTGTCCCAGGATCAAGGAGCGGCGGCGACAGGGGACTATTTTCCTTCAGTCTAGGGATGGCGGTGGGTGCGTCGACGCCACAACTGTGTAGGATGGCGATGGAACAGGATGATTTTTGGAGAATTGTCACCAGCGTCAGACTCTGATAAGGCAAACAGAAGAAGATGAATAGAAATTAAGGCGACTCGAAAAAGGGAAAAACAGCGTCTAAATTCTAAAAAGATGCCAATACAACTAGACCTATCAATAAACTATGGGATAATGGCAAGAGAAATTGGTTGAGGAAAATACTTGCTGATGCATGGTATTATCGGTAATAGCCGATGACTTAAAACGATCAAAAAACGCGAAGGAAGAAGTTATACTAAACGAGCGGAGAGAATCAAATGATTTTTGGGCTAAAAAATATCCAGTGGGTTCTGAGCAATCTTCTTACAGTGTGCGCAGCATAAAACAATTGAAATACCAAAGAGAAATGAAAATCACCAAATTTTTAACTATAATTTCTACATGAAAATTTATAATTTGGAACTAAATGTGTGTTCATAATAACGTGATAAGACTAATGAGTCCTTGCAATCAATTAACGTGAAATGAAACTGTTACAAATTGTTACAAAATGTTGGCCAATAATTCAAAATAAAATTGTTTTACATCTATCGTTTTTATTGATTCTATCTAGCATCCAAAAAAGGTTTTTGGGCCCCAAGAAGCTTCTCTGCAAAGCGGGCAGTAACCAGATCCTTCCTCTAGATGTGAATATACCTCACCATTCCCATATTCTAGTTAAGGCGAGATGGCGACTCTCCTCAGTGATAGAGCGAGATAGTGTCTAGCTGAGAGTAGGCTCGAGCCTTTTACCATATGACAAACGGGGAAAGATCTTATCAATGAGCCCTCCTGACAATCATTATAAAGCTGCATCTCATTCTTGAATGGAGCGCCGGGGAGAATCTAGCTACAGTGGCACCATCCTGAGGTACAACAACGTAAGACAAGACGGCCAGTTCCTTCCTCGCTTTACTTTATCCCTAGCCTTACCCCGTGTAGCCACATATAGCTTGTCTGTTAGGTAGGAGGATATCCAGAAACGAAGCCTTGCTCTATCCCGGGACCTTCAGCACAACCGAAATGTGGTATAATCGCTAGGCTCACCATCCCTTTAATCCAACATAAACACCTGAAAAATGCACAAAATACTTTACGATAAAATTTCTGATAAAAGATGAAAAAAAGTTAAAAGCTTTGCCAATCAAACGGAGTCTTGCAACGCAGTTACTACGGGTATCAATCCAGTTATCCTCAAATAACAACGATTAATTTATCAGAACATTAGTGAATTTGATTCCTCAGTCAGATGTCATCTATGTCCATAGTCCAGTGCCTTTAAGTTAGTATTAAATACATTAGTATCATTTAATGGCCATTGAAATATTTACACCGTATATCATTTATTACATCTGTGCAACATATTGACAATATTTCCAATTTATCGTTGCGAAAGTCGGTATTGCGATTTGTGCTATATTTTGATGTCAAATGGATCGTCAACATGGGTGGTTGCGGGTCCATCTGGTAAGGGTGGAGTCTCTTCTAGGTCGAAATACTTCAGAGACTGATAAGCATTTGGTCCTCCGGTATCTTTGGGTATCAATTTCAATTTCTCATGTCGAAGTCTGAAATAAATGACTTTATATGTTATCAAATGCGAAGCTTTGAATCGAAAAAAATGACCAAGTCGCATTGAAGTACATTGAGGATTCACACGGGCTGTTAAATGAGAGGTCCCATCGAAGTTGGTATATAAATTTGATATTTGGGTTGAAGCAATTTCAGCAATGACTTAAATAGAGGCTTCATTTGATAACAAAATATTCTTTATTAAACACAAAAGACGAATAGCCAGTCAGACTGAACTCTTCTATCAGTGTTGGAATTCAAAAAAAGCAAGCATTGCACGAAATAGCCAATAAAAGCAAATTTGTGGGACAGCCAGTCTGTATTCTACCATGAAAAGCAGAACACTGTCTTGAAGCTTATATGAGAATCACTAGAAGGTATTCAAAGCAAATCATTCCATCTTTTACAGACAAGTCCACGGGCATTATTCTCAGGAGATCAGGGATATTATTCCAGGTCCTCTGAGGCGTGTCAGGACCACTAGAAGCTCGACTCATTCACACCCTTTTCAAGTTTCACTGCCTACTTCA
Organism: Pseudorhiza aurosa; assembly: GCA_964026355.1. Classification (NCBI taxonomy): domain Eukaryota; kingdom Metazoa; phylum Cnidaria; class Scyphozoa; order Rhizostomeae; family Lychnorhizidae; genus Pseudorhiza; species Pseudorhiza aurosa. The sequence goes on along the minus strand of OZ032114.1, from coordinate 9,715,379 downwards.
CGAACTCTATCTCAAAAATCATCATTCATTCCTAGAACATGCAACTTATGGAGCGTCTTGCCTTCCTCTTGCTTTCCTGAATCTTACAACCTGCCATCTTACAAATCTAAGATCAATAAACTTGATCTGATCTCTTTCTCATCTTAGTCTTTCGCTTTCTTCCTTCTTCCTTTGTTGGGGCATTGTATAGGCTACCATGGCCTTTCCTCAACATAAATCAGTAAAAAAAATACACTATTAGGTAGTTAACGATAAACTCATACAAAGGTACCTTTTTCCCATCGAAAGTTGAGCAGGGTTTGTTTTAAGCAGCTCCTCGATCATCTTATCGTCAATCCTGTAATAAACGGAGATATCCAATGAAATACTGGCTAACTACGTAAGAAATGCAACTTACACAAGGTAACCTCAAGTGAAAATCCGAACAGTTGAAAGAAAACGATTTGATCTTGAGAACTTAATGACACAATGTGTTAAAGAAGAGACAACTTTCAACTCGCTCAAAGTCGAAGTCAAAGTTCCTTCCCTCGCAAGATCGGTGAATAGGGTGGAAATCTTCCCCTTTTCTATAGCCTTTGGGTCATACAGGCAAGAATAGCGAATGCTACAGTTATCGATATTCATCTAGTAGCACTGCACATTCAGCTGCGATACCTTTACAAAGGGGTTCAATGCCTAGCACAGAAATAGATTGGTGTGCTGTAAAAATAATGGCTGCTAATACTTGCCGATGACTGAAACGATTGCAAATATCAACGATGATTTTAAACTACTCACGTGTACCCATTTTTCTGTTTCTTTTGAACACTGCTTGTAGACGGGCCTTCTTTCTGCAAACAAAAATCAGAGAAATAATTTTGTAGCTTATGGAAATACAAGTAAGAGAATTTACCAATCACATAAAAGACACTTGTTGGAAGCTATACTGATTTTCTTAAAAAGAAGCTATGATTATAACCAGCTTTTCGTTATCATGACGTATGGGAAAAGTATCCAACCTTAGAAAACTTAAAATGAAAAGTGCAATGTAGTAGACTATTGAGGGACAAAAGGAAGGCTCATATAACAAGAGAGTTGAAACACAAATGGACTAAAAACCCGAAAAAGTTAAACAATTTTCTTCTGCTTACTTTATCATCCTCGGATGACTTTACGTCGACGACACTATCCTCTACCACGTGCAAAACTGGATGATCTGGCACGCTTAATGGGTCAACAAGAACATCGTACGGTGCCATTGGATGCTGATAGGATGATGGTGCTGCAATGTCCCATACGTTGGGTTGACCGAAGGTACCTGAGATAAGATAATAGGACCATACGTCAACCTTGTGGTGTGAAGAGACAAAATCCCTCAATAAAAATCAACGAAAATACAGTCCTAGATCTAGCATAAACAGATGGTTAGGTGATGTTATGGGGCATCCAAACTCTACATGTTCACCATGATTTAGCTCTGCATACATTTACGTCAAAATATCAATTGACAACTTAACAGACTCGCTGAATTGCAAAAAATAGAAATAAAACTCACCTACAAAGTGTCCTTCTGTAGTCCAAACTCGGACGGTGCAATCAGTTGATGATGTAAGCAACAAATCATAGTCTTCCGCAAGTTCAATACTACAGAAAGAGCAGATTTTAGCCTGCTTACTAAAGAGTGAGATGAAAGGTGTGAGGCAAGGCACTTGCCCATTCATCGTATGTTCAGTGATTCAAGCCAGCATCAATTTTTCCTGGGAGCAAGGAGAACCACTAGTTCTCTATGGTCGCAGGGATAGGAATCACGAGGCGTGGTCACATTGAGAGGCAGAGCTAGGAAACTGCTCGATAAGCATAGCCTCTCAGTTTCCCAAACATCTACCATCGGATAACAGTTCGGAAGCAAAGAAAGGAAAAGAGGCGAGGGCATGTGGCATGCATAGTAGGCTGTCATTCATCAAAGCATTTTTGATACAAAGTAAAAAAAGTGGCCTAGCTATGCCCTCTTCAGCCTCTTTAATTCAAAATACTGTGCTAGAGGAATGTTATGTTGCGAATCATTGAGAATCATCGAGTGTGATATATAATCTAATCCTATCAAAGAGCAAGAGATGGCTTTTATGGTGTGACGAATCTATTGAAACTAATATTTGTGATAAGATGATAAAACAGGCTTAACACTGCGGCTGCATACCTTGTTATGGACTGTATGTGTGACCGCCATCTTCGATGAACTAGAATAAAGGAAGATGGAAAAGTAGCTTCTATCAAAGAAAAACTGAAAGAAATATGTCTAACATGAATATTCTCTATGCTTCTGCAAACAGCTTCCTAAACTGTCTTCACAGTTTGCATCCACTGAAATTGGCTCGTTTCAATTCACGAGATTTTCTAACGTTCAAAAAAGAGATCACGTCTAAATCGCATCTATTGTTTCTAAATCTGAAGTTCAGATAGTAAAAATAAATCACTAAAATTCAGAAATTTAAGAATATTTGGAGACCAAATTGCAAAAAGGGGGCCTAAAGCAATATGCAACATTAAAAAGAAACTGAAGAATCTTCATCGGGCATTCCTTCTGAAAAATATGGGGAAAAGCTTCTTTGACCTAAGAAACACCTCTATTTACTGTTTAATATAAACATTGTAATATATCATAATTCAAAATTTTTCACTTCATGCTAAAATCTGAGGGCAATCAAAGGACTGCGCACAACAAATTCAAAATTAGACGATTCTTAAGACAAACTTATGAAATGCATGACAAAGAGAAGAGTTGAGTTATCCGAATGGGCACAAGACATAACACATCTTAAGTTCACAAGACAACGCATAAGCAGGTCTCCTTTCAACCAACAGAGAGTGGAATTTAATGCTAAAGATGATAAATAGAATCAAAAGGAATTGAAATCAATGTGAATTTCCGAATTCATACCTGGAGGTCCGTTTGGCTCCGGTCCTTCTAATGCAAATTCTTCAACATTCAATATAGTCAAAAAGCCTATTGACATTAAAAAAAATGTGTTTGGAGAAAGTCACTGCTTGTAAAAGCTTAATTATACACCTTGGAAACGCAATGCAATGTGACTGGATACCGTGAGAGTATCTAAAAGTGCATTCTATGTTGTCACTGCAAATTTCAGACGACCATCATTTGCTTTTCACATTAGAAAGATGCATTGTAGGTTTCTGTCACTAAACGTTTACGATTGAGACAAAATCCTAAGAAATTTGTTTATATACAATTGCAATCATATGCGCACTGGGTTCGGTTGACTTGGGTCGGTAGCGCAGTCACTAGAACGTTCGGCTAAGAATCCCTAACTCCTAGGTTTGATACCAGCTTTTGCCGATTCGACCTATGAGTAGCACGCTTCGATCAACCTGAACTATTCGATAAATCTTCTGGAAGCTGATGGCACTCCGTATCTATAAAAGTAACTTTCCTAGTTCAGTATAGTACTAACGAAAAAGGGGAAGGATGACCTCAGCACTCTGCTGATACTAACATTATGCCACACCAATCAAGTACACTCATCTTTACACACCAATTTTATGAATAAAAATTATCTCTCAAATCAAAATATTTGAAGTTAAAACATACTTTCTGAATCCCCACTTATTTTCTACCTCAATTATATGTATAAACATAATCTGTCACATAAAAATATTTAGCCTTAAGTCATACCTTGGGAGTCTCCAGTTATCAAAAATTTGCTGGTACAGTCAACTATCATTGATGTTATTGATCCATGCTGAGACTGCGATGAAAGCTTATGTCAATAATGAAATACTCTCGCAATAAAAGTAGTCTTTGCTCCAAAATTACAAGGAGCCACTCACTAAAATTTTCCGAACACTTGCAGGAGTTATCTCGAATACTTTCAAGTTGAAAAGTCATTTATTCATAGATCTGAATACGGCAGCAATATAAGTCTAGATAGATGTAACGCATGTCTAAATATGAACAGGAAAGCCAACAAAGAGTACAATAGCATAAAGAGACATACCGCAATAAAGGTACAATAAGGAATATTGGATGAAAATACATTCCACATGTTGATACAACCTGAAAAGCGTTTGTAAGAAATTTTTGTTAATTTTCTTAATAGGCTAATTTTTCGACAAGTTAAGATGTCAACAACAGCTCTACCATTAACAACCAAGCACTTATACATCCTCATAAAAAGATGAGAGGCTCTGGGTTCACTTACACATCTGACGACATGGCACTGGATCTTGAGTAGTTGTGTCACCATTAGCCTTACCATCTCACTGACTTTGTCCTACAGCCTTGTCCGCTGCCTCTCTTGCTGATAACACAGAATTATGATAACTATCAGAAATAAAAAGAGGCAACTCCTTACCATTAGGTCCATTTGAAATTAAAGCAGCTGCTTTCTTGCTTCCACCACGATTGTGAAGGAAAGCCAGTTGGCTAGCAGCCATTGATCCTTCCACTGAAAAAGATTTCATCAATGGCGGTATAAGGACCAAATAGTTTAATCAGTACCTATCTAGTTGAGCCAGCATTTAATTCTTGTCCCAACGCCACAGGACAGATATGGCATAAGTGATATAGGTTAAACTGCTGCAAGACTTTAACTCAACTAACTAGAGTTTAACTCTGTCTGTTTGATGTTCAAAAAAGAAAAATCATGCCTCTCTTACAGACAGAGTGTTTTGCATAGTGAATCAACATCTAGCAGTTCGTCGATAATTCTTCGATCAATGCAATTAACTGAAAAATTATCCGCTTAATATCTTTACAAGTGTTATCAATGCTACGGTGTCGCAAAGTTTGACTAAGGGCTGCGAGGCATATACTCACACATCTCACTACTGGAATGTGCCATTCCATTTCCCACGGGAGTAGACAGCCGGCAAAATATATGACCAGAAACCATGTTCCACATAAGAATCTAAGAAAAATTAACAAAAGCAATAAGAATTAGTATAAACTTTCACAGAACTCTTCCATGTTAAGAATGTGCTCTTTTTAATAGAGACGGGCTGGTTTGGTGTACTAATGCTGAAGTGTACAAATCGCTTCTTAAAAAATCTAGCTATAGAAAGGAATAAACTTGAATCACGATTAACATACCTCTCCGTCATAGCTTGATGTAGCGAGGAGATTCGGTGGACAAAACGAAACAGCAAGGATGTCTTCCTTATGCCCATAATGCTACAATCATATATGATGAGAAATGTATCATCAAGATTTAATGATGACCAAAGGGGCAATTTGTATAGTGGTTAGAGAATATATCTACTGAATTAAAGGTGTGGGTTCAAGGCGTCGCCATGCACACTTCCCTTTTCCCTCCCTTTCTCTCCACCCAGTCGTAAATGGTTGTCTGGCATAAAGGCTTTGGGAAAAGCGCGGTGAAGACATGAACCGGCCAACCTACCCTACGAAGCACTGACTCAGAATGGTACCTCCCTAGCAAAGTGCTCCTCCAACTCTCGTTTCGAGCATGGGACACATTTTTACCTGACTGTATGATGATCAATTAATGCTGCGTCTATAATTGCTAGCAAAACTTTTGCGTACCAGCAAGGTTCGTACATTCGGACAGTATACTAACAGGCATTGACCAAAAGATCACATTATATGCACAATGAAGAACTGGGCCGCATCTCTTAAATTGCAAAAAATACTTTTGCGACCGATTCATTAGAACCTGGGAAGTTAAGTTATCTATATTGAAAAAGCAATAGTTCTTAGGTTCAACTGTATGCAAATGAATTTAAGTCTTAGCCACGTTTTGGCTAATCACGATCAAGATCAGGCCTTGGAAAATGACCGTACCATAGCCACAAATTAGAGAATAAAGCAGAATGTAACTATTTCAGCTTCTTGAATACATAATATTTGTAACCTCAAAAATAATAATAATGACGTTTATTTTCAAAACGACGATTTCTTATGGACAGTAAATAATCTCAATGATTTTACACGACTGCAATAGCATTTACCAATAATAATTCTTTGTTTTTAACTTCGTTCTTTATTAGATACTATTAAGGCTACAAATGCAGCTCTCACTAAAAAGGTAACTTGTATTTGGCTGGCTGACAGCAATTACCAACAATAAGAATAAAGAAAAAAAATAAGTCATACTATCAAGTAAATATCAACTAATAAGGAAGATATTCCGCGCTTGAACATGGTCTATTTCTAATGATATCAAGAACAGTAATCATAATAATAAAAATTATAATGACAAAAAATAATAATGAATCTTAACTAGTATATCTATAGTGTCTTCTCAGCTGGTCATTCAAAATCATCTTCAGAGTCGAGATTTATAAAGTCAAATTTTACAATAAAGTCAAAAAATCTTAAATTTGCTACAAATAAACAAACAATTATAGTGGGTTCTTCCCTTATCAGTTTCAAAGGACAACCTCTTCTTCGCTTTAGGAAGGAAATTGGTACTCTTTAGACTGCTAAAAATTCAGCCTTTTACCGATCTTACTGATGGAAAACATTGATGTAGAGCTACTTATCTCTATAAAAATCCTAATTCGTTTAAAATCTAGACATTACTGTATAGATAAATTGCATTATCATGTGAATTATTGCAGTACATAGGGAGGAATAAATAGCTGTAGGTAAGTGAGTAGATAAGAAGTGAGCAGTTAGCATTAAGATGGATATCAGATTTTCAAAAAAACTGTTGGAATGCGAAAGCCTGAACAAGATGTATGGTCATGTTCAGAAGTTGTGGGGTTACTGGAGAAAGCCATCAGACCCATTCCATCAGCTGATCCAGAAAGGTCATAATTTATCAGAAGCTAGGACTAGGTAGCCCCCTGACTGGCCTGGTTGTACCTGGACCGCTCCGAACGAAACGTGGACCACTGCGGCCATTGGAGGTCTAGAATAGCTCAATGAGATCTACGGCGCAGTACAATGGCCACGGGGCTGGTACAGCATCATCGTCGATCTAGCTCAGGATAGAACTCATTGTAGAAGATTTTTGATGACGGGGAATCCTTCGGCTGTGGACGGACAACGCTGACGAGCTTCTGGATAAACGTGAACTTAATTTGAACTTGAGGTGCCCTTAATCCTAGAAACTGACTTGATGGCATTACGACAAGGATTTATCATATGAGCAACTGTATATAGAAATAAAAATGAGTGAATGAATGAAATGAGGAAAGAAAGATGAGGAATGTAGTATTCACAAACAGGCATTGGTGTGATATTTCCATAACAGGCATACCAGATCATCACTCCACGTTACACAGGGTCGCTGCACATGGTGAATATCTGTCTGATCATCCTACGAAGAAGTTTCATGAACGTTAAAACTCAGTAAGAAGAAGCATACTTCATAGAGAGTTGGAAAAACATTGCTTCAAATCGCTCGACAAGAATCTCATGTATATCAGTAGGAAGAGTTTATTTAGTATAGGAGCCAGCTAAGCTTCATTAAATATCACTCAAAGGCGTATTCTACCAAGCATTTCGCAAAACACGTTATCACTTAAATTTCTTGCCTACAATATATCTAGTCTATCAATTAACGCGCAATGGAGGGGAGTGCACTAAAGACAGACGCTTAGTGGCCGATGTACGATATACCAATGGTGTTTAACACGAAAATCTTGATACTGATGGCCAATAAACATCTTGATACTGATGACACATAAACATCTTGATAATGATGTCACATAAACATCTTGATACTGATGACACATAAACATCTTGATACTGATGACACATAAACATCTCGATAATGATGTCACATAAACATCTCGATAATGATGTCACATAAACATCTTGATACTGATGACACATAAACATCTTGATACTGATGTCACATAAACATCTTGATACTGATGACACATAAACATCTCGATAATGATGTCACATAAACATCTTGATACTGATGACACATAAACACCTTGATACTGATGTCACATAAACATCTTGATACTGATGACACATAAACATCTTGATAATGATGTCACATAAACATCTTGATACTGATGACACATAAACATCTTGATACTGATGGCCCATAAACATCTTGATAATGATGTCACATAAACATCTTGATACTGATGTCACATAAACATCTTGATAATGATGGCACATAAACATCTTGATACTGATGTCACATAAACATCTTGATACTGATGACACATAAACATCTTGATACTGATGACACATAAACATCTTGATACTGATGTCACATAAACATCTTGATACTGATGGCCCATAAACATCTTGATACTGATGTCACATAAACATCTTGATACTGATGACACATAAACATCTTGATACTGATGACACATAAACATCTTGATACTGATGTCACATAAACATCTTGATACTGATGGCCCATAAACATCTTGATACTGATGTCACATAAACATCTTGATACTGATGACACATAAACATCTTGATACTGATGACACATAAAAATCTTGATACTGATGACAAATAAACATCTTGATACTGATGACACATAAACATCTTGATACTGATGACACATAAACATCTTGATACTGATGACACATAAACATCTTGATACTGATGACACATAAACATCTTGATACTGATGGCCCATAAACATCTCGATACTGATGACACATAAACATCTTGATACTGATGACACATAAACATCTCGATAATGATGACACATGATCAACGGTTCAATCACCAGCAAAAATATTAAGAAGATTTTCATATCATTGCACTAAACAGATTTTCGTTTTCGAAAAAATAACTTAAAATTCAAGGCATAAATCTCAATGAGATAATGTGGACAAGTGGATTAAAGTAACTACCAGGTTGCACGAATGAATAGGAAGCTAGGAAAAAATGTCTCTCAAGAGCTGAAGAGCAATTATCCTGACGAAATCATGCTCAATTGACTTCCTTTTCAAAGCCCACTGGTAAGAGGAAAGCCTACACCGTCAAGCCAAAGTATGATCAAGACATTCAAAACCTTAAATTCATATGGAAATATTACGTAAAGATTTGTCGGAAGGGCCCCTTGAGAATTAGCTTATGCTGAAGGGCCACCCTAATTAAAAGAATCAAACATGACAAAATATCTATGAAAAATAATGATAATAATTTAATAATAAAAGAATCAGAATGAAAGTAGAAAAAAAACCTACAGAGAACACACTGATTCTGCGATCCCAGCCAACAGATACGATATATCTGAAATGGAAAAAATACAACACGAATCCATTTATGCAAATGAACATTGTCCTGTAAAAGGGAGCCAACTTTTTAAGCAAGAAAATCATTTTAAATAATTGATTCCTTGGATATATCAGAGTATGATTTTTATGCAAAAAACTAGAAGCTGCGAAAACATGGTTTAAAAGGAGGATTTTCAATATCTCATGGGTTGAGGATGTATTAAAAAAGGAAGTTTTAAGAAAAGAGAAATATTATGAAAGAAAGCATGATGAAGAAATTGTTTGAGAACTTTACCTTGTCTGGACCGAATGAGGGGAAAAAAACAGAAAAAAAGAGACTGACAGAGTTTGAAAGCCATATCGAGAAGAGTGTAGCGTCGAGAGATCAGAGAAATAATGCTACGGAAGGGATGTTACATCTTGCAAACGGGAGCAAAACTGATGTATGAGGGCAAGGCCCAGATCACCAAAATCCATGTCAGATATGGTACTTGAGAGATTGGTTTAGAATATTCATTAAACTACCGTGAAGGCATAAACGCTTTTTACTTCATATGGTATGATAGGAGATTTGTTGTTCGGTGTGATTTCTTAAGCCAACATCCTGCCATTAAAACTGAAGTCCATAAGGCAGAAAAAACACTGTAAATATTTTTATTGGCAACCCAATCAGCTGTATCAATCACTAGGTAAAGATTAGTAATTTAAAAAGGAGCAGCATTGCAAAAAAAAGTGTCAAACGTCTTCCATTTCTAAGAAAAGCTTGCCCGTCTCAGACAGTTGAGTAAAGTTTGAATATGTTTAATAATGATGATTTAATTTTATTTCAGATATAAATAGATAATTCTACTGAATGCAACCTTCCTTTGGCTTTCTCTACGCTCGAATATGCTTCCAATTAAGATTGATTGGCTTTAAATTAGAAAAATCTACTCTAGCTGGTTGCTTCGGCAAAAAATAAAAAATATTTTAGAGTGCAAGTCTAGATTGTTTACTCAATGGAGATAACTGTAAAAGATTCACAGCAGTTGAAAAATATCCTTTTAAATTTTCGTTTGAAAAGATCAAGTGCAAATGCGAAGCTTCACAGAGCCGACCAAAAGGGCAACGTTTTTTTAAGACTGGTAGCCATTCAAAGACACTGTCAAAAATTTACACGAACCTATTTTTGTTGATTATTATGTAGGTGATAGCTGAAACTTCATCTGAATTTTCTACAAGAAAACAGACACATAAAGAATAAGGTCGTGGAGCTTCAATTTAATGTTACCAAAGGGAAATAAGTCACAACACAGAAAATCCAGAAATATTCTTAAAAAGTCGATCAAAATTGTTTCCGACCTCAAATAAATAAAGATGAGTTTGAGAAACAGATGAGATGTTATTTTGAAATGGCTTTTTGTTTGGAAGCCAGCTGCAGTGGTGCTGCAGTGTGGTGCTAAAACTTGGTAATTTACAATGCAGGGGTATTGAGTTCTTAAGATGCATGGTTCACCGTGAATAACAAGACTACTTTGTAAATTTCTTCCACGAGAAGGGAAACCAAAACCACCTCACAAAAATCTGTTTCAAAAAATCTTAGCCCTGTCTCTGGTTTATGTTCAACTTAGAATCCAGCAGGCTAGGCAGCCAGCAGCAATATTTTTTGGATGACCTAGACATGTCTCAGATTATGCAGCATAGCATAATCGCTTCTGAGATTAGCATGAACCAGAGGCAGACCTTAGAGCAATTTTTCTTATGCTTAGGATTGCTGCGGCCAGAAGTCAGAAAAGCATTTAACGTTGCCACTACTTGCTTGACATCATTACGTCATTATTGCTGGATGGTACGTTGATTGGAAAAGAGAACGCTCTCGACAAAATTTCAAATGAGCTAATCTTTTCAGCTCCTATGGACTGCGTTGGCGCGATGAGAAATTCTTGCAGGGGCTCACCTTTTTCTAAGACACGAAGGCAATGGCCATTATTATAATTCCATATCTTCAATTTTCCATCCCTGCCACCAGTAATGAGCCTTAGAGAAACAAAATAAAGAAAGAATCCTTATAAATGCAACTTTATAAGCAGAAATAGACGAGAATCTAGATGACAGATGGCACTTACATTATGAAAAGAACTGATAGCGTTAAGTATAATCCGACATATTCAACATGAGCACCGGAGAGCACCTTGTTAGAGAGGGACAATCATGACATAGAGCATTTTAAGGTATGGTAGTCATTGCCTTTCCCCAACGGCATATCATAGCTAATTTTACGGCGTATACCCATTTACTGCTGGGTGGACAGCTGGAAGGACTCCAGAAACAGGAATGAGCATTGTTTTAATCTTCTCCTTTTCTTAATACATATTATTCTTCCTAGATGTCAACGGTGGATGTTTGGACACTAAGCAGCTTTTCTGTTATTGAGCAGTGCCCAGGCCCTTTCTCTCGATGTGAGCACACACCCAGTGATTCACACGCTTTTAATTACAGAGAGTTCGCACTCCTCATTGTGATTGAATGTTTAGTTGAAGGTGGATTCAAAACATTGGCCATAGAATCTATGCGCAAGAGCTTTACCACTCTGCTATCCTGACACCTATTAGAAATTTGCTCTAACGCAAGTGCAACCTACCCCATGATGAGCACTAATCTCACCTGAAAATAAACTAAAAGATCTCCCAAGGTTCTAGGGGCGCTCACGATATGGATTTCTACACGTTTCAATATGCTGCTGTCTTTATGATGGAACACTAAAAGAATTTACAGCATGCAGCAGCTGGCCAAACACATGAAGTATATTTGTTTTCTTCTTCTTACCTTCTTTCAGTCGAATCGAAGGCCATTGCTGTAATTCCTGTATCATTGTGAGCATTCGAGAATTCAAACACGCATTTCCCGCTTTCAATGTCCCATACCCTGACAACCTATGGAATTGAATTTTTTTTCTATATCAGCCATCGCAGAATATTCCATAACCTAAAATTCCAAAGCTTAATACTTGGATTCCTTCGGGTAGCCAGCAGATAATCAATGAATATAAACAATGGGAAGGTCCATTAGAAACGTCGATGATGACACATGCCTTGGAACTTAAATGGCGACGAAACTCAGACTTCTGTGCAGCATATGCATGAATATACTTGATTTGAACTTTAGACGAAGGCTTGTGCCAAGAAAGGGAAAAATAAACCAGGTGGAAAAACGAAGGGGATATGTGAAATTAGATGTAATGAAGATGACATCATCATCATTATCATCATCATCAGATTATTCAAAATTGGCTTTCAATCTAATTAGCTAAAGAAGAAGCTAATTAAGGCCAAGCAAAGCTAAAAATAAGAACGAAAAATGCATGATTACAATTAATAATGAGATAAAAAAATCATCTAAAAAACCTAAATCCTTAATAGAAGCGTTGCAAAATATGCAGTTGCAACAGATTCCATACTAAACAATATAACAGCAGCATAAAAATACACTGCCAGCATCAAATTTCACAGCAGAATCTAGAAAGTAGCAGCGGTTTTGCATGCGTAGCCCACCTTAACACATAACATCATAAATAAACATACCGAGCTGTCCGAACCAGTTACGACTTGCTTGAAACTTCGGTTGTACATTACACAATTAACGCTCTCTTTATGAGTTGTAGTTATCTGCAGTGACATCGGCCTAAGAGAAATCCAGAGAGTAGAATTTTATGCAAAGTAGAATAGAGAACTTTACTTTGCAGATGAATAACGAGGAGCAACATTTTGACTGTGATCACAAGGTCAAAATGCGTGCTTAAAGCGTTGAACAATTTTCTAGCCAATGACAGCATCAAATCGTACATTCTCAAATATGCCAGCACAAATTCCGCTAATTGATTGTATAAAAATAGGCCATAGGTATTTCCAGCTCGAAAACTATCCGTCTAACAGTACCAAAACGATTGCATGCTCTTGACGACCGACAGTACAATATATCTAATATGTTCGAAATGGGAGCATATTCTGCCTTTTATTCCAAGTAGGCACTGTCTAATTACTACTACTACTACTACTACTACTACTACTACTACTACTACTACTACTACTACTACTACTACTACTATTACTACTACTACTACTACTACTACTACTACTACTACTACTGCTACTACTACTACTACTACTACTACTACTACTTCTACTACTTCTACTAATTCTTCTACTACTACTAATTCTTCTACTACTACTACTTCTTCTACTACTACTACTACTACTACTACTACTACTACTACTACTACTACTACTACTACTACTACTACTACTACTACTACACGAAAAACAACAACATCCACTACTGCTAGGTCTTCTACTGCTGCTGCTACTACAATCTGTGCAAGATGTGTTCACACAATCACTGCAGCGTAAGGGGACGCAGTTAAAGCCATACACTGCAACGCTTATTTCAAGCTAGTGTAAAAATTGTGCATGATCTTCATGAGATATTCCAAAACTATTGTGTTTGCATATATCTTCAAGGCAAAACTACCGAAAGTATTCAAAATATTATTTGCAACACTTTCAGTGGCTGCAGCAATGCATTGTCTAACAGAACCAGTGCACATCAGTAAACGACGTAGAAGACATGAAATAATGCATCTTTGAATACTTCAAGAAATATTGGGAAATTTACGATGCCTAGAATGCATTAAAAATGACAAGCCGAAGCGTGAAAGGCGGATAACTTGAATTCAGCCAATTACTTTGTCCAAATAAGTGAAACCTTTCATGCGAATGGTTTGCGGATGGCAAGAAGCGCTAAACCAAGATTATCAAGTGAATCTAAAATCACATTTACTTCTCCATGTGCCGAAATTACATTAAAGAGGGCCGACAAGACGGTCAAAAGTGCTGAGGTGGCCACACGAAACCAACTGCGGATACATGAGGTTTGGAAAGACTTCTTCGATGAGAAAAGACGACTTACTTATTCTTAACGCTCAGAAGAGCCATGCGGTCTGTAGCTACAGCCAGTCCACGTGACACAGGATTGTAATGAATAGCTGCAGATAGATAGTAAATAATCGCCGTAATAAATTGATTGAAAACGTACTGTTAATGAAAACTCCCATTGATCCGGTCTTACGTTAACATAACAAGGCGCTGCTAAGCGTAAAGGGAATTAATAAATACGTAAGCAGCAGCAATTAAAGTGGGATCAAGATACACGAATTCGTAGATAAGAGGAATTACCATGCGACTTAACGAGTTAGAAATTTCCCTCCAATTCACAGCGGGAAATGTGCTCTGTTTTCAATATTTACTGGAAGGTTGCATGGAATACCATTGAAATTGATCTCAAGTAATGATCGAATTATTCAATCGTTCATATAGAAATTTGTTTGTCTTTATGCTGATTGCTACAATAGCAAAAACGAAATCGTATATTTATCCCAAGGTTTTCAATAATTCAACGACCATAAACTCTGGTTTTAGCTATCAATGTCAACCGGGTTTACACAATTGAGGCTGTTGAGCTTAAAGCACAGCAAAGGCAAGGAAAATGACTTGTTCAAATGAATCCAAGTAGAGATGAAAAAGTGACGATGACGTAAATAAAGACATAAACTATTCCCTTTCCCGGACAAAAATACAGCTTTTTCAAGCCGAGGTTGAACCAAGCTTAGTTACTTAAAAAAACTGCGTTGCATACTCGATTTCGAGCGAATCGGAAACCAGAGGCAAGGCTCTAAGTTTTTTTCTAGGAAAGTGGAATTCATGAGGTAGTTTCCCGTTGCCTTCATCACCAATGACATTTAAAAAATGACACAAGGAGGAATCGAACTGATAACCCCTGTGTTATGAGTCCGCATGCTTAACCACTACGCCATGGCACCGCTCTTGATTACTTACTTCAGCCAAAATCGGTGTTTTAAGGGTGAAGGATTATCTTTCAATCGTAAAGAATCACTGGCTTTACGCTGCTTGAAAACATTGAAAATATCGAAAAAACCCTCAATCGAAAAGATGTTGAATATTGCGAACCATATAAAAGAAAATTAGAGGAAGGTCTTCTCATGCAACTGATGATATGATCAGTATAGCAGCATTGCCTAATTATTTTACACTTCATTTTATGGACATGAAACTATGGAAAACATGAGTTATTTTGGCAAGGGCATAGAGTGCCTATTGATTTACAACTTGATAAAAATCAGAGGAGGAAAAAGCAAATTCCAGTGTACTACCAGTCTCAGGTTACTCCCAAGAAATACATGCCAGGTGATGATTCTGAGTCGAACCTTAAATCAATAGCCCAATGTTTCATCGATTCAAGACTAGTGAATAGGCGAATAAAAAGTGCATAGCGCTTGGTTTCTTTCGGCAAATGTTTCGAATCTCACTCTTATCTATATGCATCTATAAGGATATATAGCAGTTCTAAAGAGCTTCCTCTATTGCTTTAAGCAGAATAGAAGCCAACAGTAACGTAATGGCTACTAACAGAAGATATCAAAACTAATCTACTTCAAGCCAAATAGAAAATTATATTATGGTTTCCTGAAACTTTAGGGTGGGGTGTCTGCTTTAATCGCCATGTTTTACCGTCCAACATTAATGCTACTGTCTGTCTTATCTTATTTTCTAGACAAATTGCTACGAAAACTGGGAGAGGCTGATTATTATTGTATCTTTAACTGAGAGCTTTCTCCCTCAAATGAGACAGAAATTGCATTTAAGGAGAAACTCAATTCTGTCCTTAAACTAATTATGAGATCGCACGTGCAACGGTGCGTGCTTCAAGACGCCGGAAAATGTGACTATCGCAAGTAAGATCCCTGAGGTAGGGAAAGATGGTGCCGGTCACAAACTTGGAAACGTCCTTTGATAGCAATAGGGCTTTTATGCTAAAAATCATCACAGCCATTTAAACACGTCAATTGCTTATTATGGCAGTTGAAAAAGAAAGCTAAATTGTATAATCAAGCCAAGTCGAAAGCCTTGCGTGTCATGAGACAGGGAGTAGCAAATAATCAGAACGCTGAGTTAACTACTGAAAAAGACTTTGCCCCAGCGGCGGTATTTCTAACACTCAAATAACAGTAAAAACGAGTACCGGAGCACCCTTCAAGTACTGTTATTTTTGCATGTACTTACCAGCTAGATCACCTTTGACTTTGTGCGTTTTTGGACGAACAGTCAACAAGCAGGCTTGATCATGAATATCCCAAACCTGTTAAGAGTATGATATAAAACTTCAATAGCTTGCGAAGTTTTTTAAATGAGCAGCAATGCAATCTTTTCCTATTTATGCCTAGCTACACGAACCTATATTGACAGCTCGAAGACCAACTTCCTTGGGGAGGAAGGTGCTAACGATGTCACAGTAATTTTTCGTAAAATGAAATCATGCCAAAAAAGAAAGAATTAATTTACTACTCTCTGTTGAATCAAGTGTGAAACAATGTTCTAAATTGAAAGTTACTACGACCAGATTACTCAATGAATTGCTAAATCGAATTACTTAACGTAAAACGTGCTCTGCATGGAGGATCAAAGGTTGTGATGCCTCCCCCACCCCACTTCAAGTTGTTCTTGATTTTCAACAGGGTTTAGAATAGTTTTGATATCCATACCTTTATCGTTTTGTCATTTGATATACTAAATAGCCGGTTATCTTCAGCTACCACAAACAGATAGAATATTGGTGTCACATGGCCACGGAGAATGCCAATAGGTTTGCTGCAAGAGACGGACAGAGAGTTACGGCGAGCGGTAGCTTGAAACTGTACAGTGCCACTACAACCTTTGCTGACCACGGGCTAGGCATGGATATACGCCTACGCAAAAAGGAACAATGTCTTGTCAAAGGCCCTTGACTCAGTGTCTCAACTATTGAGCTACGCCAGCAATGCATGCCCAGATATTGATCTGCTGCATCAGATAACGCATAAAATATTAAACTAAGCAGAAACCAGAGGCCTTGCTCTGTCCCTCAAAAGGGAAATTAGATCTTATGATTTGTCTCCCGTTGCCTATCTCATCCTGATAGTATTTTCGGTGTTGCGAAAAGTGCAGGATTCGAAGTATCAACTACTGCTTTAACCCAAACAAACTACGGGGCAACTGGTAATGAGAGATGTCAAAGAGAGTTTGATTAACACTGAATCCTTTATTTGGTTTGCTTGAACAGTTACGTTTTTTACGGCATCTTTTACGGCATCTTTTACGGCATAATCATTATCGTGCACCTCCAAGCACCACCACCGTTCAATTAATTGCACCAACTTGCAATTGGCAGTTACCATTGCCATTTATTTTAACAACTCGTCGAAGCGGTACGTTAAATTTTATTGCTTGATTTATCGTGATAGATGCTCTTATAAAAACACTGCACTACCATCACAGTTAAAAACTAACTCCTCCGTTTTGCATGTAGTGTTTTCTACGGCAGTGGCTTTTATGATGTGGTGGTGTGGCTGAGTGGTTAAGGCGTAGCGTTTCCAATCATGCGATGTCTACTCGCGTGGGTTCGAATCCCGTCGCTGGAACCACTAACCACAAGCCAACAGTCAACTCAGCTGCCCATCCTTTCGAGGTCGGTAAATGAGTACTCAGAAGCAACTCTGAGGGTAAAAGCATTGGACGCACATTGATAACAGCTAATCTAAAGCTGAAGAAACGTTTCATCCAGTACAAAGATGCGAAATTATTATCGTGACGTGGTTTCCGATTGATTGCTATTCACGCTTATGTTGTTTTGATTGTGAACCGCGCAGGATACCAACCTTCTAACACTAACCCTGCGATATGAGATGGCAGAGGCACGGGATCAGGATCTAAACACGGCCACTACTACTCGCATCCCGTATACTGATCAAATCAAATATTGGAGACATTGATAATGAGATCCAAACTAAAGTACAATTGCACGACTGTTGGCTTGCTGATCTAATATGTCAAGTAAACTCATCCACTCATAGCCTATATGCATTACTTCATAGAAAACATTGTCTGCCAATTCAATCGTAATGAATTATCCTCCGAAGACAAAAATCGCTACGAAAGCTCTTCAATGTAGACAATATGAAATGAGAAGTGCATAAATCTTACCTTGGAACATACGGATTCCATAGCCGAATCAATCTATCCATCCCTGAAAAGCAAAATACACTTCTATGAGATTTATAAACTTTGGAAGTGAGGCAAAACAGTGGGAATAAGCAATTAGATTATTCGCAATAATGCAGGTTAAGGGCTAAGGTAAGCAGCCGGAGGTGGCATACAAATACACGGGTAAAAACAGTGAGATTTCCTCAGGAAATTCAAACCTGTTTGATTCGAAGTAATTTCCAAACAGTCAGTTCATTTTGGTTGGATTTAACAATAAGATTTAGAGGCAAATATGCCACACGAGAAATGATGGGCTGCAGATGATGGATAAGACAACTATTATCAGGTGTCAGGGTAGCTCAGTGGTACGGTTTTTATGCATTGATCTAATGGCTAATGGTTCAAATCCATCCTCAGCTTAACTTTCCCTCAGAGGGACAAGAGCCACTAACTATGTGTTATTCCAGACGTAGGAATCACGAGGAGTGGTCACATCGAGAGGAAGAAACTGCTGTCCACTGCTCAATAGACAAAAAGCTCCTTAGTATCCAAATGTCTAGCTTTGATATATAGGTAGAGTCATATGTATAAAGGAGTCATAGACAGGATTGTTAGAGATTGACAAAGCATGGAAGCTAGAACAATAAAACGATTAGATACAATTAAATCTCTTCTGCTCTTTATAATTTTTTGCTTGTCAGTATCGTGTTGTTGCAAGATTGTGTTGTATAACTTAAATACTCACAAGAAAGCTGTAGACTTAGATCAACATCTAGCATTACCTCCAGTAACGATAATATTCTTCTCCTTGCAGAAGTCAAACGTTCTCACTCCTTTATAAACCTTAAATACAGTCTCGTCGCATTCCAGTCGTCGCTTCGTCTGCGTTTCTCTGATCGGTGGAAGGTTCGCTGGCTTACGACCAGCAGTAGCAATAGTCATCTCCTTCAAAGACGCCTCTACATGGGTGCTTCCAATGGTTTGGCCTAAAATCAAAATCAATATCAAAATACCTTTAAACAGTTTTCAGTGTATATGACGTCACAGATTCGACTTCTGCTCAACGTGAGTGAGTATTTGTTCATGAACAGAGGAAGGAACTTGGAGATGGTGATGATGTCCAATCCGCCCTGTTTATCAGACTGACGGGAGGAGGAGAAAAATTAGAGAACAAATCTACTTCAAAGTTACATTTGCATTAGGCATTACTGATTGACTAGAAACTGGTGTCATTTAACTGGCATGTTTTTCACTCCAGAATGCAAGCTTGAAAAGTGCTTTGACCATCTTAAATTCAACTAAATTCAATAAGTAGCCAAACAAAGATCTTCCTCCGCTAGGTCTAGCTCTAGGCTTTCGAAGCAGGAAAGGTTCCTTTCCATGAAAGTTCGTGCCTGGGCAAACTTGACTTGAGAAAAATTAAACAAAGAGAAAGTAGCATTATTTATCATGGAAACTACCTATGACAAGTGAATGTGAAGGATCACTGGAACATGATATAACAGCTCTGATTGAGTCGTAGTAACGCAGCTGCAAGATGACGGTAAAAGGTCACAGCATTAATCATACATACATAAATATTGTAAATGAAAGGAAAGGCTCCGACAATGCATAAGTAAATCAGGCATACACACGATGTCATGTTCCATTAGTCTGCTAATTGCACAAGGACTAGTTAAAAGAGTTCATCAGCTGAGGTAAAGGCATCTCCATGCCTTTACGCAGTGAAAAAAGCGAAGAAATCAATGCGATTACGTGGTTTCTACTGAAAATATCACAGAATAGCATTATTGAATGCATAGGACTTGGGGGGGGGGACTAAATCTGACAAGCTTGGCTAAACAGTCCAGTGAGGTAGATTGTAGTAATAGCATACGTACCTCTTGCACCCAGTCGTGGTGAACTTTCCACCTCAAAGATAAAATAATAAGTATCCAGAATTTGCATCAAACATTTTCCACCTAGCATTTACCAATATCTCAAATGTACATTTCAACTCAGATCACAAGAAATCAAGAATTAAGAGTCTGAAACAACATGAAGGCAAAAATGATGAAATTCTCTCAAGTTTAAGAAGTTCCAAATATTCTAACCAATTAGGATGATTAAGAGAAAATAGACTGGGAATTGGAGAGGCAGTTAGCCATTGAGTAGCTAGATCATATTTTAGCATATTTTAGCATATTTTAGCATATATTGTGCGGTGGATCTCGGGTTAGAGGCACGTTCGTGCACCCTTCTATTTGCCCTCACTCTGCCCGCACCGCATAAAAGGGAAATCTGATGCAAAACAGGGGATTATTCAGGGTGAGGAAAGGAATTGGCCACCCTATCTTATGTTGTCATGGCTCAGGATGGTACTTCTCTAACAAATGTTCCAAACACTGGTCCACAACTCGCTTGGGCAATGGGGGGAATCTTCAGCAACATTTAGTGTACAAAAAATTAAATCGAGAAAGACGAAAAGCAATTCTTCTCATGTGATAGCGTGCATTATTGAATATTTGACTTGCTTAGACCAAAATATGTTGCCTTCTATCCGTGCCGTTGGGAAATGTAAACACAATTCCCTCGAGAAATGAAAAAATAGGAATTAGAATCTTGATGAATATCTTTATGACTGTAACAGCTGTTTATGTCCTATGAAAGAACAAAGTCCACCACACAAAGCGCGAAATGAATCTAGCCAGCAGGGCAAGCAAGGCATAACAAGTCAGGATCAAATTTTAAAGCAACTACAAGACAGTAGACTAAATTATAGATTTTGACGACCTTTTTCCAGCAAACGTGGTTCAGAGCGCCTATCTATTGAATCCATCCATTATTGCTAATGTCATAAGTTATAGAGCATTACCTGACAAAGCTGATATTGGGCGAGTTCAAGACACTACAATGAAAAATTTTTTTGAGCAAGTGAGCAAATTTCAGGTCATTAATTATTACGAAAAAGCTAGAGGAATAAATATTAACCCATCTGAAAGAATGCCATGGGATGGTACTTAAACAGACCGTTCCATATGGCTTTGATTAGATGTCAATTCAACATGTCTAGAGTTAAAGTTATCAAGGCCATTTTCTCAGCAACCTTGCTCGCTACAGTGAGACGCGATTATAGCAACCAGAAAAGATCAACATTGAGAAAGTCTTCTTGCTTCAAATAGCAAAAAGAATTAGCTGCACCAGACCAAAGATGCAGTTTAAATACGACTAATTCTGCTTTGTCTTGAAGGGCAAGAGAATTCAATCGACTATTTGCATTTAAAATACAGAGCGTTATAAAAAATTGAGGTGTCAGGATAATTCAATGGTAAGATTCTTGCGCATTGATCTAATGGTCAGTGGATCGACTCCCACCTCAGCTAAACTTTCACTTAGAGCGAGGAGAGTCGCTATCTCTTTGTAATTCCCGGCGTAGCAATCATGAGGTGTCGTCACATCGAGAGGAAGGACCTGGACACTGCTCGATAAGCAAAAAGCTCCTCAGTTTCGAAATTTCTACCTTGGACATATTGGTAGAATCATGCGTATAACAAAATACGGAGCAAATTTTAACATAAGAATAGTGTTAGGAATAAACTAAAGATGCATAAATTTAGATCAGAATGGTGATAGGAACTACAAGAGACATTAAAGCTGGACCCGAATTGTATTTAAACAGGTCCGGTGCTAATAGGCAAAGGGTACTGCGTTATATGGGAGTCCAGAAATCGAGCCAAAAGAAGCTTTGTACTTTTGAGCTTCATGCAAACCTACCTGTCTATGCTCGAGCTGGCGATACCATCCACTTTTGGCATCTTCTTCCAAGTGCGCAGCACTTCACCGGCGCTTTTTATGATGAAGATGCTAATGCAACCCTGAAAGAATCACAAAAACATAAGCAGTGGAAAGGAGAAAGTCTTCACTGTCGATTCAAATCTTACAGTTGGAAAATTGGATGTGAGGAAATGCGAAAAGATGCAAATTGCGAAAATATTCATCCCATCTGAACGGCATTCAATCAATGCTGGTGTGCCCCAAGACTTTTTATATAGGCCGTCATGGCCTTTCCACAACATAACTTACTAAAAAAATATTTCCATGCCATGCATTGAAAACCAGGCAGTAAAAATTTGTTGTGACATAAACGCGAGTCAAGTGTTCTGGAAGGCCATGGTGGTCTGTACAAGGCCTCAACAATGGGAGTAAAAAAAAACGGCTAGGAGGAGAGGGAGATAAGATCAAATTTCTTGATCTTGAATTTGAAAAAAGGCATGTTGTAGGACTTGGGAAAGGAAGAGAAAGGCAAGACGCTCCATAAATTGCATGTTCTTGGGATGAATCATGATTTTGGGGATAGAGTTCGTGGAGTAGGCAGTGAAACTGGAAAAGGTGTGAGTGAGTCGAGCTTCTTCTGGTTCTGACACGCCTCAGACGACTCGGGAAGAATGAATTTTTAAGATAACGGATCGCTCGAAGCGAATAAGTCCACGACTCTAAATGAATGGGTGATGAATGTACTTGGATGGACTGCTATCATGTATGATTGGGTTACAATCCAAAGAAGTTGGTTTACATAAAAAGACATAATTTGGTTTGGTTAGATTCATCAGAAAGGCCAGTTGACCATTGGAGTAATGAGAGGAAGGTTTCGATTTCGAGGCACACTCGTCCACGTTTCTCTTAGTCCCTTTGGTTGTCCATGTAGGAGTTAATGGGTACCTGGCGTCAAGTTAGATATCAAGTGCAGCAAGGAAAGGAATCTGCCTCAAAATAACCTGGCTTAGGATGGCATCTCGCTAACAAGGTGCTATTAACTCCACTGCGTTGCACATTCGATTTCGAGCGTAGCAGAAACCATAGACAGGGCTCCGAGTTTTTTCTAGGGAAGTAGAATCTATGAGGTGATTTCCCGTTGCCTTCCTCACCAATGGCGTTTTTACTGTGACACATGGAGGAATCGAACTGACAACCCCTGAGTCCGCATGCTGAACCGCTAAACCACGGCAACCTCAAATCCACACTGTTCTATTTGTCTGTTTTAATCATGATGCATTACCCAGTCCATGATCAGACATGCTTGACTAACAGTGCTTCTTGGGTGGAATTGGGTGGAATTGGGATCGTAATCTAGTCTAAAGCCTTAGGTCAGTTGAATTATGACATCAAAACCGATTGGTTTTACTGTTATCATAAGAACCAAGTGTTGAGTGGGCCTAGTCAAGGAGTCGATTTAATGCAAAGATGGGGTAAGCAGGCCATGGGGGCTCACGATTGATAATTATATTCAGGTAAATGGCTCAAAATTATCAAACGTCGCTGGAACTATAGACAAAATTAATGAGAAAATCTTATTAGAAGAAACCTTCAAAACAAATTTCGATTAATGCAGAAGCCTATTTTGAAATAGTGTGATCAATTTGGAATAACTGAGTACTTCTATGGAAGAAATCGAGAATCCATCTAGAATCAATGCCAAAAACCAATGCCGAATCAACTTTGAAGCAATTTAGTATCGACTTTCAATCAATTTAAAATCAATGCTGAATAAATCTTGGGCCCATTGGTAAATTAATCCGAAATCAATGTGACGTCAATTAGAAATCAATCTACAATCAGTTGAAATCGATTTGGAATCTCGAGTATCTCTTTTATTGAAAAACGGTAAAGTGGTGTCCTGGTGTCAAGTGCCATGAGTTCGATTCCTCCATGCGTCACAATAAAAACACTATTGGCGAGGAAGGCAACAGGAAGCCACCTAAGAAAGGCCACTTCCCTGGAAAAAATTCAGAGCAATGTCGCTGGCTTCTGCTAAGCTCGAAATCGAGTTTGCTAGGCAGAAAACGGCTGTAAGTCGCTGTCCTCCTAAATAATGATTGGCTGGTTTGGCTGATTTTACAACTTGGTGTTAACGGACAGAATAATACAGTACACATTATGACTGATATCGTTATCCTGTTTCTACTCTTTCAAACCCATTAGAAGATCGACAAAGATAGCAAGCCCAAGTCCCTGGCATAACATTGATGAAATGAAACGATGAATACGACTGTGAATGGAAAATTTCTCGGTTCCAATTTCACCTCATAACCATTTTGAATGGATAAGCTTCGGTTGACTGCAGAATTAAAAAGCGAAGGATTGAAAGGAAAAGTTTCAGCAGTGTCAGAATAATTTGACACAACGCGGGACGGTAGCTTACTCTCCAGCAGTAATTGGCTTTCTCTTATTAAAAAATGAGTTGAAAATCAATGGAGCAGAAAAGTAGGGTATTCCTATCGCGATGTAAACTGTGTATTTTGATGGACTACCTAAACCAATCTACCTTAATACCTAACAGAGCTACTATACGACAACCATAATTGGTAATGCTGTTAAATTGATAATAAAAAGAAGTTCTTAAACGCTGTTAATGCTTTCTTTGATTTCTTAAGTAGAGCAAAGTCAATAGGTTACGTTTCCCTGATGCGCTTACAGAATCAGCAGCTTGTTGTAACTATTTGTTAAAAAAAATTAATCTTCAAAGAGTACGACCTGATCTACAAGCAAATCAAAATTGCACCATTCCTTAGCCTACTTAGAAATTGCAAGGACCCTAAAAAATAGCGTGTCTACGCCTCACATCTTTATGTTTTTTAAATAAAGAATATGCGAACCACTTGGCTGCCTGTCATTTGTAATTCATTTCGGAACTAAAAAGAATACTGTAGAAAATGAGCAAACATCGAGACAGTTTCGGCTAAAGCTTCCAGAGGCTTTCTAAGACATGCCAAAACCCTCATACCACAGGAAAAATGAAAAACCTGTGCACGGGAATTGTTGAGCCACGTTTTCGGTGTAGTTGCTCTGTTTGGGGTTATGCTGGTTCGACTGACCTTAATCAGTAAGAAAAACATCAAAAACCGAGCTGCAAGGATTGACGACAGTCGCAAATGAGGGGTAGAATGTCGGCAGTAGAATTCAAGACGCTTATAGTGCAGTCAACTGAGACATGCAATAGAGGCGAGCAATGGACATTGATCAAAAGCTGTGAAGAGGGTTATCAAATTTATTATCAGATCGTTAAAAACATGTTCCTGTTAGCCAGCCAGTAAAACGCAAAGCATTGGAAAGCATTGAAACGGCTTCAAAATCTAATCTTAAAAAGTCAAAACAACGCCAGGTATGGCAAATATGTGGTGCTACTGCGTTTGATATCAATAATGAAAAGCAAAATGATGCTTCAAATACATAATTAAAGTCAAAATTACTTACATCGCTATCTCCGTACAGAATCAGGCATTCGTCAGTGACTGGGGAGCTAAAGCAAAAATACAACTGTCAAAGTGAACGTATGTCAAATTGAAATTACGAGGCATAGAAATCCTTTGAGGCCAAAATACACCATTCACCTAAGTCAGGTACTGACATCATGCACCAGTGAAAGTATTCATTTTGCTATCAGTTAAGGAATAAGAAAAAATCGATACAACAACAGTACAACTAATACCACTACTGTGCCAACCGTGGCGGGAATAGGCTCTACGTCATCAATCAGAGTCTCCATAGTGAAGAGCAATTGCTACTTGAATGATATTTTCAGAGAAAAAAAGGCAGATCCATAACGAAAAACAATAATATGGAAACCTTTCATTCGACATTAATTTAAACTACAATTACAAAGCTCTCTAATACATAAGCAGTTTGAAATTGGCTTGCCTGGCTTAGGGCTTGCAATATATAATACAATGGGAAAAGATCAAAATAAATGTAAATAAATATGAGGATGGATATCAAATCGATAGAATGGGACAGCTCTAATAGGGAAGAAGTTCAGGATTGGTCAGAGTTTTGTTTCTGCAAAAAAGATGCAGCAGGAGGTACGAACGGCTATGAAGAAAATTTTGGAGATGACGAGGCGTCTATGTTGTGGTTCGATGGAAAAGGAGTTGCACATTTTAAGAAAAGTAGTACAGGAGTTGCTGAAGACACCTAAAGTGCTGATGGAGAGATTAACGAAGCGGACAGATTTAAATTGCTTTTTGAGTTCGGTTAGGAGAGGGGATAATGATAATAATAATCTCTCATATTCATACAGGTTAATTAGTTCAGTACGTAACTTACTGTTAACAACCAGAGACCTATGTAGTACAAAGTTAACATAGGATTACAGATAAAAATTAAGGAAATCACTAAAAATCAAACTTTGTGCCCTTGCCAGATGCTCTGAATCTCAAAATGGATGTTTCAGTTTGCAATGTTAATGTTTGCCTCACAATCGATATGGGCCTGTAATATTGGCACTTAATGAAAACTGATGTAGGGGGGGGGGGGGGGGAGTGTGCGAGGCATTATATCATGCACCTGCACTGTGAATAGACATCTAAGTTCAGCGAGCACTCCCTAACATCAAATCAGAGTCAGAAATAATCTGCAAAAAAATCAACTTTACAGAGGTAAGGATGTGGGTGCTGCTTTGTTTATATCAGAAGCATGCCCTAAAACCACCGAGACTGTTTCCATCCCCCTAAGACGCATCCGTTCTGGGTACCCATAAAATTACAGCGAACATGAAAACGAGTACCTCACAAGTTAAGGAAACGGTACAAGCAGCCCAAAAGCGCACCTAACTAAAATCTTTTTGCTGCCTTGATAAATTCAATCGCTGTTTACATTATCATTCTATTAGAAATTAGGGCCAGACGTGGATTTCGAAAAAGAATTAAACGATATACGGATTCTGCTTCCAGACCTGCTATATCTAACCCAGGAATATTCAACAAGCTGCCAAGGCGATCTCTTCATGCTTCTTCAAAGACGGAGCATTGCAGGAGAAAATATTCCCTATCTTCATTAGCAATACCACATAAGCAGAGAGGGTTAAGAAAATAAAAGTTATGTGTTAGATCGAAGTCTTTGTAATGAAGATACGGGTTTTGTCTAATCTACGTGAAGAATTGGATTTGGGGGCCAAACCCTATGTAATAAGACGGCGAGAGAAGGATCATTGACTGTTCAATTGGAGTTTATCATTTATTGTTTAGGCCAAGATGGCAACCATATTTACTGTTACGACACTCCATGTACAGCAGCTGTGCTTGCACAACCATTCTCCTACCAAAGCATACGGTGACTATAGAATTACAAAGCAGACATGATGTGGAGCAAGGGAATTCAAATGTATTGTGTTTCAACATACCTGTAGTCCAAACGCAACGGCACGGTTTCCAAACTAGATATCTGGCAATACGGCTCAAATGTTGACAGCTCGTAAAATTGAATTTCTCGATCCCTTCACGGAAAAAAAGCGTTTCGCATCTAAATTGGCGTAGATACAGCTGCCTATGTCATAGACTGAATAAGGAGAGGCAGATAGCTAAATTCAACTAGTTGTCGAAAGCTAGCGCTTTGAGCAAAAAAAAATCTCGAGAAAAATGCTTCCATCATTGGAACCTATTTGCTATCACGAAACATTTGCCCATTCGTATTGTCTGGCATCAAGGTATTCACATTTTTTCACGAAGGATGGACCTTAAACTCGTATTGCATATCCCCAAAGAGTCATACAATCTTTCCATCTATTGAAATTTAAATCTATTTAATTTTAAGTTAAAGATTTGAGAAATGGATCCGTAACGTACAGAGCGTTGGCATAAAGCTTTATGAATGCACATTTTGGTCACGGGAATACAGCCTGAATTAAAGTTACTTGGCATAAGAAACTGTTACAATTCAAAACCTCTCTTTTGAAATTTTGCTCAAATTTTATCCAATTATTACTATAGGAAAATAACTTCTTTGAAATTTCCTTTCGATTTAATATAGAAAGCCTACATAACAGACACGATTTACAGCTTAGCGAAACCAGAGGAATGCTTCTAACTTTTACTTCTAATGAACTGGACTTCTAGAAGGTAGTGCAGTGGTGGCTAATGTGTATGGGATAATGCTACTGATGAGGAAGTCCACGGGAAACCACCTAATGAATATCCACTTCCCTAGCAGCCAATCTCTGCTTATAGCTACGCTTGAAAATGAGCACACCGTGTAGTTTAGGATGTCCGTTACGAAGTGCATAGTTATGATTCATCTTCATAAGAACAAAATCGCCTACATTAACATCAAAGCGTATATCCATCAAAATTTGATAGAGAAAATCCAGCATTTAATCTTTGATAGGTAGAAAAGGCTACAACTGAACCAGCTGTATCCAAGGGTGATTGAATTGCTTTCATAGTTTTGAACTAAGGAGAATAAAATTATCGATGCAAAATCAACCAAGCTAGTGTATTTTGAAGCAAATTACCCTGTCGCAATGATGAATTTGTTGTACTGAGGCATCAAAATGAAATCCGTGATCCACTTGCTCTTCTTTCCACCGCTTTCAATCTACGAAATAAAATGAGAAAGTTTCTTACGGATCAGTTCGTAATCTGTTAGTTGCTTTTCTCACATGGTTAACATGAACTATTGCATATGTGGAATAGTAGTACACTGCGCGATTTGGATGTGGTAGACGGGGATTCGAGGCCTCCATCGGGTCTCAACAAAGACTTGAAAAATGGTACAATGTGCTTCTCTACTTAGAACTTAAAATTTTGCGAAAAGATTATGGAAGATGAAGACGCAGTGCTATCAGATGGCCAGCTGCCCAATGTATCATCCACTGTGTCTTCACAGCTGTGTCCCAATGGCTAAAGACAGGAAGATGACCTCAATCCATCGGAAAATCGTAAAGTCTGGCTTTTGACAAAATCATCTAATGATACGGGAAGGAACTTTGGCTTTCGACAGTATACCCTATTAGCACCAACAGAGATGAAATTACAACAAACTGGCATTCAGGGAAATCCTCACCAACGGGATTTGCTAACTGGTTAAACTAACTAGTAGAAGTCCCGTAGGCTCTGATGTATTACGCATCATGTTAAGCTGTCAGTAACTAGGCACCGACGTAGGTAGGGAATACTTTGAATTCGGCAAGGATTGACTAGAGCTGAAATAGCAGAATCATCGAAGGTACAATTGCACACCAGAAGTCAACTGGTTTAAAGATGCAAAAATAGCTACTAAGATGTATAGATACCTCATTTATCCTCAAACAAAGATAGTTGAGGACAGAAAATAGGAGATGATATGGGATCTTGAATATCAGAAGCTGCGTACATCTGCTCTCATAATCTTTGCCTATTTCTTTACCCTAAGGTGGTATTTTTCTATTCGAATGTGTAGCACCAAATGTTTAGTTTGCCTCCAAGGACTTTTCAAGCAATTTTCAATACCCTATCTTTAACATTAAGCAACTATCAATCAATGTAAGTCAATAAATCTTCTATCTTTAATATATTGCCAATATCAAGAATGGGCGATGTCTAAAAACAGACTTAAGATTGCCAAATCAAATCGGATCAATTCTCCATGAAACACAGTAAATATTTCGACCAGTGAGGAATACGATGGGAAATCACCAAAGAGAAACTACTCTATCTCTGGAATATTCTACGCTTGCAATTGAGCATTTTATGCGGTGGAATGGAGTGGGTATCAAGAATACTGATGAAAGTCTAAAAAACTGCTGGACTAATTCATCGATGATGCATTATTTTGTCGGCTTACCTGCTTTGTGCGTTTGTGCTGCATGGAAGAAGTCCAGAAGGAGACCATTCCATCCTGCATAAGAAGAAGAAATTTTGATAGACTATGCGAAAATTGTTTAGTTCCATTATCACGACTGCTCAGCTAGAGATGAATGGGAATTTTAGTACAAAGCTACAAATATGTGACCATCTAAAGAATTATTTTAGATATAAATATTTGAGTCCAATTTCTTGAACATCATGGAAAAGATCAAAGAACGAGAAAGGTTAGAGCATAAAAGGACCTTTGATTGATGTCATAGGTAGCTCTTGTATATAGAAAAAATATATGCTTACAGTTATTAAAAGAATATGAAATATTAAGAGATTGAAGTGCAGCCAGATTTAAGTCTACATAAACTAATAGATGGTGAAATTATAAACAATAATCATAGAAAATGGTTCCATACTTGAATGGCGAATAAAAATCCTGAAATACTGAATGGGTTTAACATTTGCAAAATTCGGTACAGATAAATACATCATTGTAAATCTCATTTATCAGTAGTCGCCAATTTGCGATGTGACATGAATCAAAATATTCACAACTTTGTAATTTGGCTCCCTTAAGAAGAGATTGAAAACCAAATGATGTCCATTTAGGTGATCATCGAGTGAGAAAACACTGATGTGTACCTGACTGACACCCAGAAAGTTGTTATCGTTTGTGTGACATATACGAAGTACTGCATCTCGATGTGGAGAATTCCCGGTTATGGCAGGCAAATGAAATGCCGTCTGTAAAAAAGGGAAATCATAGCTAAAATCATCCGATACATTATAAAAGGCTTGAGACATTTCTACAACGCCGGTAAAAGCATCTTGATTTCTCTTCATTTTTCGTGCGTCATAGTTAGAGACGCGTTCTGATTTGATGTGAATTCGGATAAAATTACGCCTCAGAATAGAGACTCACTTCTGTCAAATCCTATAATAGTCGCAACTAAATTAATTCGAATATCCACATGCAACCAAATTTTATGCCTCAGTATAAATTCAGCTATACTTATAGATGTCATAGTATACTGTACATACGAAAGAGGCCATAAAGCCTTTCAAGCGAGGTGCAGCCATAAGCTGGAGAAATATTTGCTACAAAAAAGGCCTGAAGCATTGGAGCGAAGTAGGAAACACCGATAAATGATGACCAAATTCATACACCAATGTCATCGTTGAATTACGAACGCCTTTTTGCACCTTGGGCGACACAGAATGGCTACTTCATGAAGTTTGCTCGCATTCATTCAGCAAGTTAATTATTAGAAGATAGAATGAAAAAGCAGTAAAAAGATAGTAATGATCTCTAAATCTAAAAGATTTCCGATACGGAAGACCACAACAGCAACGCGTATATAAATTATAATGAAGGTCAACAGTGCTTTACGATAAGATCAGACAAGAGGCAGCCTTGAAGATGATGATGACTGTGGTGGGTCAAACTTCGCCGAACCTGTCAGCTGGCGATGGATTCATTTCAAAGTAATGACATATAAACCGCACTGAACTTTGATTCAAAGCTCTTATCTACAAGACAGACACAAACTTTAAACAGACATAATAATATTACATCCCTCAAAAAATGAACTCTACTCAAATCTAAATTTGAAACAATGACTGGATCATAGAGCGACTTGTGACAGTACCTGCACTGCCATTAGCAACTAGGTGAGCAAAGTAGCCTATGAAATAAGGAAAGAGAACACATGGCCACCGTAAATATCAACCCGACCACACATCCGTACTCGACTCTGCTCTTATTCTCACGATGTACATGATACGCAGATGCCAGACTTCGAGTTCCCAAGTTCGGATTGAAATACTGACGCAAATGCTAAAAAGGTCTGGGTCATCTCGACACTAAACACGTCTTAGACAATCAAAAATCGGCACTTTATCGAAAAATCTAGACAAGAAAAGGCAATTTGGCAGAAATTCATCCAATGCAAAATTCTGTACGAGTTTAGGAGAGCAAAAACCACTAGGATAATGACCATGCTATTTCATAATCATTGTCAACTTAAGCTGTGACATGCAAGACATCCACCTAAACGGTTATGAGAATGAAAGCCTTAAAAATAATTTGCCATGAGAAAGCCATTGGCGGCGTTAAGCGTATTATTTCGGGCTAAGGCACATCGCTGACATTCATAATTACAGCCTGGATACAGCATTCAATTGTTTATGAATAATGCAAGTGGACAGGCGACTGAATCCGTATAATAAAATACAAGCAACTGAATGAATTCATGTCGCAGTGGAGGACAGTCGCCAAAAACGTAATCTAGTCAATAGAGATTATATACCATGAATGAGGTTATTCTGTGGTGTTCTAAGTACAGATGGCGGTTAAGCTTTCAAAATCAACGAGTGTCGCGCATGTACCATCCTAATTAATGAGAAATACTAGCACCATCAGTTAAAGCTTTGAGGCTAGTCGGCATATTTAGGAAGCAAAGCTTATTTTTGAAGTTATCTAGGAAAACACAAGAAAATGACATCAACGAGAATCTGACAATGAAATGCAATGGCCATAGACGGACAGCAGAACGGTCCCATTATCTGTTCTAAATCAAATGTAAAATGAGCCATATAAAAAGCGAATCATACAACGCAAAAATAATCAATACCCAGCTTTTTGCAGGAATTGCTAATGTGGCTATTTCTATAGAAACCAATTACTTAGAGACTATTCGAAATTGACAAAATTAGCAATCTTCACCGGGTTCATTGATTAGTCAAATGGAAAAATGGGCTTAACTGTTAATACGCCCACATTTCCAAGCAAAAAAGGAACATTTGCCCAAGTATGACTTCACCGATTTTCTTACATTCAACCCCCAAAACGGTCTATCTGCCTTCCAAAGAGACGATCTACTGAAAATTTTCGCCCTGTTGTTCAGTTCTGCAGCAACAGTTACACGTGGAAATGGCGCGCTCTCTTCATGAAATCATAACAGGGTATTGAGATGTTAGCCTGGCACAAAACACCATAAAGAACACGTAGGTGCACATTCTTACAAATAAGAGCCGCCTACAAACTGTGGTATTCTGACTTAAAACGTCCATCGTTAATTCGCCTGTTAAGCACCAAGCGAATACCACGTGGCACTTCATGGAGTACTGGCTACAAAAATACAAATCATTGCAAGCCTCGCAGCGAAGACCACGATATAGTTGGAGAATGAGTCACAGAGTCAGGAAAATGACAGTCTCAGAGTGCCTACCAGATCGCAGAGACTTCTGCGCCGGTAGCTTTGATCTTAGCGGATGCAAGAAATAACTGATTGCTACATTCAATTGCCATTTCCTCACATCCATTACCAAAAGGCACTTCAGAGTGAATTGCACGGGTAACAGCATAGCAATTTGAATCACCACGCATCAAAAAGGTTGGTTCGTCTTGGAGTCATGCATGGTTTGGATGCTTGTAACTACAACTAATTTGCAAGTACATGCTAGACAACAACACGCCAACTTGCTGATCCATGACCAGAGAAATACAGCCCACCTCTCTGTACCACCATTGAAACTATGGAACCTACTGATGTGTTTCTTCCGAAAGGAAACAGAAACAGGTGGCAAATTTGCTTGGAAAATGCCGAAATAAGTCCATGGAAAGTGTGTGTCGAGACTTTTAACCGAAATAAAAAAAAATTGGCAGATTTCCACAAAAACACGAGTACATGCGCTTGTCAAGCAATGCCAATGATAATATAAACACAATCGTGGCATTTTGACGCTTGCGTAAAGCGCCCCTTAAAGAAAACAACTCATGAACGGGTACTTCTCACAAAGCACTTGAGCTGCTTCAATTCAATGCCGATAACGGTAAAGGTTGCCATTTGTATACCTATTGTCTGGCCAATTTGCTGGTTGTAGTAGAGCACCGTTGACAAGCATAAAAACAAGTAAACATAACCAAGTTGACATTTACATTAAGGAGCGTTTACGAGTAGAATTTAAAGTGGGACCTCCAAATCATCGAAGGCGAGCTTATCAAGAAGCAAAGCGATACTTGACATATAGATATCGCACAGCTTGGACATTTAGCTCGTTGCTGCAAATTGTAACAGGGATAAAGATACACCTACGTCTATAGAGTGGTGGAGCACCTTCCGCGTTTCGTCCCCTCCCACGACAATCTACGCAGCAACAATTTTTAAGGGCTCTTTTTTAATCTTTTCGCAGCAAATAGGAGAGGAATGCATTTGGATGAAATTTTCAGAAAATGCTATTTGTAACGTCTTCAACTAAGGCCAATATTGAAAAATATTAACCGTAGAAATGCCGATATTTTAGACCATGAAGCACAAATATGGGGCATTCAAAATTTCTTGGGAAAAGTATTTGGGAGCTTTTTATAAGAAAAATGGGAAAGATACTGAGGGATAGCAAGTACTGTTGGTTGCTCAAAAAGTGGAGCCATTGCTGTTTTAAAGAAGCTCGTGCGCACAAGAACTGTGAAACAACAGATTTCTATGGCTTATAGAAATCGCATCTTCATTCAAAAGAAGCTTCAATTTCGAAAAATTAGCCCGAAACGGGGTGAGAAAAACCATCAAAAGGACAAATTTTCAGGCCGCATCAATCAAATTCATTTTCTTTAGTAGCAGAGATTGATCGTCGTTGACGAGTTCTCAGTGGGTGCTAATTCACGTTTTAATAGTAAAAAATGCAGCTTAAGTAACTTGTTTTAGAGATTCTGTAGCGTCTTTGTTTGTTTCATCAACGTTTTCAGATTACAATATTTTGAAATCAAAATTATCTGTAGAAATTTTTTTGCCATACAGTTTTTAGCTAAAAGAAATTAATTTGCGTGTCTATCTCTGAAAAATGTTCAAGGTTATCTGAATCTGTCGAATCCTTTTCGTTTAAAGTGAAGATTCAAAATGGAATGATTTGGTACAAGTTATAAGCATGTTTTGAAGATTTATAGATTCAAATTTCTCAAGAAAGACAGCGCATTTTAGAGCAACTTTCCTTTGCGAACGGTGGACGTATTCAGCTACGAAATTCTTTTATCGAATTTTCCCAATACTTTTTTTGAACGTAAGTGTGGAAAGAAGTGATAAGCCTAAGGTCAGGATAAAATTCATCAACTATCGACGGATAGGAAGGTAAGAAAAGAATAGGCTTGCTCGAATGACCTAGAATGATAATGCACTAGCAGAGTATGGTATCAGAAGAAATTCTAGTTGGGGTAAAACTCTCATGAGCAAGTATAAATTTATTTGCTGGCTTTCTTTGGTGAGTTCCTAATACCAAGCTCCAACAAAGGGAGAAAGAAGAAAGCGAAGGCTAAGAGTTGAGAAAGATCAGATCAAGTTCATTGATCTTACATTTGAAAGATGGTAAGTTATAATGAAGGAAAGAACTATCGTGGAATCCAATGAAAAAATGGCTGGTAGAACTTATCAAATCACTTCCAAGTGAATAGTAGCAGAATGGCTTTGGCAGCAAGGGACAAGGATAGACTTGGTGCATAAAACGTCTCGAATAATGGGCTTTCCAATCTCAGAGCGGTTGTACAAAAAAAGCTCTTCATGAAATAAGAACAAATGACTTCAGGACAGGAATATTTCATGCAAGACTGAATGCAACGAAATATGCTGACCTTATGCACCAGCTTACTCGTACGAAC
This sequence comes from Pseudorhiza aurosa, assembly GCA_964026355.1. NCBI lineage: Eukaryota > Metazoa > Cnidaria > Scyphozoa > Rhizostomeae > Lychnorhizidae > Pseudorhiza > Pseudorhiza aurosa. The sequence continues at coordinate 9,679,920 of OZ032114.1, read as the reverse complement.
GGCTGAACGCTTTGAGGCAGAATTCTGACATAATGGAAAAGAATAGCAGGACTACTTGAGATAATGTCTGAGGAACATATCCATATGACCTCTGTATTATCGTTAATCCGAAAACCACATCAAAGGTAAAGGCTATCAAAACAAGATTCACATAAAAGCAGGAGAATTTAATTCAGATAATGCAAAGCAGAAGACCATTTAGAAAACCTTATGAATAAAGGATGAGAAATGCAGACGTAAAAATAAAGTGTTTACACCAAACATAAACTGATTTCGCAGATAATTCATATACTTCTAGTCATATCAACCGACTACAACGAGGCTCCACAGAACATTCTTAGGATGTAATAGGTATTGATAGAATAACCACGGTTGCAGAACTTTAGCCTTTGATTCGTAACTTTTTAAGCCTTACCTAATGCGCTCATTAGACATATCAGCTGAATAAATCCAGTTAGAATATTACTAATAGTTGTTTTACTTTGCTGTTATCATTTTGTTTTCATTATCATTTCGTTGCTTAATTTGATTGATTGAATCTTATCAGCCTTTTAGCAGCTGTTTCTATCCACGAAATTCGGAAAGAACAAAACAATTCTGTTAAGAAGAGCACTTGAGAGGAAGGAAGCAATCTAGAGGTGACATTCATAAATAAATTGTCTCGCATTCAATGAATATCCACGTAATGTAGTTTATCAAGATATAGATAAAAGTGATGCGAAGCAACAGGTAAATACTTATAGTTCGAGAGTAAAGAACTTTTAATTGTGAAAGAGTAATTAACGTCGACGAGTAATCCATCTTCTCAATATCTGTCCAAGAACTGCTGCATGTTGACGTATAATGAAAGAAAAAACTAGCTTATTGGATATGTGCCTTGCATGGAAGTATTTCAGTATCAGAGTAAAACTTGGAGCCCTGTCTACGGTTCTGTTCTACTAAAAATCGAGTACACTGTGCAGGACTTTTATTCAAGTATTCAAGTGTGAGCCATGGTAATTCATTGCGCTGTTATGGATACTGCGGACAGTTGCTCTTAAAATAGAAAGTATTTTTGTAAAAGAAAAGATTGGAACATGCTACGAAGGAGAATATCTTTACGTGTTACTGGAAAAGTGCGACGCTAAATGAAAATGAAGATCGAATAACACGTGTGAAAGACCGGCCAACACGTTGACAGACGAAGACTAATAGAAAAAAAGGAACAAAGGCTATGGCACCGATGAAGCAGAATTAGATTATGTTTGAGGAATTGTGATACAAGCTGCCACAATTACTTGGAAACGATGACCTTGTCAGATTAACGTCATGAACCGAGCGTGATAACCTCCAGCATGAGAACGGCGATTAATGCAGTGGAACAAACATCCATGCAGACCACGCACTAAACGTTCGTCATAGGTCAGGAGAATGAATTGAAATGAGTATTAATGAATATGACCGTCAACAAGCAAACGGGTGAACATACAATATCAGCACATGTGTCAAATGGGAACACCTCTACGAAGCACATGTTAGGTCAAGAGCATAACTTCGGATTAGTAAAAGGGGGCTTAAATTTTTACAAGGAACAAGGACTGAAAAAGATAAAATTTACCTCTTTCGTTCTGAAATAGGATTCTTCCTTTTCAGTATACTCGAGTTGCATGTACGTACAAAATTCATCCTGCAATTGAAGGACACGTGTTTTTCATTAATGCTTCACACAAAGAACATACATTTGGATTGCTTAGTAAGGTAAACGTATAACACGCACAGAGTTAGAGTTAGAAATGTTAAAACTTTGAACTTAATCTGTGCACAGTTGGAAAAAGTACAAACAAAGAAATGACTCTGAATCTGAAAGAGACACATTTTGTCTTTAATTCTACCCATTTTGGTGGGCTCTTCAGGCTACCTTCTACCAATATACATAGCGATATATATAGATAAATATATCAAATTTGCAAAAGGAATACCTTAAATTTAATTTTTAAATACATTGTACATCACAAGGGAATTTCAGATATTCCTTTTACCAATTTGAAATGCACAGCTTGTTTAAAAAACTGTGGAAAAATACACCTCAAGATCCAATAAAATCTGTCAAAAATCCTTTCGAAAGGAGAAACTGGTTACTTACAGATCCCTTTTGATTGGAAAATACATCGTCTGACTTTACTAAGCATTTTTGAGTGTTAAATTCCAGATAAAATTATCTAGATGCAAACTTTCAATTGCTAACCAGTAAGACCCTAGTACCATGAAGGGCTTTGGCAGTTGATACATGCTACTTAACCAAACCATGTGCAGATTAAAAGATTTTTAATTGTAAATTTTGAAATGATGTGTCCGTGTGTAGGTAGAAATCCCCTCTGATTTTAAATTACAAAAATTTCAGACAAAGGGCCAGCTACCAGCCAGAGCAATACCATAATTTCAAGAACTGAAAAAAAAGTTAGTCAGAAAAAATTACTAGCTAGCTGAATAGCCAGCAGTAAATGTTTGCTTTTTCAATGTCCCTCGGCAGCATTGTGTAGGAAAGAAATTTTTCATAGATAGAAGCTTTTTAGACATATCATTGAAGATCTCATTTCTAAAAGCAATAAATAAATCAAAAGATTGCAGAAAATTTCATTGAAAATATTGATAAGAGTTTTGACGAAAAAAACTTACCCATGTAATACAACCATCTGAGGTGGAGTCAATCTTCATGAAAAGAGCAGCCATTTGATCATCAGTCTTTCATTGAAAGAATATTTGAGTCACACATCAATATATAATTAAGATTGTATCAAGGTCATATAAGATTGGCAAGCACAGCAAATGATATATGAAAGTCCAAGGTAGGTATATTTCCTAGATTAAATAAGCGTAAAAATAGTATATTAAGTCATTCACATAATTGTACCCTGGATGATGATAGTACAAGGATTGAGTAATGAACTAAAGGCTGTATTGTCTTTTACAGATAAATAGAATGAGCTCAATTTCAGGTTCACAGCTAAGCAGCAAATGTCTGCCTACTCTTAGCTGCATTGATATTGTCCCTTGCAATAACTCTTGATTCACATCTGCTGAATAAATCATCTCCAGTTCCCTAAAATACTCCTGTATTATAGCTAACAATGATTTATAGGAACAAGACAAAATTTTGCCTTTTCATAGACTTGATGGCGGCAAAGGCTGTCCTATACTAAGCCTGTATGGTCAGCAAAGAAGGATAGTTGGACAAGTAGGTATTCTAATGTATAAAATTGAGCAACATTTTACAGAAAGAAGAAGCATTATCTGTACTCACAGCTCCTTTAAGTCCAAGAAAGTCCCGAAAAACCTCTTTAAAATCTTTCAGATCCAAAGTTCCAGTAGCATCCCCGCCAGCAGCCTGGAGAAATAACATCATACTGTTGATTGAAATAATAACTTATATGATCTGGAGCATTTAGTAGGTAGGCATTTTAGCATAATGCAAAACATGACACTTCTATATAACATCATTTCTAGATAAAAACCCACTGACTGGTAAATGATGAAAACATCTCAAATCAGGAAATGGAAAAGATATTGTACAAGTTTGATATTTAAAAGCAGAAAAGGAAAAAAGAATATCAAATGTATGCATATAACTCTTAAACACTTAAATATAAGCAATTCAGTACATCTGCTGGCTTGGCCAATCTAAAAGAATTTGCAAAGCAAAGGGACTGCAAAGGGATTGAGATTCACATAGAAAATATGCAAAAAGAGATACTTCAAGCAATTTTTTGAAATCAATGAAATGAAAAAACTTCTCCAATGACAATAAGCTGGATTTGCATGGATTACCTCAAAGGCATTTTTCAACTGATGCAGATGCTCTAGCGTAATCTTGTCCTCTATCTAAAAAGAAAACTTCATACAATCAATTGAAAACTGTATAATACCACTAAAGTCATGGTCTAAAGGTAGAGTTTGTGATTTGCATGGAAAGATTGGGATTCAGATAGACCTGCTCGGGTTATACCAAAGATTGTTAACATTGTGCAAACAGCTTCCATGCTTAGCAATCATTGATCTAGGTTAGATTACTACAATGTATCACAATTAATAAGTTGACAGAGGAAATGAAATGGGAAATCTCCATCTTAAGATTAATAAACCTTTGCAGAGATTTTGACTTTGCCTTTCAATTTTGACTTTAACAAAACTCTCTTATTTTTTTCAATTTTTTTTTATTTTCCTTTTTATTAATCTTTTTCCTTTTAGCAAAGTATGTATAATCTACTATGATTTAGACAGCTGCTTGATTGATAACAGCATTTACTGAAGAAGTTCAATTTGTCTAAATAGTATCACTATTAGTATTATTTTTCAGCACTCTAGGAGATATTATGCCAATTTGATACACAGTGCCAGAAATAATACAACCTGGCAATAGCAGAACTCCCTTTATTGGCACATCTGTGTCGCTCAATGGCTTAGGAAAGAGAAATGGGAAATACCCAATTTGATGAAATATCAACAGAGAACTTCTTCTTCTACAAAGAAAGGTTGTTGGTGCAGACTTCCTAAGTCTACATCGGGGCTTGGTTTAGCTGCCATCAACCTCTTTTAGTCAAATCTGAAAACAGATTAAGGATGTGCTTGTCCTATTCTACCCATGAAACAGAGCACTGCCATCTTTAGCACCAAAAAAATTATCTCCATCTATATTTCTATCACATTAATATCCTAATGGGAGTGTTTTTGCTTTGCATGACGTATTTTAGGATTCAAAGCCCAATTGGGGCAAGCAATTAACACTTTGGGAAGTATTTGAGTTCCGAAAACAATGCTATTAGATAAAGAGCACCAAATTATAGCATTCACTTTGCTTGCACAGTTGTGTGGCTTCATGGCTAAAGAAATCCAGATAGACACCACCATATTTACCACAGCAGTGACAGAAAGAGGTTTGAGTTTGATCTCCATATCAGCAAATGTATGGGCTTAGGCAAAAATATTTTCTTGATATGAATCATTTTGACAAAAATTTTGGGAATCCTCTGTGTTTCATTATAAAATTAAGGTAATGGATGGATTATAAATTCAAAACTTGAAACTGTCTAAGGATGATTTTACTTTAACTTTACCTCAAAATTGAATGAATATGATCATAAAATTTAAATTGAATATCAGATCTCGTATTGTTCTTAACACAGAAATCTGCCATTTGAGGTACTACTTGAATCACACCTTCCATTATTAATCTTGATGATGGCAATGAAATCGATTGGGTAAATTTTGATGACATGGATGAAATATGTTTTAAACATGAGCTTAGCATCTTTTTTGGTAGTGGCAACGATAATGAAAATAAATATGACAAAAAGATGACAGAATCAGCTATGGGGATGAGATCAATTTTATTGATCTTACATTTGAAAGAGGGCAAGTTGTAGGATTCAAAAAAGGAAAAAGAAGGCAAGACGCTTCATAAAATGCATGTTCTCGATATAAATAATGATTTGTGGGATTGAGTTTGTGGATTGGGTAGTGAAACTTAGAAAGGTCGTGAGCAAGTCAAGCTTCTGTTGTTCCTGACATTCCTCATAGGAACAAGAGTAATATTCCTGATCTCCTGAGAGCAATGCCTGTGAAAGTATTTGTAAAACAATGATAAACCTGATGGAAAATTGCTAGTCACTATGATTAAAATGATGATGATGAAAATGATGATACTGCTGATGATGACCAAATGATGATGATGATGATGATGATGATGATGATGATGATGATGATGATGATCAATGCGTCAATTTACAAATGTCAATTTATCATTGCTCATACTCGGAAAATTTTCTCTCTACATATGAACCAAGTAGGTAATAAATGCTACCATCTGACAATTGATATAGCCTTGGCATGATGACATGCCACACTTAAAATCCATACCTTCATAGTGCCAGCTTTTGCACCTGCCGTTATTGGTCGCCTAGATTTTTGTGAAGTTTTCAACAAGGATGACAGATTGTCTGATGGCCCTATGGTGGCTCTTCTTGTGCTATCATTTTTTAAATCATGCTTGTCGATTCCTCCATGAACTTGCCGTCCTTTTATTCTGTTTACCACGTTTTTTGGTGGAGTTCTTTCAATTCCTGGTAGTCTTTGTGACGTAACGTAGGTAGGCTCTAGCCCTGGTAAAGATTCTTTGACCCCCAGAGCTGTATTTGGCCTAATATCGTCCAGAATATGGCTGACTTCATAACTCTGAATAATTCCCGAGGCTGATGATGGTCGCAACTTTTTACCTTTTGGTAAGGGCATCTTAGATTACGAATTTTACTATTTTCAACTGCGTCTTGACTGCCTCAAACTGTTGCTGAAAGTGGGCCTAAATTGGAGAAGAAAATGAAGTTTTCGGTTGATCGCCGTATTCTCAAGGATTGATGAGGAATGGCAAAACAAAAATTTTGACTTCAGAGGCTGAATTGATTGATTTGATCTCACAGTTTTCTCCCTTTTGAAGTCTCCTATCAAATCTATCCATTTGATTCATATTCAATCTTACGGCGAAGTTGTATTTATAGCGGCCATTATTGGTTTCTACGAGCATGTAGAATCAGCATGGAAACTGGGTACTATAAAGCTTGGTTGCTATATAAGGCGGTGCCTTACAATTATAGTCTAATAAGGTGGTGCTGTAAACTCTTATGCAAAATATAGAGAATAAAAACCAGAATTGAAAAAAACTTTCTGGCTTATGGATAAAATACTCTTAGCTGATAATGAGAAGTTCCATCTAAAATATTCCTCATAAAATGAATGATTATTCCTTGCAAAACCTGAAGTAGTCAGTAAGAATTCCCCATCCAGTACGCTGAACGGATTCAGCTAGCGTATTATTACCATCAAATTACAAATTTTATCTGGCTTTGTATTTCCTTCAGGAAAATGACCCCAAGCTATTTACCATAGACCAATCAACAAATCACAGGCCTTAAAGGTATCGCGATGTTTGTTGCCTGCTAGCAATCAAAGCTTTAAGAAGCATTGAAAAATAAATTTTTGAAAAATATCAGCCGTGACTACTTCAGATTTCTTTATCTTACATCACCTAGCATTGGTGGAAACGAACTGGGCCCTAAACTAACACTGTTCACTGTTAGTGACATTTTCTAAAAATCATTCTTAGCTTTCGTTGTTTCTGTATGCTGGCACCCCTGATTGCTCGCGTGCTTTCTACGATGCCTGCGTTTTTCACACAGAGTGGAAAAATGAGGCAGCTCACACTAATAATTCATAAAAATATGCGAGTAAGGGCTAAAATATCTCAAGCTTAGATATGATTGAAATTTATGGAGTAGTAGATTCGCAGCTTTCTATGGAACTGTATTCCTGATACGATCTCATTGATTGCAGAAAATGAGTTACAATCTGCCAAAAATGTCAGTATTCAGTTTTCAGTAATTAACATTGTGAAACTAATTTATTTTGCACAAAAATTGGTCACTGTATCAATTACAAAAAATTATTCAACAATTTTCCTATGCTAATTTGAGTTTTTTCAACCCCGCTTAGTAATATTATTCGAACGCTCTACGTAGAAAACATAGAAAACCCCTCCCACATGGTTTATTGAGACACAAAGTGACAAAATATCCGACTAAATCCGCCTTTTGGATTACTATGCATTCATTGAATGGTTCAACACTTCATTAGATCTTTTAAGAAGAGAAAACAACTCTCATTTTTGTAATTATTCGTTCGTTCTTTGACAAGCGCCTTTATTCATATAACTTAACAGTGTTATAATAGTGACGCAAGTGATACTTTTATTATGGAGCAGTAGTCGAGTGTTGCACAAAGCCAACAATCACATGAGGTTTCTAAATTGTTTTTGTTGAGACAGCCTGACTAAATTGACACCTAATTCTGGAAATGTGGGCATGAAGATGAGATGATGTTGGAGATCTGGCAAGTGATTAAGTTCTAAAGGTTGATTCTCATACTCGTTGCGAGGCGATAAAGATGTGCTTATCTTCAATACACAGCTCATGGCAACACATTGGCCATGCTCAGATTAACGAGCGCTCTGTTTGAGATGTGATCCTCTCCTTTGCCCTCTTCAAACATAAGAACATGTTTAACATTGGGTAAAATTTCTCCTAGCACACAGTAAATTACAAGAACATTTTCAAGGCTGAATCCTAATTCGTCTACTTTTGTTTACAAGAAACATTTCTGGCCACTCCGAGCTTGATTAACTCAAAGAGCGGAAGGTCTTGTGATACGACTTTTTAGAATAGCACATCACTTGCCAAAGAAGGTACGTTAAGTTCACTCTCGATGGAAACATGGAAGCATTTTCCTCTGGAGATACCGTCTTGACCCATAGTCTTGTAGAGTATGGTGGCACTTTCCTAATTTTGAATCCTCTTTTGTAACAGTATCATCATTCACTGTCAAATATATGTTCTAGCTAACTGCCAAATTTATTCGGAGAAAGCTCATTTATCAAGATGACTTATGCAACTTGGAACCCATCACCACAGTGTGGGTACAAGATAAAATGCCCTGCACTTGCTTTCTCCTAAAGCTCAACGATTCTCGTTCACTTATATCATCACCGGGCATTGAATGTACGCAAGAAAGTAACTTTCTTGAATTTTGGCTTTCTATTTATTCTACTCAAAATGATTTCAATGTAAGTGGCTGTTATGGTGTGGAGACTTCGGCAACCCAGCGTCCATTCCCGCCACGATAGGCACAGTAGTTCTATTTTCTTGCTGTTCTCTGTTTCTTCATTTTCTAGACCTATTTTTCTTTAGAAATAGTAGCATTCGCTCTAGTTATAAATGTTTGATCATTCGCCCAATTACTTTGACAGGGTGACTCGTGGCAACTTATCTTGACGTGAAACTTCGCGCCTTCTTAAATGTGGTATCACCTTCACGTTTATCAAACAGATGTTCAGGCCTAGGTTGGCGATGGTTTCGGGAACAAAGCACAATCGTAATCAAACTTTGAATTTGGATGGGATTAGCTGTAAGTCTGCGATAGCTATCAGCTAAAGTGAAAGATAATCAAACCCAAGTGTTAGCTCTAGTTAGTTTGTTTTCTTATGAAAAAATGCATGCGTGTGGACGAAAGACTCTTGCAGAAATCAATGGAAAAGTTGAAGCTCTAGAGAATTCATCATGAGCTAGCACAAACATCCATAAAATTTCTCCGTTTTCTGTTTAAAATCTAGGTGGAAAAGTCTAAAAGTTACGGCGAATCATAAACTTAGCGTTTTTTCTGGCCCGGCATGATTCTGTTTAGAAAAGAAGCGAAATTTGTGACAACGTGGGAAATTTCAAGCAATCTCTCCATAAAACCAGCAACCAATATAGCCATGTAAAGCCTTTTTAGCCCGTCACTTTCTTTATTTGTTGCCAGATTGGGAGGATGTCATCGATAACGTTCTACGGAAGAGATATTTTGTACTAGAGGATCTCAATGGCAAATATTTGGATCTATAAATATAATATCTATTTAGATATAAATAAAAACACATGTTTATATATGTAAATCTATTTGTTTATAAATATGCAGTATATATATATATATATATATATATATATATATATATATATATATATATATATATATATATATATGTATTTATATATATATATATATATATATATACAAATATATATAGATATATATATATATATATATATATAAATATATATATATTTATATCTATATATATATACGTATACATATATATGCATATCTTTTTCATCGAGCTTGAGCTTAACCATCCAGCGTTGTTTTTACCATTTTTCATGGGAAGCCCCATGCTACCCACAAATCGTATTAACAGGGTCTCGCTGTAGCTACTTAATATGGCTTGTCACACTCAATTCCTCTTAAGTGGATACTTTTGGACTATTTATCATTCAAAGTGGAACAGCTCCGGAATATAAAGTGGATTTGCATATAAAACACCGACACAGTTGGCTTTCTTAAAAAGTTATATCACTGACATATCGCTATTCAGCTTGATGTAAAAAAGGAGCTTTGCAGTTGCTGAAGACGCCATCTTAGCAAGTGGCCTACTTAGCTCACTAGGCTTTCTGTGATAGATCAAAATTGACCGTTAACTAAAAGAAGCTTTAGCTTTGACGTGCTGGGATATTGTTGAAGCAAAGATGCAAGAATTAGACCAATGAATAAGCAATTGGTGAATGTAGTACCCATCTTGCTTATTAGGCTGACCAGGTAAATGTCATGCTTAGCTGCTGAAGTGACGTCAGGTCGATTAATCTCGACTTCCTCATCGTGAAATTGAAGAAACTTACTGCTTTATTTGCCATGTACTCTTATATGGTTGAAGCAAGGATGAACAAGTAGCAATGGCAAGTATTTTACATGAATTGATAAAAAACCGGTCTTGTACCGTTAAAAGAGACTCATTAAAGGCTCTTACTTTCCATTCACTTTATGTTCAGTAACTTTCAATTCGAGAGGATGATTTCATCTTGCTGAAAACGTTTGTTCATTAAAATTCAAACTAGAATAAGATTAGCGAGAAGAGACGACCTAGATGCAGTGAAAAGGCGCGTACATTCCCTGATTTTGCTTACACTTATGTGTTTGTCGCATTATGTCATCTGTAAATAATGTAACAGACAGCAAAGATAAAGCTTTTTGAATCTTCTGATTACACTCTAATGTCATAGTTCCTATCTATTTTCTTTTAAGATAATACTTTGTAGATTGCCAGAGGCATGCATTTAAAGTGCTATTGAACAACAGCCAGTTTTTTTCAGTGCATAGGCACTAGCATTTGATCTGAAGCCTTGATTAAACGAAGAACACCCTGGATGCTACAACAATCCATCATTAATACCATTGAATATTTACTAGCACAACCAACACGCTAGGAGGCCAGAATATAGTCAATGTCATCATTTAAGCTGTCTTATCCTAAGTTTCACTAACTCTGTTGTCAAACTTTATAAATCTGAATTAATTCTACAGCCAATTAAACAAGACGGAGTCATTAAGGATATTCCACACATAATGCTCAGGCAAGAAGCTTATCAATATGTGTTTGCTGAACTATGCACATGAATGTGCCATTGCCATAGGAAATACTAGAAGCTTAACGGCAAACATTAAAGAAATGAGATATTTCGTGATCTGATTGTAAATAATGTGTAATTATGCAAAGTGTTTATGCCCTGAGAAGGTCACTAGAAAAATATGCGCACAGTTTGAGTTGCTACCTAACAAAGATGGAAGAGGACGCGATATTTAATGATATAGGCTGCATTTGATTGTACGATTCAACTATTTAGTCATCGTTTCTTGCTGGAATTTTGAGTAGCATAAATTTCTTTTCCCTCCTTCAATTTCGGGGATCCCATTTGAGTTCTAATTTTGTTGCTCAGTGGCTCTTTTGATATTGATGAACAAAAATGCACTTTATGGTTGTTAAGTTCAACTCATTCACACCCTTTTCAAGTTTCACTGCCTAATCGACGAACTCTATCCCATAAATCATCATTCGTCCCTAGAACATGCAATTTATGGAACGTCTTGCCTTCTGCTTGCTTTCCTGAATGCTACAACTTGCCACCTTTCAAATCTGAGATCAATTAACTTTATCTGATCTCTCTCTCCTCTTAGCCTTTCACTTTTCTTTCTTCCTTTGACGACGCTTTGTATAGGCCACCATGGCCTTTCCCCAACATAACTCACTAAAAAAGAAAAAAAAAGTTGAAGTTGCAAGAAGATGTGGCAAATTGAAGCTTAACGTCGTAGATCAAGATAACCGGACTAATTTGATGCATGTAAGCTCTCTAAAGAAGCTGGCATTTACTTTCGATCACATGGCTCCTAATTTGATATGCCTTCAGTTGGGAATTGTTCACAAGTGGCTAAGCATATCTTTACATGCAGGAATGCCACTGTTGAGGTTCCAACTCGTGCCTCGCCGTATTTAGAATTGGCAAGAAAATGTCATAAAAATTGGCCGGCTTGTGTCATAATATACTTGTTTAGTGTGTGAACTCAAAACGCCGGGATATGAGCTCGAATGAAGCGCTGTTCACAATGATGACGCAATCTGCGATGTAGGCAACACAAGATCACCTAAGTAAACTCGCATTCCTAGAAAGAACTCACTGCTCGGTCTCTACCTTTCGCTAAGCCTGAAATTGAGTACGTTGCCCAACTTTTATTGTCTTGGTAACAATGAGCATCAAATTTAAACTGTAATCAGTGATGGATCGATGCAACATACTCTAAATTGCAAAAGTTCAAAGGTTTTGCAGCTGTTTTTGCCATGGAATTCTTTTTCTAAACGTCTCCAAACTGCTTTGCCAACGGCAGTCGGTTGTTTTTGGGTATTTCCCAATTGACTAGATTTAGATAAAATCTCCAAAGCAAGAAGAAGAGTTCGTTGGCAAAAATAACGGAACTATAATGAAAATCATAGCAGTCAAGTTCATTGAGAATTTCCCGCTTCCCTGCTTCAAAACTTGCAGTTAAAGCTAGGAAAAAGCCCAAAGGAGAATGAGATCATTGCCTTTTCAACAGTTCTCGTAAGCAGAGTATAGTCGAGAGTCCAGTTGGTACAAACTTAACTATCATCCAAAAGTTTTAGTTTGTCAATGACAGCTTAAGGTATCCAGCCTTCTGCTTGTCAAGCAGTGTCCAGGTCCTTTCACTCAATGTAGCCTCATCTCATGATTCCTGCTCCTTGAATGACAGAAAGGTAGTGACTCTCTTCATTCAAAAATGAAAGTTTAGCTGAGAGTGGACTCGAACCACTGACAATCAGATCAATGGTAGAAATTTTTAACTTTGATGTATCCTGGCACCTATAGAGAGTTTTCAGTACCTTTTCAAGAAGCCACTTAATGTGGTCACGTATGAAGGCTAGAAAAGGGCCGGCATTTATGGTTACCGCTTAGTTTATCAGCATTAATGCTCTGCAGAAAACAAAAAACATGACATGTGATGGTTTATCAACAGAATCTAGTGTTGGCTAAGTTGAAGCACGCTTGTGGTGGCTATCTTCGCTAGGTCAAATGACGTAACTCCTTAATCAGAGTATCAAACATCGGGTTGTGTGATCAACGCTCAGATAGTACAAATCTCATTTGCCACAAGTGAGCAGCACGTCTCACGGGGCACGCTAATAAATCTAGGCAAGTAATGGTGATTGATATTTGCGAAGGGTATAACTTAGGAAGCTGCTGATAGGAAAGTACAATGACATAAGCCGACTGAGTTTAAACGAATTTAATGACAGAGATTGGAAATTTCTACTTTAATCTACACGGGAATAAGATGAAATCATGCTGTTAATTATTTTTTCCTTTCTCCAAGGAGAATGGGACGAAACTGAGTGGCTCGAATGTTTACGTTTAATTGTGATTCCAATTTCCTCAATCGACAATGCTTCGCATTGAATTAGGCCAGTTGCAGTCGGGAATATATCCCTATGTAATCTTGCTAGGGCATTAGCTAATATTTTAGTGCTACGATTAAGCAGCGGAATAATGCAGCAATTAACAAAAATAAAACACATCCATTTATCTGCACTCTTTTGATGAGTGGATCAGCCGTAAGCCTCTCAAATCAAGCTTTCTTTCTTCTAGTTTTATTTCGGCACCTATTTGCCACTTGGGGGCCTAAGAAAATTATCCAACGAAACTTTAAGCAGATCGATTTGATCCAATTTTTGCGAATTCGAATCTCAGTCATCTTTACCTTATTACATTATTCCATTTCTTAAGACGGTGGGTGCATCGTATTGAGTGTCACATTGCTTAACAGATCACATTCAAAAGCACCGGTAAGCAAAAGGCCCTGAGCAGGACTACTACTCGGTGGTATATAGCGCTGCACAGATAATTACGTAGCGTTGAGAGAACGGAGATCTTCACTGAATTTATCATGAGGTTCAAACGGGCCTCATAATGGTTTACAAAGCTTGCACATCTTCGCTAGCTAAGCATGAGAGCTGTTACATTGCATTAACATATAGGGACGATGCAGAAACCTCCGCGTTGGTTTCCCTGGATATCCAACGCCAAAAGTGATCTCGACTCATTTTTGTCGGCTCGTAACCGATTCTGTAACCACTTTCCCTCAAAGCACATTTGAGGGAAAGACTCGATGAAAAAACTTACATAGCAAGGAGAGAGAGAGAGAGAGAGAGATGCCTTAGACGTCCTTTTGTGAAACCTGTAGTCGTATACGAACGAACAATCATGTAGCACGTGCTTACAATATAATTTAGTAAAATCTAACACTGGACTTTTCATTCGGTCACTTAAGATCAAGTAAGCACTATGGAACAATCTCCCAGTATCAATGTTTACAGGAACACCTCAAGGGTATTAGGAACAGTCAATGTCTACTTCGTGATAGAAGTGAAATTGTCTACCGATATTTGCCAATGTCCACAATGGAGGAAAGCACCTTGCTTTGGGCTTCATATCTTAAGATAATTGGACCTTCCTTGCAAAGCGATATACAAATGAGTTCTTAACTGTCATGTTGCCATGCGATGAACTGCGCAGCGTTACGCAATCATCTTCAAAGACGATCATAGTCCATTGCTAGTCCTTAAAACCAATAAGATATTTGCTTCTCTCTGCCAGTTCTACCAAATATGGGTCAAATAGCGATTTCATTGTTCATCTTCACTGACTTGAAATTGGACTTAATTAGAATCAATATATAAAATATTTTTCTGTAGCTCCAATCTTCAAGCATGTCAAATCAAGTAGTATATGCGATATCACGAAATGCTGTCTATTGCACAGCATGTATATATCACATCCTCTCTCTTCACTGTTTAAAAGATAGTAAGAAAGTAATGAAATGATTGATTTTAGCAAAGTATCTATAAATCACACGCTCTGTTTTCCTTTTCATAATTGTTTAAGACCAGCACGTCTAATTCTTAGCGAAACACAGCTTTTAGGCCTATTTTTATAGCGAAACACAAGTTTTTAAGCCTATTTTATAGCTTAATGATATGTAGTTCGTGAGAGAGCAACCAAGACTTTTTTGCCAAATTGCCCAGGCAGAATAATAGCAAAAAGTAAAAGTAGAAGAGATATTCGAGTTAGTTGCGGTGAGTGAAGGCCTTGAGATTGAAAATAGCTGTGTGAACTAAGTCCATATTTTGATAATATCTCATGAAATTACCATTCTGATAATAAACGGGACACACAGGTGACATGGTGAAGTTCTGTTGCGGCTAATGATCTCATATCAAGGTTTTGATGCCCGTTGCAAACACGCATAGAGATTTACCTCAATCTGTAAAATCGTTCCACTTTTTGAATCTACACAAACATGACAAATGCAAAAGTTCAATAGCCTTAATTTGCTCGATAAGTCGAATTTTGCTCGAATTTTTTCAAAAGCAATTTCTGCATTTCTCCGAATGCGTCAGAGCATTACAGAATGAATTCAAAAGATCGAAAATGGCAAAGAATTTTCCACACGATGCATGGAAATATATTTTGATATTCAAATCAATCATGGTTTGTAATTATGATCAGCCTTGTCCCTGCAGCTTCAACCTGTGACATCATGAGATATTCTCGAGCGCAGATAAATATGGACAGTTAGCATCTGTTAAGACACCATGTCATGAAAACCTGGACAAGTAAAATTTTTGAACTGATTGAATGAAGGTAATCAAGGAACTGTCTCAATCGAGTAGTCCTGCAGTGTACCGCTTTAACGAGCAAGAAACAAAGACAGAGGAAGGATAGTTATCAAGTAGTTAGAATGGTCACTACATGTCACTATACACGAGGCGCAAATGCAAATTCAATCAGACTGAAACTTTTACTGAAATGCAGGTTCATAGGTCTCAGCAATTCGGACATCCAGACGGCTCCTGCTGACAGGTGTAGGTGTCAAACGCAGTGGCCTCACATAACCAGCTTGTACACAATATTGCCATCTCTTCATAAAATTCCCTTCAAAATTGGGGTTCATGAATGGATACTTTCTCACTGCCGAAACTGTGAGTAGATGCACCGAGCAGGAATGCTAACTCCTTCACCATTCTCTGAAAATGCCACACATGTTAGGCATGTTATGAGAAACGCGATTATGTTCAACATTTACTTCAAACTTTTTCTCTTGGAGGTATGTATTCAGCGAATGTCAGAACACTTTAAGAGTCCCTTGATTTGCATTTTCTAAAAAAAAATTAGGGCATGTAAATTTTTTCAATATGTTTGCTGCATGCAACTTTCCAGACATCTTATGAAGTGAGGTTAACTTCCAAAACTCATTTCAAAATAGATTGGCGTGATTATAGAAGAGGGGAGCCTTTTTAAAGTTTTTCAAAACTATTTCAGAGTTGCTTATTTTGATTGATGCGTTTAAAAAAATTGCATGATGAACTGATGTGAATTTCTATAGAAGCCTCAGTTGAACAATCGATGTAAGAAACACTGCTGTGTAAATCAACTACGAAGGAGTTTCTACCAGAACTAGGTAGTCGGCAATCACAAAGAAAAATATTCATGCATGTGAGCTGGAATCATTGACGCTTTTCAAGAAGTGCCCAAGGCTAATATTACATAGGAAAGCATAGTAACTGGGTCGGTTTGATCAACAGAAAGAAATTTAACACGATGAGGAGATAAAGCCCAGCTGGGCGAGTAATCTGCTAATTGTTAGAGCAGTTGGAGAGGCTAGCTGCTCAGAAAAGGTGGAACAAAGCACCAGCGCTTCGCCGTTAGATCCACTTAAAGCACAAACATATTTTTGTCCAGCCGACGACAAACTTGGTGAGCGCACAGTTGTCATGTGACAACGGAACATCTTTTTCAACGGCTTTTGTCACCGAAGCATAGCAATAGGCTTTGCGTG
The DNA here is from genome assembly GCA_964026355.1 of Pseudorhiza aurosa. Taxonomy (NCBI): domain Eukaryota; kingdom Metazoa; phylum Cnidaria; class Scyphozoa; order Rhizostomeae; family Lychnorhizidae; genus Pseudorhiza; species Pseudorhiza aurosa. The sequence continues at coordinate 9,663,069 of OZ032114.1, read as the reverse complement.
TTAGGGACGGCTGGAGGACTGACAAATTTTTTATCACAAACCACTGAGTCCTCAAACTGGTTTTGTGTTCCTATAAGATCGTAAATCTCAACATTATCGGGAGAATGTGCGCATTTACGTAGATAAATCAGGTGTAATCAAGTAAACTTCTGTCCAGACAGAGTTACCGAAAGCGATTTTATCCTAACAGGCAGATTTCTTATTTTAGTAGTCCTCGTAAGAAATTTTCCTTTTGAAGGCACTTTTCCACCGCTATGAACGACAATTACACTTCTTTGAGTCTTCCTTCCTAAAATGCAAACAGAAATGAGGCGTTTGAAGAGATCTAGCGTTGCTAAGAACAATGTGTTACCATTTGTGCTACAGCATTGTTTCAAATAAAAGCAATTGTCAGATATCAATACAAAATAGGAACGGGTATTTTTAATGTGAATTGTTAAACAGTATTTTAAAGAAAGCATTTTAAAGAAACATTGCCAGAATCTATGCTTTGGGACATATATTGATTGATTGATTTCAAGATGGATAGATGAACAGCATTTCAAAGGGTTGATTGCAATAATCCTTGTTTTGTGATACATATTGATCGACTTCTTCATTTCCATCTTTGTGTGAACTGAATTGAATAAGCTAAACAAATATCGACTGATGAACTTGGCGGCCAACCTGTAAAAGAAACCTTTCTTACTTTTTCCTTACTAATCTACACCTAATGGCTTAGAATCAGCTCATCAATACATAAGCTTGAAGGTAGGAAAAATGGTCATGACTGGTGTTCCACAGGGATCCTTTCCTAGCACACGTTCTCAAAACATCAATGTTTCCTGGCCTTGAGTAAATGATTTAAGTCCAGGAACTCCCAAATAATTCTTAAGATTTATGTCCATTACATCTTATATTTTCAATCTATTTGAGAATTGTCATAGGTTTACACTTTTTAAAATGCTTATTTATATCTCCATTTTGTTCCATACTCATCTTCATCTTTATTTGTAAACCAGAATTGATAAATGGATCACCGTGGTGAAACAATAGGAGGAATAAGAATAGAAATAATGGAAATAATTTTGGCAGCATCTTTGTGAATTTACCAAGAAATCAATTTTAATGCACTATCTTTGTGAATTTACCAAGAAATCAATTTTAATGCACTGTGCTAAAAACAAACTATTCTACCGAATAATACTAGCAAATAATAAAATATTTTTCTCTCTCTTTCATCGTGATATTGAAACAAAATGTAGTTATGAGAATGAAAAACGTTGAACTTATTAACACAAATAGTTCAATTGATATCACTGATTGTGCTTGACTCTTATGCATTCACCTCATCATTCATCATCATTTTCAGCCATTCGGTGTCCCCTGTTGTCCCCTTTCCCCTTTCTCCATTTTCCCCTTTCCCATTTCCCCATTCATTTCCACCCATTCCAATAATTTGCTGCTCGATACCGATTTGAAGTTCTCATGAAGCTTTTAATTTCGTCCAGCCATCTAACTTCTTAACTGCCCCGGTTAAGTTTAAGGCACATGGGGAGTAAACCTGATGGCGATGCCCGTCCGCCTCATGTCTGCCATCAGAGCTGAGTGACCCGACCTACCCCATCTCAACCATGCTGCAGATTCGATAATTTGATAAACTCATCTCAGTATCTACAAATTCACAATATATTTGTGCAATACTTGAATCTAAGAATTATGCCAAGAGCATCATCATCCAGGTCCTTTCCTGGATTCCCCATTGATATTTTTAGCAGCGCACACTTCTGCTTCAATTAAAACGATGAAAAAATGGTTGTATTAAAAATGCAACGTAAAGAACTCATCTACAAGTCCTGACACAAGATTAAAGAAAGGTCGTTTTTAGTCAGTTTACATTTCAATTTTTCATGTATTGGTAAAACTTTCTACCTGAAATTTAGCGAAGACTTCTGGGCTCCTAATCTGAGCTCTCCTTTCGACTGTAAAGTCATGATAAACAAAAATTTTCAAGAACACACCTAGATGTGTCATTGATTTTGAAAAATAGATGTCTGTTTTATCAAGAGAAGGGAAATTTCTGCAACAACAGTTGTAACCTCAAACCTTAGCCACGATGATGGTATGTGTTTGGTGTAGCAAATGGTAGCTAGACCAGCCTTGGTTACAAATTGCCTTTGGCCATAGCCTTACTAATGCTTTTCTCTGTCTTCTCGAGAAAATCCATTCCAAAGCCATTTGTCTAATCAAAAATCCTAGCCTCACCAAATCTGTCCAACCTCTTTCCCGTCGTCGTTTAGTTGGACACGTTTTCATCTTTTACAGATACTTTCACGGGCATTGCGCTCAGGAGATCCGGGAGATTATTCCAGTTCCTCTGAGGCGTGCGAGGACCACCAGAAGCTCAACTCATTCGCACCCTTTTCAAATTTCGCTGCCTGATCGACGAACTCTATCCCACAAATCATCATTCGTTCCTTGAACATGCAATTTACGGAACGTCTTGCCTTCTTCTTGCTTTCCTGAATCTTACAGCTTGCCATTGTTCAAGCCTAAGATCAATAAACTTTATCTGATATCTCTCTCCTCTTAACCTTCCGCTTTCTAATTTCTTCCATTGTCGAGGCTTTGTATAGGCCACCATGGCCTTTTTCCAACATAACTCACTAAAAAAGAAAAGAAAAAGACTTCTGCTGGCTTATGCCGTTGTTAGAGCAGTATACAATAGAAAAGCCATTAATGATCGATACACTATTTGATCAGCTGGCAATGAAATGCAACTGATCGTCTGAATGATTGATAGATTCTGCGAAAATTCAGTGAATTCGTAATTGGTAGATTGAAGCATTGCTTGATCAATTGATTTTTGTATAAGGAGCTACTTTTCAATATGAATTTTCCCGGAAATTTTGGTGAATAAGATCTGAAGCTATTCTGGGTTATTGAAACTCAGAATGTGCAAATTACAGCAAGAGAAAAGAGATCTTTGGCAAAGGTTTTTTCACACTGAGTAGGAATCGGAACCGAACCGAGGAAAATAATTTCGAACTGGCTAATCCTAGCTATTGATGGCAATACAGGCCCTTGATGGATGCATTTTTGAGTGCTATTCGTCAATAATATCAATTCAATACCATTTCCTTACCCAAAAAATGATTATGGTAATAGTTAAAATGACAGTGATAACAATATGTAATGACAACTATAATTCGAGTAATAGCGATAATATACGATCAATTTACAGCGCGATACTGACTGCTATAGAGTAGCTCGTCATTCTGGCGCCCCATGTTGGGCGCCAGGTGTTGTAGCTTGGGCAGGGCAGGGCAGGGCATGCACAGACGATTGAGCAAGTTGTATATTTTTGATCAATGTAGTTGGAAAAACTAGCATAAAGCCAGGATGACGCAGTTATTTACTCCTAAGCTATTTCTGAACGTTGTCTTAACTTGACGCAACTCTCTCTTTCAATGAATAAGATGAATGTGACCAAATACAAACAGAAATGGAATGGGCACGAGTGTTCTACGAGGTGTCTGCTGCGCAAGAGAAGTGCTCCCTAGCAAGCTGGACTCAAACTTCTCAACAGCCATATTCCATATCGCTGGATGTTCTAATCAGTGGCAATCGCCACGTGTCCAGAGTCAAACGTCATATCGATAAAACAATTTTCAAGCATCCATGACAAGAAAGTTTAGAAGACAACTATGGAAGCGATCTTGACGGTTACGTGAACTAGTAGACCCGGGATTTAAACAGTAAATTAGGAAATGATGGTGACCTCATTGCTAAAATTTTCATCTTGTCTCTACTGCATATAATCTTTAATGCTATGCGGCAGCCTTGTGGAACTTTATCTCTCTGCAAGTGTTACGCGAGGCGCTTCGCCTGAGAATTAGCTGCACGCTGACGGAATTCGGTAATTAACAGCTCCTCTTTAGATTAGTATATCACTCTTCAGGTGTCAGCGGACAACTGACCAATTAATCGCTGAAATGTTTTGACAATGTAGGTGGATGGAGTGGGCGTAAGCAGCTACCTTCCCAAACGGTTTTATCTCCATGAAATGCTATATTTTCTAGAACGTGATATGTTCTTAAAAAGTGTTAAAAGTCATGTGAGACCTTAGGTGCATGCAGAGAGCGTTGACTTCTGCTATCAACAAAAGAGAAATGGCAAAGGGTTCTGACTTATTCTTTTTAGAAACCAGACTCATGACTCGAGCTATTTGTATCCTTTGAGTAAATGCAGGCAAACCAATTTCGTGGAAATGATAGTTTTGTCAACTTGTACAATAGCTTTCAATGCTTCCACTTCAAGCGAAGACTTCTGTCCTTGTTGTTTTGCCGAGTCCCTTATCATCTCACGATGGCATTCATCTTCATTGCTTTAGCCGTTGAGCTAGATAGCTCTACTTTACGTATTTAATTTGAATCGATTTAGAGTCCATTTACAGTACCCCGCTTGTCAATGTTGATGACAGCTTGCACTCTCATCCTCTCAGATGATTGTGGTGTTGGACTAATCGTTGTGATTCCATCACTGAGCCACCGAACCGCTCTGGGATGTCATCAAACCCTTTCTATCAGGACATCCAGATTTCATTCCCATGTATCATCCCCAGTGCCGCCACCTGCAAAATCCCAGTAAATTCTACTAGCGAGAGCCATCAAATTGGTACCACTGTGTGTTTACTTCTCAAAGTACTACGAGCAGAACCAAGGAAGCTAATATAAGGCCTCAAACCCTTGTCCTGACTAGGGCAACGAACCCCGATCAACTACTACACCACGGATTCATCTATATATAACAAGTTGAATTAAATTTAGGTATACACTATTAGAGACTACTTATGCTTTATAAAGTTGCACCCAATTTTCATTCTTTTGACAAGCCACCTGTCTGATGAAGCGTTCAAGCATCACTTCAGGTTCCTGGTTTTTTAGACCCATGCTTTTTACCAAAGTGCTAAATGCAAGCAAGGGAAATTGCGTATGCCACTTCTCAAGTCTTTCGTATGACTCAACCGTGTCGCAGAACCTCGATCTACAGCGTAGAAAGAAAGCATTTTACCACTACGTTTTCGCTGAAACGTTATTGTTTCTTAAATATTACAGTGATAACAAATTGTACACAGGCTCCTCGGTTAAGTTGCTCAATCTATAATTCCTACTTTACAGAAGTTTCATACGAGTGCTGATGGAATTTTCAATTGACTGCAAGCAATTCTTAAAAGCTTTGCAATGCAATGATACCTTGTTCTTAGAATTACTTTCATCTTACTTAAACATAAAGCGATTTAGAACCGCATTCTTCTAATGCTTGAATTAAGTTGATTTCAACTGATTCTGTCGTCCTTAAGATACTTGTTCAGTTTGGAGTGGAATTTTTGAACGGTTTGATAGCTCTGTTTGCTTACTTCGCATTAAAAAGGCTTATGAATATAATGGAGGTTAGCATGATGCGTACCTATGTACCTTAAGTATGCACCATGAAAGCTCCAAAAGGATGTATGCTTATCAGACTATCGAACTGCAATCAAATGTTTTCATTTCTCTAAGGTCTAAAGACTTAGGTCAAAGTTATGATCTGTCTCATAACACTGTCAAAATGACGAGCCTTGAGTTCTAAATAGTGCTCAAGTTCGAATTCGTTCCTTCGGTTGATTCATTGTGAGCGAACTCCATTCTAAAGTTTCAGTCTTTGAATCGCTTACTTTTCCTCAATGGCATTGCTACCATGTTGTGGATAAGGATAGATTCCCTATCGCAGCTGCAATGAATCCCAAGTTCTTCTGTTCTGTTTGATTCCGCGTTGATATCCTATTTGCTTCTTTGGGCTCCGTTCTCGTACCCTCAATGCACTGTTACTGCGTGGGAGGTGGTAATCAAATACATCAATGTAGGGGAGGCTATGCAACAGTGGCGGAGGAGCTCTGGTCTCATACATCTTAAATCGGTTCTCATTAAAAAGGCATTAAGTAAAAAGCCGTCCACCATTAATCCTCTCAAAATAAAGAGTATTCACGTATTCACATTGGCGAAAGGTGTCAGTTTGTTAGTGATTCTCTTTAAAGCACGTTGACTTTGTGATTGCAAACAAAGAATAGTTGACGAAGTGAGATGGACAAATGTTTACCGAAGATCGTGTCTGCCGATATTCGGTGGATTATCTTAACGGAAACCATGATCCTGCTTACACTCGAAAGTGTTAACATTTGCAAACTCGAACAATCACTTATAATGTAACAGATAGCCAGTGGATGGACAGCTCGTCGAGAGCAGATCCAGCTAAGCGCCTTGTAATCCTGCTGTAGTTAAATTGGCTCCATTCTATCCATATGAATATGGGCTGGGAAAATCGTCTCTGATAACAGCACTTCGTTCAAATGTCTGCCTTTTCAGCATAAGGACTTGTGATCATCGCCAATCTTAATCCGCGCAATATTGCTATGTTTTGTGTTAAGCCTAAAGTCAACGAACAATCTCTATCGCTTGCTCAATGTCCTCAAATGTGAGATAATTTGTTTTCCTAGATTATGAGTTGTCTCAATAATGAACAATGGATTCACTTGATCTAGTGGCATAACAGTGCTTCTGCCTCAAGCAAAGCTCCTTCGCATGACGATTACTTACGTGTAGCAGGCTTCGCATCACACGAGCTCGTCCAATTAACATTAATTTGAATCTTGATTAAATGACACGTATGACAAGAAATATGAATTCTTAGAGGCGCAAAAATCATGTTGGGGGAAGACGTAATTCACTTGTTGAACAACGCAAATTGTTTAAAGAACGACGAAAAAGTATTGCTTTTGCACAACTGTAAATCAGCTCAAGATTGACGTATCATTGACATGGCATTTTACAATGGTTGTGCCTATGGAGTTCGGGGCAATTTTCTTTAGCTGTATACTACCTAGATTCTTTGCTCATTATAGCCATTTTTACATGGCAGTTGCCTCAAATTGCAAATCTTCTAGAAGAGTTAGAAATATGATTTCTTTGCTGCAATACACTGTGGAATGACTGTCTAAGATGCATGCCATTGTTGATTAGATAGATTTTTTGATGATAAAGTATAGCTGGTCACTTTGACACATGTTTCGCTTAGATTATGGACGTCTAAATTGCTTATTTTCAGTCTTTGAACCAAATGACAGAGTGTGTCCCAACAGCAAGAAAGGGTCTTCAAGTGGACAAGTTCCCCCGTAATGCTGAACATTGAAAATACTTGGCATATCAGCCCGGATGAGCCTACTGTGATTTTAGTATGATATTAAGCCATGTTAGTCGGAAATTTCTGCCTGTTCTTTGTTATCTTCCATTCCCTTAGCATTAGACCTGCTCATTCCTACTAGGTAAGTCATTCTATTCTCTGTGCATCGATAAGGGCTCTTGATAAGCCCGATCTAAAAAAGACGACACTAGGCGATACATATTAATTCTCCTTTTCATGGTTCCAGGTAATCTTATCAACCTGTCCTTCATTAACTAGTTAACTGATTAAGTAATGCGATATAGAAAAATTACATATCTCCAGCAATACAAAGAGACTCATTGTGACTCATTGAGCATTCTTGTAATCAAATGTGATTTGAATGAAAACCCGTTGCGTTGATGGAATTCAAGCACTGCTAGCAGTATAGAAAAGCTTGCTATCTGCCATTGAAACGTCCGCGTGTTTTGCATCCTATCAATTCATTAACTTGTAATCCCTTGGCAGCTTTCGGGATTACCTGTCAACCAGTATTGCTTTCTCTCCCTCTCTCGCTCATGAGCAGTACTACCAGTCACTCGAACATCCATAATTACAAGGTGATTGTGCTTCTCCCCAATTCAAACAATCAAGATTTATTATGAGGTATTCCATCTTCCAAACAGGGTTGAAATATATTAACATTATTGTTTAGCCATTTGAAATCATTCGGATTTGCACTGCTTACCTGAACTGACTCTGAAAAGCTTTCTCCTAAATGCAAACTACCTGTAATTGTTTTGGCTTATAGCAGCCTGCGTATCATTAGACATTCATGTAATACGAAAGAAGTGACGGTCTCTTTCACAAAAACTCCACCAATCACATAGCATTCCATATTACAGTACATACGTTTTGATAACCCTGGGACACTTTGCCAATACTATAAGCCCTGATTCGACACTACTGATCTACATTGGCTCAAGTTCAGTCCAAACGAGGCTACCATAGGCTCCTTGCCATGATACCGATACACACCTTTCCTAACATTGCTGTACTTAGTGCGACAAAAGACGAGACTCTTCCACTCAATTTAATCCATCAACCACATTTGTTTGCCCTTGCCTGATGCTAGTAATCTTGTCAGTTAACCTTGAATTTAACAGATATTTGACCTTGGCATTCAATACTTTCTCAGTTCATACTTCTCTATCTTTGAACCAGGTATAATAAACGAATTTGATCGAAGCAGGTCTTCAATCGAAAGATCTGTTGCCACTGACGGGCAAAAGTTTGCTTGAAATGTTAAGTTGTAGCGACTTGAAATTACAGTGAACGCAAGACTAGCACTAAATCCATGTCTAAGCAGTATGCCTTAAGAGATCTATCGATGGTTATACGCAGAATTCCAATTGATTTAATAGAGCATTTCAATTTGGTAAAGCACGCAGAACAGAAGGAAGTTAGCAAAGTCACAATTTGATACAGGCACCAATTGTTAATACGCATCGAATTTCTTTCATGGCTGATTTCATACGGCTTAATTGAATAGAGCGGGTGATGTGAGATAATTGAGATAATACACTTACCAGGTGTGAGCTGATGATTTGAGGCAATGCATTTTTTCTGAGGCTTCGATGAAATAAAACGATACTGAGTGGGGCTTAAAATAGGAAAATTTTAATGAAGCAAATCATGACTGTCACCAGGCAAAGCGCACTAGGAGCTGACTGTGCCATTTTGGTCAAGTACATAAGATGTTTTCTAGGACTTTAAGAATGTTGTCAATGGGAGGAAATAAATCCCTGTTCAGCCTTTGTACCTTAACAAGTATGTGGTTACATCAAATTGACCTGCACGATTCCTACTATGGGACTTACAAACGTTATCGATCCTGACATGCATTGCGCTTATTTCTGCAACGTTCATTGGGATTTCTTTATCAATCATAATATTTCGATGCTGTCAAGAACTTGCCCGTACAAATGCTCTTCGACTAGATTTTACTAGGACAGTGTATTCCTATGTGCTTATGAGACCAAGATTGGATAGGAGATTGTATTTGTAGACGCCAGAGTCTGGGATTTTAATTCAGTTCATTTGTATGTTGTGCAAGTCATCATTTATTAAGTGAACTGATGATAATGATGATGATAATGATGATGATAATGATGCTGATAATGATGATGATGATGATGATGATGATGATGATGATAATGATGATAATGATGATGATGATAATGATGATATTATGATGATTGTCGGCGATTCTAGCTACAGAACTTCTGTGACCCTGTTGAATGCTGCTCCCAATTCCTCTCGATGTTGGGCATTCTTCAACAAATGAACTGTTGCATGGTACATAGAAAAAATTAGTTAGTAAATGAAAAACTCAGAAGTAACTCTGTGGGCTCAGGTGGCGATGAAGCAGGCCCGAATAAGCTGGATAGTTGCGTATATGCCCAACCTCTGTGCTAGTTATATCAACACAGGGACTAATGCAAAAATTCCAAGGGCATTTTTGAGATGGAAGGTTGAGGGCGTCATTGAATGGTCAGTTACTGCAGTCTGTGCACAGCCGATGGAGCAGTGCAAGGACAGTTAGGCTTGACGCATGGCAATCTCCTATCTTACCGGAACCTCACGCTGATACCAACACAAGCGCTATTATGAAGAGAAAGGAATTTCACAACGGTATATGAATAGAGCATAGATGAAGCACTCTTTCAAAAACTACGTTTCAATAATTCTATTAGAACCAGGGAAGATCTAACCTTATAATGGAGAACAGTCGTCTTGGTTTGAGGTTGTGTGTACTATCTTAAACAGTTTAGATATCCACTTCATTAACCACCTCTTTGTTTGAGTCATATTAAGAATTTCCACCCTATTCTTTGCATAAAGTTTGACAATTAATTTCATGATAAATCATTTCCTTTAACGGACATACAGAAGCAAACCTCATGACCATATCAATACTCTTTGGAAATACCTGATACTGTAAAAGTTATATTATTCAAAAGCCCAAAAAGTGTACATGATATTGAGTGAAAGATCTACCCGGGCTGACCCCGATAAAATATGCGAAAATTAAAGTATCTACTTATGCATGTAACCATATCAATGTCTATAAGAAGGCTAGTCCTTGGTATGAATGCTTTTGATAGTGACATCATATCTGGAGATCAGAATTATAGACTGAAGTAGTATTTGTCTTTATTGAATCAGATGAAGAGTGTTGAATTTAACGGTCCAAATAATATTTGATATTAATCTATCAAGGTAATTCGCTTCTAGTCTCGCAAAGATTCAGAATGGACAAATATTGAGCATGAAGATGCAAGAAGACGACACGACATGAGGTGAATGGAAAATGACTGCACACTGCGTCAAAAACGCCTTAATGAACGACGACAGCAGCAGCCAAAATGACTTCTACCCAAAATGTATCAAAAGGATTTCGTAGAAGAAGCTTTTCAAAGTGAAAATATTGAAATGCTGTGTCCCGTGAGGAAGTCGATGTTTGATGTTGATAGAGAATATATGTCTCATAAAGTCATATAGCTATTAAGTTCTCAAAATAGGAAGAGTAATGATATAAATACTAATTAAACAACAAGCGAAGCAGAGTGGATGGCGCGTGCAGAGAGAAGGCAATCTTCTCCGGTTAGCCCATTTGCAGCCTCAAGCTTAACTGTAGGTGCTACAGGCCAATCACAACAGTGCATGATATAGTTAAAACATTAGCAGTTTCTGTAGAAGATTAGTGATGATATCCAAAGAACACATTTTCTTGAATGTATTCCCCGAAATCTATGCCTGAGACAGAACTCTTTGCAGGATCTTATGGACCTTTTCTTTTTTGGCAGTAGCATTTTGACAGCACCCCGCCTGCCTAAAGGTATGATTAACGTAGCAGTATGTGGATATTTCGTGATTTGGTTTAAGTTCCGCTAGTGTAGTTTCAACTTACACTTCTTATCTAAGAGCAAGATCACGAATGAAAACAAAGCCAAATTGGAAATACATCAGTATTATCTAAAGTATTATTTTCATCACTAAATGCAATGCCAATACTCATTGAAACGATATCAGAGATATGTAAAACATTGCGGCATCAGTATCGCGGTTGTCACGATTACAAAATGATTGATAAAATAATTCCCTTTCTGAACAAACCGAATGCAATTATAGATAAAATAACTCCTCAAATTGTTGGCTTTAGCTGTCAAACTTCTTTGAACCCATGATGTCTTGCTGGCAAACAGCAAATTTCACCGTTGCTCAGGCTTGGCATTCTGGAACCTGCATTAAGGTAGAATTCTAATACGTTATAAAGACTGCTTTTCATAATGCTAGGCACTGAAAGTGCACGCCTATCTTGAATGACGTCAAAATATCTTATTGGCATTGTGACTGAGGAATAAAAAAATCTTCATTCCTTTTATTTTGAGAAAATGAGAATGCTATGGGTAGAACAGGGACATTTTCTATTTTCTCTGGATTCTTAAATAATTGGGGTCGCCTCAGCACATCCTGACACAAGTCTATGCAATCTCAGTCCTATTAAGGCTCAGTATCTTTTACGGCTTGGTATCGCTCCTGTCACCAACACTATTTATTTACCCGGGCCTGTGATCTGCACCCCCAATCGCCATCTGATCGAGCGAAAAAGTCCCGTGCTCGAAATGGAAGCCGGATTGCACCTTGTTAGAGAGATTAGATCCTGAGCTACGAGTTGCCAGTTTCTTTCCTTGCCACTCTTAGCCCTCAGCTTCTTGCCAGGTCTCTATTAACTGCTGGGTGGATAGAAGAAGAGGCCCAGAAACGAAAATGGTCGAGCCTGAAGAAAACGGACAAGCCTGATGCATCAAATTTAAGCCTATGGCAAGACCCAACTGGGGTACTAAGCCATAATACATTGCATAAATGGCTAATAATCTACCGAGAGGCTATTGATCCAGTTTGAGCTGCACGATGCAACAGGGCATCGTTGTCGATCATCAAACGTGTTTTCCAGTAACTATGCCATGAATAACAAGATCTTCACAGGTTCTCCCCTGCCTCCATAGCTGTAGTCGACTGTATTTTATACGCAGTTTGAACTCTGCTTCATGATGAATTATTTCATGTATCCATAAGGCACACAGAAATATAGTGTCTGTCAGAATAGCATCGCTCTTAGACCAACTGTTCCTAAAAGTGAGGAGGTCTTCAGCCCTACCCTTTCTTGGCATCACGACAAGAAAGATTGAGCCAACACATACTGCTATGGAGGGAAACTCACTGAATGAATGAACTCCTTGTCTACAAATCTTTGTTGAATACTTCCTTAGGGATCGGGCGATTCTGTACATGCAGTCTTATGGTGAATTGCCAATCAAATCTACCACAAAAAGTAAACCGGTTTGATTCAGTTTGAGGCCTGGTGTGGTTAATTGAATTCATAATCGCTTTTATTGAATTTCATGTTGATAATTGGAAGCATATTGTCAAGTCTCATCCGTTTAATAAAGCTCCCAACTTTGAAACATTGAATACAAAAGACGCGAACGGCTAGAATGGAGAAGCCAATCAAAACCAAGAGCAGCTGATCCGTGTGGGCATGTCAGTAGAGGAGCTTCTCTGTCGACCACTGAGAAGGCATTGTTACCATGCGATGGGTGTAGGCCGTAGTAAGCAAAGTAGAAATGTCCATAGCAACCAAGGTAGTGCCCTTGTTTACCGTCTTGTAGTTTCTGAGGCCCTAGCATTTTTCAGAGAATGATTAGGTGTGACACCAGAGGGATGATAGGGAGCTACAGCTCCCGTCGGGAAGTCAAGTTTGTGACCAATCATTTCTATAAGCAACCTCCCTTGAACTGATAATCTAGCCCCCTTGCAGGGGAACTTGCCCCCCCCTGTCGGGGAAATCCTGGCAACACCCCTGATTGCTTTGGTATTGAAAACGAACACATTTTTGGTTAAGTATTGGATTGAGACAGATGCTTTAGCGCTACGAAACTCCTCCAAACAAGATGGGGAATGGATGAAACTGAGAAGTTAGTCCAGAATCAGCTGCTTTCCTAAACATCGTTTAAAAATAGCACCCTTTGGATGAGATCCTATGCAAAATATGAAGGGACAATTTAACGCATGAGAAAGAGAATTGATTGAAACATGCAATCAGGATAGCAAACGGCGTATGTCCTCCTACTTGTTTCATTCACTAGATCAAAAATCACCAGAAGCGATAGCCACAATAACTGTTATCTCCATAATCTCTGTCATAGTTCTCCATTAAGTCTTTTTTGCTGAGTTTCAGATGAGAAAGCTTACAATTTTCACGATGCTGAGCCATCACAAAAGAGCACTCTGCTCGCTTAGATGTGGTGAAAATAGGAGTTGCCCACTTATCAGGGGAGGCCAGACGCAAGGCCAGCTAATTAGCCATTTGTAGTTAACTATGTCTCTTAAAGAAATTTAGACACCACACTGATGGACAATGTGGTTTTACGGCAGATATTACAACAACTGTGAACCACAAAACTGGTGAATTTAAACGAATAAGAAGTAATTGCTCCTAAAATTTTTCCATTCAAGCTTGTCACGAATTGACACTGAAGTTTTAATTCTACCTAATTATGAGACTTACGTATGGAGAAGACAATTGGCTCTTTACGGTTTTATAGCTTCTACAGAATATGTGGTGATAAAGTGCAGAGCAATTCAGATGATTATGAGCATTTAGCCGTTGGACAGCTTATCTCCGACCGTTAATGAACGTTTTTGTCACCACTTAACCACGTCTGAATAAGTGTTTATATACGCAGATGAATAGAGTGCTTGATTTCTCGACTTGCAAAGTTCAACTGTCTCTCTATGTATATCTGTGTACTTATATAAGGCACCGTGATTTTCAACTCCTGCAAGCTTTCCATGTCTAGCTAGCCAGAATATCAGTGACATGGAAATAGAATCCAGTCGAGGAGGTCTAGCAGCTGGAATTGCATTAAAAGATTGAGAATAGTCTCTCAGTTAATTCATAAAATGAGACTCTGGTAGTCTCTTTCCTCTCTGCTTAATGAGAACCTTATGTTCTCTAGGAATTGTAAAAATGCATCCATTCCAGTGCATAGGAGAAGCTGGGAGTGACCAGCAATGCACAGGATTATACTGAGTGAGTTTTTTTATAAAAACTGACAATTTAAATTTGTCAATTTTCATTTAAATATGAAAATTGACATATGTTCATATATAAATGGCATCTCTCTCGAAGCTTTACTCGAGAGAGATGCCGAGAGAGATAGCTTGAAAAATGTAAATGACATCTCTCTCGAAAGGGAGAGCACAGAAAGAAGACATCAGATGCGCTATTGCTTAGACATGATAACATTTCAGATAAATTCTTAAGTCAAGAATTCGGGTCATTGCCTATGATATCAAAAAGCAAACTGGCTATTTTCAATAACTTTCCAACTCTTATCATATTGACAACAACGTCATCAAAGAAGAATCTAATCAAAGCTGCTGTGAAGAGAGGAAGGAAGAACATGTGTGAGTAGAAAAATGCTTGATAAAAAGGATTAACTAGAAATATAAGAGGATCAATACCGATACCCAGTCCAACAATCCTCCCTCCCTCCGTCATTTTAATATCAAAATGTCCAGGATTTGTTATCTGGTTCCTATATTGACGGTTCTGCTAGAGTTTCGCACGGCTCTGTCTTGGGCTCTTTTTTCTTCTTTCTTTGAAGAATGTAATTTTTGATGCCAGAAGTCTTGACTTCAGGATGTTTGCTTATGATATATCATTCTTTTCTATTACAAAAAATGAGACTTTGGTTGCAAAGAAGGTCATTGGGAATCTAAAATGGTGTCATATTAGACTTGGCAATGAACCGTGCACTGAATAGGAGGAAAGACAGAGTAAGTTATTTTCTCGACTTAAAGACTACAGCTAAAACACCTCAATCATAAATGAGAAATGATATCATAGCTTATGTCTGAGCAAAGGTGCATATGATTTAATTCTGAGCAAAGCACTTGGAAAAGTCTTCTAAGACCTATTTGAGGCCTCCTCTTCCTTTCTAGGATGTAATTTATCAAAAATACTGTATTGATGGTAAACTGGAATTGAAAATAAGCTGAGCAGAACCAATTAATTGCTGTTCCAGCAGGAGAGGGAACTTCTAGAGGAATAAGTAGGCAGTGAATTAATAATGAAATAGGTGGCAAGATCTCAGTAACAGAAGAAGATAAAGAGGACTGTGCGATTTATACCGTTAAACATTGATGCGTTCTCTCGAGCATTTGTTATCTGAAGTTACATGAAAACGTCAGGAACTAAGATCTTTTCAAAATTGTTGTTCATAGCCAAAATCTAAAAGCAACAGTCTGCCTTACGATGAGGCATTTTCACAATAAACCGTATAACAGATGCAATTAAAAATGCTAAATCTCTAGCATATTACAAGAACAGACTACTGCTGACAACGAGCATTGAAAAGAACTATGTATAGTAATCATGGCATTAATAGTAGCAAACGGTCCATGAAAGTTTGGATGGAGTACAGAATAACCCATCTGCACAGTAGGTCTTCCAGCCCAGTCTGTTTATGTGGCGCAGGCAACGAAGGCGTTACATTTTTTATTCTGTACTGCCAGCATTTTCACGTGATATGTAGGGATCTTGATGGCAACCTTTTCCCTTAAAGCACCCAGCCACATATACGATTTTGAGCTTAGCAGAAATCAGCGATAGGGATTTGAGATTTTTCTAGGGAAGCGGACTTAATAAAGTGGTTTCCAGCTGCATTCCTCACAAATGGCGTTTGTCATTGTGACACGTGCAGGATTTGAACTCAAAACCCCTGTACTATGAGTCCAAAAGCTGAACCACGGCAGCATGAAGCTTTCCCATATTGCCGGTCTAAATCCTTCTAATATGGATTCAATCCCTGTCTATGTCTTCTGCTACGCTTGAAATCGAGTATGCAAATCAGCATTGCGCGAGTTGCTTCTCTAGGGTAGTTCTCGGCTCACCATTATTGATAAACGAGCAACATTCATGCTTCTATTGAAAGCATATACTGCTAAACAAAATGCTAAAATTACAAGCAGTCCGTTTTTGCTTGTAGTGGGATTCGCATTATTATTGCGTAGTATTGTGTTTGGGAAATTTTGTGGCGTGAATTGAATACTATTGTTGCGTAGTACTCCTTGCCAGTCCGATTTCTAAATTGCTCGTGCATAAATTCTACTGATAGAGTCAGCCATACTAGGAACTGGATGAAAATTTTCCTTCTCCCGTAATGTTTGGCTTAGATTATTGGGCATTGCAGTTTTTCCTTTGAACAGTTCGGAAAGGAAAATGCCTTATGTATGCTGCGTTTGTCTTCAACGTTTACGCCAATGCGTTCACATGGTAGGAAGCTGGCTTTATGGAGATGTCCGCTTTAATTTAAGTCAATACAAAAGCGACTTCATTTCAAGGATGGAAAGTAACACTCAAAACAAAGTTATAACTGCTGGATTTAGAAAACCTTTTAGAGCTTGCAACTTTCCGAGCCAAGGGTTCTCCATAATCTCTAGGTAAAATATCGCTTAAAGGTGCTTAAAATCTTTTATGTTGTAGAGATCAACGGATTTACTACAACATCAAAGGATTTGATGACACAACGTCTACATAATGTATGACGGATTCCTTTTCAATGATAAAAGAAGGTTTGTTCAAAAGCATACGCTACGAAGCTCTTTTAAATACTTTGAAAACTCTATTGCAGGCATTCTTAGATGTTGGCATGACTCTCAAATGACACAGGTACAATCCTTCCTCATAATCCAATCTACATGCTGTATGCTCTTTTGTGCATACAGAATAATAGTTTTCATATGTCAGGGTCAATTAATCGAGTTGAAAAGGAGGAAAAATGGTCACAATCTTACATCTAGTATGAGCCAATGTTTACATCATGTATCTTTAAAGCTGAATTGCCATGTTGAAAAGTAAAAAAGAAGTGTATCAATAAATTTTCCAAGATATGATTTCTGTAGAGAACTGATCTTTTTTGCATCCAGATCGATTGCTCTTACAAAAATCCTCACGACCGATGGCATAAAAATAGATCCCAATGATGCTTAAAGTTTCAAATGCCATGCAGCAGAGGAGGAGATAGTAACAGAAGTTAACGGTTCTTGCATCCTTTCAAAGTTGTGAAGTAGCTTAGAAAATCTACAACTTCTGCATAGGTGGCTCTTGATTTTCAAAGAATTTGCAGTTACCCTTCTGCATTTGCGGAAAATGAATTCCATTAGCAGTTATACTCCATCAAAAATGACAGTTTTTATCTCACAATTTTCTGAGCGATAAACTTGACAGCTAAGAAAATTAAAACAACTTTCTTGCTCCCACTGTGTAGAACACGACAATAACTAGATTATAAATACTTATATTGAAAAAATGCTTCAAAATTCATCACATCTTCACGTGTTGAACAAAACTTGTCCATATTGCTTTGGCCTCTTATTGACTAATATACCCTTGAATACTTTCCAGCACAAATGTATAAAATTTCAAAATCTAACTCGATGTCGTTCCAAACAACACATGTTGTCACTAACTGACGTGGAATTTGAGCTTGGATTTCATATCAAAATCCTTTAAACTGCAATGATTCCTGTCCGCATTTAATTAATCGCGCTCTGATTCTAAGCGATCAATCCTCTATTCACGATAATTGAAAAAGCAACGGCTGAAGCCTCACAGTATCATCGATTTACCAATTCATAAATTACGCTTTGTGCACTTACGCGCCCTTGTTTTAACAAGGCTGAGACCCGTCATTTATTAAAATTTCAAATCAAAGGCTTTTTATGCCATGGGTAACTGAACTCCCTCAGTCTTAAGGTATTGGATATCCTAAAGGACTTGACTTGTTTTGCAGTCATCTCTCATGGGGATGCTGTGATCCCATGTGCTCCTCAGGGGTCCTCGTCGTTCATGGATTGCATTTGATATTTTCAATGACGTATAACCAATCACTCACTGAAACATTTCTCAAACCATTTGTTAATGGCCTTTGCGGCAGAGACCTTATCATAGCCTCTTTTCCAATTCGTACGCTTTCCATTACGTAGTTTGTTCGTCTAGGCCCAATTTTGCATAGAAATTTAAAAAAGGAAAGACATGTGGACAGCCATTCATTGGAAATCATCTGGAGAATATGACATTAAGAGCAACAATGCACTACAGGATCAAGGTTATACCCCATCCTATCACGAAATGCTCCAAAACACAAATTAGTGTATCCATTGACATTAAACCTATGAATAACTGTCTTCATACAAATTTCAATATTGCACTGTAGATTGGCAGCATGATCACATTACAGAGGTGCGGTGGAATAATGTTTCTGCTGTTCTAAGCAGCGTTACACAATTTGCATTTGGTTGCAACGTTTTCTCAAATCTGATTTTATCATGTTTTAATCATCCCTCCATTTACATTTGTAACATTTAACGAGGAATGGAAGTGAATTTATATGCATATCTAAATCTTGGATAATATGACATAAGGTGTCAGGAGGGCTCAGTTGTAAGGTGACTGTGAGGTGATCCTATGGTCAGTGGTGCAAATCCACCCTTAGCCAAACTTTCACTAAGAGTGAGGAGATTCACTAGCCCTCTGTAATTCAACGCGTAGGACTGATAAGGTGTGGTCAGGTCCAGAGGAAGGATTTGGATACTGCTAGATAAGCAAAAGGCTTCTCAGTATCCCAAAGCGTATTTTTTGATGCCAAGAAATCACCAGAAAGAACAGCACATCGAACTGCACTCCAAGGTAATGCATAACTTTGCACTGTGCCATAATCGCTTTTTAATTTATATCGATATTTCTGTTAATCTGTTCATGAAATCATGTAAGATTTTATTTTGATGATAGTTGGCTTTAGGGTCTGAATGCCTTATGGCATTTAATATGAAATCTACGAGATGCCAAAAGTACTTCTACAGCAGTAAGTTCGCTGTTCCGCCTTAATTTTACTGAAACCATCAATGATAATAATGCATTGAGAATTCACTATTTAACTGAATTCTATAAGTTTAGGTACCGCCTTAGAAATTGCTTAATCGAAATAATTTGCTGAATAGATGTTAATTGTGGAAGGGACACAAAACACACTGTCCTTTATATTTTGTGCTAATCACATGATAAGTTGCATATAACCACAATCGCTCCAACGTACGGCGAATGGGCCGAGCAAATATACCTATTCATGATAGATTCTGGCTATTTTCTAGGAACAAAAACTTTAAGCTAACAAAGTAGAACAGTTGCTAAAAGAGTATTTGCATATAGCTAAGTTTGCTTTTTAGATCATCTTCTGATAGTGGTTACTTTGCAAATTTTGTCTCAGTGAAGATTATAGCATATAATCATTTTGCATAATAAATCTCCTCTAGAATCTCTCAAAGATATCTCTGTTCCGTTTTTGGAAACTGCTATTTATCTCCTGCAAGGATTGGCCGATTCTTAAACTTGTCTCTTGTGCAAACGGAGTTCATGGCTTTTCAATGGAAAAGGATGCAGTATCACAGAAGTCCAGTGCAGAGTTGAAATTATATTGCAAATCGCATTGTAAGACGGTAAGACTGTTAATGAAAATCTTCAGTTTGAACTGAAGCGATTGATCTAATGGATTGTGTCGTTCTTTCAGTAGAAAATCATTAACTGACTCTTATCTATGACATGGCAATAGCTGGGACCTTATAACCTTGTCTTCCCAGATCTGTCGTATAGCGACATAGATAATCCTGATATTGTTGAGAAAATCACACGGTATATTCATGCGTATTTTTAAGAGCCTGAAAGATTCCCTTTAATTTAGTATGGCAGACACCAGCCATTTTATTCACGCTTCGACATGGTTTTAAGCACAATTGTTCATAAAACATCTAATGCATGACGTATCACTTGATAACCATGAATACACATTTCCATACTTTGGTATCCAAAGGATCTCGCACAACTTTTTATATGATGACTAAGGCATTTACCAATCTATGGAACTGCCAATGATTTACATCCAGGCAGACATAGGATCAAGCGGAGACTTTCGCTTACATTTGTAGCTTAAACCACAGAGGTGCCAAGACTATAATGAGGCTGAGTTCTAAATAAACCCTTCACAGTTTTCAAATGAGTTTCTAAAGGAATTTGACAATTAGTTTCATGTTACCAGGAGTTTCGACGAGAAGCAAATCTTTGCGCTGAATATTTGTCTATGAGCAAGTGTCTGCCAGCACGGTGATATTTATTGACGGCATGAATGAGATGCTTTAACTGCAAAAGCACCAGATAAAGTCGAAAACCTCGAACGCTTGTTAGGACTTCAGACTGCATTGCATTGGAATGATGTGTGCATTGTTGAGGAGGCCTATTCCATCAAAAAAGGCTTTATTAGGCGAAATTAGATTCATATGCAAGCATTCACTTGCATTTTCTGTGCGCATCCATTTCAATGAGTTTTTCGTAGCTTCATTTTTGAATTTCTACTTGCTGCAAGGTAGGTTAGCAATTCTTGGAGGACCTTGGGCAGCAAGCATAGCTTCCCAATCTCCTGGTTTTGTAAGTTGGTGCTGGTCTGAAAATGGAATATTGATTTCATCATATTTTATGCGCCTATATTGTATCAAGTCTATTTCATCTGTTAGAATACATCATTAGTTTGGCTTTTGCTTTGATACTCTTTTCAAGTGTGAATAGCATTGAGCGTCGACGAGAATTAATCTTGCTCTGTTGCATGGTGCAATCAATTCTCTGGTAGCAAACTTTACCATTGCTAGGGACTATGTAATACAAACGAAGACAGCTCATCAACCAAAAGACACCCCTACGATTCTTCCACCCACTTGAATTGAATCAAACTAGCCAGCTATGGCTAGTGTTCAGATTCAATTATTTTCCACAACTACTTCTACTTTATAAACAAATCACACCAGCAAGCAAAACTTCCTTCTCTGAGGAGAAAGTCAATTTTAGAAGCCTTAATTTTCGTCATATTGGCTTCTTCCAACGCAAAATTGCATTCTCCTCCAAAAATATCTATAAAAGTACTACGTTGCATACTCGACTTCGACCGTAGCAGAAACCAGAGACAGGTCTCTGAGTTTTTTCTGTAGGGAAGTGGACTTTATGAGGTGGTTTCCCGTTGCCTTCCTCACATATGATGTTTTTACTGTGACATGTACATGACTTGGACTCACGGCCTCTGTGTCATGAGTCCACACAGTTAACCACTACACCACGGCAACAAAACTTCCACAACGGCCGCTACTATATATGCGAATCAAACGAGCAAGAAAAGCTTCCTTCTCTCATGCTCTAATTGTTTTCTCTCTGTTGAGAAAGTCAGTTGTAGAAGCTTTACTTTTCGCCAAATTGGATTTCTCCAACACAACATTGTATTTTCCCCTGAAAATGTGAACACATTTGTTGATAAAGATCCATAGAGTGGGTGTTAGCTGCGAAGAAGATCTCGAGCCTACGCAATCATACTAAAATGTTTTTAGTACAACTCAGATCATCGTGCATTTGCATATAAAGACTGTATTATCCCAATAACGACAGTTTCATTGTTATCAAAACATGACCCTGCGTTGACAGTGAGAGAAGACATCAGTCATCTGGTCGGTTACTGATCATCGAGTGACTAAATGATCAGTAGTCCACCAGATGACTAGATTCTAGTCGATTAAGCTTGTGATGACGCACAGCTAACGACAGTGCTTTAGGTTAACGGAACGATCACTATCGGTCAACATTGACACGACACCTATCAAAACGAGTACGTTTCGTCTCAAGATGCTTCTAGTTCACGCGAACTGATACCACTGCAATAGAAACAAACATGGATCGATTATTCTTTTAGGCCCAAGAAGATTATAATCGGCGAACAAAGTTCCCTCAAAATTATAGCGGAGATCCTTTGATATGCCGCTCTGAAATATGCTTCGCTCGTCGAACAATTGCAAAGGAATAACAGATTAGCCACTAAGTAGGCTGCTATGAGCTGTTAATGATATTTCGAACTGTTATTGTTTTGCGAACAAATGTTTATTCAAACTGAAATTTAGGGTCCTCTAACATGATCGCGCAGCGTTTCGTTAACTGAAGATCTCATGGTCGCTACAGTGGCCACGTTTAAGTGTCACTCCGTCATCGTTACTCAATTATCTTTTCAGTGATCAAATAACATCTGAATTTGAGGGGTAGAAATCATTCAATTCGTCTTCCACTTGTATGCCTTGTTAGTACGCGGCGCGCAAATCCGCAAAGAGAATCTCCTGCCGCGTACGGTTTTGACTGTAGGTCGACTATTTCTATTTGAAGTAATTCCATTGTCTACGGCTGTATGAAATCCGTTGACTTAAAGGCCAGGCTCGAAAGTCGTCCTGTTCGTTAGAACAAATTATTGGGCGACTGCTTGATGCTGCATCGGGCGTTGCAGCACACAGTTCGCTCAAGTAGGAAGCCCGTCGAATTGTCTGCGGCACTATCGCAATGCCATAAAAACGTGATTTCAATAATGTCAATATCGCAAAGTTTTGGTATAAATCCTCCATGTGAAAATGTCATGAATAAGGTTTGAGGTTTCTCTAAATATAGAACTGCATGAATATATTCAGTTAGTTGAGCATCGATGCCCGCTGTGTGATATGGATGAGGGCAGAAGTCTGCTACGACCAAAAACTTGAGCCTTAGTTGGGGTAATTATAAGTGGTTTACTATCTAGATAACCTAAACGTGCATTAGTTGCCAGTTACAGCATCAACCATTCTATAAAGGTTGCATATATGCAATTTACGAAAGGCAATGGCACTTAGTAGGAGAAGCGAATTGCTCTGAAATATCTTCAGAGAACTGAAAAACCAAGCTCTACTGAAGGAGAAAAACGATATGGAGATTAAAAATTGTTGAATTCACTTTCCTCCGCAAAAAAGCACCATGACGATTACTACAGACAAGAAATTAAATGTGCTTTTGAGATAATGATCATGGCCACTAACCGTGAAAAGATACCCTATGAAAGGTTATCAGATTTTTACCTACATTATTACAAATAGCTTATACTTGATACGTCAGACATGGCATATTTGACAGTCTATGAAAATGAAATAAGTCTGTCAAATCAACAACACATAAGTCCCCTCAGCTTTGCAAAATTTTTACTAGGAAAACAGCACATTCGCAACAGCTTCCATAAAGCCAAGGCTAGTGTAAGAGCATTTACAAAGAACCCACATTTCTAAGAATATGACGTGTGGCGATATTAATCGATATACAAAGGCAATACTCGAATGCTTCAACCAAGAGAATAGTTGACTCTAAGAGTGGGTACACGAGTAACGTATTTACTAAAGCCGAGCAACATACCGCGCAGAATTTGGTAAAAATACACCTCTAAGTAAGTTCAAAAGTGAACCATTGCCATCCGTTCAGTTAACGTTTATGAAGGCAGCCATTCATACCTTGCTCTTTGTGAATCATAGATCCATTCATGCCAAGAGTAATCACAGTTATTTATTCACCAATAGCTGTGCATCATGACTGTCGATGCTCAAGCCTTTTTCAGATTACTTAGCTTTTTAATTTTTTAATGTAACGAAGAGCACCATCCATAGTAAAATTAAGCCAAGCCTCATTTGAGGGACTTGAGAAAAGCGAATCTGGTCAACTGATGCTGTGGTTCCAGAGCTACCTACCTAATCTATCTGAAAAAATTTAGCACTGAAGAATAATTGAGTCCCATTTTCGATATGAGCTTTGTGGAGGATCTGATTAGAGAGGTCCAACTTAGCTGAAAGAGGTATCGTGGTTACTTCCTTCCCCAAGGCTCATGCTTGGTACGAATATACTGACGGGTAGAGAAGTAAAGAATAAAAAAGGAATTCTAAACTTTCAGCAGAAAAAAGTTCTTTTTCTGAAACCATTCCTCGTGTTCTCATACAGAAAAACTTTATAAGATCCATCTAACTGCAATAAGATAATCAAATCGAAAAAAATCCCGCGTTGATACACGATGTCAATTCAGTACTTCGAACTGGAAATTAGCAGGTAGAGATCGAGTCAAAATGATCACTTATATTCTACTCCACTGCAAAACTTTGGCAACTACGCAGAGAGGGGAGTAGAGATTCTTCAGCCTAGTATTATCCCATTTGAGGATTTTGCTAAAAGATTGTGAAAATGGCTGAACTTCATCGATCTTCATTTCAGCAGGCCTCCTTAAATGAGTTTACCTTTCAACCCAAGCTCAAGTGCACATTGACTATTCTTGATTACAGATGGATCTTTATATGCCGTACTCTTCTGGTACCGTACATGAAAGGAGTCTTAGTTTTATCACTAGGCTTAAGAGCCTATCTGTTTCTACGTTTTATATTCGACTACATCTTTCAAGAACCAATGGTAAACCAATAAGCTGCTCTTGTAACGTTTATATGAACAAAGAATCCAAACAGGACAGAGAGGAGCTATGGGTACTACCTGAGCACTGACGACTTGCTAAAACTTGATATTGTCTACGAAAGAAGCTTCTGTTCATCTGTGTCATAATGCTTTTTAGTTACGATAGTTGAAGTCCGTCTGAAACACAAAGTACTCGTCCGGTATCAAATAGCTACTACACTTAAGTGGACGCGTCATAGGAATAGTCAGATAATCAAGCTGCTATGTAAGAGGAAGCTCATTCTCTTTAACGTTCGTAGCTGAGTGAATATTATAACATTATGGGAACGATTAACTTAACGCAGTAGCATTACTTCTCCTTTACTTAGGAATTACCAGTTTCCGCTGGTAACAGACTGTATATTCAGACAGATGACCTTGACAGTTGATGGTGATGTAAATGCTGTCAGGTACCAGATGCACAAAGGGATTCTGCTCGTTTCATCTTTCTGACAAAAATTCAATTTTCATTTCATTTCATTTGGTTCAATTAAGGATGATAGCCCTTCAGTCGGGCCCAATTACAAAGGTTCCCTTCAATTAAAAGTGCACAGTAGTTGACTAAATATACTGAGAGTGGCAAGAGCAAAGGAAATATCCCCGTGATAGATAATAGCAAATGTTAGTGGTATTCATGTGAATATAATAGCTTTCTGAATTGGTAAACTATTCCTCTGACGATTTAGACCTTACTGTCACTTAAATCAAAGTTGCATTGCAATACCCCTATGGTTCACAGTTGTTCATTTACAAAGGTGTGAACGACTTTGCAAAAATAGTCTGAAGTCATTTCCTTACTCTATTTGACCTCAAGACAATGTTATCGCTACACAATGCACTGAATTTAAAAATATACTTTCCAATGAGTCACACCATAAAATAATCTTTATTTTTTGAGGTTTCGTAAGCAAAATTGCGGGAAAGAGAAAGTCTTTCCGGAAAACAGAAGCCATCCAGGACATAACGCTGAAGTTCTGTTTTCGTTTATCGACAATTTAAAGCTACTGTACTGACGTCAAAAACAGGCTACAGGTAACATCAAGCCATGCAAGCACCTCTGGCCACTCAACATACCCATTGCTCCCAACCAAAATCAACATTTATGCTCACATCAATTCCGCGAGCAAGAAAATTACATAAAATAGAAAAGATACGAGTACTGGACTGTCAGCTATTGTGGGACGTTTGCCAACAGGTTGCAAATGATTCTGTCGTTAAGTTTCGCATTTTTCAGGTAGATGTCGCAGGTAGACTTCTTTACTAAGCGTGGATACATGTAACACATTTGCAAACCTAATTATGAGAAAATTGGTCAGGGAGTATCTCAATAAACCGAGAAACTGCAAAATTTTTGTCCAAAAAGCATGTAGACTATGTTTTCACTGGTTTGTCAACAGAGAGTACCATCCACTCTGCGTCTCTTGAGGAGCCCTCCTCCTTCCTATTTTTGGTCACAAACCGCGAAAGGTATTTATAGCTCGGATAGGACATTACATGTCGACCGATGGCAAACTCAACCGTTCTGAATTTCGCCAAATACAGGACAACTACACACGTATAAGACCAGCAAATTTGTGGCACATTATGCTTAGATGGCTAGCTTGACCGTTGACTAACAAACCGATTTCTCTGCAAAGGCATTCAGCCTATCGAGAAGTGAAAACGATCGGTAAATGAAAGGACACTGTATGGTATGAAACGGGGAAACATGCTTTAACTCACGTATCGTGCCTTTCACTTGATGCCTTGGACAAGTTCAAGCAACCAGTTCTACGAGAAATCAGAGCAAGTATGTTTAACAGTGAAGCACAGGGAACAGAACAGGATTCAAATATTTGGTGCCTCTTTCATGCTACCTTTGAAATAAACAGATTAGTATGGGAATTACTTTCCCAAAAGCGAAATATAATGAAAAACAAAGATTATAAAGTACCAGTTCTTGGCCTTCAAGCAGACATGTCTGCAGGGTAGCTGGTAATTCATACACTTCAGTCATTAGGTACTTGGCTTCAAGATAAAGCATCCCCTTGTGGTAACGGACTGTGATTAAATATGAACGAATGAGTGGAGCCCCACTGTTGAATAACTGCTGCAAATACTCAGACACTTATAGCAAATATCAATGAAGTAAAGAAAAACAGATGCTGAAAAATAAACAGCTGAATTTTAACGCTTATGTAATATCTATTTTACTCGGATTCAAGATAACTACAGTAAATTTTGAAACATCAAATGCTTTTGTAAATACAGATATTTTGACATACAGCCAACTAGATGTGACATCTTTTGATCCATTCTATTTTTTTTTCGTATATTTATTTGAAAGAGGTCTTTGGCTTTTATGATGCACAGTTAAAACTGCAATTTTTAATTATTCACTAATGTTTGAGGCAGAGTCTAGCTTCTTTTGCTTCCATCATACTGACGCCCGCAAAAGTTTAATAAGATAGATTTGTGTCCTTGCATTCCGTAGACGATCCTCTGCATTTGCAGTCCCTTCGGTTCTATTAACATGAAGAATTCAACCTTCGCACGTTTTAAAGACATTGTCTGTCCGTCTGTCTTTCTATAATGATATAATTTATACATCCAAGGATGATGTGAAATAATTATAGCCGTTCTAAGTGACAGTCGCAGAGCGGATGAGAATGACTGGTGTGCACTTGCAGAACCTGGTTTGCGCTCGGACAGGAATTCCTTGGGTTGAGAAATCGTACATCCCTTGACTGACTGTGTTGTGGTAATAAATGGGGCAATATATGATGTCGATGGCAGTCACAGTACCCTTCAGGTTGAGAGGGTGTTAATGAAGGTGTAATTGTGGCAGAACTGCAGTAATGACCCATCGTCAATGCGATGTTTCTTTGTTGTGAACAATTTAGGTGGCACGGTTGATGGTCGACTGACATTGTTCCAGGCACATCCGCAGACTCTGGCTTCTTGCTGCTTTTATCGTTACCAATAATTCGGTCGATCGAAAAGTCAGTAGATTTTTTCGTCACCGACCTTGATTCTTGACGAGGTGCATTTGTTTCTGAGTGATGGAAGCTTGATTCAGGCACGTGGAATGGATGCCAAGGATGTGAAATTTGGAAGTGAGAATCGTATGCCATTGGCAGCTCCCCGCGTAGCATAGGAGGATTTCGACTTGAATCGCAAGGTGGTCGAGTGTGATACCCATAGCAATGCATCATAGTGGAGAGTCCTGGAGACCGAGGTCTCTTGAATCGTTTTCGCCTTCGTAAAAAGCTACCATGGTCAAACATGTCTTGACTAGCGGGATCCAGCGTCCAGTAGTGACCCTTGCCTGGATTTCCTGGTTCTCGAGGAATCTTTACAAAACAATCATTCAAGGATAAGTTGTGCCTTATCGAATTCTGCCATGCTGGGAAGCGCTCTCTATAATAAGGGAATCTTTGCATGATAAACTCGCATATTCCACTTAATGTCAGTTTCTTTTGGGGTGAATGTAGGATCGACATCGTTATCAAAGCAATATACGAATAAGGTGGCTTTACCAGTTTATTCGGCTTTGCATTGGTAGTAGAGGTACTCTCTGTGTTGCTGCTTTCATTAACCGTATCGTTTGACTCATCCTCGAATTCGACATCTTCGTCACTATGGCTAGCCGTGGAGCACTCGCTACTCCTACGTGAAGTCTTCTCCACCATCTCGACGCAGTAAAATGAATCCCTGCTCTCACTTGTAGACCCAAAAGACTCTACTCTTTCACTATCTCGTTCCTCGTTTTTCTCGTAAGCACTTTCAGTAGCCGTACAATGACTGACCATTATCATGAGGTGATGTGCTTGTATGGCAGTAGATTTCAAATGTAAATATTGGCCTTATGAGTTTATTCAAAGGTGCTTTAGTCTCACTTGTGATACTGTGCCCGATTGTCCTGAACACTCGCTCGCAGAGACTGGCGCGAATTGTTATAGCTTTGAACAAAGTTGACCCATGGTGTTTGTTGACCGTTTCGCCGACCACCTGCCTATAAGACAAGACCGCAAGGCTCTCTGATATGCCGCCCGTCTTTTCATAAAACACAGCTCTCGTTAAAGCAACATAACAGCTCGCAGCTACTAATAAATTTTCAAACTCGAGATTTCTTCAGACTTAAAGCTATTTTCTCGCCTTCCGGATTGTATAGCAGCGTTTGTTTAATCTTGGTTAAATGCTATTGAGCTGTGAGTATCAGACAAAGATGCAATGAAAAGACCCGAGACGATCAACTCATGCACCCCCTGTGGAATCACTAATAGCCGAACTTCAAGAGAATCTTCGATGCATTTACCACCGACCAGGCAATACAGGGAGTACACAAATCTATTTGATGCTGTGTATAAGCTTTTTATTATCGTCCTATTGTCCATCAGGTTATTGATCTTTTTATCGAGCATTATTCAGTCTTATGTTTGGAGAGTTATCTAGCTCATTTGTAGAATTCATAAGCAAAATGCGTTTTAATATTAACTGATGGTTCTCGCAATTCGGAGTGGGTTTTTCGCTGGTTTTCATGGCTTAAGTTTGCTCTAGGAGACAACAAATTACGCTAAAAACAACTGAGCCACCGGGGATAAGAAAACGAAGGGTTAATTGAGAATTCACAAAGCAAAGGATTTGGGTAGCAAAGTAAAGGATTTATAGACGACTCATTGAGTTGACTTTGAATTCACTAGCCGACGTTTTAGCAGATGCTTTCCTTCCACGGAGAAATTGCTTTTGAATTATTTTGAAACTGACCTGATTCTCGCTAATGTACGTGATAATGACTGTGGGAACTTTGCCATTCTCTTGTGAACAGCAGCAAGGCCGTCCCAGCAATGAGTCGCACAGAATTCATTAAGCCTTCGTCAAGTTACTTTGTAAAACATAGCTTGTATAGAATACGTTTTGTACTTTGGTCAGCAAACTTTTGGTAAAAAACCCTCCATCTAAATGTCATCTGAATTTTGACTTAGACAGCCTCCACCGTTTTACCAACCACAAGCTGTCACTGCCTACTTCACGAACTCTATCTCACAAATCATTATTCATCCCAAGAACATGCAATTTATGGAACTTCTTGCCTTCTTCTTGCTTTCCTGATTCCTACAACTTGCCATCTTTCAAATCTAAGATAAATAAACTTGATCTGATCTCTCTCTCCTCTTAGCTTTTCGCTTTCTTCTTTCTTCCTTGGTTGAGGCTTTGTAAAGGCCACCATAACATAACCCACCAAAAAAAAAACAATCGAAAATTTTTGGATAGGGGGTCGGTTCTAGACAGATCGACTACATTTTTCAGGGTTTGGGGGTATGGCACCACTGATCTTATAGTCTCAATGACAATGGAGCTTCCTAAGAGGGATAAATCTTGATGATGCACTATTTATTTTGCTATATGATGCTTGTAATAGGAGGCAGTGCATGAAACTAGCTTTTTAAAAGATTAGTGCTTGATATCCAAGTAAACATTAAGATCTGTCTGAATCTGCATTAGGAACAAAACTATACTTTTCAAAAGGAATCCATGTGCTGCTATGATTCTCAAATCCCTTACCTGTATCCATCAGATCACACATTACTGGGGTAGAATTTCCTTCAAAGTACAATATTAAAAAGCTTTTTGTGCTAATTTTTTAAGTTTTACGACTTATACCGACTAGTTGGAATTTATTAACACATGCATATTACAGCTAATAAATAATGTCATTTTTTGCTGTTATTTTTCACGTTTACTGCTCCAATTTCATTACTGCATCCATTGCACACCTACTATCAAAATAATTTTCCTTAGAATTTGCTTCTTACAGATTTAAAATGAATGAGCTTTTCTAAAACATGTATTTTGGTTTGCAACGCTTTGCCAAACTACAAAATAACGCTTGTCCATAGAACCATTCCCATTTTGGTGGCAATTTCAGGAGTTAGGTATACCAGCAAGCTGAAAATGGAAGGAAGTCAATGCTCGATTTAGTTTATATTTTTTTAAGTGTGATTTAAAATAAACTAATTCACTTCTTTTCTGCGCGAAAATTGCGTAAAAGAGCAGCTAACCATTAAAGGAAGAACCCTAATGGCTTGGTCTCTCGCCTTGATTAGATCATTAGAAGTCATTAGATCATTAAGAAATTGCATGCCGATACGAATTGATATTGTTTGTTCAAATCTGAAACATGAAACCACTTAAGATAAGAAAGAAAATTTGGCACGATTTATAGTTCTCATAATCTCTTTTCTTTACAATAGAGCGTTTTGTGAGTGTCGGTTTTTATCACCGCTATGACTACCATAGCCAAAGGACCCATCTCAGGCTGAGATCTGAATTGCAAGCTCACAATAGACTCCGATTGGAGTCTAATTCTGGCCAATATAATATCACGCAAACCATACTGGAAGACCTAGCTTCGGTAGGCTTTCAATTGGCAATTTCGTGAAAAACTTTCATGAGATTAGGGAAACACCTGTAACAAAGAAGCATGCAACCAGGATCGTTCAATAAAATGAGTTCCCATGCACAAATGTTGTGACTAATTTCAACAGGGCCTTGTATGAATATGCGATTTACGACCCATTAAGCCATTTATTTCTACACGTGGAAGCTGAATAAATTTTATTAGCAAGTCTAATACTCGATAGTTGCATTCAGGTCCTGTCTTGTCAGCTAAGCTGAGGCTTCATAACGCATTTGTGATGGAGCCGTACAGTTTTCCTGTGAACTGACTTTTAATAATGTTCTTTCCATTAGAAGTCTTTTTGCAGCCCTTTGATTCCAACAAAAGCATTGACAATCCATTAGCTTTCAGTACCGTGATCCTTATAAACTGTCAAACTATTTTGATTATCTGTGGTAATGAGGGTTGCTATAAATGATTTTTGATAGCAAATGAAGCAGCTACGAGCGTTGATCAAGAAAGAAGCTCTGTAATTTGCCATCAGGTTTTGGAACTTTTATCTTTCTATTGTTATGCATATTCTCACAGCTTTCCACCAGATCGCTGCTAACTTTTCACTTTGACATCGGCGTTTTCTATCACCTTTGAACTGTTTCAAGAAAAGCCAGGTTCAGCCTAGGTAGCTTCGTCTTTATATTTCGTGTAGAAACTTAAGATATAAAGTATAGGCAAAATTTGATTAGTTGTTGACGATATCTACCAAAAGTAAATTAGTCCCTACTTTCTCTATGGATAACGAAGAGACTTTCATAACTCTATTCGAATCTGATGATGAACATCATCTTCTTTCGACACGCAGATATCTTGGGGCCTAAATCTTTAAGGAAGCTACATGTTGAACAGCTGCTCGATGAATTGCCAACAGCTATCCTATGAAGGTACGGATGCTTGTAGGCACTTAGTCGGAAAGAACGACAGAAAGAAAGCAAGTTACAACTGCATTATGAATTGTTAATCTATCGCTCAGTTGAATGTATCCTGCAAATAGGAAAAAGCAGCTTTTAAAGCTGATCTGAATAGCTTTAGCTAGAAAGCTGCATGGTTACTTGTGGGTTTTGGCTAAAAGTGCACTATTAGGCATATCATTACGAACTTCTATGTTTGATTTGCATGATGCTTTTGAATGAAAGTTTGCGTAGGTGATGCAAAAACATTGTACATGGCCAAAATTCACGACAGCTGCATTTGCAAAGTTTGTATAGACAACTATATGCGTAGTTTTCATGCAGGTCTATCAATACGTCATCAGTCAGGAGCAAAAAAGCTCAGTAAAATTAATAGTTAGCTAAAAATTTTGAAAAGATGCTATTGCTGGTGGAACGGTTTCCCCAAGATATGAAATAATATTGCGTCAGAGATCCTTATAACAGCATTAAATCTCTACGGTAGCTTCAGAACCAATCACATTTTTGTACGTTGGGAGATTAGAGATGCTTTTTTGTCTGTAATTCATATTTTGGTGGAAGATTAATTGCAGTAAGAGCCAGATATTTAATTCTAAAGAGCACATGAATAGCACCAAGCTTCAACAACTCTTGAAACAGTCCCTAGGGAAATTTAAGCTTAACCAAAGACCCCAATTTTTAATACTATTTTTTCATTATAAAGCCAGAAAATAAAACTACATGGGAGCCAAAATTAAAGTTGATTGGAGTGACAAACCTCAATCACAAACACGTACTATGAAGAAGCATATTTGTCAACATGACCTCTTTTTATACAGCAGTTTTCCCAAGGGTGCAATATTTTTAGCCAAGAGGGAACTTGAATACTATATTTTTACTATGTATAAAACTAATGCAACCACAGCTTTCATTACTTCTATTGACCATAGAAGGACATACCTTGATCAAAAATAGGAAACCCTTGCAGTCAAAAATAGGAAATCATTCCCTGCAACAGAAAGAGCAATGTCTTGTCGTGCACTTGCTGAAGAATCTCTATATGAAAATGAATAGTATTTGTATCGTTGCATGCTCTATTTCTGTCATTCAAAGTAAATTCAAAACAAATAATGCATTACATATGCGCAAAAATTACCAAATTATCCACACAACGTGCACCTCCACAGTTAAAACTAGGAAATGCAACGTAATAAAATATATGAAAGATATTGAAACCTTAAAGGAAGGGAATAATTGGAGCAGAAAGTGGGTTTCTTTGGA
Organism: Pseudorhiza aurosa; assembly: GCA_964026355.1. Taxonomy (NCBI): domain Eukaryota; kingdom Metazoa; phylum Cnidaria; class Scyphozoa; order Rhizostomeae; family Lychnorhizidae; genus Pseudorhiza; species Pseudorhiza aurosa. Next base: position 9,629,798 of record OZ032114.1, on the reverse strand, counting down.
GATGGTAGAGATAGTCTTGGGACTAGTTATTAGCTGCAAATATGACGTCAAAGATAAAGATTAACAATAAGACTATACAAGATATATTTGATATGGGAGGAATCTTTTGCATTTCATATTTATCTTATATTTATTCTATATCTATTCTATATTTACTATATTTATTGAGAATAAGATGCATTTTGGACCATTTTCTTTCATTACCTTTATCAGTGACTCATCTCTTGTCAGAAACCCGCAATTGCCAAACGTCTGTCCCATATTTGATAAGAATTAACGTACAGATATCTATCATTTTCCACGGTCAACAGGTCCTCGGTATAGTGTATCAGAAAATGCATAGCAATGTTGAAATATAACCAACGACCCAAAGTCTATTTATGAAGTTCACATCTCAAGCGTTCTCAAATTGTCCTTCTAGAGGTCATTAAAATATGATTTAGATGTTTAGGTGTAGCAATTCACAAATTCCACAATTGTAGAGTAAATTTAAACTAATCGGCTTTGAGCAGTCTAGGCATTCAGGGTAGATTCGGACAAATATAATTAATAGAGCTAGAAATTCAATTGACAGATTGTACTGTTGCGTATTTGCATGACTTCATGCTTGATACATTAAAGTCCCATTCTTATGACCACGATTCATACTAGGTTAAATCGGCGCTAACTATAAGCATAATTTTTCCAAATGAAAAGCTTCACCGCAGTTTCATCGCGAACAGAGCCACTTCTTCTCGGCGGTGTAGTCTTAAAATCAGATGAAACTTGCCGTGTGAAGCGATCTATTTTATGGTATAGTCCTATTTAAAAGTGAAGTAGGTTCTAAGATTCGAGAATTTCTCCAGTGCTTTCCGAATATTAATGCTACAGACATGTAAAACCTTAGCTGGGGGCAGGGAATTCGTTGGCGATTTTGTAGAAATGATTTAAGTCTACAGTAAAGCTTTAACTTCATCAAACACGCGAGGAAAGGAAATTAAAATACGGGCCAAACATTCTCGCAAGCCATTGGCTTTGGAAAAACCTTGCAGCCGACCATTTTTTAGGATTATATTACTCTTTCACCAGAATTCCCGTGATCACCTCAAAACTACATTGGGAGATGCACTGGCTATGTATGGATAAGCAATAAATTTATGCACTTTGACACGTAGACAAACGTTTGACAAGCTACCACACAAGATTGAGGAAAATCGCAAACAGAGTTCTTTGGCACCTTGAAGAGCAAATGAAATGATATGTTGGGGGGGGGGGGTGATATATTATTACTTGGATGCAAGATGCATGATTTAAACGCTTTCTGATCTACTTACGCTGAGTTGTTCAACTAATACTTAATGACCTAGCGTAGTGAAGCCGTAGTTCAACTCGTTATGGAGAACATTGTCCCGATGATTTCCAATGAGCAGCTATAAGAATTAACAAGTCTATTGCAAAAGCACTTTTTATGGGACAAACCAATTACGAGTACTTATTGATCTACTGAAAACACGTTTTTAAAGCCCGATCCTTCGTTTCTTCTAAATGAATGCTTCTCATTTGCAAAGTTTATTGCTTCCAAACATTAGAAATGTTATCAAGATAAACATTGATCTTTCATCTTTCACATGCCTTGTGTTTTCTACATAGCAATTAATGGTGGATCCAAGAATACTGATTATCAAGCAGCTTTCTGGTCTCCTTCTTCGATGTGACTAGACCTCTCCATCCTTGAATCTGAAATTACAGAGAGTTAGTTACTGTCCTCAATAGATAGCCTTAATTTTGGGTTAAAAACACTGGCAGAACAGTGTATATAAAATGACTTGTATTCTGGTTTAACACAAATTGATGCTTGTCAGTTTTTGCCCATCTGCAAGAAAATTTATGGTCTGTACCTCAAAAATCTCTTCTTCTCACCATCAAAAATCAAGTCAAGTCGGAAGAAATTTATATTATCAAGCTGATTCCAAGCTAAATGTTCCTTGCTAGAGACGTTTAAGGGCTAATGATGATTATATTTTCATCATTTTCAATATTCATACCTAAATGTTTTCAAATTCGAACCGGCAACTGTGCACATTCTCTGTACATGAATACTAAATGCACAATTTTTTCCATCTTGTTCTTATTCATATCTGCATCACCATATAGCTATTTAACCTCAATGTATTCAAAATCATTTGGTTTTTATTTGGTTGCATTTTGGTGACTTGTTTCTGATGTAGGTTTGAGAGTGATGCAGGTATATGGTGTCAGACAAAGTTGCGTTTAATTTGACCGTTACTTCTCTAAACCAATGTTTACATTTCTGCACCATTTAAACCTCAAACAAAGAAAGGTCGTTTGCATGCAGGTTTAATGCATGTGAAAAGTCTTAAGTAAATCCTAATTTATTGTTATTGCCAGTGGACTGTTTAAAAATCGCTCATCGAATTATTAACAATGATTGAGTACCAGCCCCGGATAATAATCAACCATCCTAAGCACATTGCTTTGAATTGTATTAGTCTATCTATGTGCAGGTCGCAGATCTTTTCGTGCTCTTGCTTAATGGTAGTTGCTCAATCAAAAACAGCCGACCGTGACATTTGATAGAAGACCATCATCAGGGACGTAAGCTATTGCCACCATCAACGCCATACCATCAATAGTTTTGATCAAGCAAGAGCGTCCTCTTTGTCCACGCGATCTTTGACTAAACCACATGCAACTAGTTTGAGTAGGCTGACTGGTGGCATCAGGAAAATATGATTTGAGCATCCAGCTTGTGCATTTATTCTTCTTCTGTTAAAAAAAGCGAGGTTCTTAGATCTAATTGCTACTCACAATAGATACGCCATGTAGTTTATAAGAATGATCGTATCCGATAATCCTTACTTCACCTGGCACGATAGACCTTACATTACGACTTCCTTTATTATGACAAATCTATATCAAGTAGTTTCTGCAGAGCTTTGGTAGAAATTGGTCAGTTAGGCTTTCCAAATGAAGATCTGCTCGCAAATCATTGCAAAATGAGGACCAGTTCCTTCCCTACCTCAGACAACCGCTTAGTCTATATCATATTACTATTATCGCCATAGTCAGGCATAATCTATCCTTCTTATCACTAGGAGGAACCATTATCCAAGCAGCACCCTTTGTCAACACCTATCACAAGCGTCACTATTACCAGCACCCGCCACCGGCACTCCAATCATTAGCATTCATTATTATCAATATCCATGTCACGATCATCACTAATTAAATGAGACTTGTTAACAGACAATTGTTAAAACTATTTCAATTCTATTTCTGCTGTTATATGCAAGTTATACGTAGCACATGCATGCAGAAATGTGCACACAAATACATACGAAAATAATAAATACATACATACATACATACACAGCCATACATACATACGTAGCCATACATACATACATACATACATACATACGTAGCCATACATACAGTACATACGTAGCCATACATACATACATACATAATCATATATGCAAACATAGCCATACATTTATACCTACATACATACATACATAGATGCATACCTATAAGCATATGTGGATAATGGTAATATATTGCGGATTGACCCAGACAATATTTTTCTTATTATAGTCGGATAATTCAATGCTTTTCTCAATTGGCTTGTTGAATTTGAATGCAGGCAAGACAATATTTCTGCGTAAAGCTTTAATAATTTTCAGTTCTGTCAGCGCACAGGTCGATTAATAGACATGTAAGCTAGTTTTAGTTTTTCAAAAGAATGGCGATAAAGATAAAAATGCCTGCCTAGCGTTATTGATTCTCGCAATATTTAGAAGATTAGCCAAAGCAAAACTATTCCATGACTGTTTTTATTAACTACATAAGCCATTAATCAAATCCGTTTTTAATTCCTAGGCCATCAAAGCAAAGTGATCTCTTTAAAAGTGTGAAGAAGACATGCACCTGACAAATTTTGTATGAACGCTTTTGCTCCTCTGACCAATTGCGATTATACTGCTACCAAGGAAATCTTTGCTAACTAATTAGTATTACAATTGATGTTGAGCATTTACAAGAAGATATTTTGTCATGCAAAAGCCATAGTTCCACACTTGCATCTTTTGTGTTACTGTCTCCCTCCTACAATATGGTTCCGAAACTTTGCAAATTCACTAGTCAAGAACTCTTGCTACTGAGTTGCAGCTATGTTCCAAGAGACATCCTTCCATCGATTTCCTCCTAATGATGATATGAAATACAAGCACATTACTCATTCTGTGAGGCTTTTTTGATTAGTTGGTGGGGATGCCATAAGAAATCAGCAACCTATCTGTATTGCAATTTTGTCAAGATTTTTCAATTTCTAAGCAACTAGGAAGCGTATTGTAACATCAGTGTATTACACGATTTCTACGGTGCTGTCAAGGGGATCAAGTTCAATATGATGTGCAAAAAATATCATTTTTTGATTCATATATCTCGCAAAGGAGGTTTCCAAAAAAATGTAGTTCTCCTTACATAATTCCTATTTGCCAATAAATATGCTTACATGCAAGGCCAAGCTAAATATATTAAACCCATCTATCTAGGTACAGTCCCAGTAGCTTCATCATAGCAGCCTTAGTTTGCACTTTGACTGAGGCCGAATGCAGCTGGGCAAATGATCAGGCGAAGAAACGACTTACTGACCAGATGGCAGCGTGGCAAAGAAACAGTGATTCTATTTGAGTCGATAAAAGTTTTCCAGTAACCTTTGCATGTCTTGACATTGAAAAAATATCAGCAGCATACTAGAAATAAGGAATTATTTCAACCTCACTGAGCTCTTGGTGCGTGATATATATTCGCTGTCTTGAAAGAGGAATTGACATTTTGTCAAAAAGTAGGCTACACAAAAACGCATGTCAGATTCAATCTACGCCTTGCTAAACTCATTCCAAGTAATCGATAAGTGCAGCTGTCCAGGGCAGGTGCAGATGGGTAGTAGAGACACTTGTTCAAGGACCCTATGTTCAATTATTCAAGCCAAATATCACAAACCTAGCTTAACTTGCTAAAAAAGTTGCTGCTCTATGGTTCCAGGCGTAAGAATGGCCTGGAATGGGGTCACATTGATTGAAACGGCAAGATAACTGCTCCATAAGCATAGCCTCTTAGTCTCCCAATATCTGCCTTTGAATTCTAGGAAGAAAGCAGAAAAAAGCAATCTTGTCTTGCAGTTGAAGTGGTGCAACTGTATTTTCTTTGTTACTTATTTCCGCTACAGTTTTTCATTTGCTGAGTTATGGAAACTTGTGCATATGGCGAAAAATTTTGCATCTTGATTTGATTTTATGTCAACGAGTAATACCTTACTTAACAAATCAGAACTTGTTACTGTAGTGGTTACGTAACGTTCTAATTCTAAGAGACTAGTTATCAGGACTAGAGGAGTCGGCCTGGTAGCGGGATGCAAGTCGATATTACCAAACGTAATCTTCTGTTGAGCCTCAGTTGTTTTATTGGTCTTCCTATGCCAAGAGCTTCAGTACGGAATATTATAGATACCTTCCATGCAATGATTCAATGACGGACAAGAGGGATATAGCTGACAGATATGTGAAGCTAGATTGAAGAGAGAGTTCTGCTTAAGGAGCCAATGAATCAAATCCCGTTACTTGTACTTTTCTTATCAAATTCAAATAGGGCAGCTCTCTGTACTCAAACAGTGTTTAAGCACCTCATGCAAAATGCATTTCTGCCACTTTTGGCGCAGATTTCAGAATGTGAGGAAACAAGCGAAACAACATAACAGACATTTGTCAGAAAGAATGTTCTTAGGGTACCTGGGAAAGCAATCATTGATAATAAATATGTCTTACTCTACATAGCTCTCCCATACCCAGACTGGCAAACGCCAGTGATACCTCAACGGCGGGCGGGCGGTCAGTCAGTCGGTCGGGCGGGACCGCCGACTGAAACAGTTGGGTTTGAACTTATTTTTGAGTCTAAGAAAAAACAAATTGCCGGTATTAAGTTCATCATTTACTGCCACAGTTCATTGCTACTTCAGATAGCTTTCGCTGCAGTACATCATACGCTTAACAAATTTTCTCTGACCCTTCAACTAGATACAGTTGCTTTAGATTCATGAACCGCTGCCAGAGCAGATGCCACAGGGTGTGGAGGTGCTTCACCAAAGAATCTATTTACGGGGGAAAACAATGCGTCTTTAAGTGCTACTCTTACTCTGTCGGAAAGATCATAATCCAAAACTAAGCTGTTTTGTCGGCAGATTAAAAAAATGCGCCACCATTTGTCGATCTTTTCTTGCTATCCCTTCTTCTATTTCTGGCAAATGTTCTTGTTTTTCTCCCGATCCGATGTTTGCAACTGTTTTATACCTTCCACTGAATGGAGCCGAAAAGATCCAAGAAACACATCGCTCAAGACTTTCAATCCAAACTGTAACAGAATCTCCAATAAACATAGTGATTTCGAAAGAGAAAACTTAGCACACTTAATTGCAGTGCTACCGCTGCACTTTTCTCAGTTGTAGCCATAGAAAGATCACAAGTGTCCAATCTTGTTAGCTTCGGAACTCTGAGCTATGTGATTGCACCCTGCATTTTAAAAATACACATGTGATCTGCGTTTTGCATGAAAAAATATGGCCAGAATGCGACTGCGGGATCCCTCTATGCTATATTCAAGGTGAAAGGTACAATTTCAAAACAAATGCTTCAGTGCTTCGAATCGAGTGTTGGAAGCATGCCCAACTTCAGCTTTCCTGAGTTAGGCCACGCTAGACAGCAGCTAACGATTTTCATCTATGCTTGCCTAAGAATGGCGTGCGTTATCTATACGTGTGAGAAAAAGAACGAGGATTACAATAACTGCCATCGCTCGGGCTAGTCCCATCTCCATCACACGTCAATTCACCTTGTTATGGGCTGCCTTTGTCAAACGAAGTTAGGTTTGTTTGCGCTAGGCTTCCCTTTGCTTCCAATCCTTCCAGCAGACCTAATTGGCTGTCTGTCGAGTGGTCTTAGTAATGGGTCCATGATGTTTGAAGATATTCAATAGCAAAGCTTAAACAAACCGTCTAATGCCCTTGAAGTTCTTGCTCTTACCATGGCTATTTCCATCCATCCAATATTAACATATGTTCAAATTTCATTCATCTGCCAAAGTGACAAGATAAAGGCCTACTGTATTTACTATTGCTGAAACTATGGCTGAATTGACTCCTCAAGAAACGTTTCTCCTGTTTATCAATACTTAATGTGGTCTACTATGAAGTAAGCCATATATCATTATGTAACTTTGATACAAAATTTCTCCCATCAAAAGGAATGGATCCTGTTTCATTGGTTTCTTATCCTGGTATGTGCCTATGAGATGCGTCCGTGCTTACGAGTCAACCTTGAGTAAACATTTGAAGCTCGCGTTGTTTTTGAGATTTAAGGAGGCTAATGTTGTAGAGTCAATGGGTTCCGTCAAGGGCTCCTGCTGACTGCTACACATTTAAACTGGGTGTAGTTAGCATAGTGGTTACAGCACACGTCTAATGTGCTAACAGTTCCAGGTTCGATGCACGCGGGTTTGCGTTTCGGGACGTCCCTTATTATGTCAATTGACCAGTAATTGGGTGCCTTGCTCTGAGTATTTTTGATGTTGCGGTGAAGTGTTGGGACTTATAACGCAAGAGTTGTGAGTTAGAATCCTGCACCTGTCATGGTAAAAGCGCCATTGGCGACGAAGGCAACGGGGAACAACCTCATAAAATCTGTTTCTCTAGAAAATACTCAAAGCTCTGTCTCTGGTTTCTCCTACACTGGAAATTGAGCATGCAGCGCAGTTCCGGGGACCGGGCGCAAGCTAGGGGTGAGGAATGGGAAAGAAGAAACTAACCAAGTCTACCTGGAAAGCAATGGCTTAGTTTGATACGCTCCTTTAAGGTTATTATCGGCGGATTAGCCAGTTCCTTTCCTCGCCACATTTTGCCCTAGCATCAAACCATGCATTTAATGCTTGGTGGACAGAGAAAAGATGAAGAAAAATGTGCACGAGAGTGGCTCGAGTCTAGAAACCTGCCTGACTTAAGCTATGTCCTCTTACCAATATGCCAACTGACCTTCTAATCGCTACTTATCACTCATTTTTTATCAAGACTTGCTAGGCCCTAAGAATGGACAAGAAGCATTTACACTATCGAATCAGAAAACTTCTAACACAGTCTTTCGAGCCAATCATTTTCTGTTTCACCAGCAAATATCATCTTCTGCCGCAGAAGCAAACCAGTCATTGAGCAAACCAGATTTGATCTCATTTCATAATGGATAGCAAAGGCCATCTTGAAACTTTCAATTGCTATCAACGGTTCAACCCTCGTCAAATGTTGCTAGTTCTCATTCCTCACTTGTGCCATCTATCGTTCACGTCAATGCAAATTGTTCTAGCACGAGAGCTATGACATTTGCAATCTTCCAGAAAAACATCAAAATGGACAGTATACATGAAACGCAAGGAGCCGTCATCATAATCTCTTTATTAGACATTTGACTGGACTACTAACCCACGCAACGCGACACTGTCATTCCCGTAACCAATTTTGATTATAAAACATAGATTAGTCATGACCAGAAAAGTGTAAAGTTGATACTGACAATGATATGCAATAGATACTGTGCAACGCGTCTCATGAATATATTAACTAATGCAAACATGGTAGTCTGGGTTTGGTGAAATAGGCGAAATTTCGTATTCATTTACGTCCATTGGTCATTACTAACGCTTTCAAGAAGGACTGCCATGGCCTCCTCTTTTTGCTTAAATGCCATGTACCTCGAGATCTAGTCCCCTGACCACGTAAGTGGAGAGCAAACAAAGTTTCCCCAAAGAAATTAGCAAATTTGTGAAAATATTTTCTTGCTCAATTCGTTAAATAGATTTAAGGAAAGCTGTGCGTGTTCTATGTAGCTGCATCGGCAAATGAGAAAATTCAGCTTTGATGAACTGAGAAAAGCAAGGTTGGGCTGATTAGAGCTGTTAAGGTACCATTGAAAATAAAGCTGTGTTTTCCTTTCATCGAAAGCAAACGATCATTGGATAGACTTTTTGATGAATTCATTTTCATACCTCATTAACTAGCTGCAAAAACCTGCTGCATGTGCAATGACTATTGATAGAAGCTTAGTTCAGTTTGGTGACACCGTTTCAATTGGTATGATATTAAAATGTTAGCACACAAAAGGAAGCTGCATTTTCTACTGTATTTCGATATACATGTCTACAGCGCGCGGTAATGATTAATTCAGTTCAGTAGCTATTTGCACACTTTAGATATTATCAGTGGTATGGACATGAAAAGATAGAAGAAGGGCTTTAGTCATTTGGTTATACTTTGATGTCAAAGTTGAAGATTTATGAAGTTTTGAAACATAAAATTTCGAAGCTGAATGATTCATGGAGGAGAAACGCAAGACCAAGAATTTTGATTGATTTTAACATGATGATTGACTTCCAGATACCAGGTTTGAACTGAATGAAGCTGAGAGTGTTGAATGTGATAATTGGCGAATGCTCTCGATATCTTTACAATAGAAGTTGATTGTCAATATGTACTTATCATAGCATATGATTTTAATGTTGGCAAAGTTGACAAGTGAAACCACAAAGAGACGCAACTAGCAATATTGCAAGAACACTGACTGACTAAAGTGACATTAATTGACAGAATATTCAAAATGGACGCACTCAGCTGAGATGAGATTAATGTCAATGACCCTTAGATTAGAAAAACGCAAGTTCATTGTTCAAAAGGATGAAATCGAAATGCTCTATAAGGTATCTCAGCATTTCTGGTAAGCAGATCAAAGGTTCAAATCTTCATAAACCGATATTTCTATCTGCAATTAGAAGCACCAACCCCTGCGTTTTACGACTGCACGCTTAGCCACTAGACTACTATAGCAATGCAAATGTTCATTACTAGTCGAAATACCAAGCAAGGTAAAGCAACGAAGTCCAACTGAAACAAAAGTATTTAAAGATGCAAAGGAGGTGCAATTCTAAACGAAATGGAGATTGATATGAAACTAAACCTTAGCCTTCTACTTCTATTACAGCTAGCAAAAGTGTTATGCAAGACGGGTAGTATAGGCATAGAATCAAGCCATTCGCCTTGTTCTTCCCCTACATTCAAAGAGCCATGGTTCCCATCAATTATCCCATTAGATTTAGGAACGGGAGGGAGCATAGGAGAGTTGCTAAGAGCAGTATTCTAGTTTCACTGCCAGACTTGTCACTTCGTATCATAACATGTTCAGCAGATAACTGCAATTATGTAGAGGCTCCAATCTCTTATGAATGGAAGATTTACTGTTCAATTAACTGTCTGTGATTTTAAGTGTTGTTTTCGCAAAACAATAATGGATAAGAAAACGTTGACACGGAGTGCAAGGACGAAAAAATTTCGCTGTTCTTTAAAGAATTTTTGTCAGTTCACTTTTGGATGAAAAAAGACAAGGAAACTCTTTATAAGCTTTCGTACACCTCTAGGGCTTTTCACGTCATGAAACGGCTAGTAAATCAATGAAAAGTACAAAGAAGGAATTACTCTACATTGAATGACAAAGAATGGGATTCAAACTATTTTGCACATGATTCAGCAAAGCTTCAAGGCCACTCCTCCAACTTGAAGTTTTGTCAAATTGCTGAATCTGGACGATGCGGAATTAGAACAATACTGCACTGTTTAGATATGCTTACAAACAAATGTCACAAGCTTCTGTGTCGCCTCCAACACCGTTTTACGACGTATCAATTCACGTAGCCAGATTCACACCATGCATCTCAATTTGTACAGTGTCCATTACTTATGAAGCATATTTCACACCTATGCATGTTGCTGCATACACAGGGTTGTGAGTTCAAATCCTCCATATGTCAACATAAAAAAGGCCATTGGTGAGTAACGCAACGGGAAACCATCTCATGACGTCCAATTTTCTTGGAAAACTCAGAGCCGTTCCTCTGGTGTCTACTGCACTTGAAATCAAGTATGCAACACAGTTAGTATGGCTCAACATTACAAGCAGAAAACGAGCAACAACTTTTACATTCCATGTTTATCTTATGATGATCATTTTGAATCTTTTCAGCTGCTTAAAAAGGCATTCTTAGCTTGCAGGAAAACAAGCAGGCAATCTTGACCTATTCAAAGTACTGATAAGAACTTCTCTCACATATTAACTATCGTTACGAAACCATGCATATTTAGCCCAAAAATCTCAGTTTCTCGTTTACTCTCGAGTCGTTAGATTTGTCAGTATACACATTGGCGCTTTTAAATGCTGAGAGCCCAGGGGCCAAAATTATCTGCAGGGCTCTCATTTGAATTTTTTATTGGCCAAAATTATTCTGTAAGTTGTCTTTCGTTGGAATAGTTATGTCTCAAAATTGTGCTGTGCATCTATGCATTAAAAGTGGATTGGTTGGTATCTGTTTGCAGATTTTGCCGTTGATAACAATTGATTTCATATAGAAATAGCCACTTGATGAAAACAGCTATTTACAAAATATAAAATGATAAAATATAAAATGATGACAAGATATTATTGAGAGATGCCTTTTCTTCTTTTTTCCTCTAGTGCAAGGCCTCTTCTGGGAAATCAAAAGCGTACGATTCAAGGCCATGGCCCGCTGGCCCTCATTTAAAGCTCCCAATGAGCATGAATTTCTAGCTGCAATACGATCAGTTGCTGCCACAGTTGAAAAACGTAGCGATAATAATGTGTATTAAACTTGTTGTAACAAGTATTGTGTAAAATTCTATTACAATGCAAAAGCGTTGAATCCATTCCCTGACTTTTGCCACGCTTGAAATTGAGTATGCTATGAAGTTTGTTCATTTGAATCTAGTACCAAATGCAGCCTGCTTCATGACTGGATTCTCTTCTTAGATGTATCGCAAATGAAAGCCCCGGAAAACGTTTCATTGCTATTCCTATGGAGGCACTGGTGTCTTGCTTTTTGTAGACGGACCAACCTAACATTCTTATAGCGCCTTCAACAATGCAGCTCAAAATAAATTTATTTTATTTTAATTCTATATGATAGATTATACTCAGCTTAAAATTTTGATAATCAAATTGCAATAATCCGTAATGATTATTAGTTTCATAATGAAATATTGAATCATGCGTAGAGGAAAATCTCGTTATGATTAGGTTGGCTTGAAATAAAGGCTGGTTGCATGGATTGCATTTCATGATTTACTTGATCGTGACACACCGGCATGGGTCCATTCTCGCCGCTTTCTTGTCATTCGATTGGAAGTCTTGGTATAAAAAAACTACAAGTCTCAAAAGGCAATTTCTGGGGAAACCACTTGATTGGCAAAAAGCATCTTAGTTACAACTATGATTTGCAAATATCTACTTTAATAGGATACAGGGCTCATGAATGGAGGCCTTCTTCATGGCGAACATCGTCATGGCCTTCTTCATGGCGAACTATCTGAACTGAGGAGGGAAACTAACTCCTTCATCACTCTCCTACTGTTTGACGAGAGAGACACTGCCATTTCAAGACTTATAGTTGTGATATTTGAAGCTTCGAGAGCTTGCAGTTATGTATAAAGGGGTGAAATTTTTGTTCTTCTTTCAATACCTTTTTGCCATGTTCGCTCAGTTTTTCTTTTATGCCAGCACTTTTGAAAATAGTATGGTTGAATCTGGATGGCCCTAGAAGCTTGCAATATATCAAACAGGCCTTTTCACAAATGGTCAGACTTTCCTTTCTCACAACGGTGCGAAAAAAAGATATGGGGATTTTTCACTAATTCTTTTTATTGCGGCTTTATCAGAGGTGCTGAAGAAGTTACTGAAGATTAAGCTAGTAGAATGCACAGATGAAGTGGGGTTCATAAGAAAGAACAAGAAATTCGAGAAGCACACCAAGGTACTGGATTCTGCTGGAGAGAAAGATGAGCTTAGAGTGAATTTCAGCATTAAGATCATAAAGAGTCTTTGAGATGGAAGCTTTGAGAGTTGAGGAGTGCTAATAAGTAATAGAACCAAATCAACAAAGAAATGGTTTGCTAGGGTAAAGCCAGTCAGGCGTTTTTGAAGGAGAATGCATACTGCAGAGGAGCATTTCGATGTCGATTAAGTATGTTCTGTTTTACAGCTGTATTGATGTTGGAATACAGATTGGAGATAACAGCTCTGATGGATTCAAAACTGCAGCCACTTAATAGCGTTTCACTAAGGAAAATAAGATTAATGCACATTGTCGCAGCTGATGCGAAGTTTGGTTACACCATGACAATAGGACTGCTGCCATCTGCAAAATGGCAACTGAGCCTGATAACTCATTTGTAAATGGTGTACCTTTGGCGTCAGTTGCGGCATGAGCCAAAATTTTCAAAAAAATGCATTGAAAGGCTGGAAGCAAAGGAGACTAAGGGACAATCTGTTAACTGGCTCCAGAGAGCAGGTCACCCTAGCGACGATACCATTGCATGTACCGATGACGAACTGAGATGGGCCGAAAGGATGGTGCGAGACAGGGAAAGTTGCAAGTCGATGGGACTGATAGCGCGGCGTGAGCCAAAGTGTTCAATGCCAGTTGGAAGTCGGTGGGAATGATAGCGCGGAAATTGGAGCATTATCAAAATTATGATTTTTAATAGCGCCACTGTTTTAATATGGATCATCATCTGTTCATTTTTTTCAAAATAAAATTTTAGAACATATAGATGCTTTATTTATTGTTTAGTAGCCGCGTGCCTCCTCTTGATTTAGAGTACCTAATGATTTACATATGATATACCTAATATAAAAAAAGAGCTGGCAACTCTCGTGAAAAGTAAGATATGGTCTTAGGTGGGAATCGAGCCAATTAACCTTGGAGTCTAGTATAAAGTACAGACGGCCAAAATCATTTTGATTGGACAGAAAGCATAACCAGCAAGTTGTTGAAGTATCGATTAATTTCCCAATGATTGCTCAAAGATTGATGTTTTGTATTCTTTTGTTTTGAATTAATTTCGCCATGAAAAACCTTCGTATTAAGGATTAGTGCACATATATACGTAAATAAATGCATACATCATTTGGAGCGCTGAAGTATCAAGACAGCTTAGAACATCTGGTGGACCCATAGTTTTGAATAATGCCATTGAAAAACCTCACAGGTTTGCTTCAGTATGCTGTGGTCTCAGAGAAGCATATCTGCTGCAATTTCTAAATTATTATTGGTATCAAAAAGCAGAAATGAACCTACAAACAATCCCATAAAGCAGTAATTAATCAATACTGCTGAGCAATTTTTTTAACATCTTTGCTATTGCTGAAAGCTGTGCCCCATAATCGAAACAAGCTGCGGGAAGCACCTCCCTTGAGGGATTCTTCCTTAACAATATCATTTTAAGGTAGGGTAGCCAGCTGCTTCCATCACCCTACCTTATCTCAAGCAGTATGCCAGGGGCCCATTTAGTGCTGGGTGGACAGAAAGAACGCGACGAGAATGCATCCAGTAGACATTTACTCAAGCTACTATGCCAACTACCATTCTAAGGACAATTACTAACGAATCCTAAATACTGCACTGAAAAGCAGACAAAAAATCTCGTGATAGAACGATTTCAACATTTCCCTTTTCCATATTCTATTGAAGATTGTTAGAAATATGAAGCGTTTATTCGCCTAGTAGCGATAAGTTGAAAGTATTTGGAATCAGTTAATTCAGAATGAAGTTATACTTAAAAAACAGATACTTAAAGAACTATTAATTTTCTTTATTTAAGCTACGTTAGGATGAAGAAGGAGCGGCATACACTGACCATGCAATTTAGGAGCAGGAATCTTGCCAGTAAGCTATTCTCACACCTGCAATAATGCAGAAACCTCCACGTTGGTGTCCCTGGATATCGACCGCCAAAAGTGATCTCGACTCATTTCTGTCGTAACCGATTCTGCAACCACTTTCCCTCAAAGCACATCTGAGGGAAAGACTCGACGAAGAAAGCTCCTATGATAAATGCATCCTTTAATCATCGTTTTTAAGCAATTTCGTCACTTAAGCTTAATCTATTCTTAGCATTTTAGCTGAAGAAAGCACGTAAGTTTGGGAGCTGCACAACTGCTTAAGCTGCAGCATTTGATGCAATATTAGCAACATCACACTGGTAATGGCGATAATGATTTCCTTATGCAATTGCTTCAAATTGGCACCTTGATTCTGGCTTCAATTTGCTTACAACAAATATCCTTTACATCGTGATTGACTGCTGATAAAATTTTAAACAGATGCTAGAAGAAAGCAGAAGTTATATACATTAAAATTTGCTTTGATTCCCAGTGTAAAAATGAAGGGAAGAAGGTTGAGCTGATATTTCCAAGTTGTCAGAAAAAGACCAGGAAGTAATGTTGGACATGCTTACAAAGCAATATAACCAGAAAAAGGTATCTTGATCATCTCCCAAAGTACTCGAAAGACTAAGGAAGAGATCGCTTGAAATACCAATTATAGCTACTAAGCGACTTGCTATGAACAAAAGAAAGTTGCATAATTGTATATCAGAGACGCTTGTGAAGATCTTGGGAGGATTTTTCAAATAACTTATGCAAATGAGGCCCCAGTCATGGAATGATATAATCACATTGAAGGGAATTGATAGCGCATTTCGCAATACGCTCATTCGCGTGGCGTGCCCTAGAAATTTCTTTTTCTTTATCGATAACAATCATGAAATGTTGAAGATATGAAGGCAAAAGCCAAGGAAATTTGATAACACCACCAGCCTTCAAGTGGCTTCACTAAGACTACGATTTCATTCATATCAACGTGATTACATGAAGACTCAATGGATCTAGAAGATTTCAAACTCATTACGTAATTTCCTAGACAACAATACTGAATCAGTTAGCTGGTAAATGAAGGGAAGGTTGATTAGGTTATCTGGAACCATGAAATAGAGATTTATAATGGAACTTCAAGCGTTCCATTCTTGGATCGGGAGAACTCTTATCAATGCATAGACAATAGAGTGACTTAGTTCGTAGGGATTAGCAGGCTTAATGCTTAGGGGAAGGAAGATAACAAGGAACACGAACAAATGTCTTAGACCTGCAGGGCAGGGATTACCAAATTCAAATCTCATCAAACTCGCGTGAGCTGATACGCAAAATATTTACAGATATTGCAAAAATTTTCCAAAGCTTTAAAATTTATACATTTCGCAATAAGAGTGGCTTGTGCTGTAGAGGAAGATATTTTGATGATAAGGAAATGTATATTGCTGGAAGGGGGAAATTTGTAGCATAAATGCAGGCGATGGAGAATTTTCCTTCCATCTAACTGCAAGACCAGTTGCGCCTATTCTATTGAACTTGAACTTGTGGCTAAAATTAGGGGTTGTGAGCTCAGATCCTGGATTTCTTATAACAAAATACTTTTGGTCAGTATGGAAACAGAGGATCATCTCATGAAAACCCACTTCCCTAGATGAAACACGTATCGCGCTGTCTCTAGTTTCGGCTGCGCGCTCAGAATAAAATATAATGTACATTTTCTGTCTTGAGATGAGTCAAATGTAAGGGGATATAATTGTGATCATGAACATACACCCCAGCTCTCTGGCTTCCACTTCGTATCAAACTGGTTTTGCTTGAACCTATTGATTTGTACAGGTCGAGCCTCTGTTTTCCAATTTACAGTGGACCAAGAAATTCTTATTCATATAGTTTAAGTTCTTTGTTATTGTACAATTTTATACCTCGGATGAAAAAACATCATCTAGCTACAATCATTCAAATAACGTGATTTTTTCACACGTTTTCGTCCAAATGATATATATCAAAATCCATATTGTACAGTCCATAGTCAGTTACCTAACATATACCAGACAGAATTCAATAGCATTGCCTTGCTTCCAATAAGTTGCAGACTAAGCATTTATAAGATCATGGCAGTTCAGCACTGTTTAAGTGATCAGGTGATTTTCATTAATTCGATTGATGAAGCTAATTCTGATGGCACTGGCTAAAATCGATTTTTGATCGAGCTGATTTCATTGGCTTGAGCAATTTCAATAGTGCACGTCTATTTTGAAACTGAAAAGTTTTATGATGCATAAGAATAGGTACTTTGCATAAGGTTTCTTGGATTTGCGATATGTGGCAATTCAATGTGATCACTGTGTTATCCTCGGCCTCTTTCAATCCGAAATGAACCAGACATTGATGCAGCAAAAACCATAGGCATCCACCCCCCCCCCCCCAATTCATACGTAGAAGCAGTTAATCAATTCAGACTGTAAGGCAAGTGTTTAATCTAGGTGCTCAACTGTATTGACAAATTGGATATTGATATGACTGAAATATAGGAGAAATCAATGCACGTAAAATGGATTACATCGAATCTGCTGTTTGCAAGTTAGATTACCTTGATGGATACATCATTCAATGTTGTGGTTCAATGTCATTAATGCTGATCCTTACGTTCAAGGTATACTGAAGCACTGACTTTGTGTTGATGAAACTTCTCGCCGCGGTGATTATTTGAAAACCGATTGGGGATGGCGCAAAAATAATTTTAGTTTTCGGTTCATTATTAATGACGGAAGCGAATTAAGTACTGTGATTTGTTTTACTGCTTTGTCATGTGGTTATCAAAATGTCCCAACAGTGTAATCCAACATTGTATGTTTTAACTTAGCTCATAATCCTTATCTTAGCTTTGGTCATTTGCGAAAACAGGACTGTGTTTAAACACTTCAAGTCACGCATTGACTTAATCAGTGATTGGCAAAGTCAATATTTCAAGGTATTTGCATATTTTGCTGCGTGGATGTATTTGCTGTACAAGGTTTGAGCACACGCACTGCTGTGTCGAACGCCACGGGTCCAGTCCCAAACGAAGTGTTTACTTCATAAATTTCCAAATCTTAAAGGAACAGAAGAAAAATGATAAAGCCATTTGCAGATCGATTACATAAAGCATATGATGTATCACTAGTATTAAAGATGCAAGCAAACTAAGAATTTTACAAATGTATCATCACCTGAGTTTGGGAAGCAGTTTTACAATCAATTTATATTACATTTATAGACTTTCATTCACGTTTAAGAAAGATATCAGCTGCGAAAGTGATGGAATGTTTATTCTCTTTTTACCAAGTGTTGGCTTTCAGTTTTATCATAACAGGACTGAGTTCGTCGAGAAAAGCCGAACTTCACTCATGCTACGATCTACATGATTATGAGATGGCCGCCAAAGTTGATGATTCTTTGTTGGAGTACTTTGTTGATATCAATGATGAATTAAAAAAGACCATGAAAGACGCTATGTAGATTACAGAATAGAACGTCGATTGCCATAAAAAGATGCAACGCAAGTGGCACGTGCTTTTTACGCTTTCTCACAGTTCGAAGTTCATTAGAGCAATATACGATTCATAATTAATGAAAGATGATGTAGAGTGGCAGTAAGCAAATCAATTTTTCATTATTGCTAGTTTGAGGGCTACACGCCACGTAGGCCGCTTAAAACATTGATACCTGCTAATAGGCACTGGTTCCCTCTTATCATTTTGAAGAATATCTTCATATCTGATAAAACTGAGCCATGACAGCAATTGTTTGCGTCCTTTGCTTTGTCACTGGTAAATTACAATTAATGAATAAAAGTATCTTGCGTCTGCCTGGTAATTGCTTAATGAGTCCTGACTAGAAATCATAGCATGGATATCAATGTGGACGGCGGAATGCATTAGTGACTTTATCAAAAAAGTATCCTTTCATTTTAGCAAATGGCAACATACTCGCTAACTTTAGGACAATTCCAGCTTTCTCGAAGAGAAACCCGGATTTTCAATAACACGATTATGCATGTCACAATTTGTAGTCAGCTTTTCCTGACAAGCGTTTCGTGTCCAAAATTTATTTCAGATGATAAAAGCGACACTCCATTTTGAAAGGTAACTCAATCAGCTAAAAGAATCAGCTAGCAAATGAAGCCTTGCAACTCTTAGCATGATATTGTCTATTTCGACGATTAATTCTCGATTTCCTGTTCTATAGAAATTGCTTAAAACTGATTTATGACTGATTTTCACTGTAGAGCAGGATACATGCACCAATAGATGTCAGACATTCGACTACTAGCAGAATGCTCGATCTGTATACAGCAGGTATAGGTTCAATGCCTGGTTGAGTCATACAAAACACTCAAAAATAGTGCATGCTGCTTGCTTATCTAGCACCTGGCAATGAGTTGGAAAGAGTATGTGAGCTCAATAGACCGTTCTACCAGTTGGTCATGTCTCCCAGCTGTAGCAGTCATCGTTATTTCACAGCTGTGTGGCTCAAAGGGACATGGAACAGGGATTGAGCTCAATCTTATCCAGCAAGATGAGGATGAAAGGACTTAGAAATTTATTCTAGCAAGTTCAACCATGTTAAGCCTTAAAGGTCTTCCTTCTCTTGGATCATTCTTCTACCACATTAGCTTCAAACATCTTGTGTATCAGTTTCATAATAGTTTTCTGGAACTAGTCTGTGTATAGATTGAATTACAGGTACCGGTGCCATTCAAGAGGAAGGCGCAGAAGATTCTTCGTCCTAACCAAAATACTGGCATTTCAAACCATTGATTACTTAGAATAGTTTGTGTATGTATCACGGCAAAGCAAGATTGAAAATCATGATGATTTCAAGATAGTCACACATTACATAAGTCTGAAAACAACTTAGGGAAATTTTATCGGAATAACATTGCCATCGTAAACAACGTGCTACACTTCGGCTATGCTGACATTCAAACTCCTTCAAACTAAAAGAAAAGCAAATGACCGCACAAGCTTTCTTGGAAACAAATCTTCTTAATTGCTTTGTTGCTAATTATCTTGATAGATACACCTTGTAAGGACACGCTGTTATATTAAACTAAAATTCTGGTACCTGCATGCAGTTTTCATGACCCAATAGCTATTATTCAAAAAGTCTAACCAGCTAGTATACGTGATAGTTTCTTTTAATCACTTATTTGATCTATTATTTCGGTTAAGCATATTCGCAAATGGCTTTTTCTCGACAAGAATATCGCTTGCAACGTGCCTCACAACAAAAACTGCCTTTGAAGACCCTTGGCTCGCTAACGCATAATTTTGTTAATATTCGGAAGGAGCTCAAGCGGTTAAGTCTTTAAAGACATTTTAAATCTTTATGTCGACTAATTTTGCAGATCTATGACGTAGAGATTAAACTGGTCTAAAGCCACTCTCTGGGTTTTTTGAAGTCAAAATATTTTCTCGGGCCATTCTGAAAATTGGCAGTATTATATGCAAATATCTTTGCATTTTCGCCTCATTTGATTTATTTTGATGTTTGAGCAACATTCAGGGGTATACCGGAGTCTGTGAAAGTCCATAAATATTTCTTATGTAAATTTGGTACGTTTTTGCCTCGTACCTTTACCCTTTATTGTAGAATGATATTCCTTGCAGTCTTAGCATCTACTTCCTACCCCCAGCACAGTTTGAGGCTTTTACTATGTAAAATATATTTTCTAAGGCTTTTCAGTGACTATATCCCCACACTAAGCAGGACTTAATGACCGAAAATCTAGTTTGACAGAAGTAAACGTTATCTCATTTTTTTGTAGCACACTAGTACACTGATCAGTTTTTGCATGAATAAAATACGATTCGATGCCTTTCCCTGCTTGTGTGAATATCTACAATATCTAAAGCTATTGATAGAAGCAAGCCGACAACATTTTTTCCGAAAAGTGCAAGACTCACAGCATCGTTACAAACTACGAACTCGATTCGCAGACGTTTATAGAAGCACAAAAGCATATTTTTACTGAAGCTCGTGAAATGTCTAATCTTATTTTAACGACCGATAATCATTCTATCTATGTTTTGTCTATCCGTCAATATATGTTATTATCAGATCCAAACATTTTTTTAAAAATGTTTTTAAATTCAGCAGGCAATTTATATTTGATTCCACGATCATAGACATATTTCTGTTCTATTACTGTCTTACAATTAAAACTACTCTGCAATAAAAGTAAGCATTTACTGCTTCATTAAATCTTAGAATTCTGGTTATCCTCTATAGACAAGCAATTAATCATTCTCAGGTTTAAGTGGGCCAGGCTGTTGCTTGAACGTCAACCATAGGAACTAGTTACGTTAACCGTCATTATACCGAGATTAATGGTATAAAGTAAAAGTTGGTAAATCGAAGAGACATGCGAAGAAGCAATAATTTCTTGATGGAGTATACATTTGGCCCCGATGCACATGAGACAACTGAATGGCTCTGCTGAGATAGGTCAGTTGGCACAGAATCAGAACTCATTGTGTAGCCCGTTAATGGGATCAACGCTATTATCAAGTACATTCTATGATCCAAGTCCGTTTTACCCAGAAATACAACGCAACTGGAAATCAAAGGCAATTTAGGAACTTTGAGGTTTCTTTTACTGATTAATTCCTAGAATCAGATTTGCAATTGTAATCATAAAAGGCTGAGAATTTAAGAACAATCTTTGGTGCGCTTCCTTTGACAGATCTGGTAGCAGTGGGTGGTCTCTATGTAATGTTAGCGACGCAAGATCAGGTTTTTCTGTAATTACACGATCCGAGATTGTATCAATTAAGGAATATGCATGGATTCAAGGGGATCTCTCTAATTTGGATTATTATTGTCCATGATATCAAGCATACTCGTGTCATGTAGCTAAGCAAATCATCCTTACAAGAACTTTCCTAGATGGATACTCTATCCCTTTAGAATAATTGATGAAACCTCAAGGCAAAGCTTGTTTTTGAAAAACCTACTTTGCATTAATTCCTATAACCTGCATTCCACATTTAAGCAAATCTTCAGTTTTGTAATTTTAATCTGCAACTTATGACATTTCCTCATCGCATTTGATGGCCTATAACAGTGTTCTCTATTATCCCTTGGAATTTAATCTACCTGCATTTTGCAAGAGCAAGTTACTGCATAGTTATACATATATTTCTATATATATAACAATATTAACAGTATTACAGAAAAGGTGCACATATCTTTCATTAGCCAAACGCAATGCTAGGTAACAAGCGCGACTATTGCAGTTTTTTCGATTGGTAGTTGCTACTGGATATTAACTCTCTGCGTAATATAGGATGCAAATACTTAAAATGTGCTTACCAAGTGTAGGCACTTGGTACCAGAAATAGTCATCTTCAGTAAGATGAAATCACACTTCAGCTTTTTAGTGCAATTCGTCAAATAAAGCATTGACGTGTTTTTTACGTTCTCTGTAACTCTAATATTGCTCTATAAACAACTCCAGGAATGACAAAGTTTAAACTGCAAAGTGATAAAGTACTATTATATTGATGGAATTATAATATTTGGGACCTTATGAGGTTGCCATAGCATTATCCGTTTGTGAGGTCTTTATATTATCAAGAAACTGGATAAGTCGGAGCTTCATAAAGAAACTAATAGCTGTTTCTTTTGAGAAAAGGTTCACGTAAGTTTTAGCTGCTTTTGATACTAGCAAATGAATGACCACCTCATTTTTAATCTCTATCATTAGAAAAATCTGCCTTGTAAAGACAGTTAAGATTGCCATCTTGCCATAATTACTGCAATACTGATTGTTTTTGTACGATAAAAGAGTATTTTCTAATCAAATGCTGCTTTATGCAAGTGCCGCTTTCACCCTTAAATTTATAAGTATGGCTTAAATGATGATACTGCAATGTTTCTTGATGAAATAGGCAAAAATCAAAGAAAAACAAGGACAGGAAATTAGATCTGCTAAGACTATTGCCTTTTTGTTCTTTGTTATCTAAACTAGTTCCTTAAAGATAAGATTGAGTGTTTTTCGAATTAAAAACAAATTTGGACACTCAAATTAAGTTACACTGTCAGAAGAATTTCTCTATTAGGTTACTTGTCTAAGACTCCGTAACTCTTTTATGACAAAAACTAATTAACAAACAGTTGGTAGATGCAATTTGCATGATATCACTTCAAAAGTGGCTTAACTAATGCGTTGTTAATATATAACTCTGATGTTAATCTAACGGTAGCAAAGATTTTTTCTTTGGTGCCCTTTCCTATAGAGAATAGCTGAACACAGTCTCAAAGAGGAGTCCCAATCATGGCAGTTTATCTATCTTCAAATTAAGAGTGAAAACAAAAAGCGACTCTGTATGCTGAATTTTTCCAGTTTTATATTGGGTTCTACTGAATTAGAAACTAAAAAAGACCCTCAGTCCATTCATCAAGCCAAGAAAAAATCCAATTTTCGTAATAACTCTTTTCTAGTTTCAATCATAACTAAGAAATTAAGTTTTTTCATACTCTGATGGGATGAGCTAATTATGAAGCTCAACGCTTCCAAACATTTATATACCGCAAGGTATTTGCTCTTTCCAGATAGTGATGCACTCATTAAATTGGCATTGCAGATTCTATATTGTCCTTTGACTGGATAGAAGCACTTGTAGCTAAAGCCATGAAAGCCTCTCGCGTGTAGTTAGAAATGATGGGATGTTCCTCCGCATCAGGAAGGATAAAACTGTAATAGATACATCTATTAGCTTGAGGTAGACCAGCCCGTTGCTAGTAGGCATCTCGATGTCAGAGATGTTAAGGTAGCTGGCATTGTTGTTAATGTGCATATCTACCGTGGTGGTGTTCCCTAGGTAACTGGACACTTACTCACATCTCTGTGTCCCTCTGTCTGTCCACTCAACGTAATGGTACCCGGTGGAAATCTAGGGTAGCAGTGGAAGTGACTGATCATGCAGCCTCATACATTTAGTTATTCAGTCATTCAAACACAACAGCACTAATCGTCGTCTCTCTGACTCCGTGTTCTCTGCACGTTAAATAAGATTACAAGGCAAGAATCGTCCATGTGGGTTGAATCAAACAGCAGCTTTTTAGGACCAGTTTCATGCGCACATCTTGAAACTGGTGATTCCTAAACTCACATCTCTGTGTTCCTCTGTCTGTCCACCCATAAGTAGTGGTACCCGGTGGAAAGCTAGGGTAGCAATGAAAGTGACTGATCATACAGCGTCATAAATCTACACCTACGAGCAGTACATATTTTCAAGGTGGTCCCTGAAACTCAGGCTCTACTTTTCATTTCTATATCAAATGCAGCTACTCCAAAGACCAGGTCTCTTGGTGACAGACTTTTTTGGGTGCCACAGTGGGTCAGCCATTGCTCTTTTATCCTTGGATGATAATGAGAACTACTATAGTGCTTTCAAGCCTGATGATTTACTTTCCTCTTTAAGTGGATTTTTATCGCCTGGCAATTGTTTTGAATGCTGAACCAGATAAAGGAATCGAGACTAAAGCATTTTGAGTCATGAAAGCAGGATAGGTGCAGCTTGAAATGGCCATGCTGGGAGGTAAGATCAAAGGAAACAGACAAAGATTGAATTTAAGGTTGGGTGATAATCTAAACGAGCTAACTGGGATGAAGGTAAAGATACTGAGCTGATAGGCAAAGGATCATCGAGGGTGAAGCAAGCCAGCTCAAGTGTTGTCAGGGGCTGACCATGATCTGACGCAAAACTACAACTTAGGGGATCTTAAATGAGACTTAGCTGTACATTTAATCAAGAAGGCCAATTACTAGACAACACTTAGCGGGAAGATCCTTCGTGTATTTTTGCAAAAAAGTTTTTGATAAAGCTGCTTTTCTCTTGATTCACTTAAATGTCAGGTTGCCAACTTATTTATCACCATTTTTCGTCATCAAAGCACCATATCTCACTAGCTAGCAAAAGACTCTTTCAAACATGTCCATTAATTAATCTAGGTTATTCCAGTTAAGACCTACTGCAATTTCAAAGCCTAATGAACTGAAACCTTGATTAAAAACGCAACCACTCCTTTTTATTATGATATAGCAGTCTCTCTTGCCAAAATATATATGCCTGTCAGCCCCAAGACTTAATACTTTTGGTAGCATTGATAACAAGCAGGGTTGACACCAGAGTCGAGCAGGGAGGCACATCCCCCCTCATTGGGGGAACAAGTTGTGCCTTTGATCAGTCATTATCGAACGCAAGCTTTTAAGAATTGATGTTCTAGCCCCCTATTCGGGGAAATCCTGGCGAAATCCCAAATTGATAAATGTATTACGACAGAAAATGAATTGCTAGTAAATACATTGTATTTCAAAGTCTCACTTTCTGCACAAGGTGCAAATTCCTTCTCCCTTAGAACCCCAACTACGCTATGTGCAAGGGCTACTGTGCAATACGATCGTTCCTATGGTGAACGTTTCATCCAATTTAAACCAAATTCTTGTCAACTTCTCTTAGTTTAGATTGAAGATAATCTTTGTAGCCAAAGACTGGCGCCTTATCAAGCAAGTAATAGCTCCATTATATTAGTTTCTGGTGACTGAGCTCTTTGAAAGCTATTTCTTCGAAAGGCTGTAGGCAACGTTAAAGATTTTATCGAAACAGGAAGCCTCAAATACGATTTGCTTTGATGAGGCTTATCATTCAGTGCTCAGCGTTGTCCTGAATAAACCCACCCAGATAATCGTATAGGCTATTACCGCTGAACTATCAGTTATGCGTAGAGAGAGTTTTTCTGCAGCCAAGAGCATTAAATGCCGTACCATGCAGATTGGCTTGCTTGCATGTTTATAGTCCTAGTTGCATTTGTTATCTGAAATTGCCACAGGGTTGCAATGTATTTCCATGCCCCCTGTGGCGTTGTCCTGTAACTTTTGTGTTATTGATTGTACATTAAATACGAATAAAGAAAAAAGCATAAAATTAGCAGGCTTACAATGGAGGTACTTATTTCTTTATATTTCATATTTATTACCATCAAATGAACACACAAAAATAGCTGTCAGTAGTGTAAGTACAGCAGCATTGGATGTGCTTGACAACCTGTCACAAGCATAGGAGGAGCAGCAATACATTATCAGTTTTTCCGATGAGACTAGAGTATACTGAGTGAAGCTGGATCACCTAGCCGATATGAGCATTGGAAACACCTCGTTAGAGAGGTGCCACCTTAAGCCAGTGCAATGCAAGGTATGATGACCAGTTAGTTCCTTTTCTTGCAACAGTTTGCTCTCAGACTTACGCCAGGCATTCAATGAGTCTTGGGTGGACCGATATGATGGGGCAAAGAGAAATGTGCACGAGAGTGTGCAGCACAGTAGATGTGAATTTGCTGTTTTGTATATCTTTCTCTTGAGGCACCTATATTTCAGTCTAATGGCTAATAATGCATCGGTTATTTGCTAGTCTGTATGCTCTCATTTTTAGTGCTTGTGACTTATCTTGTCAGATGAGACTTTTGTAAGATGATCTAGAGGGACGCCATTTCAAGAGAAAGAGGAAGATAACGGTAATGATCTGCCGGGACAAGTTTCAATACTGATGCTTTATCGCCTTTTAGCTATCCAACCAATGTCCTTCGACCATACACGGTATCCATATGTAAAATCTGATAATCGAATCTTTTTAGGTAGCCTGCCGTCAGCCGCACTTTACACACGTGCTCGGCAAATCTACAACAGCATAGTTTTATGGGTGCTGAAGGCATGCGTAATTGATCGTACAAGGATATCTCAATTAAATGTAGATTATCGTGGTTCAGAAGAAAGAGCGCTTGCTAGTTAAGGTATTGACAGTACATAGGTTGAAAAGCACAGACCCTTGCTACGAAATCATGTAGAAAGGTTCAAAGAGTTGCTCAATATCCATATCAACTCATGTTCTGTACCATTAGGATCTAGAGAAGTCACTTGGAATGATTTACGGAGATTATCATTATATTAAAACTGCCAAATACAGTATGCAATTTATCCAATTCATCCTCACGGCATTTCTCCCATCAGCTTTACTTATGATAACCTTTCCTGATTTCTGATGAATTATAAACGATTTTTTCAAAGCAAGTGTTGCGTGCAATAGAGCCTAAAATATTCTTTCTTACTTCCTATGATTTCTATTTAATATCTGAAGGTAGCATTTTGGATGCTGAGATGCTGAGATGCTGAGATGCTGAGGTGCTAACTACGTGCTTATCAAGCAGTGTCCAGGACCTTCCTATGGATGTGAGTGGTCACATCGAGTTACCTAGTGACCTCATACAGCTAACGGCTCTCCCTATTCTAAGTGTAAGTTCAGCTGGCAGTGGATTCGAAACACTGACCACAGGATCGATGTGCAAGACTTTGACAACTGAGCACTGACACCATGATATCAGCAAAACTTTACACTTAGAAGAGTTGCGGAAAAATTGCGAACTTAAGCATTTATTCCTGCAGATTTTGGCATCAATTGCCTTGCTAAATGCATTCTAGATTTAACCTATGGGGTGGTAACAGAAGGACGCATATTTTATTGTTGCGTCCTGTCAAAAGGCACTGCTTCCGATCTTTTTAAACGTCAGATGTATGTTGTCTTGCCTTGATCAGGTAACAAGGTAAATAAGTGCCAATTGCCGCATCCTTGACAAAGCATTGATTAGAATAAATCCATTTTAGAATAAAAAAGAGCGCCTAAGGGTTTCATTTGGATTATCTCTGTCAAGTCAGGCTTGACATCGAAACTACTGTACTAGAGCAGATTCACCAGTCGTTTCAATGCCTTTTTGGTAATGAACGCCAAATCAAAGAATTTCTCAACAGTTTGCAGCATAAACCCTTGAACTCAATTTTGCGCTAGCATTCCTTTGGGTTTCGAATGGGGACTTGGAATATTGCAACAAGGGATCAAAGGCCTGGGAAATATCGAGAGAGATCGCTCTGCTCTCTCCTTAGGATGCTAAAACAAAGGACCAAACATGAACAGTATAAGCGAGAAGGTGACAAATTAACCTGGATTTTCGAAAGCTATACTGATGATCACAAAGAAGATAGTTTGTTTCAAGGAAGGTACGGAGCTGTTTAGTGATAATAGTCTACGTTGTTTTTAGAGATGGATGAAGTGATTGCAATGAGACAATTGTTGAGTGGATCAGATTTTTCACCTCTGTTAGTGCTGCATGTCTAATGCTAAAAGTGTTATAAATACAAGGATAAGAGAAAGTCGAATAAGAATGGCAGGATACCGAATGAGGCGCTAGGAAGGACTGTCCTCAAAACTTAAGATTTATTGGATATAGTTATTGCGGTAAGGTATTTTTATAATTTGCTACGTCGCATGCTTATAGTTTTTGTCATTTTTTCCTGTCGCATCATGATGTCAATTACTTCCTTTCAGGATTTCACTGTCCTTGTTGACTTGTTCTATGAAATTCTTCAATGTCCTTTTGCCACAGCTTATACTGTGTGCTGTTTTTAAATTTGATTTTTGTTTTTGTCGAAGAAATAGTCAGTTGACTGTTACTCATTTCTTTAGCTACTGCCTAAGGCCTAAGGCCTAAGGCCTAAGGCCTAATAGCCTTAGCCAGTGCTTCTCCACGCTATTAAAGAAGCCCCAGAAAGTTTCCTCGGTTACTTTCAATTCCAGTTCCACTTCATACTTTCAAATGCTCTCTTGGTAGCCTCATTGGCCTTGTTCGGCGTATCCATTCAGCTCAGTCGTCATGGCCTTTCCCCAGAGCTAGTTACTAGCAAAAAAAGCAAATCCAAACTAAGTTATAATGCTCATTTCATTCGCCAACAAATATTGCATTCCCAAACTTGCATAAGGCTTGAGTTTTATCTCCACCTGCTTCCACAACAAGATGTCCAAAGTCTACATTTTCTTTTTAAATTCCATTGGTAACGGCTCTGTCTTCTGTTGATCTGTATACATTTATATACATTCATATAAACATATATATGTATAGTTATGTAGATTTGTTTGTTTAGCTGCATTTGACTGTGACTGATTATGCGGAATGAAAATACCAGAGCCTCTAGTATTGGATAATATTTTGCAAGTAACAGTCGAATGCCTTCCAGCTTGAGAAAACGCTGCTTCGTCCTATGATGTGTTTCAGAAAATGGCACAACGGGCATCATTCGACGACATCTCTTTAAATTGCTTCAATTCTATCATTGCGTCGAATGTGAAAATTACTTAACATTCGCCGCAAACAAGTTACCATGAAAAAAGTTTCTTTCACCAAGCCAGATACTTGCTAATGAAGACAAAGTTACCATTTATCAATGTTTCTTTCACCTTCTCCTGGCTTTCTTCTCAGTATATAGTATCACCGGTCTTGGATAATCTTTCTTCATCTTGTTCTGCTACGAGCATCCTCAAATACACTGAAATTACTGAGCCATCTTTCATTCTTTTATCCGGAATGTGATGGAATCTATGGGAGCCTCACTCTACCACTTACATAGGCAGCATTTTCTTATCTCTCTCGCTGCAGTAGGAGTTTCATATAGCTTAAGTGCCTGCCACTGCTAATTCGACTGTCCGTTCTCTCTCATCATTGCACAATCCCAATTTAACATCTTCTCTCTTTCAGGACTAGAAAAACCCTCTCCTCTTAACCTTTAACTTTTTGCTTTCATCCTTTATTGGGGTTTTGCATAGCCAGTCATGGCCTCTCCCCAATGCAACTAAATAACAACAAAAAACAAATCAGAACGAACATGTGAAGTATATCCATTAATTATATTCACAAAATCTTTTTCCAGGCTCAGCAACAAGACTTTATCTGTTTCTCTGTCCAACTTTTTGATCATAGTCTTCAGCACTGGATCAACCATTATTCCGACGACATCTTGCTTTCTACCTTCACCAACATAATATATTTCGTACCCATTTCCAATTGATCCAGATTAACGTTCCCCTTGTTGAGTGCTCTGATCACCAAGTATTTCTCTGTCCAACCTTGCAAGTCTTCCTGTCCTCTGTGCAAGCCCGCAGTCACTGTATCTGCTCTTAGTACGGTAGCTGTGATGTCCTGCTTGCATGATCAAACAAGTCAACCTGCGCAATGACTCGATCTGCTTTCCGCATCAGCATTAAGCTGCTTGGCTTACTGCCAGCAAACCCTCTTAGTTTTTGTGCTTGAAACTGGCACAGAGGTCCTGCTTCTATGTGATTCTAGTAGCTGGGTGGTCAGCTTCCCTTTCTGGCTCCACATTTTTGCATAAGAATAGCTTACGACAAGCAGACTCTTCCATGTTTTGAAAGATGCAAAAAATTGACTCTTTTGATGTACAAATCTTTCTCTCCTCTTTCTATTTCGATTTATCTGCGTGCAATGCATTTGGAATGCTTTGTCACGTAACTGCTTGATGTGATGCCTTGATTGACAGTAATCACTCAATGATTCCCCATCAAGATGGTGGCTAGATCTGTATGCCACTCCTGTTGCCAACCATTCCTGGTTTTCATTGCTTAGAACCAGGCTTAGGATCCCTCCATGCTGCCGCTATAGGGTTGGGTGTTTATAAAAAGAGTGGATTATGTTCTGGTCGTTTTTACGGACATTTCTTGTCTAGATCAACATGGAAAAAGCTTTCCCGAAAACTGATTGCATTTACATATGAACTTCATTAGCAAATGTTTCACATGGTGAAAGAGAATTACGAAAAAGCCATGGTTTAAGCAAAAAACGATGCTTCGGCAGCTTTCATGTCCAATGTTGCCTAAAATCCCAGCCAGTCCTTCAGTGAGGGCTAAGAACATTGGTCTAGTTAGGCCGACGAAACAAAATATGACAAAATACTGAAAAACCTTGGTATTAGGAACTGCCGAAAGACCATTAGTCCGGCTGCGGTAGAGGACCTTCGTTTATTTTACATTTAGCGATACGGCCTTATTCGACAAGTGTCAACCAACAGGACGGATTTTCGCTCTTCATTTAATCACATGCAGCTTCTAGATTTAGAGGAAGCGCTTTGATCTGTTGTTTTTTCGTTTGTCGGCAGCGTGAATTTCAAAGAAATTGAGCTGAAAGACAACTTAAACAAGCAGTTCACTACGAAATGACCATAAGCTTTCTTCGGCTGCAATGAATATTCATGTTCGGGGCGCCCAGTTTTGATTCGAGGTCGTACTTAAGATTTTCCCTGTGAATGCTTCATAAGCTTCGCCGTGACCTAAAGCTACTCCGAAGCATGACCTCAAACGAATCGGCGCTCTCTCTATGTTCCCGATCTCAAAGACACATGTGCAGATTGATCTTAGTAACCGCCAATACAATCAACATTATCGTAAGAAAAGCCAGCTGACCAAGCCAACACTAGACCCAAAGTTTATTAAAACATAGACGATTACAAACTTATAACTAGGCTGCTCGTTTAGTCTTACAAATGACAGCAGAACTATTACGCACAATAGCTTATCTAGAAAGCGTTTGTATGCAAGTAGCGAAATTCAATCTGGAGAAAAACATAATGGAAAGCATGCAATAGATTTGGTGTGTCAACTTGGCATCCATTAATGCTCCTTAATGGTCCATATCACCTGCCTATGTCGTTTTCTGAAACACCCAGTAAGAAACAAATGCAGGTTTTCCTTACTGATCAAAATGCTGTTTTAGATTTGAGTTGCATGGATCACTTTAAGTAGAAATTTTGCATATGAATTATAGCAAAAATATGGACTGCGTAACTGGACATGTGTATTAGCCAAAAAAATGCTTATTGCATCATCTAAACGATTCTACAGACAAATACTTCATTCCTACACCATGCAGATCCCTCAAAAGTAGTTTACTCCCTTAGAAAGAGTCATCAATATATCTTTGCTTAAGCAAGATTGTAGCGTTGTTTTGAAATGGTTTCAATTGAAGATGGAATCATTTTCAATAATGGTGCAATTTCACTTCTAAATGACAGTAAATATGACAGACATATCAAGATGGGTAAATGTAAACTGAGATGTAGCAAAGATTGCATTATTGCAGATTCCGAGTTTCAGATGAACTCTCTTGCCTGGAATATATCTTCCATATTTTGCATCTGTGCTATCTACTGGAATGCATACAAAATGTCATTTTTTGTCCCGTCTCTTTGAAAACTCTTTCACTAACCTCCTAAGATGCAAAATGCGTAGCTAACAATATAAGCGCTCATATATTTGCGATTGACACTTAATTTTTTCAGCTATAAGTAAATCTAGAGAAAGTTATAAGCACCGACTAAATTTTTCATCCCACTCTTGTCACCAGATTTTGCTTTTTTGATACGCATAGATCTGTAAGTGGTTGCCTCACAGCAAATGACTCTTCCCGAATCCCTAATATATGGTTCTACTAGTTTGAATAATCTTTTAACATTTGCCGCTTGTACATTATGGAGCAGAGGTAGTTGGCATAATAGACACATCACATGCCTAGTACATTGATGATAAAAAGCTCAAAGCATAATGGTTTCTTTTTTTGGATGTCTCTTACTGTCAACTCAACAGTAAATAGCTGAAGGTCTAGTGCGGCTGGGAAAGTAACTGGCTGCCAAGTCTTGCCAAGCTTTAGTTCAGGGTAGCATATCTTTGGCTATATATGCAATGACAATCGTACCTAACATGCGATCTAACTATACTTGCAAGCACAATAAAAAACTACATTGTGGATATTAACTTTCATAGGCATTGAGCTCCCCGTAGTCATAGACTATGATTTTGTATACAATAATTTGGATAAAAGGTGCTCCGGCAAATCTTCAGACTAGTTGTGAGAACACATCGCCATTTTTCACAATGAAGAAGGGGGAACGCAGACAAAGATGCCTATAGAGCAGAAGAGCATTTCCCAAACTTCATTATCTTGCATTATTTCCCCATCCTCTCTAAAGAGTAACAGAGTGTGCCACATACAAGCAAGGAAGTTGGAAAAATGCAATTTGCAGTATAATGAGAAACAAATGCTAGTTTAATTTAAGCATTATAGTAATTGTAAGCAAAGTTTGAAATGGGGATCATGGATTTTCTCTATTTTCCTTTGGTTGCAAACCACACAAATTTAAGTGAAGCAGACAGGTAGAAGATCAAAACACGAAGCTGCAAATACTAGAGCCTAGAACTAGTGATCTACTAGATCAAAAACTTATGGCCATTATCAAAAAAATGTAACCACGACTTGTGAAGTTCGAATGCAGTCAAACTGAATGCGCTAGGACACCTTATACATATTTGCGCGGGCTCACCACATTACAGAAAAACACGATAGCTATACGTGTATCAATGGGACATAAATGCATATAACCCACCCTCAAGTAATGTGACAGACAGGGAGAGAGCAGGCCCCAACCAAATTATTCTTTTTGAGCAAAATCGTTTTTAGGGTAAATTTTGGGAGCCCCCAAATGTAGGGGCCCAAGATATGTGTCCCAAGGTCCCGCCCTTAAGCCGGCACTGAATGTATCCCAAGTATCAAATTAAATGAAGCTTTAGATGGTCAAAATTAAGCAAATTCATTATTCAATTTGGAAACTTTTACTAACGTGCTTTTGGTGAGGCAGCTTTCAAGCAATCGCGAGAGGGAGGAAGGTATTTCGCTCTGTGAATAAAGATCGAATATATAAGTGCCCTATTGATAGAGAAAATCTCAAAGATGAATTTACTAGATTCTGTTACCAAAAGTAGAAGATAGAATTAGAAATTTAGGGAATGGTCTAGTGCAATCGGTAGAGAAAATTGCACGTTTATAGCTGTAAACACTGGCGACTCCTATATCAGAAAAAACTCCACCCCTTTCTGAAAATCTCATTTTTCTATTAGGTTGGAATTTTTCCCTGAATTGATGCCTCTGACTTAACAGGCCTTCTTACAGCATATTTGGTCTGATTGAGTAATAATTTTATAGAGACGTGAAGAGCAACACTCAAAATATTCAGGAACTTCCTTTAATTAACGGTTTATTTAGAAATGTGACCTAATTACAGAGAGGCTGTGTGAGTCGCAATCGCATATTGTTGACACCAGTCAAATAGAATTACATCGCTATGTAAGCTACCACTGTGCCGACTGAGATGCCGACCGATTATGTATGTCGTGCTCATCTCTGCTCTTGACCTGCAAAATCGTTTTTACGGTTATGGAAGCCACAATAGCTTCATTAGGATTACACGTTTCTTTCTACTAACGCTTTTCCGCAAGTTCCTTTTCATCAAAATCTAGGTTTTCTTAGAATAGAAAGTCAATGATTTCTATGAAACTTTTCGCTAATTGATTTGACATAGTGCAGTGAGGTATACGAAACATTTGATAAAGATAATTTAAACTGATTCTAATTAAAATGAGGACATGATTCGGAAGGAAGAAACAAGCCAGAAACTTCACAGTTTCGCCAAATCGTCTGCCTGCATACAGTAGAGATGCAGCATTAGGACTGCTTTGCAGCTAAAAAGTTTGGATCTTTTGCAAAACCATACGGAATCAAATCAATAAAGCTCCTTGATGTTTGAATTTAAAGAATTATCCAGTTTTTTGTGTCCACAATTCTTCAACACTAAATTTTGACCGATGCTTGCATATATAAGAGCTACTAATTTTAAATGGTTCAATATTTTCAAGAAAGCGTTCTCTTACTTTGCATGAAATTATTTGAAAATATATGCAAGTCCTGCCGCATTAAAAAACACCATTATATTTCCAGATAGTGGTTGGATTCTCGTTGCCAAGATTGCAATTTTACAGGATTGGTCGCTGGGTAACGCTCCTGTGTTCATCAATCTTTGAAAATTGGACAGCGCCATTTTACCAAGGAGTTTGCTCAGTACGAATTGTAAGATAATAGAACCGGATCATTTATAATACAAATGCAATTCTGGCGAGTCAAGAATGACAATATAATCTGTTAGTACGCATTATAATACCTATACATACAATAGAAAGCTGAGTGGATTCCCAGGTGTTGAGAATTTGGCTTGCTTTAGGTGTACTTGTAGAACTCAGATTATGATTACTTGTCCACTCGAAGTTAGGAAAGGAACTATTTAGACTAATATCAAAGTTACAGTGATCATATTACGAACGAAACCAACCAAGCGTTTGAAAATTGCTGCTGACGAAAGTCAATTCGGCTGCCTTGCTTCAGCATGATAACATTTTCGCCTCTCAAAATGCCCCTATTTGCCTGAAGACAACGAACGAACTGGGAAAAGCTTTGCTGCAACGTCAATGCTCTTATCGTTGGCATTCATTATGGGACTTTGTGCCGTCATCATGCCAGTATCAAGATTCACGTTAGCTGATCAGAATGGCTCGTCATAATAATTCTAGATGCTTTTAGGCATGTATGAGGTAGGACAGCTGTTTATGTGCACATTGTACCAAGTAAAACATTAAATTTTAGGCCTAAACCAGCTCGCTTATCATGGAGGAAATCAGTGGGACTCAATTTGTGCAGCCATTCAAATGTTCAGTCTGTCGATATTGCAAAATCCCCTGAAAAACCAAACTCTTGAACATTTCATTAAGCAACTCATTTAAGGTGACAACAGTTACTGAAAGTATTCAGATGTCAAAATGTGCGTCAGAAATACCTGTATTAATGTCTAATATTAGTTTATCATCTCGTGCAGGTAAAAGCCTACAGCTAGCATCAAAACCAAGTATGCTTTCAATCTGCAACGCGTAACGTTTAAAAAATCGAGAGTGATGCCCAAATATTAGGTTTCCATTACTATCCGTTGAAAAGAGCAACATGTTTTTCTTCATAAAAAGGAAGCATGAGACAGACCAATTTGCCCCCCATATCCTAAAGGCAGGAGTCATCCATGATGACTTAATTCTTTTGAACAAATTCTGATTATAATAAGATGTGAGAAAACAACACTAAGTGGCACCAATCACGTCATATCGTTAAATAAGATTCTCAGCTACGGCATGAAATTCAATAATGCCCGACCATTGCTTGCAACATTTGAGTACTATAATCTATAAAACGCTTATGATTATCAAAGTGTTGTCATTTGGAACAAAAATTGAACTGGAAACTTTTTTGCCAAAGAAGTGCTATTGGTTGGCTGGATAGTACTCTCCATGTCAGCCCAATATTCGGGCAAGCAGCTGCAATTTCCATATATGTTTTACCCTCCTAGCTTTAAATTTACGAAGCAAAAGGCACACAATAAGAAAGAAAAAAAGTAAACTTTCTCGATACTGCTTTTATCCATTTCAATATATCTATTAATATATGTACATGTACAATTCATTCTTTACTGCTATTGGCCCTTACTACGGTCGGTAAGAGACACTATTGTAGCTAGAATACTCTGTTTGAATACAGCAGAAGTGGAAATTCTACAAATCTCTTACAACTAACTACACAGGAATACTTTTGCGTCTAAAGAATCCCTGAGCACTCAAAATGCTTTCAGGACCTTGTGCGATTCTTATAAAGTATGTACAATTTGAAACGTAGTGCGACCTGTAACAAGTAAACCAAAAACTGCAGCCACTCAAAAACTACATTTAAAAAGAATTAGGCCATGAAGAGGATGACAGAATGGGAAGGGAGAACAAGTTACGGCGTGATACATAGAATCGTGATAAGAGATTATTGACACACAGCTAAAAAAACTGCAATTGTGTTACTCCTAAACATTTTGAAAAGCATAAAACACTGAAAGGCACTTTTTCAAAAAATGGTTCATCGTATTGAATCTAATGAGCTTAGATTTAGTGAGCTAGCATGTTTGTAAGGGACAAGCTTCTAACGAGCAATGCATTGAAGAAAAAAAATAAAAAATGGGCAATTCCAAGTGATCAATTAGTGGTTAATAATGTCAATCCTAGAGACTTTGAATGGAAGAGTGGTGTATTAAAACATGCGGCTTTAGAGCCCATTTGCTAGATCAAAATACAAATGTATCCCTATTACCTTAATTCTAAATAGAAATAATCTTAATTAACATATATCTCTTTCCACGATGTAACATCAAACAAACAACGGAACTTGCAGACAAGACATGAAGGCTGGCAAAAGACTTTCATAAGAAAAGCTTCAATAACGATAAAGATTTAAGACCATCCCAGGCTCCAGACTAGCGAGACTAGCTAGGGTGAATCAACTTCGATAGGTCTTTAGGTGAGAAAGAAAACACCTATACATAACTGGACCTTTAGTATATCTGTAAACAACGGGATATTCGCCATCTAAATCTGTAGACATCTCTATTTGAGAGGCCAACTTTATCAGAAAAAGCATCTTCTCTCGCCATTCTAGCCGTTTGGCGCCTTGCTTTAATTAGGCAATAATAGGTGATGAAATAAGGATAAATAAAACTCCGTACAAAATATGGTAAAATACTAAAATACATTAATTTACTTCACCCTCCTCCCCGAGAGAAGGAAGCACTATAATAGGTTCAACGTCGTGCAATGATAATTTACTCCTTTCATTTTTATGCCTTTTCGTGTGTTTTCTAAGCGAGCTTGGGTCCGTGTAAGATTTGTCACAACCTTCAAACTTACAGCGATAGGGCTTCTTTTCTAAGTGTGTCCTTGTGTGTTTAAAACGGTCACTGGAATTTGCATAACTTTTATCGCAACCATCATAAGGGCAAGAATAAGGCTTTTCACCAGTATGTGATCGAACATGTATCTTTAAGTTATCCAGCCTTGCGAAACTCTTGTGGCAACCTTCAAACATACACGTATGTGGCTTTTCACCTGTATGGCTCCGCAAATGAGTAAGCATTTTATACCTGGAAGAGATTGTGAGAACCTACCGTCAGAAATACGAAGAATTCATAAAACATTTTTAAAGCTTCTATGTCAATGATATGAATTTTCACAGTTTAGTAGGACTAAAAATGTTAGATAGGAATTCATAATTACAACAAACGTAACAAACGCCATCGCAACTTTCTGTAATTTGGCTTCTTTTTCTCCATGATAAAAATTCTGGCTTGATATTGAAAAAAGCCACTCCCAATGCCTCCTTTTACTAGCGAGCTATGTTGGGGATAGGCCATGGCGGCCTAAACAAAGCTCGAACAATGGGAGAAAGAAGGTGTAAGGATAAGAAGAGAGGGAGATCAGATCAAGTCTGTGATCTTAGATATGAAAAAAGCCACGTTGTGGGATTCGGGAAATGAAGAAGGCAAGACGTTCCATAAATTCCACGTTCTTGAATGATGACTTGTTTGATACAGTTCGTGGATTAGGTAATGAAACGTGAAAAGGGTGTGAGTGAGTCCAACTGTTGGTGTTCCTGACACGTCTCAGAGGCACAGGAATAATACCCCTGATCTCCTGAAAGCAATGCTCATGAAATTATCTGTAAAAGATGAAAGAGTTTGGAGAGATTTGGCGAGGCTGGGATTGTTGATGAGTCGAATGGCTTTGGACTAAACTATGTTGAGAATACAGAGAGTGGATTTTGGAGGACCGCCCCAAGACGTGGGAGCAGTACTTTGCATGTTTAGCAATGGAATTGATAGGTTTTTTAAAGTGAGATTGGACGGAGCAGAAATATAAAGTTGTGTGAAAGAAGTGGAAGTGTCAATATCGTTACCATTCAAAAATACAGTTGAGAGGTCTGTGTTACATTTACGTGAAATGATAAACTATGCGGTATTGTGTTGATTTAACCAAACTAAATTGTCTTAACCATCTCTATAACTGTCAAATCATTGGAGAGAAGAGAGGCTGAGATGCTTCTGTGGAGTAGAAAATCGCAGTAGGCATGGTAATTTGAGTCGAATGAAAAAGACGACCTTAGGAGGGTATCAAGAAATATCACTCTGCTCTCTCCGTAGGATGCTAGACCAGAGGACCAAACATGAACCGCATAAGCGAGAAGATCACCAGTCAACGTGGTTTTTCGAAAGCTATACTGGTGATCACAAAGAAGATGGTTTGTTCCATTGTTTCAGAGATGAGTGAAGTGATTACAGCGGGACAATAGTTGACTGTATCAGATTTGTCCCCTTTGTTAGTGCTGCATGTCTAATGTTAAATGTGAGACAAATACAAGGATTAGAGAAAGTTGAATGATACTGGCAGGATACCGAATGAGGCATGAGGAAGACCAGTCCTCAAAACTTATGCCTCCGCAACCTACAGATTGGTGACGTGGCCGAGTGGCTTAACAGCACTTTTTTCACTTGTATGGAATCCACCTAGGCGGGTTCGAATCCAATGATCAGAACCATCAAGAAGAAACATACCAAGATTGTAGGAAAGCTCAAATATTTTCTTCAGAATAGGGGCAAGATCAGGAGCAAAGGTTTGAGAATCTTGACCCTATAGTGACAAGGTAGATTGTAAAAAACAGACACTAAAGAAGTCTAGATTTGGGAAAGTCCCCTCAGTGTTTTGGAATAAATGACAGTACAAATGACTTAACTTTATTTATTGATTATGAGCAATTTGACCAAGTTGAATAAAACAAGGCACTTCATTGGCTGCTGGAAAATTAATGTTTGAGGAAACGTCAAGGGACGATCACAGCATTTCCCCAACATAACAACCAAAAATAAACTGAGCAGCAAATATACTGCATAACTGTCAGATAACAATGATTACTCTCTGTTTTCAATGAAACAAATAGAAAAGCAGTGAATTTTGATAGGCTTCAAATGACAGCAAGTGACCATTATTTTTCTCTTCAACATCTAAGTTCAGATAATCAATATGGTACTCAATTCAATATGATATCATTTAACCTTAAAGTAAATACTTCTGATCAAAACAAGACCCTTTCTGATAACAAGTGCTTTGACAATGAAGTTTTTGACTTTTATAAATATTTCAATTAATACCATTAATATTACCTTGCATCAAACACTTTGCCCTCACGTGTACAGCCACTCCAGAGACATTTGTACTCTTGCGGCCCAATTGGCTTTGCATGCTGCCCAGTAACATGGCTGACTAAATCCTTCTCTGACAGAAAGTGGGTCTGACACCCTTCCCAGTAACAACTAAACAACTGTGGAACTGTCAGTACCTCAGAAAAAGAGCATTCATATGTAACACAAACTTGTCATTCTTTGCAGCTTGTATAACCTAAGTTTAGTTTCTCAAACTAAACTGCCAAGGGGGTCAAAGGAGGAAGAGCCCAGGTAATAGGAAAGCTCCAATAAAAATCTCACCAAGACAGATAGTAGTACTAACAATTCTAAACAGGTGCTTCTGAGCAAAGATTGTCCTAGACATGAATGCAATATTGAAAATGCAACAAGTTTTTTTGAACATGACTTCTCTAGGTCACTTCTAGCTGCCATATATAATTTAGCACTTTTTGGCTTTGTTGCTTTTAGAATCAAGAATTCAAAAAATGTCCTTCAGGAAGCATTCATTGAATCAAATTATAAAAATGACATAAAATTAGCATTGTGGGCCAGAAAATATCATTCAACAGACTGCAAGTAGCACAAAAAATGCTATTTTTTTAGTGTTCTGGCCAAGGTTTTGAAGACAGTGGGATATTTTGACTGCTTCAATGATAAACATGTTTTTCCATAACATGCCAGCACCTTATTTTATACAACTTGCAAGTCTATGTGACAAGGATAGCATAGGAATGGGTGCCATCAATGACACCATCCAGATGATAAAATACAAATAATTATTGCAAAAATGATCCGGATTTACCTGCTGAGCAGAAATCACAGTGCCTGGAACTTGGCAGTTTGTTGTTTGCAGTGAGGTGGTGCTGTACAGCTCAACTTGAAAGAATGTAGGCTGAGTTTCTGTCATCGTTGTTGACATTGAATTAATGTTGGTTGGAACTGAAGAAAACTCGTACTGTCCCAAGTCGATTTGTTTCTCACCATGTATGGCTATATCTGCCTATAAAAATTGACAACAATAAAATGATGATGAGAAAGCAGTTAAAACACTTCCATCACAATCATGAAACCTCTCTGTGTGTATAGAAAAGGCAGTCTCTTTGGTATTTTGAATTGTCATGGCTGCTTAATTTGATAACTCAACAAAGTTCATACTTTACAAAAAGAAAGATATAGACATATCTATAAGAAAGAAATTGAAGGAAAAGTTTTGGCATTAAAGACGTTCTCCCCATGAAAAAATACATTTAACTATAGTACAAATATATAAATATATATCTATATTTGTGTATGTTTCTATATATATAACAAAAGACCCTTAATTATACCTTGTATACTTTATTCTTTTTGAGCAAAATACAATGAAGGAGAAAAATTGATTCGTTTCAGTGGCATCACATCATCAATTATTAAAACTATATAAAAAGAATTGGATCTGATGTTTCTTATATCTGATGCATACTGATGGACATTGACGAAAACTGCATACTTCCCAGGCCTGATTTTGTGGAACTCACCATATTATTAGGCAGCCCAATACTATTTACATCTTGTGTTAGTACAACTATGGAGTCCCCTGTATTGAGAAACTGCAGGTTTGAGCCAACGGTAACGTCAGTTGCTGCCAATATCGTAGCAGGTTCATTATTGTCCAGTGATGATCCACTTCCATGCTCATCAGTATCAACATCAATCTCGGCCTCCTTGTCCAAATATTTTACTTTAAAATTGGCTCCTTTTTCACTTCCATCATTCTTGTGCTCTAAACCTACATCACAATGAATTGTCTGCTCCTTGATAAAACATTCCTCTGTACTCCCCTGTGTCTTGGTTGGTTCCTCTGGTTCGTATTCCACAGCGCACCTATGTCCAACTCCAACATTTAGCTGGCCTATAGCATCATTATTTAAAATAGTCCGGCTACATGGTCGTATAGAACGACTATTTTCGATCCCTGTTCGCGATTCTATACCAATGCAAGTGCCAGCAGTGCTATTTAACTCAGTACATAGACTTATAGATGTGTCCAGTTTCGAACTTGTTGGCGCCGACGGTGGCGACGATGATGACCGCCTTTCGATACAGCTATCGACTTCAGTTGCTGACTTTGTAGTGTTAGCAATCGACCCAGTACAGTCATGGCTAAATTCGTCAACGCTTAAAGTACCTATAAATACATCTTTTTTGCTACTTCCCTCCTTTTTTTCATTGACAGTGACATTCCTATTTAGGCATCTGGACCTATGAAAATCCAGTGGGTCATTGGCATGATTGGGCCTAACGCACTTGCTTTCGCTACTGCTAATTTTAGGCGTCAATGTCTCATCATAATTATGTCGCTTATAATCTAAAATGATATTGCTATCAAACATTTTGTCCTGTGATAATAGTCCGAAGCTTTTATCCATGTTTGATACGCATTTCCCCGCGTTGACTCTCGGTGCCTTGTTCAATAACAAAAGTCTGAACAGATGTTGAATGCAGCCTCGTTCAGGAGGTGTCTTCCTTCCACCGCGTCGACCCGGCTAATGCAGAAACCTCCACGTTGGTGTCCCTGGATATCGACCGCCAAAAGTGATCTCGACTCATTTTTGTCGGCTCGTAACCGATTCTGCAACCACTTTCCCTCAAAGCACATTTTAGGGAAGGATTCGACGAAGAAGAACCCGGCTAACTACGGTCTGGGACGGCCATCGATTTGAAGGAGGCAGTAAAAGCTGTAGGGGAAGCCTTGGAAGTAGATGTTTCATTGGCGGCCCCCAGCTTGCTTTTCGTAATTTTTTTCGGAATAGCCTCCGAAAATTATTGATAAATGTGTTCGTGTCTGGGAAAGTTTGAACCATTTCGGAATGCTTGATGACGTAATCAGCGCTGATGATACATTGGTATGGGGGCGCTATACAAATTCTGTAACATTATTATGATAATGTGTGTACTGTAAGAATGAGCATTAGGTCCAAAAATTTCCTACAAAGAGTTCTTTTTTTTTTAGTGGGTTATGTTGAGGAAAGGCCATGGTGACCTATACAAAGCCCCAACAAAGGAAGAAAGAAGAAAGTGAGCAGCTAAGAGGATAGAGAGATAAGATCAAGTATATTTACATTAGATTCGAAAGATGGCAAGTTGTAGGACTCAGGAAAGCAAGAAGAAGGCAAGACGTTCCATAAGTTGCATGTTCTTGGGATGAATGATGACCTGTGAGATAGAGTTCGTGGATTAGGCAGTGAAACTTGGAAAGGGTGTGAATGAGTTAGTAACTTAAAGAGTCCGTCCGTGGTCCAGTTGCAGAATGCTCGCTTAGAACGCGGTGGGTCGGGGTTCGATACACGGTCGAGTTATACCAAAGACTTTTTGCTACAAAAATGGTGCATGTTATTTCCCTACTTGGCATTCAGCACTTTGAGAAAGAGCATGGGAGTGAAATACACAGTGCTACCAGATGGCCAACCCCTTAATCTGCCAATCACTGTGCTTGCAAAGCTGTATGAGCCAATGGCTAATGCAACGGAGATGGACACCGCCTATTCACCAAAAATGGCGAGGGAAGCAACTTTGAACTCTTTTACCTTAAAGAGTCTTCGATATCCATAAAAAGTGCAATGCAACTGGTAAAGAGGAGGAGAAGAGTAATCAAAGTCACAAACCCACAAAACATTACCCACGACTACATTGAGGAAAATGAACTTAAGAAAAACCCCTTAAAAACACACAACGATACAGGGAATATAAATTAGCAAGTGGAATCTTACCTCTGGGAAACTTCCAAACTCTGACTTACTTGGGAATTTTCAGCAGATTTCATCTTAAAGAGAGACTTTATATACTAAACACTGTTGAAACTTCAACTAAGAAATCCTTGATGATAAAATCAAACTTTGCCTTAATATATAAGGAAATGCTTGATAATTTGCTAGGGCAGCAAGAAATGTATCAACATACACTGAAAACTCTGCGGAGAACCTTTTCTTAATACTGTAAGACAATTTTGTGAAAGGTGGTCAGCAATGATTTTTGCCATTACTTCAGTATTTTATGATGCGTTGATTGACTGACATAAATGACAAAAGCATGAGTTGATACTGATCAAAACGTACTGCGGGTATAATGATAGAAAAAAAGTTCACTGTTGAAGCTTACGAAGTATTTTTGGATAGAGACTAGTTAGTTGATATAAACTGGATATTTGCATGCCTTGAAGGTACGAAGTCATTCATCAAGATCATCCCAGATTCCTGGCTGGTGTCTCTTCGTGTGAGGGCACGATTATTCACATGAAAAATTCAGTCTTCTCATAACACTGGTATCTTCATGTTGATATGGGTCGGTACGAGGAATGCGTGTTATTAGTGAGAATGTTATCTAGA
Organism: Pseudorhiza aurosa; assembly: GCA_964026355.1. NCBI lineage: Eukaryota > Metazoa > Cnidaria > Scyphozoa > Rhizostomeae > Lychnorhizidae > Pseudorhiza > Pseudorhiza aurosa. The sequence goes on along the minus strand of OZ032114.1, from coordinate 9,585,768 downwards.
ATACTCTTGACATAGCTAGTTATTTTGATATTGTCATTGTACGCTGTTCAGTGAAACTTACGGGCTTGAAGAGAAATTCTATTAATACAATGTCTCTCATTCAAAACAACATATTATGACTTCTTCTACAAAATGAGACGCTTTAACCGGTGCCTTTTTGCTTCTTTCTTTTTTCCTCATCCTCATCTACGTCAGCATCATTACAAAATTTCTTTTTCAACCGTTCAAATATTCCTTCATTTTCCAGAGGGCTCTCTTTGTCCTTTGTTTCTTAAAAGAAAACAGACGAGGTGTTACATGCTAAGAGGGATTCACTGGTTGGAAACCTTGGCCGGTACAACAATCATCATACAAGTGATATTCATAAACGCAGTCGCTGGAAACGAAAGCTTAATCAATTCTTGGCTAGTTCAAAGCCTTGATGAATAGACGGGTTTACTGATAGAGCGGGTATCCGGCTATGTAGCTGAATGATCGGGTTATGGATGAACCCTATCAAGCCGTTCTTTTGTGACCCGTCTTAAAGAAGAGACCAGAAAAAACAAGGCATGAGATTTTATAATCAATTATCATCCCTTAACAGTACAGTATATTGTTTCTTGTTTACACTCAGATTTGACTTGAACAGCTAGAAAGAACATATCGGTAAGACAAGAGAACCGATAAGATACATCTTGGTCCATGTGAGCCTAAAAAAGTTTCCTCTGATGGCACGAGGACACAAGGGGATGCTTGCGTAAATGGCACTTTTTGGCGCATTTACCTTGCAAATCCTCTGATTAATCTAGGTAATCATTACGTGGCAATTTATGCAGTCGATAGCAAGATTATGGACTGAATCTATAGACCAGTGCAAGCTACAGGCATAATTTTCATAACGGTATTTGTCAATCAAAACGGAAGTGAAATCTATACAAATCATAAAAGGACAGATAGAGGTTACAGACTTGCAGCCGAATGAAGTTAAGATCAGTAACCGACAGCCGACGTAAATATCTGATGGACATATCAGGCTTAACAGAGATGAGTAAGTCTATTTAGTGTTTTGACAATACAATTGAAAATTGAGGCCACGTAGATGATCATCAAGACAACAAATAAACCATTGAGTCATTATTGAACATTCGAATGTCTCCCTCCAATCATGCAATGAGTGATCTTCACTACATTTATTGAGGAACGTCTCAGTATTTCCTATGCATTTGACCATCTGGTTCATAACACTGGAATCACAGAAACAATAATCCCTTCTCTTTTTGAGAGAAAAAGTAAGCTCTGGCGGATCTGTGCCATGCGGTTTAACCAATCAGCAATCACTTTTTGTGCCGTTTAATGGATGGCAAAATTATCAAAATGCATTAATACATGATTATCAAGCGAAATCCATCTACAGTATCATCAACTTCATTTTCAAATGATTTAAAGGAGGAAAACTTACAGAAGAGGGTGGTTGACACGGGGCCCAATCAGGGTCTTAATATACTAATCAATTCTGCCCAAAAAAAATTGGCACTAGGAGGAAATATAGGCACTGCTGATACTTCCCGATAAACAAAGTTTAATGACATAAAATGATAAACATAAAAAAATTCATTCTCATGCTATACTGACACGATCAGGCAAATCAATGCAGCTATACAATACTAAAATTATTAAAAATAACAGTGCTGGGGCCGTGTTGATCAGCTGTCTAATGGCATGACGTTGCTCTTTTTCAAAATCCTGCCAAGGGTGCTCTTTTGTAATAAGGTTTACCCAAAAATTGTAAGGTTTACTTTTTCTCTTTGGTCGTTCTACAAAGGAAACAAAGGGCTCCGTAAACAGGAAATTGACAAATCTTTCCCATTTTAGGCCTTTCGAATAAAAAAAGAGGCAAACTAAGCACTTGGCATCATTGTTCAGGATATTGTAAACTTCAGACTTCAAAAAAAAGCTAGCCGGATGATTTCTAAATCTTTCACATTTACGACAGACTCAGTTTATTCTAACTAAAATTATGCTATGCGAGGTATCTTCAGATGCTCTCATGAGAAAATCTCTAAATTCAAATTGAAGGACTGCTTCAACTTGATCAATAAAAGAATAAATCCACCATTATATCAACAACACCATAGTTAGTTTGAATGTCACAGAATAAGTCACTTCCGTATTGGTCGCATTGAAATGGCTCTGTCTGAAGATTGCTATATATTGCCATCGTAGCGTTCTATGCTTAAAAGTTACAATTTCTCGGTATACGGTCTAATTAGTTCGGTTCGAAAATGACACTTTTGCATCGACTTTCGCTGGCCCCAAAGGACTAGTCTAAATCTACCAGAAGTGGCTCTCAATTCAAGATCTTCTTGAAACGGATTTCGCTTCAAAGTTAACAGAAGCGAAAATCTAGGTGAGTGAGTACACGTTGCATGGCTGGGAAAACGTGCAATCAAAAAAATGAAAGCTAGTTTCAACCGGACACCGCTCAGAATACACATGGGTAATGTGTGAAAGGCACTCAGAACTGAATGCAGTTTTAGCTTGAAATGATTAATTCAAGTTAATAGCTTTTACTTGGATGATTCCTGTTCAACATCTCTGGTTTTTATACAATGTTGAGCGGTACGCAGAAAAGCATTCAGTTATCAGCATAGTAGGCAGAAGGTCGTCGACCATAAAGAAGAGGTCTAAGTAGAATTCAGCTGAATGAGAAAATGCCACACAAAACAATGGTTACCAACAATGAGGGAGCTAAATATACTTCTAAATATACCTCTTGATGTACCTGTTGTTATTTACATTCACAGGCATGTACTTTCCACTACTACAATCCGTCTAAACATGCAAGAGCAAGCAAGGCACAGGGAGGGTATGGGGGTGATAAGTGAATGCAGACCGACGGCAAATGCCTACATAAGAAGACAAATAATGGCAAAGGAGAAAGAAAAGCGACCCATGGGGATTAGAAACGACAAAGGGATTTGAAGAATATAATATAAGGTAAGTGTATACATAAATGTAACATAATTATAATTCCATAATATTAGTTATAAACAATAAAATGTATGCTTGCAAAGAATACTGATATTCTAATAACAACAGGGGAAAACTGGCAAATTTTCCCAACGAATCGACTTCACATTGACGTTTAAATGACGACACTAATTGCAGATAGGAATCAAATTAGGGAGGTCTTCTGATGTAAATTTTATGCTCTGTATGTATATGTAAACAAGTCCAGTCTCGTTATACATTTGTCTTGAATTTTCCGCCTGCTTACATTCGCTTATCACCTGTTAACTATCCGTCTCTGTATGAAAAAAGGTACGATACTTACTACTTCTATCAACTCCATTAACAGTGCCAGTCATTTCATCGTCAAGCTCTGCAAACGCTGCTATCAATGCTTTCTGCTTTTCATTCAAGTATCTAAAGCAGGCAATACAAAAAGGTTCCTCATAGCAATGCAGAAAAAACACCACTGTCATTCAATTCGATTGAATACACCTGTTAAATTCAATTCAGATACAATCTGGCTCTTCCTTTCTGCAACACAGTTTCCTGACTCAATCGCTTAGCTACTGACGGTAATGTCTTAAGGTAGAGAAAGAATCGCTTGAATCCTTTCCTGGACTGTTTAGCTCCATGGTGTGGAGTTATCAACTTTCTCTAACACTATGGGTGCATGGATTAAGGGACGGTGGTCACATCAACAGAACGAAAAAAAGAATACAACATAGCTTTCCTAACCGAACTTTAAATGATAGAAAACATAAAGCAGTGTATATTTTCATCCAGATGCACAACTTATATTTTTTTCTACCCTAATTTAAGGATATATCTATGAATATATCTGTAGAATTTTACTGAGATGCTAAATCAACCCATAGAATCTTAACATCTATATTTGAGGAACAAATTAGAAATGATCAGAATATATCTAGTCAATGAAATTAATAACATCGAAGATAGATTTTGAGCATAGAGGATATGAAGGTAAATAAATGGCACAACTGATAGCATACTTGGGAATATAGATTTTGATATGTAAATAATGGTCTCCTTTTCCGTAGCCATTCAGACGAGGGATACCTTTGCCAACCAGTTTAATCCGCTGGTGAGATTGAGTTCCTTTTGGTATCTGAAATGATGAGGCACGCATTGATTTTATTATACCTAAAATTGCCTTGAATTGGAGAAAAAGGCAATGACAGTAATGGCAGCTTTTTGATCTCGCAGAGCGATACGTTGGGTGCTAATTAACTGCAAAAAGGGAAGAGCAAATTTCGGGACAATAATAAATGCCGGCATGCCGACAGAGACGACGGTGTTTGACGTAACGATATCAAACTGAAGCTTATTTCATCAAGGCTTATTGAATACAGACAAGTTCAATGATATCAACAGTAACTTAAGATGAAAAGTAATCAGAAAAACTTCTGGTGAAATAATCTATATCTTAAATAAATACAATGATTAAAATACCTTAATTTCCATGTCGCCTTGAAGACCAGGAATGGCCATCGTTCCGCCGAGAATTGCCTGGAAACACCAGAAGAGACTGTTTGAGCACATACAATTTATCACATCGGGCCTAAATAAGGGGTTTTCTGTCACACTTACTTTGCTGTCTGTTGGATGGAAGATTTAAAATATTGACTACTGTCGCACACGACGCAGCGGGACAACTCACAGCAAAGATTGTGCCTGGTTGTAGCTAAAAGCCTAATAACCTATATGAATATATAGGCATACCAAACCTTCATTAGATCTAAATCTTAGAAAAGGGCGTCTTGTACTACAAAACGACATCATTGCACTTCGAAATTCCAGAATAGCATACAGGTTGATAGCGTAGTGATTGAGTGTGCGGACTATTGACATCAAACATGATCCCCTTGAGGAACAGAGCATTCAGCTAAATTTGGTATGAAATATGAAATAAACTTATTTATACATGATGCAATCTATAGTGAAGATCGACAACAAAAGCACTATCCGTGAGACAGGCAAAAGAGAACTACCTTCGAAAATCCACTTCATTAGAAAAAGCCAGAGCTCTGGCTCTGGATTCTGCTTAGTATCAAATCGCGTATGTGATGCAGTTGTACTTCTCACTATTGGCATTATATCCCTCACATAACTTACTGGCCATTTAGAATAAATCTCCATCCGTTTCTTTGATGAATGTACAGCGCTACATTGTCATTTATTGCATCGGCGTGATAAACTTTATATATTACATGATACCAGTGCCAATGTAAAGTTTAATGGAACCGAAATAAATATCTTCATAACCGATCTGCAACATCCTGTTGTATGGAATAAATGGCTGTTGTTGATATCTGACAACTTCGAATGAATATTACCACGCGTCAAATTAGCGTGATGTCGTTGATATCACTTTCATGTCGAACACGATCTCATTCAAATAACGTGACTGACACAATGGGCTGTATAGCTTATATGTTTGGCCTATTGATACATTAGATAGGCAGTTGACACCGTAGTTTGAGCTGATTTCTACTCTGCGGAAGGCTCGAAGTATGGGTAGGCGCATGGAAGTTTCTATTCACCCTCTTTCAGTCCAATCAGCTGTAAATGTGCAACAGGTGCAAAACTGGTGGTAAAATGCGGCGAGGAAAGGAACTGGCCACCCTACCTCCCAATGCTGTGACTCGAGAAGGAACCCCCTTAAAAAGATGCCCCCCCCCCATCTCAACGTCCGGGACCCAACTTCATTTCTTACTTACAGATACAGTATTCTAGCCTATCACAGAGTTGAGCAAAACCATCACTAGTATAGATGGCGTTGCGTCTCTTGATTGGAAAGAGTTACCATCAAATCATACCTGAGCAAAGTTGACAGAAATAGTTGAGTGCACGTCGGAGCCCTCCCTCTCAAAAATCTTGCTAGGTGTGACCTAAGAGAAATGAATTATACTTCTACAAAATGGACGACTTTCAAAATAGAAGCCTGGAAACTTTCACCATAGAAGTTCATGCAAATATGGGAGATACACGAGTCAGGAAGAGGGCATTGTTTTCATCATCTAAAATTTAGAAATCAAAAAATTAAGTTAATGCAAGAAACTGAGGCAAATGTACAGGACCCTAATGATAACAGCATGCTTGACATGCTGATAGGTTATTCCTGTATATAAATTCTTGTATCATTATCATTATTATATGTAGCGAGGTTAGACGCGTGGTGACCGAGTCGCCACTTACAAATGTTCTAAGATACACTAACGATGAATGGTAATGAACAGGGAAACAAAAGCAAAACATCGAAAATAAGACAGACTGGGAAATTCAGTCACAAGAGACAAGCTAGGCTGTTGCTTTTCCCTTTCAGATAGCTTGATTGAACCACCCAGAGGTTCCAACGAAAGAATAAGTTGCTTCTTTGATGATGCTGCTTGCCAAAGTGCTCTCGTTTGAGTTCCCATATAACAGCAAGTTAACAACGTCCTTTGAGTTCATGTTTGAATTGCTTCAACGCAGTTCCTAATGAATGGCTTCACGACTGCTTTCTAACAGATAGGGTGACCATCTCATTATCGATCAAATGGTCTATTGCTGCTTGTTTATTTCTTTAAAGATTACAAACTTCGTAACCGTACAAAACTTTATTGAAGCACTTTACCCCATTATCAAGCAAGTAGAAATTTAAACTTCAAAGTTTCATTTCAAAATAGCTGAGAGAAAATTTTTTCACCTTAAATGTGACATATAGATCGCCATCTGCAGTTGGTACTTTGATGACCAAACCATCTTCTACACCTGGGGAAAGAAGAGAAAAAACGATTATCTACCCACGTCAGTAGTAACAATAATAGCTCTTGGCAGTAGGTGATGGTAAAAGTACTTATTTCTAAAGGCATTGATCAAAAAGGAGGTAGAACTCGTAAAAAATCATACATTTACTAGCTTTTTGTCATTAGCTATAATGAGGCTACCATGACTGCGCTGTTTAGTAATGCCTTTACTATATTGCGCGCTCCATCTGTTCCGAAATTGTCAGCCTTCTATATAGACTTGCGTTTCCATGCAATCCGAATCGACTGCTGACACATTGATTCACTGGTGGGCTTGAAGACTAGGATATGAATAGATGTACAAAAAATTGAAGGATACAAACCAGCTGGTACAGGAACGGTCACTGTTTTTGTTTCCAATGTCGTTCCCGATCCTTTACATTTTGTACAAGGATTCTTTATAATGTGACCTTGTCCAGCACATTTCCGACAGGTGGAGCGCATGTGGAAAAACCCTGTTGATAACTTTTCCTATAAGACATGATCAAACAAAGAAGATTATCCAATGGGTCCAGCGATTCAACGTCTTCCAAGATTTTAGACAGTATTTCAAAAGAGCTCGCCGATCAGAGCTTCGAGAAAGCAAACGGCAAGTCGTTGCAGAATGCAACACTTGTTTGGTTAGAAGGTTTTTTCAATCGTTATGGAATTGGTAACCATTGATAGTAAAATTAGTTTCGTTTATGCTATGATTTGACAACGTGAATCCAAAAATAACACGTTTAAGTCGAGCCTTGCACATTTACTGACTGTTTGCATAAGAATCTCTCTGGGCGCCACCGAAAAAAATGATTTTGTAATAAACGCTTTCCATTGGATTAAGAATCAACGTAGACACGACACGCAGCACTCGAATCAAGTTTAAGCGTTTTGCACAGGGTCTTTGGATGAAATAAAGCATAGAAGATGAACTTTCAATTACATTCGACAGCTTTTGAGTTAAATTACGTACATTAAGGCCAGTTTACATAACATAACATACCACAACACGCCAATCAGGACGTGATTGACCAGATGGGCCTAGCATCTACCCGGTTCCTATCGCGCATGACCCGAATTCGCCTAAAATAGTTCGGACCTATCGCAAGACAAGACTCCTTGCAATGCCAACAACTATTTGGATCCATAGACGACAAAAGACGACGCGAACGACCTAGGACAAAAGTTCACGATGACATCATTCGTACGATCGGACCATCAGCATTGGAGGCGGCACAAGCGGCAGGAGACAGAGCAGCATGGCGGGAAATGGTTGTCAAGGCCAGGGATGGTCGACGTGGCTGACCGCACAACGACGAAGATGACATAACGCAATTTGCTTTTTTTCTGGCTTTTGACTCACGAGGCAAAGCGCATGCATTCTTGACGAAAGAGTCAAACCGTTTACACGATGCGTTTTTTCCTGCGTCGTCACTCCCCAGTCAAATCAAGTCTTCAGAAACAGGTAAACGAATGCGGAGAGCTTGGATGTGCATGTTACGCAGCAGTTGGCATTTAGGAACATGTTTGTAGAACCTAATGCAAAATGGGATCCTAATGGATCGTAAAGGATCCATCACATTTACTTGGAAAAAAATATTCAAACTGCTGCTTTCAATGAGGTATTGCGCAGAGCAAACGAGTCTGTTTTGGAGCGATTTTACCAATTCAATTGAAAAGCGTGTACAACTTCAGTTGGAATCTAACATCAACGTACTGCAAGTATGGCGATCCTTTTATATGCTGTCAATTAACAAGATCTATCAAAAATTAAATTCATCACACTTAACATACCTCGCCAGTTCCTTGACATTGAGGGCATTTCACGTACGTTGAACCTGGTTCTGCTCGCTTTCCATTGCATCTTGTGCACATTGTCTGTACTCTGATCTTTACGTCCTTGTTGACACCATTTACAGCTTCAGCAAAGGACAGATTGAGGACATAATTCTATGGATAGGAAACAGGTATCAAGCCTGACCTCTGTTCGCATCATTTGCAGTCCATCACCCAGGGTATTGACAAACAAACCTTACATAATCTATCAAGTATACTAATGTGATTTTCTGTTGAAGAAGGCAGATTGCAAGCTATCAAACCAAAATCTATCAACAATATTTCCGTTGTCTCCATAAAAAAAGATTTCCTAAAAGAACTTTAATACAGTGCAACTTCAGCCGTAAGAGAAATACGGGATTCCTAGAAAATTCCATCAAAGACCTACCTGAGTGTTACGTGCATTTTCAAACCCGAAACCTCCTTCACCTCCTTGTGAAAACTGACCGAAGAAACTTTTGAAAATATCATCTGCATTCATTCCTCCAAATGGATTTTGACCACCAAAAGGATTTCCACCTCCAAATGGATCCTGTCCACTAAAACCACCTACAAATCCAACCACCAATAGTCAATACTTATTCCCTGCTCAATAGTCTTTTCATGCCTGAATATAGCAAACAGTGCATCTAGTGTCAACTTGTGGCCATATAAGTAGTTGTGACGTTCTTGCCCTTGCTCTCATCAAGAGTGAGGAGAGTCAATAGCCCTCTGTAATTCCTGGTTCAGAAATTGTAAGGTGTGGGGTCACATCAAAAAGAACCTTGATAAGCAAAAAGCCTCCCAGGGTGTCTGCAATTTACTTTCAAATGTTAGGTAGAAATCATATTAGGAAGAGCAAAATTAGGATCACAAATGGATACTTGACATTACTATGCTTTCTGCACATTTTTAAATCAATAGGTATATTTATGATAAATACAGCAATAACAGCACAAGGAGATAAAATCTGAGATGGAAAAAATAAGCTTACACTTTAATATGAGGATGATACATTTTCAATAAATCTAGCAACACTGGATTTCTTTTAGATAAATTGGAAGATTGAATCATAAATCAAACTAGCATTGACTCATTCTTATGCAAACTCTATATGTGAAACCTTCTCATTTGTGGAAATGAGGTATCTAAAAACCATTACTTTCATAGTATGAGATCAACTGTAAAAATGCATTGCTTATATGGCATCAGCTTGTCTCATCCAAAAACTAATTGCTAAGAACTAATTACAAATCAAGAAGCTTATGAATCATGTAAAAAACATATTCAATAGCTCTCTACCGCAGTTTGAATGCAAGCAGTGTAAAAAAATGAATGGAATAGCCACTACCTGCACCAGGATCTGCTGTGCCAAACTGATCATAAGTCGCTTTTTTCTGATCATCACTTAGAATCTGCAAACGTGTTCAAAATAAACATGTTTAGTTTAAAGTAGTATCTCAAGCAAATGCTTCACAAAGTAGAAATGTGAAATTCAGCAAATGAATGAACTATGGCAAATACAACTACTATATGTCAAGAAAATGATTCTGTGTTATTTCAGCCACGTTGGAACATGTGCTAGGAATAATGAAAAATTCAGAGGAAGACCACATAGATGATAGAACAATAACACAATCAATGCTCCACAGAACAAGCTTACAGGAAATGGTGGACTATACTTGAATGAGTAAAGGATGGGATGCAATCATAAATAATCCTACAAGAACGAGAACACCAGCTGAATGATGGATGAAAAAAGCTTCTAACATGACTATAATAATTTGACAGTAGAGTGCCTTTATTTGAAGTAAAAAGGCACAGTCTCACAAACCTCATAAGCTTGCTGGATTTCTTGAAATTTTGCCTCTGCCTGTTTACTTTTATTTGTGTCAGGATGATATTTCTTAGCAAGCTATCAAGAAAAAATAAGTAAAAAGATTTCATTTTCAAAGCCTAATAATAAAAAGGCAAAGAAGTCAAGCAGAAAGAGTAAACAGCTTCTGCTTTTATGGATTGCAAATTTGCTTCGTCATAGTTAAAGTTTATACCCCAATCTTTGCTAGTAATTTGCATTTCTGTGAAACAAGGTCTTTATTTGGTGATGTTCCAGTTCTCTTTGCTTTCAAAAAATACCCATCTATGACATTTTTGAGTCAGTTTTTTACTTTTATCAATCCATTTTTGCACTAACTTCATCTACGTTTCATTAACTTGCTCAATGTTCATTTAGCTGAGCACGTAATGAGATGAGCATGTGCAATGAAATATGCAACATACAATAATCATTAAAGAAAAATGACATTTTCATTCCAAATCAGTGAAAGTTGTCCAACAAAGATTTTAGGGACCTTATTGATCACAGCACTATAGCTGACAAGGAAACCCAGTATAAAGAAATGTATTGTTATTATCATGATATTGAAAATGCCATAAACATCCTATATTATGGCATGATGAGAGCATACTCAGTCTTAAATCCTTGTTTAGAGGAGGCAAAGTGCTGACAATATAATTTTTTTTGGGGTAAGTGAAAATTTAAGTAATGCTATTTGATATTACTTATTTGATTTTGCAAACAAGTTACTGGGACAGAACAACTTTAAAGATTGCTTTAGTGATGGTTAACCATTGCAATTATGAAAGGTCAGAAAACAGAAAGCCAGAATCAGAGGGGTCATGGGATATGCCAGCTTCTCCTGCTTTCTATGGGGGACCAGGATGTTGATGATGATGATCATTATTATTCTTATCATTATTAGGATAATCATTATGATGATGATGATGATGATGATGATGATGATGATGATGATGATGATGATGATAATGATGATGATGAAAATGATGATGATGATGAAAATGATGACAATGATGATGAAAATGATGATGATGATTAAAATGATGGTGATGATTAAAATGATGACAATGATGATGATGAAAATGATGACACTGATGATGATGAAAATGATGATGATGATAAGTGATGAAAATGATGATGAAAATGATGACAATGATGATGATGACAATGATAATGATGACTATGTTTTTCTACAAATGGACCTTAAGGATAGAAGGAATAGCATTTTAAGATTACCTTAAGTTACATATGACATTTTAATGAAAGATGAGCAAAGCAGAATTGCTTTGATGTACATCAGAACCCAGAGAACAGACTAAGAGTTTCTTCTATGAAAGTGAACTTCATGAGGTGGCATCCCATTGGTTTCCTCATCTATAGAGCTTTCAATTTGAAACATGAAGCATTGAAACCCACAACTTTCTAATCATGAATTTGCATGCTAAAATTACCCTAATATAGCAATGTCGTGACACTTGCTTATGCATATGAAAATTGATTTACCTCATAGTAGGCCTTTTTTATGTCTTTTTGGGATGCAGCTCTTGGTACTCCAAGGATATCATAGTAACTTTTTTTTTGATTTTGGGCTAGAATAATTCATAATTATAAATTATATAAAATAATTCATAATTATAAATTATATAAAATACTTGGATATCAAAGACTTAGCTCCTTGGTAGAAATTTGTTGGGAAGGTGACATTGGCTATATACAAGCCATGAATTTACAAGAATCGCTATACTACTTAACTTCATCACAAAGCTATTGATAAGGAATTTTACAACATAATTGTTGTTTAACAACTGAAAAGATCCATGAAGAAGACTACCTGATGTTTGGAAAGATGATACAAATGATGCATGACTTGGAGTAAGCTTTTTTAGGAGACAGCTGGATCTTGAATGCACATCTATAAGAGATTGGGTACCTTTAAAAACAAGGATGCAAAAGAGGTTATCTATACATGTGCATTCCTGTGAGGTGCCATTGATTGGTGACATGCATTCTCTCCATGTGTACAGGAGGCTAAAAGAATCATTCATATACCTGATATTTGCCATCTCTCATAAAAAAAATTTACATCAATTTTGGGTGTACAATTTTGGCATCTGTTTGTAATGTTACACATTGTCATCTCTCATAGGCTATATAGGACAGTAGCAGCATTTCTAAGGCAACGCCAGAGATGATGGCTGTGTACAGCAGCAGTTACTCGTGTGTGACTTCTTCCTGTCCATTTCTCCAGATGATCATGCCTGCTCCACCTTGGCTGCCCATTCCATGATCCCTGGGGCTGTACCCTGGGGAATGGTGTGAGGGGCTACAGTTTAGAGTACCTTGTTACATGATCAAACAAGCTCAATCTTAACAACCTTCACCATTTTACAGCTTGTCCTGAATGGTCCTGTTTGTACTCTTTGTTTAATCTTGGCTTTCACCCAGGCATTAGTTCTTAGTCTTGAATGTTATCTAGTGTAGTATTTTGTAGGACTTTACTCAAAAGCCAGAAATATTTTCTCGATTTCTTCTGAGCACATCAAGGATTTCATTCATGGAGCAGCATCAAGTACAAAATAGCTCGTAAAAGCTAAACATTTCTGGAAAGGATACATTTTTACTGGTCCAGATATTATCAGACTACTTCAGACCTGATAAATGCAATGAGCAGCACTGGATATAGAATGCAGCCTTGTCAGACACCAGCCTGGAACAGTGCTCTCTGCCTTTGCCTAGAGGCTTTCCAAAGCAAAGAAAATATCTGGGTTGATCCCTTGTTTCTTGAACATGGATTGTGGTGTATCATGCCATACTCTATCAAATGCTTGATTGAAATAGATAAATCACAGTACAAGCTCATCTGGTGCTCTAAATACTTCTAACCTAAATACCCTCAAATTGCATATTGGTTTATCCATGTTTCTGATACCTCTAAATCCAGCCTGAACTTCAGCAAGTATACTTTCGATTCAATTCCTAAGTTTTCATTGGGCGCCCTTGAGCATGACTTGGCTGGCATTGGTGATCAACTTGTTGTGCATTAGTCTGTACATTTCTTGCTGGAATTCTTGGGGATAAGGATGAGTATAGATTTTTATTCCCTCTTCTGGCCATTCGCCTGAAGTGAGGATTTTGTTGCACATGTCTTGCATTGCTGTGGTGACACAGGTTTCTTTTATATAAAGTGAGATTATTTGACAAGCCAATGTGGACTTGTGATAAATAAACGAGTGGAGGTTAATTCATGAAAAACATTGGATTTTTCTTTCTATTTTGCTAGCTAGAATTAAAACGAAGAAAAAACCTTCGATCTTACCATTGAAACCAATGCCTCTGTGTATCTTCTGTAGCTGAGAGACTGACCTTGATAGTGAAGAGGACGAAACACAAGAAAAAGTTCGTCGCACTGCTGTTTGCAATTGATTCATTTTACTGCTACAAACGGAAATCTTCTCTAGATCAGCCACGCATACTCGTGTCCAAAGGGCCATTTTGAGAAACTGTCAAATCCTTAATGGTTCAAGTTAAAGCATTTGTAATCTATAATCAGCTACATGAGACAGCGCATGCTGGAACGACGGCACTGATGGTATTAGGCCTAATGGAAAGACCGAAATGATGCAACAGCCTCGTATGCATGGTACAGTGCTGTGCATCGAGGTTCGGAGAGGCCGGAAACCACACAACAAACTCATTTCACGTGAATTAGATAGCACATGTACAAAGCTTAGCAAATCCATGAGTTTTCTCTTTTCCTCAGAATGAGTCCTAACTACATACGATGAAAATGCATACTGTATAAACATGTTATCAACTGGCTTTATTTCTGGCGAGCATTTGATAGCTACAATCTACAAGCGATGCCTTTCATAAAGACTGGCATTAGGTTTTAATCGTGAGAAGACATTGAGAGTGAGGATAGGGCTCAATATTTTCCTGCATGCTACTTGAACTGAAACTGAGAGTACTTAATCTCTGTTTGGAAAAAATTTTCGTGCAAACAGTATTCCACATTAGCATTGTCTTGTTGGAAAATAGCATCATTTTGTGTTCACGGCATGTTTTATTTTAGCTTTCTCGTTACCAATGAGCTCAGTTGACCATAAGTAAAATTCCCAAAACGATTCCATATGGACAATTTTATCAGAGCTCAGTCTTGCTTCCCGAACACAATCATAAAGGAAACGGTAGCATAATTGGGCTTCCTGTGACAATAATATCATTTCTTCACGGGAATACCCTCCGCTGGTCGCTCTGCAATTAGAAAGTAACACCCTGTTCCAATCGAACTTTTAGCAAATTTTCTCTTATAAGCTTAGCAGATTCTTCAGCACAACTTGCCGTTCTTCAAAATTAAGATCGATAGACTTGATTTTATCTCCCCCTCCAGACAGCCTTTAACTTTCTTCCTTCTTTCTTTTTCAAGACTTTCTATAGGCCACCATGGATTTTCCCCAACGTAACTCAATCAATGAAAAAAATGAATTTTTCTATGTAGCTACAATCGCTACTGGTACTTGTTCAAAACATTTTCTGCTGATTGAAATATCTAACATTTGGCATTTTTTACTGTAATGTGTTCCATCCTAGTCAACCAAGCACTATAGCACTATTCTGCTTTTCATTAATGATGATGATAAATAATGATGATATACCATATTTATACAGGATAACCTTTTCATTAAAGATGTTACTGCTATCAACAAGGGTTCTGTTAAAACCAAAAATTTTAGAGTAAAGGGATCAAACTTACAAGGGATAGGGTCGGTAAAAACTGTGAAAGACTAAATATCAACCAGGTTCTGAATCTAAAATTTGCTTCTCCATTTTCCGCCCGTTATCTTTCCAAAGTTTTCTTGTCTGATAACTTAACCACTCCAGAATGTTTTAATTAATTCGCTGCAAATCTTCATCTACATCTGCATCTTAATCAGTAAGACCCAAAAGGCATCACACTGATGATCTTAAATGATTCCCGCTCTTCACTATTCTTACATTGAGATACACCATAAATCTGACCAGACTTTAGGAATTTGTTTAACTCGTATGCATATAGCATTCTTTACTTTTGTACACTGGATTCAAAGTGGTTTGGAATAACTGGGCTCCCAGCATCGCTTTTCATGTCTTCATCAATGAATTGCATATAGCATAAGGATGTGAAGAGAGAGTGAGACGATATGGTTCGCGCGATGAGAAAGAAATGAGCTGCATGTAACGTTTTATTGCTCCAATGTATAATTTTCTTGAATTCTTTTTGAAGAATTTTCTGTTTCTAGACAATACTAGGTAATTTGATTTTTATTATCGCCAAGACTTCTTCTCTACAGTTAGTGTATTATAGGAAATAGATATTTGTTTGCAATTTGCATTTGAACTATGGTTATCAGTACAGAGTTTGCTTATTGGATTAAAGAATAAATTGACGGCACACAGTGATTTGGAATTTCACTGTTAAACACTAAGTTACACAGTATGTTGATCTGGTACCATAAAGTCTGCCAGTAACAAATAATTAGAATGCAGCATTCAAGTAACAGGCAGTGCTAATCTCAAACCTTCTCATCAACTTTGTCGTTTTTTCTAGTTCCTACTCCAAGATGTCCTAAATTTTGATGGCCTACGTTGCGTTCTATTTGTATGAAATGTAGTTGATTTATTTAATTATAGTATAGTGCAGTGCAACACAGTACAGTACAATACAATGCAGTACAGTACAGCACAGTAAAGCACAGCACAGTACAGTACAGCACAGCACAGTACAGTACAGTACAGTACAGTACAGTACAGTACAGTACAGTACAGTACAGTACAGTACAGTACAGTACAGTACAGTACAGTACAGTAAAGTACAGTACAGTACAGTACAGTACAGTACAGTACAGTACAGTACAGTACAGTACAGTACAGTACAGTACAGTACAGTACAGTACAGTACAGTACAGTACAGTACAGTAAAGCACAGTACAGTACAGTACAGTACAGTACAGTACAGCACAGTACAGTACAGTACAGTACAGTACAGTACAGTACAGTACAGTACAGTACAGTAAAGCACAGTACAGTACAGTACAGTACAGTACAGTACAGCACAGTACAGTACAGTACAGTACAGTACAGTACAGTACAGTACAGTACAGTACAGTACAGTAAAGGTTGAGCAGCCAATGTTCTCGAAGGCAACAACAACAGTGACGTCCATTCAGAATGGCTTCTTTGGCCAGGCACAGAAAACTTTAGGGAGTATCGGTAGAACGCGTGCTATATAACTTTATTGAAGAATAAGTCATGGGTCAGATTCTGTGTGGAGTCTTAAGCCGGAAAGTCAAAATTGGGGACTTTCGCTACACAATAGTGAAGGAAATCGGGGAAGGCGGTATGATACACTATTTGGTTGTAGGCCAAAAGTCAGGATTGTAACAGTTATCTCTGGAGAATCGGAAGCTTTCTTAATTTGAGCATTACTTAGCACACTTCTGAAATAAATTCCTGGTCTTGGTATGAATAAGAAAAGCCTTGCTGCTTTCTTTTCACATTTTGCTTTTCTCAGTGCGTTTGCCTTCGTTACTTATTTCACTCCCACCTCATTTTCTTGCGTAAAGGCTTGAATAGTGTGACATGACAGTAGGCCAAATTCACAGCAGTTAAATGCGATATTCGCTGAATAAAGTAAGATAAGTGAAAAGTAAGTCATTTAACCACAGGTTCCTGTGAAGCACCCTCCATGTGATGATGATTTTTAACTGCAATGCCATTTTTTTGGTTTATTGTGTGCCAGAGTCAGTCATAAATTCCTGTCTGGTCAATGAAGCTTCGATTTTTTGTTCTTTAACAGCATTTTCCTTTGTCCAGTTGGTTACTTATGGAGAAGATATGTATGCCCTGGTAATTTATTTTTATTCAATGCCACCTTTGTCAAACTCTTTTTGATATTTTTGTTTGAATGCAATGTATTTGAGTAAATCTGTATTCATCATAACTTTTCAGAAGCATTATGAAGGTTGTGTGTTATTTGATACTATGTTATTCCCTTGCTATCCCAATTTTCTTACTTTATCATGATACTAGGCAAAGTTGTTGCAGAGTTTGTTACAGCAAGAATTATACTTTTCTATATCACAACATACATCAAGCAAAATTATGTTTTGATCAGTAAAATGTCACATCTCATCTTAACTGTGAGGGAAACTTTTAAATGTTATGTTATGAATAGATTTAGGAGTCATATTTAAATGTTAATCTTGCTCAGCTATACCATTAGTTTCAGCTGTTTCCGTTTTGAATCAAAATACTTTATTACATCAGAATGCATTAGGAAAATTAGCAATCATTTCGCCATGTCATCCTTTTATCTCAAAACACAGCAGTGTCAGTCAGTTCTGGATGTGGCAAAAATGAATGCAGGATCCCAGATTTTTAGAGCATTTGGTTTTACAACATTTTTTTCTGTTGCTTCCAAACGGTAAAGAGGGATTTTTCTGACCTTTCTTCTACCATTAGATTGTGCTCTTCTGTTGCAGAAACGAGTATTGATTCAGTTACCAGAACATGATGAGGTATAATTTATTTCTTTGGAGTTTACTTGTGGGCTGTTCATTGAATTTATGCAGTATCTTCTTAATGAAAGGAGTCTAAGCTGTTTTGATTGATGTCAGAAATATGTGTTTTCTTCTTCTTCATTATGGAAAAAAATTGCTTTGCCATTATATAATGTCGCATGATTTTTCATTAGTTTTGGTACTTTATGATTCTTGTTTTCTTACCAGTTGCAAGCATTTCTTGTGAAACACTGCCTTAACAAGCTTTTATTCTTTATGCTTCATTTTTTGTGTAAGCTTTAACATTTTGCATTTTTCTTAATTTTTCAGATGGTGGAGAGAGAAGTTAAAGCTCATAGACTTGTAGATCATCCAAATATCATGCCTCTTGTTGATCACGAGACTGTCACTAAAGGTGAAAATAGAGAAGCAAGGATGCTTTTTCCATTCTTTCAGGTATATATACCATCCTTTCTGTCCACTGTTTTGACTGTCAATGAAATTCAAACCGGATCGGTTGGGTAGGGTCTAGGAATTAGCTCTGCTATATTATCCCTTCCCAACCATTTATCATCATCATCATCTGGGCTTTTGTCGGTGACGATCAGCCACAGAATATGAAACTTTTCCGATTAATCCTCGCCATCTCCCGCGGTCTTGTTCCAATGCTACTGCCTCTTTGAGACCAGATGGTTTCAGCCACTCTTTTGTGTTATCTGTATAACAGAGCCGGACGGCCGCGTGTCCTCCTGCCTCCTTTGAGATCCAGAATGGCTGCTTTCACAATTTTGCAACCACCTTTTCGTTATTCATAAAATTTGATGTAGTCATTTTATTCATTTCAATTTTGGCATTCAATTGTCATTCTTTCATTCAATAGTTTTCTTTTAGTTTACCTCAGTTTTCAGTGATTGTTACGTATTGTTGATTACAATTTCCTGTAATTCTTCTTTTTGTTAAAATGAAATTCTTATGTCTTATGTCTAGAAGTCACATTTCAGTGATTGCAAAAATATTTTTCCATCATCGCTTTTTTCATCACTGATTATTCATATGTCAAATATTTACTTAGTACTTAGTAGGAAAAATTATTTCATTTCCGAATTTTGACTTCTGTATGTTCCCTATAGTGGTGCTGTTGTGTAGTGGCTCAGCCTGCTGACTTTTAATGCAAAGGCTGTGATTGGGCATCCTGCATGGGTCACAACAAAGACACCATTGACGTAGAACATAATGGGGAACCACCTTGCATGAAAATCCATTTCCCCCAGAAGAAACTTGAGGCTTCTCGTCAGCTTGATTTTGAGTATGATATGCAGATATTTATTTGGCTTGCCATATATTCTCCAAACCATATGTTTCTATTTTGCTAGAATGGCTCTGTTCAAGAACTGATAGAAAATTCACATGCACGGGGACATAGAATCCCTGAAGCAAAAATAATGCAAATGTTTGGTTCATTATGTGATGCTGTTCTTGCTTTTCATTCACACCAGCCAGCTTATGCGCATAGAGATATTAAGGTATTTATTCACTTTCAAAGTAAACAATATATGCAGACCAATATTTAATCTGTTATGAGTATGAAACAAGCTTGAAAAATCTATAGATGAAGTCATTGTTTTGTAATTCAGGCAAAATCAAAAGGATGAAAGCATCTGTACTTTTCAAAAATATTTGCCGTGTATAATTTAGTGAGATTTTTGCTAACTGTACTCCATGATAGACAACTTCTGAAATATTTTTTTATTGCATCTATATTTCATGATTGCCTCTGTGTTTTCGAATTTTTGGCAGAGTAGCATTATGTAACATCTTCCTTTTTTGAATATGTATATGCTTATGGCTTGCAGTTATCATTTAGTTGCTAAATTTTTTATGTCATCTCTTTCCATGATAGCTCTTATATGTTTCTATATCATCAATTCCTTAGCTCTTATGATTAGGTATGACTTATATTTGCTTTAAGCCACACAATCTGTTAATAAAGGAGGATGGATCAATTTGTCTAATGGATATGGGAAGTGTAGCTGAAGCAAGAGTAACAATTAGATCAAGGTATCACTTCATGATTCTTTTTCCCTTTTCAGATTTAAAAATTCATGCCTGAATGATTTACTTAAATTCATGATACAGACACAAAACAAAGTTTTCAATCATTCTTGTAAAGCTCCCAAGTTGATAAATCAAATAGAAGCAGAATGCAGGAATGTTTTTTTAAACATAGGTTCTAAAGGAGTGAAAAACAAAAATTTGTTTCCTTGCAGTTTCTATTGGTACTGTTAATGTCCAAGTGAAGTTAAGAATGATAGGTGTTCTGCTTATGTGTACTTAAAGTCCCAACAGTTAAGCATTCTGATAATTTGCTGCTGCACAGTCAAACTGTGCTCTAACTGGTAGTACTTAGGTGATAATTGATAAGTGCCAGTATCAAATGTCTCATTGTGGATTACAAAGTTGCCCATGAATCTAAGAAGCATTTCCATATACTTTCCAATAAAAGATTTTTCCTGCTTTTGAAAAATGTAATCCCTTAGCTAGCGACTATTGGGAAGGTCTCTTTGCTGGTATATAGGCTAAAATGCTATACCTAGCTGTATCCATTAGATGTAGTATACAGTATGCTATGCCATGTATAGCAGCTTTACATATGAATTTTTAGAATTACCTTACGGCTTCATCTGGATTGTAGGTCAGAGGCCTTGTCTCTAGAAGACAAATGTGCGCAAGAATGTACGGCAGCATTTCGGTATGCGAATATAACTCTTGTACCACTAGTATATATTATGCATTGACTCTTTAGACGCTATAACAGTCCAAAACCTGTTTATGTTTAAAGTAATCGGTGGTCACTATTCTAGAACTGTCAGTCCTTATTGAAATTTTTTTACAGTTCAGACCTGGTATAGCATGGATCTAATGCGTGCGAAAATGATCGTCAGACCTGGAAATTTCGTGTACATCAAATTTATGACATTTTGTGTGTTAAATTGCTAACAAGGCTTTGGGTCGATTTTGATCGACTTAAAGATCTTGGCACAGTCTTTAAAACCCCTATTCGATAGGTTGTACAGCTAGAAAGATGGGTTTGACAATGCCTTGAGTTTACCACAGATCATTACGCTGCGCCCAAATCTACCTGATTATGTCGTTGTCATCGGTTTTGTCTTGGCTTCAATTCAGTTGCATTTCTTCTTGAGAAACGCTGATGGAAGACACCTAAAGTCTGGTTTCCATAAAGTCGCAAGACATCACTGATTGTCGCAGTGTGTGGCAGTGTTGCAAAAACTAGTTTATGCAATCAATAGAAACCATCGCTCCTAAATTCTACAGCACCTTGTGACACCTTGCGACAATGGTAAACATGAGCACAGCGTTATTGTTTTTGCTCGACATGTTTTTGGGCCTAATCTGCACAATAGTGGCCATCAACGAAGAAAGCATAATTTTAAGTTTAAAGCGGGAATAGAGATTATCATTGTTAGCATTCCTTACTGTGCACTTTAAGGCTCTTTAACAGACCGAATTACTCGTATTTTTTTTGTTGCTTTTATTTTTCACCTCTATCTGTGTCACTAGTTGTATCCGTAGCACCATTGTCGTATCATTTTCAACATGCTAACTAATTTCAAGTTCGCAGCCCTATGAACCTGCAGCCTTAGAACAACCGCATTATTTCTTACAATTGAAGGGCGCCTGAGTTATTCAATGTCCCATCGGAATGTGAAATTGACGAAAGAACAGACGTTTGGTCCCTTGGGTGTTGTTTGTACGCAATGGCATATGGAAACAGCCCATGCGATGGCACCGCTCTATCAGCGATGAGCGGAAGAATAAGATTTCCAGAGGAAAGGTGAGGCCTATGTATATAAATACCCCCAGACCATGTAAACTTGTTACGAAGTATATCCATTCTAAGTGTGCCAGTTTCTAAGCAAAGATGTTATAATCTCTCAAAAACCTTTCCCGTGCTTCGCTTCAATGCACTAAGTAATCGTGATTGGTGATTTTTCTTGTGTTAGTTGATTGCTGGTATGATGATTGGTTGGATTGATTAACTGATTGATGTAATTGTATCACTGAATTAAATCATGGAAGTGTCTAATCCATTGGCCCAAAGTTGCCTGTTATTCACTGACTTTCTGATTAGCTACTTGATGGGTCGACCTATTTTATTACCAACGGTTGTTTTTACCGACTGATGTGATTGATTTATGGATCGACTTATCCGTTTCTATACTCTCATTTTTTTTCTTGTACGTTGATTGCATTGACGACCCAAGGCCACCCCTTTGGACGACCAAGGGGTCTAACCTCATCA
The DNA here is from genome assembly GCA_964026355.1 of Pseudorhiza aurosa. Taxonomy (NCBI): domain Eukaryota; kingdom Metazoa; phylum Cnidaria; class Scyphozoa; order Rhizostomeae; family Lychnorhizidae; genus Pseudorhiza; species Pseudorhiza aurosa. The sequence goes on along the minus strand of OZ032114.1, from coordinate 9,563,460 downwards.
CTTCCCCCCTTCAAAATTCACTATGTCACCCATTAAGTTCTCCACATGAAAAGTCCGCCAAACCCTTCTCCAGCTTGACACCTCCAAATCCAAAGGACCTGATGCTATTCCAGCAATAGTTCTCAAAACCTGTGCTCCTGAACTTGCCCTTATTCTTAACAAACTATTCCAGCTGTGCTACACTCTTGGCACATTTCCCACCTCATGGAAACAAGCCCACGTCTTTCCTATCCCAAAAAAAGGCGACGAGTCTGCTCCACTCAACTATCGTCCCATTGCAATCAATTCACTCATCTCTAAAACAATGGAGACCATCATCACTAAACAACTTCTTACTTTCCTTGAAACAAACAATCTTCTCTCTGATCACCAGTATGGCTTCCGAAAAGCCAGGTCTACTGGTGATCTTCGTGCTTATGCTGTCCATGTCTGGTCCTCTGCTCTAGAATCCTGTGGTGAGAGCAGAGTGATCTCTCTCGATATCTCCAAGGCCTTTGATCGCATTTGGCACAAGGGTCTTCTCGCTAAACTGCCGATGTTTGGTCTCCATCACACTCTCATTAATTGGATTGGTAGTTTCCTCTCTTATAGGTCAATTGCCGTCAGAGTGGACGTCTTCCTCCCCAATGTGCACTCTATCAATGCTGGTGTACCCCAGGGCTCTGTCATCTCCCCTGTACTCTTCATCCTCTTCATCAATGACCTGCTCACCTCCACGTCTTCTAGCATTCACTCCTTTGCTGATGATACCTTCCTATGTTCTTCATTTTCATTCAATCCAAATGACCATGCTTCCACCGATATCCAGCTCCACAGAAACATTTCAGCCTCGCTTCTCTCCAATGATCTGACAGTTATTGAGAAGTGGGGTAAAGACAACCTAGTTTCGTTCAACCAAAGCAAGACGAAACAGGCTGTCATTTCACGCGAACGTAATCAAACTTTCCAGCTGTCTTCATGAATGGTGATGAACTGGACACTTCAGCTTCTTTCACACAACTGGGTCTTTCTCTTTCATCTAATCTCACTTGAAAAACTCACATCCATTCCCTTGCTAAACATGCATCTCAAAAGCTTGGTTTCCTCGCCAGAGCCCGCGGGTTTTTCTCATCTTCTCACCTTCTATCTATATACAAGTCCCAAATCCGTCCTTCTTTAGAGTACTGCTCCCACGTCTGGGGTGGTGCTCCAAAATCTACTCTCTGTCTTCTCGACAAAGTCCAGTCCAAAGCCATTCGTCTCATCAATAATCCTAGCCTCACCAAATCGCTCCAACCTCTTTCCCATCGTTTAGTTGGAGATCTTTCCATCTATTACAGATACTTTAACGGACATTTTTCTCAGGAGATCAGGGATATTATTACAGTTCCTCTGAGGCGTGTCAGGACCACCAGAGGCTCAACTCATTCACGCCCTTTCCAAGTTTCACTGCCTAATCCACGAACTCTATCTTACAAATCATCATTCATCCCAAGAACATGCAACTTATGGAACGTCTTGCCTTCTTGCTTTCCTGAGTCCTACAACTTGCCATCTTTTAAATCTCAGATCAATAAACTTGATCTTATCTCTCTCTCCTCTTAGCTGCTCGCTTTCTTCTTTCCTCCTGTGTTGGCGCTTTGTACAGGCCACCATAGCCTTTCCTCAACACAGCCCACTAAAAAAAATTGATCACTTTGCTTAACACATTAATACATTGATACTATTGCGAGGTATTAGCCGCATTCAATTATGATTGCCTTTTCATCAAAGGCTGTGGCAGCGTCTGGCTAATTATTGATGTTTTTCGATTGCCAGTGGTTAAAGAAAACTTTGATGTTGTGGCATATAATTGTTGATACGGTGATCAGTAGCCCTAGCCCTTCACGAGGCTTAGTCTTCAAGTAGTGTGAGCAAATTTCATAGCTCCATGAGTTTGTGTTATGACATATGAAGCTTCTTCTTCAGAGAATCTCTCCTTCAAATGTGCTTTGAGGGAAAGTGGTTGCGGAATCGGTCACGAGCTAACAAAAATGAGTTGAGATCACTTTTGGGCGGTCGATATCCAGGTACACCAACGTAGAGATGTGGACGAATCGATAGAAATGGGAGCAGGAAATATTCAATTGGGATAGCTCTTCAATGTTTTCGTCTTACTTCTAATGCTTGATTGTACATATACAAATACACAGGCGAACAAAGTCCCACTTCAACATTTCTTAGCAGCTGTGTCAATGCTACAGGTAACTCACGAAAGCCTTTCCAAAGAACTGTGTACCTTTTTGACGCTAAGATTACATGTATCGATCCCTATCCAAATGATTGTGTTTACGATTCCTTGCAATTAATTCTGGTTTTTTTCCTTGTTTTTAGCCAATACTCACAGAACTTCCGTGAATTGATCTCGTATATACTTGAAGTTGATCCACAGAGCCGTCCATTTGTAGCAGACGTTATCCAATTCCTTGGCATGCGTTTCAGCTGATTTGCAGTTTCTTAGGTATATTCTCTAAATGAGTGGGGAAATTTTTCCAGTAATCACATCGTTCTTCTACCCTCGTGGAAATTATGTAAACCATTTTTCCAGCGCTTAAATCATTTTTGCCACTGATCGAAAGCAATGTTTGGATAGCAGTAATGGTCTTCCCTGAAACAAACTGAAGTTTTTATTTGATGTGTGAAGATTGAAGTAGTTGGAAGTGGATCTTTGACAAGCCTTCGAAGGTCAAGGCAATGGGGAAGACGAAGGAGCCTTCCCCGAAAACTGTTTGTTTCTGTTGTACGCTTTTGTCGGGAATTTAACTTTTTAAAAGTAGACAGCAAACCAATGTAATTGTAGCAAATGGAAATTTTACAACATTATTTTGAACGTCTCATGTTGGGCTAGTGTACATGAGCCATTCATTGCTAAAATGTTGAACAGTGATGTATAGTACCCTGTTGGTTTATCGACAGTTCACATTTCTCAATCCTCTGAGGTTGAAATAACCCTTTACTCTTCGATCTTGTAACTAAAATAAAAGGCTGTATCAGGAAATATTTAAAAGTAACAATACTCACTATTTCTAATTCGACAAATTAGTACTTAGATATAACACAGCATTTTTAGTAAGTGTAAGTTTTTATTCAATAATACATCTATCTCTACTCCAGCTAAAAAGGGTCCCAGCTGAAAACGTTCTCTGGAATATCATAGGCACTTAAAATGTATCGGAGCTGAATGTCCTGTCACAGATGATGGAGTCAATGCTTTCTTCAAGTCAATGCGAAGCCAATAGTTTATATTAGCTGTTGCTAAGTAAACCTCGGCTGATAGCTAATGGCTGGTATTGTGTTTAAGAGCTTATGATTTATGAAGGCCCTCCATGGCAGTCAATAAGATAAAGGCATCTCCAATACCATCTATATAATTAATAAATAAATAAAGGGGATATTATTGGAGCAGTAAACTTGATGCGGTGAAAGCTAATCCTGTTTACCAGCTGTTCCTATCCTCATTCTTTAGTGACGAGTATCCAAACAACAATACCAACAAGCTCATTACTTGGCAGAACCACAGCCGTGAGACTTTGAGCCCTAGCTTTGTTTTAAGTGCTTGAAGCCCTTAGGTTTTTGGAAACTTTTTATCCTTTCTTTTCCGGACTGAAGTTTGCTATATCGATTGATATTAGGGGAGCCATAGCCCTGGGCGTCTGGTCTGCTAGTCTGGGGGAAATATTTCTAGGCAGCAACTTCGTCTTAAGAGTTTCGTTGCGATTTTCATTCCCTGTATCCTTTAAAACAATTTATAAATGCGCACAGCTGTTTATTTGGAACGGCGGTTTTTTCCAATTGAGTTAGGATGTGTAAATTTATAGGTTTGTCACAGATCTGTACGCAAGAGAAAAATCAAATATGCTTAGGCCATGCAGCTTTCAGCAACCATCAACATAAAACAAGTCCTTCATATAGATAACAACTACGTAATGTTCGAAGTAAAGAGTCTCGGTATCAGTTCCTATACTGTCACTTCATTACAGGGTGCTAGAAAACTTCGCACCCTGCAGTGAGGAAATATACACTCAACGAGGAAACTGAAGAATGGTTCACTTATATCCTTCAGCATTTGCCTCCGATTTCAATAATGATTTAATGTGCCAAGTAACCTGCACTGCTTTCTTAAGTTTTGGAGTATGAATCTATGAATCATCCTCACTTACTTGTTACTTGGTTATCTTCATTTACTTACTTAATTGCTTACTTATTTTCTTACTTGCTTACTTAATTTCTTACTCACTTTCTTACTTAATTTCTTACATACCTACTTACTTACTTTTTTACTTACTCAATCTCTTACTTACTTTCTGTAAAGAATCATTCTTGTTCCGTTTAAAGGTCGAGCCTAGGAAGGGAAATTCTAGGGTTATTTCCGTCTAGGGGAGCAACACTAGAAATAGACCCTTAAAATGGGTGCAAATTTGTTCTAACGAGGACTGTGTACAATCGTTAAAAGAGTAAAGTAAATAACGCAACAAATATATAAATGTATGCGAATAGTGAGCGTAATGATGATAGTACGACCTGTGTAATCACTAAGAGTTACTTGTTCGTCTCTGTCGATCCCCGCGTTTGAATTGATTCAGTCGACTGCAGAGTTCCAATGGTTGTTTCCACGTATACGATGTGTGTTCTTGAAACGATAGAATCTTCGCCGAAGGTTTCGAGTGTTCGTAAATTCTGTAAGAGTTCTTTTCCCTTCTAGCGATCCTCGAGAGTGCTCATTAATCAATCAATCAATCAAATCATCAAAGGATAAAAATTCTACGAAAGATAAATACATACACCCCAGCCCTAAGCCCTACGGACTTGTCTCCAGAGTGGCGAGGCGCCGCTGCAATTACTTAAATTCCCCCTTTGACCAGCTTTCCTTATATCTCGTTCTCTGATTCAAGCTGGTCAATGATGCGCATGCTTTCTTGTGCGACGACTGCTGCCCTTCGCCTCGATCTTGTTGGTTCGTCTTCGGAGCTTGCCAAGTTCACACGTGTCTCACTGGCTTCTCTGGGCTCTGCAGACAATTCCAAAGGGAAGAGTTTTTGCATCGGGCGTTCAATACAATTACCGTTAGCTAACTGAACTCTGGCACGTCGGGTTACGTCATCGTGTCCCTTTATTAGATCTGTAACCTGACCAAGCTTCCATTCGATTCGATTGAAAGTGTTCTCATCTTAAACAGTAGCAATCTCTCCGACGTTGATATTTGGTCTGAAGGGAGCCTTCCTCTGCACCTTGTGGTATTCTCGGAGATCGACTAGATACTCCTTCTTCCAGCGACGCCAATAATGCTCCAAAACTTGAGCAACATGCTCTTTCCTTCTTCTGACAAAGTCTGCCGTATCTCCGTGGTCCATGTCCTCTTCGAGATGGCGTTCCGGTAAACTAAGCAGTCTTCTTCCGAGCACGAGGTGAGAGGGCGTCAATTGTTCTTCTAGTTCCGACGAGTCGAGGTATGTAAGCAGCCTCGAATTCAACACCGATTCAATTTGTGCGGTGACGGTCTGGAGCTCATCAAAAGAGAGTATCGCCTTAGATAAAGTCTATTTTAGGCATGATTTTACTCCGCGTATGAGTCTCTCATAGAATCCTCCCCACCATGGGGCCTTGGCAAGTTTCAATCTCCAGCGTATCTGTAATTATCCGTAATAATTTGTGAATATCGAGGTGGAAGGCCAAGGCAAAGTAAACAAGCGTAGACACAGTAAGCAATCTGAGTAACTCTTTAATCTACACGTGTGCATGAAGAGGTTACGCCTTAGGGGTCTGGGACCTACTCCATGACAGTATCTTCCTATCCGTAAGATATTTGCTTAATTCCCTTGACTTGAAGAGCTTTGCAATGATCTTCGACGCCACCTTGAATGTTTTCGCATTGTCAGTAACGATGAATCTTGGAACCCCTCTTCTGCTAACGAAACGCTTGAGACACAATAGAAAAGGATTTTTGTCAGATCCGGTACAACGTCGATGTGTAATGCTCTAGTGGTAGCACACGTAGATAAAGCTATATATACATTCTTCAATGAATTTTCCTGTGTTTTCACGAACAGAGGGCCGGCGAAGTCGATGCCGATTGAGGCAAACGCGGGAGCTTCGTGTACTCGAAAGTCTGGTAGTTGACTCGTGTTCGGTTGTCCGTACGATCGACCTTGCATTCGAATGGACACTTTGCACTGTTCGATTGTCTTCTTCACAAGTTGACGACCTTTAACAACCCAAAAACGTGATTGTTTGTCTGCCAGGGTTTCCTTCACGCGGTTGTGCATGACATTCGAATTACTTCTATTGATGATAAGAATCACCAGATGGCTGTCTCTGGGTAATAGAACAGGATTCGTAGCTTGAACATCCAGAGTTGAATTATTCAGACGGCCGCCACACCTCAAATTACATCCTGGTCCTTGAATATATCGAGTTGAGGTTCTATTTTCTCTAGGTAGGCTTTGTCGGTGGTCATCTGTGCTCACTGGATTGGGAGTTTTTCTGCATTTTCTATTTTCTTGGCTGAGAGCGCTTCTGTTTTCCGGTTGCCTTTATTTCTAACGTTGCTGATAAATCGAAGTACGTACGCTGCTATTTGTAACGACATGTTGTAAGAGCTGTGTCTCTCAATATCGATTGCTTCTGGAAGGCTCCCTTGATCCAATAAAGAGCGCTTATAGAATCTGTAAAGCAACATGCCACCTCTACCTCCGTCAAAGAGCTGAGCATGTCCTTGAGTGCTGTAACAAGCCTTGCGAGAATCAGACATGATAGTACCTCCAGCCGAGGGATCGTCAACCGAGAAAGAGGAGCAACACGTGACTTTGACATGACAAGAGTAGGGGATGCTTTGTTGCTTATTGTAACTCTGGCATTGAAGATTTCATCATCTATACTCCGCAAAACTGTCAGTTTACCCTTTAATGCCACAGCCAAGTGTACGAGTTTAAAGAGGTTCCTGTCATCAGATTCTGAAACTTGTTTTACTTCGCTTATCAGTTTCGTGCAGTGGGCTTTATAGCCTCCTCGAATTCTTTTCTTTTTCGCAAGCAGAGATATTGTGGCTGGTCTAGAGGGAGCTGTTGCGCTGCCGCTGTTTAGAGACATTATGGGCTATAAATTTACCTAAACCCTCTACAACATTCAAAGACAAAGAAATTAATCATTAACATAAAAGATCCGGCTCGGTGGACCATTTAAAGAAGTATCCTTGCTCCGTTTAAAGGTCGAGCCTAGGTAGGGAAATTCTAGGGTTATTTCCGCCTAGGGGAGCAAGGTTAGAAATAAACCCTTAAAATGGGTGCAAATTTTTTCTAATGAGGACTGTGTACAATCGTTAAAGGGGTAAAGTAAATAACGCAAAAAATATATAAATGTATGCGAATAGAAGCAGACTGAATTTACCGGTGAACTTTTCAAAATGCGGCACGTTTCGCGTTTCCGCGTGTTTTCCGCTGTTACATGTGTACTTCTGCGGCGGGCAATAGTAAACGGTGTCTTATCAAGACGAGATGATAAGCTCTTACGCTGTTGCTGAAAAATTACAATATCACGAACTTTTGATGTCACTCTCTTTGGTTCGCCTGCGATCATCTGCATATGGCTTGTGATAGGCTTGGTTAGCTTTTTCGTTTTCATGTGCCTCTTTGTCGATCCAGAACGCTTTCTTTTTAGGGTAGTTTTCCGTGAATTTTTCTATTGAAGAGGAGCTAACATGGTGCTATTTTTGTGGCACAATTAGGAGTTGTACGACACATTGACAAGAAACGGTTCAGTTCTTGCTGCCAGGTTTCCCTTCAACTACTGCTGTATCTCCCATCTTTACCTTTGACCAAATTTTCATTAAATTCTCTATGAATGTCTGACAGATCGTTTTCTCCCCTCTCTTCTACTCCAAGAATATCAAGACCGTAAACCCTCTCAAAGTCTTTATTGTCTTTCACATACATGCATGTGCCACTTGTTCTGTCCCTACAATGAATAACATACCGAAGTGTTGTACCCTCTACTATTGGCTCTCCTTTCTTGCCTTTGACAACTTCTTCAGTTCTCATTTTCCAATAAGTATTATCTCCCAATATCAAATGAATAGTGTATTTGTTGCCTCCACTTGTGCAAAATCTTTTGTCTCTTGTATGTTTAAACCTCTCTCTCAGTTCTCTTATACCTGGCCTTTCAACGGTGGTAAAATCTGGCAGATCTACTCCTGTTGCTTCAATTCTCTCACCTGATATTCCATCCAATGAATTAATTTTTATTTGGCAAATTGACAGTGACTGTTTCTTTGTGCCATTTATTGTTACTAAGTGCCTCACTTCATACCTGATTGGCTTAAGTTTTAGTGTCTTTGCACCATCTTTGGAAATGGAATCAATTCCAGCACCAGTGTCCACATGTGCCCAGTAGGTTTCATCCTGCACTATCAGTGGGACAATCGCTGGCAATGTTTTCTCTTCAATCAACTGTCGCTGCTTTGTGTAAAATGATGAGCTGGCTTGTTCTTTCGTGTCACACAGACTTGTATGATGTTTCACTTTGCACTTAAAGCAGCCTCTGTTGTGACATTTCCTTTCTCTGTGCCCATGTTTCCACCGTTGAAACATAACCTTCCTGCTACGAAAAATTTACTTCTTTTTCCAGGGTGCCATATGTTGGGCATGCATCTCCCCAATGGCTTTCTTAGCAAAACATGCAATTTGGCTCTTGTCTACTTGGCTTTGATACTGGTGTTCTTCTCTCCCCTTTGCAAAACCAATGTTTATCTCTCTTCGTTGTGTCCGATGGACTGTCCATTTGCTCTTCAGGTTTATTTATCTTTAGCCATTTTCCTAGATTTTCAATTAGGTCTTCCATGCCCCACTGCATTCACTCATCATCAATACAAACAACATCTGGTTTAACGTGGGGCAGCTTGTTTATAGTTGTCATTACCAGACCTGTGAGTGTATCTCCCTTTCCAAATGTTTTCAGTGCATAAAAGCTCTTGCTGAGTTTCTCATAAAAACTTAATGTCTTCCAGTACCTTGTGCCTTGTATTACAGGCAGTTTGATAATTTAATTCACTTGTGCATTTAATACCATTTGGGTTTGACCATACTCTTTTGTTAGTCTTTCCCAAGCTGTCTTGTAGCCAACAGGGTCAGGTCTTAAATTGGAAATTTTATCTTTTACTTTTGGACATACCATCTCTAGTAGGTAGCCAGATTTCACTTCATCTGACACATTCTTGTTGTGCACTTGTGTAGTGAACATACTTTCAAACCTTACCCACTCACCTGCTGTACCATTAAATGCAGTTATTTTCAACTTTGGCACCTTTGCCTTATCAATTTGGTGACTTTTCTCTATCTCCGTTTTCTTTTCTACAATTTCTAGCTCTGCTTTCATTCTCTGCTCCTTTAATTCCCTTTCTAGCTCAAACCGTTGTCTCCTATTTATTTCCTCAAACTTTGCTTGTTACTCTTGAACTTCTGCTGATCTTCGTTGTTCCATTTCATGCTTGAGTTGTGACTCTCTAATGATTTCTCTCTCTGTCTCGTACTTGTCTATTTTGTTGTTCTTTCAAAACATTCACTAGCCTCTCCTTCCACTCAATCAACGAAGTATACCTTTCCTTCATGTTCTTTTTCTACTGTCTCACGTCCATACTCGTTTCTCCCTCACTGGTTTTCAATTCTTGTATCTGTGAACTTAAGGCTAATATTTTACCTTGTAAACTATCCATTCTTTCCCAAACTATCTTGATCTCTTCGATGTCATTCTCCTGACTTAGGTCATCGGTTTGATCCGAATAAAATGTCAGCTTCGTTATTTCAATGTCGATTTCTCTCTCTAGCGTTTGCCTTTCACCATTACCTACACCTTCAGTTACCACCCTGGTGTCCTCAACTTCTACCTGAGCACTAGCATTAGACATACACATCCTAACTTACTGGGACCCTTTTACTTAACGACAGTGCTTATCATGAATAGCCTTGTTATGACTAAGCCCGAAATGTTAGGTTCTCACAAATGAAAAATAACAGTTAATCTAGTCTTACCAGACGTGTCCTGGCAGGGCCGCCACTTTATACCAATTTGTGTGATATATAGACTCACTTCTATGATATTGGATTGTTCAAGCTTATATACTTTTTGTTCATAAATCTCACGGTTATCGTTTCCCTCAAGATAAAATACGTGCTCTCTTAATTTTTCAGCATTTTCAATCTCGTTTGAAAATATGGACAACCATGTGAGTCGCTCTTGACCAATTTTGCTTTTTCGGGAATTTTTGATTATGTTTCGCTTGGGAAACCATCTCTCAGCACTCGCTGCCGTCACTGGTATTGTGTAGAAAATTTGGCGTGCATTGTACGAGTTTGGAAATATTTTGTACAAGCCACTTTCATGCATGTGTATTGAAGCAGCGTTGTTGGATTTCTGCACTGCTTTACAACTATTTGTCCTTCTCCCTTTGTTTTTGATAGTTTTTCAGTATGTGCTTCGCTTGGTAGCGACTTAGCAGGACGGCCATTTAAGGTCAAAATTTGCCTAGCCTTTGGTCAAGCTAATTTTGGTGAATGTATGAAAATTTTCGACTCGATTGCATCTGGGTGGGGGGGGAGCAATTTTTCTAGTGGATTTCTTGAAATCTATGTGAAAGTAAAGGTTACTAAGATAACAAAAGTTTGTGTTGCGTACGAAACTGAACAAACGTCATATTGTCAATAGTCATTATTACAGTGGACGCGTTACCTGGTGGGCAACCAGCCTGTTTAATTACTTCCTTGCTTAGCCCTTGCATAGTGTCACCTAATCAACAATACCAGGCATGTGTACGTGGGCGGGACTCCTAACACCTGTGACCCCAAAATCGTTAGTGTGGCCCTGTTCTAAAGCAGCGATTAAGTTACTAGATGAACCAGGCAGGCTGCTTCAAAGTGTCGCAACTTGATCAACTGCCCTCTGTCTCCTTTAGATTACGCCTCCATTCAAGAGACGACCTCACAAAAATCTTTCTCTTCCTGTACAATATGCATTTTAGATTTCCGCTGTTAAAAATCTTTCCCTTTCGATTCGCAGCGACTCTGAATGTTCGAGTCTTGAGGCCATAACTTGTCCGGAGTTTACCTTAAAACAGCTCCGGTAGAAAACTTAGTAACGATCGGTTCCATTCTGTTGCGACTATGAAGATTTCCCATCAACATTGTGTTGGCGATGTCTTTTCTCATAAAATGTCAGCAAGATAAGAGTATACACTTCATAGCATGTCATAACGCAATAACTGATCTGCAAGGCTAGCCTTATGACAGTTTTATTATTGTAGTCTTTTGTTTACATGTCAAATTGTTCGTCGTATTGATTGCATTGTCTACAAACCTTCCTGTCCATTTCCTCTGCTTATTAATCAGTAGTTGTACATAATTCAATCATAGCCATATAAATTGACGTAGGTACACATCAGCTGCAATCTGTCAGTGCCTTACGAGCTTTTCAAACGGCATGTATCTACTTTTGTAAGTTAACACCCATTTACAAAACTAAGACCTTGAGAAGGAGGATATCATTATTCGGCCATCAACTATTAGAACTCTATGTTTCAGTTCAAGCTCTCAATGAAACAGAGAGAAAGGACGGGTCACATCACTAGACAGATTTGCCTCACAAAACCGTTATTTTGGCGTCCAATTTTAAACAATAAATGTTTTTGGCCGTTCAGAGACTCCATGGCTAACGTCTTGTGCTGCTATATCCAAGCCTCGCATTAAAAGATGCTTTTTTCCGGAAAAGGTTCCTTCAAAATTCACGCAATGATCTGGCAATGGTGTCCAACTAGAAAAATTTTCCGATGCACGTTGTTTGGCTAAAATAGTCATCTCTATTGCGTTAAAAAACATTACTGGTGAGGAAACCAAGGAGAAAAAAACTCGCAAAATTCGATTCCACAGAGAAAACTTGCAGTTATGTCTTAGAATCGTGAACAACTTTGAAAATCAAAGAAGGTAAATACGAAGCACCAAGATTCTAATTAAGATATAAAAAGCATGGGGTCATCAAAATCTCTTGTTACACTTCATTTAAATACACATCGCTCTACAAGGAAAATTTTTTATGGACACTCGTCATACAGATGTCCTGGAACTAAATGAGTGAAAATTGTGGAAATTTCCCATACATCAGAAATTAGTAAGCAAAAGTTAATTCTTTGGTTAGGAGGATATTTCCCTTTAAGCCACTCAAACAGATTCAACTCTCATCACTCAATTTCAGCAACTTTGAAGGTTTGTAAATTACCACTAAAAACAGGATACCATCTAATGGATCCAACAGTCTAAGATGATCATATGAATACTAAAATCTGATAAATTATCCTGCAATGTGAGGATAGTGCTTTCTTTAACGGAAATTGAGAATGGCAACGTAAATCCAATTCAATTTCTAGGACTAAAAATCTTAAAGCTTATCCTTTTTGTCATCAATGAGGCAAGTAGATTGAAATTAATTGGGTGTAATTTACTTTGAAACAAACATGGACTGACATGTATACACTCAAATATATAGATATGTATAATACATATATATATATATATATATATATATATATATACATCTATATTGATACATATATAAATATGAATGTATATTGATATATATATATATATAAATATACATGTATTGATACATATATAAATATATGTATATTGATATATATAAAAATATAAATGTATTTTGATATATATATATATTGATATATATATATATAAATATATATATATTGATATATATATATAAATATATATATATTTATATATATATATATAGATATATATATATTGATATTTTTATATATAAATATATATATATTGATATATATATAAATATATATATATATTGATATATATATAAATACATATATTTATATATATATAAATATATATATATATATATTTATATATATATCAATATATATATATATATATTTATATATATATCAATATATTCACATACATATATCACATAGAGGGTGCTGCCTTCGCCACCATATAGTGTTCTATGTACAAAGTACAGAGCATTGATAGCAGCAATGCAGAAAAGGAAAAGACAGATTCTCTGTTACTCTGAGTTTTGTGTGAAGGCACTGGTCAGACAGACTATAACTGAATCACATTCCGAATTACATTGATTTTAAAATAAGTGAATGGGTTAAAAATAGAATGAAACTGAAATAAAATTAGAATAAAAGAAGCCATATACATCAATTTATATATTTATATATACATATACTTTTATTTACGATTACTCGTTGCCCATCTTCGATGTTACTGTAGATTTGATGCCAAATTATACACACACACACACGATGAAACTTCAACTAGATAGATATATGAACGCAGCGAAAAAGTTTAACTTAACAACAAAGCCTCAGCTTATCTATTTGGTATTGTGCCAAGAGCACCTATGATGATGGCACAATCTTTGTCTTAACATATACATATAAATATAGATACATATATATTCATATCACCAATCGACCTGTCACTCAATCCAACAGCAGCAAAAAAATTGCATGCAAGATATAAACCACTTTGTTTTTTTATGTACACTTGAAGATGCTGGTTTCATCTATTTGATAGGGAATCTTCTGTGAAATATGAAATATTTATGTACATATGCATAAATCTATATATTTATATACTAACATTAATATATATGTACATATAATATTAATAAAACGTCTTGATTGAACTTCACTTTGACCTAGTGTGAATCAAATTTTATACTATGAAAATGTCAAGCATCTTCATCATTCTCCTGAAGAAGGCCCAATTGCCAAAACGCATTGGGAAAGTAACAAAATCCAACTCATCTCTCTCTTGTGTTCTTCAATATAAATATACATACATATAAATATATATATGTTTATACTTCTATCACCAATCTATCTACGTAACATATGTTTACATTTATTATACATATAAATTTATATGTATGTATGTTTGTAGCTATACAAAGCACTGTCTAGCATAATTACTTACTTTAAAACCGTTTTGAAAACATTTTTTTGAAAGCGATTTTTGAAATCAAACTTAGAGGCTTATACTATCAATGACAGAAGGATTGGTGATTCACTTCACTTTACAGAAGGATTGATTGATTGCTTGAACAACTTGCAACTTTTGACTGATTGTACATACCGTGAGAAACCATAGGTCTATACAAATACTCTGAACAGTACAATGTGGTATAGGCAGTGTATATGATGATACCCAGAATGATCCACCACCACCTCTTTCTCCAAACACGAATTACTGGTATGTTGAAATAGTATGTTTGTACTTGCACTGCAAGAACATTGAAGAAGAGTTCAATCAAGGATGCTGATGCAACTCTTATTGAAAAATCATGAACCAATCTATTCCATTCAGGATTACCATTTCCATAGTAATAAGACAGTATTCCAACAAGTGCACAGCTCGTGAATATTGTATCTGTTTCTAGAATCATTCCTGATAAGGACTGCTCAGCCAGAATCCTGTTCATTGCCAAAGTCCGTCTGCGATCTTCGTTTGCATTCCAATTCACTACACAAGATTTGCACAATGCCCGATATACTTTTAAACGTATATTTATTGTTACTTTGTCCAACAGTGTCTCAAATCCATGCACAATGCAGATGACTATAAAGATGTCAATTTTTTCAATATTCGCTTGAAGATACCTTGCAACAATGGTTGTCATAGTGTGAAAACCAACTACGAGGATAGACGAGTACCCAGTTCTGCACAGTTCTGACAAGTCAACTAGGCATACATTGATTATTGCTTTTGGTATGATAAAAACAGCTGGGAGAAGAACAGAAAAAATGGCCTTTGTTGTATCTGATGGGACTTTGGCATAGATGGGAAACAACAAATAATTCATGAAAAGAAACATAGGAGTGCCAAGTAGAAAGGCCATGCCAAATTTTAACGCTATCTTCATCCGGGCTAGATAACTTCTCTCAAATGGGGCAGTTATCCTGTAAAAATTGAAGCAAGTTATTGCCACAAACAAGACATTGAGTGGGTATGATGCCCATTTCTTGTGATAAATACCGTAAGTGTTCAAAAACAGTCGATATATGGCATCACAGGATGCCCCTAGAACATTCTATATTGGTATGTTCAAGATTGATAACCTCTTCCAACCAAACATCATCAAGATGGCAGAGAATGACCAGAACTGTATGAAAATTCCTTCAGCAACTTGTGACGTAAGCCTGACTCTTTGGATCTTAACTGGCATCAAATTCCATTCGGTGTTGTAGCATGCTTCAGCCAACCTAAGATCGAGCCATGTAGAAAGTGAGGTAATCAAACCCCCTGGTATACCACAAACAAATGTTGCAGAGAAAGC
The DNA here is from genome assembly GCA_964026355.1 of Pseudorhiza aurosa. Lineage (NCBI taxonomy): Eukaryota > Metazoa > Cnidaria > Scyphozoa > Rhizostomeae > Lychnorhizidae > Pseudorhiza > Pseudorhiza aurosa. The sequence goes on along the minus strand of OZ032114.1, from coordinate 9,548,085 downwards.
ACACACTGCACAGAATAATAGAGATCGCACAAAACTAGGCCTGGCACTCTTCCAGTTTAGCCTTTCTCCGTCGTCGCCATGGCGCTGGCATCCAAAGTTGTCACAGCTCTTCGTGAGCTGTTCTTCCTCAGCATCGTACTCAACCTGTAGATCATCATCTTCAAGCAAATGATATCCATCTATTGCGGCAAGTTCATTACTTGCAGCCATCACGCTATACACTTCCTCTTTTTGTCCCGCCTGATGCAAAATGAAACTGCTCTAGTAGAGACATGCGTATCAAGGCCATTCTGTCATATCCTGGGGCGCTGGCCCATCGGTGAATGCGGCCCTGGTGCTTTGTCGGTTTGGTTTCAGTTGCATGCCGTTTGTAATATTCAGCCCCCATTTCCTTTTGGAGTAGATCAGTTTTTAGAAAGCTATCAAAGCACCTTAATAGTTTACTTATAAGTATTTGAAATGCCTTCACACTCTAAGCATCCCACGATGCGTAAAAAGGACCCCTTTCCTTTTCAACCTTTTTTCTCACCCCCATTTAAGCCAGACGCACACTAGAGCATTTTGCTTCGCCAAATGCCACGAATGACACTTTGCTTTAAGCAAAATGCTTCCGCGTGCGGCGACTAGTCTGAGAGGATTCAGTTATCCGTGGCATAATTTCCTCAAATCGAACATGTTTGATAATTTTGTATTCACTCGTGGCACTTTGCTTCCGTGTGCGGCGAACAGAAGCATTTTGCTTTCGACTGAACAAAACAGGGGACGATGCAGAAACCTCCACTTTGGTGGCCCAAGATATCGACCGCCGAAAGTGATCTGGTCTCGTTTTTCGTCGGCTCGTAAACAATTCTGTAACCGCTTTCCCTCAAAGCACATTTGAGGGAAAGACTCAATGAAAAAAATCCCCCAAACTCGCTCTAGACTCCCACTCGCAAAAGAGGCTGCCAATATTGAAAAGGTTTATTGAATCAAATGCCGCTATGTATAGCTCACAATAGTAACCAACGAACAAAGAACTAAGCTATATCAAATGCAAAGGCAGAGGAAATAAAAACAATTCTGCAGTAAATGAAGCGGTGCAAATACAATGATGGCGGAATGTCCTGGCATTTAATCAGGATATTGCTTAGAGGGGCTCCCGTACTTTACACAAGCTTGAGGAGGGTTTAATTCGAGAGATTTCCCCATCCTCATTGTTATCAGACGAATTCGGGAGGGTATGTATGTTTTCAGCGCCCAAAGCGCGCAGCATCCACTCCCCGCCGCCAACCCTCTCGATCGCCAGCAAACCTCCTCAATTCATTTCTTTCTACTCCCAAATTACTTGCGACTGCCTGCTCCAGATTGAAGGGGGGCCTGCCCCTCGGCCGTCGCATGCTGCAATGTTATTAGATGAATTCGGATGGTCTAAGTGCATTTAAAAGATAGCCCAATCCTTCTGAAAGGAATTCTGCCAGTAGGGAAAGATTTTGGATTCATTTGCCGACCTTGTTCGATGAAGAATTTGGGCCTTATGAATAAAGGTCTTCACGCTGTTGAACCCTATGATGAAATGCCTTTCATGGGAAACTTACTCCTTAACCGCTCTCTCACCCACGCAATACATGCCAGACACGCTGATAGAAGCTTAGGTGGAACTTAAAGCCAGCTTAAGAAGGTTCAAAAGCCATCTTGTTTACAAGAGCAATCGAACAGATGGCTGATATGTTGGCTATTTTGCTGTGAATACTCTGCGATTAATTTCAACATGCTAGTGTCTTTACCGACACGGCATCAAACGCCCCAGAGTACTCAATTTGCTCTGCGATGCTCGACAAAAGCTTACTGTTTGCATAGCAAATTGGAACTTCTTTTGAATGTTTTTCGTCGTTGCAAGATCCTTATTGGAATAAGACTGTACTTCCGTTAGATACAAGTTGGTTTGTATTGTTTATTGTTTTCGTTGGCTGTAGGAGAGATGTGCTTGTTCACAGCTCCTCTGGTATCATCCTGTCCATCATCTTGCAGTGTGGTGTATTCAGGAATTGCTGCTTTTTGAAAAGTATGTTTTAATTAGCTCTACCATGTTGTTGTTATAGTTGCTGTAATTATTCTTTCGTTTGAAAAAAAGAATTTTATCAACTCTAAGCGACCTTGCTTTCATTAAGATCTACTTTATTATGGGTGTTCAATAAAAGATTATGTAATTTGTGCAAGTGCTATTTTCATGATTGCATTTCCGATACAGAGAAGCTGGTGCAAGTTTTTTAAGTTCCTCGTTTAGCAGTTGGTAAAACACCTGCCGTTTTAGGTCGTGGTAGGGACAATTTCAAATTATTGCTTTATGTTACTTGACACGCCTTTGATTCCAGTGGTCATTTATTCAGAAATCACTTTGAAAGTGGGTTATACACACGAGCACGTTACATTTTTCTCAGTGCCTAGAGCAGATACGAGCCTATAAGAACACGGCCTAGATATCCACCGTCTGCTTTCAAAGTCGAAGTGATGTCGAGCAAGGTGCCATTAACCCTTTGGTTTGTTGCTTTTCAACTAATACTGGTGTCGTCAAAAGTCGCCTTTGACCACACCAACTGCATGGAAATGAAGCCAGAAATCACAACTGCCACCCGGGTCAACTCATTTGTGCTGGCATACGCGAAGATATACTCCGTCTACATTTCAAGTTCGAGTTTTAGAACTGGCAGTCCGATTCGAATCAACGTTAAATCGTGCCTGTCTTCGAATGGGGTTGTCAACGGTATGAAGGCCTTTTTGCTGCAAGCTAGAAGTTTGGATAGCAAGTTTCTACCGGTTGGATACTTCAACACCACTTCTCTCCAACCAGATGCTAAGGCTATTTCGTGTTACTACCCATACGTAAGTATTCCTCTAAGCTTTTCCCTCAATGGCCCATTAATAAATATTCCAGTGCACATACTGTATTTCTATAAGCTAAAGAAACTTCGCAAAGATGCTTCTAGAAACAATTAGTGTGCATTAACGGGGTTTAAGGTAGCATTTTATTCGATGTACAATCAACTGAAGTTTTACTTCCAATCGGATTCATGCCTGTTTTCTTCTTCCAGCACTCGTAATTAAAATCAAAACAGTATTGCAGTTATCATTGTGAGGGCTATAAATGAAAGGTTAGGAGCTTAATGCGAAAGTTTTCTTTTGTTTAAAGCTGAAGCTAGAAACCCTAGGGCCGATGATCAAGCATCTTGAGTACCCTGCTAAATATCTGCGTGCACGTTCAGATCCACATCTGGGAATAATTTCCTCTTCATTTCGCCCATTACGCGGCAATTCATACTTTGGTGGATCTTCGGTTTGTCAGACGAATTGATCTTCAAGGTGACGAAACTATGTTTCCGCTCTTCTGAGCAATACACAATATTTCTCCTTCGAACAATATTTCATTCTCAAGAAGAGATTTTTTCTCTCCGAATAAGCTTTTTATTTTTTGTTGTTCTACAGGACAGCTTGGTCAACAAGTTTGACAAAAACGTGAAGGAGCTGTCAGCTTTGTGGATACCACCTCGAGATTATAGTGGCACCATCGCCTTCTATTTGACTGTTATGCCACATGGCAGTCGTTCTTACTATCTAAGAGTGAAGTCACCCCCACTGAGACCTGTACGTTTATATCTTTATCTTTTTCACCTATGTTATCTGATCCCATCTGCCAAATCCAATGATAAATTCTTTCTTTTTCCTACTAGCATTTTCTTGCCAAGTGATATTGCAAGAAAAAGTGTCCAATTTTTTTCATTTTAGCTTTGTCACTCAAACTCATAAGAACTGCGTAGGATTTTGATGAAAATGTCAAGCAGCCTTAATGTGTCCCATTTCTCTTCGATTTAGCATTTAAATAAAGTGGTTCCTCTTAAAACTTCGGACAGACACTACGGATAACAAATATCGTGCGAATGAAGCCAAGATTAAGCCGAATCCAAGCTCTTACACGACCAGCAAACTTTTGCCATAAACCCCACCCGCACAGGGAACCTGTCACAAATACTAAGATTCGATTGGCAATCTTCTTTCATGTACAGAGGTATGAATTGAGTTTTTTTATTCACAGGGCAACGGAACATCGATCGCACTGCATGAAAAGTGCCCGTCGAATGCAGCAGCAGGAGGTGGACAATATGGATCCATACTGTTCGCTATTTCATGCTTTTTTCAAGTTTCTCTATTTAAGAGTCTGTTCCTTTAAGCTATATTTATTTGCCTCAAACCATTGTCATTTGACATTGATTTCGTAGAAAGGCTTTGAAGCATTGTTCTACATCCAGTTGAATCCCAAGTAGTTTGTGTAGTTCATTGTTAATTCTTGAATGGAGCGCAGCGATCAACCCGTTATGGATAGCTTTACTGTACCATTGACCTGATTTCCTTGATGACGACATTATATACCTCCATAGAATAGAGAGTTCATATTGAGACTCAGTAGTTTGGTATGGTTACCATCCTTTAACGTGACAACTTTGTTAAGATTATTATTTCCAGACTGACCAAATTGAAAGACGTGCATGAAATCAAGAAAGCAGCACTATATCGTAACATATGAATAGAACGAACAGAATTAATTGAAGACAACAAAAGAGCATTAACAGCAAGGTTTGTCTTAATGAGTGGGAAAATCATCAGATCGAGTGCTAAAGAAAAATCATGTTCCAACGGTAACAGCATTACGTAATAACCGATAATAGAGTTGCGAATCAATCAAGGCTGTTTGCAAACTTTGGAATGCACGACTTTTTTCTCTTTTGTCTTCGTTGAAGATTTTCTGTTGCCGACAGTCTACTAAAAATTGATAGGCTTTTGTTCTCTTTATTTCGCTACCACTTTTCAATAGCAATACACGCTTAATTGGATGCAAATTTCCACTTGTGCACAGTTAATGTTAGAGACTTTTCCAGTTCGCCCAGTTTTGCATATTTTTCGCTCATTCAGTTAAGGTCAGAGAATGTCATATTTGATAATTAATTTTCATTCATGCTAAGTGCAAGTGTCCATAAGTATATGTTACATTTAAACATGTATCAACAAAAAGTCAATTTTACGTTTTCTAGAGAAATGTTTATTTGCTATTCGGCTACTGTCTTTTTGCACTCTTAGCTGCCTTTGTTAAGTCAATGAATGCGCAGTTTTTCTCGAGTTAACCTGTTTAATAACGAGAAGTAGCCATTTCGTGATGGCCAAAGTCCAGCTAGACTGGATTTTCACGTGGAAGTCTTAGAGTTCTACGCATGCTGTCATTATTCTGACAAATCTTTGAAACTAAAATTTTTGTAGTAGAATCTGTTGAAGATGACATTGTGTAATCCATTTTGTCACATAAACACGCTTCCTATCTATTTTAAACCTCCTTCAGAGCATATTTTATATTCAAGCGCAAGCAGGCCCCATCTCTTTCGCAACTTTGTTTTGGTCTTGTGGCTGTTCTCTTGAGCTATTTTCCCTTGTGCTACTGTCATCTATTGAGCCAAACGAGGCGACACGAAGAACATATTTTCTCAGTTCCCTGTTCAATGCAATGTAGGTTATAGCGTTCAATGACGAATTCATACAAACAAGAAGCCTTGATACGTAGTATAAGATGATGACGAATCTTGAACTGCTCGCCAGTTCATTGCGGTTAAAGAACATTAAGGTTGATGAGATAACGAACGGCGTAAAAGTCAACAAAAGCAATGTAAGTATGGATACCATCGCCTTCAGGAACTCTTTTGTCGGGTTTCGCCGGTATTGCACCTTCTTTGAATGCGGCTGCGCGTTTTGTTGTAAATCGAGCTGCTTTGTACGCATGTTCAATGATCTGAACGCATAGAAGTATACGGTGCTTGCAGTGACAATGATGCCTATGGCTATTCCGTTCAGAGTCATGTGAATCAACGAGTAAGCGTTTCCCCGGAATGCAACTATTGCTTGCACTACTACCATAGATAGGCTTAGGACGGAATTTGAGATAACCAAGAATATCGCCCGCCTCTTTGTCATCCACGCGGAGTAGCGGTTGAGATAACGCATGTGAATGTAACGATCTAAAGCAACTAGAAGGACCATTACTCCCGAAAATGTGCATAGCGAATCGCAGAGGATATCTGCATACCTCTTTAGCTGGCAGTGGTAGTGAAATGAGCTCATATATGCTACCGTTCTCGACGCTAGCATTGAAATTCCTATGAGAATGTCAGATAGTGCCTGCACGAAGATGAATTTGAAAGATATTGTGTTAAGTTTTTTCAGCTTCCATAAAACGCAGGTCAAGACAGCATTCGTTACGATGTTCGATACCGCAATGATAATGTTGACTGATGCAAAAGTCTTGTACAGATTATGATCAGCCTCGCTACGACAGGCAGTTGCTGTAGTGACTCCCATGATATTGCAACTAGGCCGCAGCTGTTCTCAATCGAGTCTAAAACGAAAAGGGTACTTCATCAAATTCAAATTCATTTTAAATTTTTTACCCCCACGATTACCCCGTCGGTCAAGAAAAACTGGTCTTCGGGAGGCCGCGCATGAAGTCTTAGACAAAGTAAGTTACATAGTGTAAAACACTATCATAGCTAATCGTTATAGTGAAAAGATGATAAGGAACCAGCAAAAAAATATTTTAAAGCGTTTTTAAATGCTTGAAAGAGGATGCCTGCCTGACTTACGAATCTAAGCGGTTCAAGATGCCAGCATCGCGGTATGAGAAAGCTCGCTGATCATTATCAATTTTAAGAATAAACTGAAATTTATTTTGCATCATTTGCCACCATGCCTGACATGCTAAGAAGTCGATACCTGGAGAAAAGCTATAAGAAGTTAAAAGTATCCAGTTCAGTGAAAGTTCTTTTCTTTTCTCAAAAGTAGGGGCCATTGCATATGTTGCAACGAGATATGCGGTTATGTACTAAATTGAATAAGTAGAGAAAGCATCTGCAAAGAGTAGCAGCAAGCATCGTACTTGGCAAATATTGTTCAAGAGATGACATTGTAAGGTTGAACTGGCTACGAATTAAAGAAAGGAGAGAATTAAATTATCTTAAGCTGACACAAAAGGCTATGCACTCTGACAACTGGCCAGATATAAATAAACTGGAGATCAAAAAATACTGGAGATCAAAACAATGGGTAGAGCATTGCGAAACAGCGATGAAATAAAATTTAAGACATCATTAATTAACGGTACTTTCCAAGATGAAGCAAGCAAATACTTTAATCAGCCTCCAACAGAAATAGTAAACGCTAAGAATGTTACCCCATTCTGTTCAGCCTTGTAGAGTCATGTATTTGCGCGTATCAATGAACAATGAAAGACGCCATTAACAATTTTTCTTATCAATCTTTCAACTTTTTAATCGCTTGTAACACAATTCAATTTAGTTATTTTTAATTTAGATAAAGTCATTTTTTTCTTTTTGTAAGAGATGAAGAGCTACAACTATTGTGGATAAGCTCATTATTACCATGTACGTATGTATGTATGTATGTATGTATGTATGTATGTATGTATGTATGTATGTATGTATGTATGTATGTATGTATGTATGTATGTATGGCTATGTATGGCTATGTATGGCTATGTATTGCTATGTATGGCTATGTATTGCTATGTATTGCTATGTATGGCTATGTATGGCTATGTATGGCTATGTATGGCTATGTATGGCTATGTATGGCTATGTATGTATGTATGAAAGCCAACAACATGCTCATATTTCTATGCATGTGATCTTGTATATCATAGTCTATTGACAAAATGTATTTCAATAGACTATGTGTATATGACAGGTGTCAGGATAGCTCAATAGTAATGCAATCGCACACAGATTTTCTGACAACTTTTTCAGCTCTATCTTTAGTTTGACTTATTCGAAGAGTAAGAAGTGTCACTACCCTTCTATGATGCCAAGTTAATGAAACAAGGGTTCTGGTAGGGGAAAAGATGGGGAAATTATGACACCGGAAGAAAAGTCACTTGCATTCGTCCGATATCAATAGCATTACTTTAGTTTCAATAAATTCATTCTTTGCAGTTATCAAGAAAGGGTTTATGGAAAAAGTGAAATTTTCAAAACTAGACAAATGAGCCAGATGACATTCTCGCAGTTTATAATCACATTTGTAATTGAAAAAACAATGTGAATATTTCAGAAAGTTTGACAATTTCACATCAAAAGGATTATGGGAACCGATACTGGGAAAATCTTGTAAAATTGTACTCAATAGTGTGGAAGTCAGATGCCTTTGCCAGTGACTATTGCACGAGAGTCCACCATTGAACATCGGGAGCCTTAGTCCCTTTGACAGCTAGCCCTTTACTTCTCTGAGTGCCTTCTAGCAACTTTCGTGATGATGCTGAATCGTTATGATTGCCCTTCTCTCCGGATTAAGGTGGTGGTATGGCCGAGTGGTTGAGGCACATTTTTTCGAATCCAAAAGTCAGAGCTATTTACCACAAGCCAACAGCCAATTCAGCTATCTGCCCTTTCGAGGTCGGTAAATGAGGACTCAAAGGTAACTCTGCGGGCACAAGCAGTAATACCGCAAGCCCACATGAGCTGGATAGCTGCCCATATATCCAGCCGGCATTCACAAATAAGAATATAAACAAAAAGAACAAAAGCTACATCTGGTAGTGGAGAGTGGTACCGTACTACATTCAAGGGGTCATCCACAATCCCTGTTAATGCTGTACAACTGAATTGGAGACGCCAACCATCTGTTCTTGTAACTGCATATTCTCAAGAGAAAGAAGCAGCCACTCATACATATATGCATACTTTGAGCCCTCGAGTGACCTGCAGCAGAGCTAAGAAGCACATGCCATTGGTTGTTATGAGCAATGACTGCTGGTCACGCTTTGCTTGCCTCACAGGTCTTTAATTTCAAATTTCCATCAGTCTATTCTATGTGCAAGTCAATGTACTAAAATTAGAAACTACCAAGTATAACTTGAATTAAACTACAAGAATATGCAATAGATTCATTAACGTTTAGCAACAACATGGATGAACCCGATAAGCCTCATTTATATTTGCACCCTCTTATTTGAATGCTAAATACATCGCAGACCACTACATACAGTATTCTCATTTCTGCTAGAAAAAAGGGCACATTTTTATATGTTTCAGCTTAGGCCTGGCCTGGAGCAGGAAAAAGGACGAATCTTTATACTGGATTAAGCAACTTTAGATTAGCTGTTATCAATATGTGTCTAGGACTTGTCCCCCCAGGCTTACTCCTGAGTGCTCATTTACCGACCTCAGAAGAATGAACAGCTGAATTGACTGTTGGCTTGTGGATAGTGGTTCCATCAACTGGATTCGAACCGAAGAGAGTAGACCTCACAAGATTCGAAACGCTGCACCTTAACCATTCGGCCACACCACCAATAAAGCTCAGTGTATTTCTTAGAAATACGTGCCTCGTGCGTGAAGTTCTACTTCAGTTTCATGAGGGTCGTAATAGATGAATTCTTCATGACTAATTTCATTCGGGTGGGCATATGGTATTACTAGAGCAAAGGTAAATCTTAAAAAGAAAAAGTTTCCTTTTCGTAAGCATTGACTGACTTCAGTTGAAACTCGTAGTGCTATTCATTGTCAGTGATGGCTAGTTCAGCAGAAAGTTTCAAGTCACTCACAGATAAATGACAGCAGCGTCAGTCATCCCTTTTTAGTTTCTTACACCCCTCTCCCTCAAAATGTAAACTAGCAGCTTTTTTCTGTCTATTTGCAGAATTTTAGTCCATTTGACCATTAGTCTATTAATCTATCAGTCTATTAAGATGTCTATTTGCAGCATGCATGGCCTAAGTCTTTAAAGTAACTTTGTTCCATAATGAGAGATAATACGGTAAGTTTGATTTTTTTTCCTGGATAGGAAAACATTTGACGATGTTTACTGGTTGATTTTTCAGTTCCGATTCTTTCTCCCTTTGAATGCGGTGTTGAAGGAGGCAGCACACAGAAAATTGTGAAATGAGAAAATTTTCCGTCAATTTTTTTATTGCTTAGTTAATCCACTTCTCATTGCCTTTCAAGCATTAAATAGCTTGAAAAAATTAGAGGCTATCAAACAGATAGTAAAATCGAAAAATCATGATCAACTCGTTGTTTTTTCAAGATTCTTCAGTCGGTGATGGAATTTTTTGTTCAGCATGCAACTCAAAGTTATTATCTGTCATGGAAAATGAAAAGTAACCGTGTTAGTTTAACTCCTATGCTCCTTACAAAACTTCCGAATGCCAAGCAGCAAAATAACATGTGTCATTTAAAAGTCTTTGGTATAACTTGAATTTCATTTCATTTTAAGACAGCTTATGAAATGAAGGTGATAGGGAAGAGAAGCTGTGGACGACAGAAAGTAAGATGGAGTGACTGTTTGTCAAAGGATCTGAAGAAAGAATGCTGAAAGAGGCAGATGCGATAGACCATGAGAGATGGAGGAAAAGATGAAGATGGCGGATCCGCAAATTTCATGTAGGTGACCCCAACGGAAAGCAGCTTGAAGAAGAAGCAGAAGGTATAATAAGACGGGTATCGAACCCAATGCTTTAAAATACAAGGCAAGCACTCTACCATTGGGCTATGCAAGTTGTTTTGAAAGCAAACTACCGGCTACTGGCTGGAACTTTGAATTGTTTTTAATAATTTTGTGATATAAGTTAATACTTCCACTTCCATTTCCCATGTCTCTCAAGTATGCAGTGATAAGTAAAATCAAAGCTATCTTTTTGTTCATTTTCTAACAATTACTCAATGATTGTATCATAATTACCGCATCATTATCACCATCAAATCATCATCATCACATCATCATCATCGTCTTTATCATCATCATCATCATCATCATCACCATCATCAACATCATTATCATTATCATCATCATCATCATCATCATCATCATCATCATCATCATCATCCTCATCATCATCATCCTCATCAACATCATCATCAACATCATCATCATCACAACATCATCATCATCATCATCATCATCACAACATCATCATTATCATCATCATCATCATCATCATCATCATCCTCATCATCATCATCATCACAACATCATCATCATCATCATCATCATCACAACATCATCATCATCATCATCATCATCACAACATCATCATCAACATCATCATCATCACAACATCATCATCATCATCATCATCATCACCATCATCTTTTGGTATTCATTATATTGATATTGACCTTCTTGCAGTGCTCCTCCCTGCCTTGCTCTTGCCAACCTCCCTGCATCTTTTTTGCTTTGATTAGATGAGTTGAGGCCTTCTAACAGTTAATTTAGTTTGCTTTCTCTAGTTGGTTTTAATCTTCTCTCAACTGAGCTATTACAAAAGTTGCATTGAACCGACTTAAAAAGGAAACAAAGAAACGTAGCCACAACCGCTTATGTATGCAAACTGGCCTCACTCTGCTTGATCTAGCGCTATTTTTTCATGAATAAATGTATCGCCAAAGGATAATCCATCTCTTTTTATTTAACTTTGATTTCAAATTCCTTTTTCCCGAAGCCAAGGCCTTCAGAATACATGTAATTACAGTAAAGATAGAGTGAAGGAGAAAAGACACTTTTATTCAAAAGATATTAGGTAAATATTTTTTCAACGGATCTTCGGGCCAAGCAACCCATTCATTGACATTTCTTTTATGCTTCCGTATCATTTTTTCATGTTGTTCTGCTTTTCAATTTCCTATTCTTCATTCATTTTTCGAATCGGGTAATTCCTTACATTATATGAAGTGTTGAGATTGTTCAGCATAAAAAGGAAACAATAGCAAGCAATTTTCCAAATCTTGAACAGTACTCATTAAAACATTAATGAATTTAACTGCCGTTTGGAGTAGATGACACCGTGTCTTTTTTTAGGGAAATATATCTTAGAGGAGTTCTATTCAACTGGAGATCGCCTTCAAACCCGACTGTTGATGCTAGTATTCTTTCAGATCAGTATAAGGCTGCAAAAACTGATAATGAATTCAAAATTAAAATTTAAAGTTGGAGGGATTTGAAGGTAATTGCTTTGTTTGAAAAAGGTTTCCTTTTAGTACTGTTTATTCTAATAACCTTGGAAATTGTTAGTTGTTTAGAGTAAGCCTTTATTAGCTCCAAATATTTCTCAAGCGAACGGCCAACTATAGATAAATTGAATTATCATTATCATTATTATTCACTGTATGATCTATCTAACAAGATCAGATTATAAGTTTTTACCCAGAAAGCAAGCTCGGGTGATGGAAAGTTGCGGAAAAAAGGTACTAGCTAGGCCATTATCAATCACCCATCCCTTAATGAGCGGTCTTTAAGGGCTAGGGTTAGGTTTAGCTGATTTGTTTTTTATATACTTAATTTACTGACAGCAATAATAATAATAATGATAAAGTTTATACACATATTCGCAAGCTTCTGTCATGGAAAATGTGGGTAGTTAAATAGAGTCCCTCTCTCCTCTTAGCCTTTCACTTTCTTCTTTCTTCCTTTGCTGAGGCCTTGTATAGGCCACCATGGCCTTTCCCCAACAAAACTCACTAAAAAGGCGAAGTGGTTGATAAAGGCACTTCCCATTTTAACTTATTGCATCGTGGCTCAGGGGGGACCCTCCTTACCAAGATGCTCATCGACGTTTGATACGATTATTGCATTTTAGCTTGCTTTATTTTGCTTCATGATAATCAAACGAAACTTCTGCTATCAGTGAAAGATTGGTTTGAAAAACTAATTAGCAGGAGGTAAAAGTATAATGAAATTGAATTTTTTTGAATAAACTGCGCTGCATACTCGATTTCCAGCGTAGCAGCGACCAAAGACAGGGCTCTGAGCTTTTCCTAGGGATGTGCATCTTAATTAGGTGGCTTCCCAATGCTTTCCTCACCAATGGCGTTTTTGTTGTGACGTATGGAGGAATCTAGCTGACAGAACTGTGTTACGAGTTTGCATGATTAACAGCTAAACCAAGACACCACTCAACTTGTCTATACATGTAGCAAAATGGCTCAAATTCATTCGAAACATCCGGCTAGAATTATTAGCTTTGGAGAGACTGATTCATGGAAGTCACTTGCTTGTGACATTCAACTCAGCTTTTTTTGTTAGTATCTTTGGTTGATACTTTTTCTCGTCTCGAAGCAGTGTTCATTTGGAATTCCATATCAAAGTTTCTTAAATACATCGAAAAATTGATGGGTTCAAATGTGGCAAAAAAAATGCTGCATGCCACGTTCGCTCGGTAGTTAAGAACATAACGCCATCTCTGCCATCAAGCAATGAGCCAATGAGTCACTGCATCTGATTTACAGTCGTACTCAAGACCGAGCTGAATGGAGTAGCTACATCGCAAACATCTCTCGTATATACTTACCTACTTGACTAAATATATATATATATATATACATATATATAACTAAATATATATATATATATATACATATATATAACTAAATATATATATATATATATACATATATATAACTAAATATATATATATATATATACATATATATTTAGTCAAGTAAGTAAGTATTATTACTTTATATTACATATATTGCATATACATTATTGTGCAGCTTGAGTGTTTATAGGTCGAAGTGCTCATGTGCTCATGTGACTCATCTAACTGTTTCTGATTCGCTAACTATGCAGACTTCCGTCTGATTATATGTATTTTACAAAGAACTTGAAAGAAGATCTTCTTGTTTTTCCTCATCAGCGACCATCTGTGACAAAGAGATGGTTCTTCTGGGAGACGTCAGTGTGAGTTGTCTTGTGTGGAGGATGATGATTGAAACTTATGCCAGTGGCTATTTTGTGCTTTAATATATAACCAAAATAACCTACCAGATAACCTACCAGATAATGTAATACAGCCAACTTGTTCATCGACGTCATCGCACCCCACAAGCTGGAATGGATAAGGTCCATGCAGATTTTTCGATTCGTTGAGGCTTAGTCGCTAGATGACAATGGTTGAAGTAACCTTGAGTTATATGTTCATTGCCTTCAAAAATGGATTCATTAAACGTTTCAATGAAATGAAATTCTTTGCAAGATTCTACTTCCTATAACCAATAAATCTTATAGAACGTTGTTGAGCCTTGTTGATCAATGGCACAATAAAACTGGCTGTAGTCACTGTTGTCATTTTCATTGTCGTTATAACAATTATTCATTCAGATATGAATCACGACCTTTTCAATGCAGGCTGCTGGTTCTGACGCTAACAAAACGAATGACGCAGTTACCGCGTAGAGTGCCTTCTATCATTACGCTTCATACTGTATATTTGATAAACACGCACCAGTTATTATAAAAACAGACAGATCCGAACCAGCTGCACAGCTTACATCGAACACGAAAGCTGTCATGAATCATCGAGACACATGACCGCACTGACAATTTTAGGGCATCTGGGTTCACTGATGTTGTGGACCCCTCCCATGTAACACGTATGCGTATTATGCATGAGGTGAAATGAAACTATCCCGAGAATGAGTGAGAATGCAATCAACCAATCAATCATCGGTGTGTCGCTCACGTGCTAACGCGTCGACTATCATACTGGCTATGGACCACATGACGTTTGTCTAGTTTCTAATGGAACAAAAGCATCTTTATCTTAAACTGCATTTTCACAGCGATTTTTAAAAACCCACCAGAGAAAATGGGGCTCCTCGCCGTTTATGGGCCTCTGGGTACCTGCCTAGTGTCCATGTGGTTAATGCGACCCTATCGAGATGGACCTTCGCGGTAGCATCGTAAAAAAGAATTCAGACCTGGACAGAAGAGAAAATCAAATAAGTGTGGCCACGTAAACATAGAAAAGCAAAACCGAGCAAAGCCGAACAGCAATAACGAAGTAATAAGAGTAAATGCTTGTGACCCCGAAAACTTTGGAAATCAACTCAGTCAATTCACTCCATGCCTTTAAATCTGAACAAGTACACTCACTGATTTGAAACAAATTTCATGAAAACTTAGTACAGATGACTTCAAAATGCTGTCCTCCAATAACTTTCAATCTCTGAAATCGAGTAGTATCATGTTAGCAGACCTTTTCATGGAAGCCAGATCATATGAGCCCAGATGAAGTTTTCTGATACACTTCTTTCTTTTACATAAGAACACACTTTATAAGAACACTGAGTCTCGATTTGCCCAAAAAATAAGAACAAGGCTAGAACATGCTCAGCTTCAGATGAGAAATCAAAAAAAATAATTTGCATTTTTGAAGTTTATGAGCAAAACATAAGAACAAAACAAATCTATGCAATTTATAAACATGGCAAAAATTTTCCAATTCTGATCTGTGAAATTTTATTGCAAAATTATGTCCATAAACACTAGCAGTCATTGCTTTATTTCTAAAATTTGCGCGGTAAAATGTCATAGGCACAACAGACAGCACGTAACTTCTCAAATATTTGCAAAAAATCACTCTTAAAATGAGAACAATTTTAAGAACATTTGAGCCTAAAATTATCAAAGAATTAAGAACATTGAGGCTCGGCAAAATTTATATAGTTCTTGTAAAGAAAAAGAAGTGGTGTATCTAAAAAGTGGCAAAGAACCAAAGTAGTCGGCATTAAGCGTCTACATGCTTATATCCTGAAAGGTCCCAAAACTATCAAAAACCAATTCTGCTGGATCCTAAAAGACGATCAGCAGTGGTAATATATTACATCTTAACGGAAACAACTCACATCGCGCACATTCAGAAGTCAGAAGTCAATTTGGCCTCTTTGAATGACCGTCCGATGTCAATCTTACCAAAAGCATCCAAAATTATGGCAAGAATCTTCTAAAAGCATCTAATAGCCTTCTTAGTGGCAGACAACTTGATACATAGTTACCATTGTGGCTTCCGAGGTAAAAGGTTGACAGTATTTGCCGTAACTCTATTTATCTTCTCGATACGCCGAAGGTTGACCAAGGAAGCTAAGATTGGCGACTGTTTCAATGACTTATCCAAGAAATTTGACTCCATTATCAACCAAGGTAAACATCTTAGTGTATCTGTTGATAAATCCCTTAACATAGATTTGCTGTTCAATAAATGTTTGATGACAGTATCATTACGTTTGAGCATGTCCGCTACGATTCTTAAGGCACTTGATGGATTTCATTGCTCTGAATTCGCTCTACCAACTCATTTTCCCTCAGATTTTTTACTCATTGTATACATAGTCAATAAAAGCACTTGATGCCGTTTTTAATCGTCGTTAATTATAAGGCTAGGATTTCTGGTTTCAAGTGGACGTCTTATGATCATTATTATATTCGAAATGGAAGGCGATGAATCTATTCACCCTCATTCACTCTGAAAGATTGACCAGGCCCCGATGCATAACTTTCACCTGCCTTTTCAATTGACTGAGAAACATTCTTGCATTCTTGTCATCAACGTAAATGATTTGAAGAATTTGAGGTTTTTCAAAATCATGCAAATAAAGCATGAATTGGAGGATACCTGATGTTGAGCCCTAAGTCGCGCTGCATGTAGCCTTTCTGTGTTTTAATAGGGATGCACTCAAAGCGTAAAACCGGATTTATTTGTCATATAAGATCCAAACTGATTTTAGGCTTTGTGTTTATCCCGTACGTGTTCAAATTTCGCAATAAGTATACTATATTCTATTGCAACGAAAGGCATTCATAGATCAAAAGATTTGGTGCGTTTCCCTTTATGCTGACTTATGATGTCATACCACTATTCATTGTTACTTACCAAAGAAGTTGGAAGGCTTGCAAGTTGCGGTATTGCCGCAGGCTGAAGTGCTGCAATCGTCTAAAAGCTTTGAGGGATAGCCAAGCACCGAGCATCATATTATCCTTTCACGCACTGACGTCACTGAAATTGACTCATTGATATGTGGCTTTGATTTACGCTCTGTTTACACTACATAAACTAACCCGGGTTCGTCCCAGGTTAAAAATAACCCGGGTTAGATTTTTGTAGTGTAATCGCGAGCTAACCCAGGTTCGCCCCAGATTGAGTCAACCCATCTACGGAGGTCGAACCTGGGTTAGTTTGGTGAAAGTGTAGTGTAAACGCAAACCTGGGGCGAACCTGGGTTAGTTTGGTCAAAGTGTACTGTAAACGCAAACCTGGGGCGAACCTGGGTTAGTTTGGTCAAAGTGTAGTGTAAACGCAAACCTGGGGCGAACCTGGGTTAGTTTGGTCAAAGTGTAGTGTAAACGCAAACCTGGGGCGAACCTGGGTTAGTTTGGTCAAAGTGTAGTGTAAACGCAACCCTGGGGCGAACCTGGGTTAGTTTGGTCAAAGTGTAGTGTAAACGCAAACCTGGGGCGAACCTGGGTTAGTTTGGTCAAAGTGTAGTGTAAACGCAAACCTGGGGCGAACCTGGGCTAGCTTTTCCTAGACCCATGCGCATGCACATGCGCAACTATGTCATCCCACCAAACAGTATTCTTTGGTCCAGTCCAAATAGATCTGGATACTATCTTAGGCTTACAACCCTCAAAAAATAATTGCTGAAAAGCCGTTTGAGCTTTTCGATGTCTCAGCCTCATGTAGCTATACATTCTTCGTTTACTGGCCTTTCGCAGTCTTTCAAGGCGCTTTATTCTTGTCATAGATCTTCTTCTTGTAGCAAACTGACTAATCGTGACCATCAGTCTCCCAACAAACATAAATGCTTATCGTTTCGTTCTCGTCGTGATTGCCCGCCATTTTCGTTTTTCTCCACTCCCCACCTCACACAAAGATGTTTAATGCGCATGCGTTAATGCCAAACTAACCCAGGTTCGCCCCAGCTTTCATTTACACTACCACGTCGACAAAAACTCAATTGTAAACGCGTGCACAACTAACCTGGGGCAAGCCCGGGTTAGTTCATGTAGTGTAAACAGGGCTTTAGGTTCGGCGTAGTGAATTGAAGCAACATTTTCTGGTTTCCAAATATCTAAAGAATGTCGTTTATTATTGATGAATTAAATGGTTACCTACGTAGATAGGCAATGAAGAATTTCATCCGTCGTTTACATGATTTCTTGTAGTGCTACCATTTTCTGGTTCTTCTCTTCTCGAGTCTATTTACAGTATCTACAGCGAAGTCATATCCGTAGCACTAAGTGAAATTTACCGTTCATGAAAGTAAAAATCTTCTAACAATCATCCTAAGGTTTTGAAATTATTCCTTTATCGAATGTGGTCAAATTGAGACAAAATCGACGGCTTAACGCCTCAAGCATGTCAGAGTTCAAGCCTTTTACAAATTTATCAGTGCTGGAATGTGTTTTGATTTCATCTGTTTTTCATCGTTTTTACTTTTTTAGGGTCGGTCTCGCTTCTCTCGATGATTCAAGTATGATGCTGCCGAATGGAATCTATCGTCTGCTGGGCTACTCCATCGCTTTATTTAGCGAGGATGGGCCGCCATTCAAGAAATCGGGTAGCTATTTTTCGAGCATGCTCACACTTGCTTTCCTATACCACGGAAAGCCATGAAGCAAACGATGAGTGCGTTACACATAGGCTATTGGGCTATTGCAGGAGTCTCAAAACTGGCGATGACTGCCCATGATATTCGTTTTCCATAAGAACGATCTGCCTAAGCCAGGGGTGGGCAAACTACGGCCCGCCGAGTGCTTTTTTTGTATCCGTCCAAGAACTTACATCAAGCAAAATCTACTCTCCCGCTATTCTCGCTTTCTAATCGCTCGATACCGTATTAGAGACATGTAAAGCGTTGCCATACTGAGGATGGATTACGTTTTCAGAAGGTTCAAGCATACTTTTCATCTTCATCGCGTTTAACAGTCTTGGCGACTTGCTGTGCAGCCCCCTAAGACTTGAAATTTGTGACTGCGGCCCTTGTGCTGAAAAGTTTGCTCACCCCTGGTCTAAGCTTTGAATACGAAACTACTGTCGTTAGGTTACGTAATTGGGGGATGCATGGCAGTACAGCCTCAAGTGTTCATCCGTGCTTTGGATGTGCATTCAAACGAGATCATGAAGAATATCACATTGCTAATAGCAGGGGCTCACCTACGCGCTCAAAACGATTCACTTTCTATCTCACCATTGGCTGCAGCTTTTGATTAGAAATTCAGAACCAACATGCTGATCAATTTGCAGAATGCTGAAGAAATACGCTTTGAAACGAGCTCCACGAGCACGTTATGCGAATTCTAAGAACGTATTTCAGGAACATGCATTTGATAATTCATGGAACTGTGATCCAACAAGATATGCATCTTATCGAAGGTCTTTGAAGGCATGAGAGCCAACTTTTATCTAGCCCTTCTGTCCCATGCTAAGGAAAATTTCTAGTCAAAAGAGATTATCATTGACCCTGATTTAGAAAGGCTGAGCTGCTAACTTCGGATTGTACGGTGGTGATAAAGTGTTGAAAGATAATCGTTTATCTATCTATCTATCCATCTATCTATCTATCTATCTATCTATCTATCTATCTATCCATCTATCTATCTATCTATCTATCTATCTATCTATCTATCTATCTATCATCTATCTATCTATCTATCATCTATCTATCTATCATCTATCTATCTATCTATCTATCTATCTATCTATCTATCTATTTATCTATCTATCTATCTATCTATCTATCTATCTATCGATCTATCTGTCAGTCTAAAATACTTTCATAAGCATCTGGTGTGTTTTTTTGGCTAAAATCGGGGTTGCTATATGCACACAATAGGTCATTTCTCAATAGCTGTTCTTTATATCTTAAAGTAAAGGGAAGTAGTTAATAGATTTAATTGCCTTCTATACTAATATATAGGCAAGCGTTTGAAAGGATCTTTGAATTTGTTCCATTTCAGTCCTAATGCACTAGCTTGCATTCCCTTCAGAGAGGGTTTCTGTTGTTTCCTTCCAATTAGAGGTGGAAAATTGAAAATATTTGATTTACAACCAACTCTATTCCCTTTCACCAATTGCCTTTATCGTACATAATCAATTGACATGAAGAGAACTTCAATTTCACCTTGATTAGGATTAATTGTGTAGAAAATGTCATTCTAAGTCCATTATCATTCTTGTACACATAGATCCTATGAACAATTAGTTGGTAATCAAATTTAGTCTTTGCCCGTCAATAATTCTTTTCGAAAATGCGGGCGGAGTTTGCCTTAGCATCTGCAATGGCTAACCTTGCAGACTAGAAAAATTATAAATAGCGTTGATGTTAACAATAAGAACTAATTTAAGGCACAGTAATATTCTCAATGTTGTGCATTCTCCTACATGCCCATAACAAAAACTTGTTAACAGTTGATTGCATCCAATATATACACTTTGTCCCCATGTGAATAGAGGTAGCTCGCCTTCCCTGTGAAGTACAGTGGATTCATAGGTAGACTTTAGATCAATTCAAGATCAATCAACTTCATCCGACCTCTCTCTCCCCTTAGTCTTCTACTTTCTCCTTTCTTCCATTGTTGGGGCATTTCATACGCCATCGCGGCCTTTCCTCGACACAACTCGCCAAAAAAGAGATCGTATTGGTTTTATCTCTTATCTGACATTATTTCGCTAGTTCACTATTTGCGAATCTCTCTTTCACGTAAGCGTTCTTTGTGATTCACAAAGCTGCAAATAGCAGACAGCTTTATCAAGTAATGCTTGCCTAAAGAAGGGTGAATCGACAGCTAGTTTCTCAAAGCCTGTAAAAGCTGAGACATCCCTTCATTTCTTCTTTTCTACCAAGCGATCTTGGACAACAATGTAGCTATGTGTTTCAAGGTCAACTTCTCCGTACCTTAGAAATGCACACGCGCGTGATGCATTTTCGATTCCATCGTGCATTACGTGTTTGAGTGGCAATAATTTTGCTCCATGTGCATCTTTTAGCATACAGTACCCGTATACATTAACTGGCATTAAAAACACCTTATAAGTACTGCGCAATTTCTTTACAATTCTACTACACATTCCCCTTTCAACTTACTTTTGATGAGTTTCAAGTGACCTTTCGGAAGCACTTCTTCGATTTCGCTACTTTTTCAAAGACATGGCTATCCAAAGGCAAGAAATTGCATTGATTAGGAGGGAGTTCCAAGGCGTGAGTTTCTATATAAATTTGCAATTTTATAACAGAAAGGTTGGTTTGTCACATTTTGCATCAAAGATTAGGCAACAATTCAAGTAATTTGAGTCTGCTGTGGGAAGTGCCTGGAGTAACATATTAACGTGAGAGAAAGTCAGAAAAAGTAAAGGAGCAATCCATCATCAGTGAGAAAAGCCAAAGCTGCTGCCTATCGTAGGGCATTTCGAAAAAAAAGAAAAAAAGACATTGCTTTGCATACTCGATTTTGAGCGTAAACGAAAACGGAGACAGGGCTCTGAGTTTTTTCTAGGGAAGTGGAATTCATGAGGTGGATTCCCGTTCACAAACAGTTTATGCATTTTGGCGCCCATTGCCCTTACCTTTGAGGACATTCTTTGAAGTACCTCAGGGATCAATTCTCAGTCCTCTATTCCTCTATTCCTCTAACGTTATATCAACGGCTCACAAAACAATCATTCTTCAAGATCTGTCCAATGCTTAGGCGATAAACGATACATTACTAATGCAAACCTGCCAATTTGGAAGCAACTGCTGAAACCTAAAAGAAGTCAGAAGAGAAGAGTGACGAAACGAGGTTTCTTTAGCCACCAATGCAATGGAAAGCAATTTTTAGTCAGCAGACAGATCTGAAAGAGTCTACTACCAAAATTTCACTACACCGAGAACCTACTCACCATCATTAAGAGGGTGATTTATTGAACTGGGTGAAAAATCTATTCTCTTTGGACATTATCTTAAAATAATTCGTCTCCAGCTGTTAAGGTAAGATGTCAACGCAAAATGCTGGAAAAGTTCACGACCTTAACGGTGAGAAAAAAACTTGTTAGAATATCAATATTGACAAAAATTGGCTGCCATGATTAAATTTACTCACTATTCTCAAACAATCCAAAAAAGCAGCTGCAACGATAGGAGAAAGTTGCAGCAAGTCTTTGCGTTTGGTCGATATCACGGGTTCAGCTAATATCCTCAAGCTTAACTCGCTTCCAACAATGGAGAGAAGAGCTTTGACTTCCATAAAAATGACTTCGATGGGATTCACAAAAATCCTGGTCAGCGTTCAAACCATTGACATAAGAAAATTCGTGTTCAAGAGCATTTGTATAGCCAGAGATATATTTCAGGATACTGTTAAATAAACTACGGAAAGGAATCGATACCACACATCCTTGACTTCTTTTGGAAAACATTGACTGCAGCCTTATGAAAACATGCAAAGACGCAAATTTGTCCTTATTCAGCATTGCTCTACTTAATTTTTTCTTTTACTTTGCCATTAGCTTCAATTTACTTTCGTTCTTGTTTTTGATGCTTTCATTTGATTCGAGTTGAAGAGCCTTATCTACTGTAGCTGTACCCAATGAACCTTGTATGTCTGAGCATCCAAAATCATAGGGCAGATTTTCGTCTGAATCTTTCGTGGTTCACAGCAGAAATAAAATTAGCGACAAAGCGTTAAGTAAATAGGAAACAGCCTTTGGTTTCTGATCAGTTCCAAATCGAGTATCCCATGCAGTTTTGTATGTATTTTCTCATGTATGCATGTAATAATGGATAGGTATTAAATGCAACTTTCATATTTCTCTTTTTGTTTACTAATCAAGATTCAATGGACTATTGATGATAACTCCCACTGACACACATTGACGTGTCTCAAAAGTCAATTTTATGCATTAGTCTTGCTTAGCTGAATTTTTGTTCTGCATGATTGACGCTTGACGATGAATAATATGTTATATTTATCTCCTTAAGAAAAGACTGCAACTTTTGAATTCATTTGAATCTATTGAAAAATAAGTTAGACCTAAGGCGGTGAAGCCTACAACTTCTCTTCTCAGGGTTCTGCTTAAGTCTTCGTTAGCTAAACCCATTCAGAAAGCCCTTAGAAGTAAGAAATTTAAGTTGCCATCATAGATCAGCATATGTCTCTGCACGATTTTAGGACAATCAGTAACATAAAGAGAAATGATTTAGCTTTCACAAGATAAAATGCCACAATTGCATCAAGATGATGGAAATGATTGGGACACGTTTGGAGAAGGCCACCGGACCCCTTCATAAGAGGCTTTCTCAATTGGCAGAATAGACTTGGTGAATGATGGTGACGAGAAACCTAAAAATTGCAGTATTCTTATTAAAGATTGAATTCCAAACTGCAGCAACAAAAAGGAGAGTACTGCGATTATCTCAAGTGCAAATCCGCTCATCAATAATTGTGTGAGGAAGTGAGGGAAAGAGAGAATGAGTAACTGAGTAAGGGAATGAGTGAGTGAGTGAGTGAGTGAGTAACTGAGTGAATGAGGGAATGAGTGAATAAATGAGGGAGTGAGTGAGTGAGTGATTGAGTGAATGAGGGAATGAGTGAATAAATGAGTGAGTGAGTGAGTGAGTGAGTGAGAGAGTGAGTGAGCGAGTGAGTGAGTGAGGAACTGAGTGATGGAATGAGTGAGTGAGTAAGAACTCTTATCCATAGAGATTAACAAAAATAATTTTTGTAGTAATGACTGGTTCTTGTAGGAAGTTGTGAAGCTCTTTGGTGGTCGCCAGCGATAATCCGAGGTGAAAAAGTTCAAAAGCTCCTTCCTTGACCAATTTCACATTTGGTGCATATCTCTTTTCCTGCAGCGCTGGCATTACACGTCTGAGCAAGCGCGGTGAATGCTACGGTTTGGGGCAGGGCATCTGGTTGCAAAGTGTGTACATTCACGTAGGACAGTGGTGGAAATTTGGGCACTGAGAAGCTTATATTTGTGATTCCTACGCCTTGATTTACAAAGAGTTAGCGACTGTCCTTGTCCTTACTCTATGTGAAAGTTTAGCTGAGGGTAATTTCGACCCCTTGACGATTGGTTGATTGTGCAAAAATCTCAACACTGACCTATCCTGAAAACTAGAACTTCGTTATATAGCCCTAGTTCTAATTGCCGATCATAGCTGTTAAAATTTCGATTATCTCTTAGGTGAGGAGTCCTACATGTATTTCCATTAACGCTTACTGTCACAAGATTCCAACCAGGATCAGTCAGCAACGCGTTCATAAGCTAGTGTATCTTGATGCAAGGGCTTTTTACTTCAAGTCGTTCTTTTAACACTACAACGAAACTTATTCTTGCCTTTCTGTCAATCTCTGTCACGATAAATGCCTCTGAATGACCCATGTATATTGCTAGTAGCTTTTTCAAGCCAGTGCGTGGATTTAACTGAAAATTTTATTGAAGTTGCCTCTTTCGAGATTGCTATCTTCAGCGGTTTTAAATTTTCAGAGTCGACATTCTTCGAGCAATGAATTTCTTTCAATTGCCTAAGGCTAGGGAATCATTTCTGACAGGTTCCTCTAGCTCTGTGTAAACAGTGTTGGGATTGTAGTACTGTAGCATTATTAGGCTATCTGGCTGTTATGACGTTACTTTTTGCAGCTTAATTTTTGAACCAACTCATATTCAAAGAGGTTACGTATCAAGCTTGATAGCATTAAATGCATTTCTGATATTTTCATGCATTTACCATAGAATTTTTTTTCGCTCATTTTAGGAAATTGCAAAAATGGATTGTTGCAGATTTAAATTGATCAAGTTGAGAGGTTTTTTAGCGCTTCTGGTACCAAATATTCGGTAGGATTTCTGAGATCTTCTTGCGTAGTAGATGGCAACTACCATTGTGGTATAGTCTGCCAAACTGCCATCTTTCAAATCTAAGATTAATAAGCTTGATCTGATCTCTCTTTCCTCTTAGCCTTTCGCTTTCTTCTTTCTTCCTCTGTTGGGGCTTTGTATAGGCCACTATGACCTTTCCTCAACATAGCTCACTAGAAGAAAGTGATGGACATTGTTGATTTCAACTGGATGGAACTTTACCTTTGTTTTCAAGTTCAACAGTGAATTAGAGCTGATAGAATATGCCAATTGTAGGTAACATAATTGTATCAAAAGCAGGCCGGGCGAAAGTTTAAGCTATACGTAGAATGTGATAGGAATTGACAGCATACATTATACCTGAATTGCAACAGTCTTTAACTATGAAGACACACTATATTCTTGTCATCTAAGTCGAGTTGCTCAAGAGGCACTCTGTATGAAAAGCTAAAATTGAATTAATGTGGTTCTAACATTTTTTGAAATAACGTAATCTCAGTTTCAACTCCTTTGTTGGTATTAATTTATATCAAAGCGCTTGAGAAGCTTAACTAACTCGCTCAGGGTCCTATGGGGTGGAAGTTTCTCGTAAGAATCCCAAACATGTTGATCAGCTCAATAATCTGATATGTATCAAAACTGCATCCATATGATGACCGTCTTAAGCAATGCGTCATCATTATTCAATTCTCTACTGGTAATGCAATGCTAGTTTGCCTCGAAGTGGCTTCGTAGCTAAGTTCCATAATGCTCCATAAGTGCTGTAAATTTCCCCTCTCGGTAAAAGATATTTTTGACTCCGTCATTTTTTATTGCAGGTTTTGACAGGGGAACTGCAATGTTAAGATTATACAGCAGACCTTTACAAAAAGCCCAATGAAAAGGTCTGCTTTTGCTACTCAAACAAGCCTTACAGATATCATTAATGTTAACATTTGAACTGGGCTCTAATTTGATTTCGAAAAGCGTGAAATTGAGACGTTATTCAAGTAAAATTTGAGGCCTTCGTTGACTGATCATAGTGCATAGTTGATATTTTCAATTGATCTTTTGGGGAAAGCGCATGTAGTCTCAACATTGAAGAAGATTTCGAGAACATGATTTCGCCATGTAAGGAATACTGATCAAATATTTCAAGAAGGGCTTTCGATTGAAACAGTGCAGACAAAAGCAAGCATAAAGGGACATGTTTATCCAATTTCAGTAAACTTTATGGGGGCGAAATGGAAAGTTCCCTCTTCATTTTTAGATGGCACCATGAAAAGTGTACAAATCAATCATCTGACTTTGTTTTGCCGTTTAGTTTTCAATCCTTTCGTGTTTGAGAAGACTGTTATGCATGCTATCAAATCAATGCAATAACGCCATCAATGCAGTCATAATTCTATTAAGCCGTGATTGACGTGTCCAACAAATTGTTTCTGGCATACAGCGCATGAACAATACTTATGGCGTCCTGTATCAAATTGAATCGTAACTTTTCGGAATAGCCAGAATAAGTGCGGAGGATGTGCCGCATTTTCTTATAGGTTGGTCAGTGGCATACTAACGAGTAAAATTACTCCTACGTTGTAATGCAGTTCCTGATTTGTGTAGTTTCCGTGCGAACATGTCATTAATGGTTGCTCTAAGTCGATTGAAATTCCTTGAGGACAGACTAAAATCGTGACCTACCTTTTGACCCTGTGCCAACAATTTTCAAGTGAAAATCGTATTGATGACTCGCTGTTTATGTCAAGGATGACTTTTTCGACCCAACTTTATGCAGTTGTTCCTTGGTATTGACTTCAGAATGGCTTGGCGGATCGGATTTCCTCAAGTGACAGCTGCGGATGAAAGATCTATAAGCATTCAAAGTTCCTCGACCTGCCTCCCAGTTTCCCTATCTGCGCTGTTTGTTCTCTTCTCCGAGGACTTTCAATGTTTAATCCTACATTCGCATTTGGAGCTCAAAGCAGAAACGATGCACTTGCACGGGTGCTAGAGTAAATTCAAAGTTTCAGATTTGTATTTTGATTGGTCTTTATTTGTAGCAGTAGAGCAGCTGTCTTAGAAGCTGCTGCGCAGCGGAATCGAACATTCTGATAGCAGTCTAGGACATCAAATCCTTTTTTAAGATAAGAAGCAAAAAATTCCAAGCAAGAGTTTCCAATATATTTTCGTAAATTTCCTCCTTATTTTAGGTGCGGTACTCAACTAATTGCATATTTATATAGGCTACCCTTGTAAAGATTTCGTAAGATATGCATCTTCAAGAGTTGATCGTATTGTATTATAGACATTGTATGGAACTGGATGGCATGTTCCAATTTCATTTCGCACTTTCTTGTATCTTATCATATTGCATTGGATTGAATTGAGCTATGTTACCATTGTATAACCTTGGAAGTTTGTTGGGCACTTCTTATGTTTCACCATTTCAATTCAAATCTAGCCATCAACTTTGATTTGATAGAAGGAAAACTGAATATGTTGAGTCCATTAAAATTCATGCTAATATTTTACACCTGCTATCTAATAAGATGTGCCATTTTTCTCTTTCATAGGTACTGTTTCGAGATGATGAGCGAATTTCCATCAACTTTTGCTCCATTCTACATTCACTCGAGAGGCTGTCAATTCATCATGCTGAGAAAGGGTTGGAAATTGACATAAATCGGGAACTGAATAACCCTATTCTTCTTCCTCTGCGGGCTTTTCCCAGTTCAACTGGGGTCGTCGGTGCGGATTCTCTTCCTCCAGTTTGCTCGATCCAGTGCCTCCTCCTCCGTCACTCCCGCTGCCTCCATTTCCTCCCTGATACAGTCCTCCCATGTCTTTTCGGTCTTCTCCTCTTTCTCCCTCCAACCACCATTCTTCGCGCTCTCTTTCCTACATATCCCTCTTCTCTTTTGATCACAGAACCCAGCCATCTTAGTCTGCACTCTCTTAATTTCTCCTCCAATTCTCCAACTCCAATCATCTTCCTGGTGGTGGTATTCGGAATCCTGTCCATTCTCGTCTTCCCCAGTGCGAATCGTGGCGTCCTCATCTCTGCCACCTTAATCTTCTTTTCCTGTTTTTGAATAAGCCATTAATGCCAAAACAGTTGCAGACGCCTCTCATGCTGACGTCCAAATATCAATATCATATCAATATAATATCAATATCATATCAATATCAACACCAATGTCAGTATTGTCATCATATTGATATAAATGCCCATGTCAACATCACATCTATGTTTGTATCAATATCAATGTAATGCAGATATTAACATCAATATGAATATCAATATCATATCAATATCAACATCAATGTCAGTATTGGCATCACATTGATATCAATGCCCATGTCAACATCACATCTATGTTTGTATCAATATCAATGTAATGCAGATATTAACATCAATATGAATATCAATATCGTATCATTATCAATATCATATCAATATCAACATCAATGTCAGTATTGGCATCATATTGATATCAATGCCCATGTCAACATCACATCTATGTTTGTATCAATATCAATGTAATGCAGATATTAACATCAATATGAATATCAATATCGTATCAGTATCAATATCATTTCAATATCTTTATCAAATTATCTCAGTTTATCTCAAATATATCCAGCTTTTAGACTAGAATGCATCAAAAGGTAGCTTATAAAATATATTACTCGTAAAACAATTGCCTGCTATTCAATGTCAATGCGCTAAGAAAGAGAGAATGGCTCCAGTATAGTTTTCAAACCTTCATTTTAAAGTATTGCAACAAACGATGCCACTGCTAAGGAGTAGATGAACTACAGATGACATTGGTAAGGGGATGAAGCAAGAAAGGCAGCTAATAGTAACCTTAGAAGTTTTGATTATCAATTGAACATTTTGGTTTTGTTGGTAAATGTGAATATTCATTCTAAAGTCCTTGGTTGTCTGGCACTGAGAAGGAGCGTTTTTGATCGAATTCCTTAAGTTAGTCAATTAAGATTGCAAGGATATTTTCACTTTCAATTTTTATCTCCTGGCTTTGCTTTTTCGTGGATGTTTTTCCACAAACGTATGCATTATAAGATGAACAGTAGATAAGACGAGAAAAGCAAGCCGAAGTTATGGTAGATCCAGGGGACATGCTCATAGAGCTTAATGCCGATTATAACAATGCACATATGGCGTGCCAGATGTTTACAAGCATATTCCAAAATGCGTTACGCCTGAATGTAAACAAATCGTCAGACATAAGAGCTATGAACAGCAATCAATTGGTATCATCCATATGCTAACATGATTATCGAATGAATATCTTTTGAAATTTCAATTCATTAAACATGGCTAAATTCTACAATTGTAAAGCCTCTCTGGTCACAGGTAGTGTACAACTGGCTATCTGCTTCGAATACAATGTCAATAGCTACAAAGCTTGATAGAAATACAAGATAATAGAAAGAAGAATTGAGTAAAATAATTAAATTTCAAGTAGCTCTAGGCTAGTCCACTTCGATGTCTCAGTATGTAGAATGGAGATCAGTTTTAAAGGTTTTGAGCATTTTTCCTGCATTACAAGCAATGAAAAATCAATCTTAGACTGGAAAAAATGTCTTTGAATAATGCCATGCGGTTATACACGAAGTTAATTGGTACAGTGATTGTTTTGTTCCAGACCTGTTTTAGTTCGAAACATTTTTTAGAGCTGTGGTGGCAACTTAATTTTGGCTAGTAGTGTAAGCTTGGAGCTAAAAAAGAAGGGAGCTCGCCATATAACGAGCAGTTTGAAATCAAGGAAAAGCTTTTGCAAGATGGAGAAGGACTGAGTGATGGCGCCAAGTGCACCGGCCATCTTCAGGATACGACTTTCAGCTAGAGACAATGTGTTGGAGAGATTAAGCCTTGAGTCAGAAGGAGTGTAGTGACTCAGCTTTCTTACCCTCATATTCGCTATCTATGCCGCCATTGCCATCTTGCTTAACAACACAATTCTATTCATTCAATCAATTGTTATTTCCTGTCATAATTCCCATCAGCTCATCACCTATTCATCTACTTGTGTCATTCACAGAGACATTCACAACCAACCCTTCCGTTCCTATTCTTATTCGATGAGTTTGGTAATTTTATCTCTTCTGTTATTCACCTATATAAACATGTATTTCATTTCAATAAGTTAGTCAGTTAGTCAATCATTCAAGCACAACAGCGCTAATCATCGTCTCTCTGACTCCGTGTTCTCTGCACGTTAAACAAGACTGCAAGGCAAGAATCGTCCATGTGGGTTGAATCGAAAAGCAGCTTTTTAGGACCATTTTCATACGCACGCCTTGAAACTGGTGATTCCTAAAGGAGAATGCAGATGATTCAGGGATGAACAATTTACTGAAATGTTTCCTTGTAACAAGATGTCGTTAAGATATTAAGTTGAAAAGTTGAAAATTTTTATGGACTTGCTTTGTTTCACTGATAGCCAATGATTACGAGCATTAGAGCTTGGGTGAGTAAGGATACAGGAGATGAAAAAACTCTGCCATCCCTTTGAATGGTATTTACAACTTGCTTTGTGTTCTTGAATTGATCGCATTGGATGTTACATCCAAAAATCATTGGGCCAACATTTAGGTGATATGCGAATTGGGGGATGACTTGAAAGCATCTCTTATAGCTGTTTGGCAACGCAGAAATCTATTGAGAGGTAGAAGGCAGTTAATTCTATAATTCTATACTGAAAGTCGCACTGATAGGTAGCTCAAGCCACTGACGAACAGCATCAGCGACAAAATATTGTCCTCAGTTACCCATGTCCTCCCAAGATTAGCAGTAGTAAATTGTCACAAAGTGAGATCACCGGTGACAATCGTTCCATAGCTTTGTTTGGGTTTCAAGGCCATGTGCCATGAGGGCAATTCACGTAAAGTTATCTGTAAAAGATGGAAAGATGTCTATCCTTCAACTAAACGTTGGTAAGGAATAGACTAGAGAGATATAGTGAGGTTGGGGTGGGTAATGAGACGAATGGCTTTGGGTTAGACTCTTTTTGAGACGAAAAGATTGGACTTTGGAGTACCACCCTAGATGTGGGAGCAGTACTCTAGAGGAGGAAGGATTTGGGACTTGCAAATTGTTAGCAGATGAGAAGATGAGAAAAATGCACAGGCTCTGCCGATGAAGCCGAGCTTTGGAATGGATGTGTGCTTTCCAAGTATGATTAGACGAAAAAGGAAGACCAAGTTGTATGAAAGACATTGAATTGTTCATTTCATTGCCATTCAGAGGACAGGCAAAAAGTCTGGCTTCCGTCAACGTGAATTGACATTCCGTGTCGTCTTGCTTTGGTTGAACAAAATGAGGCTGTATTTCGCCCTCTTCTCTATAACGATGAAATCATTGTAGGGAAGAGAGGCTGAGATGCTTATTTGTAGTGGTGTATGTAAGTTGAATGAAAAGGAAGAACTTATGAAGGCTTATTCAGCAGAAGAGGGAATGCTAGAAAATGCAGAAGAAGAAAAGAAAGCAGATCATTTATGAAGAGAATAAAGATTATAGGAGTGATGACAGACACCATCAAGCCCTTAATGATTTCATAATCCGTCTTATGCTAACCTGCCAATCTACCAAGAAAACATTTGCTATCTCTAATCGCTCAAAATCCAGAACTCCGTTTCCTGAAATGCATTTTTCTGAAGCAGAGACCACTGGGCTTGCCTTTAATTTGGCATACATCAAGATTCAGGTAAAGATTTGATATCAGCAGTCTTTATATGTATTCAAGCAAAAAAATGTAAGCTGATTGCATTGTATCTTATCAATTCACCACCATACTACGTTAGAACTTGATCATAAAAAGCGGTCATAATTCTATTCCCAAATCCGTAAAAATGCATTTCGCGACTATTGTTGAGATATTCTCGTAAAATTTTACGTATAGTGACCTCCAACAAAGGAAAAACTGCAAGGTGCAGTTGATATTCATATAAACTTGGCTCCATCTAAGCTAGTTTTAACATAGTAGTTTTCCACATAGAAAATAAAAAAGGTACCGAGTCTCTCATGCCTATTCATCATTAGTTTGAATAAGGAGGGCTTTGGTTCCCACCATTACAGTTTTTCAAGATTTCGGTATTCAGCTATTTTTCAAAGATGAAGCATCTTTACCTCTTTACATACATTTTGAAGCAAATTTTGGCCTAAACTTAGACTTGGCCTAAAACCTAAATGTATTCTTGATTATCTAAATATGACAAAAAACCATGCGACAAAGGACCAAAATCAGTTCCACTCTACCTCTATTGATGGAAAACTTCCGACTTTGAAATTCCATTGCTCACATATAATTCTATTAGGTAGCCAAAGTCACTGTTGTAGAAATTATTTTTTATATTTTTCAGTAAGCAACATTGCCCAGATTCTGAGCTTTCAGAAAATGTATAATTTATCATATTTCAGATAAATCATCTAAAAGAAATTAGATATATGATTATACTTCTCACGTTAGTTCAATTTTTGACTTGTGGTGCTTAGCAGTTAACAGGAAAGCCCTTAGCAGTTAGCGTGTTTAAGCATACAGCTAAGTGATACTGATAAAAATCAACAAAGATGGCTCTGCTATTTCAAACAGAGGTCGAAAATGAAAGAGTTACCAAATAAATGACTTTGCAAGGGCTCATTCGAATCTTTCTGCGGAACTGCACATCTTAAACCTGCTTCGAGTAGTTTCTTGTCAAAATTGATAGGTAGCTCATTATCACCATGCAAGATAACTAACCCTAAATCTTTACTGCTGGGAGTGGGAAGAGTGCTGAGTTGACGTGCTAGCAGAATTCAGGCCTAGGCGGGCCGTAAGAGTGGAAAAGCAGCAGGTAATGTTTTGCAGCTACCAAACTTTACCAACCTGCATTCATCCCAAGAATGGGCAATTCATGGAACATCTTACCATCTTCTTCCTTTTCCAAATCCTAAAACTTGCTCTCAAATCTAAGATCGATATACTTGATCTTATTTCTCTCTCCTCTTAGTCCTTTCTCCTTTCTTCAATTGCTTGGCTTTGCATAGGCCACCACGGCCGTTCCCAATACGACTCACGATAAATAAACTATCACTTGAAAGACACAGAGAGTTAGCTGCACATCCTGAATTTTGTCTAAAACTTATGACTATGCAATTTGCTAAGCCCTTCCCCTGACGCAGATTCCAGAATCCAAGTTAGATGGAGGTTGGCAAAGTTCGTATAACTTAGCATCGAACATACCCAATTAGGGTACTGACTGCATAATTCAATCCGGTTGACAACGTCACGAAGGCAGTTGGTGCAAAAAAACAAGCCTCTAGTCTTGTTGCTCTTGTCCTTCCCTGTCCTATATCTACCTGGAATCGTGCACAGATGATTAGATACTGAAAGGTGAAAACGGAAAACATTAATGACAAAAAGTTCCTTATTTGCTGTTTTTAGATATCCTAGTTTAAATATTGATAACTTAACATCTCGCTTCCAGAACCTTCTTTCAAAATTAACATCACACAAGCTGCTATTCATTATCAGTGATGTCAATGTCGATCTTTTAGATTATGCTTCTCTTGCATCTACTAGTGACTTTGTCAACAATTGTTTTTAAAACAGCTTTCTTCCTGGTATCATTATCCAACCATAGATTCTGAACACAGATCATCAATCTTTAATAGCATATATACTAATGCTGGAAATGCTAATATAACAAGTGGCAATATTTGATTCAACTTTCTGATCAATTTACCCAGTTTTCGATATTGAAAAATGCTCATGTTAGGTATAGCAGATTTGAATCATTCAAATGTAATTTAAGACGAATTTCTTGAGGATTTTAATCAGACTGTTGTCATTTGATGAGCAAACAGTAGCGTGGATATGTACACCAATGTGACGGAGTTCTGGATGGCCTCAACACTTTGGCAAATAAACAAGGATGAATCAAAAAATGGAATAAAATACGTAATACACAAGGATGAGCCATGGAAAACAATAGGATATAAAAGACTATAAATATCTGAGGTAGGATTTAGCAGAAACTAGAGAAATGGAGATTCCTGATAAGCTGAGTTGTAGAAACCTTGTGTCCAATGACCTACATTAGATTCAAGCAAGGCATTTTAAAAATAATCGATTTGCCAATTTCCAACTGATCACAAACTGCGACCAGGAATCGAGAAAGTCATTTCTCATAAATCTTTCAATCGTTTTATCCATTAATTAAATAGAAAATTACAAGACGGAAATGCAAAATTGCACAATTTCAAGGCTTCCGACACTTTTATTGATTTGATTTTTTTTATTGGGTTATGTTGAGGAAAGGCTATGATGGCATAACAAAGGCAATGCCGATGGTTCGAAACCACACTCTGGGCAATTTATCAAACAGAATTTCAAATTCACTTTTTCTTATTGAGTAGCTTCGATTGTCCTTAACGGCCGAATCAACTTTCTAAGTTGTTGGAAAATTGTAGCCCCTGATAACGTAAGAACAAAACTAAACAGGATAATTTGATACTCTCTTTTTTCCACTTCTCGCTTTTCTCATGAATCAGTTATTTTCTGATCAGATATTTTCCTGATGAAAGAAAAATCTCCAAAAGGTTTCTCCTGTTGGAAAAGAATATCTTGATCTACAATCAAACTATAGGCCAATTTCTGTAACACCCATCATCAGCAAAGTATTTGAAGAGCTCATGTACAAAGGTATGGATAGATTCTTTAAAATTCATAAAGATCTTTAATCATTGGTATTTTGATTGAAGGAATGCCACAAGCTACCTCTTTCTGTTCTCCGTTGCTTCATATCAAGACACAATTCTGAGTAACCGTCTTTTTAGAGCTCTGTAAAAGTTGCATTAGTTGCAAGGCGCAGAGCTGTATTCATTAACGTCCACTCACATCAATAATTCAAACAGTTAAGGAAGAAATAAGACAAATGTAAACAAGAAGCCTGCAAGTGAAAAGTCTACAAAAAGTAAAATATTACAAAAAGTATTGAATTGTCAAAGGTCCCGGTTTGTGCACGTGAAAAGGGCTTAACTGAAAGAGCGGGATGGAAATTTTTTTAGGATCCAGATGGAATTAAAAGATAGCAAAGCGGACAATAAAAGCACACAACTGTGAGCTGTTTTTATGGTAACAAAGATGCCTAAGATGAAGCCTATTGTTATTACGTTCTTGTATTTATTTGGCAAAGATAAAGAGTTAAAAATAGCGATTATGAATTTGAATGCAAGCGTGACGTTAGTTACACAACAGGTTCGCTCTGGGTCGAAACCATGTCCGGAGATGGGTTAGTTTAACCTGGGACGAACCAAGGTTAGTTGTTTCCACACTGCGAAATCTAACCTGGGTTAAAATCAACCTAGGGCGAACCCGGGTTAGTTTGTGTAATGTGGACAGCGTTTATGACTTTCATCTAACCCCTTGAAAGGAATGCAGGTGTTTCCATGCCAGTTTTAGAGAAAGGTGTATCGTAAATTCTAAGACGAGAACAATGGCTGCCACAAGTCAGTTATACGGCTTCGTACGTTGCTACCGAAAGAACGGTCCAGAAAAAGTCGTCATTGAAGGGAGAACGGACGGCAGCTGGCAGACAGCACACGACGTGATACACAAACAACAGAAGGGGGACTTTGGATGGGCTCTGGCAATGGATCGAAAAACTTTCCATCATGAATTCATCCATGGCCTGAAAAACTAGGAACGCTTCATGACGCAGACGACGACATTACTACTTTCCATTGAACTTTTTAACGTCCTGCCAGAGATATTACAAGCTACGGAGCATCATCGTCGTCTTTGTCAAATGAATGTGTAGTTCACAAAAGTCAACAATCTCCTTAGTCTCAATACCTTCCTGGCCATGTTTTATATTACAGCTAAAAGCTGGCCCCATAAAAGCATCCTTCATGAACAGTCAGTTTTATATCCGACCCTGTCTAGACAATTTCCGTCACGAGGCATCGTAGATCAAAGATAAGCGTGTTCAAAAGGAAGCTTTCAAATATGACCTTTCATTAAAGACATCGTGTACCAAGAAATCATGTAGGAAAGTGCTGAAAAATTTACAAAATCTTGCGGATAGATGAACGTCAAATTATCATGCTCAAAGCATAAATCATCATTATAATCCTGCCAATGATTGCTTTTTCATTTTTGGGAAACGCTTCCGCTTTTCGTAGCCTTTTGCATCGACTAAGATCCAAGACCGATTGCGATTCCCTCAATGATTTAGATGACTAAAAGCCTTTAGGCTTAAGCCCTGATTGTTGACATGGCGCACAAAGGCGCATTGGCATTTAAGAAATTGAATTCAAAGAATATGCGCACATAATTTTAGCGTTTAAGATGCTTCGTACTCTCTAAATGCAATCCATCTTTAATTAGATTCGCAGAGGCCTTGTGCTATCTTTTGATGTGAATAAGCCAAACATAATCCGTAATAATTTTTCAAGGAAATTTAGTGCTTCAAAAGGGAGGTAGATTCAAACTCAAACTGCATGGAGGCGCAGAATGATTATAATTATCATTATGCCCTGGAAGGGGAATTTCTCTAGAGCAGAGATTTCCATATCGAAAAGGAATCCACTTTTATTTTGATCACAAGCCTTTTTTACAATCACTCAGACACAGAGGAATTCTTTCGGCCATCTGAACATCTTGACAAAAAGATAAGTAGCTAATCGAGATAACGGGAAAAGAGTAATTTGCTAGTGAACCGTTACCTATGATATTCGTAAGAAGTTTCTTATGTGGTGACTTATTGATATGATTGGCTGCAAACAAATGTCCTAAATAAACGGAACAATAGAAGATAGTGAGGAATGGGCAGGAGGGATGGGGCACTATACCTAACAGAACAACAGCTTGGGTGAACGGAAATGAGGAAAACTCGCAGAATATATCGAGCCAAGTAGTAAGAACCTCCTCCTTGCCGCGTCCTTTAAAGTTCTTCTGCATAAAAACTCCGCTTCGTACGATTAGATTAATTTTTTATCAATCTCAAAAACCCAAGAGTAAAACTACCCTCTTTGCTTCCCTCGTGCTATTACAGAACTCTCTCCAAATCATCCGGATATCCTCCACAATTCCAACGTTCATTACAGCCATGCACACGAAGGAAATGAGCTTTATTAACTTGAACTGAATATGATATAAAATTTAAGATGATGGTATAAGAAAAAATGCTGTCAAAATAATTATATGACATTAGTAAGCAATAGTGTAGATAGAGGCGGCTTCAAAAATGGCAATTTTGGAGGTAAATCTATGCGAACTTCAATTCGCACAGTATATTGTTTCAAACTATCAACTCTCGATTTTCACCTTCTATATCCAGTTGAATTCACTTGCGAAGGGGCATGGATGACACTTCTGCATTTTGGCCTAATTTTATACTTGCGATGGGATGGCGTTTTCACAAAGTGGTCACAAAGTATGAGCATCTACTATGGAAATCATCCATCATCAACTTGCTCATTCAATTTTGAATAGAAAATCATTGTTATAAAGCCTCGAACTGCTTGCATTTCATGACTGAAATAAGATATTTCAATTTATGTAACTAAATTTTTGCCGGATTAGCATGACCCAAAAATATCCCCTGCATTATATCACTGCCAGATGCACGTATGGGGGAATATCTTGCATTTCTTCAGCTGCATTGTTCTCACTAGGGATATATGAAGGTGTGTTAACTGCCTCTGACTGCCAATTTTTACTAAACCAAGCTCAAGGAAAAAGATCCGGCATAGGTAAACAAAAGTAATTAAAAATACTTAACACATTGAAACATTTGAAGCTATTTTGCTTCTCCAGATTTTCAATGAAACTGCAAGGTACGTATAAAAATTTTGCGAATGTGTATGATGCCAATTGCAGAATATAGAACTGTTTAAGCGAAAATCGATCCCATCTTTCATTGACTCTATCTCTTTTCCATTGATGGATAGCTAAATTTCTGCTGCAATGAATGACAACAACAAGCAAGTTGGCAAGCCAAAGCTGGATTTGTAAATTAAGGTGCTTACTTGTTCGCTAGGGACCTCATAGCTACCTATTCAATATGCTATGAAGATGCAAGCTTGCACATACAGCTCTAATCAGGCGCACAACAACTTTTCTCAAAAGGGCGAAGGTGCCGAGTAACGTTAGGTCAAACAAACAACCATTTAATCTTGAAAAATGCTTGAAAAACATGATCTTTGCTAAAAATGAAGTAATCTCTGTAGCATATATTGAACTTCTCTTTGTTACGCTACGAAGGCGCTTTTAGTTATTGCATAACGTGCTGCATTTTTTTTTTGATAACTTTACTGGGTTGTTTTATTTATGGCTTGTATCTGTATTCTTATTGATTCTTATCATTTATTGCTGCAATTATGTATTAATTGAACGCTTCGTAGACGTTAGATAGGATGCTAACCTTAGGGTAGGGAAGAAGAAGAAAACAGGAGAAGCCTTGGGGGGCAAGCCGATGAGAAGAAGTGCATCTAGGAATGGTGGTGGGTGAGACTGTTTATTGCACTTCTGTTTGGTTCAGTGGAAATGTTTATTACCGAGAGACTTGAAAGTAGTGAAGTGAGGAAGATTCCTGTAGCATGTTTTCCGTTTCTAAATTTGAAGAATATAATGCCAGGCTATATCCTCTTTAAATGATATTTCTATTGTGCCGTTTTTGTGGCCCGAACCCTTGGCCTCTAACATTCCTAGTTGCACGCCTTCTAATAACAATTATGATCTTAATCACCGTAATCGTTACTTTTCCTTCCCCTTAAATGGTCTTCTTTGGACTCCTCGCTTCTATATTTCGACCTACTTTTGCCATGATCAGTTCGTAAAGTCTGAGATCTAACTAAACTTATTGAGAAAAATTTACAGCTTTATTCACATATAAAGCTTTAATAAAAGTTTTGATTGTGACCTCTTCGCTCCTTGGTACAGCCTTCGTCACTTCTTCATGGTCTCATACTCGTGAGTTGCTGATCATTCCTGCACCTGGACCAGATATATAGGTTTCATTTCGGGTAATGTTCCGGGAAGATTCGGTTTGCACCATTGTCGAGTTTCTAAAACCAGAGAACAGGGAATGGATTCAGTTACGTGCATATTAGATAGATTCGCAAAATTTTCCACATACTTGATTAAAACCATCAATATCATCTAGGGCAGGGGTAGCCAACATATCAGAGGCGTAGAGCCATAATTTTCCATGTGCTGCTGCAAAGAGCCACATGAGACACGTGAGCACTCATGCACAAAAGTCATCTGTATATTGTTAATGATAGTATATATTAGCCTCATTTTTAATTATTTAGTTATTATGTTGTAAAGCGAATGGAAGGCTCCTGGTAAACTAGCATTCACTGAAGAGGCACCATAGAACAACTTGTGATGGCGAAGTTCAGCACTTTTTGGAAATTCTTGGTCATTATTGTATCATGAAAACTGAGATGCAATTATTGTTTAATTTTTTTTGATAGTTGATGGCGGCCTTTAAGAGCCGCAAAAAACCTGGCGAAGAGCCACATGTGGCTCGCGAGCCGCGGGTTGGCCACCCCTGATCTAGGGAAAAGATACATACAACTTCATATTACTTCAATTACTCTTGGGGATCGTGAAAATGTTTTTCAAAAAGTCCTGAATTCTGTCTCAGTTCTTCCTAAATCTTTTCACAATAGCCATTACCTGTATAAGCGCAACTTGCCCATCACTTGTACATAAAGAACAGCAATTTCTGACACATCAATTAATTTGACACTTTAATGAAAACATGCGACCAAAATTGGCAGTGCCACTATTACTTCAGAGCTTTCGAAAAAAATCCGTTTTAATGCTTTGTTTCTTGCTGCTTGACAGTTCTGGCTGTGTCTGTACATAAATGCTATCAAGCATTTTCTGTCATAATCGCTTTTACTAACAATAATCTCAGCAGGTTTGGGTACCCGTATCAATGCTATTTCTAGCCTTATGGACTTCAAGTTCGAACTGAGAGGCCTTGTTGATTAACTCAAAATATCTACCCCATCCCCTATATTATCCAATCAAAAAGTATGCGCAGTAATCTCTTCAAGTCCGGTATGGGGTAGGCCAAGAATCTTGAACTTAGTCGTCTCATTTCCCGAACAAACATTGACGGAAATGACTGAAACAGTCAAGAAATTCAAAACATACATTTTGGAAGAATTCGATAAAAACAAGAGCTAATATTTAAAAAATGTCGCAGAAAGTTCGAACCAGAAAGGGCTTTTTTCAAGGGACGTACACAACCGGTCGAATAGCGAAATGTATGAATCACCGAGATTCGAATTGTACATACTTTTTTAAGGGTTTGTTACGAGATTTTCATGGGACTCGAAAACTTTGTTTTAGTTAGCAAAAGTCGGAAGTATCCGAATCTGAATTAGAAAGATTTGATTGAAGTTGCTTTTTGCGGACTCACTTGACCGTAGCCATAGGATTAGCCTTGCCCGTACAAAACTCATCGGCATGAGTAGCTCCATATCGCTTGTAACAGAGGCATACAGGCATCTTAGTTGCATGGAGCATTCAAGAGCTAAGTGGAATTACTTAAAAATCTGTTTACTTCACACCTAATTTCCATGAAGAGTGCAGGCCAGGCATCATATAATCATTAGTTCTGGTCACTTCCAAGAGGATGGACAATGGTGTTGATCGAGCAGCTTAAGAAGCATAGCTACTCAACGTCCGAAAAACCTACCATCGGATGGTAGGTGAAACGTACAAGTGCATTTGCTTCGCTGTCAGTCTCACCCATATTGCCCTAAAGTTTGAAACTCGATTTCCTCTTGGATTTTAACTTACTCCTGAGCTCCTCTAAACTTTTCAAGTTTTCAATGATCAATTCGATGAAATATGATGATTAAAGGAATAAGGAAAAAATTTTATCTTTAGTACCTTTGCATCCTATCAAGTTGTTCTAGGGAAAAAGACAAAATTCAATATAAAAGCTTAATAAGGCATTGCTCAGTCATATACTGTTGCAAAATATATGATGACACGATTT
Organism: Pseudorhiza aurosa; assembly: GCA_964026355.1. Taxonomy (NCBI): domain Eukaryota; kingdom Metazoa; phylum Cnidaria; class Scyphozoa; order Rhizostomeae; family Lychnorhizidae; genus Pseudorhiza; species Pseudorhiza aurosa. The sequence continues at coordinate 9,507,383 of OZ032114.1, read as the reverse complement.
CATAGAATATGCAATAATCAAAATTATACTGATAAATTTTACTTTATGGTAATGACATGTGACCCAGCGCCCGTTCCAAGTCCGAATTATTGGAGAGATTGGGGCGGCAGCGGAAAGCACCCACCGTAATGTAACCCGTCTAATTGAACCAAACATTGCAAGACTAGGGCAAAAGAAAGGATGTCCCTGGAAACGACGACATGTAGTTTTATCACCGTAATACTTTGAAAAACGTGCTATGGCTGCCGTATGAAAGGCAAATGTGGCTAGAGAAGATAGCTCAGAGAAAGAAGGAGAAGGCATGGAGGTAGAAGAGAGGGAAAGTGGTAATCAGGATGTAGGAAAGAAGTCAGGCAAAGGAAAGGAAGTGGTGAACCAGGTGAAGGGGTAGAAGGTGAGAGAGACGAGGGAGAAGGCGAGAGAAAATTTGCTGGAAGTGAACAGAGAGTAAGACAGATAGAGAAATGTTGCCGAAGCTGAAAGAGTAAAAAGTAGCGAAAATCATGATAAGTGTGCACACGCCTCAAGTTGGCGGTGATGATCAGGAGAATGAAGACTTTTAGGAAGTGATGGGAGAATGGTTGTGGAACATCATAGAAGCCGAAGCTGATTGAATAGGAAGAATCAGACCTCAAGTGGAGCACTGGGTTTCTGGAAGTAACGGGGAAGTACAGAGTTGGGAGGAGGAGCATAGAAGGTGAAGGATCGTGAGGCTCGCGGGAGTGAAAAACCTGGTAATCACCCACACGTACATTGAGAAGAGGGTGTCAAGAACAGTATAATGTACCTGCAGTGACAGGAACTTTCCAATAGATTCAATCCACTGACTGAGAAAAGAGGTGCACAGGACGCTGGACTGTCATGTGCTACCAGGTGAGGCAGTAGCCAAGCAGTACAGAGTCGGAATGTGCAGCAAATTAGTCGAAACTAAGGGAGACCCAAGTATTTAAAGCTCGTTATTTAAAGCTCAAGCTTATGTTTGTAATTACGTAATGCATGCAGTAGCAGCAACAACTGCATTACATGAAGTAATAAAAGAAAAACGTGCTTTGGTATGATGATCTGGTTTTAATGAATATGATGGCAGACAAAGACGAGTTTAATTAATGCGTGCTTCTTATTTGTCATGCAACTGGCCTGAAAGTGAGTGGCACGATACAAGTTCCGTGAAGGTGAGGAAAACCAAATGGTGGAAACTGAACCCGAGAGAGCATAGGAAACCTTTGCGAGTAAAGGATGATGAGTTGGGGGCATGGTGTGTGGACATGGAAGCAGTTCAAAAGTGCAATGCGATAGACAGCGAAAGAAATGCTCTGGATGGGATCAAGAAAGTTGGGGGAGACAAAGGAGAGCTGATGATTTGGAATGTCTACAAGTGGCTATCACAGGGAGAAAGAGAAGAAGAATGAGAGAAAGAGAGAGAGAGAGATAGAGCGAGAGAGAGAGAGACCCTGAGAGAGAGAGAGACCCTGAGAGAGAGAGAGACCCTGAGAGAGAGAGAGAGAGAGAGAGAGAGAGAGAGAGAGAGAGAGAGAGAGAGAGAGAGAGAGAGAGAGAGAGAGAGAGAGAGAGAGAGAGAGAGAGAGAGAGAGAGAGAGAGAGAGAGAGAGAGAGAGAGAGAGAGAGAGAGAGAGAGAGAGAGAGAGAGAGAGAGAGAGAGAGAGAGAGAGCTAAAGGGATCCACGTGAGTTGGGACAGAGTACATAATATGATATGGTAAAATGCAGTATGATAAAATACCATGTAAGGTGATATTGTATATAGTACATAATACGACATGGTGAAATTCAGTGTGATGAAATGCCATGTAATGGTCTAGATATCTGAATACCTTGGACTTGTTTGTTTTGTCTTCTTAGAAATATGTTCCTCACGATCAAAGCAGCAAGAGCAATAAGGCAAATTACAACCAAAATGACAACTAGGATGGTCGCTGTAGACATTGAAGACTTTTCAGCTGAAAAAAAACGACATAAAAATTTTATTAACTTCACTGAATCATTTCATTTTGAAGCAATTCAACTGACACTAGCGTTCCCTCAGGCATCCCATCATTGCTGCTAATCCATGTGTCAAATGAAAATGTCAGGAAAATTATCGTCATCATTTGACTATATTGTGGAGGCTCCCGTAGACATCCCCTAAATTTTTACTCTATAACTCTTCCTGTACATCAAGCAAGCAGGACCCCAGAGGAAAACAGAGCGTGGGAGTTTTTCTATATTTTTTTTTTTTTATTTTTTTTATATATTCCAATAAAATTTTACAATAGATAAACAAAGGTCACAATACGATGCCACGGGGAGCATGGAAATATATAGCAACCCTGTGACCATAACATTTAACATAGAGAGTGAGATTGATATTACATTTAAATATTAAAAATTAGCAAAAAGTAAACAACAATTACAGATAATTCCGATAACAAAAGATCACAAAAATAAATGCACGAAAAAACAAATTACACGAGAGACGAGACAAAACGGGAGGGAGTTAAACGGTTGGGAAGGGAGAGAGGGCGTGGAATGGTGGAAACGGATTGGTACTCGTTGAACCAGGCTAACAATGTTTATACAGAATGGTTGCTTCAGTCTATTCATTGCGCAGTACTTCAATATCTGGCATTTGCGCATGGGTAATTTGCATCCCCAGTAAATCTAAAACTCTTAGTAACCCACAAATGAACTGAGTAAAATAGACTGAGAAGGGCCACTTACTGGTAAAAATTTGTTTTGTTTGTGAGATGTAATCATTGTTCTCTCCATCAACAAAAATAACACGTATTTCATACTGAATCCCTGCTTCTAGATTGTTAAGAGAGGTCGTGTCATCCTTAGTCGAGGTTACTGCTTTGCATTTCCAATCGAGATCTCCTTTTGCCCTAAATTCAACTCTGATTTTCTTTATGTTCGATTTGCACACAAGCAATTTCCAGGACACTGTAACAGTGTTTTGAGTGGGGTTGACGTTGATGTTGAAATGGGAGGCGTTCAAACGATCTAAAAAGAACATTCACATTGATTTAATTTATTGATGGTCAGACGAAGTGACTAGTTCCATATGTTAATTCATGACAATTATCTCCTATTTTTGATTATGAATATACAAGAAATATTTCAATTTCTATGCTTAAAATCCATATTGATAAAACATATTGGCTATATAAAACAATCCCTATCAGCTTCTAGGAGTTAATTTTTCATAGGTACGATAGACATATGTGGTGCCTTGGTGTAGTGGCTATTAAGCATGCGGACTCATAATACAGGGGTTGTCAGTTCGATTCCTCAATGTGACACAGTAAAAGCGCCATTGTGAGGAAGGCAACGGGAAGCCACTTCATGAATTCTACTTCAATAGAAAAGAGTCACAGCCTTGTCTCTGGTTTCTGCTGCGCTCGAAATCGAGTATGTGACACAATATGTATGCAATCTGACTCAACTCTTTGAGGCACAACGTATTGCAAATGCGTAGCAGAATTACGCACGAAACATTGCTTCTCAAGCGGTTGTATTGATCTTCCCCTCTGTGCGGCTCAGTAGAGCACGTCTTTAAACCACTATTATGCAAATCAATCATACTTAGGTGTCTAGCATCGGAAGGTGTTGTGCTACATGCTATGTGAACCTGTCCTATTCATGGAACCTTGGATGAATCATGTTTTCAAACGTACAGGTTCATATGAAAAGAGATAAATGTGGTTACGCTGCATGGCTGTGAATATACTTCCATGTTGAGATTTCAATATTATATTATAGGTGATAATTCACATTCAGGGTAGGTTTTAGTAAAACATGGTTGTCAATTTTTCATAGGTGCGATAGATATATCGCAATCAGCAAGTCTTATACACTGTCCTTTTGCTGTATTGAGTATGATGTCGTAATATTATGGCGCTGCTAATGCATAAATAGATATATTCAATTGGGTACTTTGAGAAAAAGGATGTTTCTACGAGTCATATACGTAATGATATATTAGGACACCATATTAAGGATCGCTGCTGATCTGTAAAAGAGAATTTAAGTCCCAACATTCACTTGAAAAGAGGCATTTGAGCTGAGGTAAGAATGCAGCGTCCATCACAGTACTACTTTCATGAAATTATGATCAAAGTGACATGATGTCAGATTGCTTGATAAAAAATGAGAAAATTTTGATTTTTACAGCAGTAAGAAACTTACTACTTTTGACCACTCTTATCCTCCTACTGTACTTTCTACTAAGAACAGCCGCCACACAAACGTATGTCCCAAAGTCACTGTCTGCGATATCAGAAACTTGGTATTGTAAGCTAGAGAAGCCCCAGGCCACGCGACTTCCATTGAAATAAAGCTCCACAACAGGCGTTGGGTTGCCATCTGCAGAACACGACAAGGATAGCTGTTGGGATAGACATTTTTCTATCACTGTGTTGTTCTGGTGAATGAACGGGCCATCTAGGAAAAAATGTGCACGTAGTTTAGCATGCAGTTTTAAATATTATCCATTAAGCAGTAGAACACTTCAGCCAATGTCAGTCGCAAGCCTGAATGCAGGAGAAAGCAAGCTCGAATGCAAGAAGATTTCAAGTAAGGGGGGAGAGGGTGTGGGCTAGAATTTTAAATTAACCTAGTGTATTCACAGAGCTCTAAATTGTCTTGCAAAAGCGCCGGGATGGAGTTTCTACATTTCATCTGTTATAAAAGACATATCGGAGTACATGATGGAGGAAAGGAAAGCAAAAAAACTCGTTTTTATATCAGTGAAATGTTTGACAAGTCTAGATATGTGTACATTTTCACAGGGCTTTGACATTGTTGGCAATGAATTTTGAAACAAAGTATCTTTCAATGTACGAAGAAACGATTGGGAGATGCATTCGTCGATCCTTTCTTGTAAAAAACGTATAGACAGTAGCTCTTGGGACAAATTTGGCCGTCGGTTCTCCATTCCAGTGAATAAATAATCTGTCGATCAACCTCTCAGCTCAGGCTGCCATTCTGACATCAGGAAAAAGAATATTGTATGAAGATGCACGCTTCTCACCGCTCATGCTATGAGGTGATACCACGGCAGCCCCTCAACATATAGTAAAGACTTACTCCAAAAGGGGCCATCTTTCTTCTTAAAACGGATTAAAATAGAATTTTTGTCATGCTGCTTGGCATCCACGGACTCATCAATTTTCAACAAAAAGCGCAAGCAGCCCTGCAATCTTTTTTCATTTTTTCCTTTCCAGTGCTACAATGTGTAGCATTTCAGCGTAGTGAACCGGGTCATGGTAATAAAGATCAGTTTGTGATAGTTGAGACCTTGAAGATGCAGCTTCACGTTCGCCGTATGCTTTGAACTGTCCTTCAGCATGCTGTTGTGCCAGTGATCTAGCAGGCCAAGATCATGCATTGTAGACATCAAATGCCATGTGAATCAATGATCTTAAAACTGCATGATAGTTGGATTGCAGAGCTCGCATACAAGGGTGGTTCTTGTCCTTGGTAGCCAATTTCTTACATTTCCATTCTCTCCATTGCTGCAGCATGTGATGGTTGGAGATCAATACAGTGACTGGTTCCGAAACACTGTGGGCTTGAGGCAAGGATGTCCTTTATCCCCGATCCTGTTCAACCTCTTCCTAGAAAGAACTATGGGAAACGCTCTGGAAGGCTTTCAAAGAGGAGTAAGCTGCACAGGTGTGCGGATAAAGGACCTTCGGTTTGCAGATGATATCGACCTGTTAGATGAGAGTGAAGGAGGAATCATTGAACTGACGAAGAGACTGGAAAACACATCTGACGATACGGAATGGAGATAAGCTCAGAGAATAGCAAGGTGATGGTGGCTGGATGCCAAGAACAGATCAAGGAAGCACAGATCCGAATCACAGTAGAAGGGAAGGATCTAGAACAGGTGTCAAACTTCACTTATCTTGGAGCCAATATAGGAAACGACGGAAGATCGGAAAAAGAAGTCAGAATCAGAATCGCGAAGGCAACAAGTGCACTAGCAAGACTGGAGAAGATCTGGAAAGCGAGAAACATCCATATAAGAAATAAACTTAGACTGATGAGGGCTATTGTGGCGGCTACGTTGCTATACACATGCGAGAGTTGGACGCTCACCAAAGGAGATGAGAGGAGGCTAGCAGCTTTTGAGATGAAGGCGTATCGGAGACTACTGGGAGTATCATGGAAGGACCGCAAGACCAATGAGTGGGTTATGGGCAAGGTCACCAGGCAATGCGTAAAGGTACAACCCTTCAACGAAGTCATCAGAGAAAGGAAGTTCCGGTACTCTGGTCACGTGGTTCGATGAGGAGGGCTGGCGAGACAAATGATGGAAGGCGGGATGGAGGGAAGACGAAGGAGAGGAAGACCTAGGATTACCTGGATGACGAACTTGAGGGAATGGAGTGGAGAGAGTGCAACAGAACTCATGAGGCAGGCGCACAACAGGGTGGGAGGAGAAGAAGTGTCAGAAGATGGGTGCACCAACGGCCGCATCGGCTAAGGAATTAATGATCATCAAACTGTTGTACCACCATTACGTCATCTTTACAGAAAAGGGTCACCTTTCAAAATTTCGCCACTGCCATTCTTCGCATTATGTGTCGCTTTGAAGCAAGACTCAACCTTTTGGCATTTCTTAGCACATTCTATATTTTTTTTCTCTTTGGAAGGTGTCATAGGCATGTTGCAATTTTAGGCCATAGCATTACATCTGACGCTATGGTAACGCAGCAACAAAAGAATGGAATCCAGTGGTGCTTCTCGATGGAATAAACTGCGTCGTATACTCGATTTCGAGCTTAGCAGAGACCAGAGACAGGGGTCTGAGTTTTTTCTAGGGAAGTGGATATTATGAGGTGGTTTCCTTAGCCTTCGTCGCCAATGGTGTTTTGTTGTGACAGTGTCATTTGTATACAACGAATCATTTGAATCAAATTCAAGCAACATAATTACACATCAGAATTGGGCCAATAAAATTTATCTGGGGTGCAAGTCTTCCAACTGCTTTATAAACCTTCCATGCGCGCTCGTTAACTTTTTTAACCAAAAGCAGTACACCAAGTCTGGCCCTGGTTCTTTCCCGTTAAAAAACCTTTTCATACCTGTTTTACTTTACCTACTGAGACCTTCAATGGTTGCTGCTTGCTTACGACTGTCTCCTCTTTCAGCTTATACAGCCACATGGCCTTTTCGTTGTGTTGGTCTGGCTCACTCCAGATGTCGCTCCTATTCTTGTTATCTTTTCTCTATCAGATTTCACGATGGATCTCTCCTTCCCACTGGCTTGTTCAAATATCGACTCTAATCTGTGTGAAAAAGTCTGATTGGCATTGCTTGACCTTAAACTGAAACCGCTTCATAATTCTTATCTTAGCTGCCAGCCGTTGTTTCATTTCCTCCAAAGCTTTCTTATATCCCTTCTGCTTTGGCCAGTATTTTCTCTGCAATGCCCATTCGTGTTTTACATTCAGTTTTCCCCACCAGGAAGACGCTATACATGTACAAGATCTTTACGTAGTTGTTTAGTTTTTCATCTATTCTTCTTTCCCCCGTTGACTCCTTGTAGCTCTTCTCTTTATCAATCCTTACGCATAACTTCTCAGTAGCAACTACTGCAGCAGCATAGATCCCAGTGTTGGTATATGAGTTACTTCGGGATTGAACTTTTTGCCTCAGAGATTATCTATCTTCCTTACTTCTGCAATCAACTTTTGTATTTGGACACTCTTCAAACTCAGTATCCTCTTTCACTACTCTTCATAAATCACCTCTTTCTTTCAGTCTTTTAGCTATTCCGAATTCTTCATTGGCAAACTCGTCATTTTCTATTGGGTATCTGTCCTTGTTCGATTGGTTTGATTGCAGGTTCTCCTTCGCTTCAGATTGCTACTCTCCTCAGAAACCTCCTTTCCCTGCCCCGCACTGTCCTTTTGATCGACTCGACTTCACTACCTGTCATCAAAACTTTTTTAGCATTTGTCTTACTTGGTCGGCCAATCTTTATTCTGAAACCTCAAACATACCTTTTCCTTTCCAAATTTCAATTATCCCTGTAGCCTCTTTGTTTTGTAACACTCTTTAAATTCCATTCCATTGCCACTCTGTTTCTTTGTTCCTCGTCATGTTGATAGAGCTACTAGCAGTCACAGGTTGTGGACCGGGCTGCTGTGCCACGGGACACCTGCCGGGCGAGAAACTTTCACCAGGGGCTCCAGCCTCATTCATGTTGTCCTCTTCATTTATTCACTCATTCAATTGGATTACAATACATTTTAGAACTGAATATTAGGTTGCACAGACACCAGTGTTTTTATCGAGACACCATCTCTGGAGGGCTCTCATCATCATCATCATCATCATCATCATCATCATCATCATCATCATCATCATCATCATCATCATCATCATCATCATCATCATCATCATCATCATCATCATCATCATCAGATCGAGCTAACTCGGAATCCTTTGACAATTCCTCTCCACTCAACCCTGTCCTGCATACTTCGCACAATCTGTTCTTGCATTAAGTTGGTATCTTTGCAGATTTGCTGAGCAAATGATGTTTGATGGCGGCCTCTTGATCTTTTTCCATAGTTAGGTTCCCAGAATAGCAGCTGATGTAAATGCTCTTCTTGTCTTCGCCATACATGCCCTAGGAACCTCAGTCTTCTGGGCTCTCAATCAAGATTAAAGGCTCAAATCCATGATACCGACTAGCCCCTGCCGGAAGCCGAATCCAGTGTTTCATGGTCTTGGGGAAAGCTAATAGGAACTAAATTTCTGTGTGACACTACGGCACTGAAAAGTGGACGCTGACGAAGAAAGAGGAGCAAAATTTGATGTGAAAGTTTTCTATTTCGTGAAGGGGCCTCAAAGAATGTTGTCAGTTAATAAGCAATAAAAGATAAACATGCAATGATAAGTCTATCGCGCAATTCAAGAACTGCAGCTAAGCTGCCGGCGACACACCGCCTGCACTCATAAATTTAATGGAAACAGATTTGCGTCGTGACCGGCTCTGCCTGGTTTCCATGTAACTTTTACGGGGAATCCAAGATGAAAAGCTTAAACATCAAATCGCATTGCTGCCGTTGTTGCGGCACCGCCGACTCACCGAAGCAATGTTTCCGTATAGATTTCTCTCAAGGTCGCCGATGTCACAATAAAAAAAGATGAACTTGAGTCAACTTTTTTGCAATGACAGTGGTGGGTCGCCGGTGGGTCGCCGGTGGGTCGCCGGTGGGTCGCTGGCAGTTAAAGTGAAGTGTTTCCATTAAAGATTTTAGCGCCGCAAGGACGTCGCCTGTGGGTCGCCGGTGGGTGAAAGTTATATGGAAACCAGGCTTAATTCCTTTGAAATCCTCCTTGTAGACAGATGAAGTAGTTGTTTTCAATATAGACCAGAAAGCCTCCTTGGTGCTGAATGAGTGATTGCATAAAAAAGTGAATCGGAAGGCCTCAATAATTAGAAGAAGGCACTGGAAAATTTCCGAGAGCATACTGTCTCAACAGCGCGTCGGGAGGCCGAAGAAGAGAGCATGTGACAGGGAGTCCCTGATATTACAATGCAACTTGACAAGCAGATTTCGGAGCAGCAAGAGACTGATTTCACACTTTTGCACCTTGAAAACTTGAATGAAGGATATTCTAATATTTTCCAGATGAATTCGGACAAAGCACGAGCTGATGATGACCTCAGAGTTTTTTAGATCTAAGTCATACTTTGGACATGCGCTTCTCACAAAGCAGGAACAAAGGCTGGTAATAAATGCAGGGATGTAAGTTTTGGATGAGATAAGAGAGAATAGGCACTTTGGAGCAATCGGACTATACGGTATAAGAGTGATTTATTGGAATACGTGAATGAATTGAGGAAATTGCTGCAGAGCCATTTTCAAGGCTCATAAAGGAAACGTTGATTGTGATAAGACACGTCAGCTGAGGTTAAGACCAGAATACGTGGCGAGCAGTGTCAGCGTAACCAGGATCAGTAAAAAATGGCATAAGGAACACGATGAGGAAGCATTATAGAAAACGAAAAAACAATAGAAGAATAGTGAAAGTAGCATTCATAGTTAGATAAACATGAGTCACATTTTACTCTTTCAACAGATTAGATGCGGGCTTCCACCTAATAGGGTTTCCGGGTGCTCTTTTGACAGAGCCTCCAACCGTGGTCAAACTGGAACGTGTGGTAAAAGAATATATAGATGGCCAATCAGTATATATTCACTGCCTAGCTCACTGTAATGGACTGACAATCAAAGATATGATGGTAAAATTCCCCATGCTTGCCCATGCAACTCTGATATACAAAGATATTTATATGCCTCCTGGTATTTCCCCTAAGAATCTTGCTTTTTGAAGAATTGTGGTCTTATAAGGAGACAATCGCAGCACAAAAGCGCAAAGGCTACAAAGCACAACGGTGACCAGATGGACCACATGAGGGAAAGCAGAAAAAGTAATGATAGAGGCAAAGCTAGCTCTATTACAAGTTCTCGAGGAACTGAACAACGATAAAGCGGTTACATAGGTGGCAAAAGCAGGCTGAGAAAGTCAAAAGAAGGCTTATCATGTTTGCCAACGTCTTCAGCCTGACAGTATTCTATGAACTGCTGTTTGTATTCGAAGATCTAACCAGGAATCTCCAGCGAGTCGACTTAGCTGCATAGCTTGCTCTTTTTTGCATCAGTCAAAAAGGTGGAGTTAAGAGCGAAAGAGCTTAGGGAAGATGCAGAGTTTGAAAGGCATTTTAGAGAAGTTGAAACTTTAGGATTATACTTAAGACCCAAGGAACCTTTAGAAGGGAAAAGCAGAAGAATGCCCAAGAGGCTTGATGATATTGACATTGTGATTGACGCTAAAGAAAGATTAGGACGGGTGTCATCTGATGAAAAGGGTATGTCTGAGCTAAGACTAAGCTATGTTGAAGTAGTAGATTAAATCACGATGTCAGCATAAGCATCTCTAGCAAGATCAAAGAGGTAACTAGAGTCAGAACAGTTGCTGAAGTTATCAACGCACAACCTGCAAGCAGAGAATGGTTGCCAGCACTGAGCAACCTGATTCGCTTTCACATGTCGTATCCACTGTCATCAGCCGCTACAGAAAGAACATTCAATACAATGAGGCGACTTGAGTCTTGGATTTGTTCAACAAGTAGTGCCAATCACTTAAACAATATAATGTTTGCAAATATACACAAAGAGGAAATTGATGGCATTGACACTGAAAGAATTGCCCGGGAGTTTGCAAGAAAAAATGAAGCAAGATAGCTTTTTCGGGAGATGATGAAGCAAATTTTTCATAAGCACCTAATATACAACCATGAATGACAGTAATTTCATTTGCTCCCCGTTCGAATTAAGACTTAAGTCAAGAAAGAAATGTAGGCGAAAATCTAAGATTTTTCACATCCCCAAGGACTTTACTATTTCCATGGAAAAATGTTCATGATCTGCCCTCAGAGAAACCTTGCCCCTACCTTAGCTTAGGTGCATCCATGGGCCAGACCTGGGGGCAGGAACAGAGTTAAAGGTGATGAAAGGGTAAGGTGGGGTTGGTTAAGCATGTTAAAAGTAGCAAAGAAGAGGAACGGAAGCCGGAAGCAAAGAGCACAAGAGATGGAGGTCCTAAAGAGAGAAGTTAGGGATGCAGGCATACGAGGCGGATAAACACAGCATACGAGCACACAATTTATGAGCTGCATCGTAAGTTACAAAGGACTCATAGAGGTACATAATTGTCAATCCTATAAACAAGCCATATAAAATTTCATGAGCATTTCGTCAATTCATATGATACTGCAATGATGAAAACGACTTCGTTAGAGCAAGATTTCAATTGCTCGAACTTCCTTTACCAAAGATATGTGAAATGAACAAGATCTCAAAAGCATTGACTTACAGTAAACCGACAATAACCTTGATAGTACAATAGGCTTTCCAATACCATTGAATGCTTTGCAGGTATAGGTACCCCCTTGTTCTCGCTTGACTTTAGGTAAAACCACATTTCCATTAGAATGAGGGAGAGTTTTATTATGTGGATCTGTCCATGTTATTTCTGGAGCAGGGTTTGCTACCCAAACAAAGCAAGTAAGTTTGACAGTCTCCCCCTCAAAGGTCGCTGGCACAATGATGCGGATAGACGGTGGAGCTGAATGGAAGAAAAGATTATGTTCAAAGTAAATATAGTTTACTTCATTTAGATAAATATAAGTATATATATATATATATAGTCTATAGGACTTGAGCGATATTTCGAAATTATAAGCATAGATACTCTTATTAAGAGAAATGGTACCTTCATAAGTGTAAGAATGAAGGAATTCCTAATCAATACTGACAATGACTTTGTGACAATGTCGTATCCGATGTTATCCAAGCATTAATGTAACACATTCCAGCTGGATTTCTTTCTACTTTCTTGGATATTCTACATATATAGGCACTGGTGTTGGAATGAAATTTGCCAAATAAAACCTTAACTGAACAGTTTTATGAAGACTTAGAGAATGAAATGAAGTTTTAGAGTATGAAGACTGCCCAGGGAAAGGTGCAGTAATGGGCAGAAATCTTTTTCTTACCGAGTGCCTAAAGTGTGAAATAGCCTTCCTCTCACTACCAAACAAGCTCTGTCCCTGAATGAATTTAAACATTTAAGAATAAATGCTCTTCTATATATTTACCTTCTATTTATTGCATATATTTACATCTATCTTTTTTATTTTCATCAACTATGACCTTTCGCTTCATGCCCTTAGCATTTTGCATTCTATTGCAACGTAGTTACCAAACAAGTTATCGTAATTTATTCAATGTTATCATTTAGTTAATTCGATATCGAATTTAATTAAAGTCCTCGATTGGAGGGCCCCTTGTGAATCAGCTCCAGCTGAAGGGCTAACCTCCTTCATTAAATCAAAATGAAATGAAAGTGAAATGAAACTTAACACACCTTGGACATCAATTGTGATGCTTTTAGAAGCGCCTTCGCCAAGATAGTTGTAGGGAACGCACCGGAAAGTCTTCTTGTACACAAATAATGAAGGAGGAGCAATGTTTGGGATGAAATAGGTTGAAGCATTGTTGCTTTGGACTGTTTTCCAGGTAAAAAATTCCTTTTTACTAAATCTGTAGTTCGGAGCCGGCCTTCCATCGGCATTGCAAGCAAAAGTAATTGAAGATCCTTTTACAGGCTGAAGTGTCGTCGCTGTTAGTATCACATTACTTGGACGGTCTGTCGATTAATGATAACACCATGAAAATAGAAGTCTACCTAAATTGGAATGGTGGTTGCCAACTGATATAATTTTATAAAAATGATTTCAATTCTTTTTTTAATGATTTATGCTGGGGAAAAGCTATGTTGGCCAATACAAAGCCTCAACAATGGAAGAAAGAAGAAAGCGAAAGGCTGAGAGGAGAGGAGATATGATCAAGTTTATAGATCTTAGATTTGAAAGATGGCAAGTTGTTGGACTCTGGAAAGCAAGAGCAAGGCAAGACGTTCCATAAATTGCATGTTCTTGGGATGAATGATGATTTGTGAGATAGAGTTCGTGAAGTAGGCAGTGAAACTTGGAAAGGGTGTGAATGAGTTGAGCTTCTGGTGGTTCTGACACGCCTCAGAGGAACTGGAATAATCTCCCTGATCTCCGGAGCAGAATGCCCGTGAAAGTCTCTATAAAAAATGGCAAGATCTCCAACTAATCAACGATGGGAAAGAGGTTGGAGAGATTTGGTGAGGTTAGGATTGTTCATGAGACGAATGGCTTTGGACTGGACTTGTCGAGAAGACAGAGAGTAGATTGTGGAGCACCACCCCAGACGTGGGAGCAGTACTCTAAAGAAGGACGGATTTGGGACTTGTATATAGTTAAAAGGTGAGAAGATGAGAAAAACCCGCGGGCTCTGGCGAGGAAACCGAGCTTCTGATTTTCTTGTTTAGCAAGGGAATGGATATGAGCTTTCCAATTGAGATTAGACGATAAGGAAAGACCAAGTTGTGTGAAAGGAGTTGAAATGTCCAGTTCATCGCCATTCATAAGGACAGGTGGAAAGTTTTGCAAATCTTAAGTTGCCAGACGTATTTGGAAAGTTCGGTGCTGTTGGAGTACTTTTTGTTCTTAAATGACAGTTTGTGTTGAGTAAATCGTTGTTTGAATGTTCCTTCAGTCGCGCCTATGTAGTTTTTCCCGGTTGTGTCTTCGTTTGTTGTCACTTTAGCGTTGTAGACAATGTTAGTGGTGAGGCAGTTGTTGTTCAGGGGGCAGTCTTAAGGACAACGAAACAGACTACCGAGTACAATGGACTATCATCACTGCAGCTCAACCATACAACAACATCTCCAAAAGGTGCGACCTCTGTACATCGGAAAAACTATACATAATCAACGGCCACAACAATAACCCACTGAACAAACGCTCTGAACTTATCTCCAAATGCCGACACGAGAACAAATATTTTTTAATGAACAATAGCATCACCTAGACAATAGACAGTAACTTGCCAACGGCTTCTTTTACTCCAATTTTATCATCTTTTATTTTAATCTCACCCTATTTTTAACCCATTCGCTTATTTTAAAATCAATGTAATTCGGAATGTGTTTCAGTTATAGTCTGTCTGACGAGTGCCTTCGCACGAAACTAAGAGTAACAGAGAATCGGTCTTTTCCTTTTCTGCATTTCTGCTATCAACGCTCTGTACTTTGTACATAGAGCACCATATGGTGGTGAAGACAGCACCCTCTATGTGATATATATATATATATATATATATATATATATATATATATATATATATATATATATATATATATATATATATATACAATACATAGATACTGGCTGTGCCCCACTTGCAACTTCACACTGGCTACGGGCCTGTAAAGCACACCACTAATCCCCGTCCAAACGCCATGAACTTTTTACTGGGAAACGCTGAAGAAAAAATGTGTTCATTGAAATGTTGAGAGCGTTTGTACACCCTGTTCAGTGTTGTTCAGCGTTCTTCAGTGCTGTTCAGTCAATTTTGAAAGCATTAAAAAATGTTCAGTCGATCCGCAGAACATTCTATTGTTCTAGGTTTTGTCGAGCTTTGTTCAGCAAATGTTCAGTGCATTTGTACCAACTCTTTTCTCGAGACAAAAGGCAAAAGAACAAACACCTATTGACACTCAATCTCAACTGTTCTCAATAAAATGCCATGTTCAGTCAAAATGTTACCTGCATTTGTATACGCGTCCCTGAACATCACTGAACAACGATGAACAACGCTCTACAAATGTTGAGCGTTGTTCAGTAAAATTGTCTGTGCATTTAAACAGGGCTTATGGGCACCATTGCATCTCGCAAGGGATCCTTAGCTAGGGGCATCACGGCTGACTGCGGCGTGCACAGTTGGCTTGAATTAATTTTGCATAACTAGAAACCCTTCCACCCAACTTGGAACGGATAAATGAACAAAAATTCAAGGACGTTCAAAGGTTTGGGGCACGCCATTGAACATCGCGATCTTCTCAAAAGGTCACCATCTGAGTGGACCGACGAATCATTTTGCTTCACAGTCAATATTCACTTCAGGTGATTGGGGTATGTAAGTACTCTATGGGAGATGTTAAAATGTCAGGTAGGACTCTATGTGAGACATTGTTTACATGAAGTTTCAGATAGCACGACTTCTTCAAAGCACAACATTGAGAACTTCAGTCGGTTTTTGGTCCAATTTTGTGCTTTCTACCTAACATTTGAGGGAAGATTTATGAACACTGAAAAGCTATGCTGATCAGTCTTTCTTCTCGATGCGACTTCACCTAGTGATCTATACGCCTTGAACTACAGAGAGCTGGTGTTTACAATTACAAGAATTTAAAGATCATTCTGTATCTTAGCATACTTTTTTCTTTTGTCTTTTCTTTTCACACTCAATGAAATGAGATAAAGTCAAGGTTAATATGTCACAGAAATCCACTTGACCACAGATTTAAGTCAATGTGCTTAAGATGAGAGACTGTGCCTTAATGCATTACTCAAATCTTAGCCTAAAGATTTAAGGTAAAGAGAACTGTAAAAGATTATTGTGCCTGTGGGTAAACCCGTGCACCACTGCTGGTGGCTCTGACGTCTTCGCGAGAAAATGCACAGAATAAACATACCGAGTTAATCGTAAGGCTCTAATTCCGAGGACTGGAGGTTATTTCAACAATGTAAGGTAAAAATTCTCCAGAAAATTCACAACCAAATTCGATATACGTCAGGTTTGCGTTCGTGTTTACAATAGTCAACTGAGAGGGCGTTCCGCGTTACATTTGCATTGTTATCCAAATATGGAACTATGATGTCCATATATGTCTACTGCATATATGAGGGTTGATTTCTTATAGGAACTCCCGAAATAGGATCCCAATGACGTCAGCCGCACAAATGAACTGACAATTTGAATAAAGAACGCTATCTAGCAATTTTTAAAAAAATATGCGCCATAGAGCTCCATACAGAACGGTGTAGGTACTTACAATCAACTCTAATATTCTGCTCAATAGCCTGACTTCCTGCTGGTCCTCCATCTGCGACGCATCTCACTTTTGCAACTTCACGTCTCACATTGTAGATTAACATGCGGTTGTCAATAGGCTTAGCTGTATAGTTACGTCTTACTGGTGGCAGTGCTGCTTGCTGCAAGTTGTTCTTATCATATGTTTTGCAGTCAAGTAAAGGCACTGGGTTTCCAAAGACGATACAGGTTGAATTTAGCGCACCTCCTTCACGTAGAGAAAAATGAGCAGCTCCTGCACTGCCCGTAGTTATTCCGTCTTGCAAGCAGCTTATGAAAACCGGCCGATCTATTTGGGAAGATTGAAGTAAAACTTTGAAATATAGAGCAGACGTCCTGCAAATTGTGAGTTATTGATAATGTAATCATGTCAATGTGACAATTCTGGAAGCTACCTAAAGAAATTCTAAAAGCAATATCAGGTAGATAATCTATCACACTAAAGTGAAATGTAAATCTCGCCTTTTTCAATGGTGACGCACGTTTTGTCGGGACTAACTTGATTAGCTGTCCCCATCTTTGTATAGTAGTTTTTTGTAAGCATCTTTTTTCTCATATTTGATGTGGGATGATATCTGTTGAATTATTAAGTCCATCTTCTGTCATTGGGGGTGCATGATATAGTGCCTTAAACTAGCACACCTCCCCCAAATAACAAATTTTGAGAGAAGCCTCAATGTCTTCAATGAAGTCTATCTTTTTCTCAATTGGAACACGATATTTAAATTTGAAGTGCCCGTCATCGTGGGAACTCCGGTGACCTAGTGTATATTTCCGCTGTGATGGGCACACCTATCTTGATATGGTTTTCATTTAATTGACAAGTAAAATAGTTAGTGATTTTATGAAGACAGTCCATATGAGAGTGTTATTACCAGAATTGAGCTTGCTACGTTATAATGCTTCGCTTAGCAGGGTGCTTTGAACGCGATACAGGATAAGACTGGCCGTAGACGTTGCATCGAGGACACGAGTAGTCTCCCACTCCCACTCCCAGGCTAACGACGATGACGTCGTTGTCGTTGTCATTGTGATTAGAAAATTAATTAAAACTGATTAAACCACACCATGACGTTAGTCTATTTAATTGAAACATGAGACAAAGAGATTGCACCTCTACGTTAACAAGCACTTTTCATTGCATATTAAGCATGTGAATCCATATTTAGTCATGTCATTTGCTTTTCAAAAAAGTGGACAGGGTCTCCGCACAATTTATATCGCATTTTAATTGTAGTTTCAACGGGGATATAAATTCCATTACATTCAGCATGTACAATAATTTTGTGTGGTCTGAGTCATCCACCGTGTGTGAGGATGAACTGATACCTTCCAAATCTTTTTTACGCGAAATTGAAACATGGCTGATCAGCGAAAACTTACCAAGTACTTTTAACTTGAATGAATAGCTCAAGATTTGCGGTTGGCGGTCAAATAGGATTCGGCAATAGTACCCATCAGCATCGGATGATTTAAGATTCTTCAGCTTCAATCCGATTCGATACAGCGCGCCATTTGTATTATCAATAGCCTCCACTGTTGCCACTGTAGAAATAGCTGTAGCATTACCTAGCTTGTAAATAATATCATTGACTCTTGCACTGCCACATGCAATGGTGGTCTTTAAGGTGTCAGGGGTATAATACCTCCAGACAATGTTGACAGATTGAGTAGAATTGCCAGAAATCTCTTCATTATTTGCAGTTGGAGTATGAAATTGTTGGGCATCTGAACGGAAAACGAAACATTTTAGATATCAAGAAGAAATAGTCAGATATGAAAAATCAGCCCTTGAAATATTATCCCAATCATCATCATCATCATATTTCTCATTTGCTATTCATCATCAGTCCAAGTGTTCCTTTATCAGTATCAGCCAAGCAGCGATGGAGTCTCTCATATTGCTTGAGCTAGACTAGGGATTCTTTTATAAGCGCTACACCTCCCATTACCTCCCAGAACATTTATTGCACCTGTCAAACTATTCGAACTCTTCTACCTTCAAGCTAATTGGCGAGAGCCAGTATCGATTCGGCAGCCTTGAGCTTAGGCACATACTCTATTGGCTGGGTTAATGGCCCATTCATCGTTGTCTATCCTTTATCTTCATCATCATGATATCTTTCATTATCAAAATGATCATTGTCATTACCACCACCATCATCATCATCATCATCAATGTTAACATCATCATCATCAATGTTAACATCATCATCATCATTGTCACTATGATTATAATCATTATGCTCATCTTCATTATCACCAACTCATTATTATCATATTCATTATCACTAACATAATTATTATCATCTTCTTCATCATCGCCAACACATTGATTATTACCATCTTTATCATCACAAACATCATTATCATCATCGTCGTTATCATCACCAAAAACATCATAATTGTTATCACCTTGATCATCACAAACAGCGTTATTATTATCTTCACTGTCACCAAAATCACTATCATCATCCTCTTCACTACCACCAAAATCACTACAATCATCATCTTCCTTTTCACCATCACCACCACTACCACTACCACCACCATCATCATCATCCTCATCATCACAATCATAATTTACCATACATTACTTTCGTTTCTAAGTAAAGTTTTATGGTAAAGCTTATCATGGAAGTTTTTTCCTTTTTTCCTTTTGGACATTGAGAACCCTTTAGCCTTTCGAACAGCGTCCAGGAATTAGAACTTGGTGTGACCACACTTTGTCATTCATACGGCTGTGTTGAAAGAGATGGAGCGACTGTCCCTACTCTAATTGAAGGTTAACTGAAGGTGACAATGCAGAAACCTCCGCATTGGTGTCCCTGGATATCGACCGCCGAAAGTGATCTCGACTCATTTCTGTCGGTTCGTAAACGATTCTGCAACTACTTCTTCTCAAAACATTTTTGAAAGAAAGACTCGATGAAGAAGAGATCGAACGCCTAATGCAGAGACCTCCGCATTGGTGTCCCTGGATAACGACCGCCGAAAGTGATCTCGACTCATGACTCATTTTTGTTGGTTCGTAACCGATTCTGCAACTAATTTGTCTCAAAAAATATTTGAAGAAAGACTCGATGAAGGAGACTAAAGATGGATCCGAAACACTGATCAATTCGCAAGGGTCTTACAACTAAGCTATCCTGACACCCTTGAAGTGGCAAGGAAGTCAGGATGGATTTTTTTGGACTTAAAATACCATTGGCGCGCCATACTTACCAATATGAAAAGACGATTCCAGAGCAATAAATGCAATGTAAAATACCAGCATGTTTGTGACCATTGTTATGTAGAATTGTGACCTGAGAAGTAAAGAAATCATTCAGAGATCTTGCATTTTAGTCAGTTAATTAACCGTATGAGTGAAATAGATCCAGCATCTTACCAAGACATTGCAACCAAAAATGTATATAATAACCTAAAACGACACTCAATGACATACATCCATTGCCAATACCACTTTGGTACTGAAAATAGCTATTTGTTAGCATTAATCATTCCATTTTTTAGCAATTTATCTCAGGTCTGAAAGTTGACTTGATATGGGAAGCTTGGGTGCTGAAAGCGAAGAATCACCTTTACTTGTGACTACTTGTCTTTAAGTTCAGCGAACTCTTGGAAGGCAACAGTGTTTTAATCAGATCAAAGAAGCAGATAATGTTAGAATGGTTTAAAAAATATTTTTCTCAAGCAATGGTCTACTTGCAACATGGAAGTTACATGGAAGTTACATGAGCAACATGGAAGTTACATTAGCTAGGTCAGCCTAGTCTAGTTATTTTAGATTAGTTAACATCGTAGACCAAACACCTTTATCCAATATTGTGATCATCTGAAGCGATAGTCATTGCAATAACTAACTGCATCGTATACTCGGTTTTGAGCATAGCAGATACCAGTAACTAGGCTCTGAATGTTTTCAAGGGAATTGGATTCTATGAGGTGATTTCCGGTTGCTTTCTTCACCAGCGTTTTTATTGTGACACGCGTAGGATTGGAACTCCCAACTCCTGCGTTTTGAGTGCGCACGCACAACTACTACATCACGGTACAAATTACAGCATTTAGTCGGGTAGTCTGCTATCATGTGCTGGTGCCAAGAGGCTCCAATTTGGCAAAACATTCGCGCACAGCAAGTAAGTGGGCTTTAAATTGGGAAAGATCCGGCCTACCCTGTCTATATGGGCCAAAAACTTCTACGAAATTCTCTAACATGTATGAATGTTAAAAATCTAGTTTAAATAACTCAAGATGAAAAATCGATGCCGATAAGACATGGAACTGGTGATAGAATACAGCCCATCTCCGTTCTTCAGGCACACTTTTCACTAAATCCACCATATTTTAAAAGTTATCCTTGCACAATGTCTGACGCAGCACCTTTCCTGCTCTTGAGGAGTTCGGTACGGTTGCAATTTGCATTTCTCTTCCAGAAATGGGATCACAATTGACAATAAGCAATTGGGCGCCCGTGAGACACATGTCCGCGTCGATGCTGCCAAAATTATATTTGATAATAGGATTGTATGTGATAATAGGGTTGATTAAGTACCTCACTGAAATGCTCAATCCGTGCCTTGCAAGTTGCAAGTTGGCCTCACTGGGATGGAGTTGCCACAAAACAGCTTGTATCAGGCGTGGAATCAGGATCGTGCTGGCAGTGCCTGAGCACCAGTTAAACTTTTATGACTTTGATTCTCAAAGTATTTACAAAAAAGCGGTAAAGCAAAGCTTGTTAAACTTTTCGTATGACATGGGTCGTCGTTTCAAGTCTTTCATTACATACATACAAACATACATACATATATATATATACATACATACATACATACATACATACATACATACATACATACATACATACATACATACATACATACATACATACATACATACATACATACATATATATATATACATACATACATACATACATACATACATACATACATACATACATACATACATACATACATAGGTGGATTTTTTTTAAGGCAGGTCCGGTCTGTGGCAGCCATTAAAGAACTGATTCCGGGACTTCATTCCACTGGGGCTTGGATTCCGTTACCTCTTGTCCGTTAAGTAGTTTTATGCTTTACAATTTCCCTTTCGGGCTGGAGCACCAGTCGCAATTAAGTAGATTTCAATTTACCAATCAGCGTCAAGATTTCAACATTGCTCTTTTGGTTAGAGCAAAGTCGATTTTGAAATTTAGCAGTATACCAAATCAGAGCCTACTTTGACTGGTGCTCAAACTTGATGTACAGTTACCAGTCCAGTTAGAAATGTTCCATGTTTTTCCATCATCTATTTTGCGGGAAAAGTTCAAAATAGCGCTGCGGAGTTGATCTAACTTGCGAAAAACAGAGTTGGAAGTGACAGTCCATGTGAGCATCTGACAAGGCAGGCACGTGGTCAAGGAGGGTCTGGGGGACAAGGCACCCTGGGGTCATGAATTTGAACTCTGTGCCCCCTTGCAGGAATAAATTATGTATTCCAAGTTATAGCCAGTGGCAGACTTATTCGTTAAGTCAACTCCGTTGGCGCAGTTTGCGTTAAGGTTCGCTTTTGAATCCCAAAGAAATGTTTTGATGAGGCATTAATAGCTCTCACCTAATTGAACCTTTCAGATCTTGAAGCATTTTTGCTATTAAGTGCTGCTATTTTGTTCATCCAACATCATGGTTTGCTTTGAAAGTTAATTATTGTGATCTTGCTTGTTATTCTTTTTGGAATCCCTAGTTCTTAGATATAGGCATTACATATACCTACACCACTGGCCTAAATTATGTAGCAACCTAAGCAAAAATTGGAAAAACAGACTCATTTCGATTTTGAGCATTTTTCCTGCATTACAAGCAACAAAAAATCAATCATAGACTAGAACAAATGTCTTTAAATAATGCATTGACAGCTACGCGGGTTTATAAAAATATGAGACAACTTAATTGGTACAATGATTGTTTTATTCCAAACCTGTTTTAGTTCGAAACATGTTTAGAGCTGGGGTGGCAACTTAATTTTGGCCAGTAGTGTACATATACGTAGCTACATATACACATATACATATACAGATGCATATACATATACATATACAGATGCATATACATATACATATACATAAACATATACATATACATATACATATACAAATACAGATACATATACATATACATATACATATACATATACATATACATATACATATACATATACATATGCATGTACATACAAATATACATATACATATACATACACATATGCATATACATATAAAGATACATATACATATACATATACATATACATATTCATATACATATACATATACATATACATATACATATACATACACATATGCATATACATACACATATGCATATACATACGCATATACATATACATATACATATGTACATATACATACATATATATATACATATACATATGTATGTGTATATGCATATGTATATGTATATGTACATGTAGATGTATATATGAATATACATATACATATACATATACATATACATATACATATACATATACATATACATATGTATATACATATACATATACATACACATATACATATACATTTACAATACATAGACATATACATAGACATATATTCATATATATTGGCTGTGCCCCCCTTGCAGATTCACGCTGGCTACGGGCCTGTGACAAGACATCCCTCAATGACGATCTTCGCGGGCACTATGCCTCCTATGAACTGCAAGCAACGAACATGGCCTAAGCTTTCAGCTCGAGGATGCTCATGAGGGATCAAAGCAGCAAGCAGACTTCTGCCAAGCTATTTAGCTGCCCTGCTATTTAGCTGCCCTGCTATTTAGCTGCCCTGCTATTTAGCTGCCCTGCTATTTAGCTGCCCTGCTATTTAGCTGCCCTGCTATTTAGCTGCCCTGCTATTTAGCTGCCCTGAAATGTCCTAAAATCCAGATATCCAGGACTAATTATTGTTATGCTTTTGGGTAAGCAAAGCATAACCTCGCCGGTAGCAAACTTTTGGAGCTGATCTTTGATTTGCTTATTCATTCTAATATTAAGTCGGTATTTTCAAGATTTTCTTGCCAACGGGTCCTAGTTTGCAGCAAGGTAGATCAAATCTAATATCGTAGGGCCTCTCCAGTGAAAAATCTTCATTTTTCAATCAGATTCAGTCGAGTGCCCTGATTTCGAATCTGCGATTATTTTTCCGATATGTCGTACCGTTTTCATTTTACAAGGGTTTAGAATTCATTTTCGAGTTCAGAATTGGTTCAAAAGGATTCCCACAGACCAATTTTGTGACGTCAAAATGACGTACAAAACTTTCTCGGTCATTCGTTTCTCTCAGGAGAATTTAGCGGATTATGAACAAAGTGGCGGACTCAATTTCCAATACACCAGAACCTCCTTAAATTGCAAATCGCTCAAAATGCCGAGATTCACAAATCCTCCTGATTTGTCGTGATATACAGAACATAATTTGTGACGTCACAAAGTAGGTTTTTTCGGTGAAATCTGATTTAAAATGCTTATAACACGAAAATGATACAAGATGTCAGAAAAATAACAGCGGATTCGAGATCAGAACACTTGACTACACCTTATTCCAGAACTAATAGGAATTGCAAATGATCAAATATAAATGTCCTTTTGGTCGTTCTTTGAGTGTATAATAATGGTTTAATCTATATTTATCTATATGGTTTATCTAATATGCACCGCATGTCATGGTTTATAAAGTTCTGTTGTGGTGTTCCTGAATTCTTCCAAATTTCCATTCCAGATAAAGTGATACAAAAACTTTCCCCTAGAACTACTGCAGATGGAAGTTTCTTGTTCAATGCTTGCTCATTTGCTTTGATTGGAGATGAATCTCTTGCAAGTTGCCTTAGAACTCTCATCAGCATCGCATTTTACTTCCATGCTGAATGTCATTCTTTTCATCCGTACATTGAAAAGTTTACCAAATAAAGTTTTATTCTATATAAGAAGAATGCACTTTGTCAGTCTTTGTCATTTGAAGCTGTGCATTCAAGTCATTTTGGTGGTCAAATTTCTGTAGTTTATAAAGATGCTGAAAACAATGTCATCAGCAACACATTTTCTTCCTTCTTATGTTTACTGGCATCGTCTACTGGTACAAGACATCCCATTTAATGCCCTTTCCAATAGCTGATGATGAATTTCATTCTCGGTGCTTTTGCCGTTTTGCGTTGTTCCTGTTTTCATTTTGTCCTATAATCGCATCTAAATAATCCTGGACTCCGACGAACGGTCTACTGCTGAGCTTTCTGTTTTACCTTAAGAAGAAATCTTTTTATGTTTGTTACAGGATAAAAAATACCCGTAAAAATCTAGAGCACCACCATCCAAAACCAAAATCGCTGCGGTACATTCTTTAATTTTTCATTGATATTGATTTGAGAAGCAGGGTGGCACCAGAGGACTGCCAGTGTAGCCACAGCCCCCAATTAGGGAAGGAAGTCAAGTCTATTACCAGCCGTTACCAAACGCAAGCTTCTGTGAATTATAATTCTAGCCCTCTTGTTAGGGAACGTAGCCTCCTCTTTCAGGGAATTCCTGCCCCCTGTCGGGGAAAATCCAGGCAACATCTCTGTTGCACCTGTGTATTAAAAGGGGGACCCTCCTTTTATCATCTATTGATTATACTAGGGGCATAGAGATAGTAGGGCAAGAGCACGGACTGGTCAATCGCACGTATACCCAGCAGCAGTCCGTCTTTCAAAGCCCTCATTATGGCTGACGTATTAGACAAGAGAAGCGGATTAAACAGGCAACACCATGGCCGTAATCATTAGTTCTTTGCCTGTTGGGAGGCTAAACAGAATGTACATGCTCAATTGGTGAGATAAATTTTGCATGCTCTTTTTTTCAACAATATATGCACAAAATTGACGGACATCTGCGCAATGCTCGGGGAAACGAATCCAGATTTTGGTTCGAGAATTTCGTCACAGCTGACCGGAGGGCCTAGATTACTATCTCGACAATCGTCAATACAATACAAGAAATGAAAACATATGTTATTGTTTTCAAATGAAATCGAATGTTATATAGTTTCATAATCCATTTAAATGATAAAAAGAATATATTTTGAGTATTTTACTCGTTGTAGAACAGAATCTGTTTTTGTGAGTCGCTGTCCTCTTGATGGCCTGCCCTGCCCTGCCCTGTCTTATCCTGTCTTGTCTTGTCCTCTCCTGCCCTGTCCTGTCTTGTCCTCTCCTGCCCTGTCCTGTCTTGTCCTCTCCTACCCTGCCCTGCCCTGTCTTATCCTGTCCTGTCTTGTCCTCTCCTGCCCTGTCCTGTCTTGTCCTCTCCTGCCCTGTCCTGTCTTGTCCTCTCCTGCCCTGTCCTGTCTTGTCCTCTCCTACCCTGCCCTGCCCTGTCTTATCCTGTCCTGTCTTGTCCTCTCCTGCCCTGTCCTGTCTTGTCCTCTCCTGCCCTGTCCTGTCTTGTCCTCTCCTGCCCTGTCCTGTCTTGTCCTCTCCTACCCTGTCCTGTCCTGTCCTGTCCTGTCCTGTCCTGTTCTGTCCTGTCCTGTCTTGCCTGTCCTGTCTTATAATCCTATCGGTATTAGCTCGGCTAAATCTAGGCTAAATCTATGAAAAAGGACTTCAATATAAATTTGAGCAATTGGTAGGGTATAATTGTGATATCATCAGCTCTTAGATTCGAGGCAAGAATACGAGTTTCAATTAGGTGCTGTTGCAATGACAGAAATAAACTTTGTCTGGTCTCAAACAGCGTCACACTGGCAATTGATTTCATATTATTCTCAGTTATTGTGGCCCATTCTTTCAGCTTGTCGAATTTATCTGTCCCAAGTCCTGACAACTTTGAAACAATGAAGATGAAGGAATGAAGAGGTCACCGTGTGCTTTACATGCAATTAAAGGTACAGGGCCGTAGTTGTTTATCTTATTGACTTGTTCATGCAATGCTCCCACACAGTCTGGACAGGTTACTTTTCTCTTTAAAGAGCGAGAAATGAAGCCAGGAGAAATGAAGCCACTGATGTAAAAAAGAACTTCATATTGCCAAACATGGCTGGCTTCCAACATGGCTTCCAACATGGCTATCAAGATTTCAAACCACTGTCGATTTCAAAAGCTGAACACTCCAATAATGACACTGTCTCTTCAATGCAGTTTGCATTGGTTGAAGCCTCATTGCC
The DNA here is from genome assembly GCA_964026355.1 of Pseudorhiza aurosa. Classification (NCBI taxonomy): domain Eukaryota; kingdom Metazoa; phylum Cnidaria; class Scyphozoa; order Rhizostomeae; family Lychnorhizidae; genus Pseudorhiza; species Pseudorhiza aurosa. The sequence continues at coordinate 9,480,616 of OZ032114.1, read as the reverse complement.
TCAATTTTTCATCAAAAACAGTCAGATAGAGCCCTCTTGAGTTGAAAAGCATTTGGCTTATTATTCCATCCATTCCTGCCTCTTATTTCACTGAAAAACATTTCATGGGGATCTTGCGAAAAGCTGTAGGTTAAAAAATAATTTAAAGGAGCATTACTTCTATACACATAGCTTTTGGTCACTGCCCTTGCATGCTTATGGAACAAGCGAATGTCCTTAAACTTATACAAAAGGTTTTTCTTGGGCCAGCAAATACTTTCTTGCCAGTTGAGTCAGTTAGTGTTTTCAAAAAGGTGAATGATTCTTTGACATAGTATTTTATTCCTGATATGTATATTATGTATATACATATATATATATAAATATATATATATATATATATATATATATATTTATATATATATATATATATATATATATATATATATATATATATATATATATATATATATATATATATATATATATATATTTATATATATATATATATATCTATATATATATAGCAGAATCTATATATATATGCTATCAACGCTCTGTACTTTGTACATAGAGCACCATATGGTGGCGAAGACAGCACCCTCTATGTGATATATATATATATATATATATATATATATATATTTATACACATATATATAATTATATATATATATATCTATATAGCAGAAATGCAGAAAAGGAAAAGACTGATTCTCTGTTACTCTGAGTTTCGTGCGAAGGTTCTCGTCAGACAGACTATCACTGAATCACATTCCGAATTACATTGATTTTAAAATAAATGAATGGGTTAAAAATAGAATAAGAATAAAATAAAATAAAAATTAGAATAAAAGAAGCCGTTGGCAAGTTACTGTCTATTGTCTAGGTGAGATTTCAACCACAGATTTCACAGCATCTTCAATAAGAACAACTTAAAAATTTGTTACAGCTGCATAGAAAACATGGCCTCCATCATCAACAAACACATCAGGTCAATGTACAATAATAATAGATAGATATATATACAGTATATATATAGATTTATATATATATATATATATATAAATATCTATATATATATATATATATATATATTTTTTTTTGTAGTTGATGAAAGTGCTGTCTATATGACCATCAGATAGAGTTAGGAATGCTATCTTTAAGAACACCCATGTCTCCAAATGGATTTCTTGCAAGTTTAATTGTATGATAGATATCTAAAGCTATTTATACGGTATGGTCAGGTCTTGAGGGATGAGGAAGGCTGCTATTGAACTTTGAGAGATCACACCCTAATTTTTTGCAACTGCAAGGTTTTAGCGCAGCCATCAAATGTTACTGCATGTACGTCCATGCCAGCTTCGGTATTTGAAATAGGCGCTGAGAAAATGTAATGTGCCCTGTAGGATCCGAATGGCTCAATTGGTCCTCCTGTAGATTCCCGTCCTACCTGCTGCCCTACGAACTCTGAGAATAAATTACAACGAAATCAAAATTAAAACCACTTACAGTAACGATGAACGTCAAGAGACCGGTCTAGGGTGAGGCCTCGTTTAGGATAATTTCACTTCCGAGAAATACATTGATTGAGTGACGTGAGGTTAGGGTCCGAACTTGGGATCTATAATGGCGCCCTATTTAGGCGAAAAGAAACAGCAATCAAATGCTTTCTTAGCCTTTAGAATCAGAGTGGAACATCTTTGTATGGTTGGCACTTTTTGAAGTATTTATTTAATTGATAATTCCCTGATATCTTTTTTTGGTTTTTATCTCATGGTACAAACGATGAGTAAACCCATCTACAGGTGGTAGATGGGTTTACTCATCGTCCGGGGCGGTACCACCACTCTACCTTTTAGTGCCTTCAATGACTATGTCACTTTCAGCTCTAGGGTAGAGATGCCGGCGCTTGTGGTTGGTTTGTCATCATGAACAGGGTCTGCTGGAGACTGATTTGCCAGTCTGTTCCCTGGCTATACCTGAGGGTACCGTTGGAAAGGGTGCACTGCAGGCCCGCAGCCAGATAGTACAGAGGCCCAAACCCATTGGTAGTGCTTTGGGAGGCTGCCTCATCAGCTGGTGTATAATTCCGGGCTGCCTGTTATGCCAGTTCGCAACTGGAGCCACTGTTAGCTCGCAGCTCCGGGGGGGCCCTTCTGAGGCCACAGGATAGCTAAGGGAGCTCTCAAGGGATTTCAGTTTACCGCTACCACTGTCATTTTGACTGTCCCAACCCCCACTCACCATTCCTTCAAAATGATTAAAAACAATTTAAACAACATGAAGAAGGCCAAATTAATTTCGACGGAGAATCGAAGAAAGCACACAACGTTGATTTGGAGAGGGGAGAGTACCCAAGGGAATTGAAGAAAAATCGATCGAATTCAAAGCGCGAATTAACAAAGGCAATAAATCATGTGGCTGATGTTATGAAAGTCGGCGAAAACAGCGATAGCGTGGAGATATCTGTGAGATGGATGGATTATACATTTAGCACTTATAAATCTTACTTAACGACGAGCAACGGCCTATCTGGCAATACTTGCTCTATCTCTGCACTTCCCGCGTGCTCCCTCGACCAAACCAAAAACAACACTAACTCCCCTGGGTCCCAAATTGCATAAAAACACAGACGGTTCATAAAATTGAAATAAGAGTCGTCTCCCAAGACTCTCGGGAGACTCTTGCACGTTACAATATATATATATTTATATATATATATGTATATACATAATATACATATCAGGAATAAAATACTATGTCAAAGAATCATTCACCTTTTTGAAAACACTAACTGACTCAACTGGCAAGAAAGTATTTGCTGGCCCAAGAAAAACCTTTTGTATAAGTTTAAGGACATTCGCTTGTTCCATAAGCATGCAAGGGCAGTGACCAAAAGCTATGTGTATAGAAGTAATGCTCCTTTAAATTATTTTTTAACCTACAGCTTTTCGCAAGATCCCCATGAAATGTTTTTCAGTGAAATAAGAGGCAGGAATGGATGGAATAATAAGCCAAATGCTTTTCAACTCAAGAGGGCTCTATCTGACTGTTTTTGATGAAAAATTGAGGCAATGAGGCTTCAACCAATGCAAACTGCATTGAAGAGACAGTGTCATTATTGGAGTGTTCAGCTTTTGAAATCGACAGTGGTTTGAAATCTTGATAGCCATGTTGGAAGCCATGTTGGAAGCCAGCCATGTTTGGCAATATGAAGTTCTTTTTTACATCAGTGGCTTCATTTCTCCTGGCTTCATTTCTCGCTCTTTAAAGAGAAAAGTAACCTGTCCAGACTGTGTGGGAGCATTGCATGAACAAGTCAATAAGATAAACAACTACGGCCCTGTACCTTTAATTGCATGTAAAGCACACGGTGACCTCTTCATTCCTTCATCTTCATTGTTTCAAAGTTGTCAGGACTTGGGACAGATAAATTCGACAAGCTGAAAGAATGGGCCACAATAACTGAGAATAATATGAAATCAATTGCCAGTGTGACGCTGTTTGAGACCAGACAAAGTTTATTTCTGTCATTGCAACAGCACCTAATTGAAACTCGTATTCTTGCCTCGAATCTAAGAGCTGATGATATCACAATTATACCCTACCAATTGCTCAAATTTATATTGAAGTCCTTTTTCATAGATTTAGCCTAGATTTAGCCGAGCTAATACCGATAGGATTATAAGACAGGACAGGCAAGACAGGACAGGACAGAACAGGACAGGACAGGACAGGACAGGACAGGACAGGGTAGGAGAGGACAAGACAGGACAGGGCAGGAGAGGACAAGACAGGACAGGGCAGGAGAGGACAAGACAGGACAGGATAAGACAGGGCAGGGCAGGGTAGGAGAGGACAAGACAGGACAGGGCAGGAGAGGACAAGACAGGACAGGATAAGACAGGGCAGGGCAGGGTAGGAGAGGACAAGACAGGACAGGGCAGGAGAGGACAAGACAGGACAGGGCAGGAGAGGACAAGACAAGACAGGATAAGACAGGGCAGGGCAGGGCAGGCCATCAAGAGGACAGCGACTCACAAAAACAGATTCTGTTCTACAACGAGTAAAATACTCAAAATATATTCTTTTTATCATTTAAATGGATTATGAAACTATATAACATTCGATTTCATTTGAAAACAATAACATATGTTTTCATTTCTTGTATTGTATTGACGATTGTCGAGATAGTAATCTAGGCCCTCCGGTCAGCTGTGACGAAATTCTCGAACCAAAATCTGGATTCGTTTCCCCGAGCATTGCGCAGATGTCCGTCAATTTTGTGCATATATTGTTGAAAAAAAGAGCATGCAAAATTTATCTCACCAATTGAGCATGTACATTCTGTTTAGCCTCCCAACAGGCAAAGAACTAATGATTACGGCCATGGTGTTGCCTGTTTAATCCGCTTCTCTTGTCTAATACGTCAGCCATAATGAGGGCTTTGAAAGACGGACTGCTGCTGGGTATACGTGCGATTGACCAGTCCGTGCTCTTGCCCTACTATCTCTATGCCCCTAGTATAATCAATAGATGATAAAAGGAGGGTCCCCCTTTTAATACACAGGTGCAACAGAGATGTTGCCTGGATTTTCCCCGACAGGGGGCAGGAATTCCCTGAAAGAGGAGGCTACGTTCCCTAACAAGAGGGCTAGAATTATAATTCACAGAAGCTTGCGTTTGGTAACGGCTGGTAATAGACTTGACTTCCTTCCCTAATTGGGGGCTGTGGCTACACTGGCAGTCCTCTGGTGCCACCCTGCTTCTCAAATCAATATCAATGAAAAATTAAAGAATGTACCGCAGCGATTTTGGTTTTGGATGGTGGTGCTCTAGATTTTTACGGGTATTTTTTATCCTGTAACAAACATAAAAAGATTTCTTCTTAAGGTAAAACAGAAAGCTCAGCAGTAGACCGTTCGTCGGAGTCCAGGATTATTTAGATGCGATTATAGGACAAAATGAAAACAGGAACAACGCAAAACGGCAAAAGCACCGAGAATGAAATTCATCATCAGCTATTGGAAAGGGCATTAAATGGGATGTCTTGTACCAGTAGACGATGCCAGTAAACATAAGAAGGAAGAAAATGTGTTGCTGATGACATTGTTTTCAGCATCTTTATAAACTACAGAAATTTGACCACCAAAATGACTTGAATGCACAGCTTCAAATGACAAAGACTGACAAAGTGCATTCTTCTTATATAGAATAAAACTTTATTTGGTAAACTTTTCAATGTACGGATGAAAAGAATGACATTCAGCATGGAAGTAAAATGCGATGCTGATGAGAGTTCTAAGGCAACTTGCAAGAGATTCATCTCCAATCAAAGCAAATGAGCAAGCATTGAACAAGAAACTTCCATCTGCAGTAGTTCTAGGGGAAAGTTTTTGTATCACTTTATCTGGAATGGAAATTTGGAAGAATTCAGGAACACCACAACAGAACTTTATAAACCATGACATGCGGTGCATATTAGATAAACCATATAGATAAATATAGATTAAACCATTATTATACACTCAAAGAACGACCAAAAGGACATTTATATTTGATCATTTGCAATTCCTATTAGTTCTGGAATAAGGTGTAGTCAAGTGTTCTGATCTCGAATCCGCTGTTATTTTTCTGACATCTTGTATCATTTTCGTGTTATAAGCATTTTAAATCAGATTTCACCGAAAAAACCTACTTTGTGACGTCACAAATTATGTTCTGTATATCACGACAAATCAGGAGGATTTGTGAATCTCGGCATTTTGAGCGATTTGCAATTTAAGGAGGTTCTGGTGTATTGGAAATTGAGTCCGCCACTTTGTTCATAATCCGCTAAATTCTCCTGAGAGAAACGAATGACCGAGAAAGTTTTGTACGTCATTTTGACGTCACAAAATTGGTCTGTGGGAATCCTTTTGAACCAATTCTGAACTCGAAAATGAATTCTAAACCCTTGTAAAATGAAAACGGTACGACATATCGGAAAAATAATCGCAGATTCGAAATCAGGGCACTCGACTGAATCTGATTGAAAAATGAAGATTTTTCACTGGAGAGGCCCTACGATATTAGATTTGATCTACCTTGCTGCAAACTAGGACCCGTTGGCAAGAAAATCTTGAAAATACCGACTTAATATTAGAATGAATAAGCAAATCAAAGATCAGCTCCAAAAGTTTGCTACCGGCGAGGTTATGCTTTGCTTACCCAAAAGCATAACAATAATTAGTCCTGGATATCTGGATTTTAGGACATTTCAGGGCAGCTAAATAGCAGGGCAGCTAAATAGCAGGGCAGCTAAATAGCAGGGCAGCTAAATAGCAGGGCAGCTAAATAGCAGGGCAGCTAAATAGCAGGGCAGCTAAATAGCTTGGCAGAAGTCTGCTTGCTGCTTTGATCCCTCATGAGCATCCTCGAGCTGAAAGCTTAGGCCATGTTCGTTGCTTGCAGTTCATAGGAGGCATAGTGCCCGCGAAGATCGTCATTGAGGGATGTCTTGTCACAGGCCCGTAGCCAGCGTGAATCTGCAAGGGGGGCACAGCCAATATATATGAATATATGTCTATGTATATGTCTATGTATTGTAAATGTATATGTATATGTGTATGTATATGTATATGTATATACATATGTATATGTATATGTATATGTATATGTATATGTATATGTATATGTATATTCATATATACATCTACATATACATATGCATATACACATACATATGTATATGTATATATATATGTATGTATATGTACATATGTATATGTATATGTATATGCGTATGTATATGCATATGTGTATGTATATGCATATGTGTATGTATATGTATATGTATATGTATATGTATATGTATATGTATATGTATATGTATATGTATATGTATCTTTATATGTATATGCATATGTGTATGTATATGCATATGTATATGTATATGTATATTTGTATGTACATGCATATGTATATGTATATGTATATGCATATGTATATGTATATGTATATGTATATGTATCTGTATTTGTATATGTATATGTATATGTATATGTTTATGTATATGTATATGTATATGTATATGTATATGCATCTGTATATGTATATGTATATGCATCTGTATATGTATATGTGTATATGTAGCTACGTATATGTACACTACTGGCCAAAATTAAGTTGCCACCCCAGCTCTAAACATGTTTCGAACTAAAACAGGTTTGGAATAAAACAATCATTGTACCAATTAAGTTGTCTCATATTTTTATAAACCCGCGTATCTGTCAATGCATTATTTAAAGACATTTGTTCTAGTCTATGATTGATTTTTTGTTGCTTGTAATGCAGGAAAAATGCTCAAAATCGAAATGAGTCTGTTTTTCCAATTTTTGCTTAGGTTGCTACATAATTTAGGCCAGTGGTGTATGTATATGTAATGCCTATATCTAAGAACTAGGGATTCCAAAAAGAATAACAAGCAAGATCACAATAATTAACTTTCAAAGCAAACCATGATGTTGGATGAACAAAATAGCAGCACTTAATAGCAAAAATGCTTCAAGATCTGAAAGGTTCAATTAGGTGAGAGCTATTAATGCCTCATCAAAACATTTCTTTGGGATTCAAAAGCGAACCTTAACGCAAACTGCGCCAACGGAGTTGACTTAACGAATAAGTCTGCCACTGGCTATAACTTGGAATACATAATTTATTCCTGCAAGGGGGCACAGAGTTCAAATTCATGACCCCAGGGTGCCTTGTCCCCCAGACCCTCCTTGACCACGTGCCTGCCTTGTCAGATGCTCACATGGACTGTCACTTCCAACTCTGTTTTTCGCAAGTTAGATCAACTCCGCAGCGCTATTTTGAACTTTTCCCGCAAAATAGATGATGGAAAAACATGGAACATTTCTAACTGGACTGGTGCTACCATCAAGTTTGAGCACCAGTCAAAGTAGGCTCTGATTTGGTATACTGCTAAATTTCAAAATCGACTTTGCTCTAACCAAAAGAGCAATGTTGAAATCTTGACGCTGATTGGTAAATTGAAATCTACTTAATTGCGACTGGTGCTCCAGCCCGAAAGGGAAATTGTAAAGCATAAAACTACTTAACGGACAAGAGGTAACGGAATCCAAGCCCCAGTGGAATGAAGTCCCGGAATCAGTTCTTTAATGGCTGCCACAGACCGGACCTGCCTTAAAAAAAATCCACCTATGTATGTATGTATGTATGTATGTATGTATGTATGTATGTATGTATGTATGTATGTATGTATATATATATATGTATGTATGTATGTATGTATGTATGTATGTATGTATGTATGTATGTATGTATGTATGTATGTATGTATGTATGTATGTATGTATGTATGTATATATATATATGTATGTATGTTTGTATGTATGTAATGAAAGACTTGAAACGACGACCCATGTCATACGAAAAGTTTAACAAGCTTTGCTTTACCGCTTTTTTGTAAATACTTTGAGAATCAAAGTCATAAAAGTTTAACTGGTGCTCAGGCACTGCCAGCACGATCCTGATTCCACGCCTGATACAAGCTGTTTTGTGGCAACTCCATCCCAGTGAGGCCAACTTGCAACTTGCAAGGCACGGATTGAGCATTTCAGTGAGGTACTTAATCAACCCTATTATCACATACAATCCTATTATCAAATATAATTTTGGCAGCATCGACGCGGACATGTGTCTCACGGGCGCCCAATTGCTTATTGTCAATTGTGATCCCATTTCTGGAAGAGAAATGCAAATTGCAACCGTACCGAACTCCTCAAGAGCAGGAAAGGTGCTGCGTCAGACATTGTGCAAGGATAACTTTTAAAATATGGTGGATTTAGTGAAAAGTGTGCCTGAAGAACGGAGATGGGCTGTATTCTATCACCAGTTCCATGTCTTATCGGCATCGATTTTTCATCTTGAGTTATTTAAACTAGATTTTTAACATTCATACATGTTAGAGAATTTCGTAGAAGTTTTTGGCCTATATAGACAGGGTAGGCCGGATCTTTCCCAATTTAAAGCCCACTTACTTGCTGTGCGCGAATGTTTTGCCAAATTGGAGCCTCTTGGCACCAGCACATGATAGCAGACTACCCGACTAAATGCTGTAATTTGTACCGTGATGTAGTAGTTGTGCGTGCGCACTCAAAACGCAGGAGTTGGGAGTTCCAATCCTACGCGTGTCACAATAAAAACGCTGGTGAAGAAAGCAACCGGAAATCACCTCATAGAATCCAATTCCCTTGAAAACATTCAGAGCCTAGTTACTGGTATCTGCTATGCTCAAAACCGAGTATACGATGCAGTTAGTTATTGCAATGACTATCGCTTCAGATGATCACAATATTGGATAAAGGTGTTTGGTCTACGATGTTAACTAATCTAAAATAACTAGACTAGGCTGACCTAGCTAATGTAACTTCCATGTTGCTCATGTAACTTCCATGTAACTTCCATGTTGCAAGTAGACCATTGCTTGAGAAAAATATTTTTTAAACCATTCTAACATTATCTGCTTCTTTGATCTGATTAAAACACTGTTGCCTTCCAAGAGTTCGCTGAACTTAAAGACAAGTAGTCACAAGTAAAGGTGATTCTTCGCTTTCAGCACCCAAGCTTCCCATATCAAGTCAACTTTCAGACCTGAGATAAATTGCTAAAAAATGGAATGATTAATGCTAACAAATAGCTATTTTCAGTACCAAAGTGGTATTGGCAATGGATGTATGTCATTGAGTGTCGTTTTAGGTTATTATATACATTTTTGGTTGCAATGTCTTGGTAAGATGCTGGATCTATTTCACTCATACGGTTAATTAACTGACTAAAATGCAAGATCTCTGAATGATTTCTTTACTTCTCAGGTCACAATTCTACATAACAATGGTCACAAACATGCTGGTATTTTACATTGCATTTATTGCTCTGGAATCGTCTTTTCATATTGGTAAGTATGGCGCGCCAATGGTATTTTAAGTCCAAAAAAATCCATCCTGACTTCCTTGCCACTTCAAGGGTGTCAGGATAGCTTAGTTGTAAGACCCTTGCGAATTGATCAGTGTTTCGGATCCATCTTTAGTCTCCTTCATCGAGTCTTTCTTCAAATATTTTTTGAGACAAATTAGTTGCAGAATCGGTTACGAACCAACAAAAATGAGTCATGAGTCGAGATCACTTTCGGCGGTCGTTATCCAGGGACACCAATGCGGAGGTCTCTGCATTAGGCGTTCGATCTCTTCTTCATCGAGTCTTTCTTTCAAAAATGTTTTGAGAAGAAGTAGTTGCAGAATCGTTTACGAACCGACAGAAATGAGTCGAGATCACTTTCGGCGGTCGATATCCAGGGACACCAATGCGGAGGTTTCTGCATTGTCACCTTCAGTTAACCTTCAATTAGAGTAGGGACAGTCGCTCCATCTCTTTCAACACAGCCGTATGAATGACAAAGTGTGGTCACACCAAGTTCTAATTCCTGGACGCTGTTCGAAAGGCTAAAGGGTTCTCAATGTCCAAAAGGAAAAAAGGAAAAAACTTCCATGATAAGCTTTACCATAAAACTTTACTTAGAAACGAAAGTAATGTATGGTAAATTATGATTGTGATGATGAGGATGATGATGATGGTGGTGGTAGTGGTAGTGGTGGTGATGGTGAAAAGGAAGATGATGATTGTAGTGATTTTGGTGGTAGTGAAGAGGATGATGATAGTGATTTTGGTGACAGTGAAGATAATAATAACGCTGTTTGTGATGATCAAGGTGATAACAATTATGATGTTTTTGGTGATGATAACGACGATGATGATAATGATGTTTGTGATGATAAAGATGGTAATAATCAATGTGTTGGCGATGATGAAGAAGATGATAATAATTATGTTAGTGATAATGAATATGATAATAATGAGTTGGTGATAATGAAGATGAGCATAATGATTATAATCATAGTGACAATGATGATGATGATGTTAACATTGATGATGATGATGTTAACATTGATGATGATGATGATGATGGTGGTGGTAATGACAATGATCATTTTGATAATGAAAGATATCATGATGATGAAGATAAAGGATAGACAACGATGAATGGGCCATTAACCCAGCCAATAGAGTATGTGCCTAAGCTCAAGGCTGCCGAATCGATACTGGCTCTCGCCAATTAGCTTGAAGGTAGAAGAGTTCGAATAGTTTGACAGGTGCAATAAATGTTCTGGGAGGTAATGGGAGGTGTAGCGCTTATAAAAGAATCCCTAGTCTAGCTCAAGCAATATGAGAGACTCCATCGCTGCTTGGCTGATACTGATAAAGGAACACTTGGACTGATGATGAATAGCAAATGAGAAATATGATGATGATGATGATTGGGATAATATTTCAAGGGCTGATTTTTCATATCTGACTATTTCTTCTTGATATCTAAAATGTTTCGTTTTCCGTTCAGATGCCCAACAATTTCATACTCCAACTGCAAATAATGAAGAGATTTCTGGCAATTCTACTCAATCTGTCAACATTGTCTGGAGGTATTATACCCCTGACACCTTAAAGACCACCATTGCATGTGGCAGTGCAAGAGTCAATGATATTATTTACAATCTAAAGTTAGGAACTAAAACATTAATTTTCCTTCGATACCAAAGTGACCACGAGATAATGTGTTGCTGTTGTTGAATTGAGCTTGGAGCTAATTGAAATAAGTCTCAAACGACAGCGTAAGCTATTGCAACTAACCGATCAGAAAGATCTACGAATTTGCATTGTTGAAGCTTGGAAAGCATTCGATTGGCTAATTTTAGAAGCATGTGGGGCTAGCCCTAGAAGCTCACAGTGCGATCAATAAGCGAAAACCGCGTGTTGTGACGCTCGCGGAGGTAACTGCGAGAATGCAAAGAAGCCAAGCAATCTGATATAGTGACTCGGTTTTACCAGCCGCTGACCAAGACACAGTATGCTCATGATGAAATTCTCCATGAGGTTTCTTCTGTGAAAAGACGACTAAGCAGTGGACAGAGAAACTTTCAGGAACTTCTGAACTATAAATATATAAATAAGGAAAAATATTAATCTGGACTCTTTATGACGATTGATAAAAAGACGTTTAATTTTAGATTTTTCAACAAGCAAGCAATGTGTTGACTCCTCAATGATTGTTAGTCCTCAAGCAATCTTGACTCTTGCAGTCACTTTTGCAAGTTAGGATGGAATTAAGGGTCTTATCATCAGAGTAGATAGCGGTCATATAAATAATTTTATCATCGTGAACTTTAGAAGAGAGTCAGGCCAGGAGCTGAAGCTTGTGAAACACCTGCATTTACATAATGTTCTTGAAGTACCGGAATCCAGATTTACTTTAATTCCACTTCCATTCATAAACGACTTAATATTTCCAGAAATATGAGAATCCATTCCCTAGGATCTAAGCTTGCAAAGGAGGCATGAAAAACACGAACATTGACAAAAGAACTTTGCCGTCTCTTTCTTTGGCCGGTGAGAATGCAGCATGATTGGTCTTTCAAAAGCCTGGTTTTCGTAAATCGTAATTCACGGCCGCATAATTTCTGCGATCACGTGCGAATATTAAGTTTGATCCAGACTCAGCATTGATTTTCAACATTGATTATCGTGAAGAATGGCGACTCAAGAGACAGATGAAGGAACGCAAATTGCTGATGTACCTACCTACCTATAAAAGTACCCATCATCTGCCCCTTTGATTCACTCAGTTGAAGAATCTCTCTAACTTAAAGTCTCTTTCTCCTTAGAAGCATTTTTTCTTCCTTGAAAGTTTTCTTTTCGTCTCAAAAGTGCAGTGGTCAGAAGCAGTTTTGCTTGTAAAAGTAGCAAATGAACTATGGTTTATGAAAACTAAGCAGAACAAAGCTTGTAGAGGCTTCAAGCATCAAATTCCTTTTAACCTTGTACACAAGAAGGACACTACTTTACCACTTTTTATAATGCAACTTGGGTAGGCCATGTTCAGGAGCGGCTCATAATTATTACATTTTTCCCGAAAAACAGCTCTAAATCGGTATCTATGGGGCTCTCTTAAGTTTCATTGCATCTGATCATCTGCAGCATTTCGATGCCAATCGACAACACGTTGGCCGTAGCAAACCAGCTATTTTACACAACAGTATTTCAAAATCAATTGGTATTAGGTTACACAGTCTCATAAAAACTTCGTTTCTATAATTTGTCTTCACTCATGTGTTGCTATGTGCTGATAAAATTCACGTCAGCATCAATAGTGGCCCTCAAAAGCTGGGATGCTTTGATAACATGGCTTTCAACCTCCTCCCCGACACTTCACGGGCGAAAATGGCTTAGATGCCATGCCGTCTGGCAACACCCAATCTTTCCACATCGATGTCAAAGGTAGAATTGGACACTGAGAAGCTTTTTGATTATCGAGCAGTGTCCAGGTCCTTCCTCTCGATTCCACCACCCCTCGTGATTCCTACGCCTGGAATTACAGAGAGCTGGCGACTCTCCTCACTTTAAGTGAAAGTTTAGCTGAGGTGGGACTCGAACCAATGTGACCATAGGATCAATGCGCAAGAGTTTAGCACTGAGCTATCCTGACACCTACATTCAAACAAGCCCAGCTGTTTCTCAAACAGCAGTTTTACGACGATCAGTAGGTTATGCTCGTTAATATTGGTGTCAGGAAAGCTTAGCAGTGCGGTGCTGGCGTATTGGATCATATGATCATCACTCAGAGTACCCCTAGCTCTCTGCAATTCACGGTGTAGGAAACATGTGATATTGTCACATCGAGAGGAACGATCTGAGGAATGTTGGATGAGCGAAAGCTTCTCAGTATCTCAGCTTTTCCACCATCGCATGTTGGGTATATATAAAAAAGCGCCAGTTTACACGTCACTGCAATGACCTTGGCAATTAAGAACTTTTCAGTATACTGATCACATTATCGTTATCCTAGATTTGCATGAAAGGCCGTTACGTGCTTGGGACGGCTCCTTTCAAGCACATTGCATAATATGGTTAACCTGATAAAATAGAAAAATTGACCGGCCAACCAGACACGACTTGCACGACTGCATTGTGGTATCTATAGCGCAAGGGATTTCATCATTCTATGGAGACAGGGTTGGGGGATCTGCCAGCGTTCAGTTTTATATTTCGCTGCATGAGCTTACAAAACGGCGATACATACGAACCAGCGTTGAGTGGATAATTTGTCGAAGTGCGAGGAACGAACAACAATAAAATCTGAATAAAGTTATGTACGTAAAGAATATGATTTGTACAGAGCCTGCTTCTAGCGTACCAATTAAGCCATATAAAAGATGCAATGTCTTGAAAACGTTTAGAACAATTACTTCAATAAAATGTACTAAATCAACAAAAGCACTCGAATATAGTGAGAAAATAAAGAGATCATTACCAAATGGAAACCAATACAAAATGATTGGTGAAAAAGGTATCAATATTCACAAACAATAAAAACTTAAGCTGCTATAAAACGCTGAACATCCCCTTCTCTAGAATTCACACTTGCAACATCCTGGACAGGTCAAAAGCGCAAACAAGTGGGGAGGGCTGGTGCCGGGAATCGCAATTGGGTATGAAAACCCAGCGGCTGAATCAATACGCTTTGACAACTTTCAAGAACTTCTGTGACAACCCCATTAGGAGAGAAGCCATTGAGAACGAAGACGAACCTACAAAGACACGAAGATCAACCTATTACTATAGTGTGGCTATCAAAGTCTAACGCCATAGCATTCTCTGCTATTTGCAGTTCTTTTTCAATTACGTAGGCTTGCAGTACAAAGAAAGCATTTGAACAACTAAAATGGCTGCTGCTTTCATTGCGTGGCCTAAATTGCCTACTGGCGCATTGTGGAAAGGGACCTACGCAATTCCTAATGGCTATAGCCTACCAGACAGACGGTAAAACGCAAGATCAGTAGCTTGCAGCGAGGTACCATCTTTGATTCAAAGAAACAGTCAAGTTCCTTCTGGTTGCAAGGTATAGAAGGGTAGATGCATTATTCTATAATCGCAATCATTTGATATTCAAGATTAACAAGGCAAGTAAAAATATCTCAAATCGAGGAGGTTCAAAAACAAGGTACCTTGCACAAAAATTTACATCATCGCCTTTGCGCACACTCAGTAAGTACAGAATAAAACAAAAATCGGATCTTTAAAACAATGGACGAATAAATCCTACCGCTTGGAAAGACCTTTCCAGTTCATTTTCGCTTACATTTAATACCTCTAGGTGAATAAGGAAGAAACAAACCATTGCAAAAAACGCATGGAATTGGGTAAAATCTGCTGCTGGCAGTAACCAAACCATTAAAAACTGCCAGAACTGAGGTAAATATTTTTCAATAATAAACTCTGAATTCATCGGAACGAACCAAAAAAATTCGATATTATATAGGAACCTTTTTAAATATTAATCATTAAATAATGTATTAAAGAAACTAAAGATGTACGATACTTAATTTTCAAAGTAACTATTTCGAAATCTGTAGAACGTTTGGGCGTTATTGCTGCTAAAGATAGAGTCTAAATTCAATAGCGATCACAAAATCGTTGAAAAAGTGGGTCCAGTTGCATATGAAAGAAAAACCGGTGGACGAATCGTTTCACAATTCAAAAGCAAACGATGCATATTTATGTGCTGTATCCCTAGTGAAAAGAAACTGGTGCATAGGACATATTGGCAGATGGACGGGGTATCAACTTGGCAGATAAACCAAAGTTCCCATTGCAATCAAAATACAGGGAGTCTAAAAATGATAAGAAACGACACGTGGTGACATATCAGTTATGAAGACAGGATAAGAGACCGTCACCGAAAATAAGAAGCAAGCATCGCTGAGCAAAACAATCAACAATTAACTCGCAAAATACCTGCGGTTGGTTTTGAGTAAAGCTCTAGTATTAAAGTCGTCGTTTATTACTTCGGAATCCATGTGCATAGAAAGGTTTGAAGGGGGTAGACAGTAAGGGAATGTACAATCTTATCCAAAATCTTAACGCATAAAAAGGACGAAAATCCTGATGTACGGAGCTATCCAAAATTTACACAGCTCTAATTCGCTATACAATCTAGAAACTTTAATCGTAGTTCTAAACAGGCTTCGAACGGTGGTGACAATTTTCATTTCAACTCTGCTCCATCGTCCACTAGACAAGTCACAGAACTAAGATCTCCATGTATAAAGGCTTCACTCAGTCCGCGGCCTCTGTCTTGTTTTTGATGTCTTTAAACAGGATCTTGATTTCTCGCTCTAATTTCCTAGTTTCATTGGGATCTAGAGGATCCTTTTCGTTATAATCATCGTTCTCATAATCATCGTCCGAATTGTATGACGTCTCAGTTAAGTTGTCATCCAAGCAGCTTATCTCGCTGGGAAGCATGCGCCTTTGCCGCGCGTATGGGGCATCGTCAATATCAGAGAATGCCACACTCATTGAGGGCCGGGTGCAAGATTCTATATCAGACGGGCAGGTTTCCGAAGGTGGTGCAGGGTATTCTCCTCCGAGATAATCCTGTAAATAAAGTGATGAATCATCTTCCAGCGTAAGAGAATACCTATTATTAAAGTCTTTCATGGAGAGTTGAGTATTAATGCAGTGGTACGACTCCAAAAGCGAGTTTTCAGAACCTCGTGATGCTGCCGCTCTTTGAATGGATGGGGACCTCTCTGGCTTGACGGCTTCATTTTCCACTCTCTTTTTCTCTCGTATCGCTTTCGGTGATTCCATCTCTGTTTTAGCCAACGATTGCCACGATAACCGGAAGTTTAATGGTCGTTTTGGGACATTCGGGTTGACACTGTCCTCTGGATTAGCAATTGCTGAATCGCGACGCTCTGGAGGAAAAAGAAACCGAATAAGCGCTTGGAATTAGCATCAAGCTAGCGTATTCATTTCGAATAATAATAATATAATATAACAATATAATAGATCATATATAATAATACTTGCACCTTAAGAAAACATCTCGCGATATAAGGATGTTGGTATTGCAAACAATAACACTGCGCAGAACAGCCCATATCCTTAGAAAACATCTGTCCATATAAATAGAAAAACACTTCTAAGTGCGCTATTCACTCTGGGACCTGGATTGCTCCCGGTGTCCAGACAATCAAAAGATACTCAAGCAAGATGAAATATAATGAATAATAATTTTTTTTTTAAACTTCATTTTGATATATAAGCTAAACATACAAATACAAATCTCTCTAGTAATAGGCAATTTGTATTCGGCTGACCTAATTACAGGTATTTCTAGTATAAAAAAATGAATGAATAAATATAATAATAAGATGACGAATAGAAAAAAGAAAGAAAAAAAAAATTTAATGAGAAGAATTAAAGGTTGCAAGGAGACTGTTAGTAGGAAAGAAGGTCCGGGTTAGTCCAGGGTTTATTACGCATACAGAATATGTAGTAAGTTGTGCGAATGATTATAGTTGATAATTGAGTGATGATGTAGTTAGTGTGTGCCTTGTCAATGGTTAGATCGCTACACATCTGAATGAACGAATCGCAAGATTGTCCAAAGATTCCAAGGGAACCTATTGACAAGTTTACAAATTCAACGTGGCGGTATTTCGACGTTAGGTCATTCAGAAGGTAGCGATATTTGGAAAATTTCCTATCAGCATTATTATCAAGGTTTGTCTCAAAGCCAACGCTCAATTCTAGAACATAGAGAGTATTAGAAGGAGTGGAGATGAGCATGTCAGGACGCAGGTCGTCACCAGTGACGAGAGAAGGGGAAAGATATTGTGGGAGGTCAACATAGAAAGTACATTGATTTAAATATTGAAATGTTGAGGCCAAGAAGTTTAGTGCAGAGTCATGTCTCCATGTGAAGCGGCCCTCGCTGAGATAAGATCTACAACCTGCAACAACGTGGAGAAGAGACTCTGGCTGGAAGCAAAAGGAACAGTCAGACGTTTGGGAGAGATTCCACAGCTTGAGATTTTTCCGAGTCGCAAGTGTGTTATTAAGGTACCTGACAGTGAAGTTAAAGATGTTTTTCGGTAGTTTACTTTGGGCAGACGACCAGAGAGAATTCACAGTTTTCAAAGAGTGATTCAGGAGGAAAGTAATGAGAAAGGCTTGAGAGGTTAAGTTAGATCGGAGTTTGTCGGTATGGCTCTGGCGCACTGCCTTTAAAACTTGCTTAGTGTTTCGGTGTGTATCATATTGTATGTTCATACCGAAACTAGTACTTCTCCACAGGGATTTTATTGCATCGTTCGATGAAGATTTCAGGGCGGTACGCAGGACAGTTTGGCATTGTAGGAATTTTACAGAAGGAAGAAGGAGATTCAAACCAAATTGGTTTCGAGGAAGACTAATACCACTGAGGGTGGCGCTAATTGGAAGATCTAACCATTTTCTCACGAATCTTACCACAACGTTATCGAGATTCTCGATGACCCATGTCTTGGAAAGATTGGCAACAGTTAGACGCCAGGACAGCTTAGAAAGAACGTAGCGTTGATAGAGGAGAAGTCTGTTTTTGGGAAGGATGCGTAACGAATCGATTAGTTTCAACATGTCGAGAAGAGATGATTCAAGGTGGATTTTGTGTCGATGGTTGTCCATGTCAAAATTGAAGAAGCGGCCGAGATATTTAAAGGATTCACCATTTTTAACTACTGGAAAAAGTTCGGTGTTGATGAAAAGTTTTGGTTGAAATTGTAGTCATAATAATAATAATAATAATAATAGAAATCAAGAATTTAGTGAAAAAGGTGGGAACAAGCGCCGCTACATGATCAATAGTTGAAAAGAGTGAAGAGACAAGACTTATCGAATGGAAACACATGAATGGAAACACATGAATGGCTGAAACGCTCAGGATTAAAACCAGAAACCGAAGGTGTAATTATTGCAGCACAAGACCAGAGCTTAATGAACAATGAACTCCAAATGTCGAATACGTAATGAGTATGATGAAACGATTGATCACACTTTAAGTTAATAGCCAGTACTAGCGAAATCAGAATTCATGCAGCAGCATGAAAAAGCTGCATCATACTCATTGCGTATTCGACATTTGGAGTTCATTGTTCATCCACTGCATCCACTTGTGATTGCATCCACTGGAGTGCATCCACTGGAAGATTTACAGGGCATTCAGTCTACCGGTATCGGATAAATGGTATAATCACCATTTGACCAAGTTGCCATAATGACCAAGTTGCCTTAATTTGAGATACGAAAGTACACACAGGTAAGGGAATAAAGGCTGGTAAACCAGACATCATAATTAAAGATCACATCAACAACGCATGTCAGTTGATTGATATGACAATACCCTCAGACAGAAATGTACCAATAAAGGAAGTTGAAAAATTTTCAAAATACGAAGACTTGGAAATTGAAGTAGGTAAAAATGTGGAAAATGAAGGCAACGACGCTTCATGTTGTAGCCTAATGATAACAGCATGCTTGACATGCTGATAGGTTATTCCTGTATATAAATCTATATGCTTGACATGCTGATAGGTTATTCCTGTATACAAATTCGTATATTATTATTATTATTATCATTATGTTGCTATAGGTGCGCTTTGAGTTACAAAGAAGTGAGTCAGACCAACCGTTGAAAAGATATGAACGAAAAAAAACTGATAAGAATTACACAAGACCACACTGATAGGCACTGCTCACATCCCCAGGAGAGTTCTTTCAACTGACCTATTATACCCTGTTTATCCTAAGACCCATGGATTGGACCTGGATCTACAGGAAGATAAACAAAGATTTAAGAGACAGACAACAATAGTTATAGTAAGAATAATATGCAAAGACGTTGGAATGAAATTTGGCATTAAGAATTGTGGAATGCTATTACTAAAAATAGATAAAGTTGTCATCTGACGGAGTTAGTTTGACCGATGGGTAGGTCAGTAACGAAGCAAATATATGATACTGGCTACAAGTACTTGGGCATTCAAGAGTATGATAAGGTGAAAGAAAAGAAAATGAAAGATGTACTTGCAGCGGCGAACAAACGGGGAATCAAGCTATTGCTGAAGTCAAAGTTAAATGGGAAGAATAAGTAAGATCTTGGCTATAAATATGTGAGCATTTGAGGGATAGTTTTGGAGTGCTAGACTGGACAAAAGAAGAGCTAACAGCGATGGATAGAGTGACCAGAACAGTCATGACGATTCTTGGAGCCCTTCACCCTAAGAGCCATGTTGATAGGGTCTATGTGTCAAGGTGTCAATGGGGAAAGAGGTTTAATAAGTGCTGAAATGTGTGCTAGGACAGAGGAATACAACTTGGCTAGTAATGTGAAGATGTGACCTGAAAGCCTTGTGAAGAGGTAGCCAACATTGCTGACTGTGAAGAACCAAAGAAAAATAATGCAGTAAAAAGAGAAAGTCAAAATGAATATATTGCCAGATGGACTGGGAAGAAGATATGTGGGCAGTTTGTTCGTGAAAGGCCAGAGAACGTTGACACAGAAAGAATATGGGAAGTGATGAGGCAAAATTGTCTGAAAGTTGAGGCCGAAGCGTCAATTCTTGCGGCAAAAGAGCAAGCTTTGAAGACATATGCAGTTAAAGTTAACATTGACAAACAAAACAAGGAGCAGTCCTTTATGCAGGTTGTGTGGCGACGAGAGTGAATCAGTCACCCATCTTCTATGTGGATACAAAGTGTTAGCACAGGAGGAATATAAAAGGAGGCACTTATGCAGATAATACGGATGTCAAAATGTCACCAAGGGACTTGCATAACAGCCCCCAGAAGGTACGCAGACAATGTTGACCATCAACACGAAATGAGTACTAAGGCTGCCCTTCGTTAAAACAGAAACTGCGAGAAGATCCCTTTATTTTCAATGACCGCACTGTGTTAGCGAACTTCCAAGAGACATTCGTACCCTGGAATCAATTGTTATTTTCTAGGTCCAAGTTGAGAGGACATTTTTTATCGCAAGATACATTGTAAAATAGAGAAAAATTTAAAAAGCATTGTAAGACTTTGATTAAGTAATTCAGTTTTAAAGTTGGATTTTGTATAAGAGGGTATATTACAGGGCCTTATTTATAACACCATCTTTATTGCTGAAAAGGCAACCATGTACGAATAGTGTAATCACGGTATCATTAATATTGCTACATGACACCATTGCTGGGTTTGTTTATTGGATGATTTGTGGAAGGTGTGATTTAAGGAGAGTTGATAAACGGCATGAGCATCACCCGGAAGGGATATTTGAGAGTGAATCTTACAACACAATGTGATCATTTTACAAAAGCTAGGATAACGCACTTTTTAGCTATGGAAAAGTAAAGTAAGAAAGCTGTGATTATTGATATTGCCTCATTCGGCGATCGTAATGTAGGGGAAAAGGGAAATGAAAAAGTAGAAACGTATCAAGATCTCAAAAGGGGGATTAGGAAACTGTGGAACCTAATGAATGCCGGGGTGATACTTGTAGTTGTTGGAGCACTAGGATCAGTTAGCAAAGAGATTGGGCAATACCTGGAGCAAATTAAGATTGATACGAGGATTGAAATTAGGATTGATATCAGCATGGGCATTAAGATTGAAATTAGGATTATTATTAGCATGGGCATTAAGATTGAAATTAGGATTATTATTAGCATGGGCATTAAGATTGAAATTAGGATTATTATTAGCATGGGCATTAAGATTGAAATTAGGATTATTATTAGCATGGGCATTAAGATTGAAATTAGGATTATTATTAGCATGGGCATTAAGATTGAAATTAGGATTATTATTAGCATGGGCATTAAGATTGAAATTAGGATTGACATTAGGATTCGAATATTCCAAAGACAGCTTTGTCGGGAACAGCAAGAATTTTAAGAAATGTTTTAGAAACTTCAGAAGATAACTATATAGAGAGCCCTTGGCCCTAGGCAATGGTCCGCCCTTTTGACTATATTAGGTGTAAGATCTGCCTGAGCTAGAAGGCTAATAGAAAAACAATAATGATAGTACATTTCTCTATAAATGGTTGCCTTTTCAGCAATAGTACTGTTTTCAGTAATGAAACAAGATGGTATTCAACAGAGGATCCCATCGCTATAGCTGAGATCAGAAAAAAAGTCCATCTAAAAAAGCAATAACCGATTTGTGAATACAGTTTTTCTAACTGATGTTCAGGTACAAGGCCTCTAAAACAGTGCAGTTTGGAGCAAGATTATATGCAGTTGCAATTCGATTAAATTATGGTTACATTGCGTGCGATTCTCGCTAATTCTGTGCTTTTGATTGCGCACATGCTTTTAGACCTTCATATCAGTGGGTAACATTGGTTCACTTGTTGTGAAAAAGTGACATTCAGTGACAAAGGAAAAATAAATGGATGCCATCAATCCACTTACCAGTCGGCTTTTCAGGCAACTTATCATTAAGTTTTGGCGTTTCTTCGTAGCCGTAATTGTAAGACAACCCCATTCGACTTCCCTCTTTGGATCCTGTCCTGTTTGGTTTCGGCCTGTTCACAACATCCTCTGGAACTTCACTATAATCCCAGTGATATGGGCCATGAAGGTGATCCCCTACGTCGCTAACATCAGAAGCACTGCCTTTGGCATCCAAACCATTTCCACTGCCTTTTGGGCTGCTGTGGGTTGAGGTGGGTTGAAAACTATGAAGCGGGAGCTTCCGTGATAGCTCGATGCTCGATGGTGGTTGTTTCAAGCACGAATCACCCGAAACGGTCGACTGGGGGGAAAATGCATCCTGCGATGGATCATACAAGGCTGTGGTCGCGAAGTCAGCTGATCCGTCTGTGTAGTAGTCAGGGGGTCCTTCAGTGAAATGTGGCACCTGCGGTGGCAAGCTTCCAAGAGCAATGCAGTCAACATGAGGGTACTTGATATCTGGAACCATGGCATCTGGGTAACCGTTATGTTGCTGGGACTTTCGTCGCTTGTAGCAAAGAACAACTATGATGATAAATATAACCAGAACAGCTGGCGTTACATAATACACAAGTTGCATGAAATCAAAGCTACTATTCTTCACTTTCCCTACTTCGGGTAAATTGCAATTATTTGAATGCGTGCAGTTGCAAAAGTAGCTTCCTATAGTGTTGACACAAGTAGAATGCTGCAAACACTTGCTCTGTTTAGCCAAGCATTCATTAATGTCAAACTGACAATAGGTCCCTTTGTATCCTTCATCACATCGACATACTGGTCCATCCAGTGTCTCTGTGCATTTTCCACTGGCTCCACACCTGTGGTGTTCACAATAATGCCCATAACCACAGCGTCTTCCTTTTGTGCCAGCAGGACACAAACATTTGAAGCCATATTGAGCCCTAACGCATTTTGCACCATGGAAGCATGGTGACGAAGCACACGGGTCACTGTCGAGTTCACAGTTGGGTCCATGATAACGTGCGGGGCACTTGCATTGATAGTTGGCGTCATTGTTGATATTTTCACATTTTCCTCCATTTTTGCATGGATGGCTGGCACACAATCCGCCGTTCGTTTGGCACTGAGCACCAGTGTACGGGGGTCTGCAGGTACAACGATATTCTATGATCCCATTCGCTTTGAAATACGTACACGTACCCCCGTTCCTACATGGATTGTCAGCACATGTTACAGTAGCTTTACAAAATGTTCCAGTGTGTCCTGGCATACACTGGCATCGATAAGATGACAGAGTGTTGATACAGTCACTAAACAATGGGCACTTTGTTGTCTTGCAGGCTTCTGAATCTTTGCAGGATCGCTTTACCCCGAAAGATCGCCCACTAGATATGAGAGAATTGTTTCCATTCCATGGAAGTAGCTGCCCATTGAGCTTGGCATGTCTGAGGCAACCTCTGAAGCCATTTTCTATAGAAAAAACACGATAGTCCAGTTGAGTCCAGAGCACAAGGAATGAAATAGAAAGAAGCTGACATAGACAGAATACTCAGACATTGAACACATAAAAGTGCATGTAAGAGGCAGCTAAACTGTAAAAAAGAAGGAAAAATAACCTGCGGAAAGGGATAAGAGACCTGACCCGCAGTACAGATTTGATCTGAATAACAAATAAAAAGTGTCAGCTACTTTTAGCTGACATGCTCAAATGTCACAAGGAAAGGACGAGAGAGTATTTGTCATCAAGATCGATTCAGCTGAAGGGATGGACTGTGCAACTACAATGTTCACAAATAAAATTCTCTGGGATATTCCCTTCAATATGAGATAACCTAAGGACGAGTTTGCGTTATCTCTCTCTGCAGTTATTCTGACGTGGTAAATTGCATGCTACGGCATAACACGTTCTGGGAGTTCATGCTTTCCATCGACATCGAATAAACCGGCAGCGTTCAGGCCATACACATGCGTCAGTTTCTTTTAATCAACTTTCACCTCGTGCAAGGGACAAATACAAACATCATTCTTTCCTTAAAATGCCGAAAATTTTTAATTGAATAAAAACGTAGTGACTAACCGACTGTTCCTTTTGCTATAACACCAGCACCGAAGTAGACAGTATCACTATCCAAATTTATCTTAACATTTTCGCCTTTAGCTCGTCCTTCAGACTTGAACTTTCCTTCGTCCAGACTTAAAGTTGCACGATTGGCATCCCTAATCACCTCCACCTTGTGCCATCTTCCATCATTGACCTGAATATCATCAATTTTCACGATACCTTGGCCTGTTCCAAAATCAAATTTGAAACGCACTTTTCCTTGATAGATCTAAAAGATGAAGAATGAACATTGAAATATTGAAAATAATTTTTCTATTGAACTCAAAGGAAACAATCTGCCATCCAAATCTCTCTCCATCATTTCAACATTCTTTTTTTTCTTTTCTTATTTTTGGTGGGTTATGTTGAGGAAAAGCTATGGCATACAAAGCCCTAACAAAGGAAGAAAGAAGAAAGCGAACAGCTAAGAGGAGAGAGAGATATGATCAAGTTTATTGATCTTAGCTTTGAAAGTTAGCAAGTCGTAGGACTCAGGAAAGCAAGAAGAAGGCAAGACGTTCCATAAATTCCATGTTCTTGGGATGAATGATGATTTGTGAGATAGAGTTCGTGGATTAGGCAGCGAAACTTGGAAATGGTGTGAATGAGTTGAGCTTCTGGTGGTTCTGACACGCCTCAGAGGAACTGGAATAATCTCCCTGATCTCCTGAGAGCAATGCCCGTGAAAGTGTTTGTAAAGGATGGAAAGATATCCAACTAAACGAAGATGGGAAAGAGGTTGGAGCGATTTGGTGAGGTTAGGATTGTTGATGAGACGAATGGCTTTTGACTGGATTTTGTCAAGAAGACAGAGAGTAGATTTTGGAGCACCACCCCAGACGTGGGAGCAGTACTCAAAAGCAGGACGGATTTGGGACTTGTATATAGATAGAAGGTGAGAAGATGAGAAAAACCCGCGGGCTCTGGCGAGGAAACCGAGCTTTGAGATGCATGTTTAGCAAGGGAATGGATGTGAGTTTTCCAAGTGAGATTATGTGAAAGAGAAAGACCAAGTTGTGCGAAAGAAGCTGAAGTGTCCAGTTTATCACCATTCATGAGGACAGGTGGAAAGTTTGCTTTAATGTAGGACTGGAAAGGGTAATATATGTGGCCTTAATCGTTCCAAAGACAAAATTTACATCTCGCGGGGACAGAAATTTTTTGCACTGTAGCCCCTAGGCTTTTGGAAGAAAACTGCCCGTTGAAAATAAAAGATCTGTGTCCATTCTTCGAAAATAAGATAAAGAACGTATTTCTTCAATAACTATTTGGATGCGTGAATAACATCTTTAATCTTGCTTTAATTCTTAATCGCTAATTTATTCAGCGCTTTAGAGGACGTGTATATAGGCTTAAGCGCTCTATAACTACATTATCATTATTATTACTATTAGTATCATTTTTATCATCATCGGTATCAAAACTGGTTCAATGCAAGGTATGGGGATGACTCAGTGGAACGCATTTGCACATAAATCCTACAGTCATGGATTCCAGCCCCGCCCCGAAGGTAATTTTCACGTGGAGCCACCACGTTTCTGTCATCCAGTAGCAACTTAGGCCACACTCCCATTTACTCAGTGGCTCACCTGACTAGGAATTTATTTTCCTAACCCGAAAGCTTTTTACAGATACGACATTAATGAACGAACCTCGAGAATACAGTAATCATGCCCCTTGGCATAAAATAGATAGCCATCAGTTGCCTCTGTTCTGAATTGCACTTGCAGCGACCTGAACACAGAATCAAATGACTCCTTGAGCACGTAGCTTACGTAGTCTTTCCCGTCGAGCTGCACCGCCCCACCATCTAGAAATTAAAGTGAAGTCATTTGCATCAAAAGGGAAAACATAAAATGAACCACAGAATCCCTTCCGTATGAAATATGATATCGAAAAAGCACTACAAACATGAACAAGTCAAGTTGAGCCAGTGCTCGAAAGAATTGTCAGGTTGTAATTTGCTAAGAGAGGTAGCATCCCGCGCCTAGACACTGTAAGGTAGGGTGGCAAGTTCATTTCCACAAATTATTCTGTACCAACACTAAACCTATGCAGGCACCTTCCTTACATTTACTCAAACGGCTACTCTGTTAGTCACTTTTCTATTTTTCATAATTCCCTTTTAACAACAATTTTGTGCTAGGCTCTTAAGAATTTTCAAATTTCCAATATTTCAATCAATTTTGGTAATGTTTTTTATTGTAATTAAAGTATCTAAGAGGTTGGCCCTGGTGCTCATCTCCGGCTGAAAAGCAGCCCTCCTTTAAAGGAATCACAACAATGACAATGAAAGATATTCATTGCTTCACGCCGGCTACCTGTTTTATACTTGTTGAACAGATCAAGTGCGAAATGAGCGAGCATGTCACCAACCCGAAATCTTCAGCACAGTGGACATGCACTACCTGACAGTAGACACTAGAAAATAGACACTAACCAGTATGCCTACTGCCACTACATAGCAATTGCATCAAGCGAATAAAGCATGGATTATCTAAAGACACAGCTATACTAGACAGTACCGGCTTCCATTTGAGTGACAGAGAGCAAATTACTAGAGGCTATAATGAGAGAGCTTTTCGTAGTGTTAAGTTGATGTAACAGCTAAGCATAAGGCAAGTCTATAACCAAGGTAACATAGGAATCATTATGACGTACTTATGTCCTTTTCACATTCGAAATTCGATCCGATGGGTGTGCACTTCTCGTTTTCTCTACACGGATTGCTTGAGCACGCGGTTATGCCAGCGCAATCGGGTCCTAGACAAAGAAACACGGTATGAATGATGATGAAATAACATTCCTCAACGTAACGGAATTTTCACTCTTAATGAGGTTAATTTTCGTCATTCATCTTTATTTGAACTTTACAGTCGCTAGCTTTTTTAGCACCATAAACAAAATTTAATAAAAGAATTGCCAAAGGCATTCGATCTTTTTAGCAATGTGAAATAATTCAAACCACACACTAGATCACATATACTAAACGCTAGTGCTAAGCACCAACAATGAAACAGTGGATTAAGCGTCAAGTCTTCATATCAACAAGCTGCATAGCCGATAAATTTACCAGACGACTTGACGGAATACAAACAATCGCACTAAATAGCAACAAATACTCATTTTTGCAAATCAAAGAAACTGAGTTTATCAATGCATAAAACTAAGCTGACATTGAATTCTAAAAGAAATACGCTTGCAAATTCTGCCTCAAGAAACCATCCTAACAATAAACATATGCATAGTTTAGATGGGCACAGTCTGGCAAATGGTAAATTTCAGTCTGATGCATTAACGTACATTTATCATGCCCATGCGATCATTTCATACTTCGAAGAACGGTGCTGAGTTACGCGTGGTTGCTTACCTTTACTGCCATCTAGGCACAGACAGGCATAATCACGAGTAAAGATCGTGTTCAGCCCATTAGAACTTGACTGGTCTTGACCTGACACTGGCTTCACAACAATAGCACACTTTTTATCGATTGGGCAAGGAGCAGCTGCACAGGGATCAGTTACGGTTATCAAAACAGAGAGTCCAATTTTTCGCTCCAGCTCTTCTTTAGACGATTTAAGAGACGATTGCAATGCAGCTGGCTCAACAAAACCTCTCTGAAAATTGAAAGTATACAAGGATCAGTACAATGAATTGTGATGACACCAATACGGCATTACAAACACAATCGTAATTAACGGTTCATCAGTTTAATCGACAAAACCAGTCCAACATTCATTCATTGATTCATTCAGTAATCCAGTGATCCATTAATTCAATTATACATGATCCGATAAGCTCTATCAGTCAGCTGGGATTTTCGGGCGCTAGATACATATTCAGTTGCGCATTCTACTTGCTTGAGACATGGAAATTACACGATTCAGTCAAACGATCGGCAACAGAGCATTTGATTCTGAAACAAATTTAAGATGAGAACATCTAGGAGTGGGGAGTATCCTGTTCATACTTGCTAAACCAAACGTCATACCTCATCAGTTCGCCTGACAGCAAAAGCAACCTCGGTGTCTGCCCTTGCGTCGACATCTCTGGCTTTCCTCTTTGTATCTTTGGTCTGAACAGCCCATATGACAATATTCTCTATCTTCGCAGACGTAATGCGCCTCATGTGATTTGCAAGGGCCTTCATCTTCCCGTGAACAAAATCATCGGCTGATATATCTAGTGCAGTCATAACGATGCTATTTTTGTAAACTTCATCCGTGATAGCATTAACAATGACTGTTACCACTGCAGATGACGAATATTTGCCGTCGGAAACCTCTACCGTTAATGTGTACAGCCCTTGCTTCGGTCTACCTTTGACCAAGCCTGACAGCGTTTCTATAGAAAACGTGCCGTCATCATTGCCATCAGAAATCTTGAACTGATGCAGGCCTACTTTGTCCCTATCCATTACCCTAATACGTCCAACTGTCACTAAATCAGTGGGTTTTTTAACAGCTAAGAAAAACATAGTCGGCTCTGCTATAACGGGTTGGGCAAAACTGGGCTTCACCACAAACACTGTTAAGTAGCAAAGGGAGCTCTGAGGTGGAGATCCATTGTCAGTTACACGTATAACTAGATCAAAACTCGATCCTTCGGTTAGTTCATTTGATGAAACTAAAAGACTTCCTTTCACATCAGTTTCATCGACGATGTTGAATTTGCTTTTGTCCCCTTTAATAATCGTGTAAGTAAATGGTGGCCCATTCTTATAAAAGTCGCGGTCTTTCGAGATCCACGAAAACAGCACATCTCCTTCGTTTGGGTTCTGCACAATGACGGTTGAATTGGGCTTATCCACTTCTGGTGGGTTGTCATTTAAATCTGCAATCGTTATGTTGATAGTAGCATCACTGAACAAAGATGGGGTCCCTGCATCAAAAGCTCGAATCTGAAATATATAACGGTCCTCTTCCTCTCTGTCAATAGGCTTGGATCCTGCAACACTCACAATACCAGTCTGCTTGTCTACTTTGAACGGGACATGTTTCCTCGATTTAACAAGGCGGTAAGCAACACGACCGTTAATTCCTTCGTCCATGTCCGTTGCAAAGACTTGCAACACAGAGGAGCCTGCTCTTACATTTTCGTCAACACTGGCGCTATACAAACTCTCTCCGAAAACAGGAGGGTTGTCATTTATGTCCTGTATGTGAATAGTGACTGGTACCACAGAAGACAATGATTTTAGACGAGAGTACATTGCTCTTACACTCAATGACATACTCTTCATCTTCTCATGGTCGAGTTGTTTTCGTAACAGAATGCTTCCCGTCCTCTTGTCCACACTGAAAGTCGACAGATTACCTGTCAGTAATTCGTATTCAATTGAGCCCTGAGACACTGCTGCCTTTTTAACAATCTCAACGACACCTACAATGCTGTTCACGGCAAGGTTTTCGGGAACAGAGAACACAAAAAGTTGCTTGGTGAATTCGGGCGGACGCTCAGCAACGCCTAAGATGACGACGTTAACTGATACTGATGAAGACAAAGCAGTGCTGGCATCATCGTACGCTTCCACCGTCAGAGAATGAGCGTCTTTATGCTGCTTGCTCAGAGGTCTATTTAGTATAATCATGCCAGTTCTTGGTTGTATACTGAACGTGTCTGTATCCAAGAGCCTGTACGTGATTCGTCTATTAGATCCTTTATCATAATCTGTTGCTTGCACTCTTGTGATCATTGATGAAACAGTGGCATTTTCCCTTACTGGGACGACATAATTTGTCTGCTGAAAGACAGGCCTGTTATCGTTTTCGTCAATGATTTCAATATAGACATCTGAGTAACAGGAATGGCCAGCTTTGTCAGTAACAAGAACTCTGACAGCATAGTTTGACACTTTTTCTCTATCAATTCCAGGAAGAGGCATCAACTCACCTAAGAAAAATGAAAATGTTTCAGACTGTGAATAAAATGTATCAAACTGAGCAGAACACAACATATCGAACAAACATTGAAAAAGATGGCTCAAGTAGGAAATGATAGGCTTCTTCTTTGACTAGCATCGTGTTGTATTTTATGCTTGTTATTGATTTTCAATAGGTTCCCTCTGATACTTCCAAAGTTTAGATACAGATACAGAGAAGATAGTCATTCTAGAATCCGAACGCAACG
This sequence comes from Pseudorhiza aurosa, assembly GCA_964026355.1. Classification (NCBI taxonomy): domain Eukaryota; kingdom Metazoa; phylum Cnidaria; class Scyphozoa; order Rhizostomeae; family Lychnorhizidae; genus Pseudorhiza; species Pseudorhiza aurosa. Next base: position 9,450,001 of record OZ032114.1, on the reverse strand, counting down.
CAAGACTCCTCAATATGATAAGCCACGATACTTCATTATAAGGGGTCTGGGCTCTAGATTGCACGATTGCTACACATCGTTGGAATAATCAATAAAGAGTTACTTCTCCCCATTGCACAATTCATGTATATTTTCGTAAAGAGAACAACTGTGCTTTTGCATACGGAAACAGAAAACGAAATTCAATTGCACAAGGGCTTCAACGTGGAACTTTTAATGATTTCAATGCTTGAAGAAGTTACTGAAAATCACATTAAACAAATCCCTTATATGAGCATGAAAATCGAACACAGCATGGATATAATAAAATCCATCAATGTTGATGAATACGCTAATTGACTCTGAGCTCCATACGACAATTTACCGCAAAATGACATCTGTAGAAATATTGACATGCTTCTTATGAAGATACACAAATTGAATTCGGGGTGCTGTTTGCTTAGATTCCTTTGTCTTTCTAGCTACCTGGAACAATATTCAAATTAGAATTGAATAAATAGAAAACTTACCAGTCCTTTCATTGACTAAAAATTTGTTGGCTCCATCTCCTTGCAAACTGTATGATACTTCGTCATCACTATCAGCATCAAAGGCATTGACGTGCGCCACAACTGGGCTTCCTTGGACAGCCTCACTTACCGCTATCTCGTAAAATGCTCTTTTACAAACCGGACTGTTGTCGTTGATATCTGTCACAATTATATCGACATTAATCTTCGCCACAAATACGCCGTCATACGCTACAACAGTTAAGGCGTATTCTGACGTTATCTCTCTATCAAGCGGGGCGACAAGTTGGATTTCTCCAGAAGTTTCATCGATGGTGAACGTACCCAAATCATTGCCTTTCAGGAAATAATACTTTATCAAAGGATCTTTGTCGGCATCTTGAGCTAAAACGGAAGCTATCTTCTCGCCAACGACATGATCTTCTCTCACTCTAAACGTGCGGCGACCAGGCAAGAATACAGGCGGTGAGTCATTTGTATCAAGAACTGTGATTCTGATGACAGTCGTGTCATGGAAACGCTTCGAATCGGGTCTCCTATCGTCGTAAACTCTAATTACAAATTCGTACGAGGACTTGGTCTCTGCATTCAGTTTACCAGTTGTTGTTAACTCTCCGGTGGCATGATTCAGTGAAAAAATGGCAAGGTCGTGAGCAGTCGCCGGTGATCTTTCGATTGTGTATCTAAGCTCGTCTCCATCTGGATCATCAGCATCAAATGCCATAACTTGAACAAGCATTGAACTGGCAGGAGTGTCTTCTGGGATGGTCAAATTGTACGTTTTGGAATCGAAAATCGGGGCGTTGTCATTGACATTGCTGATTATCACGTGTACAATCACGAAAGCTGGGTTTACACCATTTTCAGAATGAGAAGCCTTTACCATCAAAGAGTATCTTGGAATAACCTCATAATCCAGGCGTCCTATTAAACGGATTGATCCAGACTCCGGATCAATGTTGAATACACCTGTTGGGTTAGAACAAGGCAAGTTTCCTGCAACTAGTTCATAATTAATGGACCCCTTAGCGTGTCTAACTTTGACATCTGCAACTCTGTACCCAGGTAGTTCAGATTCCGCTATTTTTGACGTGTAAGATGGCTGAGCAAACGCCAATACCGTATGGTGTTGTTTTGCCACGTTAACGCGAACTGCTGCTGAGCTTTCTCTGACAGGATAACCATTGTCTAGCGCCTTCACAACGAACTGATACGCAGTGCCTTCTCCAATACCAACCAACTTTACAATGCCGGTTTTCTTATTGACTGTCACCGGAGCTCCAGCCCTGAAAAGCGATTAGACTAAAACTCAAAATATTACCAAAACAAAAGGCACAGTAAGCCAATGAATTGCAATAAGCCAACACATTAATAACTGATTTAAAAAGACCGTCCATGTCACATAGAACTTGCTACAATATTTTCCTTTTTAGCTGGTTGTAAAGCACACAAAAATTTCAACTTACTGAAGGCCCATAGCAATATATGTAATGTCACCATTTTTGCCACTGTCTTTATCTGAAGCCTTTACTTCCATAATGCTGCTGCCAAATCTGGTTTCAGTGCCTACAGTCGTCTCGTATGATTGAAACTCAAACATTGGATCGTTGTCATTTGCATCGAATATATGCACGAACAGCTTGCAAGTGTCAAATCGACCACCTGGATCTACAGCTCGAATCGGCAAAACGACGCTTCCATTTTTCTCTGCCTCTCTGTCTAATGAGAATTTCGCGAAGACGTCACCAGTAGAAGGGTTTATTTCAAACTTTTCTCGCAAACCATTGCTATCGATAGAGTATGTAAGTTTACCGAAACTCCCGTGATCCTGGTCAGTCGCAGATACAACCGTTAAAAAAGATGGAGAGGTGTCCTCTTGCACGCTGATTTCTAGCTTCTTTGACGGGAACAAGGGTCTGTACTCGTTAACTTCCTCTGGTCTTAATATCACACGTGCTGATGTAGTAAACTTCCCATCTGTACATCTGATTTGAAACAGTGCACTGCTGCCTCTCTTTGGCTTTCTAATTAGAGTCATCACTCCATTAACTGGGTCAACCGATGCCAACGTTGAATCGGGGATTTCATAACGTATATCTGAGTTGGCCACTTGATCTTTGTCAAAACAAGATACCTTTCCAATGAACTGTCCGCTGCTTACAAACGCCCCAACAAAAAAGTCATATTGCTCTGCTTGAAACAGAGGCTGATTGTCATTGACATTCAAAATGTTTATTTTTAAAAATGTCGTACTGGCCAATGGCGGTCTTCCATGATCTACAGCACGAATCCGAAGAAGGAAACTCTTCTGTGATTCATAATCAAGAGCACCAAATACTTTTACAGAACCTGAATGAAATACAACATGTTAGGAGCAGAACTCTGCAGCATAATATGCTTTACAAAAACCTACATGAGCTCAAAAGATTTTTGATCTATGTAACATACGGCCTGAAGTTCCTGAAAAAGAATTCGAGGTAATAAGCGTCTGTCAATACGATAAATATACGAGACTGGAAGAGCTACTAGCATTTCACTTGTTTTAGTAGCTCAGAGGAGACCATAAAGCGGTGGCTACATTTTTTCATTTTCTCTTTCCACTGATATCACTGACCATCTATTGAAATATTTTCGCTAAGAACTTAATGAGAAGAGCCAACGGGAATAACTGTGCAATGAAAAATAAATTTTTTTAATAACATAAGTACAGGATGGCAGGAGCAAAGTCAAAAATAAAAGAGTCGATACCTCTGTTTCCATCGATTGTAAATGGTACCTCCTCTTCATCTGATAAATCAAAACTATAAGAAATCTTCGAATTTGAGCCTTCGTCTTTATCACTTGCTTGCACCGTCGCTACTAATGTTCCAATAGGAGCATTTTCAACGACATCAGCCGTATACAAATATGTGGCAAACATGGGGCGATGGTTATTGACATCAGTAACTGTAACCGTGCAACCAGTGGTTGACCATGAGCCGCTACTACTGTCTGCTGCTTGAACAGTGAAATTGTATATTGCTTGCAGTGACCGATCTAACGTGTCAAGTGTGGACAGCTCGCCTATCAAATGCAGTAGAAATTCTTCAACTACGATTAACTTTTACAATACGTAACACTTAAACTCAAAAAAATACTCCGGATAAAATTCACAGTTAAGTATAGGTGACAATGTTTTGCGGCACCAGGACCATGCATGAGAATGCAATGATATATACTCAACTAGAAAAGATCTGAGCCTCCCAGAAATATTGTCAAAATATTATAGGAGCAGTTAGTCTATGGAAACTGAGGCTACAGAATAACGCAGTCCCCGGACGGTGCTTAATGCGGTTAAACACGTTCACTCCTACCGTCGAACCAATCAAAGCCAAATAATAAAGTACCCAAAAATTCTAAGCTTGTCCAAATTAAAAGATTTCGAGGAAGATTAAAATATGCCAAGATCCGCTGCTTAGATACATTGCACACAAGAATGGAAATAAAAGATTATTGGTGAATCATGACCAGGTTTGCTGTCAATAAACTACAAGAATCGCGATTGCAAAATGATTAAAATGTTGCTGGATGCGCAAGATTGAAGGGTGTGACATCAAAACAAATTGGGACGAGACAACATTCATGAAACCTTAGCTCGGCAAACGCAAACACAGCAGAAAATAACAATTTTCAAATAGTCTTAGTGTTGACGATTCTGTCTCGCATTAGAAAATGAATTCACGTTTTCAGATCAGTAACGTGAAAATCACCCGCCATCATTCTAGGCTGCAAATGTCAAATTCACAGCCTCTAATGGCTGAATATTCGCTACGTCATATAGGTGATGAATTCTACCTTGTGTGAATTTGTGTGATAAGAAAACTTTGAGAATGCTGTCATGTTTTCCTCGTGTATCACATTACACGAAACTGCATCCGAATATCAAATGATGTTCGCGCTAAAAAGCTATCAAAATGCGCCTACCTATCAAATCACGACAACGAAAAACCTCACATAGAAGGATACAACCATTCGTTTCACAACAATAGATTTGACATTCGTGGTGACAAGATGTTGAAAATTGAACCCTGTTTTGCTATAAACACAGTGGTTCTTACTCCCTGCGTTGCTTCGCTTTTATTCGAATTTTTCATACTTATACGATATAGGAATCGTCACTTTACTCACCAGTGTTGAAATCCAAGGAAAATTGGTCATAATAGTCTCCACTAGTGATTGTATAATAAACTTGTCTTCCTTGAGAGCCTTTGGCTCCAATCTTTCCAACGATTGTTGAGTAGGTGGCATCCTCCGCGATAGAGAAGTGATAATTCTGGTCAAACACAGGCATGTCCTCGTTCACGATAGGTACGTCCACACGAGTTTTAGTCTGATGGCTGGGAGATCCCATGTCTTTTGCAGTTATTTCTAAGATGAACCTTGATGATGTTTTGCCCTTGACAAAATCTTCCGCAGTTCTAATGACGCCTGTTACCTTGTCGATTTTGAAATATCCTAGAGCGCCACCAGTTATCTCATACCTGAAAAAAGCCAAGAGAATATGACACCAACATGAATGACTGCATGCAAAGGTATCAAAAGACTTTAAGATAACCCTTGTCTGACATTGCTTATCAGATGTTGCTCATCAGATAAGTTCTGTTATACCATGTGTCGTTATTAGTCCATCGTTATCTTCCTGTCATAGGAAATGCTAGCCTAGTCCTACGAAACTTCCTACTCAGAACCTATACAACAGGGTATGATCGCATACTGGTCCTATCCACTCCGCTTCATAGCAAACTCTCCTTGCCGTTGTGTCCCTCTTCTTCTCGTCCTATCTCATCCCAGACAATCTAGGACCCATGGCAACTTAGGAACTGTATCAAACGTACTACACTTAAAAGCTTTGACAGTAGCGAAAGGGACACAGGCTTGGTCAGATCGACATGATTATCAACGACTCGTTACTAAATATATCCTAAGATAATCAGCAAAGCTTGAGGTTAGAGGTAGGTAGAGTAGGGTGCGAGACAAATAGCAACAAGAAATATTTAGGATCCGTTAAGCATTAACGATTCAGAGACGTCCTTGAGTTTAGCTTTGTCATTTTACGGCGTAACGACATGTGACGCATACCAAAGTTAAGCTCGCATTTAAAAAAACAATCATCGATTTCTTCTGGGTGTGATTTCCTCTCTTGACCGAATTTCCTGCTGTAAATGCAAAAAACATGCTACCCATTGTCTGGCAAAACGTTGACTGGTAATTTTTCATCTATTTTATAACCTATGCCATGACGATTGCAAGAGTCATAATCAGACAAAGGCGCTTTATCTCTTGTGATCGTTGTGGCATTGGTTATAAAGTTCGTCATTGAGCTCCGTTTTCCATTTCATATCTCTTTCATCTATTCTTGTGAAAGCTTCAGATTGGCAGCTAGGCTAGCTAGGACAGGTGGGAAATCAGTGGCATAGCTGAAGGGGGGCCTTCATTGGGCAGCTGCCTCCTCACCCCACCAAACGTTTCTAGCTAATTTGTCGTAAAATTTACCACCTGAAAAATTTCGTCAAAAAATATCTTCTTCAAATTGTGAACCTTAGAAGAATATTAATTCAATTTTGTTAGATTGTTTCCTAACGGATGTTCACACACATTCCATTAACTTAATAAACAACTCAAGTTTGACATAAGGTCTTCTCAGTTATCTCCCAGGAAAAAGATTTCCTACCAAAATACAGGTTTTATTTTATCGCAAGTGCATTAAAAGGAGCGCTGGATAAAACAACGCGTCGTTTAAAAATTTTTCCAGGTTAGACATTCAAATAGCACCGGGGATAGCTAAATATTGTGTTTCTATTCATTAAGTATCGCGCAATGTTAATTCGCTGATTTTCCGTTGTAGCTGTGTTAGTTAATGGAGAATCCTTCTCTTTGCGACTTCGCTGTTTTCCTTGTCCGACTTACCTACCGTAACAATGGATATGCCATATATTAGCATGCCCTTTTGTCGGAAAATTTTTGGTTCACTCCCCACCGAAAATTCCTAGCTACGCCACGGTGGGAAATCAGTCGGATCTGACAATATCAAGGCTGCGTTTACACTCTACCAGATCAGTTTTTGATCCGACACAAAAGTGTTACGGATCAGCCGTGCGTTTACACTAGATAAAATGATCCGGTACAACTTTGTACCTGCCATCAGGTACAGTTTTGTGCCTGCTAGGAAAGAGGAACAGTTTTGTACCTGCACTGCTCCGAAACTGTACCGGTACAGTGTAAACGCGAGGGAAAAGGAACACTTTATATCGGATCAAAAGTGATCCGGTACAGTGAAAATGCAGTACAAGTTTTAATTACTGCTGACATGCTCTGAGACTAAATGTAGCAGGCGTTCTTTTAAACTGCATCGGAATGGAGACTTTTAAGCCTTAGTTATTAAGTTTGTTTCATTAGACTCGAATTGGCTGACTTTGATCGATAAAACATACAAACATTATCTAGTATTCATAGAGTGAACGTATTGATGAGTAAGACCGTCCAAAGATCATTGGTGATGATTCTAACTTTTTCCTGGCGATGTTTTTTATCCTTCGGGTTATCTGAATCGTGAGAATACGCGAAAGCGGCATTCGCAAAAATTTCCTAAAAATCAAGATGACATGTTCAATCCATGAATACGGGTGTATTTCATTTTTCGTTAGTAAAATAGAAGAGCTATTCGCAGAAAAATAAAGGCAGCGTGAAGAAAAACAGGCGTGCTTCAAATTGTGCTTGAGTTTTAGGGCTGGCTATGAGTACTTTAGATTAACTAGCTTGATCCCCAATCAACTTGGATTAAAACATCGAAAGCAGGTTTATTACCGCTTGCATTAACCTCTGAATCCACAACTTGAGTGTGCATGCTAAGACATTTCTAAGGCGATACAAGAAGCCGCCTACGGCTCCAGACCACCTTTGACGATTTGTAGACACGCAATAAAACGCAACAAATTATGCCATAGAAGCAAGCAGCGTCACACGTAGGCAATGTGGGTGAACGGGTTTGCCTCGAGTGGATTCGTGCACATTAAGCTGAACAAGGTAGCGTATATAATGAAAAATATTCGACTAGTTTGCGTGCAAAAACAAAACTTGAATGAATGGGAAGCACCGCTGTGAATAATCACAGTGTATGGGGTTGGTGTAACGGTGGGGGAGCGGCATTCCTATACTCCAGCAAAAATGGTGGTATTGCGGCTGTTAACCACAAGGAACACCGCTTGAACCAACATAAACTATCATGCGAACTCAGGCAAAGATCCCTTCAGCAGATTTATGTCTCAGGTCTATGCCGTGTTAATTTAAATTTAGGTCGCATTGTTGATATCCTAGGAGAAGCATGTGGCTTCTACCGGTGCCGAAGAAACTCATATAGCAGGAGGCCTATGCTACACAAATCACGAAAATAAAAGTTTGCATTATCGCTTTTTCCTTTCATATCTCGTATAGAACAAACAGTCTACAATCAAACTACAGGCATGGATGTTTAAGCGGTACAGCATTTATAGATTCAAAGTTATGGTGATCTGGGGCTAAAGTACTTATCTATACGCTTGATTTAGCCACTTATATAACCTTTTCATGATCCAGTAAATCCCCTTTCCGTGGTCACCTCTAATTCTTATTACCGTTTTGGGTTCGCATAGTTTTTAGATTTATCACGAAATCAAGCAATAATTAGCGACAGCAGAGAACGCACTAGTAATGTATCGAAAAGCGAGAAAAACAACACGAGAAACATGAATACTACACCGCCCACTCTTAAACAGTTGCAACCCCCTGAAACTATATTGTGTGAATAGAATAATGTAGTACCTGATATCAGCATTTGAGCCTTCGTCGGCATCCTCAGCTTTCACTTGCAAAACTATAGAATCAATCGGCGTGTCGATGTGAACGCTCTGGTAATAAGGCTTGAAAAACTTCGGGATATTATCATTGGTATCTTCAACGGTCACATTCACTATGCCCTGAGCAACATGGGAAGGATCCCTGGTCGTTTTACCTTGAACAACAAGTAAATAGTGCGACCGGCTTTCACGATCGAACGAGGACCCGTCTTTTGAGTAGATTGCTCCAGTGTTTGAATCGATGGTGAAGGCATCCATTGGATTGGCGATTGAGTAGGTGATACGCTCCCCTATCTCGTATCCAACGGCATGGAGTATGAATATGAGTTTACCCTTATTGTCGTTCTCAGTAACAGATGCATGGAAAATGGGTTCTCTGAACCTGAACTTCTCGATCTTGACTGGAGAGAGGTTCACAACCACTTGACATGTGCTCGTGAAGATCTTATCAGAAGCAGATACTTTTAAAGAATATACACTGCTGGTAATCAAATTTGCATTTCTGGTCCACAATGTGCCGGATACAGGTGATACGCTGAACAGCTCGTTGTGGTTTAACAAGGTGTAATGAACACTGCCAAAAACGTTGGAGTCTCCGTCGGTAGCATGAACTGTAGCAACCTCCGTCTCATTGGAAATTGGCGTGTAAAGCTGGACACGGTAAATCTGTTGGGTGAATTCTGGCATCTTGTCGTTAATATCGTTGACATTCACAATTACTTTGGCAAATGCGAATAACCTAGGCGAGCCATTATCCCTTGCAACTACATGAAATTGATATCTACTTTTCTTTTCTCTGTCCAATACCTGCGAAAGCAACGTTCAAAAGTTGGCAAAATGAGAAATCCCCCAAATTCAAATTTAAAACTAAATCTGGCTTAATGGCCTTGCATGACACAATAACTTCTTCCACAAATAGAACGACTGCCACCAAAGAAGCAACTGCAAAATACTACCCGTTTGGCGGTTTGAATGGTCATCGCTATATTTAGCACTGTAATCAGTACGTTGGAGCAAGCAGCTAGTAAGGTGTGTCCGCTTAACATCAAGATGATATTAAAAAGGCAAGTCGAGTCCCATATTCGAGACAACTGCAGCAAGGGATTAGCAGAGAGAGAAGCACGTGCCAACTAGGGTGAACAGAAAACTGGGGTTCATGAATGGAGGCCTCTTCGGTGGGAGTACCTGGATTGAGTGGGAAAACTAACTCCTTCATCACCCTCTTCACTGTTTGACGAGATATAAATGATTATGAATGTATATAAATATGTCTATATATATATATGTATGTCTGTGTATGCATGTCTGTGTATGCATGTCTGTACGGGTGTGTGTGTGTGTGTGTGTGTGTGTGTGTGTGTGTGTGTGTGTGTGTGTGTGTGTGTGTGTGTGTGTGTGTGTGTGTGTGTGTGTGTGTGTGTGTGTGTGTGTGTGTGTGTGTGTGTGTGTGTGTGTGTGTGTGTGTGTGTGTGTGTGTGTGTGTGTGTTTGTGTGTGTGTGTGTGTGTGTGTGTAAAGATTATACATAAATATATAAATATATCTTTTACAGCCACCCAAGAAATAGAGAGCATGAAACCAACAAAAAAGAACAAGATTAATACTTATTGCAAAACTTCCAGGTACCTTAAGGATTACTTATCAAAGGCAAACTAGTTTTTGCCTACAATGGTTTTGAATTTATTTACCTGCCGAGTGATGAGTTTTCCAGTATTTGCATCTATTTCAAAATTCCGCTTTGCACTTGCTTCAATGATGGAATAAATGATCCGCGCATTCTCTCCCGAATCTTCGTCATTTGCCATTACCTGGAGCGGCTGCTGTTGCCCCTTTTCCATTGCAAGTACTTCTGAGCCCCTGCCAGATCCTTCATCAATACTGCCTACATACGAGGCATTCAGAAATTTGGGGGCATTGTCGTTTTCATCCTTGATGTTAACGATCACATTGGTGTAGTTGGAGAAACCAGTACCATCCCAAGCATGTACTGAGAATGTACACTTCTCGAACTTCTCAAAATCAAAAGCTACCTATGGGATGAAACAGTGGATATTTAAAGACAAAGATTGAGGCTTACCCTAACACCCAAAGACAATGATTTAAAAACAAAGGCTTCTCCCATTGAGCATCCAGGATTTAATTTTACGCCGCATACAAACAATCATTGGGCTAATCAACAAATAAATCCCACACGTGATACGGCGGGGGCAATTATTGAAGAAACTATCATTTCTTTTTTATGGTACGGGTCTGGAAATCCCTTGTGTTAAATGATGTGATCATTGAGCTATTGTTTAGTATGTAGTAAAATAATTATACTTCTTGCGATTTCGTAAACTGAGTTGCTTCACAGTGCAACAATGAAATATGGAAATGCTGAAAAATAGCTCGTTCAGTTACATTAACCGAAGAACCTAGATCCAGTATTTTGATGCTTTTACGCGGCGCAAAACTTTCGTTTAAACTACCTTAAGACTTAAGCCTACGTTCACAGGATATTAAGAAGAAAATACACCGACATCTTGATGCAAATTATGCGAGACGGTCACGGGCAATTTTACGTAAACAAAAGGATCAACCTATTACGTAAACTTTAAAGATGAGACGAATTTTCTTCGTGGCGATACAAAGCTTATGGGGGGGAACCTACCAAGAATGCTGCGTTTCTTCAAGGCATTGATATCTACGGGATACATGGGTATTACTAGAGTTAATGAAAGCAAAACGCTGCAAGTCGAGCATGTAGCCCCACTCCTTTAGTTGTGTCTTCCAAGAATCATGAATGAATGGGTGCAAAGGCACGCTCTGTAAATGACGACTAATAGAAAGAATTAGAAAACTTCGTTACGAGCTTTAGAATAAATAATGAAGTGAAAAGAACAACGTTTGAGACAGATGAAATTACAGGCTAAGCTGGTAAACCGTTTTAGGCACATTCAAAATACAAACATAGGCATGAAAGCATAACGGATCAAGCGACACAGATAAAGATAAAGAGAGACACTATCAAACTACTTAAATGCACCGAAAGGGGTCATGAGTAAACATAGCGGTAGTTTAGTGTGGATTTTCAAATTCGATTAATGCATTATTTTACAAACCTGACTTAAGGAGATGTAACGTCTGTTCTAATTACAATGCAGCCCTTGTCAAACAACCCACTGTTACGGATTTAGAACTGACGCTGACGAATGGCAAGTGATGAAGGTCTTTAGGACGAAATGTCCTGTTACCTCTTTCCCCTTGGAGGAGCATTCCCCTCTCAGAGGTCACATGCGCGCGTATCTTGCAATCCATGACGGGCTTGGTACCCATGCAAAAGTGCGTTCTACATGGAGATACAACCACTGACTAAATTATGTTCATAATAAAACTTCCCAATGCACAAGTGCTTATTCGTTTATTTAGCAGTTCATTTGAAACCACACTGCGACTACTTTGAAAGCCTAGAAATGAAAGTCAGCAGCTGTTTCAAGATGATTACGCGATGGAGATCAACATCGGAAAGCCGTCGCTTTTCTAGAATATGCAATTACAAGATGGTCCAGACAGCAAAGTACATTAGTAGCCACTCTTGTAGCCGTAGGATAAGGGCAACAATGGAGATGTTCAGAAATGGCTTCCAGATGCTTTAGAAAGGAAACTACATCAACAAGTGAGAATCTGTGGAAAGATATACGTGGGAGTTAATGTGGCTCGAACTCAGTAGCAAGACTCCTTCCATTTAAGAACTGTCAGCGAACCAGAGTTTCTAGCTTACGCACGTTTATGTAACGTTTATGTCTTGCTTAACTCATTCATACCCTTTCCAAGTTTCACTGCCTACTTCACGAACTCTATCTCACAAATCATCATTCATTCCAAGAACATGCAATTTGTGGAACCTCTTGCCTTCTTCTTGCTTTCCTGAATCTTACAACCTGCCGTCTTAAAAATCTAAGATCAATAAACTTGATCTGATCTCCCTCTCCTCTTAGCTTTTCACTTTCTTCTTTCTTCCTTTGTTGGGGCTTTGCATAGGCCACTATAGCCTTTCCCCAACATAACCCACTAAAAAAGTATTGTGGTGATATATGGATTTCCTTTTTAGGTAACAGCTTCTATTTAAAGGAGAATTTGAACTATAGAATTTCAAAGCACGCAAAAGGGGCCGTTCAAAGCAGGAACAGGTGGAAAAGAAAATTGCAAGTGCAAATAGGAAAGTGACAAACTCGTAAAGCGTTGTACAACGTAACTTGGATGCTCTCTATGTAAAAGCGCATACACAGGAAGAAATGAATACTGAGTGATCCTTCGTGTAGGAGAGGGTATCTGTGATGGTGTACGACATCCAGTAAGATTACATCAAATGGCGTGACATGAAGAGTTTAGAAACACAGTACTACTTACTATACAAGATAATTATGTTGAATAGGAAAAGTGTGATCAGACATTGGAAGCGCGATGAATTCGGTTTAAGGGACCATCTTAGGCCGACACAGCTTCTTTACAATCTTGCAACAATCGAGGTCATGGAACATTTTAACCTGTTGCGAAAGACCTCGCAGAAAACCAAGTATTTTGTAATCAAACATGGGATTAAGTGCCAAGATTACTTCTTGTACAATAATCTAGCGATTATACATTTCCTGAGCTTCGACCGTGGTCTGCTCTTGAAAAGACTCTTTGAATCAGTCACCTTAGGCAATGGGAAAATCCCATACAGGAAAATAATTAAATTAACTGTAGAGTGCGGAAGATGCCAATAGAACAGGACCCGTCCTTTCATTACGAATCTCCGGTAGATAGGATTAGACAATAACCGTAAAAAACCACGACATCGTTGCTGGCTTGAAGAAAAGAAAGAAAACAAGGAGGTGATTGATAAAACGTACCATTATGACCTGACAAAAAACTAAGTTACTCCTCCGGATAGCCCCCTCTTGAACCGGCGAAGAAGAAATTAAATAGATTTCCCGTTATATTTGCGACCTTATAGCTTAATGAATGGATGAATGTTGGTTTTGGATATCGGATTACGGACAGGTAACTAAAATAACAGCTCTCCACGTATTGGATGACAGACATTTAAAAGAGTTAAAACGTAATTATCGCAAACCTGATAACGAATCTCCAATATTACGAGAAGGGGTTGGAGAATACTTTCTGTTCTGAATCATCTCTATGTAGTTACGATTATGAATTGCAAGAAGTAAGGCCTCTTCATTTTTAGAGGAAAAATTCCCCTCAAAGGAGGTGACTTCAGCCCATCACCTTTCACTTTCACAAGAAGTTTGGGCATTCCCGCCAGCAGTGAATCTTAGATCGGATTAGGAAAGATAGTAAATCATAGTACCCACGAAGTAAGCACGATTCTACAGAGGAACAATCGTTGGATATGCCAAAGATACGAGTTCTACGGGACGTGACTGATTGCAGGCATATGTACATTGGTAATCATATCCTGACCACGCCTATCAATACGTTACAGCAATTCGACTATTATCATCCAGTTGCAATCGATGCAGACACAACGCAAGAATGACGACAAAGGTAATACTGAAGGCAGGACGAAGAACGATAACAATTAGGAAGGACAGCCCTTTTCGGTTCTGCGGGACGAATCGATAACCCACGTGAAAATAAACGTGGGTATGCCCCCAGAAGCGGTCGTGACAACACATGCCAAACGAACACGGCACTCAAACTAATTGGAACTGGTCCAATGGTACCAATTCACAATCTACGGTTTCCTTTGGAATTTCAGGAGACGTGGGAGTGAATGCGTTTCAATCAGTTTCCGCTCCTAATAGAAATATGAGGTAATGGCGGTTTTCAAAGATAGCGATACTTAAACACAACTTAAATAGCAACGGCTGTCCCAGTGACTCCATCCTGGTGTGCACCAGTGCCACCGAGAAGACCTTACGACAGCTTTGGTGGGGGTATACGAGAAAAAATTGAGTCTTCTGATTAATCTTTGGGATGTACTGTCACAAAGCAGAAAAAGGATTAATACCGTATTCGAAGGGTCTGGTGATTATGTCACTAGTCCAAATCCCCATTTTGAGTGTAAGACGAGACGTTGAGAAATACTCATCCTTTACACAAAATGATTCCTTCTTCGCCAAAACGATAGCACGTGAAACGCTAATAACCTATGCAAAGAATGTATAGCTGCCGCGAAACTGTGATGATTAATGCTTAGAACTAAACGCGATTTTCACAATTAACCAGCACCTCAAACTCCCTTGTATACGCCTTTCCTTTTCCAAACTTCTTCGCAGAATGTGACACCTGGAATCTGAAAGGTCCGGGTTCGGTACCGGTCCTCGCTCAATCAGCGTCCGAGTAGCACACTTCAGTTGCGCTGCTCTGTGCGATAAATTGCCTGGGAGCTGATCTTCAGCAAAAAGTAATCCCTGTCTAATGCAAACGAAAAGGTTAAAACCTCCTCCCTCTTTGGCGAATACCGGCATTGGGTCACTCAGGTTGATTCGTTTTTAAAACGCGAAAATAAATGCAGAAAAGTATTGCCTATATTAAATCGAGTCGATTGTCTTTTCTTCCGTAACAATATCATAAAGAGAGTAAAAATGACTGCCTTGATTGGAATAGTACCGCAAACAGTGCGGCAGCGATTAATGAGTGCTAATAATGAAAACTCTTAGGTTTGATGACTCTGAGATCTAATGCGATAATAGTTGGTTGCAGACTTCAATATCTGATATCATTCATTTCGCATATCGTTGAGCAAACTCACGATCGACCTTGATTGTGACCGCAGCAAATATACCTCGAACGGATACCAGCCTTAGAATGTACTGATCAGCATTAGCAAATTGGATGAAGTTATTCTAGTCTAAATGAAATGAGCAGGATGCCAACTAGGGATCTGGAAGTGAAAGGAGATCGTACGGATGAAACTGTTAATATTTTCATGGAAAAGTCTCGTTCCCGTGATAATTGGCGGGTGGAGAAACTCAAAGGAGCTTGCAGGAGCATTAATGCAAGCTGAGCTGGCAATAATGATCAAATGACACCGATTAAACTTATGAAAAAAGGTGGCGCTAGATGGAAGGCACCAACTGGGGCGAAAGTTGAGACCGGGTGATGCATTGCTATGAAAGAACGTAGGACGGGCTCTAGGTCTGAAGGGTGTACGGGTGGCATTGGTAAGGCGCTTGCCCAGTGATCCTACGGCCAGTCGTTAGGGCCTACCTCCAGATGAACAGTCAGTCAGAGTGATGTGTCGCTAGCTCTCTGTAAGTCTCGGTTCATGAATCACGACGTGTGGTCACATCGAGAGGATGGACAAGGAAATTCTTGTGTAAGCATAGCTTCTCAGTACCCTAAAACCTACTTTAGGGTGCCATGTAGAAATCATAAAAGAATCCTTAGATGGATTCGTTGCATCTCAATCGTTCTCTTCCGTGGTTCTACACTGAAAATTAAGGGGCTCAATACAAACCTTCAAAATAAATAATCGGACTAATTACCCCGTAGAACGTGATAGATGAACAGACTTACAAACAAGCCTAAAATGGATGCCTCCGAATCAAAGCAACAGAAACATGTATCTATATGAGAAATGGAAAGTCTTGAAGCGAAAGATTGCAAAGAATGGTCGTCGAAGAACTACGCCTACAAAATTAAATGCAGGATACTTGAAAACAGTAAGCCTTGCCTGACAAACGGAGTAGGAAACCTCGGTAATTTGATAAGCACGGATAACGAGCGCGGATAGACAAAATCCCACAAACGTATGATTACCGTACAACCGTTTGTTGATCATCAAATACATATCATTACAATGGGTCAAGAGTGTTTTGCTTAGGGGCAAGGAAAAGGTAGACAATGGAGAAATCTATTGAGTTCTCTTGAAATAGATTTTTCGCGCATCTTCGCCATTTCATGTTCTGTTTCACAGATTCCTACGATAGTGACTTCCGTATTAGGCCATAGAACTGAAACCAAGCAAACACCCATTAGTGACGTGGCGACCAGCGACGTAAACGACATTTGGAGCCTGACAAAACCGGGAAATGTAAGAATCGACGGTCCTTGAACCCTTCAATTTTCATTACTTGTCAGCATCGATAGGTTTGTGAGCATATACATTGTGAGCATATTCTGCGACATCTGAGTAGCATGAAAGTAATTATTCTCTCTGTAAAGATGGCGATTGAGGAACCGCAAAAGAACGGCGAAAATGAAAAATTGCAAGATCTTTGGTTCAAGAGTACGGATAAAACGAGAAAGAAAGATCTATGACTGAGTTTTTCGCGATTCGGCATTGCTATGAAAATAGGCGGATTCTTGCGTGACGCTTCCTGGTAACGATAGCGAGGCCGCAGAGAGGATTTAGATACCCTGCAGCAAGATGAAAAGACCCCCTTTGATTGCTTACCAATTTCTAATTGTAAATCTGTCCATATTCTACTGCCGCTTGCGAGATCGGCCACTTTCGTATTTGCCAAATTTAGCACCGCTTGGCAATACAAATAGCCAGCAACGAATTGACCAATTTGCATTTGTTCACATATTACATTTTCGCATCTAGGAAGCACAAATCCAAGAAAAATGGACAAAACGGCAACTAGTATGTCACGGTTTGAATTGAAATTAAAATGTGGCTGAGAAGTTTTAGGCGGGTTCCAGGCTAATGCGTAAGGGCCAAAATGCCACCAGCTCCAGCCCTCTTTTGTGGTACTGACAGTGGCTAAATCTTGCAAAATCCAGCCGCCGGGCTACGTTGTAGATAAAAGACCTGTCAAACTACTCAAAATTAGTAGCCGTAGTACCACAGTACTTAAGAGTGAGTACAAGAGAAGCAAAGGGTACTGAAACTGCTTCGAGATACATTAAGGAGGACCAGTGTCTCAGTCGGGAAAGGCATTCGAATAGGAATCTAAAGACTCCAGGTATCGCTAACTCAGCATACCAGTAGCATAGTTAGGGTGGCCATCTGGCAGCTGGTGTTGGGATTGGCGCTCTACATTGGTGAAAAACCTCCCCTGGTCAAGCGAGGAGAAAATGGGGAATTTCTTGATGGTCGGCTGTAACCAACAACTGGTCATCCCGACCGATTTGTACATCATACTTTAGAGGGGGTGTTTACAAGGAAGTTTACGCTTTGCCAATGTAGTCCAATATTGTAAACACGTAAATGTACCGCCATGAAACTATAACAACTGGTTGGCATTCGATTGTTTTTCTACATCAGTAACTAAGTAAGCGCATTGCATACTCGATTTCCAGCGTAGCAGAAGCCAGAGATAGTGCTCCGAGTGTTTTCTAGGGAAGTAGATTCCATGAGGTGGTTTCCCGTTGCCTTCCTCATCAAAGGTGTTGTTATTGTGACATGAGCAGCATTCGCCCTGACCACCCCTGTGTTATGAGTCCGCATGCTTAACCACGGCACCACGGCACCACGGCACCACGGCACCACTCATCAGTATCTAGTTAAACCAAAACTGTTGCTTACGCATACATTCCAAGGCTGTTTCCTTCTCCCTCACCTGTAGTTTCTAAATGAAATGAGCATCCCGGGATAGTCAAAAACAACTATTTGGTACCTATGTTCTCGTGGTGATACTGAGATCTTCAATCACAGACATCTCAAAGACAAGAAAATTTCAAGAATTCCACACGGAGAAATATGCGTTTATTGGGTGGCACTGTTTAAAGTTGTACGAGCTATTATATGTATTCATACAGATCTTAAGACATTTAGCAACACCAAACGGAATTTCGATCTGCCGGCCACCAACAAACAACCAACGATAGGTTTCTAAAACCCAGTCATGATTGCGTTGCAGCAAAGCTCTTTTTGTTGATATCATCTAGTGGTTCCCTACGCAAGCAATCTCCAGTAAACAGAGTGAGGTAATGGAATAGTTTAAGACTTAAGTACAGCGAAGTTTGGATTCCAGAAATACTTCGCTAATTCTCGATCAGTTGTAAGCTAACATCAACAAAAACGCTCAGCGCCTTCCAAGACACACGAAATTGGATATTCTCAACATGGCTAAGGCATTCAATTGACTCGCTGTAACGCAGCGATCATCCCTTTATGAACAGCAAGGGCGTATCCAAAATGATTATTTCGAATCATAAAGGCGTCTGAAGTGAGAAATGGCACTTCGTTCATTCATTCTTTGAAAAGATTGACCATCAGGAAATCATTCTATTCATGCCTAGATATCTCCTTTACTCTTTCCGAGAAAGTAGATGTGTGTTATGACTTGCGATCTAATAAACTGTCGAGTTTCTGGTGAGGAAGAAACACGTACTCTTCCTGTTTTCAAATATTCAAATCGGCACAATACTGATTTGAAGCTTTTGTCTTTATCTGATGCGCACACGCGAAACTTAGGCCCACCGGCAATAGATTCCTATCTGCAATTGGGAAGTTGCTATTCTGGAGATGTCACGAGAACATTCATAGGCAACTGCCTCCGCCCGAAAAAAATAATTTCTAGGGTGCACCTATGTTTACTTAGGTTATTTTATATAGAAAAAGGAAACTCTTTGAAATGTTTCGAAAAACAAATCTCTTACCTTTGCAAATATTATGCCAGCCAGGAAATCAATTTCGAACCCATCAGCACAGTTATGCATTGAAGACTGATTCCGAGGGACAATTTCATAATAACTTTGAATGCTGGGTATGGATACATCAAGCACGGGTTTGGCTGCTTGGTTCTCCGGTATCACCATGTTGTAAGTTTCCCTTGGAAAGCCAGGGTCCGGCTTGGCAGGATAGACAGTAATCTATGGTACAAGTATGCAGATTAGAGAAAGTAACTTCTGTTATTTCGTAGGAATAAGTGAATGAAAAGAGAATTATATATGATTGAATCATTGGCATGTGTGATTGAACGATTTGCATGTGTGATTGAGAACTTAAGAACACAACTCTCTTCTATGTAACACAGAAGGAACAAAATAGAAGAAACTGTGATCGAGACTGAATCCCACCTGAAATAGATAATAAAAAATTATAGCCTACAATTAACACGCTATTCACTTCATAGTAATTATAAAAACTTGCCGATTTGCAATGAAAAGCGGAGACGTGCATAGATT
This sequence comes from Pseudorhiza aurosa, assembly GCA_964026355.1. Taxonomy (NCBI): domain Eukaryota; kingdom Metazoa; phylum Cnidaria; class Scyphozoa; order Rhizostomeae; family Lychnorhizidae; genus Pseudorhiza; species Pseudorhiza aurosa. Next base: position 9,430,552 of record OZ032114.1, on the reverse strand, counting down.
GATGATCGCCGACAGCTTCAGAGCTGCAAGTAAAGCTTTCATCAAGCGGGATAACTTTTCGTCCGACTCCCATCAGAGTATTTTATTACACATATTATTCAATAGATACTGAGAAGCATCCTGCTTTTCGAGCAGTTCCCAGGTCCTTCCTCTAAATGTGGCCACACCTCGTGATTCCTAAGCCTTGAATTATAGAGAGCTAGTGACTTTCCACACTGTAAGATAGATGTAAGCACTTTGTTAAAGAGGTACCACTCCGAATGACAGCATTGTGAGGTGGAATGGCCAGTTTTTGCTAGCTACACTGGAGTTGAAAGAGAGAGAGAGAGAGAGAGAGAGAGAGAGAGAGACTCTGAGAGAGAGAGAGACTCTGAGAGAGAGAGAGACTCTGAGAGAGAGAGACTCTGAGAGAGAGAGAGACTCTGAGAGAGAGAGACTCTGAGAGAGAGAGAGAGAGAGAGAGAGAGAGAGAGAGAGAGAGAGAGAGAGAGAGAGAGAGAGAGAGAGAGAGAGAGAGAGAGAGGAGAGAGAGAGCGAGAGAGAGAGAGAGAGAGAGAGAGAGAGAGAGAGAGAGAGAGAGAGAGAGAGAGAGAGAGAGAGAGAGAGAGAGACTTGCGATGCCTTGCCTGAATACGCTTAATGAACAACGAAACAGAACAAATTAGGCCAGGCCATGCAGGGTAGGAAACACTGGAGGCGTTTTTTCATTAATTTTCGTGAAGTTGCATGTTCTCGTGCAAGGTGCGGTTTCCTGCAGAAGTATCGGCGAGTGATCAACCCAACTTATTAGGTGTTCTTACTCGGCTTTAACGATTCAACTTGCACTAAGCCCGTGCTTAGGTCGACTGTGCAATGACCTGGGCAAAACGCTGATCTCATCTCATGCATCATCGCATTTCAGCTCCTCGCTTCTCAAAAGAACACTCGAAGACAGCATAGCGCTACGTCATATATTAAGTCTTTCAGCATTGCTTTTTTCTCATGATGCTTAATTATATGAATGATTCTTATATCCTTCAGTCATCTCACTGTGTGAACGCTACGTGAATAAATCTGTTGGAATTGAACGAGCTAAACAAAAACGGTGCACCAGCTCTGACCGGAGCATATAGTTAGCGGACTCATTACCATTTACCACGGAGCTAACATGTTTTAACGTCTTCTTTATGCTACGATTTTATCTCTTTTCAACGTGGCTCAGCGGAGATAATGTTAGATAATGTTATTGCAAAAACATTAAGCTCCAAATGACACCAGGAAACGACATCTAAGTGTGAGGCCTAAACCTGGGAGATAACCGAAATGTTGAATTGTCAAAAGAAACTTTCCCAAGGATGACACAGACAGGCATTTCAAAGATTGCAACTGAGATGAAAAGAAATGGTTTATTTGTTTGTAAATAACAAATTACTTCAATCAGTTTCTGCTTATAAGTTTATCTTTGTAGTATATTGTTCAGTTGTATTTCCAGGTTGCGAATGAACTGATGCTATCTACCGACTTCGATGTCTCCGCTCGTCTGGTTGAAACGAGATTTAGGAGGACGTAAGTCCTGAAAACCACTAACGCAGCGTCTTTAAACACATCTCCTATCTTTAGTGGCTCATTTTGCAGTTTGGCGGTGTCCCTTGGATGAGCTAGGTTCCAATTTTGCCTTGAGGAATTTTAGCAACTTGAAAATACTACTGCCTTACTCAACTGTGATACCAACTGAGATAGGTACCAACTGACATACAAGACTTAACAGCTGACTGCCACAAGAAGTCTGCCTAATATACATTTACTGTCATTTCCATAAAAGCCGCCGTCGCAGTAACAGGCAAGATCTTTGGATTATGGCAGTGTAGTGCAGAATTCAATGCATGAACAGTGAAAACTTCAGTCAGTGCAGAAAATTGAATAGCTCCACTGCACTTGATGCCATTGGTAAATATAGATCCAAGTGAATATTTGTTTCCACAATTCATCCACTTAGATGACTAATTAGAATGCTAATCTCCCTTCCTGACCTGCATTACATCAGAGGCGATCATCCTTTGGATTAAAAATGGGATTATTCGCCTATTCTTCGCGAGCGTGCTGCTGCACAGAAAAGGGCCGACTCCCACTATCCCGAACAATTATGCATCAGGGCAGTTGTTTAATACGACATTATGGTGTACTTAAATTCAATTGTGGTTACGGTGGCCTAACGACGGGTGTCTCAAAAAAGAAATGCACTCATTTAAACACAATCAGTTGCACACCCATTGAATTGGATTAGGCATTCGTGCCAACGAGTCCCGGTATACCCCTCAACCAAGACAGGTTGACAAGGCGATGTGTACCACTTGCATGTCCTGTAGATAATACGTTCATTCTTTAGGAAATCAAACCATCAAGACATTCAAGCACACAGCACATCCAAAGCAGCGTAAAAACCCTCTCAGGATGACAACCTCTCAATCATACCCACTGCTTTTAATTGACTAGCGTTCTGCCGTGACCACACAGGCCTCGCGCCCCGCTGCATTCACCTCCTATCCAACGTTGGTTGGGATAGGTGATTAGGGGTGGGGAACTGGGCACTGCAACTTACGTTACCTCGTCCATCCGCAACCAACCGCTTCGCTTCACAAAAGTATATAAGCTATTAGAAGTAGCTGCGTTACTTGCAGTTGTTATGAGAGTGGAGTTCATTGAACCCTTCTGGTGTGAATAGGCTGGATGGAGCAACAATATAGTTGCCATTGAAAACTCTAAAAGAGCGTGCGAATTAAGAAGCCTTTGGCAGCTCAAACCCACTTTGTTTTGTGATACTACACGAGATATAATTCACCCCCGCAACATTTCGTCAAAGACATGCGAATTCGCAAGCTCCTAATCTGTCTTTAGATTATCGTAGAGGCTTGATTTCCGGGTGGACAAACAAGCCACAGAGGCCATTGAAAACTTTAAAGCAGTTGGCCACTTTGACACTAGCTAAGCATGTCATAGGATAACGTTGTATATATACAGACGACTAAATTTTATTAGTATCGAAATAAATCGATTCAAAGCCGGCACAGACATCGTGACACATCCTAGCGAGGTCAAGTCTAAGGACATGTCTGAAATGAGTTTACAATGAAAGGGATCGTTTCATTACGGTCGACGGGTCTTTATACTGTATCGTGTCACTGCTAATGATGTTTGCACGGTCGCGTCTTGCGCTTTTGCATGACTCCCTGATTGGACAAGCGTTGAGAAGTTCTTCAGTTTCACTGCGAGCTCTGCAGAGCTTCAGGCAGGATTTCGTTTAAGCTGTCTAACAATCCATACCATCATTAACGCGGTTCGTCATCAGTCCTCTTCAAGGACGTCCTTTCACCAGCATGGTGAATTGCGACTTATCGCCTGTGCACGTAGTTACCATACCTTGTGAATTTCTCCAAGTAATCGAGATCGCAACTAGCTATATTCCTTGATTTACGTCAAGTTTCCGTAGAACCGAGAGCTGATACATGACTAGCCTGATACGGATATTTACCACATGATGAATTGAACCGAAAATGGTTCTGTACCAAGGGAACTGTCATCTGATAAATCAATATAAACGATGGTTGACATTTGAAGAAGTGATGGCACAAAGGCTTTTGGATTCACGTAGCAACACGTCAAATTGGAGGCAAAGTCAGGCTGGGTTTGTTAAAAGGAATTATGAGGGTCGATTGCGGTTACATCTCCCACTTGCCAGGTGTCTCTTTGTCCGATACTAATAAATTACGCTCTGTGCAAATGCTAACGATTTTTCATAAATTACTATTCAAATTTCTCGCCTATAGTCGCATCACGTTCTGCCGGTGTCGAATTAACCGCGGATTTTAAAACTGCATTCCTAATCGAGATGTATTCCCGAGGACACCTTTTCAGCACTTTCATTGAATATGGGGCGCGGCTGTAATGGCTTCCTACAGGCTAACATCCCACTCGCGTTTCCCTTGATGAATCGTCACAAGAGAAGAAATGCGATAGGAAAGATTTGCATGAGAAACAGGATTACGTTAGCTAGTTTGGAATTCAGTTCACTTAGGTTAAAAGAGTGTCTAGCATTCTTATGAAGAACAATCCTCTTGGTCAAAGGTTACGCTTGAAGCTAGTACTGAGAAGAAAGGACTCTCAAGATCGTATTGGAAACCGTGCGAAAATAGGCTTTTAGGATGAATTGTATAAAGGGACTATGGTCCCATATCTTATCAGTTCACAACTCATTTACATCCAGCCATTAGTAACTGATGAGGAAACAGAAATTCCACGTACATTTTAATCCTTTAAAGATCTTTGAATGAAATTCACCAAAAAGCGGATCCTTCGGGGATGCAATAGGAAGATCTACACCGATAGCATCGTCCTATTTACCAATGGTAACATGGTCAGTTGTCATTAAATCTGGCTTTCATCGCGAAAAACAGGCACATAAACATCTATGAAAATCGTTTTCCTATGTCATCAGCTACCGTCGTTAAATTGCTTAACAAATCATATAAAGTTCTGCTTGCAGTCATGTAAAATAGCCAACTATTTGGGTTTAAAACTCGAGCATACCGTTCAGACACATAACAACTTCTTAATACGTTGAGCTTCTACGTTTATTTTTTTTATAAGAACCATATAAATTTTGCCGAGCCTCAATGTTCTTACCTTTTTCTATAATCTTATGCTCAAATGTTCTTAAAATTGTTCTTATTTCAAGAGTGATTTTTTTGCAAATATTTGAGAAGTTACATGCTGTATATAGTTTCTAAGACATTTTACCGGGCAAATTTTAAAAATACAGCAATGACTGCTAGTGTTCGTGGACATAATTTTGCAGCAAAATTTCACAGATCAGAATTGGAAAATTTTTGCTATGTTTATGAATTGCATAGATTTGTTTTTTTTTGTTTTGCTCATAAACTTCAAAATGCAAATAGATTGTTTTTTAATTTCTCATCTGAAGCTGAGCATGTTCTAGCCCTGTTCTTATTTTTTGGGCAAATAGAGCCTCGGTGTTCTTATAATGTGTGTTCTTGTAAAAAAAGAAGTGCATTGCAAGTGAGGGTAGTTCAAAGCGTCGTTCTGAAAATATGTATGTTGATGCAAGATTAGATTGTACAAAACGACAAACGACAGCAGTCTAGATAGCATCGAAGGAACGATGGTTTAAGAGTTGCTTTCACGAACTTGAAGCAGAGTTTGATTTCAAACCAGCTTGATTTTAAATAGAGCTGAGCCCATTTCATGAAAAAAATATCGCCCAGGTTTACCAGACGAATTCGCTATGAGGAAAACCACTAGAAACCTAACATTTACAGGAGACTGAATGCATTTGCAGGAGACTTGAATCGATTAGCAAATGCCACCGCAATAGACGGCGTCTTAAGGCATACTTAAGCTAGAAAATCCAACAGCAGTTTACAACGTCCATTAACCATTCACAAATATTGCAGGGACTTAGCAGGTGAAGCAAGTAAAAAAAAATTTTGAGACCGAAAATCTATCTCAAAAGAATGAATTATTTAAAATTGAAGTTGAAAATGAAGGAATGATTCTGCATTATGTATACGAAGACCTGTTTGAGCATTGGTATGCTAATCTTTGCTCTATTATGTACTGAGGTCAACCGTTCGGCATTGTCTAAATAGTACTGACATTCTATTCCATTACAAAGTCTTCTACATCGCCGCGGCAGTCCTTTCATGGTTTCGCATTTTTAGACAATCAAGTGCCCATTCATTTATAACCACAATGATCGAGCGTACTTGCATGAATACAGGATAGTCGAAGAGTAATAGTAGAATTGGCAATGCCCAGATAAGACAACGAGGTTAACGTTCGTGTCTAAATTTCTTAAGAGTCATTAACTATGGTACACAATTTTAACAGTGAAACTTTCAACGCAAGTTTCCACCCAGATCCATGCGTAGTCTCACGCAGCCTTTCACAACTTGCGTGAGAACTTAAAAAGTCCAGCAAACCTCTGGGGCAGTACCCTTAGATAAAGGCATCAAATAGACTCCGCTATGAACTATACAAGCAAGCTCAGCTCATTCACACTCTTTCCAGCCTTCAATCCCTACTTCACGAACTCTATCTCACAAATCATCATTCGTTCCAAGAACATGCAATTTGTGGAACCTCTTGCCTTCTTCTTGCTTTCCTGAATCTTACAACCTGCCATCTTAAAAATCTAAGATCAATAAACTTGATCTGATCTCCCTCTCCTCTTAGCTTTTCACTTTCTTCTTTCTTCCTTTGTTGGGGTTTTGTAAAGACCACCATGGCTTTTCCTCAACATAACCCACTAAAAGAAGAAAAAAAAAGACCACCATGCCCCCACTGAAGTGTACACGTCTAATTTTTGTTTATCCTAATTTCGTCTTAATCTTAATCGCATCTTTAATGGTCGTTTCGGGTTAGACGCCGCGCAGTGTTTGTGACAACATCTATGACCATTCAATCAATCCATTTTTTTTCAATCCCAGCTGTTCCTTGTGGATCTAATCTGAGACTGATTGCCGTTTTTTTCCTTTTTTCTTCTGATCAATCTTTGTGCCTAAATGGGTAGTCAATGTTGTTTGCTCCTTATAGTATCATTCTAGCAGTATTATAGTGTGGTAGTTTTGTCACCTAGTGCATCTTTATTGCAATTTTTAGTGGATAAATATATAAAAGAATAGTTTAACAAAATAAACTTCAAGTAGTGGTACTTGGAAGGCTTCAAGTAGTGGCGTGTCCCCAAATTTCCTCCTCCCCGTAAACTTAATTGAGTAAATCCGCACTAATGATGAATACGCGCCCAGTGATTCTTCTTTCGCCAATGTTCCGCGATGGTTACGCACTTGACTGCAATGTTTGATTTGTTTCCTTTCCACTTGGCAATACTCGCTATACTCCTCGATCCCAAATGTCTTCTGCCTACGTTTGGGAGGTATGGTTCAACAGAACAGCTCTTACAATACTTATACCCACCGCTTTTCTTTCATACGCGTTCCCTGCCAAGCGTCTCCGTTGGGTAATACTTGTGGTGAGGCAAAGCCGGTGAAAGGAAGCTCGCGTGAAATCAACCATTTCCAGATAACAAATAGTAAAAGCGATTTGCGATTTAAACCTAAATGAGTAACCGTACGGAAGGAAGGAGTAATCGTTTGCATTCAGTCAAGGAAGCCAAATAATGCAAATGAAACGAACCTTAACACGGGATTTGTCGTTGAACACACGCTCCGTGCCAGAATCAAACACCTCCACGTCTAGCATGAAGCTTGTCTTCTTTTTCGAAAAGAAGCTCTGACCTGATGAAATAATTCCAGACGCAGAATCGATCTTGAAACGTCCCATATCGTTGCCACCACTGATCGTAAACTTCAGAAGGGCATTTGTACCAACATCGTGGTCCACAGCCAGCAGGCGAAGCAAAGGGGTGCCAGCAGGAAGGGGGCTTGAGACCCTCGTGACATATAATGGTCTTGTAAACCTGAAAATATGAGGGGGAAAACAGCTAATGTATGAAGAAAGCATGCAGGGAAAGTACCAAATATTATTCAGAGAGTGGACTTGGTTTATGAGCAAAGCAATATTCAACTCAGGCGGCAATTATTTTGACCTGAGAGTGTCCTTACAAAGAGTATGCCCTTACAGCGAGTATGCCCCCTTGGTAACATGTATTGATACTCATTTTTAAAAGAACTACCGTGTTTCACCAGGTTCAGCAGGAATGGAGTTGCTTTTGTTTTTACCGGGAACTCATTTTATAGGGCACTCAATCAAATAAAAACCAGTCTATTGTATGTGATTTACCAACCTTGGCTTGTGGTCATTGGCATCTTTTATGTTCACAATAACGCAGAATGTTGTACGTAGTATATCCTTTGCTAATACTGAATGGTCTTCCGCGTTCATTGTCAGGATGTAACGACCTTGCTTCTCTCTATTGAAGCGCCTGAGTGTTCTTATCCTTCCGTCTGGATCCACTCTGAATGAGTGATTGCCGGCAGCGGCTGGGTAAATTCCTATTATCTTGTATGCCAGTTTGCCCTTCGATATAACATCCGGATCCAAAGCTTTGAAAAAAAGAAACAGTATCAATAAGTCTGTGTGGCCGCTGCTATTGTTGCTTTAATGGTCTGCTTCATTTCGAATATACCAACTATCAGTTACCCTAATAGCGACAGCAATCGTACTGAATAAGTATGGCCTTCAAAATCAATTTCTGCTTACCATTTTAGCAATAATGGGGCGCTGCACCACGTTTTTATGGAATAATATGCATCTACCCCAGAGAAAATGGTGCTTTCCCAATCTAGATTCGGTGAATATCTATTGTTTTAACCTCTCTGCAAGTTGATGGCAGCTTTATATTTTCGTACACTGCATAGCTAATCATCAAGTTTTAACGCTTTCACCAAATCCAGATTTCAAAAGCAACTTTTCTGAATAATGAAATTCTCATGAATAAAAATCCAAAAATGGAGCTTGTGTATAAAGCAGCCACCATTTTGCACCTGAATGGAATGTACGAAACACCATGGCAAATAGCATGAAATAACAATAGCAAGTGATATATTACAGATAAATACATTACATAAATCTGTCTTACCTTCTATGTGAGCAATGACCTTCCCAGAGTCGATGTTTTCTTCGACTTCTGTTTGGTAGCAGCTCTGTGAGGTCTTTGGTGCATTATCATTTATGTCTGTGAGGACTATCTTCACTGTAGTTGTGTCTGAAGTTTGACCATTGGTTACTTTTATTACAAGGGTATGCTCCTTTTTGGTCTCATAATCTAACTCAGATATCTGACACAAGTTTTCTTTGAAGTTCATTTTGGTTACCAAAAATTTGTTATCTTCATTCCCCAACTCTATACTGAAGAACAAAAGCTCCCCTGGTTTGATGCCTGATGAAAGAAGACTTGCCAAATCTGTTATAACAACAGGAACAGATATCCGCTGTGTTGTCTCCGTGACATGAAATGTAAACAAAGACTGCTTGAATTTCAACATCCTCAGCTGGTGTCTAGGTTTACTAACAACCATTAATTCCTTACCCAAGTCCTGCTTGAAACATCTCCCCCCTTTATCACAAATCTTTACAAAGATGATAAAAAATTCTCCCACTTTTAGCTGAGCCTTGGTTGAAAGCACTCCAGTACTTGGGTCAATGTCAATTTTTCCCTCCTCGTGTGACAATTGGAACACTAACTCTGCATTTTTTCCAATATCCTTGTCTATTGCATAAGCTTGCATTATGAATGTCCCGTTTCCTTCTAGGATGGCATCCTGCTCCAGAATATGCATAGTCTCAAACAAAAGATTCATTGGGTCAACCTCTGGATCATGGTCATTCATATCTTCAACGGTTACCAGAACACTAGCATATGTTACTTCCTTGGGTAGAATTGGACTGGAAACAGAAACATTGAGCTTATAAATGTCCACTTGCTCTCTGTCCAGTGATTGCGTGGTTCTAATCAGCCCTTCTTCAGAAACTTCAAAATGACCAAGGTCATTTCCATCTACAATTTTCATGACAATCTTTGATGAACTAGGCCTAGAATTTGGGTTGATGACTGAAAGCTGCACAATCTCTGTTCTACTAGGAAGATTTTCTTTAATTGAAACTCTATATGCAGTTGGATCAAAGAAAGGAGCTTCATCTTTGACTTTTATTTCTCGTAAAAGGACTGCAATATTACTGTAGACTTCAGGGTGCTTTTTCAAATGAGCATTGACTGTTAACCAATAATGTGACGCAGTGATTTCCTTCTCTTCAGCGCTGCTCTTAGATCTTACATCAGATTTTGAAATTATTCCAGACTTTGAATCAATGGTGAAGTCTTCTATACCTGTACCATCCACTAGGGTATACTCCATTTCCCCAGAGCCTTCAAGAGATGCCACAATTGAGACAATTTTTTCTGGGTTAGTTATATCAGCAATAACTAAGTTTTCATCATTTTGTCTCAAAAACTTTGGTCTTTCAGATGACAAGCTTGGTTTCAGATTGACAACAATGCTGCACAATGTTGATAATGTTGGTGCACCCATATCGCTGACAATGACTGTGAGATTGTAGGCCAAATCCTTAATCAATTGACTAACTGTATTCACATTAGTTCTCAAAATACCATATTTTGCATCCAAGGAAAACAACCTCTGCGCTTTTCCACTACCAAATGAAAACCTGAACTCACCTCCTTCAGAAGTATCCGGGTCAAATGCAATTATTTTACCCAGTACCGCTCCAGCAGGAAAATCCCTTGTCAGTTCAAAAGTTTGAGCTTTTGGCAAGCAACTTGGGGGCGTATCATTTATATCTTTCACTGTAACAAATACTGAAGCTTGACTGATTTGCTGGTTCTGACTGGAACTATCCTCAGCTTGAACTAGCAAGACATAATCCTGGCTCTTTTCATAATCAAGCATTTTTTCCAATGTTAGCAACCCGTTATGTCTATTCAGAGTGAATAACTCACCAGGATTATTAACAAGACTGTATGTAACTATTCCATTAGCACCGCTGTCAGGGTCCTTTGCTCGCACTTGCAAAATGGGTGTTCCAGGCTGAGTGTTTTCAGATACAGTCACTTCATACTTGTCTTGCTTAAACACTGGTCCATTGTCATTTATATCAACTATTTCAACCTGTACATCAACATCTGTGTAGTGCGGTGGACTGTCTGTGTCCCATGCTCTTACTTTTAAACTGTATGAGGGCTTCTTTTCCCTGTCAATCTTTCCTGTGAGATATACTGAGCCATTCAGCATATCTACAGCAAAGTTACTGTCGACGTTGTTGTTACCTGATACAATAGAATATAGTACCAAACCATAGCATTTCAGCTCTTTATCAACTGCTACCACTCTAGTCACAAAACTTCCAACAGCAAGATCTTCCCTCAGGGTTATAACAGTATCTGGCTTCTCTAATATAATAGGTTTATGTGGCCTGCTCTGCGGCAGGGTTATTTGGCTAAATTTTTCAGTTGTTAGTGATTTTTCATGCCTTTCCTGTTTGGAGAGGACATCTTTTACATGAATGAACTCTGGGTTGTCAACACAGGTGAAATTTATCCTGTTAGAATTATCAGCTGGGATGACAATAAATGTGAGGTTTAAGTTCTTTGCAAATGACTTTTCGTCTGCAGCTCTGATCACAAGACTGCTCTCAACAATGTTTTCAGGTATACTTTTCAATGTGACATGCCCAGATACATGTCCAATGCTTAGAATATTTCCTGAAATGCTAAAGAATGCTTGATCAGACGTTCTGTCCAAGTCTATGGCCTTGACCCTCAACACAGAGCTTCCCAATCTGGCATTTTTAGCAACATTGATTCTGCACTTTGTATATTGTAACACTGGTGGATTATCGTTGATTGGTTGAACATGGATCTTTAAAATCATTCGACCTTCCCTTTTCACGGGTATACCGAAATCTGAAGCCTTTATCATCAAAAATATAACTGATGACACAGACTTTTCGCCATCTCTATCGAGCCTTTTTGCTACCCGGACAGAACCCGTTAACTGATCAATATCAAAATATGTTGCGTTGATATTACCGATTGAATAAGCCATTTGTTTATTTATACCAGTGTCTTTGTCAGTCGCTTTAGCACGGTATACGATTGTACCCACGGATGTTTCCTCAAAAACGTCAACTTCGTCCTGTAACTTGGGGAATGTCGGAGAGTGATCATTTATGTCTAAAACTCTGATAATTACGGATGTCCTTCCTTTTACGAGGCTTCTATGATATGCGATGACAGTTAGGTTGTAGGTCTTAGTTGTCTCATAATCCAATTCTTGCACGGTGTAAATCTGCCCAGTTTTGCTATTGAGCTCGAAACGACCTTGCTCATTTCCTTGATAAAATCCGAAATTAACAGTCTGCATTCCATAGTTGAAAGATGATTCAGTCAACTGCACGCGAACCAACGGCGTGAACGGTGGAGACATTTCAGGAACAGACACTGAATAGACGGGCTTAGAAAACTTCAACTTCATATCTTTACGGGGATAAAGAACATCTTGCCGCTTCCCCCTTCTACGACCGACTTTAGGAAAATTGGGAACATCCAAAACATTGACCCGTACCGACAGCGGTTCAGACTGAGTCCTCGCTTTCTCATTTGGACATTTGTCTTTAGCGACTATACGAAAATCGTATGTCTTGCGACTATTAAAATCCAATGGTTTGACAAGAGACAGAGCGCCAGTATGTGGGTGTAAGGAAAACTCTTCGACAGACAAAACTTCGCTAGAAGGTATATAGTAATATAGGATGCCGTTTGAGCCACTATCGGCATCATAAGCTTCAACTTGTAAAAAAGATTTCCCAACGGGCAAGTTTTCTTTGACAGAGATTTCTATGCTCTTGTTGAGAAACCTTGGCTTGAATTCGTTTACGTCGAGTACGTGCAAATATACTTTAGTGCGATCTACTTCTTCTTTCGTGCGATTGTCTAAAGCGGCGATATTTATCGTGTATACAGCCTTCGCGTCCGAACTGAGTGCCATGTTTGGTACAATTCGAAGGAATACAAAGTCCTCCAGTTTATGTGAATGAACTGTGAATCGAGCTCTATCGTCGACTTGGAAAACTATCTGTCTACGTGAATCATAAATATAAATTCCCATTTTCATATCACATCTAATCGATCGAATACTTGACTCTTTAATACTCGCATTATAAAATCCAGACGATCCGCTGGTAAAACGAAGCTTTGAAGGTGAACCCCTTTCCTCGCGTTTTAAATAACGACCGAAACTTCCATGCGATATCACGACCTGCAGCAAAAGGACAATGATCGTGTTCCATGTACCAGCCATAGTTCGGTATTACAAGTAATTAGATAACCAGCAATGAATATCTGGGTTTCTATCCTTGCGCTTTTCATAAATAATTAGCAGACTCGCTGAACTTCCAAACATGTAAATTTTCTTTCCACACGTGCATTCGACATGAATTCGAAATCGATTCTACAAACCAGAAATCGCCATGTGTTGTGTGACGAACGTCCCCTTGTGACTTCGGCCTTTTCGTATGAAAACAAGAACAGCAAGAACGGCTATGCACTAGCAATTGATACGGTTACTGGATGTAACGGCATTCGACGTTCCTTCTTCTTTGCACAGGAATTTCCGTTGCCCTATGCCGTAAGAAAATAAACAGCATCCGCTTACACGATGATTGTCTCAAATCAGTTCCTCTGTTTGCAGTCGAGCTACGGTATGTTAGCGAGTCACGCTTGACAACTCGCCAAAGAACAAAGCCGTTGACAGTCGGCGTATTTTGATGGTCTCACTTTGACCAATCAGACTAATGTAATCAAAATCGATGTCAATCAAATCACTCCCATAGCAACAGTAAAATCCCTTATCATTGACTGTGTCGACCCCAGGGGGCTATATAGCTTTTAGCACTTTACTACCGCATTTCAAACGTCATAGGCCAAGTGAAAATGTGAAAGAAGCATGAGAAGCCAAGGACATTTTAATCTCATTTTAGTTGGCGAGCAAGCACCACAATTTACACTGATGCTTGAAGTCAAAGCCGAATATTTTGCTTTACATATATGGCTTGTCTCTCTTTGATTCACATGATGTACGTGAAAAGGGGGTTTCCCCTAGCTTATTCATAAACTGTACAGATTTCATCCCGGACGGTAATTCTAAATGCTATATTAATGCAATTGTAAGAATCCCGTATTTAAACAGTTTAACCCAGTCCGCCTGCGTAAAAGCTGCTACCATTCAGTGTCTTGTTGCTCGAATTTTCAAACAGACCATAGTTTACCCCAACACTGTGCGCGGGAAACGTGGTGATGCTGGAAATTATGGTGGCAGAAATTGGTCAGCCTTTGCTTTCGTAACTTTAGCTTTAGTTCAGTATGATTAATATTTGATCTCAAACGGTTGCGACTTATGACGCCACGAAAGAAAGGACAGTTTTCTCGCACAAAAACCAGCCAAGCTCCGACAATGGTGCTGTGTTCTCAATTTTCTCTCAAAAAACCGAAAAGTAAATAACTCCATGTTGCTGATTGTTCATGTTTATTGATTTAGCCAGAACACATAAACAAAAATTAAGAACAAACCGCTCTATTTGCAGACTCAGAATCGGTGTATGAATAGTCGTCCCGACGAGTCGATTGAATCGCCAATTGAATTAAAACTGTCCTCGTGAGAGGCTACGCACTGATCACTCGATGCTTCGTATAATCAAAATAATCATCATCATACGACGTGCAAGATGAATTACTGTGGTTTTCCTGTTGATCAGGGAACAGTAATCATCATTTTGATACAAAAATTCTTTGTATTGAATGCGACGTTAACAAGCCCCCTAATTTGGCAAAGACTGAGACGTCGCCTGCACGATCAAAGCATACATTATGCACGTATGCAGATTAACTCGCAGGCAGTACGTACCGTATTTCATTTATCGGTTAATTGTACGCTGTTTTTTAAAATGCATCTTTGTAGATATATGGGAGAACAGTCTTCAATTCAGAAGTCTGCGTTTCATCTTCAAGCTTGGTCTCTTCTTGCCCTGCTGTACGCTACTAATTGTTCTAGTGCTACGATTCATTTTCACTTCCTTTTCAAATAATTTAAAGAGGGTGGCCCTTCAGCTAATGCTTTTTACAAAGGGCCCTCGGTTTAGATTTACAATGTAGTCATTGAAACAAAACCAGAATATGCTATTCATCATCATCACCAGCATCATAACCATCATTATCGTCATCATCACCATGATTATCGTCATCATTATAATCATCATCATCATCATCATCATCATCTTCATCGTTATAATCATCATTATCATCATCATCATTATAATCATCATCGTCGTCATCATCTTCATCATCATTATCATAATCAACAACCAGTTCCAACTGTGTCCACCAATTCATCTCTCCGTCTCCTTCTTCGCCCTCCTCTCAACCTTTTCCTTTCCCATGGTGTACACTCAGTTCTCTCATGCTCCATCTCTCCTGTTGTATCCTAAAAAAGCTAATTTTCAAAGCAAATTTACAATATAATGAATAAAGACAAAGAAAAAGAAACACCTTGTGATTTCATCATTTGTCTCTTGGACGAACTTTGCTTGCACAACTATTTCTAGCCTGTTCATAATCAATATGAGATATGCAGCGATACCGGAAGAGGGGGGAAGGAGCAACTGCCCTTCTTTCCCTTCTCTAAGGGGGTGAAAGGGGACAACACTTGCGCCGTTCAGCTTCATAAATTCATTTCGGAAGTAATTTTTTTATGAAATCTAACTCTTAGAACTCCCAGATAAAGAATTACTTGAAAGATTGGGGGGGCTGCTTTCTGACCGATACAAACACCTACAATTGTACTTGGTAAAAATTCACAGTTAGTGATGTTTGCCATTATGCTCCAGAATCCCCCGTAAAGAATGCCTGTCCGCTTGGCATCAATAATTTCTCAACATCACTGGAGGTGTATACTGTAATTAAATGAAAGAAATGCTCCATTGCCACAGAAATTTCCCATTGCATGAAATTTACCCCTGCGGAGTAGGAGTAACACAGGAGGGAAACAAAGGGAATTTTCACTCGATCGGTTATGATTGTCTTCGAGCATGTTGGTCAATGGCGGAAATGATTTCCTAAGCCTGAATTTATGTACAAATCTGGAGGACGGAAAATACCGGAAGAATATAGCGGGAAACTTTGCCTCTTTTTCCGCTACGGTCAAGGAGGATTGGAGTATTAAGAGAAAGGCCCAGATTGTTCAACGAGCACTGTTTATCCCCAACATCTTTATCTGATAAGACTGCCATTGAAACTCTAAACCATTCATTTACACTCATAGACATCGAGGGCCTGTTTAGACAAGCCTTCACATTAGACGATTATTACAAAGCCATTGCTGAGCAGTTTTAGTTGACCACAAATATGAGATATTGGTATCCTAATTGTCGACCGCGTATAAATACCAAAGGTGTTCTCATACCAGAAATGATTATTAGTCATTACAATCATCGTTGGGATTAGTACCCCTAGAATACATCAGAATTTGCGATTTACTAATCTTAACATGCTACAAAGAAAACTCTCATTTGCTCCAGTGATATTATCATGCCATATTAATTGGACGATGTCTTATATGGGGGTGGGAGAAAGCTTAAGGCTGGAGTTCTCAAGCAGCGTTGTAGCGGCAGGGTCTAATAGACTTCATCTTCATATAGAATGAAATCGTGCATGGAAAAGGAAGTATTACGTAGTTCAAGTGTGAATAAGAGAAGCGTAATCACGGAAAAACGTCTAAGCTTATCATGCCATTACGATCCTTAAATAAAGATGATAATGATAGCAATAATAATATCTATACAGGTTAAGCCTTTTCAATGCCAAGAGGGACTGTTATCACTAACGGGTCTGCTTTAAGCTGAAACCTTATACATCGCTATGAATAAGAAAAGGTTTCGTCTAAAAAGTTAAAAACACAAAAAATCATCAAAAATCGTCCACAAGTCATAGAAAGCCTAGTGCTCCATAAATGTTCCTTTAACCTGTGTTTGAAAATAGTTGAGGGGCTCAAGTTTAGTACTTCAATTTGGATTTGATCGTAACAAGCAGGACCTTGAAGCCTAAATGACCTTCTTGCAGCCTCTGTTCTTGCTTTTGGTAGGTGCAGCGTTGATAGATTACTTCTTGTGTTACACTTATGCTCCACCTTGTTAATACGTGATGTAAAATTGCAACGTGTGAAATGCGTGATGTTTCAGGGCGATGAAGGAGATGGAAAAAATTCCCTAATCCAGACACGAGCCATCGCCACTCATTTTGCAGATTCGCTCTCAAATGGAAAGTTTCGAATGCCCTGTGCTAGGTTGTTCTTCTAAGCACACTGCTGTTGTTTCGTTGGGATGCACTGCCTAGACGACGTTCCTGAGTGAGGCCTCAGTGAGGTTCAACTCCGCTATTGTTTTCGAGTGATACCTAGCAGGAGACTTTCACATAACCATGCTATTATGGCGAGACGTAGTGACAGGAACAGGCAACTATAGGGCAAGATGGCTCGTAACCAGCATGGCATTTCCAGCTGAAAATTAAATCAGATAATTGTTTTTAACACCAAGCATATTAGCACTCTCGAACAATGTCAGTTATCAGTATTGCTTTTTGTTGTTGTTGGTACTGGCGTCAAAGTGTTAGAGCATGTAATATCTTTCCCCGCTTTCACTCTCACCATGTTGTGAAATAATTGGCAGTTCTCAAAGAGGCTCAAATAATAAGATTATCGCTCCACCCCTGCCCCAATGACCGAGGAAGCAGGCATTATGATATACTTGCTATACCCTTAGTATTGCCATAAGATGCACCCACACCAACCAATTTTCAATAAGTATTAAATTTCTGCTTTCGCAGCGTTACTTTTGAAAGACACAGAAGGAGAAGGGAGTGCAGAACGACCCAAAGTTTGAAATGACTTTACTCGATATTCTGATGTAGAAATGGCAACTTCTGTCTCACATATTCCTCAACATCTACTTCTGATTGCTGTGACTGTGATGGCGTATACAAAATTGTAAAATTAGTCTGTTTTGTGGCTGAATTCGGATAGAAATTACCATTCTCAAGCTATAAGGTTTGTGACGGGGTATCTTTACAGTACGAATTCTGGAGAAGTTTGCTAGTTAGCCCAATGCCTTCCCTGGTAGTCCAAGTAGTACCCAGTTTAAATTCCTATGACAAGGATTGGCAAGCCTGATGACATTGCTGGACTTGTCACTTTCCTATCTTCTGAAGAATCAAGTTATGTTACAGGAGAAACCATTTTAGCTACGGATGGTATGCATTCACGGTTATAGATCTGATGGAAAGAAGATTTAAGACTCGTTTTTGAGAGAAAGAAAGAAATCTTGACATGGATCATGATCGTTAATAGCGAGGCAGTGGATAATAGACGGACTGAAGTTTGTTGTTAGAAATGCTTCCTTTTTATTAACAATGTTGGGGCTTTGTATAGGCCACCATAGCCTTTCCTCAACATAACCCACTAAAAAAAAAAAAAAAAAAAGGTGGCCCAATGCCTTCCCTGGTAGTCCAAGTAGTACCCAGTTGGCCCAATGCCCTCCCTGGTAGTCCAAGTAGTCCCAAGTTGGCCCAATGCCTTCCCTGGTAGTCCAAGTAGTCCCAAGTTGGCCCAATGCCTTCCCTGGTAGTCCAAGTAGTCCCAAGTTGGCCCAATGCCTTCCCTGGTAGTCCAAGTAGTCCCAAGTTGGCCCAATGCCTTCCCTGGTAGTCCAAGTAGTCCCAAGTTGGCCCAATGCCTTCCCTGGTAGTCCAAGTAGTCCCAAGTTGGCCCAATGCCTTCCCTGGTAGTCCAAGTAGTACCCAGTTGGCCCAATGCCTTCCCTGGTAGTCCAAGTAGTCCCCAGTTGGCCCAATGCCTTCCCTGGTTGTTCAAGTAGTTACGAAAAAGGCTGTGGCATTTTGCATGATTTATTTTCCATGGTGTAGTGGTTTAGGCGTGCTGGGGCATAACACAGGGGACGTAAGTATGAATCATACACGTGTCACAATAAAAACACCATTGGTAAGGAAGGCAACGGGAAACCACCTCATAAAGTCTACTTCCCTAGAAAAAGCTCAGAGCCCTGTCTCTGGTTTCTGCTACCCTCGAAATCCAGTATGCGACACAGTTTATAATCTAGATCTTTTGCAAACTTCCCACAGTAGTGGCAACTTTCTTTAAATGCTCTGACTGTAGAGCTTCTTATTTTTCGATTATCTCGAGTCCCACACAAGGATCATTGTCGAAAATTAATTTTATCTGAGCATATTCACACAATCATACCTAGCTCTAAGCATTCCAGACGTCTTGCAACAGTTGCGAGCATGACCGTGCGGACACACAGGATGACGTAAGAAATGCCTAATAACAATGTGTTGAATCGCCCGCCTCCACCTTACAAATGTTTTTTGCTTGTAACTATAACAACTTTGAAGAAGAAAGCCCTACCATTTGAAAAGAAAATTGTGTTCGGTCAAAACGTAATTGAATGCGTTTAGTCACGAGACATGACCAGTGCCGCCGAGAGGGGGGGTGGGGTAGCTGGGGCAACCGCCCCCGGGGCCCGTAAGAAATTGAAGCTGTTTTGTTCTGTCATATGTTGTAATGATATCAAAGTGAAGTTTAGAAGGGGGCCCGTCTATATAAGCTGCCCCGGGACCTGTCCTGGCTCTCGGCGGCCCTGGACATGACCCACTGTCAAGTAAGAAACAGACGTTACTCCTTGTGCAAGCAAAACAACTTTTGATCTCATTTTGTTTTATCTGCCTCCTTCTGTGTTTCAAAACACCTTACAAATTGCCTTCTAAGCAGAATTTCCTTGTTTCCTTCTCTTTTTAGAGCTTCCTGGAAAAATCTATCTGCTTACAAACTGCTATGAACTTCCGTACTTTCCATTTCGCAAATTCTCCTTTTAGTCAGAAATATGTCATAGTCAGCAATTCGAACCAACTACACTTCGTGGAAGCTTTTGCATCGCTGCATCAAAAATTTTCCAGTACAAGTTCATAGCTTTGTGAACTTTCATATAAACGTGCGTTGTTTTCTTATCTACTAGTCCCTGTATTATAGTAATGGCCAAACATTGGTTAAAGTACCTGTTCTTTTCCAAAGATTTTTAATCGTAATTCAGAAATTCGTGGTTGGGTTGAAAATCAGATTTAGGCTACCATGACTTTGACAGACTCCCGATCATGCAATGCATCTCTCAGTTCTTCAACTGTGTCAAGCCCAATAATTTTTGAAAATATCGTTGCAATGTCATTCAGTGTTCCCCTATAGCACTAAAACGTGCGCAAGTAATGTATCGCATTATAAGTCCTCCTTTCGGGTAATATTTCCAGTAGAACTAATTTCTCTTTTTTGAAGCATTTCGATAAGGACTGGCTTTGTGTTAATCTGCTGTATTCAAAATTCCTCTTTATACAATATCCTACTAAAGCACTGTTTGAATACGATGACTACAAATTACAAACGCATGCTTGTGGCAACGTACGCTGGATAACAAGATTTGGAAGATGTTGCAGGGAGGGTAATTTTTTAGAAAGAGCTCTCTCCCTCTCACTAGTTAAGCTAATCGAAGAAAGAGCAGCCCTCTACAACAGCGCTTATTTCAACCATTTAGCAAGTGAGAGATCAATTTTTTTGGCTTTAAATCCACTTTGATAGCTCTCCCTAAGTCGAAAATATTTTCAGCTGCAGCCGAAAACTGAAAATTGATGGCGTTCCTGTTACAATACTATTCCTAGCGAAACGCACAGACCCATGGCAATGTTGCAAAATATTTCTTGGAGTCAATAATATGTTATTGTTTGTGGCTTTTGATTTATCATACTAATGAGCATTCTGAGCTATACGGATGAACTACCCGAAAGTTCTGAACTCCCCACCCACACGTGTGGAGTTAGCCTTACTACCGAGTTGAACCTGCCAATCCTGTGCAAGCTCTAGTAGGTCCACTGCACTCGACAGGTTCAGAATCTGAGCTAGCCCTAACTAGGCCTAAGCAGTGAATCTCAATGCCAAATGCTCAGCAATGCCAAGCATAACACTTACAATCAAGCGTAGGATTGAACAGGAATTACGTCATTTCTATTATCAATAGCTTCTCGTATTGGAGTTCAGACATTACCAAACTGGACAGTGTCCTACGTAATCCTTGCCTTGTCTGAAAAAACCAGGAATTACACCAAGTCAAAAGGTTAGATCCGTATCATCCGAAAGACATCTCAATTTTTGACAGTGTGAAGCATCGCCTTTTTAGCTAATGCAAGCACTTGGTTAACAAACCCCATGGAAGTTTGCTTTTATGTGTTTGCAGTTCCATTTTTTATCTGGACATCCGTTAATGCTCATTCTTTGAAAAGTTTGTCACATTGATCGTTTTTGTTATCCCGTTTGCTGTATCGGTCTAAATAATAACCTTGATTTTTAGAAAAAGATTCCTACTACAAATGTTTACAAAGAAACAGATTGGTATTTTTAATTTAGGACCGTAGCCATGCCGCATCGATTAGAGGGGGGGGGGCTATTCAGCGGAGCCATAGAGCAATAATTTTGCAGCCTGACATCAGTACCCCCAATAGCTTTCGTCAATGACATCAACTGTGAACTTAAAAACCACAAACCGAAAACTGACAAATTGCGCACAGAAGCGTTCCACAATTGTGATGTACCCACTGACACACCATGGAGAAGTACCAAAGTAGCCTGTCTATGCGTAATGTTTCCAGTATCAACCATGCTGTTAACTAGAACTTGTCACGAGGACACTGTGGTCATAGCAAAGACGCTCTGCATGCAAACCAAACGGCAGGATTTAAACAGCAGCATAATCAAGCTGGATCCATCATTAGGATGGAACTGACAAATCATAGTAAAAACTGACGTGGCATGGTAAACACTCTGTGTATTGAAATCTGCATGTGACGTAATAGTAGTAGCAGTAAAAGTAACAAGATGGAGAAATACTTTTAAATGGAAACGACCATCGTGTTGCTTCACTTATTTGGGAGGAGTCCATTCCAGCTCATTCCTCCTGGAGATTACGATGATGATCCAGTTTTTTTTTGGTTGCTATCATTTTCATGAATAATTGCAATGACCTTATCAGTGCATTAGATATTCTTCTTGAGGCGCTAATGACTATGTTTATATTCAGTAACTTCCACAATGAATTGGAAACATCTTAGTCCATACGGTTTTAAGTGAATTCCTTTGTCATTAGGGAGTCGAATATCATGAAAAATCCGAGGCCAAAATATGGAGATTTAGAATGGAATTAAGCCACGGACAGCCAAGCCTGAAAGCGAAACAAGTATTGGACCACTGGATAGTCACGATGACATGCCTGTCAATTACGAAGCTTTTAGTGCCTGAAGCATCATGACAATGTTATGACACGATTTGTAACTTAGTCAGCCAATGAAGATGCATGGTACCCGGAAACAAACGTGTTGCAGTATGTGATGTACAGTATGAACGGCTATGTATGTTTTTACGGATGTATGTATGTATGTATGGCTATGTATGCATGCCTATGCATGTATGGCTATGCATGTATGGCTATGTATGTATGTATGTATGTATGTATGTATGTATGGCTATGTATGTATGTATGGCTATGTATGTATGTATGGCTATGTATGTATGTATGGCTATGTATGTATGTATGTATGGCTATGTATGTATGTATGGCTATGTATGTATGTATGGCTATGTATGTATGTATGTATGGCTATGTATGTATGTATGGCTATGTATGTATGTATGGCTATGTATGTATGTATGGCTATGTATGTATGTATGGCTATGTATGTATGTATGTATGGCTATGTATGTATGTATGTATGTATGGCTATGTATGTATGCAATGTAGATACGCGTTTCTTTCTTCCCGGATATAAGACGCAATAAAAGTATGTTTTTCATCGTTATTATTTGCTTTCCAACAAGCCAGTAGCTGAAAGCCTGACGCCAACATGCTAATATTTTTACTGAATAATTGCAATAGTTTCTTTTAAATTTCATTTTGATATATCTGATATAAACTAAATCTAAGCATATAAATTGGAGCCTCTTTGACTAACTGCGTCGCATACTCGATTTCGAGCATAGCAGACACCAGAGTCAGGGCTCTGAGTATTTTCTAGGGAAATGGATTCTATGAGGGGGATTCCTGTTGCATTCCTCACCAATGGTGTTTTTTATTGTGACACGTGTAGGATTCTAACTCAAAACCTCTGTGTTTTGAGTTCGCACGCTTAGGCACTACACCGTGTCACCACATATAGTCATTGCATATTTCTTTATCTTTACCAGTCATATGACCGTCTGGAGATCATTGACCTTTCTTGTCAAGCAGCGGCCGCTCTAACAGCAGCCCAAATGCAGATTCTAGCGGAATACATAATCAAAATCTATGTTGGGCAGACCATGGCATTTGTTCATTGGTCATGGTGGACAGCAACTACCAAAAGCTTTTACGCGTTTCTTGTGGAAACAACGTAAAGTTATTTTCGTTAATGAAAGAGCTTTGTTACCAAAAATGGAAGCCTTAGATCCACCTACAAACTTTGTCCCGAGCGCGTAGCTTTGAAATCGAATAGTTACAGCGTGTTGCTGTGCCTTGATTTAGTAGGGGAAATCTCGTAATGAATTGCATTGAGTAAATGAATACATCATTGAACCCTTGCAGGCAGAGAGAGGGCAGTTTTTTCAACTGTCTGCAACTTAAATCATATCTATTATTAACTCCTTTTTGTGAAAGACACAAAATATTTGAGAAAGAAAAAACCACTAACATCCTGGCTGCTTATCCATTTCCTGTTAACGAAATTAAGTACTTGTCGCAACTAGATGTCAAATTCGCATTCAGTTTGCTTTTAATCACTAAATATCAATTTCAGTG
Source organism: Pseudorhiza aurosa (assembly GCA_964026355.1). Lineage (NCBI taxonomy): Eukaryota > Metazoa > Cnidaria > Scyphozoa > Rhizostomeae > Lychnorhizidae > Pseudorhiza > Pseudorhiza aurosa. The sequence goes on along the minus strand of OZ032114.1, from coordinate 9,407,092 downwards.
AGAGGCAGCTAGATGGGCACATGTCTACTACACAGAACAGGGGTCGGAAACCCAGAATGTTGAAAGAGCCATCATCAACAGTCGGGCGCACCCGAATCCTTGGAGTACATGTGCCACAAGTCCCGATTTGACATCGCCGCTTTGAGGTCTGGGGAGTTCAGGCCCGTGTCCTTGCTGAGAAGTGTTATGAAATCGAGCCGAGGTCTTCCCTGGTGCCTTGACCAAAGGTTGGATTCCACATTACCAGGTCCGAAGCTACTTCGTTGCTTCGCCAGCAGTGGCCAGCTAGCTTGAGTCTACGGTGCCGGATAAGTTCCGAGGTTCTTTTTTGAGATTTCCGAGCAGTTCCACGTTGGTGACATGCTGTCTCCAGTGGATGTTTAGGATGTGTCGGAGAAGTCGAGTGTATGTACATGAATTTCTTCCTTCATTTCCACAGTTGTTGCTCATGTTTCTGAGCCATACAGGAGGATACATTCGACTGTGGCTCTGCAGAACAGGACCCTGAGGTTCCTTGCAAGGTTGGACTTCCACATTTTATCTAGCTTGCGAGCTGCTGACCAAGCTTGTGCCTTTGCAACTTTGAGATCTTTCGCTGAATCGTCTAGCCAGGAGTCGAGATACTTGAAGTCATTAAACCAGTCATAGCAGATTGGGTGCGCTAACTATAGCCATACTGTGTTTTTACGTTGTGCGTGTACTCATCACCCCTGCGCACACCTTTAACTCTCGGCAGCATTGTCGTAAAGAACGGTAAACAGGTGCCGTTATGTAGGAAAGATTCTAGCTGCAATCCAAGTATCAAGGTAAAGTCAAAGTAAAAGTTCCTTCCCTTGCCATTTTGGTGAATAGGGCGACGTCCATCTCCGTTTCATTAGCCTTTGGGCCATACAGCTGTGCAAGCACAGTGAATTCTACAGTTTGGGGCTGGCCATCTAGCACCACTGTGTGTCTAAATTCAAGTACACTATAATCTAATCAAATTTCAAGGTTAACAGTATCTCTTATCATCCACTTTGACAAGTAAAGAGGTCTGGGCTCTAGGGAAGCCTGGACCCTACTCGCATTTTCCTCCTTCTGTTTTTATTCTGCACTTCACATACTTCCAAAATTTTCAGACCTCGCTTGATTCTTTAAAAAATTTTGGATGCTGCACCAACCATCTGACAATAGGAAAAATGTCCCTCTTCTTTTTCAAGTGAATAGCTTTTTCCTTGAACAACGTAATGTAAGATTAATGCCCTTATTAGACGACAGGCTGTGGCGATTTTGTCATGACTCTCATTTACGAAGATACCCCAGCTCATTAAACCGGCTTTGGGCCTCTCTAAAACGTATCAAAGCACTTGGTGGGCATGAAAAGTTGCGAATCTCTTAGTTCTGCGGTAGGATATAAAGTTAGAAAGCAACTGACTGAATGCTAGCGCTTAGTTAATCAGAATTCTGGTCAGAGCATTCTTTGACATTGTAACTAATGGGATCCGTCCCCGGCAGGCTTAATGCTTTCCCCCGTAGTTGGGTGAAAATTTCCCCGTGGTTGAGGCCCCATCTTACGACTTCTTTGATCTACAAAATTTCAAGGTATCGGAGAAAGAGGATCAAGAACATGAACTGTTAAACCAGTTTCAGTATTTACTTGAAATTTGTCTCCCGAAAGAACTATTCTGTGGTACCCGAAATAAATTTTTGCCGAATTAGTACCCATTTACTGGTCCTTGCATTTTGAACATCGCAGATTTGCCCCTGCGTGCAATCTAACCATTCACCACAGACGACGATAACAGTACGAGAAGTTTAAGAAAGTGGCAAGACTGAAAGGAAAAGCCGATGGATAAAAATGCAGAAGGAATGAGGGTGTGACGGTGTCAATTATTGTATTCACTAAGAATATTTACTTATGTGGGCAGAGGTATCTGTAATAGACTTATCAAAACATTCGTTTGTATTACTCGCTACTGACACAGACTTAATTGTTTCCATTCATAGATCTTATCCTAGCCATTTGATTGCATCTTTGACTCAATTCATTCATTAAATCCATACTATTCCCAAAAGGCATCAAGCCGAACAGTTGCTACGACTTTAGCAGTAGCGCCTGCGTACTGGAACATTGTAGTGCGTGGCCTTAAAGTGTTTGGGAAATCCGTCGCCCTTCATTCGGTGCGAATCAGACTAATACCACAAACGAGTAAGGGTTTGCCACCCAATCATTCCATAGCAATCGAGAGAGGACAGAAAGGTAGGTAATCCTTTTAAGAATACGAAAGCAGTGCAAATGAATGGAAAAGAAAAAACCTACGGAAATGTCTATAAATAAGAAACATTACAAAGCAGTTTAACTGTTTAACTTCATTATTGTTCACAGCTCCTGGGAAAATGCTCCAGTTCAGCGAGCGACATATTGTCCTAGTGAGTATGGAAAACCAAATATTTGACTATTAACATCAATACCCCGCTATGCCTGTTTGGGCTGCCATTGACCATAAAGTTTGCTTTGAAGAAAGAAAAAGGATGAGAATTGTTCGATTATTTACTCTTAATGATAAAAATGCCACGTTAGTTTAATACTTTGCCACTTGCTTGGAAATTGCACGACAAGATGGGGAGGAGCAACAGCAAAAAGGCAGCTACTAGCACAGCAGATTGTAGGATGTATTGCATCGCATACTCGATTTCGGGTGTACCAAAAACCAGAGAAAGGTCCCCCACTATTTTTTACAGAGAAGTAGGTTTATAGTAGGTGTTTTTTTCGCTACCTCACTCACTGATAGCAGTGTGTTGCTGTGAGCCATCCAAAAGTTGAGCCCGCAATCCCCTTCTTTTGAGGTTGCACATTTCAGGCGTTATATACAGCGACAAGCCAATATGATGTATCAAGGTACGTAAATCAATGATACCAGATCAATGCAAAAGATAACATAACGTTATCAAACAGTAAAAACCACCTCCACTGATAAGTCTTGGTGAATTCGTCCCGATAGCCTACCAAAAGCTTGATCTCTTCCCAAAAAGAAATGTTTCGTTCTAGTCTCAGTTCTAGTCTCAGTCTGTCAGGAGGCGTGTTTTTTCTGATCGGTTTTTCTGCGTAAACACACTCCGTATTCATACAAAGCTTGGGCTGAAAAGAAAAATTGTTCGGAGCCATCTGAACGGGATGTAACCGTTCTTTTCACTGTATCCTTTGAGTAACTTGGTCATCTGCCAGCTTCCCACTTCCATGCAAAGATGACAATATTGATGCTGGGAGACCGACCATCAGCATGTTTATTGATCGGACCAGATCACAATGAATGTTTACTTGGGGCTTAATGAAGGACTAGCGAGTCTGCAAGTTTGACGCAAGAATTTGCCTTGACCAAAGTCAAAAGTCAAAGTTCTTTCCTCACCATTCTTGGTGAATATGGCGGCCCCCATCTCCTATTCAATAGCGTTGGGACCACACAGCCGTGCAAGCACAGTGAATGCTACAGTTGGAGGCCGACTAGCCGATAGCACTGTGTGGTTAACTCCGCTACTTTTTCCCATGTTGCTAATCTAAAGCTGAAGTGTTTCATCCAGTATAAAAGATAAAGGTATAATCCAGTATGCAAGATATGTATAAAAGATAAAGATTCGATACCCGGTATCGAACCCCAATCTTCCGCGGACAAATCGGCATTCTACCACTTGGTCGGCGGACGCAAAACATTAAACTAAGTAAAGGGCTTCTTGGCCGCAAGGCAATACAATCCTAGGGACAACTGCTTCCTTAAAGCAATCTCCCTCTACAATCGATTAATTGATAATGAGATTGTTCAAATGTAAAAAACGTGTATTTTGTAGGTCATGGAAGCTTATATGGTTCTGGAGACCTTCAGTAGCATTTGACTCCCTCATTTGCAACTATGGCAATGAGCTAATTCAATTACACTTACGCATGCACCATGCGATCAATTTGGCTAACCTCCTACGTATTCTAATAGTCGACAATATAAGGCGTTTACAGTCCTCTGGTTGGGTATAGGAAAGGAACTAGGCTCTAACGGATACATCAATTCAATGTACGCAACACTCCAGTAAGAAACGAATTACGGTCATTGCCACTCGTCACTTCACAAGCCATGACTTCTAATGGTCCTGCAGACGACTTCGAAGCTGATTGCTTGAAAGAAATAGCAATTGACTGATGATAATTCATAATAAACTCATATCCTGTTCTTTGTCTGCAATAGCTTTGAAAGCCCCAAACACTTCTCCTTTCTTGAAGCTTTTCCAATGATTCAAACCATGTGTGAATCGGTATCGAAGTAGGTCGTTTCACGATATGAAAAGGCTTGGGTCAGTGATAAAAAGCGTTGTCCCAACACGCCTATTAACAGGCCACCAATGCAATATCCTTTGAGGTATCAAGCCACACGCTTCATCAATCTATGCTATTTCTATTCATAATGTCAGAGCTTTGATGGATCTTTATATTAATGATTTCTTTTTTCGCAACGATTCTTTTTGATTAAGTGACTTGCAATACACCATCAATTTATGCAATTCCCTTTGAATCTAGTTTCATTTGGATTACGAGTTGATTCACCGATTACATTCAATTATTAATGAATGCACTCAACGAATAGTGTAAAGAGACGAGCTTGTACACAGTCTAAATCAATTGTTCACTTATATGCATCGGCAGCGTTTCACAGATAAACATCATTGCATACGTACAAAGTTGTCGCTTTCCTCTCCTAGGCCTGGATGAGCCATGTCTGCAATTGTTGGTTTTGCATATCCAAAATATATCGCCGTGTATTAATTCATGATGCGTTTAGATACTTACAATGAAACTGATCTACTTGTAATATCAATCTAGATACCTAGCAGATTCTGCTTCCTTTCAAGGCCCGATGTGCTGCAAAGTTCGTGTCCCCTCCTGTACGTCACGCTGGATAGGTGGTACTGAAACGGTAGGATTCTGATACTTTATTCTGGCAAGCGTTGCTAGTCTGACATGAACTGAAAGAAGAGCAACCGCCCTGACGACATTACGGATGATATTGATAATCAAAAACATATAAAGACACCAACTCTTCTAGCTTTCAAGGAAGAAGTCACATTAATTCTTACCCATACTCAAAAAACACATTTCTGCTTGAAGACTCAAACTTAAATTTGATTACATGCCCCGGCGTCTTCGATCAGGCATTCAAAAGAGCTTTCATCAACTCAAATAGCTGCCTAGGTTGTAACCAAGCCTGTTGGTTGACTGCATACTGAGCCCTGCTTCCCATATTGAAAATTCTCATAGTACTCTGTAAAGTTAATAGGCCGTCATGAAAATGATTTATAATTCTGTGCAGGCTAAGTCAATCAACTGAGAGCACTTCATAATCTGTAACTGACCTAAGACTTACGGCGGTTATCAACTTCTATTATTACGCTCTGGTTAATCTTATAATTACTTTCTTTCAGTGCATTTAAGCTTGTCTGATTTGCAATTACCGAACCTTGGTCTAGCTGGCATGAAGCACTGCAGACAAGAGCTGTTCTCTCAGGCCAAAGAATTCTCTCACACAGTATGCACATCAAGGTAAAATCTTGCTGTCCTTCCACTTGTGTAAGATGCAAGACCTCATAGATGTGAGTTCATTTATCTTATGTGAGGCGTAAAACGTTATAAAACAAAAAATAGCAAATCGGAAGATGATCAAAGGTGCTGCACAAAGCCTGCCATGGATTCACATGGCCATAACAAAGTAAAAATTTGAAAATAGATATTTCGCTAGTTGTATGAAAATGGCTAAGTAAATACCATTAATAATATGAGTAAAATTAATGGAAACTCATTCCCATAAATAACGTTTAAAGTAAGACAAAGATACTGAAATGTGAAAATTTACAGTAATTTTCAAACGCAAGAAACTGCTTGTTGAATGGAGCTTTTTTCTCCCATAGTTAGATAATTTCTGGCTTGTCGTATTCCAAAATCCCTTGTTTTTCGCAGCTACGCCGACTTCTAGTTTTTATTCTCTTTTGCTTCCATTCATAGAACAAACTGGTTAACACCCCACGAGTATTTTGTTCATTCATACCTGCTATTTCTAATGACCTGTGGTGTAGGAGTATTGCACGTAGGTTAATTGAAAATGACAACAAATAATGAATTGGCGAACGGGTAAGGCTGCCCCAATCATCAATCGTCGAATGTTAATGATCAAAGCATTTGAAGCAAGGGCATCATGACATAATTGGTGACATTCACGCGATTTCTGATGTTCATTTGCATTTGTTTGCATCTGAATCAAAACAGCTATAAAGAAGCAGTATGAATACAGTTGCTGTTGATAATGAACTTTTACTGACATCAATTGAGATAAATACCAGGTAGAAAGATTCCAAAGGGTATCTCGCATCTGACATTTCAATGAATGAGTGAGGGAGCAAATAAACCTATAAGTGAATAATTAAACATACAACTAAGTTAAAAAGTATAAATCAATCGATACATTGTTTAATTAGCCAGTCAATCAATACAGCAAAAAGAGGGCCATTTCTACAAACAAAAACTACGGGCAACGTTACAATGGCTTGGCAACAATGAAAGTATTTGCCTTAAGATTTCTACTGCTAACAATGAAAGTATTTGCCTTAAGATTTCTACTGCTAAAAGCATTATCCATGTAACTGGCTGATAAAGAGAAAAAATTGATTCAGAAGTTCTCCAGCATAGACGGAAGCAGGGGCGACAAAGGTAGAACTAAGCGGGAGCTGGCATGGTCTGAGATCTGAGAAACACGGGGATTTTCTTTTCCTGCCGTTCATTCAAGAGCGGACGAGCGGTCATCTGCATCCTCATATTGCATGGACTAGAATGGGGACTGCCCAGATTCATGGCCTGATGCCCCCTACTCCTAATCTTGATGGACCCCGCTGTGGCTCAGTGATAAGGAACATTTATCATTAAAATAAAAGTCACAAATGTACAGCATGTAACACAGTATTCCCTGCAAGAAAAGCTTGATATGAACCATCACAGCTCCAATTAACACAAACAGGGATCTTTATACGATTGAAGCCGGAAAACCCCCATCATATTTGTCCTGAGAATGGATAGAGGGGGTAGAAGTAGAGGGGGCTTTCCCTTCCCTTGAAATATGGCTTATGGAAGAAACGCTTTATTGGTGTTTGTTGCTCGTCGATTTTAAAATCAAACGAATAGCTGAAATTCAATTAGAAATAGAACACATAGAAGAGGAATCACAGTCAGTACCACAGGAGATGTTGCTTCAGAATTCTATAAGGCACCCGCCATTTTAAATATTTATGTTTGTTGAAGTTGTTGTTGTTGACAACAGCTAATGTCCTGCAAATGTTGACAGACAGCAGATGGTACTCAGTTGGCCTTTTTCAGCACCTTCTTGGTCATAGACAAACAGAGCTTTGTTGGATTCGTAAACGGATTCACGAATCATTGCAGTTTCAATTGGAAATCAAACTAAAGATTATACAACAGCAGCCTGACCCATGAATAATAACATACGTCACATTAAATGCAATTCTTATTTTTCCAAGTCACTAAATCCGACTGCACCGAGGTGAGATTTTATCGTGGTACATTGACTGTAGAAAGCTGCAATGATGCAATTTTGTCTCGATGGTATTGTTGTTCTTAATTTGATAAATCACTCCAAAAAATTCCTCTAACTCATGGTATCATTCAATATGACTGCAAAATTTGGACGTCTCCCACCTATAAAAGATTTAGGCCTAGGTCGGCTACCCCAGAAAAGGAATGAGGAGTTAAATGATAGAAATAGTGGTGAGAGTTCATTACGATTCTCAAATAACAATGGCACACCTAGGGACACTGATGTGGCAAACTCTGATTTGGAATCTCAAACTGAGCGGAAGGAGAGCTCAAGCCAATTGATGATATTAATTGAGAACTCAAAGACTAAAACAGGGACAAAAGGGTCAAGGAAGAATGGAGAAAAAAGGTTTTATAGGAAAAAGGGTCAAACAGACTCTGAACATCATGTTGTTAATAATCAAAGCGATAGCACTAGAGGAAGCTGTTCAACTGATGATGAGAATAGCCGCAACTTTTCTAGAGACAATAACTTTGTTGTGAGTGATAGAAAAATTTGTGGATCAAATGATTTCAAGCAAGGTAGTAGCGCAGAATGGGGCAACCACAAATCTGTTAACAGGCATGAGTCGCAGTTAACTGAAGAGACTACAGTAGATAGTTCTGGAAACATCAGCCAAGACGCAAGTATTGATATTATAAAGAAAAATAAAGGCTCCAGCAAGTTGGGCCATGTTGACTTTCGAGAAATGGCAATAAGACTCGCTAATGATTATAGTCGACCAAATACTACAACAAGAAGGAAAAGAACCTTTGTCGATTATGTTCTAGTTTTTGATAAAGATGATGAAAGTGAGTTCAATGAAAATCAGAGAAAGCAGTTTGAAAGCTTGTTAACAACAGAAGGAATTGAAATTCACAGAACTCAAATTGGTAATCATGTCTATGCGGAGCTGTGTTGTTCATTTGAGAGACTTTGCTTGGAAGCAGAATCTATTTTTCTTGAGATGCCTCTCATTGGTGTAAGTATTTCACTCGCAATAATTTATTTCTTAACAATAATCAACTTATAAATCTATACCCAGATGCTTTGTGAAATGTGATTTAATATGAGTATTCCATGGAGAAAAGGTGTTAGTAGATAGTTTTGCTAATTTCATTAGTCAAAAATGATTTGATGATTAATGCTTCATTTGTACTCTTTATGCACAAAATCCCTAATTGCAACCTTGTATGCCCCAATCTTTAAGCAGAGAAGTTATTTGGGGGCCAACCTATAATAAACCTTTTCTGTATGGTTTTTTAGTCCTAATATTGTAATTCTCAAAGAAATAGAGCAAAATAAAAATCTTTGCTAACAAAGAAAGGAAATGATAATGAGATGCAATTCAATGCTTCTCCAGATTCAGGAAGTGCAAGCCAATAGGAGCACTTCCAGTACCCCAATTTCAAGCACTGCAAATCCAAACTACAAGATATTATGCAATGTTGAAAGCATTTTCTTGACAAGCCTTGAAATTTATCTGTATACTCATTTTCTGAATGTCTTTTTTACAGCACCTTTTGATTACTAGCAATGAAAATGTGTAACAAGGTTGCAAAGATCATGATCAGCATTTATTACCATTGTTTTTATGCTAGGTAGTCAATTCTCCAAATATCCATAGTTTTTGGGGAAAATCTCACCAGTCAGAAGCAGGTCTTTATTGTCACAAAATAACAGTTTTTTGTCCATATAGCTATCAATTTCCTTCACTTATCTATTAATCTTATTATATTTTCATAATCAAATCCCCATAGCTTTCTTTGCATCATGATAATAGAAAGAACACTTCAAGATGGAGGGCTTTTCAAAGTGAAAAGGAAGGTCTGTTTAAGTGTCTTTATTATTTTCAATTTAAATGTTGGAATGATCTGTGAAGCGAGCCATCTGTGATTGCTGCTTACAAGGTTTATTGGACCAAGAACCATTTTACCTCCTAATAATCATACACTAGCATCAGTAGAATGAGACCATCTTTGAGCATTTTGCAGAATTGTGCATTGTTTCAGTTACCCTATCTTTTTTGTATAGCAGTTAGTCAATAAAATATCAAAGATCTTGTACTCAAGCTTGCCTAAGAGTCCATGGTAATTTCAAATTTTCCTCTCTATATTGCTTGAGGCGTTATGACAAATTTGGGCCTAGGCAAATTACAGTAACTGAATTTTAACAGTGTTGAATAGTGACACAAGTCACCTCTCTTGAAAAAGGCTTTCATTAAGGTATTTTTTCAAACATAGAGGCCCCTTTCCCACCAGTTCTTCCAGACAGTGCCAGTCTCTATAATGGTTTGTTTCAGATTATGTGGCAAAAATAAAAGAAATGCCTTTTTGAATAACTTGAACATGTCTCCTTTGTAAGGGGCCTGTTCAATACCGAAGTGTCTGCTCGGTGTGCTATCAAACTTCCTACAGAAGGAATATCTATTGCAATACAACTTTCCTTGCGAACGCCTCAGAATTTTGTGCTGTTTGGTATGCTAGACTAGTGATTTAGGGTGGTTCTCTGTACAAACCTAGCAGGAAACGTGTTTCCTTTGCTCCATTTTATTTTACATTCTTTTAGTTTGCAAGCCTGTATAATTGCTTCAATAAATTACTGTGTCCATTCTTGCAAAACAGTATTTTCTAGCTGTCAAAGTCAAATATGGAGAAAATGATTTCTGTTCAGATTCAAGTGCAACTCTACTGGTTTGGCTCAACATAATTCTTTTCACAGTTCATAACTGATGGCACATCTTAATACTGATATTCACTTTGCTGTTTTAGTTGATGACATATGCATTCCATTCTGCAATACTACCAGAGAAATATATGACGGCATACACAACAAGAATAGCTTCTTTCGACCTGGCATTCGTTCACTTTTGGTATGACAGTTTCTGGTAATTTGGTATTTATCAATCTGAGGTATTCTTAAGTTTACCTTGGTTTGCATGTGGCGAAGCTCCAGCATCCACCATTAACTATAGATCATTTCTGCATAAGTTTACCTTAAATGTTACTGGTAAAAGTTTATTGTGGCATTTTGAAGACACGAAACATCACTAAAGAAGTAAAAATTTGAAGTTCTTTGAAAACAGGAATTGGTACAGAAAATCAGGATCATCTAATTAAGTCGATTTAAGTCTCTGCTGGCGCAAAATTTGTTGTTTGGAAAACTATTCTCTCTGCATTGATTGATATCAAGAAATGGCTATTTTGTATTGTAAAAAATAATGCCATTGGTCTTGTGTCTACCGCTGGTCTGCAAGGCTTTTCAGAGATGTACCCAATTGAGCTCGGCCATGAAAAACAGTAGTTTACAAGGTTTCACATATCTCGTCCTGGCTTATCTCAATCACCAAAAGCTCTCTTTCGCATGCTCAGTTTTGCGAAACAAGCTGACCAAAAGGCAGTATTTTTCCTGCATTCATATCAAGTCTATTCTATTGCGCTAAAGTCGTTCCTCAATGTGGATAATGTGTTGTCCAGCTCTCACATGGTGCCATCGGTTAAAGAATGGCTTTAATTAGTAGAGTTGATATGGTAGTTTCCATTTGAATGTGATCTACATTCCAATCAGTGGCAGAAACCAAATTGTAGTGATCGAAATGTGCTCTCTCGTCAAAGTAATGTTCTTGTTTACCACTTGGTATGACTTTGGAATTTGTTTTACAAATTTTTTCATTTTGATTGCGATAAGATATTCACATGAAGCTGTTTTCCAAAAAATTCACATATTTGAGCTCGACAATTCGTTTTCCCAGGTTCATCAGATTTTGAAAAAGATTCAACCGAATGAGCAAGATGTTGCTGAGCAACACAACGTAGAAGGTACAGTTGAAACTTTAAGTTTCATTAAAGGCCTTGATCGTTCAATCTCATCCCACCTACTTCTACCAAATGCTATCTGCCTTCTTATTAGAAGATTCTGACAGGGATTACAGCCAGAGTGAAAAGTCGGCTGATGCTCTGAAAATTTCGAACTATGATTGACACCCTGATTAGGGTGAATCAGCCCACTGCGGGGGAGGAAATGCCCGTTAGCTAAATGTATGCACTATCAGTTGAACGTACTACATGCTTTCCGCCCTGGAAGTCGCAGCTAAAAGATAGATATACAAAATTATTTGCAACATTTTTAGAGAGTTTTTTTGTGAAAAATTTCATAAAAGTCCTCACATATTTAAATTGATCATACGTGGCACACAACCACAGCCAACCATGCTCACTCTTTCTCAACAACAACCAGTACTTTGACTTGTGGTCTCAACGGAATATATAGTGCTCTTCTTAAATGCACGAGGGAAACGTGTTTTCTTAGGAAATATAGATCTTAGCTGAGCATGACCGCCTGCAAAACATTTTCGTTTTTCAGTGTGAAGCATTTGTTAAGACAACTAAATTCAAATTTTACAAGAAGTTCGCCTTTTGCGTTCGCACGAAGACATTCTAATGCCTGCCTGCTTCTATGGGAAAAGAAGACTGTGCTCAGATGCAGATCACTTTGTTCGATTTTTGAAAGGAATAAGTTTTTTCAAATAAGAATCCATTAGAAGGGACCTGTGAAAATTGCAGTCTCAAGAAGTTAGTTCAAATTTCATGCCTTTGGACTTGCCAAATCTTAGGAAAAACATGCAATTGTTAGCATGCCACTCCACCAAAAGGCTCTTGACTAGCTTATTCCAGCCTGCCAATGCCTTGTAAAATTTTCTCAAAATTAAGACACTCGGAGCCTCATGTTTCATGAAATAACGTGTCTTATAAGAACGTATAGTGAGATGAATGGATAAGTATACTCTTAACTGTGGCAACAACGTACTGAATCCTTGATATATAATAATTTCGAATCTTTATACTGGATCAAACACTTCAGCTTTAGATTGGCTGTTATCAATGTGTGTCCAGTGCTTGTGCCCTCAGATTTACTACTGAGTATTCATTCACCGACCTCGGAAGGATGGACAGCTGAGTTGACTGTTGGCTTGTGGTTAGTGATTCCAACGACGGGATACGAACCCACGCGAGTAGACCTCGCATGATCCGAAACACGGCGCCGTAACCACTCGGCCACGCTACCATTTTGCCAACCGTTCTATCGCTGAAGCATCATGTTGAGCTACAGTGGATTAATCATGTTGAGCTACAGTGAGATTAATGTTGGTGGAAAGTTACACCCAAACTGCGCCTGGCACATTGGCAAAGCTGCGGTGCAGGGAATGATGCTGTTAGGCGAAAAGCCACTATGTATTGCATCTGACAAAACGAAACTTGATAGTTTCTACTTTGCTTTTGACGGGAACTGAAACTGTCAGGCAAAGGGTCTGCTGTGAACATTTCATTACGAACTTCTTTCAAGAAATACTTGCTAGAATATCAAGTTGAACAGATTATTAAATGTTCCTTCACTCGTTTGGGGTCTCTGCTGCGTAGCCTTTTAGATCTTGAACATAGCAGAACTGAGAGACTGGGGTCCCAGTTTTTTCGGAGAGTTTGCCTTTTTTGATACTATTTTTATTGCAAATCATGCAAAATTTTTTGCGCAATAGCCCCGTTGTAGGAACGCGCACACTTAGGCCACATCAATGCAACGTCGCCACTGCTACGAGTCCATTCTTTGATGTTGACCTTAGTAAAGGGAGCCTACACTGCGTTAGGTCAATTCTTGTTTTCATTTTCAGCGCTGGCATACTTACTCCACTCAGATGTGTACTCGGATGCATTTATTCTTCACGAAAGGTCTTCATTAGATCCAAGTCATCCTTTGATACCTTACCGAAAGGATAGCATTGAGTATCCGATGGAGAGCGAACCAAAGTCGATTAAAGATTGCCGGAAAGATCTGCACGAAACATGGCTCTCTAACTTCAAATTTCAGCCATTGTGGAAGATAAGAAACTACTTTGGTGAGAAGATTGCTCTGTACTTTGCTTGGCTTGGTGAGGATTTACTCCACTTTCTTCTTTTTGCTATTTGATTTTCTTGTATACCAATCCACCACGAAGCGATGTGTATGCGAAAGTGCATTCAGATAGAAGTAAGCGTTCAGTTGTAAGTGCCATTTCCACGAAGCACTGTTTATTCCTTCATCGGTTCTTGCTGTTCCAGTTGTGTGGTCATTTCTTACTCTCGATATATGGTCTTCTACCTGTGCATTTGTAAGACATACTGACATACTGGATGTTTTTCATGTCCACTGGAGTAAAAATGTTCGATCAATAAGAGCTTAAGCAAAGGTTTGAATGCTTTTTATGAAGTTTTTTTTTCAAACTTCATTCTTTTATTAAATACTTTAAACATCACAAATACAAGTCTCACTAAAAAGCTAACTTGCACTTGGCTGGCTTACAATGATAGTAACAATAATCATAATTATAATGATAATAATGATGAAATTTGTTTCAAACTTCATTTCATCGCAATATTGCTAATATGCAACTGCCATCCTCTCTAAATAGGTAATATACAATCGGCCATTTGAACTATATAACTAACGAGAAATCAAAAATAAAAATAATTAAAAGCAGCTGCAAGAAACGAATTAAACTTTTTACAATGTAATGAGTTTGGGTTTTTCCCAGTCCTTATCTCTTCAGCAGAAAAGGTAATAAGAAACCCTTATTGCAATCGAAATTAACTTTTCGACTGCATAATTCCGGCTTTTTTGACCGAATCGCAAGTCTTTAAGTATTTCCAAAAAGTCAACAGAGGAGTTGTCATTGAAATATTTTTCAAATTTCACTTTGGCTATGACTAAACATATAAACTAAAACTAGACATATAAATGGGAACCTCTTTGACTAACTGCTTTGCATTCTCGATTTGAAGCGTAGCAGAAGCCAGAGGTAGAGCTCTGAGTTTTTCCTAGGAAATTGGATTTCATGAGGCGATTTGCCGTTGCTTTCCGCACCAATGGCGTTTTTATTGTGACACGTGGTCAAGTTGAAGTAACAACCCCTTTGTTATGAGTCCGTACGCTTAACCGCTACACCACGGCATCACTTAAATGATAGATAATTTATATTTCACTGGCATATTACAGGTGTTTCTAAAAAAGGAGAATAACAGAGGATGGTATATGATTATAACAGATGGATCTAATAGGTGGAAAAAACTGCTATTATAATAAAGGTTGGGGTTAGTCTAAGGAAAACTTTTCTCCAAACTTCATTCTTTCATTATTTACTTTAATTGATGCAAATACAAATCTCGCTAAAAAGTTAACTCGTATTCGACTGGCTTACATCTACTAACGACATTAATTTCGTAGAAAAGAAATGAAAAAAGAAGTCATATTATTAAGTAGATATTAATAATAATGGTAATAATAATGATTAATGGTAATAATGATAGCTCTCCCAGAGGCCTCAAAATACCGGGTTGGCGTCCGGTGGGGGCTAGTCTGTCTCATGGGTGGGGGGGACTCTTCAGCTTTTGTCGGCAACGCCCCTAGAGATGACGTCTCAATGAAAATACTGGTGGTAGCGCAACCTTAAATCCGCTACCCTCTGAATGAATGATGATGAGTAATTAAGAAATTATGGAACAGATAACGGCTGGAACAGATGTTGAAGGCTCCTCGCCCGACAGGAGTTCTGTGGAGCAGCAGCGCAGACCCGGCTGTAATCCTGCTACTGCTAATGCTAAATAAGAATGGAAGAAAGAAATGAACGAAATTGCTATGTGATGTTATTTACGAAATGAACCAAAGAGAATAGGATTCAATAAGAGAATGGTTATAGTCTGGAATGTAATCGGAATGGAATCGGAATGGAATCGGAATGTTCTGCTTGACTGAACAGCAACTTGCTGGCCAAGTTTTGTGTATAGGAAACGGGAAGTATCTTCCGGAACTAGAAATCGAGGAGATAAGGAGAAAGATCGACGAACCTACTCAAACGGAAGTAGAAAAGGAACAAACAGATAGTAATGTCAACACCATAAATGAATCAGGTGCAAAACAGAGCATTGACAGTAGAGTAGCCAGGCAAGTAAATCTAGAGCCAGACAAACAAACAGATAGTAATGTCAACACCATAAATGAATCAGGTGCAAAACAGAGCATTGACAGTAGAGTAGCCAGGCAAGTAAATCTAGAGCCAGACAAACAAACAGAACAAAGGGAGATTCTGGAAATGCTGCAAGGAAAACTGAGGCAGCCGAAAATTTGCAACCTGTTAACCTAAGGAAAACGGATCGAAGAAATGTTAGGGAAAAAACAGCCAATGCGAACAAGGCAATAGATAGAATTCCATGTGAATACATAAGGGATACAAATGCGTTGATATTAGCTGGAGCAAATTTAGTTGCTTAATTCTTAGGGAAGCAAACGAAAAGCAAGGGGAGAAGCAAAGCCAACCTTGGTGGAAAAAGATGGATTTCATCAAAGATAAAAGAACTTTGAAAGGGTTCAAGTAAGTTGGAACGATAGAAGAGTGATAATTTGAAGAATGATAATGAGAAAAGAAAACTACAACAAAAGTATCATTCGAGGAGAAAAGGAATTAAGTGCCTGATAGAAAAGTTGAAGCAAAGAGTGAAATCGAAAGCCTCCAAGGTTAGAAAATATGAAGAGAGAAATAACCAATACACCCAAAATCGTTTATTCAATACCAGCCAGAAACGGTTGTTTGAAAAAAATGCTAGATGGGAGCAACAGGCAGAATAAGTCAAAGCTGATGCAGAGGAGAGGAAGAAATTCTGGGAGGCAATATGGGACAAAGAAGTTACACACAGCGAGAACGCAGATTGGATGAACATTATTGATAGTAATACCAGAAATGTACCAATACAAGCTGATATTACAAATACGAGAGAAAATATGCAGAAATAACTGAAGGCGAAATGGAAAGCAAGTGGACCTGATAATACTCACGGTTACTGGCTAAGAAGCTTCAGTGGCCTTCATGACACCAGAACAGTATAGTTAGATAATTGTCTTAGAACAGTGGAGGTGTCATTGTGGATGACAAAAAGGAGAACCTGCTTGATTTAGAAATAACCTTCAAACTGGAACATTGTAACGAATTATCGCCCAATCACAGGCTTACCCCTCATGTGAAAACTGTTGACTGGGGTATTAAGAGATTAGGAGATGAGATATACGAGCACCTAGAGGAAGGGAACTTATTTCACAATGAACAGAAAGGGTGTCACAGGAGCAGCAGGGTGACGAAAGATCAATCAATGATCGGTAAGATGGTGTTACGGAACTGCAAACGAAGGATGAAGAACCTATTTGTCGCATGGATCGATTGCAAAAAGGCACACAACATGGTCCCACATTCATGGATCATGCAATGTCTTGCCTTTTTTCAGATTGCACATAATGCCAAAGCATTTCTTGAGAAGACAGTGAAATATTGGAGGGTAGAACTAACATCAGATAGAGAAGTTAGCAGATGTGAATGTGAGAGGAGGATTTTTCAGGGAGACACTCTTTCGCCCATCTTGTTGTCATAGTTACGTGGAATGTAAAGAGAAATCTTGACAATTTAGGAATGAATCTGAATGTGGGTGTATTACAGAAAGCCTGTTTGTTTGGAACGGCTCGCACACTGGAAAAGTCCTTAATATCCAATTGAAGGAAAGAAGGAAATGGAAGTCAGCTTATCATCTTAGGCCACTCGAGGTGGCTTGATGAAAAGACTGAGCAATCCGGTGATAACATCAAACGCCGTGTAAAAATTGTAGTAATAATGGTGATAGTAGTACCGATAATAGTTATTTACGGATATTTTGACATGGTAAGCTATCAGTATATACAATATTGTTATCATTAGGGTCATAATTCCTTAATAGTTATGATTATGATAATTTGAGTACACATTTCTATGAGATGTTACAGATATTTAGGATTTGACTCATTTTTAGATTCAAGTTGATAGATTTTACTTGATGGCTCTCAGTTAGCTGAAAATTCTTTACCAAGTCAGATTCCATGAATCACATAAAATATTGATAAGTATGCAATGTCAGCCATTTTGTGTAGTTACTCTATGTTAGCAGTCTGATCTTACTCTTTAGGCATGCTAATCACCTCGTTATGGATACCAACATTCATCGGACTTTTAGTCTTTCTCTATGGTATCATTTATGCGTAAGTATATCCTTGTCTGTTGCCTTGCTATCTTGCATACAGCAATTGTATGCACCAATGCAATGAGTAGCAAATGCATTTATCATCATTTGCAATGCCAGTTCTTATCAAAGCAGAGTTCCTTTCAACGCATTGCCATAGCCAATTTCCTTTCGAAAAATTTTCTTGTTCTGAACCACTTACGATGAAATTTTTCTATATGACTGTTTATGAGGAGAGCAACTGTTACATTTTCCGCTAATTTTTTTTCTCGATTGCGCCTTTTTCCCATGTAAGAATCGCATTTCCCAATGATTGTTGCTCAAGAACCCATCATTCGATGTTATCATTGTAGAGTAGCCTTGATTCACACGAAACTTTTGTCACGTGTAATTACTTCGTATTGTGACTCAAAATTGATAGGAGGTCGCAGCTTACACCACAGCATTTTATATCACGTTACGTTAAAAGACAGAATTAATTCTGTAGCTATTCATTTCACTTGAGGCAAACGCCCACAATGATGTCGCTATTACTGTTTTCATTAAGGTTAACCCTCACCTAGAGAAATTTGAATGTCAAATTGTATGGATATTTGTACTGAAGGATTTAGGCAATGCTTCTTTGTGGAGATCTGTGGAAAGCGGTGGATGCGTGGATGCGTGGATGTGTGGATGCGTGGATTCTTTTTCGTTATTGACGCCTTTATAGTAATAAGACGTCGCAGACAAACTGAGCATTAGAAGAGTAGTTAGATTCCAGATAGATTTTGATTCTATCATTAACCTTTGCGCAGCAGACTCAATTCCGAGCTTGGCAGAAATCGGAGGCAGGGTTCCAAGTTTTGACCTAGGGCAGTGAGCTGTATGCGATGCTTTCCCACTGCCTTTTTCATCGATGGTATCTTTATCGTGAACTTCCCGGGACTTCAGCCCGTCACCACAGCGTACCAAGCCCCACACCTAGGCGCCGTAGTGGTTAGAGCACACGTTTGCTTTACGGAAGGTCCTGGGTTCAAAGCACACTCGCTCACGTGTCTGGGTCCGTCCGGCAGTAAATGGCTACCCGAGGAAATGCCGAAGGAAATGTGCGGCGAGGAAGCGAACTGACCACCCCTACCTTGCAGTGGCTTGCCTCAGAATGGTACCTATCTAAATTGTGCTTGTTGATGCTCCATTCGAGAATGCGGTTCAGGTTTTTAGAAGACTCTTATTAGTCACCTTTGATTTTTTTATGGAGGTCTAAAATGCAGTAGCAAGTATGGAAAATCAAACATTTAAGACTACAAGATCAGTCATTCCAGGTAATATCTCCTCTTGAAGCGGAATGCATCCGGAAGTCCGATTGATTCTCCCATAGGATGGAATGCTTGAGTATTTTACAATTTAGGTCTCATCTTCTCATTTTGCAGTTTTGCAACCAAAAATAGTAATACATGGAGCAGAGCTGCCTTTGATAACGACCTAACGCCTGGCTTTGCATTGATCATTTGTCTTTGGGGTAAGACTATTTCACTTTTTCGTATCTTGACTTGAAACAGCACAGTAAAGAAGTATAGACAGAACTAAAACCACGCAGATGGAGAATAGGAGAGAATTAGAGTGCAATCAATTGGCGAAACAGCTTTCCTTTAAGAATCAATCCCCATTGCTATGAGTTATACTTTCTCTGTTAATTTTGCTTATCGAGATCCATCACAGCCAATTGCCTCTTAAAAACGCGGTTTGTCGCAAGACAGCTGATGAAGACTGACGGCTTGCAGAACATTTGAACGCACATTGTGTATAAAGAAGAAATGATACCTATCAACTGCATTGGAAATTGCAGGTGGAAAAAATATGGTATCTAAATGTCAGAAATGAAAATTTATACAAATTTGAAGGAAAGGATTGCGTGCAATAGGCCAAACTGGTAGCAGGCTTAGATTTGTCAAGGTCAGCTGAGGTGATGTTTTGGACCGGGAGGCTACAACGCAGAAAGAGAGAGACAGTTTTGAATTAATCAGCAGAAGCTCCTGTTGCCTCCAAATTTTACATGCAGGCATTTATCCAATGCAAAGGTGCGCTAGTCTCTTTCACCTTCCAGTTTGAATGCCCTTGCTAGTTCAAAAGTTCATGCATGTGTGCGCTTGATAATTTTTGTGTCTTTCTAAACCGGCTTTTAGCATTTCTGAAGTCTTTCTTGGTGATGCCTAGCCTTTCCTAAGTTTTACATGCCGCACCTTTGAGAGAGTTCATCAAGTACGTGAGCTTGCGATCCTTCGATAGTTTGCCGATTTCCTTCAGCTGCAAGTTGAAAAGTTTGCTAAATGGCTTGAGCCTTTATGGTGTCACCATTTCACTAAAGCAAGTCGTATTTGGGCGATGGTGGCTTTTTCGCCATCCATTCACGTAGCGAAAAGATGGATTCATCAACAAGAGCAAATAAAGAACTTCGAAATTTCAATTTTGTGCCAGAAAATCAATACGAATACTTTTTTACTAGGTCTATTGTGCTATTACATAATGTTGAAGGTATTTTCGCGATTATATTCAGGATATCTGGCTACGCTGTCATGAACTATCATATATTTAATGATTATGTGAATGCGCTGTGTTTTATGCAGTAATAAAGTTGTACAGACTGTTTTGCTCGAGGGATGTCAGTGTTTATTGTTGCCATACTTCCAGCAAAGCTATGTTTACTTCAATGGAGTGGTAGGCACAGTGCCAGCAATTCAGCATACTGTTGATAAGTTTGCTGCTGTCCTTACATTTTGGAATGCTCTTCATCGGCAAACAAGATTATCTATGGGCTGAACCAGTCATAACGAGCACGGCTGACGCACAAAAAGCTTTACACAGTTTTCCACTGTTTACCTTTAAATGCTCTATTGTGCTAGTGTATGGCCTGACCGCAATTGATAAATTGGATTTAGTAAAGGAGTTCTGGACTCACCATTTGTTAAAATTTGATCAGTTCGATTGTAATGCTCTTTTGCTCTTATGAATTCGTATAATTCATGTATCGGGTGCTATTCAAGTTAAATGTGATCTGTCTGATAGAATTAAGCCCAACAATTGTGCTTTCTCGAAGCCTCGACATTTTGCCATTCTCAACGATATACTTGCTGGACAGCAATTCATTACTGGGAATCTCTTGTATTTGAATTAGGATTTTCTTTGATTTCATCCTAATTGAAGAGTCTAAAGCGGCATCTGCATGAATTCCTGCGAATTACCTGCCAAGTTTCACGGTTCTAGCTAGAGAAGGTTTGTCAGCGCAGGGATTTCGCCCCGACACCCCTGACTCTAGTGCACCAGTGTGGGAAAAATATTGGGAGAAAATCCATTCGAAATTGTCTTGAACAGCACAACGCGGGTAATGGTGGTTGACTTGAATGCCCTTGATGCACTGGCTCCCAGTAATATCCAGAATTACCCTGTTTGACATGCGGAGGAAGACACGAAGTAGTAATTTTACATGAAAGTGAAACGCGCACACTATGCACCCAGATTAAGCAGTACTTCCACATGATGTTTCGCAGCGCCTGGCACGATTAGAGCTATAAAATTGATAGAAGATGCCAAAAACCACCGAGCAAAAGAAATTGGTGCAAGGGGACAGCGAAAACGACCTCCAAACATAGGCCCCATCGTTAGCCCAACCAAAGCTTCATTAGGCAGAAACAATGAGTAGGAAGCAATGGGTGTCCGCAGACCGCATCAGAATAGACTGTACACATTTTGGATTGTGCTGTACAAATGGAGAACGACTTCATCAACCATATGCGGTTGGGAACGCCACTCTCTGACACTGAGCATATTTTTCTGCATTGCTTACGCACGCCAACCTAAGGAGGGTACGAAACCGTGTACATGGCAAATGCTGAAAGCGCTAACTAGATTGCTTGAATAAACAGTTCGGGAGTTGGAGCTATTAACTGCAACGCGAATAAAAAAATTGCATGCAATCTTTGATTGATACATGGACTTTTCATATCAAAAAGTAGCTTCAGTTATGAATCATTTGAGTAGCGACATACAATGTGTCTTTGTGAGATTTCCATCATGGTGCTGTCAGTCCGACGTAGCTGCCTTGAAGCTCAGCTCTAAGGATTCATAAAAATTCACGTTGTGTCGTATTCAAAAACAGTCAAAGTTCCTTCCATTGCCATTTTTGGTGATCAGGGAAGCACCCATTCCCGTTTCTTCAGCCTTGAGGACACACAGCTGTGCACGCACGGTGAACTCTACCGTTAGCAGCCGGCCATCCAATATCACTGTGATTTTAACTCCCATGCTCTTTCCCACAGTGCTGAATGCCATGCAAGAAAGCAGTGTGTACCATTTCCAAGTCGTTTTTATGAATCGCTCGGGTATTGAACCCCGACCTACCGCATACAAATGTCCTCTGTGAGATGCATGTTCATTATTAGGCAATGATAGAAGTTTCAAATGCTTTGAAATCAATGGAATAGAGGATACAGTACTTAGTCCTGCTAACTTTCTCATTTGATTCGATACGAAAGGATTTGTTATGCTTTCTGCCCAGCAACTGGAACTAGATTTTAGGACACTAATATTTTTTCCCATTTTTTTATTCTTTTTTTCTTTAACTTTTTTTGTACATGATTCTACCTAGATGTCAAAGGTAGAAATTTGGACACTGAGAAGCTTTTTGCTTATCGAGCAGTGTTCAGGTCCTTCCTCTAGATGTGACCACACCTCATGATTCCTACGCCTGGAATTATAGAGAGCTGGCGACTCTCCTTACTCTAAGTGAAAGTTTTTGCTGAGGTGGTGCTCGAACCATTGACCATAGAATTAATGCGCAAGAATCTTACCATTGCGCTATCCTGATACCATAACACTAAGATGCTATGCTTGCCGAGAAGTCTCCTGGTTCTTCCTCTTGATGTGATCACAACTCATGAACCCCATGCTTTGAATTACAGAAAGCCAGTTACCGTCCTCACTTTAATTGGAAGTTAGGCCCACTTTTTTGGTGCAACGACAGACTATAGGATCTGCGAGGAAATGACGCACACTTGAGCTACCCTTACAGAGCTGATTTACGAATTATTTGCCGTATATTTTATCCATAGTTATGCAGTTTTCGTTAACATGTCCTTCTTGCACCCTATTGAATTGTATCGCAGAGAGAGAAACTCTAACTGTATTCTGTAGCCCACCTGTCTATAGTAAGACTCGTAGCATTTGATAAAACTTTATTTGTAGATAGCTAGTCAACCCTCTCCAATATGCGTAAAAGTTTTTTGGGTAGGCATAACGGTATGGCTTATACATCTGAATGCATGTGCTCAAATCCCTATATCGTTTGAATAGACTGCAACTTGAAAAGTCTTCAGTAGTGAATTTTCAATATGCGGCAGGTCTCCTATGACCCTGGCAGATCCGCTCGATGTTGTATTTTCATCCTTGAAGTATTCTTCTCACTAATAGAAACATTTTCTCGATACCATTTCAAGACGTGCATTCTCCTCTGCGCTTTATTGTCCTTCTGCGCATTTGTGCAATGTCGCATCACAACTTGTCACTATAGAATTAAATTATCCTCTTTACGAGCAAAATTATTAGCCAAAATTCTCAACAGCTTCGTTTAATCTGTATTCGCAAAAATTCTAGGTACTGTGTTTCTTGAACTCTGGAAGCGAAAGAACGCCGGACTTGCATATAAATGGGATGTTGATGATTTTGAGGAGCAGGTTAGGTTATGCTTCAGGATTTCGTATTGATTTTCAGGGAATTCTGTTAACAGTCAAATTAATTTTGATAGCATCTCCACATGTAAGCACGAGTTTGTCAACCATCTCTGTTTTTTTTCTGTCAACGGAAGAGTTACCGAAAACATCAACGATCCCACTTGCCAGTTAAAAGTCTAGCAAAATTCGCCATTTCAAATACAGCAAAACAGATGGTGCTGCAAGGAATTTTATTATTTCATGCTTTCAATTGTCTCCAAATCTACTTCAATCTTCTTTTTAAAATCTATGAATTTTGGCATGGAAATTTAGCATATCTAATTCCGCGTTACATCATTTTATTCACTGTATAAAGTGACTACTGTTTTTCTACTGTTTTTCGTAGCTTTTGAAATTTCGTGTTTTTATCTGTATAGGAACCAAATAGGCCACAGTTTTATGCAAGTGAGATGCAGTTGGTAAGCTTACTTTCTTGCTTTATCTTTGCCTAATTTGACAATCTACAATTTTATCTTCACTGATATCTTAAATCATCTAACAATTGTATTTTCATCAATATGCCTACACATTCATTTAATCATCAATCAGTTTATATTTTGACTCATTTATCTCATCAATCAGTTTATATTTTGACTCATTTATCTATTCGTTTATGTATTTGTTTATAAGCCATTTCTATTGTTTGCCTGTTTACTTTCTTTTTTCAATCATTCACTTGTGCTAAAGTAAATTTTCCCTTATGATTTTGCTCTTTTGTTTTTGCATCCTTTTCCTGTTTCGTGTATTCAACTCATCGTTTATCTATTCATCTGTTTGCTTTATCTATTTATCTATTTGCAATCATAAGCTGCGACAAAGACAGGAGCTTATTGAAACTGAAGCTCTCCAGCACTGTATTATTGATCATTGTTCTTGTTATTGGAAATGTAGTACTTTTGTTCTGCACAATGTCAAGATGTTTCTAAGAGCATGGTCGTAGAGCAGATGAATTTTTGGTAATACTTAGTGGTGGATTTAGTCTTTCGTAGGATTATTAGTATGAATTTTTATAATTTCTGGACTGCAGTGCCCTGTATTACAAACGTTTCCCTTTGCTTCCCAAATTAGCCTTTGAAACTGTCTATGTGGGTATAAGCTGGCTTTCCTCTAGTAGCTCTTTTGATTTCCACCACAGTATTTGAAATTAAGAAAATATTCATTATCGCCAAGGTCACAAAAACTCAGTCATCATTCAAAGTCGCCCAAATCATATCTGGTGTTAACCTTGATTACCCACTGGAATTTTGGGACATATTTGCTAACTACTACTAATTGTTAATTGTCTAGCGAGCCAAAATAACTGAAATACTATTGGTAAAGTGACACTAAGAGAACGATTCCAAGTTTCTTGAACCGAAAATTTCTGAACGCGTTAATCTTTCAACGATTACTTCATCTAGTCATCAAATCTGTCGAAATTGACCTGGAAGTCTTAGGAAAAGAAAAGTTGTTCTCGTTTACAAGACTTAATTCCATGTTATGTTTGTAAATCTATTGGACATCCAATGTTTGTTAAATGGTCAGGACAGTTCAAAGACATGTTTGCACTGAAATTCAAGGTAGATTAGGGCAAATCTTTCCAGCATTTTAGGGCGTTAGTTATCGGACACTAAGCAAATGGAGCTAGCGAAGTTACCGTTGCTTAGGCAGTGTCACCTTTTAAGAAAACAAACGAGGCTTCCTTTTTCACATAGAACCCCCTATTCTAACGAAAATTCTTTCTTGCGATGTTTTTTCTTGTTATTATTAGACTCAGGCGTGCGAACGAGACTGTATTTGATTACGTTACATTGCATTATGTCATTCACTAGAAAAAGAAAGAAAGGAAGGAAAAATTGTAGCCAAAAACTATAGCCGTACACGTCTGATTAGTGTTTTGATGTGCGAACCTGCTGCTGTTGTCAGCCCCAACTCCAATCGAAATAAAGGAAATGCTTAGGTGATTTATGTTTGTGGAGCACAGGGCTGTTCGAGGCTGCAAATTTTGTTCATTCTAATAGTTTTTTGTCGTAAAATTGCAGTAATGCGATTGGAATTACATTGCTAGAAGAGCAATGTACAATAGCTTCCATTCATAACAGAGATAGCGTTCTAAATTCTTTATCGAGCAACTGTGTCAACGTCTTTCCTATAGACCCTACCTGCCAGATAGAAAAGTGAATCGCAACTCTCTTTTTTTATTTCTTGGAATATTTTGTCTTTTCGTTGACTTAACCATTTACCTTCGGTTATAGA
This sequence comes from Pseudorhiza aurosa, assembly GCA_964026355.1. NCBI lineage: Eukaryota > Metazoa > Cnidaria > Scyphozoa > Rhizostomeae > Lychnorhizidae > Pseudorhiza > Pseudorhiza aurosa. The sequence continues at coordinate 9,381,454 of OZ032114.1, read as the reverse complement.
GTCAGGTACCTGACCTCCAAAGCCATGCTATGTAATGTCTTTTGATATTGTAATTGATAAAAATATCATCGAGATGACGTCATACACGCATCTAAAAGTCATCAAGTCATCAATTTTGTTTTATACCAGCATAGTATTTAATCTGGTATTTGTCAGTGTGCCTCTTGTGCTCTTAGGGAAGAAGTCTAAGCATTGATTCGACGAAATTGATTAGTACGTTCCATCAAACCAAAGATCTTTAGCAAATTTCGACTCTCTTTCGATGGCTCACCTCCCTAAACAGGACGGTAATATGCGCAGGATTTGATCAATCTGCTTTTAGTTCGATGAATTGGAACAACTATAAGCAGAGATGGAATATCATAAGCTCAGCTTTGGTAGATTTTCAGGCTAATTCAGTTAACCTTGATAATGCACATATTATGTTTCATTCGACAGAATCCTATGACTGGCTTATATGAACCATTTTATTCGCCTTTAAAGAAGACCTTAAAGTCAATGGGTTCAATGGTTATAATCTTCTTTATGGTGAGTTGCCTCCCATTAAGGTTTGATTGCTTCTTGAAATGGAGAAACTTGATCTTGGCTTCATCCATTTCATTTTGGACGATTTCATAGATTAGCGGTAGATCTGAATTTCGTCATCGGGATGGCCTGCTATGATCATCGCAATTATGATCTGAAATGTTTGAACGTTTACGAGAAGTTAAATTCACATCCTAACGAATGTTCGAGGGCATCTTAAAAGCGTTTGCTTCTAATTCTATCAAAGACTGCTCATCGATCAATAAAAAATAAATACGAGCTTGTAAGAACTTTCAAGCATGGGGGAGGGAGATCGAAGGACCAATTTTATGCCATATCTTCCGATTTTTCAGGAGGTGCTGCAGAAGATTTAAGCTTTTTATGTTAGTTTTTTGGGAATCATGCGAATGGTTGAGTCAGCATGGTGGAGTTCTACTTCTTCTATTGCAATTTAAGTGTTTCTAGCACACGGATATATTGTGTCAGTTGCCAATCATGACAATCTGGTTCGTCAGTAGCCCCAGTTCAATGAAATTGTGGTCTCGTGCTATTTAAACTCGCATGGGTTAAAAGCACCCTTTAGCTTGTTGCCTGCCATCTTTGTTCAGTGGAATTTCTTATACAAAACTGTCTTATTGATTATCATTTTCGTGATAAGCCAAGGGCAATTCTATCTATGTTCTTACAAGTGCCGCACGGTGATAGGTGTTCCCCGTTGCATATACACATCGTATAAGATTGAATAAGTATTGAAGACGACAGGAGCGTCACAGAAGAAGGCGAAACTTTTAGATGAATCGTAATTTGGAAATTATTTCCTCCTAAGCACATTAAAGATGCAAGGGATACTTTTCGACCTCGCGATTGTATCAGGGTACAAAATCAGTACAGTAGAATCGATAAAGTGCATTTATTCGTACAAATGCACAGTTTTCAACTGCACGGAGTTGTAAAATTTTCTTTAGGCCGATTGGCCTGAAGATAATCTCTCAAATTTATTTAGCTTCAAATTTTCTTGTAACTTTGGAATCTGGTGATTTCCTAGGTATCTGCCAATTATATACTGTTTACGGTGCCCTGTTAGTTATTTCAATCTAAATCATGAAGCAATAAAGATTCAATCATCCATTTAGATTAAGCACAGATTAATTTGATCAAATAAAGATTCCATTGTCAAGACTCGTTTACATTGACCACATAATTCTCATACATGCTCCTAACGTAATATTTGATAGAAAGGGTGTGATTGATGAGATAATGTACCGATTACTCTTGTCTATCAAACTGTTATTCAAAGATGTCGTAGATCATTCTCAAACCTGCGTTTTGCTCTTTTTTTTTAGGTATTATTGGTCGTGGGCAGTTTAGTTTCTGTCATAATATACCGTATAATTGCACGCGTCGACTGGTTTAGTGGAACCAATGCCATTCTGTTGTCAAATATAACTTCATCGGTTCTAAATTCAACCTCAATTATGCTGCTTGGATACTTGTACAAATATTTGGGGAAGAAACTTACAGAATGGGGTAATCATTAGGCTTTGATTGATGAGCATATCAGGGCAAAGTCAAATATATGAGGCAATGTACAGTGTATTGTAGTGTTTTTTTGTACTGCACTGCACTGAGGTGCATTGTTGTATGATGCAGCGCTCTACAGTATTTACAGTGCAGTATTTTGTTGTGCTGTGCAGTGGACATTACAGGACAGGACAGGACAGGACAGGACAGGACAGGACAGGACAGGACAGGACAGGACAGGACAGGACAGGACAGTACAGTACAGTGCAATACAGTACAGTACAGTACAGTACAGTACAGTACAGTACAGTACAGTACAGTACAGTACAGTACAGTACAGTACAGTACAGTACAGTACAGTACAGTACAGTACAGTACGATACAGTACAGTACAATACAGTACAGTATAGTACTGCAGCGTTAAATACAATACGTAAGGTGCAGTATGTTGTTCTGCCGTGCAGTGGAATGCAGGCATTACAGGACATGAAAGGACCGTCCAATGAAGGACAGATACAATAGCAAGACCCCACAGAAGAAGCAGTGCATGTCATATTGCAATATGTTACTGTTAATTATTATTGACGAATCTGTTTCATGCCAATGTTGTACAATTACAGTCAAAGCAGCATAGCAATCATACTGCTTTTGCTGCATTGAAGTGAAACTTATTGCATGTCTACCTTTCTACATTTTTGGTGCAAAATCGAAACCACACATCGTTTCTGTTCTTCGCTCTTAGAAAACCATCGCACACAGACGCAGTTCGAAGATTCACTGATTCTCAAACTGTTTGGTTTTCAGTTTGTGAATTCATATTCATCTCTGTACTATATTGCTTTCTTTCGTGAGGTAATTACTATCATGTTACTTGTCTTAATGATATCATTATTAATGCTAATTGATGTGACTTTCGATGCTACTTAAAGGAACTGCGAGATATCTTACGGAAGGTCAAGTTTGGAGATTTGGGAGGAATGGCATTGATCGACGTATTGAGCAGTATAAATTTGTGCCCATCTTTGCCTTGGGATCTGATTACATTTTGTTCCCTCTATCAAGTTGCGCATTGGTATCCATCGGAGAAATACTGTTTCAAATTAAAAATGTTTTTGATGCTTTCTCCCCAACACTCATAAGAGAGATTATTGGACACCGAGGGGCTTTTCCTTCTTAAGCAGTGTCCAGGTCCTTCCTCATGATTCTTACGCCTGGAATTACAGAAAGCTAGCGATTGTCCTTACTCTAAGTGAAAGTTTGGCTGGGGGTGGATTTGAACCATTACTCGTAGCGTCAATATGCAAGAATCTGACCTTTGTTCTGCCCGGACATCCAAATACGGATATTCCAAAGTTTACTAAATTATGCGCTTGCAATCTATGCTGTTTTTAGGAATTTTGACTACGTTACCTATATAGTAAACTATGTTTTTCGTTTTTTGTGAAAGTGGTTGCCTCGACTTTTAATCTATTTTCAAAGCCTGTAAATGCGGTAGATGTATATCATCTTTTCCCAACTTGCTCAAAACTCAACCCGTTGAAAGGGACTTGCTCATAGAAATCCTAAACAATAATAATCATTGCAGAATTATCCTGAAGTCTGGCCAATTTATTTTGTCAGAAGCTGCAACTTCCTCTGTTCCATCAGTTTTAGGATGATCCAATATAGCAGATCAAATCATCGCACGCATATAAACAACATCTCAACTACATTTACGGACTGCGTGTTATCCCAAATTTATGATGCATGGTTTTAGTGAAACTGGTCTGATTTATTTTGTGACTCGTGTATGAAATCAAAGAGCCGTTGTTGCTTTTTGAATAGATTTTTTACGTTGATCAGAATTCATGTTGATATCAGCAGAAGCATTGAAGTGCCCATTTTACACAGAGACAGAGATTGTGAGCGTAAATAGTCGAAATTTTTTGCTAGTCAGCTCACTTCTATCAAGTCAGGCAATGCCCTAGAAATTGAGGGAAAACACTTAAAAAGCTGGCTTCAAGGCTTGCAAGTATCATCATTCGATCAACACACTTCATCTTCTGTCGCAGAAATAAATATTGGGTGCAAACAGAGTTGCAATCGTTTGAAGTTTAATATCGTCTGGTTTGTGTATCTAAATTTGAACCAGAAACAATTGATAATAGTTGCATATCAAAGTGAGGTTCCTGCTGTATGCAGACAAGTGTAGTATGAAAATGGGCTACTTTATCATATAATCACCAATATTACAGACTTAATTTTTAATTTGTAGAATACCAAGAATGGGATACTTGGCAAGGGTGAAAAATACACGGATTCTTGTGGAACATCAAATGACTGCATGTCATTGCTATCATTGCAAGTTGGCATTCTTATGCTTATGAAACCGATGCCAAAATTTTTCTCAGATGTTATTGTGCCGTAAGTATTCCTGTGTATTCGTTTGGAACGGCTGCATTTACGATATTGGAACTGTGTCGGCTGAATTTGCAATTTTCATCGTAAGCTCATTTGCTTTCGCTATTTTTTTTCAAGTAGGTTATTTTCGCTATGACTGAAATGTCCATCGGATTTAAGCAAGCTGGGAGCAATGCCGCTCGATTGTTTCAAATCCACCTTTTGTCTAAAGGCGCAATCATTAATAACTTTTTCTCACTCCGACGACCCATCCGGTTATTGCAACGGACAATTTTCGATTTTAGCTTGCTCATGAAGATGTTTCGTTCAATCCGCCATAAGGTGAGGCGAAATAAGGTGCTGGTCGAAGGATCTTTCGTGGATGAAAATGCATCTGCAGATGTCGCATTTGAGGATTATATTCAACACGAGAGAAAAAAACCCAACTTAAATGACTTTACACTCTCAGAGTATACAGAAAAAGGTAAATAAATGAGCGACTAGTTTGTTGTAATAGCTTTTTAATAGATTTGATACATCTAATTTTTCGCGAGTTCTTCAATGTCTTCACTAATTTGCATTTCTTACCTAGATTCGCTGTGCTTCCTCTCCTTTAATTTTCATTTATTTCTCTGCTCCTATTTTTGTTCTTTTATTCACTATTATCTTTCTTGAAATATAGTGTATGTTTTCTTCTAATAAGCGCAATACGCATGTTTCGCAGTTTTATCCAGTAAGCATCGTTTCACTGTTGATCATTTTGACTTCTCCCTTTCAGTTATCTCAACTACCCAGCCTCAGTTATCTCCTAAATTTTTTCTTGACGCATTTTCTGAACATTTTTACCTCTTCTGGACAAATAGAATAGGACAGTCTCTCCATGACTGAATCTTTAGGCCATCATTTTTCAATTGCTTTTCATCAGTTGTTTTAAGTAGCAATGACATAGGATGACCAAAACTTGGATTACATTATTTTTTATCCTGCTTGATATAGAAATTCACATCCAAACATGTGTGATTTCTGCGTACTTAAAAATCGACCACAAACGAAAATTTTGCTTTGAAATGAACCAAAGCATTTGTTTATTCGGACGTTCACTGTATAAGATTTTCTAAACTTTTCATATACTTATGCTGTTTCTATCATTGTTCTGTATTTTTCTAATTACTGTGTTGTATCAAACGTTTGCCGCTATCTTGACCACATCTCTTCTTTTGTCAGTGTTGCAGTATGGCTACTTGATGGTAAGTCAGCTGTCTAGTTTTCCCGTAAAAGCAGTTTTGATGTGCATTCAACACTATCTTTTCATCGAGTCTATCTAGACTGCTATTATTTCATTTACAGACTTTCAGATGAAGTCGTTCTTTCATTGAAATACCAAGCTGTTACAACAGCTAAAAATGAAGATCAAAGTTGGAAGGGATGCGACTGTAACTGTGCTTAACTTGTAACATTATAAAGAGGATAGAATCGGCCTTTTGTAGCATTGGCTATTCTTTTCAGCCAACTATGAATAAATTGTGCTATTATTATCATTGCAAAATTTTAATCAGCTAGAAGGCTACCCGAAACGATCTTATTTCAACTTCCACCATATCATGCTGCTAACGTGTCAAGAAGATTTTGGAGCTCAGCAAATGTTCATTTGTATTTGATTCGGAGACCTTTTCCAACCCAATTTAATGGATTGAAACCGTATAACGATCTAGAGCATTTTTAGTTGTTTGGAATGTTTGAATTATAGATTCTCTCGTGTCACGATTGAATGGTGTATTCCGGAGAATAATACCAGACCATGACGTCCAATTTTACATAACATTTAAGAATAGACTAATATCTGTCTGTTATTTGTTTTGGGTAACCCTAGAATATCTGGTTCATCATTATTTGAGACTCCAAATCTGTTCTATGTGATTGCGGTGCTATGTTTGATAGAGAGAGAACAGTATCAAATATTGGAGCGTTTCTCCTGCATCTCTAAATAGGAAAAAAGCTAGGCCTAATACCAGTTTGGACTGTGTGATTGGTTTTTCGGTTTCCATTTGAGTGGCTCTATACATTAATTTTTAGTGGTGCCGTGTGGTGTAGTGGTTAAGCATGTGGACTCACAACACAGGGGTCGTGAGCTCGATTCCTCCATGCGTCACAATAAAAAGCCATTGGTGAGGAAAGCAACGGGAAATCACCTCATAGAATCCACTTCCCTAGAGAAGACCCAGAGCCCTATCTCTAGTTTCTGCAACGCTCGAAATCGAGTATGCAATGCAGTTTCAGTTTCAAACATACATTTGTCATACTTTTGTCCATAAAAATGTAGAGGTGTTATCGTTTTTTCGTTGGACTTCAGTTCAACTTGAACACTGGTTGAATCCACCTACTTATTTACATTCTGGTAGCGTTTGGACTACATTTCGCAGTTCTCTATGAACATGATCGTTTAAGAATATGATGCCTAATCTTATTGAGCCGTTGCTTTTCACACTCTTTCCTTGAATGTTGAGGTAGTAAATTGTATGCCACAGCTGTAGGCTCTTTTCAGCCACTGGTCTTTTTTCAATCCATGATTCACGTTACCAGATATCTTGTGCAAGGATTTGTATTAGCATAAAGGAGTTTTTTTCTCTCACTACATGCTAACGTTTACTGCTTTGTTTGAAGCTCTGCATGCCTTTGGTGAATTTATGCTATGTCAGTGATTTTTTTCGCCACTGATCTTTGACCCTCTTGTTTTTTCGTTTAGCTGTTTGCTGCTGCCTGCCCATTAGCACCGTTGATTGCGTTGGTGACAAATTTGGTCGATTTAAGAATCGACGCTAGACGACTTCTTTGGCTAAATCGTCGGCCAATACCGTTCAGAGCTCAAGATATCGGTGCGTTCCTATTCAGAAGCGCCTGATTCTATTCTGAAATTAATTGCATCTTCACTCGTTGCTTGTAATCTGTCTTTCAGAGTGCATCATAATTGACAATGTAATCAAACGATGCTTGTAATTTCAATATCGAACAAAAATAGCGAAAACAACACTTTGCAGTACTGAAGATACCTTCGTGCGATATTCTACAGAGTATGGACCATCAAATAATGGTGGCAATAAAAAGACTATGAGATTTATTCGTTATAAGTCTCGAAGTCCTATTTTTGCTGTTTTCAATGTTTCTTGCTCTGAAGAGGGTCCTGCGAAACTATCTCCCGCGCGACGAACCTATTTGTCCGTTTCTCACTGAAATGTCGAACCTTTTTTGCGTCAGAAGTTGGTCGACTAATGTTTCTTCCGTTAGACAATGGCTAACAGGCTGAGCTCTTTAGTTGGCACTTTTTTCAGTGATTCTGTTCCACTAGAGATAAACTCACGATCTGAATGAACATGTTTAAGATTTATGGTTACTGATTGTGAAGCTTAATGACGATAACATACCTGTTTCATTGTTAGCTTGCTGGCTTGTCTTGATTGTGCCACTGCACTTTGATCTTACCCATTCTCTCTCTCTCTCTCTCTCTCTCTCTCTCTCTCTCTCTCTCTCTCTCTCTCTCTCTCTCTCTCTCTCTCTCTCTCTCTCTCTCTCTCTCTCTCTCTCTCTCTCTCTCTCTCTCTCTCTCTCTCTCTCTCTCTCTCTCTTGTTTGCTTTCTCTCTATACTGTAGTTGTTATCATTTATCATTATTATTGTTATTGAAATCTCAGGAGTATGCACAGAGTAATGTACTCCCCCAAAATATTTGACAGCAAACAGAACATAGAGTAGTTTGGCAATAGCTGTTTTCCAACGGTGTTCGCAATTGCAATATCCCAAATTCACATGCCATCCCTAGCTTACAAAGTCTACATGTACTTTCTTTTCTTTAAAATGCATGTGCGAATTTTGCCAAATCGTCTATTTTATTCTTTAACGTTGCCTTTTGGAATACATGTCTCCTACTAACTCACCTGTTCTCTTTTAGGCATGTGGTATACGATTCTTCAACTTTTGAATTACATTGGTATAATTACAAATGCATTTATAATTGCAATTTCATCGTCATTTGGTCGTAAATACAAGACGACAACCGTTCTCAATGTTGTAAGCAACACAACTACCTTAAATGGGACAGTGTCAATGGTGGACACGAAGACAGTTACCGTCTCTACTCTGGAGTACCTTTGGATCATCATACTCTTTCAGGTAGGCGCTTTACTTTTGCTGCTAGCTGAGACCAGGAAACTACCTCCTTCTCTTCGTCACCTTGGAGGGGAAGCCTTGTGAGGATTAGATACTATTGTCTTGCTACACCAGGCGTGGGCAAACATTTCAGCAGAGGGACCGCAGTCACAAATTTTTAGTTTTTAAGGGCCGCACAGTATGTTGCAAAGGCTGTTTCAAAATCATATTGTCACACAATGAAAATGGAAAATACCCTTAAATCTTTTGAAAACATAATCCATCCTCAGTATAATAACTTTTTAAATGTTTATAATGCGTTTATACGGTATCAAGCGATTAGAAAGCGAGAATAATGGGACAGTTGTTTTTGCTTGATACAAGTTCTTGGCGAGCCACAAAAAATCACTCAGCAGGCCGTAGTTTTGTACATTACTCATTCATCATAGTACTATCGGGTTTACTAATAACTCAATCTCTATTGCCGAGTCAATTATTCAACCGTTCAAAATGCGTTTTTGCATGCCATCATGACAAAGCGCATCCCCTACGTAAAATTGTAAGGGAGGCCTCTGGAGAAGTTGAATTGAAATGGTTCATTGAAATCATCCCAGCTCAAATATACCTAGTATAAAAAAATTTAGCTATGTAGCATCCGAGTTTCGATTTAGGACTCCTGGAAGCTGTGCTCAACGAACAATGTCATATTCCTTTCCTTGAGTCAAACCACACCTGCACCTATGCCTGGTGCATCTCCTCTCTCTAAGTGAATTTTAGGCCTCGGCCATACAGGATTGGATTAAGCACGGTTGCCACTGAGGTAAAGGGTAGGGTAGGTAGGGGTTCCCATCCACTTTATTCTTTCATCGAGTCTTTACCTCAAATGTGCTTCGAGGGAAAGTGGTTGCAGAATCGGTTACGAGCCGACAAAAATGAGTCGAGATCACTTTTGGCGGCCGATATCCAGGGACACCAACGTGGAGGTTTCTGCATGGTCCCCATCCACCTTATGAAAGTATTGTATTGTTGTAAATGGCTGATTTCCCCCTCCTTGGTTTGCTTTCCATGTGCAATGAGGTATGTGGTCGAAAAAAGTTCAACCAATCGATAACATCAAATATCTAAGAGCTGATTTTTGCGAAGGGAGGCCATATTCAAATCTCTAAGCCATGCACAAGAAAGCTTCATTTGCATCTATGTTAGAGAATACATCTTCCGCATGGATTTTTCTTATTGTGTTATGTTCTGTAACTGTCCTTATGTATATATGTGTTATATGTTATTCGCAGTAGTTTATACATTGAAACGAAATACCTACAAAAGATTTCAGATGTTAGGCAGACTGTTTTCTATTTCAGAATATATCTTTCATCGTGCGGTTCATATTGGAATATTCCATTCCGGATGAGCCAGAAAGTGTAAAGTTAGCACGGAAGAAGGTGCGTTTTATTCGTACAATGGTCTAGTGGAGCAAAAATCCGATTGATCCTATTTATGTAAAAAAATATTTGTAATGAACAGTTAACGTACAGTAAAGCTGTCAGAAATGTATTGCTTTTTATCAGAAGCTTCTGGATTGATGCGAGCATGGATTAAGAGAATCAAGTCTTAACAAATATTCATAAGCTATGATGGAAGTTAAACACTGAAAACCTACATGATCAAGTGAACAACATGGTTTGTCGCAGAGAAGAATCATACATGATACGCAATACTTTACATTCTCCATCATACAAACATATGTTATGTATTAGTGGCCATTTGTCCGTCTCCTCATGAAAGTCTTTGATTTGATTTCATTTCGAACGCAGGAGAGATTTGTTATTGAAGAAGTTCTGAAGAAAGCTGGATTTCGACGTGGTCGAGGAAAGTCAATCGTTCCGGCAGTCTGTCAAAAGCTTCCAAGTAACCAAGAGCAAATTGTAATATCAGGTAAAAAAAGAGGAAAGAAAGATTCAATGAAAGAGAAAATTAGACGAATTTCATCAAAAGGAGGGAATCATCAAAATAATCAGAGTATGAAGTGGAAGAATAGAAGAAAAGGCAAACTTCAGGGAGCATACTTTAAAGATGATGGTAATGTCATCGGTCAGTCAGAAGTATGATACATGATCAAATGAAACAAATAAATCGTCTCGTTTAGAAGAAAGTTTTTAGCTAACGCTGTAATAGCGGGAAGGGAAATATATTTAATTCAAAGTGTTTAGTAATTGGTGTCAACTAAGAGCTCCGGCATTTAATTTTGTGTGCGTATCTAATCGCATCTTTTTGTATCATAATTGTGATGGCACTGCCTCTTGTAAGTGACCTGTTCATATTTATCTTACCTAAATCAAGACTTATTTAGGACTAGCAGTCGTGGTGATTTCTAATGGGTATTTAAGCTGCAAAACATAGCTTTTCAATATTTATGTAATATTTTATATATGATATAATGCGATGCAATGGGAAACATGTTGTTAGCGATGTGAGTCGACATACCAAAAACAGTTCATGTTACTGTCGATTTGGACACTGTGATATCTTTAACTAAAGATTCGTAATTTTCATTCGTCTTTTGTAAATCATGATTGGGACCTCTATCATGGGAAATAATTCAACGCCATGCCCCTCATTTTGAACCCTTTTCAACCGAAACATGAATTATCTTCACAATGTGAAAGAAGAATCCAAAGTAGTTCTAATCATATGTGTTCGTGCAAGGCTCATCTTTCCTACCGTATCGTTGATTACAGGTGAGTTTTATTACCACTAAGTACCTTGAGTTTATGCAAGGAGATCCGGCAAGATTTCACAGAATTGATTGGGGCAAATAAGCGGTGCTTTCCTTATCACCAGGAAACCGGCAATTTGCTCCATATGTACCCTACTTCCCAGCATGAATTACACAGTTGGTTTTACTCACAACAGATTTTCACTATGAATCTATGTAAAGTTGTACATTTAGCACTTGAATTTTTTGTATCGACATAATATTTCAATACTGTCGACAATGGTGTTAAACATAGTTAGTGCTAATTTATTTGTACATCTTACATTTTATGTCAAATGGGAACATTTTATTGGAGATCATCAAGATTTTTTGACTACATTAGGACTTCTATGACTCAATTGTATGTACTGTTAAATTTGTCTATTCATCCTTTGCTCTTCCCTCAAAAATCAGTTTATGACACACGGAGTAGTAATTTGTCACAATAGCTAGCCTATCACTTAAATTTGTAGGTAAACTTGCCCTTGGAACCTTTCAACACGTTATTCAAGTGAAAATTGTCGGGAAATGGTCGAAATAGTTATCAATCTACCGAAAATCGAGCTCGCCCAGAAATATTGTACTCAAATGGAAGTTCCATTTTTCATCAACAGAATAATGTGATCTCATTCTTAAAAGAAATTGATCAGGTTAAGTACGATTTGGGAGAATTTCTAACATTTCCCCAAACATGAATCCTGTTTGTTAAGCAATAACAAAAATAAATGATTCACTTGTGCAATTTTCTACTTATGTCGAATGTTCCACAAAATCATTGTCAGCTAACGATAATTATTCACCGACACAGTCCTCAGTTATATAAAAATGGATTCACATTGACATCTGCCATCTGTTACTCCGTAAATATTACAAAGAATGAAGTTCATGCAAGCATCATCATTACTGCACACAAAGGCGGAAAAGCGACTTTTTCACCCTGATATCTGTTATCAGAGAATCATGGCCGAAATACAGATGCAGGTCGAACCGTGTAAGAACTGTAATAACTGGTGTCATTTGTTTGGGCCTATAATCGCTAGTCATCCTTCAATCATAGCTCAGTGGCATCATTCCCAAACGCTTACTTTCCCAGCATATTATTCTAATGACGGTAGGATGAAGAACAATTGAAAAATGAAGACAAAACATAAATACCGATAAGAATGAACCAATCGATATCTTAATAAAAAGACTACTGTTCACCTTTATTATTTCTTAGTTAATTCTTCAAAAATAGGAGAGAAATGGATGAGAAACGGTCCAAGCTTTAATCCTAATGCAACATTACATTCTAGTTCCTCAAAGATGGAGTCATGTGTAATCTTCCTCGTCTAAATCCTCACCATCTTCAGCATCTGCTTTTGAATTATCATCTTCAAGTCCTTGGTGTGAGGCATTCAAATCAACGTCATCATCTTCCATCTCAAAATCATCTTCTTCATCACCATCATCAAAGAGAAAATCAGACTCTTCATCTTCGTCTTCGTCTTCGCTTCCTTCGCTGTGCTGCAAATCTTCCAAGAGCAACTGCTTCATGGTTTCCTCACTATTGTCATGACGAGAATCGGCATAACCATGATGCACAGATCCAAAACTATCCATTCCTTCAATGTCTACGTCTACATCTTCATCTTCATCGTCTCCTTTAATGATTACTAGAAAGCAGTGTAGAGCATAATCTTCAAGAAAAACTTTTGATTCAAAATCCCTCAAATTCAAACCGGTAAAAATGACTGTTGACGATCAAAAGAAAAAGCTGAGTACATGCTACAAACGAGCATCTAGCTAGTGGGGTACCAATCTGAGCTACGGTACCGAGAATGAGTGAGTCACTGACCCTCCAATTCCAGGCGTATGAGCCAGGAGATCTAGTCATATCTAGAGGAAGAGCCAGAACACTGCTCGATAAGCACATATTCCTAGTGTCCTAAAAATTTAACGTTTTATGCTAGATAGAGCACGTACAAATGAGAATGCATTGTTACACTTGATTGTTCACCTTTTAGGAATCAAGAGATGCATGCATATATATTTTGAGAATCGTGCCTAGACTTCTGGTGGTTCCAGCAATAAAGCAAACCAAGCAAGACAGACTATAAGAACCTTTTTCAACCTTCAACCTTAAATATGTTGTGTTACATGCATTGATTCTAGATAAAAAAAACTTTGGCGAGTAATGGTCAATTACAGAAGAGATGATCTGCGACAAAATAAAACGCTGTCACCATGTCTAAAATATGTAACGAACACCCTATAAAATGATTTTGGCATAACTTGGTGACCATATATTGAAAGTTCAGTTCTCATTCAAGGAAAAACAAAATGAAATCAGAATATTGGGAATGAAAGGCATCAGGTACCTTGTTTGCTGTCTGTGAACCGAACTGGCATCATGGCAGATTCGCGTTTTTTGTACGAAAGCCGTCGCTGTTTGTCATCAGCAAATGCACCACTCCTTGACATTGATTCTGCCTCTAAATTGATTTCCAATTCCATTTGGTTCATTTGAATGGAATGCTGAAAGATTCAAGAACATACCTAGATTGAAATATTATTGAAAAACCAAACCAACTGCACATCACTTCATCCTCTGGATTGAAGGCAAGCCCCCAGTAATTTTATCCTCTGCAAGTATGAAGCTTATGACTGTCAATCATGAATTCTAATCACACATAAAAGGCATGCATGGCACCCAGCAATTTCAGACGAAACTAACTGGCCTTGATAGATGAGTTTGCTTATGAGTACAGAGCTATGGGAAATATAAGTATTTAGTTTCACAAGGATGTACTATGGGGGAAGGTTAACGACTCGTAACGTTGATTTTTGCTTGCAGATATTGAAACACGAACTAACAGATGGTCATTTACCAAATTACTAAGTATAGAAACGATCAACAATTTTGCTTGAGAGAGGAAATGCGATTGATCACAAATGAATTCCATAAAGTATTTCAGGACATCAATGTCAAATATAAAATCCAAATCATGAGGATTTGGCTAGGGGTTTTATGGTCGGGTGCCCTCGAACTTCCTTTAGCCACCTTTTATGACATGCAACGTTTATCTGGTCCTTGCTATTATACCCTAGGAATATGAGAACAATAGATGCATGACAGTCCCACCGGCGACCTCAATCCGTGGGAGAAGGTTGCCTGGCGGCATTTAAAGAACATCATACTGAAGATTGCATAATACTCTAGGTTATGCTGACAGCAAAATGGTTCTAATTCTCGACAACTGACGCTGTGTACAGTGGCATGAGAAATATCAGGAGTCAGACCATTACCGCAGAATGGAGAGATTCGCCATTCATTTATCCTGCTTTGCGCGCTACGCATCGCAATTACGAAGTGCTAATGTAGGATCAGTACACTGCTCGACAAGATTTGGCGACAAAAACCAACCAGCCTCACATCAACATCGCTGTGGACGGAGCCAACCAAGGCTGCTGCATTCCTCTGTCTCAAAGCGGTTCCCTACAGATGGACCCTGGACTACTACTTCTTCTACTACGACATACGCATGCATGCCTTGCTTTCAGTTTCTCAGTATATTCTTAAACTAGGAAGTACGGAAGAAAGATTTCACTTAGATGAAAGTTGATTTTAAGCGGTAAATCAGTGCAATGCTTAAATGTGACCCCAAAACTCAACATAAATTAAAAATGCGAACATGCAATGATTTCAAACCGCAGAAGCATGGTCAGCTTGCTGGGCAATAAGAGTGGTGCAAATTCATTTTATAGATGGTCAATCACAAGGTCTAACAGTAGAAATTTAGCCTGTTTTATAAACAACACATTAGTTCAACTGACCAAAGTTATGAGTTCCTCACAGCTCTCCACCATCTTTTGGGCAGTTTGGGTAAAAGCATGGTCAGGCCCTGTAAGGCAATGAACATAGATCGGATTTTGTCAGGATTCTGAAGAATCAAAAATCAACCACTGGTAAATATGTTTTCAGCAAAAAAGACACCTACAAACTCACGTAGTCATTGCGTTTGATGAAATTGGAAGGATTGTACTACAGAAATTGGCATATGATTTAAAAATATACATTGAAAATAGTGGGGAATGGACGAAATCTTTTTGCGGCTCATACATAAATTCACGAACTTCTATAAATGATCACAAGTCATTTCAAAACTACATGGAACATATTCAATATCATTCATGCAATACATTGTTTTGCAAACAAAGGGAATGTGGCATTCTGTCAACACATTCACAAAAAACCAGATTCGACAAAAAGCTGGTGCAGATCTCGTTGCAAAGCGAGAAAAGTTGGATAAGCAGACAAAATGGTACCACTTGAAACCGAGGAACAACGAAGACAGAAGCAAAGATGAAAATAATGAATGACTTCTCGAAGGAATCAATAGAGATAGCTCACCATTGTACAATAAGCTGTTTTTGTAAATAAGCTTGACCTCCTCCAAAAAAGCTTCCCTATTTTGATATCGATGCTCTTGACAGTTCTATGACGTAATAAATAATTTTGTGCTGTCTTTAATGCAGTTTGAAGCCGAGCAGTATTTATCGACCATAATTATAAAAGATTTTGGCATCAGTGTTACATGTTTCTCGAGTTTCATTTTACCATGATATTGCGACAATATTGCAGAATCTTTGCAATTATGCGGATTGGCCATAATCTTTAAGAATAAAGCAGAAATAACATAGATTTAGTTCCGGCATTGAGAAATTAAGAGAAGTCGTAGAGCGTGGAACAATTACAAAGCTACAAATTTGAAAAGAGTACGAGAAAATTCCTTTTGATTCATCAGCCCTAAATAATCTAATTTAAAAACTCAAAATCAAATTCACATTCATTATGAACCAAAAATTACTGTAAATTAAAATCGTCTTGCATCAATGAAATAAATGACTTACATTTTTCAAAGTCTCAAGGTCCATTGGATTCTTGACAATTTCGTAATAATCTTGCACAATCTTGGACGAAACAGGGATATGGAAAGGCCAAGACTAGAATAAAAAATACAGCGATTCAGTAACATTCTAATTTTGGTAAGAAATTGTCTACAAAGTGCAACAGAGAAGAGGGCAAAGGCCAGGACCCCATGAAAATGAACGGCCCAAACTCCATATGAAAATCGACAATGAAAAATTTTTGTCGATGCTGTCATCAGGGGAACTGCGTGGTTGAATCCACAGGGAACGGATAGGGCTTCGCAAGAAGCTTCACATGAGAATGAATTAGCCGTTAAGGCGTTTGATTACAAATCAACCTTAAGGTCAGTGATTTGAGTCTTGTTTTCACGTCCAACTTAAGCTTATAAAACAACATGGGGACTAGTTTTTTCTGTGACTTCGTGCGTCGAGATCATGAAATTTTGGCAACAATAAAAGTATGAACTACGACGCTTCTCGACAAGTTTAGGTTATACATGTCATGAAGACTATCTCCTGATCCAGGTTTGAAGACATAAAGGATGCAGGGTAGAAACCATAATTTGCAAGAACAAAAAATGATCTTTCTACGTATGTTGGACACAAATCACCCAGCAAAGGGTTGAGAGAATGCAAGATCTGTGAGTGCTTCGCTCTTCTGCCCTTTCTCTAATACTGTATTGATTCCACTGCTTGACTTTAATCTATGCATTAAGCAGTGAGCCGATCAAATCAAATGTATCACTCTTATCTCCATTGAAACAAAATTAATCCTTCAGCGTCAAAGAGTGAGATGAAAAAGATTTAACAAAGATGCAAGGACGGGGGATTTAAAGCTGAAAGTACCAACATAAGTACGGAAACGATCAGCTGAAATCTCGTGGTTACTTGAACGGCACCATGCCTAACATCCATTTGACGAGAGTGTGCAATTTGTTGGCTTCATATAGCAAAATTAAGCAACTTCGTAGGAAATCAATCAAACCAATTAATTTTGAACTGCTCCTTACGATTAAAACTGCAACCTCAGGCATCGTGATTTAGACGAAATAAGTTGATTGATAAAAGGACGCGTGTTCCCAAGTTCTATGCGATTTAAATAATAATGACGGCTGCGAAATCTACGGAAGATTATTCAGAATAAAGTCAAATGAATTCTTTAACGGTCAGTTTTTTCAGTCCTTTTCCGGCAATTATACCTCCTCTCTCCTTTCTGCCATTTAATTGGTCTTTAGAACGCTTAACGAGACTTCAAAGGAACATCTCTTCCTTTCATTCAACAAGAAGAGACATCAAAGTCAAGACGACTAAAAACATAGGCGAAAAATTTCCTTTTGAAATAGCAAAACTTAGTCTACATGATTTTAGAAATAATATGTGTGCTAAGATATGAACAGATACAAGAACAAAACAATCACTCCGGCAGAAGATTTACAAACTTAAAGCGGTAACTTACATCTGGTATGGCCTTGAGCTGTTGCACTATTGATTCAAGCAGCCAAGAAAACCCAATCTGAAAGTGCAAGAATGATTACAACAATGCAGCAATACTGACTAAATAACAAAGTAATTAAATAGTATAAAAGACATCAAAATATGAGACTGTTATAATATTTGATAGCAGCACGTAGATTGGCTTGAAAATATCGTTCTTAATAAATTGGAGGAAATTGTATGAATCTGTGATTCGGCTTGCTTTCACTTTGTCATTTCTAGCATTCAGCTCTACTCCAGAGCTCGCATAAAAACACTGACGTATCCCTGTGTCATGCTGGCGACATAAGAATGAATTTCTAGCTGTGCGCAAGTTTGCACCACTAGCCGATATCTTTTGATAGACTTCCATGCTTGCATCTCATTCTACAATACACCAGCCGCAATATATCAAGGACAGCAACACATTATCGCAGGCGGAGGGCACTCCATTTCGATACATAAAACTAACAGGAAAGAGAAAGAAGAGGAAACTTTGTGAGCATTTAGCAAGATTTTATAGTTTGATTCGGAGAGGTCTAGGAGAGCTGAATTGATCAATAGTACGTTATGACAGAAACAAAATGCTTGCAGAAAGCCGTATCGAAAGTTGAAATTGACGGCCTTCTTTGCAGATACGCTATACCTGTGCACTTCGTGCAGCGTAAATTCGTTACCAACAGCTGAGATAAAAGCTCCATTCAGTGACACTAAAACAAAAAATCCACTAGAAAAGCTGCCCAAAAATTGAGAGAAAACTTGCATATACGCTATACCTGTGCATTTCCGTCCAACAAAGGATTTATCTCCTTTTCAAGCACCGAAATCTCTTCTTCTCTCTAGAAGGAAATACTCTACTCTATGAAAATACTACCAAAGAGAAGAACTATACGTCTACCCTAAAAAGCATACATACAAAGAAAATCAAAAAATTCCTCTCTGTACAAAAGATAAATACTCTTCAAAGCACTAAATGAGAAACTGTTAGCTTTGCAGGGACAGGTTCGAAATGGCATAAATCATTTGACAATGTCTCATGAAACCAGCTCTACCTCTTTACCACAGGTGTCCGCATTTATGCAACAAGATTGCACCAGAAATTTACCGCAAAATTGTATAAGAATTTTTTGTCTGCAGCAATAGTTCACTTAACACCTATCATTGTAGCAATATTTTGATTAACAATGAAAATAGGTTTCAACATAAGGACTCAAAAAATCATGATAAGATTGAAGTTGCTCATATGAAAATCCAACAAATTTCACTCATACAGCAGGGTGACATGTACGATGATATACCAATTAAAAAAACCTATATTTATGATTCACTCTGAATTCAGCTGCATTCAATACCAACAGAGCTTGAACATAGAGACACATAAAAACACATTTAAGGAGATAGAAACGAAAGTGAGGTAATTCACACAAAGCCATTCATCGTATTCACAATAAATCATTAGCTGGGAGTGGATATATCATCAAATCTATGATGATGTGGAGGTAGCATCAGTAAAAGCAAAGTTGAGTCAAACGATCGCTATGAGCGGCAGAAGCCACTTGCAACAAAGGTACCACCCTCAGCCACATTATCTTGCGAGATAGGTTGGCCAGTTCCTTTCCTTGCCATAACTCATTCCCAACTTGACGCCAGGTACCCAATTACTGTTGGGTGGAAAGATAGAGGGCAGAGAAAAATGCGCACGAACGTGCCTCTACCCTACAACCCTCTGCATAGAAAACATGTACTCTAATCTAAAAGCCAATTGACTTTTTGAAAGAAATACATCATAGAACAAAATACAGCAAAGACCTCTAAATCAATTCTACTTTCTGCGTCGGACTGAGCTTAGAAAAAGGACCGAATTTACAAACTCTTGAAGATTCACAAAAAAATCTGCCAGAGCTTGAGTTGATAGTCAAAAGTTATTTGTTAAATGAACATTCCAGCAATTCTCCCTTTGTCAGATGCTGATATTTTAGGGCTGTTGTTACTCTTAGGTAAGGAGATGTTCTGACTTCTCTGAAGAAAAAGAAAGAGCAAGCGGACAGAAGTGAGCACCTCTGAAAGCAGCTTGTTTGCTGTCGTGAGCATTTCCTCGGCTACCTTGGTTAACTGATGACTCATACCTGCAACGTGAAAGACGCGGTAAAATATAGATACAGTAAATATATAAATGCATCCATAATTATATATATATATATATATATATACATATATATATATATATATATATATATATATATATATAGCAGAAATGCAGAAAGGGAAAAGACCGATTCTCTGTTACTCTGAGTTTCGTGCGAAGGCACTCGTCAGATAGACTATAACTGAAAAACATTCCGAATTACGTTGATTTTAAAATAAGCGAATGGGTTATTTCTTGGTGGTATCGGAGTGTTTTTCATGGAATAGTTGAATCTGATCTGTTCCATCTTGATGTGTTGGTGTCTGACAAACAGTGCTCGACAATGCAGGAGCGTATACAGATCAGATTCAACTATTCCATGAAAAACATTCCGATACCGCCAAGAAATAACCCATTCGCTTATTTTAAAATCAATGTAATTCGGAATGTGTTTCAGTTATAGTCTGTCTGACGAGTGCCTTCGCACAAAACTCAGAGTAACAGAGAATCGGTCTTCTCCTTTTCTGCATTTCTGCTATCAACGCTCTGTACTTTGTACATAGAGCACCATATGGTGGTAAAGACAGCACCCTCTATGTGATATATATCTATATATATATATATATGTATATATATATATATATATATGTATATATATATATATATATATATATATATATATATATGTATATATACATATATATATATATATTTATATATACATATATATATATATATTATATATACACATATATATACACATAGCAAGCCAAATAATTCTAATTTATTATAGATTTCACTCTGCCTCGCTTACCTAGTCTACTACATATATACCTATATATAAATATATATATTATATATACATATATTTAAGTACATAAATAAATGAAATAACTTATACATACTTATATATTGATGTGCTTTTCTTATATATAGATTTATAGATAAGGTCTGCTGATATTAAGGTTTCATCTCTGTGAAATGAATAACAAAATTTGGCTGTTCATGAATTGTATCATTTTTGCGGTAATTTTCAATGCATACCATTGTACAACACACAGTTAGAGTAGATCAGCGTCACATGCTCGAGAAAAGCATCTTTCGTATTATATCTTCCATTTTTCACTTCCTAAATGAAATAAAAAGGTACTGTAAGCGAACTTATAAGTCCCAAATTCTAAAATATTGACCAAGCCTTGCTTCTGAAGGTTCCCACGCTCCCATTAGATCTCGAATTTCTAAATCTCTCTACAGCAGATGGAAGAATCAGCATCGAACAGGTTTCTCAATTCTTGCTATGCATTGATACAACTTCACTACGTATCCTGAATCGCAACCTTCCAACCAACTTGGGGTAGCAATGGGCCTCTACAGCCTAGATACGGCTAATTATCCATGTAAAAATGAATGGTTGCTGTTAAAAGCGCTACAAAAGAAATCTAATGTTCAAAGCATGTCTTAGCCGAATGGAAAAACAAATTAGCTTCAATACTGCAAAATGTGCCTTCAAAAGAAGAATAAGAACACGTGTCAATCCGCAGGAGTGAAATTTTATGCTGTGAATTGACCAGATCTTTGTCTTCATGCATATATCTATATTTATGGAGGGGGGATCGCTACAGCACTGAGATTGTTGAATGAATTAGAAAGGAATTTTCCGTTGAAAATGTCTCAAAAGAAAGTGAAAAATTCAAATGAAAATCATCAACCTCTCTTAGAGTCTGAAGGTCCATTCCCTTGTTAACGATCTTGTAGTAGTCTGGGACAGCTTTGGTTGAAACGGGTGTGTGAAATGGCCAACTCTGCAAAGATTACACAAATTTAAGCTTCAAAAAAATAGACAGTACTACTACTACAACTGAAAAGCTGACAAGCTAACGCAATGCTGATCTGTGAAAGGTGAAGGTAAGCAATTGGTTGCAGTTTTGGTATTCTGGCATCTCCTTCGGCAGCGCATTACCCTTGGGATCTCAAGGCTCTGTGCTTATTACCGATCACTGCCAACTCAGAGCATAAGTAGCGCATTTAAGGCAATTCGACCTGTGCAATTCATCGCTGAGAACTGATGATAGGTGCTGTACTCCAATTCAGCAAGAACAGGTTTTGCGCCAATACATAGGATTTAGACCCTCTCGTTACTTGTTCGATACCGGCATCAAGCAAGTCTAGCTAATCTAATTCATTTCAAATCCTAACCTCGTATTCTTAATGAGTATAATGATGAAACTGAAATAGAAAAGGTTTGAAGAATTCTACATGGCACTTAAAATAGGAAGAAATTGGGCATGAAAAATTACGACATCACTACGTCTCCCACAACCTGAATTGGCATCCCCTGAGCACCGCACTCCTAAATCCTTTGGAAGCTGAGAGCGAGAAGAGAGCCGTCCCGTACATGGACATCAGCTATCTTCCTGTCAAAAATTTAGCCTTGAAGCAAGCAAATTATGGAAGATGACTCAGAATATGGGGTCTTTGTAGTGTAGGTTATAAGTTTCTCTGGAAGACAGACACAATCGAACGTCCCTACCGCCTTAAGAATGATCTTCCTTAAAGATGCACACGACAAAGGAAGCTTACGCTGAAGCAATCAACAGACAATCCTAAAGGACCTTGAATTAATTCAGAAAGCTAAAATAGAAGATGCAGATGTTTATACACCTGTTTGAGGTAGAACTATAAACCTTCTGTAGCCAGAAAATGCTCGGAGAACTGAAGCTTGATAGTGTGGAATTTCGTCTCCCAAAATTCCATACTACCAAGCGTCACCATGAATAAAGAAGTTGAAAAGTTGAAGGGTCATAAAGTCATTCTGAACAAAGAAGATAAAAATGTCCTTAGATCTGAAGGATTGCGTTGACCTAAACCACGAATGAAAGACTCTTTTAAACTTGCTGGAGTAAATGCTGAATCAATCACGAGCCGACGTCCACTACAAAGTTCGACTATGGGTCGTCAAGATAGAAGCTTAGCCTAGCCGTATAAAAAGGGAAGTTAGCAAGATATACTGGAAGATTCTCTCCAAATAAGAAATCGTGAATTAAGTGGAGACAATGCTTTAGGTCTTGAAGCATTACCTCACTCACAGTATTTCAAAATTTAGCTTGTCGAAGAAATCGTAGTTAACTGTTTTTAGTGAGTTACATTAAGGAAAGGCCATGGTGGCCTATACAAAGCCCCAACAAAGGAACAAACAAGAAAACGAAAGGCTAAAAGGAGAGAGAGATCAGATCAAGTTTCTTGATCTCAGATTTGAACGATGGTAAGCTGTAGGATTCAGGAAAGCTAGAAGAAGGCAAGATGTTCCATAAAATGCATGCTTAAATGGAAAATATCGTGAAGAGTTCAATGAATACCTCGGGGATTTCTTTGATTTTTGATATGATGCTCTCAAAAATAAGACTCAATGCGACCTAAAATGAAATAGGACAACGCATCATTAATCTTCAAAAGTTAGCCGGTGGTGGTAGTCTGTTCCTAATCGTAAAAAAGAAAGGGATATTTGAAGCTTTCCTTGAAGTCCAGCAACAGGGAAAGAAAAAAATATATTTCTGTGAGATGGGTCTTATGACAGAAGAAAGGAGCATTAAGTCAAGGAAGTAAAGGGAGGTAAGGGGAAACAGTACAAAGCTACTGAATCTTGCACTCTGCATCTTTCAGGTCAATGGACCTCTTAACATAGATTTAGATCCTTCTGTGCAGAGGCATCATTCTGCATAGGAAAACTTTGTATTGCACTGCACCATGAGTTATTGCGAGCCTTGTAGTAGATAGACTAACATGCAAAACTCAGGTCAATGATTTTGGTCTACTGCTACGCGGCTACTGGAGATGCACATTCCAACGATACGTCGGTTGAAATTCAAGTACTAAGGATAAATACACTTAACAAAAAAGCACATTTCAAAACTGTTTGCTTCATTACAATCTGGCTAGAAATGAGAGGTTTGGCATGCTTTAAACTCTCGTCAAATGTGAGAAAGAGTTGAGTTGAGTTCTAAAAACTCTGCGATCTCATTGGTGACATTTATCCAGCGCTATGAAATGGCTGAAGTTCTTCAAGAAATCTAAAGCGATCTGCACCTGCAACAATATCAGGGAATCTGAAAAAATTCTCAAGGTCCTGTCGTTGTGAAGATAACGTGTAAGACTGCGACAGCAGTGGCTACTAAAATCAAATTATACAAAAAATCTTGAAATCCGAATAATACAAAGCCCTGTTCACACAATATAACCCAGGTTCAACTCTGAATCACTTTAACCTAGGGCGAATCTTCTTTGATCCAAATTTACTTGTTCATTCAAAAGTGCGGAAAAATCTGGGGCAGATATGGTTTACGAACACTAGCGCAAGCGAAAAGACATTCCACCCTGGGTTCGACCCTGGTTGATGACCACACTTGAAGCTGCCAAGCAAATCTGGTATACCTAGGCTAGCTGTGTTGACACTGTAAAATCTAGCTCTAGTTGCATTTTAAAGTGCGGTTAAAGCACGAGGATGCGCTAGAAAAAAGATCTTGTCGGTTGCTCGTGTATCAAGACTTCTTATCGTATTCTAATTTCCAGCTTTTGCCAGATTACGTCGAATTGCTTCTAAAACGACCGACTTCCAGTGGAGTCTACAAGATCCTTCAGTCAGCAAAAAAATCTATCACAGAGACTTAACAGGATTGGAGGCAAACGAGTCTTAACATGTTCTTAAAGTCAATGCATAACAAGGTTTTATCACTATAATCCTCACTATTCAATGCGTCGAAGAACCAATCGTTCAATTAACACATAATTGACTAAACGGGACAAAAAATAAACGACTGAAAAGCTTTTTGAAAAGACCAATCAATCAATCACTCGATCAATCAGTCAATCAATCAATCTATCCCTTAATCAAGAATTTGATCACTATTAATTAGATATTGAAAAGATACAAACTAACCAATTAGAATTTTTTTGTCTAAGAACTCTACCTAATATTTTTCTGCTGCGCATAAAACTATGGAGGAAATCTGACCTCCTCTTTCTGAAAATCTTTAGAATTGTGATGCATAGCTATTGAAAGAATTCTCTCCTTCCTTCGGTCAATCAAATCATCATCCGTAAAATGTGGCCCGGTGAGCTCTCTGGAAGTACATTAATTAAGTTTGAGACTTTTCATTGCATTTTAGAGATTGTAAAATGCCAGGTTTTATTATTTTTGTATGCAAAAAGGTTAAGAACTAATCAGAAAATTACCAGTGGGTTGGTTCTTCGTCTGTTCTTGCTCATGTGATGACGCTGTAAAAATTCGTTATCATCAAATTTCATTCGAGCCACAATGCTAACAACAAGTCACCAGAAGTTTGTCAAGATAGATGCGAATAAAATGTCAAAATACTATCATAAGGAATATCGATTGAACAGTATCTACAGTTTCAATTTTGATAAAAGGATGGAAAAGGCTATAATGAAATTGGCAGAAGCAATGAAAAAAACCATTCTGTATATGGCTGGTGTCTCTCAAAACTGCGCGTTACCACAGTCAAAATTTCCGTTTTATCCATATTCTTTCCTGCGTTCATGAAATACAATGGCAAAATACAAGCATTTGTAATGGATGCATATGGCACAACCATTCCTTGATTCGACAACACCTTTTGGACAATATTTGGAGCGAATAGTTGAAGTATATGGTTAATACAGCGAGCGACAAGTAGGACAAGACATTACATTAAATCGCAAAAATACAAATCACAGGGTAGAAATAAGCAATTTACCATTAAGTAATCGGGATGTACTGCTGCAGAAGAGGATCTTCTTTTCTTTTTACCTGGAATGATCACCACAATTAATGGCCCCTAACAGACAACGTCCCTGGCATTTGACAAAAGAATACAGCTGCGAGCTAACATTTAAAAAATACGTCCGCCATCAAAGGAGGAGATTTGACAGAAGAATTGAAAGGAACTCACTTTGCACGAAAAGAATTTTATGAAGCTTACGAAATCGGAGTGAGACGAGTATTACAATAAAACAGCAGATGAATTTTCAAAGGTGACGTCACAAGTTATAAAAATTTCTATGAATTCTGTTTCTCTAATCTAATACAACCAAGCAGGACCAAACCTGGTCGAAACGAAACATGGTCAGCGACAGATCAACAAGCCCAGAAGTTAAGAACATCGCAAAGAGCAATGGAAAGAGGGGTGCTGGGAATAAGTAGAAGGGAAAAATTAAAAAATGAACGGATAAGAGCATAGATTGGAGTGGAAAATGTCTTGGACAAGGGGACAAGGGGACAAGGTTGAAATGGAAATGGGCTGGACATGGAGCAAGGATACAGCAGGAGAGATGGAGCAAGAGAGTAACTGAGTGGACACCATGGGAAAGGAAAAGGATGAGAGGAGGGCGAAGAAGGAGACGGAGAGATGAATTGGCGGACACAGCTGGAACTGGGTGAATGCGGGAGGCGAGGGAGCGGGAGCAAAGAGAGATGGCGTGCATTGATAGGGGGCTGTCGGCCTGCCGTGGCCAAAATGACTAATGATAATGATAATGATGATGATGATGATGATGATGATGATGATGATGATGATGATGATGATGATGATGATGATGATGATGGTGATGATGACGATGATGATGATGATAATAATAACAATGATAATGATGACAACGATGATGATGGTTTTATGACAATGATGATGATGATGGTGATGATAATGATGATGGTAATGACGATGATGAAGAAAAACCAAATACGTCACAGGGAAACACGCAAATACATGCTTGCTAAAAAGAGAAATATTGCGGACTTTGTAATTACCTGCATCTTTCGGTAACTTGATCATTAATGATTTTCGCTTCAAATCTTCAGCACTAAAAGCAGTGCACAAGGGGTAAGATGGACTTCATTACAACGTTAGAGTAGCACGCAACCGAGAAATTAGTTTTAGTAAGAAAAGGAGAGGAGTTAAATAGAAGATTTTGACAAATTTCTCGTCAAAAATTCCGAATCAAATAAAAAGATGTTACGCAAATCTTCTTCAGTGGTTGACAACAAAAATCCTAGCTCCAGTTGAAGTTTCTGCTCAATCAACGGTCAGAGGTAAACTAAAGTAGAGTCACATACTAGAAGCAAAAATCAGCGAGCATCTTGTTAGAGAGGTGCAATCCTGAGCTATGACATCGTCCAGGGAATTCCAGTTTCTTTCCTCGCCACCTTTTTCACCCCTAGATTTACGCCAGATTGCCATCTACTCTGGGGTAAACGGAAAGGAAGCATCGAGAATCAGAAGCGAGCGTACCTTGACCTTCGAAACTTCCCCTCTAACCTTCCGTCATTTGAGGGTTGGGGGGGGGGGGAAATTGTTCAAAAACGATCTGTCGGCATTAGCTTTTGCACATTTATATGGCACGTCTCAAGGGGGTCTCAAGGGGGTCTCAAGGGGAAATGAACTAGCCCTTACGATACTTACGCTTCCAGAAGTGCTTTGCCCAGTGTTATTTTTGTACCTTCCACCTTGATAAGATCTTCAGTTGCTAAGTTTGATAGTTCTTCGTTAATTGTCTCATCTTCGACTCTGGATGTTTGTAGCGAGCCGCCTCCACCTTCTTGATACTTCGGACACATCTTATTCGTCTTCATATGACCAATGCCCCCACAAGCACCGCATTTCAACTGAAAAAAAGAGAATAAAAGAGCTAATTAATAGCATTACCTATCTACTAATAACATCATTCATCTATGATTCGGCGGCAGTTAGGGTGGGACACTATAGATATCAAAATCATCCATGTAGAGATTCGTTGCGTTGCTAACACAAGAACCATTACGTTGAGATTACAGATCCATCCACACTGCAACCAGCAACCCCCAATCCCTAGGTCATGACATAATAAAGCAAACTCTTAGTTCAATGCAATTCCTAAGGGAAACAGATATTGAAGCGGCAAGATAAAGCCTCCCTCTCTCTTCGTGATATATCTTAGCTTTGATAATAACTGTACCAGTAAGAAAGAAGGTGCATGGCTGTACAACTGGCTAGACTTTCCCGCGAACAAAATACATTCGACACAACACTACGGGAACTTAAAACAGAATACTTCATGATTTATTCAGACAGATGGCTACCACACCTGTAAGTAGTCAAATAAAGAAATTTTTAGGGCCACGCAAAGAAATATGTTCTCATACGAATGCTCCGGATTGAACTCAATTTAAAACTAAAAGGGAACCCGCAAAATTTTGCTCTATTCTGACCCACTTCTTCACATAAGCCATCTGTTAATTCAACAGTGTATGGAACAAGCAAATATAAAATCGTCTCATTCTAAAAGCCAGCGCTCTTCCACGATATTTGCTGAAAATATCTGGTGATGCGATGAATGTAGATGAGAACGTACGAATACTTGGTGCACCGAAAGGAGGAGCTGGTTTTCATTTCAAAGCAGTTGATTGAACATCCCGCTTTTTTGCCAAGATTATTAAAGGCTACCAGCTAGAACCAATCCTTTCATTATCAAAGGGGTTGCCGCAAGAAATTTTGCGCCTGCTACTGTGTTACCATATTTTAAAGCTGGACATAGCTACAGCAGGTTCCTGGTCTGCAAAATGTTTTAGTATTTTCGAGACACTTGTAAGTAAAGGTAACATAATCGGGATTCAAATTTAAAGCTCAGTTCTTCAGGCCAATTCTTAAATAAAAATTCAACTTGAAAAAATGCGAAAATCCAATCGAATCAAAAACCAACTGAATCTGGTGAATACATAGCGAAGCTCTTCCTTTACGACGTCTAGCTATTCGAAGCTTTTCAAAATCAAATTTCATTATTGCACAGGCAGGAACATAATATGTCTCTCAAACTAGGCTCATTATTGGCAAGGAAGGTTGAACAATGATAAAGACCGAGAATTTCATTGAGAAAGCCTATTGAGAAATGGCAGTCTATTAAAAATGCTTGCACCACGATATTTGGCTTATAAATATACCTACATCAAGCAGTATCGCCATTAGGTAAAGGAAAGACCAACTGCAAGTGCGTGGCAAAGGAGCATCTTATTGGGTAAGTTAAGTTACCTTAACTAAATCTTCCCTCGCAAATTTACGTCAACGAGACTTACATTCTTCAATGGTTTATCCGAAGGCACTTTGGATACTTTTTTTGACTCTTTCACTTTCTCTTTCTCTTCATTCCTCTTGATTCGCCGAAGTTGCTCTTGGATTCTAATCAAATGAGACAATTAAGACAATTAAGACTCTCAACAACTGGAAAACTACTTCTTTCCGCTATTCTGTAATCTCTACTTTAATCATACTGTTACTTACAGCAGACATCATCCCTTGTGATAACTAACAGAAGTGCCTTTTCATAAACGCTAAAAAATGTACAAACCTGGACAAAAAGGACAACGGCTCGCCAGCTTTCAGCTGAAATTCTAGCTTCATTAGTAGCTTGCTAAAGCAGATTGCTTATTCCATTCCTAAACATCAATACAGTCCTACCAATGGTAACATTCAAACAGAGATCCATAATCGAAACGAGCGCCAGGAGCACTTTTTCGGAGAGGTACCGCCCTGAGTTATGACACTGTGAGATAGGGGTGAGGTAGGAGTGAGGTGGGGGTAGCAAGTTCCCTTCCTAGCCCTACTTTTACCCCAAGCTTTAGGGCGGGTACCTATTTACTAATGAGTAGACAGATGACATCTAGAAATGGGGACGTGTCTCAAACCAGGGCCATCGGCACAGCCGAGTCGTGTTGAAACATAACGTCAAATACCCTATAAGGCCTTGGACAAATGAACTGAACACTTTACTGAACAACGGCCAACATTTAGGGTACAGTGAAAAATCCAGTTCATTTGGCCACCTTGTTCAGTCACTGAACATTGTTCAGCAAATGTTTGATTGGAGTCAAAAATGATGGGTGAACAAATAATGTTCAGTGACATGTTCAGTTTATTTGGGCAGTTCCACTCAACAAACGTAAAAAATTATCAATTGTGCGCTTGCGCAGAGAGCTAGTTTGACACTTAAAATGGCGTCGGGTCGATCATCAGTTGAGGAGCAAACATGAAAAAGCAAACATGAAAAAGCAAACATGAAAAAGCAAACATGTAAAAAAGTAAACACGATAAAGCAAACATGATAAAGCAAACATGAAAAAGCAAATAAAAAGTAGGAAACTTGCAGAAATGCCAAGTGCCTTCAAATAAAGAATAAAATCTACGACTTGGATGCAATAATGAATCGAGGCCGACAGCCTCTCATGAAAGCGATCAGCCAAATGCTCGTAAATGTTCAGTGGATTGTTGAACTCATTTGGCCAGAGGCACGGAGAAATCACTGAACATTGTGAAATGGTTCAGTTGAATATCCAGTAAAATGTTCAGTTCATTTGTCCAAGGCCTAAGATTCTCAACAAATTGATCTTTAAGTATACACTATAGACATTTAAGGCGGAAAACGCAGCTTTTGATCAAATTTTAGAATAAGGACGGCCAAAAAACGAGTCCACAAACAAGTATCGCATGAAATCCCCATGCCAGCAAGTATCGACTTATCCAGTATAACTATGAAGACAGATCCAGCGTCATGCTGTTCCATATAGGCTATACAGACTATACGAAAGATTTTTTTTTTTTTTTTTTTTTTAGTGGGTTATGTTGAGGAAAGGCCATGGTGACCTATACAAAGCCCCAAAAAAGGAAGACAGAAGAAAGCGAGCAGCTAAGAGGATAGATAAATCCGGTGTAAGACTACTCAATAAAGACAAAACGTTTAGACTGAGTGTCGAGTCATCTTGAGTATGGGGCAAATGCCGAATACGGAATGCTTAATACGGCACTTATGTGGAATCTGTTTGTCGTTATCCTTATTTCAAAGTAAATATACACTGTACTTTAACCAATGGCTTACTCGGGATCTGTTGATGACCGTTAACACTATTATACGAATCATCAACACAGAAGCTAAAGCAAATCTTTTTCTGCAACTAACGGAAAACTGACGATGCAAAATCTAGGTCATTTGCTGGCACAAGTAATGGATAATCTGGTCTAGAGTATACATCATAGAATATCACCTATTCACCCATCTTTTGACATTTAACTACCTATGTATAGTTCCTGTATTGACTACCTATATATGTACAATACCCATGCATAATGACTGTGTACATTAGCTGCGTAAATTTTCCCTGTGTCATAATGGATCATTTGAATTAGATCTTGAAAGCTCGCATCCTTAGGAGATTAAAGAAGATAGTCAGCATAGCTTACGATTTTGAGTAATCAGATAGCGACCCGCGGCTACTCTGCTTTGGTTGCTTATCTTGTTATTGCACACCAAGAGAGGATTGCTACCTTTGATTAATGGATTACAATATGGGTAATCTTAGGTCCGTTTAACTCGTCCATTTTGTAATCATCAGTAATCGTGAGTGACTTACATGTAGATTACCGTCTTAGGTTAGCTGATGATAATCTGGATCACGCGCAAGCTGATAGTGTCTTTTCTATCATCAACAAAGGGTTATAGTGAACTCATGAGCATGGTTTCGGAGCGGCTTTCACAGTCCTCCATCCATGCAGTACCGTCATAAGCAATGCTGTTTGAGGCTGGCTTGCTCTGCACAACGTCATCCGATAGCGCATAAGCAAATCAATGGGCTCCATATTGAGATAGAGAAATGAAGTGAATTTATTAGCCGGTGAGCGATCGAAAATGATCTTATCGATGCCCTGCTCTTCTGTTCTCACGAACGATGAAAATTCAAATAATAAACCTCTTAACAATTAGGTTGCTTTTTCATAGTCAAAGATTATACTGCTGGTTGAATCTAGTCAATGAGTCCATATATTTTAAAGCTAGAAATAACAAGCGGGGATGGTCTTTAGAATGGTCTTAAGGCCATCAGACACTCATTGGGTGTTAAAAATTCCATAAAATTATCTTCATTGATTCATAAAAACAATAAAGTAGGATCGTGGTGGCAAAGCCAAATTCAAGCGCAAGAAAAAGCGTCCTTCGATCAACGAGGAACAGGCTTAAGCCAAAACCATACCCCCAAAACAAATGCATAATGAAAATGCGACGTTGGTGGGACCAGGAAAGGATGGAAAAATAATCTAATCGTCGTAATGGATTTCAGTATTGCCAATAACAATACACAAACCTTCTTCTCTCTCGTCGCATATTTTCTTTGTGGATCTCATCTTGGCTTGCAAAAACTTGCCTATCAAAAGAGACAAAAACAGTTAAAGAACTGTAAAAATGTATCATTTCTGGCTCTATGCTCTGTCATGATGAGTCAGTTTTTTGTTAAGCTTTCCTTATGGATCCAGAAAGCTTAGTCGCATCTGATACCGTATTATCATCTAGTTGACAATAGTGATAGATACTGATAAACTTAGCAAGTATATCTGACAGGGGCATAGTGTCACAAGACGAATGCAGAAATGAAGCTAGCAAACAAAATTCAAAAGCCATTCTTTCGCGATTTTCGATAATAGAGCGGCGCCTATCTCCGGTTCTTTAGCCCTTCAGCCATATATCTGTGCGAACATGGCAAATGCTATGTTTAGGGGTTGAATAAATGGTAGTGGCAAGCATCTGGCTGCCATACTCATTTCTCTAAGTCCTGAGTGCAATGCAAGTAAACAGCATGCACCAATTATAGCCATATGTATAACCAAACCGAGCAGTTGAGCCTAGCTCAATCGCAGAAAAAGCGAGCATTCTACCATTAGGCCATGCATTTAGTTAAGATCAAACTATATTTATGGTATATAAGAAGGTACCATATTCACACGGTCAAACTAAAAAATATTTGCATTGTGATGAGAACGTAGAAAGTTTTAGCTGCAGAAAGCTGCCTCATGATTGCACCGAAGGGTAATTGGTTATGCTACAACCAGAGCAGCCTTGCTCCGAGAACCAAGCCAAAACCGCTCCGTGTTTGTGCAACTGGAAACTGGAAGCCCTTTACTTGATACCGGATTGAAATGATTACAGTATAGTATTTACAGCTGATGATGTGATTGAGTGCGATACGATTTATAACGGATCGACGACAACGTTTCTCCGAATCAGTAAACAATTTTAGCCTTGTTGCCGAACCGTCACACAATCATGTACGACTCAGTCATTTACCCCAACTTTACTCACTTCGTCCCGTAATTTTCAGACAAGTCAAAGTCAAAGTTAGTTCCCTCACCAGATTGATGAACAGGATGGTAGTCAGATTATTTTCTACAGCTTTTGGACCACACAGCTGTGCATGTTCATCGAATGCTACAGTTGGGGGCTAGCTATCTGGTAACACTATCTGTTGGATTCCAATGCTCTTTTCCACGGTGTTGAACGCTAAGCAGGGAAATCAAATGAGCTATTTCCTAGTCTTTGGTATGAATCGGCCGGGAACTGAAACACGACCTATCACCAACAACGAGAGCATGCCACAATTAAGCCACAGACGCGACATTGCATCTGTAAGCGTAATCACATACCGCATTCATTGGTGTTTTCATGTCAACGGTAGCCTAAGACCACATGGAACTGTGCAGTCTTCATTTTGAATCGGATACCCTTTTAACGGGAGTCTCAAGCAAGCAGACTAGCAGAGAAGGTGAAAAAGACGATACCTGTAATTCTTATCCCTCTTAACAATGCGCAAGTATGAGTCAATCACAGCCTGGTTTTTCACTACTTCAGTTCGAGAGTACTGCTGGCCACCTTCGTTGAAAGTTCGATGGATCAGAAGACGACGACCAGGCTACGAAGATTTCAATCGTTAGCAACGCATCAAACAACAATGAAAAAACATCTCACTAAACCAAAACAGACCACTTTAGAAGAAATTGAAATACACTAGCAATAACTGCAAGTAATCAAAGAGGGCTTAGCTCATAACAACGCTTAAAATACGTTTTGATAAGCAGAACTTTCTTTCTAAACGTGGATTCTTTTCAATCAACATTCGTGGAAAGCTAAAGACTGCAAGTTGGTACAGAAGTTGGTTAACAAATATATAATAAATGGGGAAGTTCATGAAAGGCAACTTAAAGGCAGTGGATAACTTCACGCAGAAAATTGATTCAAGCTTCACTGCTCAAGATCAGCTGAATCCTGATGGGAAACTTCAAAGTGGTGGCTAACGAACGGGATACTCCGAGAGAAGGCATTTTGATCGAGGAACAAGGATACGGGGAATTCATAAAGAATTCCAAAGAAATAAAGGAACTCAGATTTTAAGAAAGAAAACAGGACAGAAATACCGGAAAGAAAATTCTACAAATGCAATTCTGGTATCTGGTTGCAAGTCACCTGCAAACGTGCCTTGCTGTCTGTTTTTACTTGAAATTTCTTTACCTTAAGGTTTGAGAGGTTCTTCCTATGAACAATTCGGAGTAAAGAGGAAAGAAGGGCTCCGTCACAGTTGAAGCAACCTGCAAACGTGCCTTGCTGTCTATTTCTACTTGAAATTTCTTTACCTTAAGGTTTGAGAGCTTCTTCCTATGAACAATTCGGAGTAAAGAGGAAAGAAGGGTTCCGTCACAGTTGTTTACTTTGTATCTTTAATCAGTTTACTCAGTTTAGTTACTTTCCCTGATACTTCTAAACTATGGGGTAGTCGTATTATATCGCTCCTCATTGTATTGTCCTTGCAGTGTCGTGCAGGCATAACTACTAGCAGTAGAAGGCAATTAGTCTTGTAGGCTTCTTCGCTTTATCAGAGTAAGGAAAAAAACATTCTGAATTTTTCATTTTAGTGAATTAAACATTGGCGACCTATACAAAGCCCGAACAAAGGAAGAAAGCGAAAGGCCAAGAGGAGAGGGAGGTCAGGTCAAGTTTATTGATCTCAAATTTTAAAGATGGCAAGTTGCAAGATTCAGGAAAGCAGGAAGAGGGCAAAAAATTCTCAATGGGCAGAAACCTAGAAAGGAATAATTGAAATCGGAGAAAACTGCTCAAGTTGCGTGCGGCATAGATGAACCCTCGAACAGAAGAATTCAGGCGTCGTTCGCGTTGCATATACTTGCCAGACTGTCCAGAACAAATTAAAACCACAACATTGATAATATCCTGCACAGCTCCCTTCAACATCCTTACCATATTTGAGTCCAAGCTTAATACAGAGTTTGTATCATCGTCATCCTGAATTTGCTTTTTAGCTGCGATCGAAGATGTAGCTATAATGGAATTTGAGCAAAGATACAGTTTAGGGAAGAAATATATCCATACATAAGAAATAGATCATTTGTCATTATCGTGTGAAGTCTACAATCAAAGAGAATGGCTTTGCATGGCTACATTTTCTATAAAAAACGTCCTAAAAATTCCTTTCCAAGGCAGCTCATAGTCACTAACCATTTGAACATATCGCTTCCCAACCATTTGCTAGATGTTTATAGGGGCAGTCAAATACACTCGCGTTGAACTGCGGATAATGATGATTATAATCTCATTTAGAAGCCAAATAGTGGAAGTTAGTCTTCTGTCCTATGCTGTATCATCAACTAGAAAATCGAAGCTATTAAGAAGCAGAAAATAATACCACCTAATGCAAAAGTAAATCACTAGATGACCACATGAATTCTCCATGAAATCTATTCTTTGTACACCCTTAATTAATGCATCGTAAGGTACTGCTCGGCAGTTTTAACAGGGTGCCTGAGAAGCACGTGCAGCGAGCTGAACTGGCGGTGCAGGGCATGACCTCGAAATTGTTCAAAACTGATTCCTTTATACCGCTGGGAATCCCCCTTTGAAAGCCTGCTTGTGTCTTCCCTTTCTCACAAATATAATTATAATTCAATTGAAAAATTTCACCCACTAGCTATAAAAAGTGAAAGACAGACAATCATCATGGTGATTATTAGGTACAGTAGAAACACGAAGAACCATTCAGAGAGGACCTGGTTCATGAAGTTAGCAAACATACCTAAACCTTTACTGAAAAAATAACCAATAAAACGCGCAAAAACGCTCCCATTCGTGAGCAGCTATTGCTATTGAAGGTCTGCCGCATTTTTTCTAAAAAAGTGGGAGGGTATAGCCTCTGATAGCCAACTGGCTGCGAGGTTTTGAATCTCGCTCACTTTTTGCGAATTTTTCAAGGTATGACACTGACAAGGCAGCAGGGGTCGGTGGCAGGGCTGCCGCACTTGATTGCAGAAGAAATCCAGAATAACGTGAAAATTGGTTCATGCAAATGAGACTTCACCTCATTAGCTCCGTCAGTATTTGTTGCAGAGAAACTTAGATTTGCTAGCAATTCAATTCACAGCAAATTTGATATTTCTGTAACTGTTTCATTTGAAACAAAACACCTGGTCTCACCACTTAATGGCCTTTGGAAAGGCGGCTTTTCTTTGTCGGTTCTGTCTTGAATCAACATCTTTTGAAGCTCCTTCCTCTCAGCCTCTTCACTTTCATGAGAAAGCTGGAAATAGTCATATGTATAGTGAAATTATACGATAGAAGACAGCATAATCAAGGGTAAAACAGAATATCATGGAGAAGTATATTGCGAAACACCAGTTAATTATTCAGTGCGAACTGTTTATTTCATATCCCACTAGGGTTTAAGTCGGAAGAGACTTTATTCAAATAGAATTTCTCTCCGAGTTAAACAGCAAGAAAGGAACTCTCTCATCTTACACACTTTGAAATATAATATACAGACTTCTAGTTCCACACTCACATAGACTTTCCTAATTTCGGAGCTTCCCTCTAAAAGAAAATAATATCTGTTCTGCCAAAAACTAGTTGTCGTAATGTTCAGATGCTTTTAAACAGATTTTAAAATTCCTTTAGCCATAAACTTCAGCAAAAATTCCCCGAAATGAGATAATCAGCAATGGACTTGAGCCAGCAAAACAGATACCAAGCACAAAAAAAAGAACTCTTTATTATTGAAGCAACAATGCTGAATCCTTCAAAAAGCTCCTCAAATCGCACTATTTCAAGATAGCATATGGAAAATGACAGTTTGCATTGTTATCACATTTTATATGAACATGTAACATCTTGTTTTAGATATTAGATTCTAGGTTTTAGGTTTTAGTCTTTCAAACGGACATTATTAGTAATCATACATTGTACAGCGCTGCTGAGTACATTAGCAAGGGAGCCTATAAAAATTTCGTATTATCATTATTATTACTTGGACCAATCCTGACCATCGTCCCTATTAGACCTGTCCCATTCTTTCGATTTAATATCCATCTCATATATATTTACACTTAATTTGTTATTTTTCCCATTGTATTAGTTCTATTGTAAACCCCAAGCCAGGCAAGCCAATTTCAAACTACCTATGTATTAGAGAGGTTTGTAATTGTAGTTTAAATTGAATTTGAATGAAAGGTTTCCACTATTACATGAAGCTCTGTAGCTCTGGATGTTTATCTAAATGGTCCTGTGCATCGCAACTGCTATTCGGCTAAGAAAATAAGAAGAATAGAAACCTCGTGCTTGCTTTTCTTGTTTGACAACATGCTTTCCAAATCCTTCCCCAGTTCATCTAAATCGCTAGTTTCTTCGCTGCTACTCTCTTCGTCAGTTGACAGAACTGCGTCAGAACTCAAAACACTGTAGACAGAATCAAATCAATGAAAATGCATTGCTTTGCGAATAGCCAGGTGGAGCAAACTAGCTGCGACGTATCTACTCGACAACGGACAGTATGCTTTCAGCTCGATACAAGCTTTTGCCACATTCACAGTTAAGCTGCATTAATACTGTGCCATCTTATGATGACGCCTAAACACAGTAGGTGAATGGCTTTCCTTGTCAGACTGCCTGTAGGCCCATAGACTGATGCTTGTTCGCTGTTGAAAAAGTACAAGTTAAGGAATTGCCAACATCCTTATGTACGCCATCATCAGAACCAGAAAGTTTCACTTCATTCTGTACAGCGAGCTCAATATCTGCTTCGTCGTACATAAACAATACGTATGCTAATGGATTCGCTTGTCTCTGGAGTGGAAAGTTGACCCTAAAATCTTCCCAGCGAATGGGATTTGACATAATTTTCTAAACTAATCCGTCACAGTTAGAGAAAAAACGACACTTCTCAGGAAAATGAAACAGCAGAGCAATGAATTTCGACAAATGCAGCGCAGTACTTCTTATTCTTCCATAGCCTGTAGACAAGCAATTGACTAGGGAAGTGAGGTCCAGACGTTACAACCTAATTAGGGTAAAACTTTCCGTCAGTTTCAGTGACGACCTTACAACGAATAAAGAGGCAGGAATCAAGTTCGATGCAAGGGGTCAGGGCATGCCCAACGAGAACTGCTTCTGATTGGTTTAAATCAGGGCTCAATCTGAAATTACCTAGGGGCCGCAAGAGGCAGAGTCTGGGTAAAGTCGGGCAGCTTCATTTATTCGACAAAACGTAGCTTTGTCAAGAAAAAAGTATTACTAACAGAATTTCGTCTTCAGTGGGTTATTCCGAATATGAAATGCCCAGAGCATGAATAGAATGTTGAAGAACATGAATGGTTCTTCTGAGCATAGTTTGCCTTGCCTATTTCCTGATGTTAGAGACCTAGCAGCGCTTCCTCTCACATAGCTGAGTCACATGCGGATGGAGAGATGCGTCATTTAAAATCCTCAGCATAGCTTGAAGGTGATCATCAGAAAATCTGACCAGAAATTGGACTTATTGAATCTCAAACAGGGGGGGGGGGCAAAACTTTTCCCAAAAATGTGCGCTCCCAAAAACGGACAGGCTGCTTTCTTGAAGAAATCTATTTGTCTCAGGAGACATGCTGTAAGGTGGGCCATTTGATTGGCTCTCTCGCCTTCCTGGTATTTTGCACACTCCTCAAGATCTTTAGATGAGTAATGACGTTCCAAGGTGTATTCCTAATGCGCTGACTGTTTCTGTGCAAATGCGATAGGTCGGGGTGCAATCAACAAAGACTTCGCATCTCCCATTTTTCCTCAAATTGTCTATGATCGTCTTCAGGTTTTCTCTTAACTGCATTTTTTGAAAAAGACGTGATTGGAGTTGTGTGACAAGGTATTCACATTCATTAAAACTGGTGGTACTCTCACAATACAGCTTCAGTGAGTTATCTAGCTGACCAGCGGTACATGGACAGCTTCACATCTGCATCAAGTCATATCCGCCTTCACTTTCTACAACAACAGCACAGAGGGTAAAAAACAGCTCGATAACTGCAAACTGCATTGCATACTCGATTTCGAGCCTAGCAGAAACCAGAGAGAGGGATCTGAGTTTTTCCAAAGAAGTGGAATTCATGAGGTGGTTTCCCGTTGCCTTCCTCACCAATGGCCTTTTAAAAATGACACATGGAGGAATCGAACTGACAACCCCTGTGTTGTGAGTCCGCATGCTTAACCACACGCCTATGGAGGAATCGAACTAACAACCCCTGTGTTGTGAGTCCGCATGCTTAACCACACGCCTATGGAGGAATCGAACTGACAACCCCTGTGCTGTGAGTCTGCATGCATAACCACTACACCGTGGCACCACTGCTCGATAGCAGCCACGACATTTTATGGGGTCTTCGTTTACGTGGAGAGTACCGGGATAACCAGTGCAATTGCGACGCGCGGCTTCAGGGCTGTTCATTTTCCATCGGCAGCTGGAGCCTGACTCCGACGCACGATAGTAAGAAGCAGTATTTCTATAATGGCTACGGCATGCTACAAGGGTGCCTCCACAGATGCTACGAAATACCTCTCTGGTTGCACAAAAAGGGACCATCCACACGCAATGAGGGAGATTGCCATTCACCCAAATATCTCGCGGGCAGCATTGGAATCAATCTTTCATAACGTCCTACAGGCCACGAAGTATCAAACCACGGACCCCAAGTGGCCATGGGGCCGCGAGGTTAAAATCCCTCGTCAAATTGTATTAGCTGTTATTGGCATAAAGAGATATCCGACAGAAAACACTTACCGATTCTGCAAGTCGAAGATTCTTTGACATTCTTCTTTGTATTTTTCTTGGTGCTCTGCAATCGTGAATCTTGATCCGCGGGCGAATTTGCTCATACCTGAATAAAAAAAGCTGACATTACCTTCAAATCAGAGCTAAGATGGTCCTGTCTTTGCCGGAAGGCAAATAGCAAGGCAAGTTGCAAAATGAAAAAATTGCAAATTGAGAAAGGCACTGTGGATCAAAACCCAGCAATGAACAAATGTGTAATGACGATCTAATTTCGATAGACCGATCTCTAGTTAGCACAGAAATCGGAAAAGTTTGTCGTCAAAGCGCAAGGATATTGAAATGAGCCACACGGTAGTCTACCGTAGAGTTCATTCGATTGCCACAATTGAATTTAATACGCTAATGAGCGCAGTTTATAAAAGCTGCTACAGCTTCATCAACAAAATCTCATCTTTTTTAAGAAAACACCCTTCTGTATCGTAGAGATCGATTAAATGCGTGGTTTACAACAAACCTACCTCCTTCTTCTCCAGCGCGGGCAGCTTCGGTAGACATGGTCCTGACTTTGTTGATTACCTCCCATCTTGACAGGGAATTTATCTTGAACAAAAGACAACTACGATTACGAAATGAATGTATCCAGTGAATCACCTCTGTACGTAACATATAGTGGCATAACAGTAAACGAAACGGTATGGTAGCAGAGAGCTCTATCAAATAACCACTGCTGCGAAAATCACAAGGACCTAAATTGACTTTTGACGAATTCATTGGCTTGCCAGTTCATCTTTACTTTTTAAGTGACCGGTACAGCAAAACCACGGGTGTAGCTATATCACGATGTGGGCATTAACTTAGAAACAATGATTCGCATCAATGTATTACCACTGTGCTGTGACGTCTACTTGACCACAGCGTAAAATAAAAGCCAGCAAAGCCGACGTAGAAATGAGCTGCAGTACTTCTGGGCACGCGCAGAAGGCGGTTCAAGCTACTTCCAATTAGATAACCTAATAAACTTCACTTTATAATTAAATAAACTTCACTAACAGACTTAATAGCTTTTTAAATTGTATTCCGATATTACAAACTAAACAAATAAATAGAAATCTCTCTAATGATAGGTAATTTGTATTCGGCTGGCCTAATCACGAGAATTTCTAGAGAAGAGAAATGAATGTATAAGTAAATAACGAAAAAAAAAGAAAAAAAAACGGAAAAAGTTAAATGATCTTAATGAGAGGAGCTAAAGGATAAAAGAAACACTGTTGGTAGGATAGAGGGTCTGTGTCAGTCCAGGGTTTGTTGCGCATGCAGAATGTGTAATAAGTTGTGCGAATGATTATAGTTGATGATTTAGTAATGATGTAGTTATTATGTGCTTTGTCAATGCTTAGATCGCTACATATCTGAATGAACGAATTGCAAGACTGTCCAAAGATTCCAAGGGAACCTATGGACAAGTTCAAAAATTTAACGTGGTGGTGTTTCGATGTTAGGTCATTCAGAAGGTAGCGATATTTGGCAAATTTCCTATTAGCGTTATTAGCAAGGTTTCTCTCAAAGCCAACGCTCAATTCTAGAACATAGAGAGTATTAGAAAGAGTGGAGATGAGCATGTCAGGACGCAGGTCGTCGCCAGTGACGAGAGAGGGGAAAGATATTGTCGGAGGTTGACACAGAAAGTACAGCGATTTAAACATTGAAATGTTGAGGCCATGGAATTTTGCAGTGATTCAAATATCAAAATGATTAAGAAGCTTGTTCATCTTTCGCACTTTACAATTTCCAATGTCCCACGTATCGACTTGAAGTTGTCTTCTTGGAACTGTCCGGATGAAGAAGCCATTCCGAAGGATAATCCGTTTATCCAGACACGACTTTACGTCAATAGGTCAAAACACTATCGATACTACATTTTCTGCTTTGATTGTCCCAAAATTAAGTTTTTCACGAATTCATCTGTCCCTGCATTCCTACAGGCTTCCTTTGACACTGCACGGACCGTTTTTGCGCAATTCTTAAATCTGAATCTTTTATCACTGGAAGACAACCAGCAAAAGCAGCAACCAACGAAAAGTAAGAACAACTCTTGCTGCATCATACTCAAGTGACTACACTTTTTCCACGCGCAAAAATGCTCATCTGAGACTAAATCAGTAGCGATCGATACTTAATGGTGCGCGATGGATGTGGACAGACTCCCCATTATTTCATCCATCTGCACCTGTTTACTATCTTCAAACCACTGACTTCAATTAATTCTCAAAGAATGAATACTGCCTGGGACACAAATTAATTTATTAATAAAAATCGATTTGATAAAAGCTACAGTCCTTCAGCAACTATATTCCAGTCG
Source organism: Pseudorhiza aurosa (assembly GCA_964026355.1). Classification (NCBI taxonomy): domain Eukaryota; kingdom Metazoa; phylum Cnidaria; class Scyphozoa; order Rhizostomeae; family Lychnorhizidae; genus Pseudorhiza; species Pseudorhiza aurosa. The sequence continues at coordinate 9,339,355 of OZ032114.1, read as the reverse complement.
ATGGTAGCACAAAAGATATGTTCGCAAGGCTCCTAGAAAATTAATTACTGGGATATGGAACGAAATATTTCCCACAGCTTTCCAGCTTTATGAGAAAGTCTCAGCAAGACAGAGAACGTTATATCGTGCATGCATTCTTGATTACCAACCATCCAAGGGCACTTACGGTGACCTTATTACTGTATTTGTACTGTGTATTACCAGTTTCATCAAAAACCTAACTAGCATATCATCACAGATACAAAAACTCATTACAGTAATCAATATTTGATGGAACTAAAATTATCATAAAGCCATCGTTAAACGGCTCAAAATTCATCTCCACGATTAACTAGGTTAGCATTAGCCAATGACAGTTGACAATTTTTCAAGAAGACACAGTATCATTTTGGGCGTCTCAAAAATTTGCAGAAATAGACGTAGAAAGGCGCACAATGATAACCGAGTGCATATAACAGGACACCTGCCGTGCCAATTTTATTCTCTTTCTAAAAAGGCTGCTTTTGCCAAGAGATAATGTTTTTCGAATGGATGCGTCTCTCTGTTGTTTCAGTTTTCAATGCTATCCAGACGCTTCGTCCAAATAAAGCCGTAACTCTAGCGCTGCGTCCAGTGCTAATAATTAACAAGAAAAACTTGATTGTAAATTATGCTACCAAGATCGCAGCTCAGCCTACGTAAAAACCCAAGCACGCGACGAGAACCGTTTTACGGTACTATAAGGTTTCCAATTTCAAGGGACATTGAATAGGACTATATGCCTTCGCTACGGCATATGTTGCATAGGACGTGGCCTCATGTAACTTCAAATTGCAGGCAGTAACCTATTAGATAATTTATATCTTGAAAATTCCCGAAAAAAGAAACAGAGTTGCAACTTAGATGGAAAATAGGCTTGCTGCCAAGTAACCCTATGTTAATAGCAACCAAGGAAAGTGTCAATTGACTCTATGCAACAAACATAATTCCAATTTGTATCTAGAAAAGTGAAAAGCTAGCAACTTGATTGGGGACTTCTTTTAACCCATCCTGAAGATAAAACTGACGCGACAGGAAATATGTAAGTAAGAGAAGAGCAGATAGAAATTTACCAGCAAATTTGGGACAATCAAAACAAGGATGCCAGTGGAAACTTCATAAAAAGTCCCCCCACCGAGTTTCAAGACAGACTTTAGGAAACCGAAAACCTGTTCTATTCATGCAATGTCCAGATCTATCCGATTCATAAAGCCATGCATTGAGATTCTCACGTCTGAACTTTCGGATAGCTGGCGAGTATCATCCCCGAACTGACAGTCTTGCCGCGGATGGAATCCGAACCATCGACCATAACGCTAACAACATAGAGCAATGTGCTCTCACATTATCATTAAAACTCTGCAGACAACTAGAAAAACCTTGAAATCATATCTAGTAATTCGGGCTGCTTCAGAATCTTTTTCGATCGTGACGCTTCTAAAGAGAGTTTAATATCGGGCGTTGCTTGATATTCAATGTAGACTAAAACTAAGATTCATTACATTTCAAAATAACCTGTTAAAAGAGAAAACCGCATTACCTCTTCTTCTGAAACGCCAAAATCACGCAACAGATTTCGAGCATTTTTTAGGTTCAGCCTACGGAGATCAGCGTCGGTTCCTGTTACCAATTTCTGCTTCAACGGCTTCTGGGCTGCCTCCTTGTTTTCGTCCTAGAAGGAATGATCCATTCCTTCAGATGAATAATCCGTAACTGTGATGAATCAAGCAAGTTTTACCCATCTTCCAAATGTATGTGAAGGAGAAAGTAGGTGACGAATGGAAATTAAAAAATTCTTTGCGAAAACAATTCTACACTTCAAGAATACCGCAAAGGGGTGCGAGAACAAAATTATGTCTCCACTTTTTTGCGCAATATTGAAGCTTCGTACGCGAAAAAAATGCTAGCATCACTTCGGAGATACTTAGCATTTATTACAGCGAAAATGAGGGGTCTATAGGACACAAAAGCACTTCCTCCTGATCAAATAATCATGATTCATACACTAAAGAAGCTTTCGATGGTAACCTGCTGAGCTATCTCAGCCCCTTGATTTGTTGCCAGCCATCATTGATGGTAACAAATAGCTACTCATGGAGTCTATATCATCAATGATATAACAGATACAGGCCTCTAAACGCTTAGAGAAAATGTGAATAAAAACGAACAATGAAAATGGCACTACAGAACCGCAAGAGAGAAGCTTATATGTCGATTCGGATGTGAGGCAACTCACTGGCAGAGTAAAGACCAGCTGAACAGAGTTTTAGCTTGATTTCCCAAAATCCAACGTAATAATTGCGTCAACCAACATTGTAGACTACAGATAAGCGAGCTCAACTCGGTTTCAAAGAAATTTTGAGACCTTGCTACGACCACTATTAGCGATCGAAACTAGTTCGTGGCTATGAACTATTTTGCGTCATCAACCCACTGGATAACATCTTTAAAAGAATGCTCTATAGTCAAGCAATATTCAGTTCAGCTTGCGTCAGTATAGGAAGTAGGTGACGGCATGGACACGGTATTACTTCTATGGTGTTACTTCTATGGTGTTACTTCTACAGACATTCAGCGGCCTCTTTCATCTAAAGCATCCCTATGACACAACACGATTCTGAATCCAGAGAATCGAAGGAGCTTAGGATATTACTGCCATTGCTGAGCTTTAAGTCGATATCTGATAGACTAAAAGCAAGAGATATAGTATTTTACCATTCTGATGAGTAAGAAATAATTTAGGAAGAGTCATTGAAAGGGTGCAAGAGTTTCGAAAAAGAAAAACCAAAGACTTCGTGTATCCAGTGGGACATTCAGATTTCCGTTTACCACACAATTGCCGCGCCAAAAACTTTAATTGATGCATGAATCATTCCCCAGCTGGGATAAGAACTGTTCTTAAAAGTTCAGACAACGTTTACCTTTGCTGCACTGCTAGGGGGTTTGTTTGCTACTCTGATGTAAGAAAAACCTTCACCACAGCCGGTGGGATCTGCCACACCGTTAACTTGAAGAAGGCATTTGCCTTTTATTGCTTGTATAAATGCACGGGTAGTATTCCAAGGTGCTGTTTGAACCTGAAAAGGAAAGACCGAGTTACGAGTACAGTGGCTGTTATTTTCGAAAAGGAAGCGATGATTAAACCATATCAATGTATCTCCCTCTTCATCGAGAATGTCCTATGCTCTACTTGTAAGGAAACTAGGTTTCGATTAAATGTACAGAAGACGCTCAAACCCGAATGCCTTTGTAAAATCTTACAATAGTCTCTTATCAGAAAGAAAAGAAAAAAACTCATCAACATACATAAATATCTGTATTCATATATACATATCTGTACACAAATATACATGTATATCTGTATAAATATATATTTACTTATATTTTATATATATAGTATATATATGCATATATACCTATATATATATATATATATATATATATACGCTGTTGGCGCCCAAACACTATCGACACTCGTCGTTTACTTGGATCCACCGACCGCGTGGAGAGGAAGGGCTTGCTTCCTTGTCAACAGCTCATCTTCCATACACCCTAACCAGGCTATGTAGCTCCACTGGAGAGGACACTCCAGCGCTACTCCATCGTCTCATGCCGATGGAAGGATGCCAACGAGGTCGATAAATATTTATATGGATATATTAAATAAATATCTTGATAGCGAAATTCATCAGTAAATTTTCTTTGCATCTGATATGCTGTTACGCATGAGTCATTGATGATATATGAAACATTGCAAATGATTTTCGTGAGGCATCTTTTTAACCTCATTTTTCACATAATATTGATTCAAGACTATAATTCTCAACTAAAAACAAGTACGGGTCCAAATACAACATTGCCTAGTATCAAAAGCTTTCGCTCTGGAATCGTGAAAATAATGTCGAAAAGTCATTTAAAAGGGATTAGCTGCAAAATGTATCAAACCTCGTCGTCAATTTTCCTCGCATCATTCTCATTTTCTTCCTCATCTGGAGCAAAGAACGACTTCTCCCCATAACCAGCATCCTACAAAGATGATGCATAAGGGCAAATACTTTAATACCATCAAGAAACAACGATGTAAATTGAATACAAAATCTCTGCTACTGTCCCCTATACTTTTCAATTTTTTTAAACGTATGATTCTACCTAGATGTCAAAGGTAGACATTTGGACAATGAGAAGCTCAATTTCTGCTTATCGAGCAGTGCCCAGGCTCTTCCTCTCGATATGACCATACGTTGTTTTCCTACGTCTGGAATTACAGAGAGCTGGCGACTCTCCTGACCCTGAGTGAAAGTTTAGCTGAAGGTTGATTCGAACCACTGACCATATGATCAATGCGCAAGAATCTCACCAGCGAGCTATAATGACACTTTCATGATACGTGTCAACTCTTCCCCTCTAGCGAAAGCAGTCTGTTGGTAAATATTCCCCATTCTGAAGGCGAATAAGTGATTTTTTTCTAAAAGTGCCTTGAAATCTTGAAATAAGTGCTAGCCAGACAAGTAATAGAAATCAAATTTGGTAAACAAGCTTCGACCAAGTTAATCACTTCAAGGTTTACCTTAAGAAGGAAGAGGGCATCTGAAGGTACAGAGCAAATAACATCTACAAGTTCAGCCGTGTTTAGTAGCAGTACAAGAAACACCATCATCAACAAAAGCGAGGAGTATCCTCATTAGCTAGGCATCCGCTAAAACTAAGAGTTTCTTCTGTTTTTATTTGGACAGAAAAATGCTATAGAAAGCAATTCGGACCACTGTCTAGCAAGCATCAACACAGCCGAAGCGATGCTCTGGTGTGTGTTTGGATACATGTAACTCATAGTACTGATGCCTTGCGCACTTTTTCGACAGCTGAAATTGCAACCAAGGCTATCTCAAAACATGGAAACAGCGGGTAGTTGGCGTGAGGCCCCGAATTCAAAGGGTCCTAAAAACTGAATATTTCCTGTTGCTGGGTGAATAACAAATGGCTTTTACGATTTTGAGTAGTTCAATACATTTTCATCACACTAGCTGTTCGGAGTTTTTTCAAACTTTTCAAACTGGAAGAAGCCCGGCCCAAATTGTTTCATTTTCCACCGCCCCTAAGATGAATCTGCTTGTCTTCTGGCAAGTGGAAGACGGATTTTCCGATCTCTGTGACAAATGCCACTACCACAGACTTCACATGCATGCATTGTAAGTGAAAATTGATAGACAATAATGCCTTCAGGTGAACATAGTGAAATTCTCACCTTAAGTCTTTGTTCAGCAGCCAGCATGCTGAGGTAAGCACAGGTTTGTTCAGGTGTCACTAATGCTCGCATTTCATCTTCCGTTGGTAAGCGGAAGTCTTTCTTCAATACCCACCAATTGCAGTCAGCCCCTATGAAAGAAAGTTGTTAATCCCTTAACTTAGACTCTACGACGACAAAGATGTACACTAGGACGGAGGCAAACAACAGAGAAAACTGGAAGCAAATGAGAAGATTAAGAAGAAGAGAATTCCTGTATGATTTGCGGGTATGTCGTCAACAGGTAACTGCTGATGACATGCCTGCGATACATTTTTGAATGAATAACAGGAGTCCTGATCAATGCTCAAGGTGCAGGCAAGCAAGGAGAGACAGTCTCATGAAAGCTTCGCTCTGAATTGGACTCCGATTGCTGATCTAGTACTTGTTGCGAAAGCAAGTAAGAATAAAATGCTTCTCAGAGCTGACTTAATACTAACTCAACTGAAAACAAGAAAATTCGTATTAAGGCTAATTCAAGGAATAATAGCATGGTCGCACCACATCAGCGAAAGTATCCAATAGAATATCCTTCCCTTCAGGGTGAAGTGCGAGTGAATCTCAGGAGCCTCACAAAAGGACAAAAAATCGAAGCAGTACCAGAAGTGTTGATCAAGTGACACAGAGTTAACCAATGATTCACCATTAGGTTTTTACTGGAACACGCCAAAAACTTAAGAAGAGATTTCATTCTGTTTCATTCTAGCTTTAAATTTTCTACTGTAATTTGACATTTTTGGTATATTTTGAACTCTTTTTTCCATTTTCTAAACAGGGCTCTTATTGATAACAGTGCTGCTGCTGAAAAGGCAGCCCTGCTTAAAGAAATTAATCCTCTATCACTATCATTATTATCATCATCATAAAAAATTATCATTACTATCAAAACTACCGCAGCTATTTTCATTTTCATTTTAATTCAATCCAAATGACCATGCTTCCACCGATATCCAACCCCACAGAAACATTTCAGCCTTGCTTCTCTCCGATGATCTGACAGTTATTGAGAAGTGGGGTAAAGACAACCTAGTTTCGTTCAACCAAAGCAAGACGAAACAGGCTGTCATTTCACGCAAACGTAATCAAAACTTTCCACCTGTCCTCATGAATGGTGATGAACTGGACACTTCAACTTCTTTCACACAACTTGGTCTCTCTCTTTCATCTAATCTCACATGGAAAACTCACATCCATTCCCTTGCTAAACATGCATCTCAAAAGCTCGGCTTCCTTGCCAGAGCCCGCGAATTTTTCTCATCTTCTCACCTTCTATCTATATACAAGTCCCAAATCCGTCCTTCTTTAGAGTACTGCTCCCACGTCTGGGGTGGTGCTCCAAAATCCACTCTCTGTCTTCTGGAAAAAGTCCAGTCAAAAGCCATTCGTCTCATCAATAATCCTAACCTCACCAAATCGCTCCAACCTCTTTCCCATCGTCGTTTAGTTGGAGATCTTTCCATCTTTTACAGATACTTTAACGGACATCGTTCTCAGGAGATCAGGGATATTAGTCCAGTTCCTCTGAGGCGTGTCAGGACCACCAGAGGCTCAACTCATTCACACCCTTTTCCAGTTTCACTGCCTAATCGACGAACTCTATCTCACAAATCATCATTCGTCCCAAGAGCATGCAATTTATGGAACGTCTTGCCTTCTTCTTGCCTTCCTGAGTCCTACAATTTGCCATCTTTCAAATCTAAGATCAATAAACTTGATCTTATCTCTCTATCCTCTTAGCTGTTCGCTTTCTTCTTACTTCCTATGTTGGGGCTTTGTATAGGCCACCATAGCCTTTCCTCAAGATAACCCACTAAAAAAAGGCACTTCAGTGTTTGAAACGCAGTGCTTAACCCATTTCCTACTATCTCATCAATATAGACATTATTTCATAACTTTTGAAATTCTGGTAAAAGAAAAGTAATTCATGAAATATCTCTATCGGTCTGTGTTAAAATGGGAAAATACAGTCTACTTTTATTGGTGATATGTTATTTTGCGATTGACGAAGGACAACTACCGAATTGTGAACACGATTGAAGGGTGGGACCAGTAGACTTACTGTCCATTCCACTGTTTTAGCTGCAGATTAAACTGAGTTGAAATTTGACTGATCCTGTATTTATTGACGATAGCAAGAGACTTAAAGCTTGATTTCGAAGTTAAGGGACTGCTCTGTGCAAAGCGCCGACCTCAAGCCCGAATAAATAAGTAGGGCGATCGAATACATGCTGCAGCGACAGGAAGCACCATTATGCTAGAACATACATGGTGCAGGTATAGCTTTACATCCCTTAGCACCGGTGACCCTAACCAAGTAGGATTAAACCTAGAAGAAGAAGCAGAACAAGAAGAAGAAAAACAAGTGGTAGAAGAAGAAGATTTTAAGCAAAGTGGCAAGCTACGAGACTTTGGTAAACTACCAAAGAGAAGACGAAAAAGAATTCCTACAAGTGATCTGAAATTATGAACAAAAACTCTACAAGAAGCCCGATTGCTCTACGGTTCTACTTGGATGCAGAGCCGACCAACTTCTTCTAAGATTTCAGAGAAACGGGCTTTTTCAGCGGGCGTTTTAAGCAGTGCAAAATGGTACTGCGACAGGAGGATAGGCGTGCGCGGACTTTTTAATTCATATGGGCATAAATGACCAAACGTAAGCAGATATGAGTGAGAAAAGAACAGTTGAACGATTAGCGCTCGACAACGCTTGTCAGTCACCATAGATTACTGTAGCATGAGCTGATATACGAGTTAAGCTCTAGTCTCATTCACAGGTAGAGCTCGTCAATGTGCACAGTCAGAATGAGGTTCAAAATAGGATAATACTGCTCATACAACGCGAAAATAACACAACCTAAGCACTTCGCTATCATACAATCTGTCACGCCCTAATGTGTATACAGAAAGATAGCCAGGCGGCTACGTACTGGACGGTGGAAAATTCACAAAGCTGGACAAATTCAGCGAAAAAATGCTATCGAAATGCTAGGTTCAATGGATTGCGTAAAACGAAGTGTAATTCGTAGTTGCATGAATCTTTAATGATGAGTTGAAATGGCGTGTGCTCAAAACCATCGGCTCTGCATCAAATTCGCTCCTTACTTCGAATTCTGCACATGTATTTGGCTGATATATTGCATGCAAACCTACATTAGCTAAATTGATAATATTCTAAAATAAACCGAAGTCAGAAGCATTCAGTATACAGCAAAGCGGTCACTCCACCGCCATGAAAAAGGCACTAGTTCGTGTGAGAAAGATCAGATGCATCCGTTCCTCGCCATATCTTTAAATTGCTTGGGCCGATGAAACGGAAGGTGACGAAAAGCAAAGAGGTTTCATAAGAAAATGCAAACATCGCATCCCTGAGCTCCAATTCCATCACGCCTCCTAACTAAGACGCAAAGTCCGCATTACTCTAAACCAGGGGTGTCCAAACATTTCTAAATGGGGCCAGATTTCATATCGCAAAATTTGTAGGCGCCAACTTTGGCTGAATTTTTTACATAGAGCAACAGTATATTCAAAAAAAATTTGGACAAGCCATTTTGTGTTTCGCGTTTGCTTTTTTATTTCAATCTTTTTACTTATATATTCTATGACAGAGGCTGCGGGCCGGATGAAAGTGACCAAGGGCCACATTTGGCCCGCGGGCCGGACTTTCGACAACCCTGCTCTTAACCCTAGGTGTAAAAGTACGTAAAGATATCGGCCTTTCGGCCTCTCTATCCGTTCTCGTGTCTCTGCTTTCCAAAACAGCTTTCTTCAAGACTCAAAATAAAACCTAAGTTGCTTATGCAAGGAGACGTCTATTAATTCTCTAGCTCCACCCATTAGCAAGACATCTTAATTGCTCACCAACCAATTTTAGATCAAAGATCTGCCATGTGCAATTGGTGCCGTGGTGTAGTGGTTAAGCATGCGGGCTCATAACGCAGGGGTTGTGAGTTCGATTCCTTCATATGTCAAAATAAACACGCTATTGGTTTGGAAGGCAACGGGAAACCAGCTCATAAAATCTACTTTCCTTGAAAATACTCAGAGCCCTATCTCTGGTTTCTGCTACGCTCGAAATCGAGTATGCGATGCAGTTTTTATGTGCCATTTACTAGTTGCACTGTAAAATTCCTTTCGTCTTCATCAGAAACCCAGTTTCTGCTTAATCTATGGCGTTCCCCGAGTTTACTCACGTCCAGCTATCAATTATGCCCAAGTCTGATTGGTTTTCGTGACGCATACATGACTTACATGACTTAACCTCTTACCCGCGGGTCATGGCCCATTAGATGGCTTGAATAATGAAGTGATTGAGAAAGTTTTTAGGATTGTTCTACGTCATTGAGCGAAGTCACCATGCATTCCCCGTGGTGAAAAATACGATGATGCTGATAGCCGGCTTCATGAATACTTTTTTGGCAATGATTTTTCTGAAACAGTGACATCAGATCAATCCCCGTTAAGGTGGAGAAGAGCAACGCACTTGGCCGTCGGGCACTCCTTTGGCGCTCCTGTGCCGAATCAGGCATTCACGAGCAAACAAATGCGAAGATTGGGGATGGTGTTGCACCTGCAACGGGAAAAACTCAATAGAAGACAGGTGTCATCTTAGACACCATGAAGTAACGGAAAGGGCTTGAAGAAACCGGTTACAATCAACGAAATAAGTAGAAAAGCCACGAAAAAATACGCATTCCCTGATAGCCTTTGCTCGCATGGCTGTTTTCAATAACAGAAATGAGTTGCTTCGAATAGAGCTGCCAAACTAGCAATTTTTGATAGTGATGGGTAATGAGTTGATACTTAAGAACAGAACGAAAATCTTGACTATGATTAAAAACCTGATATCATAAAATGTTTGTTTTGTCAGAACTTGCAAACTCGAATACAGGACAGTGAATTTCATAAACAAAAGCCGAAGATGAGAAATACGTCTTTGGAAACCCTTTGGTGCAGCGTTACGTGAAAATTTGACAAGGAGACGAGACATTCGATGCGAGGCAATCGCGCTAAGCAAACTAAATAACCTTCACCACAATTTACATGACGTCACAACTGAACAAGTGGTGAAAATCGCACATACAAATAATTTGAGAGTTCTTCATAAGAGCAGTATCATCGCCGTGGGTCAGGCTTCTTCGTCGATCCTTTCCGAATTCGCATGGCTACGCCAAGCCATCCAGATAAGGGCAGCAGTTGACCAAAACAAAACGATTAAGCGTATTGGGAAAAGCCTTTCTCAATTCTCCTTGACTAAAAATTCCATGGTGTTTCACATCATTGAATTGGATTGAAGTCGTTTAAGGATGGCAGCCGTGAAGTGTATGGTGCATGAATGACGTGCAGGGGACATTGTTGAATTGAATTGAGCTTGAATTGAATCCATCATGACTAAATCTTGTCTGACTTTTCATACCAAGCTTCAAAATACTACGGGCTCGTTCCAGTCGTTAAGTTCCAGGTTAGGTCACAAGTATACGACAGGCATCATTTGAACCATTGCAAACAGGAGAGCAGAGCCCTCATCCTGTTGGGCCCTCATCCTGTTGGACCCTCATCCTGTTGGACCCTCAACCGCACCTTCGTCTGGTCACTTAACGTATGCATCAATTTGAAAAAGCATTCTTCCCTTTGTGTATCAAGTTATTTTTAGGTGATTCTACGCTATCAACAGGATACCTACAAGGTTACAAATACCATCTGACCTTAGCTCAATTGCTTGGATACAATTGAAACAAGCAATGCTCTTGAAACGCCGTAGCTTCAGCCTTTCGCAGTTGGCCAAAGAATTTGCCATTGAAACAGAGTATCAATCGCAAAATGGAAACAGAGTATCGATGGCAATATTGAAACAGAGTATCAATGGCAATATTGAAACAGAGTATCGATGACAGGCAGAGATTCAAATTACGATTAGATTTCTTCAAGGCCTTAGTAAAGGGCTGTTGTTGTCGTGTTTACATAATCATAATGGGCCTCGTCTGTGATCAGCATTCATTTGACAACATCGTTAAAGTTGATATTGGAATATGTAGTCAGTTTGACGAACGCCTTTATTTAGAATAGAGAATAAGCTCTTTGTGGAGCGCTTAAGAAGACAGACTGGTTTCATTTAGTGTAGCTGGCCAACAAGTTACTGGTGACAGTTTGTTAGGGCTGAGTTGATCATAACGAGAATGAATCACATTTATAGCCATACTGTTGAATGCTTATTTACTGAGCTGACTTTCGAGCGCTAAATGTAGAAGATTTCCCTTGGTGTCGGGTGTTATTGATGGAAAATCAGAAAGTCATTATTAATTAAAGAGCTTGAAACCTTCATTTTGGGAACCCCTTATCGCCCAACAGATGCTTTTGCGCAACTGGATTAATGAACATTACGGACCGTACAATTTAGCAAGCTGCACAGGGCGACTCACAAGCCAAACGCAGGACATCGATATTCGCATTGGTCACGTGCAACGGGGAGGCATTTCATCCGAAAACATTGCTCAAGTCAATGAATGAGACGATATCAGGATAACCAACTCCAAGGAAAGTTGACCTGTCGAACTGTCGGTTACAAAGAGGTAAGCTTAATATTCTATTTTTGTTTATATCAAGGAAATATCTGGGTTTTCGAACGAATCTGATAGATTTCCAGCATCCTCATTTCGATTGACGATGCGATTTTGGAGATGTGATGATGCAGATAAAATTATCGTTGAGAAGCAAATTTGCACAACGAATAATAAGATATAAAACGAGGGCTAATCAAAAAAACTGGCGATGAACGGCGAGATGTGGCCCGACATCCTTTCAAATCAACAAAAAAAATGGGCAAAAAATCGGTAGTTGAATTCAATGTGTACGCTTCACCTTCTGCAAAAAAAACTGAGTGCTCGTGGCTCGAGGTTTCCATTTTATGTATTAGTTTAAGAGTGAAGGTAAACATCACGACAAAGTTGCTTCATCCTAAGAAGATAGGTTGTTTCGTGAAAATTGCAGAACGAAGGATAGGTACTTAGCCATGATTTGAAGAAAAAATCAAAACCTGGCATGGTACTTGCAAATCGGCTAGAGTTTAGAAATGACTCCTTCTAGCAATTCCCGTAGACTATTCTGCAAATAAGACAAGCTAAGGGAATACAAAAATGCTTGGAACTTTTATGTGAGAATGTCGGGAGCTTCATTTACAGCCTAGTTTCTAAGGAGCGATTTCAATAGTTCGCGTTCCTTTCTAAAAGCGTCAACCAAAGAACTGTAGCATAGTCCGCTTCATTAATCCATGCCATGAAAGAAAGATTTGATTCTAATGGAAAAGGGCAGTCTTCGTTAAGTCTCTCATGTTCGCGCTTTTAGGAACGAGGTTTGTATTCGCGGTGGTAAGCAAAAAAACTAAAAAGATTAACTTCTATATGCCCCAGCAACTTTCTTTTAGCAGTTCAATATACGAATACTTAAATGAAGCATCGGGCTACGTAAACGATCTTTAGTTTTCGGAATTCTGGCTTCCCCGAAGTAAAAAACCCGACACAAAATCATAAGACGGGGACAGAAGAAACTGACAAAGCCCTTCCAAGCTGAGTAATAAAGATCATTTCTCATATTTCAAGAAAATAATTTGATTAATCTAACCGTATGAGAAATGTCAATAATCTAGAATGCGAAATGATGCCAAACAACTATTGGGCATTGAATGCAGTAACAATGACATCATTTCAAGAAGATTAAAACAGTTACTTTCGATACCTGCTATACCTCGTCCCTATGAGTCGGTACTTCCTAAATGCGTCTAAATCAAGCCCAAAAAATTCGTCAAATACGATCAATACTTGCAGCAAGATCAGGCTCTCTCGTGCTTTCATATCATTTCCTTTTCGGTTTCCAGGCACCCTTGTGTGTTGTCGTTTTGAAAATGATCGATGCCTTCATTACCCATTGCTGGTGGTGCAGTCGCGTAGTGGTTCGGTGTGCGGACTCAAAACACAGGGGTTGTTAGTTTGAATCCTGCTTGTGTCACAATATAACAACACGATTGGATTTTTGGAGGGCCTCTTGAAAATCAACTTCTGTTGAAGGGCACCCCTCCTTAAAAGAAATGAAAATGAAATGAAATGAAATGAAAATTGGCGAGGAAGTCAACGGGAGACCACCTCATACAATCCACTTCCCTAGAAAAAACTCAAAGCCCTGTCTCCGGTTTCTTTTGCACTTGAGTCGAGTATGCGACGCAGTTTTACCGATGCCAAGTAAAAATCTCTTAAAATAATCATGTATTTCAAACAAACGCTCAGCACCTGGAACTGCTTCTTTGAACTAATGGGAACAGCAAAAAAATCAGAAAAGGAGAACAAAAATGAAAAATGATGAGCCACACTGGGAATTTCTTTCCAGCAGGGTGCACTTGCTTCCACATAAACCCATTTCTTCAAAAAGTCAAACCAAAACCGTTCAAAACAAAGTATGTCAACTTTAACTCATCCTCACGCTTTTCATGTCATGAGAATACTCCGAAACTTTTCAACAATACTGGTAGAATCAGTCACAAAAAGGCAAACAAAACATTAAACCAAAACGATTCTCTTTGTAAGAGAGAGAAATGATTTTCATCTCCAGCTGCAGCTGACGTTTCTTCAATTTGTTGCTAATCCATCTAGTAATAATCCCGATTACTCTCATCGCCGTCGTCATCATTATCATTATCACCATCGTAATCGTTATCATCATCATTGCCATCATCATCATCATCAACATCAACCGTCACCATGATCATTGCCATCATCATTATCATCATCATCATCATCATCATCATCATCATCATCATCATCATCATCATCATCATCATCATCATCATCATCGTCGTCGTCATCATCATCATCATCGTCATCGCCATCATCGTAATCATCGTAATCATCGCAATCATCGCCATCATTAACATCATCAACATCACCATCATCATTAATGTAATCATTGGTGTTATAATTTACGTCATCACTACCACTGTCATCATTACCGTTAATGATTATCCTCCATTGCGCTGCTATCTTTGGCAAAGTCGTTATATGATTATTACTTACGCAGGCAAGCATTAGCAAGCTAATACCGAGGCTGATACCTACAGCAGCGTTTGCAGCTAGTGAATAAAAGCTGTTACTTGAGCCTGTCAGTTACCATCGTGATTTTGCAATACGCAGCTTAAATTTCAAGTTAGAACAGTAACGATACTTATTTTTTGATGATTTAACGCTTTGCCGAAAGGATAATTCACCTTTCTTCATACTTCTATCAGTCACACTCGAGTTTCACACTGGTGCTTAGCAAAGGCAACTAAAACAAGGACATTCTAGCCTTGAATAATTCATATAACGAGCCAGAATGAATAATGGTGGCTCAGAGGGCAAGCTTCGCGATATGTATACTCTAGCTCTACCAAATTATTCATGATAATCACCTCAAATAGATGATTTTTGACAAGATAGGAAACCTTTGCTTATGATCAAAGAACATTTTCCAGCCTAAAACATTGCCATCAATTCTGAATATAACTCTTCAAACGAAGTGTTCCAAAAATCCGTGGCAAAAATGACACTTCGTTCCTCGTAAAGTCACCCATAAAGTAAGCATACTATAGAATGCCTCACTCACTCTACAGGCTACGGATGGATAATGCAAGGAAACTGAAAAGGCTATGTTGATAAAACAAATGATACAAGCTGGGTAAATAGCATGAGAAACTTGCCGTCCTTGAATCTCAAAAATTTCCATCGAAACAATAGAATGAATATGGACAGGATAGGGGAAAGATAAATAGCTGAATAAATGTGCCCTTTCGAGTTCGAATCAACAAACAAATCTTTCTTCTTTTAGGGTTCCAATGTCTGGAAACATTACAGCGAATACAACATTGACTCTTCCCGTTCTTATCACTGGCAACAACACGGGCAAGGCTACTTCCAAAGTCACCACTCAAACTATCAATTATGCATCTGTCTTGATACTAGGAGCCATAGTCATTATTGAAAATGCATTGGTCTGTCTCGCATTTACAGCCTACAGCAAACTTAGAAAGAAACAGTCAAACATATTGATATGCAGTCAAGCTGCCATTGATCTCCTAGTTGGACTAGCATTCATTCCGTGGAAAATAGCTACACTATACACCAAGCAACACCTACACATCGGCTACATCGTCTTCTACATATTGTTCGTATCCCTAGGCAACCTCTCCAGTTTGGCTCTTGATCGTTACCTCGCTCTCATCAAGCCACTCAAGCACCACACCATGATGGATGTGAGCAGAACAAAGAAAATAGTCCTGATGACATGGCTGGTACCTTTGTTCCTAACAATGATACCGATGACGTGGTACACTGCCCCACCTCATACAAGACGAATTGCCATGAAGATTTACATAGGAATATTCTGGGGGATCATGATGCTCATATGGGTTATCATGATTGCAATTTACATTATTATCTACAGAACTGCTTCAAGAACTATTCGACTTCGACAGAAGCGCATGAAAGCAGCAGAGCATCCGAAGGAAAGCAGAGTAAAAACAACCAAGAAAGAACTTCGAGTGGCCCACTTGTTTGGGCTCTTGCTATTTTTCTTCATTCTAGCCTACCTACCAATACTGTACATAAATTTAGTCGGCCTACTGGGGTACGGTGAGAGCCTGATCAAGCCATTCTTTCATCACATCTCCCTGTACTCTTTAATTGCCAATTCAGTAGTCAATCCCATTCTCTGTCTGCTGCTCAAAAAGGATTACCAGCTCATTGTCAAACGGTGGATATGCTGCGAGTGGTTGACAGAAAAACGTAGACATGAGAGCCTCCGGTCGCAAAATTTTAACAAAACGGGAGTTTCCGACATGGATACGTCATCTAATGGGTGGGAATCAAGAAGAAGGCTCGTGGCACTTGGAAGGAGCGTGAAAGGGAGAGGAGGACGCTGTTCCAAATTTAATCACAAAGTTCGCTTCTCGTGTACAGAAGACACGGTTGTTGTCATGCCATCTACTTCATTCTCATTGAACGAGAGGAGCAGCGATAACGAGATAGATGAAAATCGATAAATTCTACCACATGATTCCAATAATTGAACAAGCAATAAAGCCCTTAGGGGATGGTCTTAAGGCACGGTTATCAATATCAATATCTCCCCGGCAACACTTAGGCCCCAAAAGAGCATCAAACCTAATCAGTCTCTCTTTGTGTGTGTGTGGTGTGTGTGTGTGTGTGTGTGTGTGTGCGTGTGTGTGTGTGTGTGTGTGTGTGTGTGTGTGTGTGTGTGTGTGTGTGTGTGTGTGTGTGTGTGTGTGTGTGTGTGTGTGTGTGTGTGTGTGTGTGTGTGTGTGTGTGTGTGTGTGTGTGTGTGTGTGTGTGTGTGTGTGTGGTGTTTCTGTGTATGAGTAGAAACACAAACTGTAAGCAGTTTAGCTAGGGAATGAAAGCTTCCATGCATTGGAACTACTGTTTCCCTACAATAAATCAACTTATTCACAACAAACCCTACCACGTGCAGAATGTCACGAACAAAACTCAGTATCATAACGACATGAACACTGCTCATCAGATTTAAAGGAAATATGGAAGGTATAGCAAAAAGAAATATGCAAATATATCTATAGCTGGAAAGGGAAGGGGGCCTTTGCTTGCAGCTTGAAGTATACTACTCAAACTAACAAGGCCGCATGAACTTGAAATAAACTGTAATGCGACGATGAAAATCATGGAAGGTGACAGACAATTGAGACAACTAAGTACAAGTCAGCAACAACTTTTCCAAGACTTTTCACTTACAACACACTTCAAACAGCATTCAGAAATGCCAGCAAGACCATTCAAGAAACAGTTCTGTATTTCTAAGATGTTGAATGACCAAATTCACTTGGAAAACAACTTCTCGAAGACTTTTCACTAACAACACACTTCAAACAGCATTCAGAAATGCCAGCAAGACCATTCAAGAAACAGTTTTGTATTTCTAAGATGTTGAATGACCAAATTCACTTGGAAAACAACTTCTCGAAGACTTTTCACTTACAACACACTTCAAACAGCATTCAGAATTGCCAACAAGACCATTCAAGAAACAGTTCTGTATTTCTAAGATGTTGAATGACAAAAGGCACTTGGACAACATCTCTTCGAAGATTTTTGACTTACAACACACTTCAAACAGCATTCAGAAATTCGAATAAGACCATTCAAGAAACAGTTCTGTATTTCTAAGATGCTAAATGGCCAAATTCAATTGGACATTTCCATTCTGATAGCTACTTTCGAAAGAATCTGACCTAATACTTGCGAAGCTGCTATTTGTAAAAAATAGCCAAGAGGCCGTTGAGGTAAGCAGCAATGATGCAAACATTTCAAGTAATAAGCAACGTGGGCATGCTTTAATTCCATGTCCTCGTCGAACAGAAGAGAAGATTCAGCATGAATAAAGCAGAAAGAGTCGAGTTTTTTTTTACACATCATTCTACCTAGATGCCAAAGGTAGAAATTTGGACACTGAGAAGCTTTTTTTGCTTATCGAGCATCGTCCAGGTCCTTCCTCTCGATGTGACCACACCTCGTGATTCCTATGCCTGGAATTACAGAGAGCTGGCGACTCTCTTCACTCAAAGTGAACGTTTAGCTGAGGTGGGACTCGAACCACTCACCATAGGACCAATGCGCAAGAATCGTACCATTCAGCTATCCTGATACCTCAACTGAGTCCAGAACAGCATTGACTGTGTCTATGCGACAGGTTGGCAAGGAGGAGAATCGTACCATGATTGTCGCGCCACCTTGTGGACCAAAACATGTAGGGATACCAGCTTTCTAGTTTTCAATCGCAGATGTACTAGGTTAGCCAACCTCTTCAAAAAAAATTGAAGGCAATTAAGATCTTATGGATTTAAAAGGTATTTCAAGATCGTTATTTTCGAAGGAGGACATCCAGGCTATTTCCGTCGAGCATGGTCTGACGCATTGGTTACTCTGGGGAAACCCCACAACTAAACTTTTCGGGCATTCACATCTTACGATTGTAATGAAGCAGGGCAAACTATAAACTGAAACTGGACATTTTAATTCACAATTCCATTGCCGTGAACATCTTGGCGATGGAGCAAGGTAGTTAGTCATTATCCCCACCATTAAGATCATGACAGTAGCTTCCGATTACAAAGCTTTTTAGCAAAGTGGGGCCATCACAGGGTAACTGTGTAGCTGTGAAACTGTGATGGGAATTGTCCCGTTACGAATCGTCAAGTATTTTGTTCAGTTACCTTTTTGCAATCTTCAAGAGTGCAGCTACGTCGTCAATTAATGCTGGAAAACTTTAAATCAGCATGTGTCATGAGCTATCCCTTCCAGATGTCCATAAATTCAATAATCCCCACAAATCGGAAAATGAGAAGATAAGGGACTAGAAGACCCCCTGAATGCCTACTAGGGAGCGAAAGACAATTCGAACTAGAAACGATGTCCATTTTGTTGATAAAAGCAAAGCTGAGCCCCAGAATCCAAAGGAGCGCCGAAAGCACCTTACTAGGGTGGTACTATCGTATGAGAAAGGCACCACTTTACTAGAGCGGTACTACCATGAACCACGACATTGTGAAATACATTTCTCATCGCCGGTTTTATCCCCAGCCTTATACCAGGTACCAATGTACTTGAATATTTAGTATTAAGTTTGATTTTGATAACGTTTTTAGCATCATATGGGTTTGCTTTACTTGAATTTCAAATATTGTATGTGTATTTTAAGATTTATCTTATAGAGGCCCCTTCCAAACCAGCACTGCTGACGGGCCACCCTCCTGGAATGTTTGAAATGAAATATTTGAAATGAAATGGACGAACAGAAAGAGGACAGAGAGAGAAACGTGAGTGAACGAACCCTCGAGCCCGGGACATTCCGAACAGTAAACATGTGCTCTAACGACTATGCCAACTAATCATGTAAGAGTAACCGACTGAATTAGTCGGATTATGTGTGTTACGACACGACTTAAAACTTTCCATATTTTGCATTAATTTGCCTTTAAATGCATTTAGCTTACGGACTCGTAAAAAGATAAGGGGGCGGCATCATACGGCTGTAAATTTTACCAAGACTTCATATCTCGTAGAAGCTTTAGATGTGATTGTATAAAACATATTGATATCAACAGGCATGTATATGACACTCAAAAAGTTCATTTTTCCTTGATCAAAGACTCACTGAATACGATGTCGGCACTGCTACTGCGTTATGCATTTAATGAAAAGCATGTCGATACACTGATTCGTGTTGTTCTCGATGCTTCTCTGTAGCCCTGGCTAGACGCGAAACACGAGAACGTGTCGACCATAGAAGATTTAAAACAGCCAGAATAAACGAAAAGAAACTACATATGATTGAAAAGCTACAGAATAACAACTTCATCGTCAAAAAGTTCGTGGAAGATGATGCAAAGAGGCAAATGAGCTCAATAAAACTAATACAAAAGTATTATACGCTTCACGACGTGCTGTTCAGAAACAATTGTGATGCATTCACCGCCTCCCTGAGACGTCGTTTATTCTAGCAATCTAAATATCGCCCAGTGCAGAGGCAAATATAACGAGCAGATTACGAGATTGAGAGATTTCCTTCGCAAAGATAGCACGGTGAATATAAAATTAAGTTGTTTAAATATTAAACGTTGTCAACCACAGATACCTAATGCAACTATTTTTGGGAGGCGCTATCAATGTTAATAGATCATGACCGACCTTAACCGGCACTTTAAAAAAGCAAACAAAAAATTAATGCGAAAATGAATGAAGGAACTAATGAAAGCATGAATGAACGAATGAATAAAAAGATGAATAATGAATGACAAGAAGAATGGATGAACGAATGAAAAATTGATGAATAGATCAATGAATTAAGAAAGAAACGTATAAATATGTAAAGAGAAATGAATGAATAAATGTATGAATAAATCAACTAATAAGGAAAAATATGAATCAGCGAAGAAACTAATGAATAATTTACGGAATGAGAAAATGAATAAGTCAGGGCAAAAATGAATGAACAAATGAAGGTATCAATCAATTGATAAGAGAAATGAACAAATTGAAAAATAGATTAATTATCCAATAAACGAATTAGTCTGCAGCTGAGTAAAATAAAGGGTCCATGGATACATAGGGGCAACGAGTAGGCTGCGGGGAATTTTCGTTGGACTTGACACAATAAAAAGGGATCACCGCAAGCTTCCTGGTAAGCATCTGAAGATTGAATTCATTCTAACTCTCCCAATTTTCCTGGAACGACTGATCCAGGCGTCAACTTTCCTGAAAATTTCTCGCCCGGTTCTCGTTGAATGTCGATTTCTGAGTGAACGTAATTGAATATGAAAAGCGCTGATGCCAGAGGGTCCCTTTGATATTACGAAGCGATTTAGCTTGATGTTAACGCATCGAGCTATTGATGAACTTCTCGAAGAACATATCTTAAAATCCAATACTTAGTCGCCCTGAAGCTTGCCAAAGTTTCTTTAAGAAATGCATTTTTCCCGCATTTAGAAAACCTCGATAATTGGCACTCGTTACTCTCGGTGATTCAGTGAGCTGCACACCTTCCTATGACAGTTGGTTGAATAATGACAAAGAAACGTCGCTTCAAGCCATATACCTTTCCTGCCATGCCATAATACAACAGATGGCACATGGTGCATCAAAAGAGGGATTCTGTTTCCCAAAATGGCAAAAACTGGCGACTCCCCTACATTGAGCCCTCCTTGTCTTGTCGGACTTTCTAGCAGTAAGTGACTTCTGTGCAGCGGCCACGTAAATATCTATGTCAACCACCGCAAAGATATGACTGAATGGAAGGCCTGGAACAGATACTGTGTTTGTTCAACTGAAGGTAACAATACAACACAAGCTGTCCCCTTCAAGTTAAGAATAAGCCTGCGCAAGTCTCAAGGTAAAAACAACAGCGGATTATAGTTGGACAAGATCGGTTGAAGTGAACAGCGAAACTGACGAGGGAAATATAGCATTTAGCAGATGAAGAAGGTAACAATTATCGATCATATTTCAATTTAGATAACGTAGATAAGCCTCATTCCTTCCTTCTGCAAGAAACAAGGCATCCCGATATCAACTGATCCATGACTTAGGGAATCGCTAAAATCAAATGACAATGCGACCGAAAAACCTGCTGAGACTCGAATATAAGAGGGGAGACTGTCGAACATTCGTAATCCTGACTGGCTCACCATTTGTAGGTTAATCAATTCATTCAAAGTCGACGGAAAAAAGGCTTATTACAAGTCCTCTGACAGCGAAGCGCCGTTTTCTATGGGTCAAATTTCCACGGAAGCAGACGAAATAACCCTTCGAGCACTTCAAATGTTGGCATGATAACTCCAAAGGAGCAAATTTATCAAAGACCTTCTCCTTACCGAAGGGGCGAGCCTTGAGCCTTCGGATCGGATCATGCTCGTCAATAAAAAGGGTGCTAACTTGAGAAATTTCCTGCGAAGGAGTCTCGATAACTTGATCAACTAGAATCGCGCGAGAACAAGTACATCTTTCGTGTCTATTGATGGCTTGCGTTGTCGTACTTAGAAAGATACACAGCTCAAAATAAAAGCAAAAGTCTGCGACTTCCTACGACATTTTGAGAAAGCCTTGCTCTATTTCAGGCTGTAAACAAGTATTTGTCTAAGCGACCACGATGTCTGAAAAGAGGAAACAAAATGAAATTAATTTGAAGCGCAAATGCAAATGGCTTTTTGATTGCTTCTGTAAAAGCTCATCCATTGGCGCTTCCATACTGCCTAAGGATATTCTCTCTACGCACCAAGTGTAACGATAAACACCTTAGGAAATTCTAAATTATACCAAACAGAGTTAAAGTAATAGAATGTCTTTCGACTTCATCTAAATCATCCAAACTTTGCACTACAATCAAACGTTCACGCATTGCTTAAACACGTGAATCTCTGACGGAATCCCGCCTGCTCTTGACTTAAAGCAATCCACTAAGCAGATAT
This sequence comes from Pseudorhiza aurosa, assembly GCA_964026355.1. Lineage (NCBI taxonomy): Eukaryota > Metazoa > Cnidaria > Scyphozoa > Rhizostomeae > Lychnorhizidae > Pseudorhiza > Pseudorhiza aurosa. Next base: position 9,317,042 of record OZ032114.1, on the reverse strand, counting down.
TTCACCTCTCTCGCTATACAGTACTGTGAACGACTGGCATACAGTTATGATATCCTATCACTGCAATCTTCTGCTTTTCTAACAGCTCGCTAACACAATGCGGGTACGCAGTGATTACAGCGCCAAATTATGCTATTTTGGCTTCGTGTCTACACTATAGCGACACAGTTTGAGACAGATACGCCACGGAATGAATATGAAAGGCAAACCGGCTTCCAATGAAGACGGCATAGTATATACAAGTGGATTAACTTCAAATCCTATACTCCCCATCCGACCTGACATATTTCAGTACTAATTTAATACCGGCGTGGTCAAAGCAGGGCCTACGAGTTGTCGGGAAGGACAGCGAGGAAAATCAACAGCCGCCTGTTGCTAGAGGAGTGGAAGCCAGGAGCTGTTTTCAGAACAAGACACCCCTCGGAATGCCTTATCGGTGTTCTCCCGTCTACCATTGAATACTAGGCGGAAAATATTATCAAATGCAAAACTGAAATTTCCTAGAAATCTCCAGCTATTTTCATATGGATTATTGGTATCTACACTGCTGCACAAGAATCCTATTAGCTGAGCTTCAATTTTTGAATTACACATTCTGGCTTTGAAGTGTCCTTAAAGCTGCCAATAAACATTTTATAGAAGAAACAATGAATAACAATTATCACAGAAAAAAAATGGAAGTATAGTATGTAGCTGCAGGTGACACACGAAGATGGGCTTGCGGCTGGATTAACCACAAGTGCATGTCTTTTTCTGAAGAGATAAATATTTCATATCTGACTGGTTGAAGTTAGTTGAGTTGCGCATGGCTACACCCATTACAAGAAACAGCAAAAACGCTGCAGATGAAAAGCGGACTTCAAAAAGCAGGATAAGATCAGTGCAGCACGGGACTAGTTTGGGAGACAATTATTGATAGAGATGACCTGAGAAAAGCGACAGGGAAAACTTCAATCGGAAATCAATACCCGCGGTGGAAAGGTGTCGTAATCGATTGCCAAGACCTCCGTGAAATGGATGCTAGAAATAAAACTTTTTATCACTGAATGATGCTCTACGAAAGCTTTTTGATGAACACTTGATTGCTAACTTGGTGAATTTGGAAACACAGAAGGCTGGGGAATAAGCAAAAGCTACTGAGTTGGCATGGCTACCTAGTCCACGTGAGATAGAATTGAGCTTGTTTTGCAACATCAAAGACCACAGTAAACGGTACCAGTCAAAGGAGGATGGAAACAAGGTAATAGTAATGCAGCTAGATTGTTAAATCGAATGGTTACTGCCCCGGTTTGATGGTCAAAGGAAGATGGGAAATGAGTCTAATGTGAGCTAATACAGCATTTGATGTCGAGGATGGATAATTGAAGATACATAACGCAGTTTTGCACCATGAACACTTTTCTTTATAAATCTTAAATGGTACAAATAAAAATCTCGCAAAAAGGCAGTTTGTATTTGACTCGGTTACAGTTACCAAAGGTAATGAACAGGTCGAAAAAAAACAAGAAAAGGAAGTAAAAATATTTATCAATAAGAAAGGAGCTTCGGGTATAAGCATGGTTCATGCTCGAAAGGAAGATGTAACAAGTGGTGCAGACAATGATAGAGGAGGTTTTGGTTATGATGTAATTTCAACTTGATAGGCACCTAGCGAACAAAAGCTGATTTCAATTTGTGTTGTGTCAATTGCTGTAACCTACAATAATCAATTTATAAAAGGCTTTCATAGTGTTAACAACAAACTGAGTCATTCAGCAGTATTATTCGTCAAAAAATTCATGTCAGTCCGCTGACGTGTGAAACCCAAAACACGAGTGCACAGCTAAATGAAGCATTAAAACGATAAAACATTAATACTCTAATCACACATTCAATAGATATTCATCCTTGATTTGCCCCTTCTTATTCGCATTACAAAATTTCCAAAGCAAATATGCGATGCGAAGCAATGCATAAAAAATATTCATCATTCAATACACATACCCACAGCTTCTACAAACTAAAGTGAACCGAAGTATCTAATGTGGAACGAAAAATAGGCAGTGAGAAAGCAAGTTTGGGTGATATTGAGCTAGCCACGCACACCTTAAAGATGGCAAGTAGTTAAAACATAAATCCCAAAGGTCAAAATATCAGACCATTGAATTAAGAGGAGATTCCACATCGCGCACCATCTTATACGAAAGAATTATCCCCAACCTGTGACAAGAGGGTAACAAATAATTGAGGGACATGTGGGTGCAGCACTTGCAATAGGGGATATCAGTCTAATTTATATAATCAGCTTTCAGCTGAATGACTGGACAAATAGGATGAATGAATGAATAGGCGGATATATAAATATAAAGATTAATGCATGGATGGAGGCAAAAAAATGGAATGAACGAATGAATGAATGGACAAAGGAATTAATTAATCAATGGATCGTCAATCAATTCAAACAAACAATTGGATGAGAGAATAATTGAATCAATCAATCAATCAATCAATCGAAAAAAAAAATTGGATCAGAGAATGTAAGGCAACATAGATAGGCTATGGGACAGACAAATAGCTGAATAAATGTGCCCTTTCGAGTTCGAATCAACAAACAAATCTTTCTTCTTTTAGGGTTCCAATGTCTGGAAACATTACAGCGAATACAACATTGACTCTTCCCGTTCTTATCACTGGCAACAACACGGGCAAGGCTACTTCCAAAGTCACCACTCAAACTATCAATTATGCATCTGTCTTGATACTAGGAGCCATAGTCATTATTGAAAATGCATTGGTCTGTCTCGCATTTACAGCCTACAGCAAACTTAGAAAGAAACAGTCAAACATATTGATATGCAGTCAAGCTGCCATTGATCTCCTAGTTGGACTAGCATTCATTCCGTGGAAAATAGCTACACTATACACCAAGCAACACCTACACATCGGCTACATCGTCTTCTACATATTGTTCGTATCCCTAGGCAACCTCTCCAGTTTGGCTCTTGATCGTTACCTCGCTCTCATCAAGCCACTCAAGCACCACACCATGATGGATGTGAGCAGAACAAAGAAAATAGTCCTGATGACATGGCTGGTACCTTTGTTCCTAACAATGATACCGATGACGTGGTACACTGCCCCACCTCATACAAGACGAATTGCCATGAAGATTTACATAGGAATATTCTGGGGGATCATGATGCTCATATGGGTTATCATGATTGCAATTTACATTATTATCTACAGAACTGCTTCAAGAACTATTCGACTTCGACAGAAGCGCATGAAAGCAGCAGAGCATCCGAAGGAAAGCAGAGTAAAAACAACCAAGAAAGAACTTCGAGTGGCCCACTTGTTTGGGCTCTTGCTATTTTTCTTCATTCTAGCCTACCTACCAATACTGTACATAAATTTAGTCGGCCTACTGGGGTACGGTGAGAGCCTGATCAAGCCATTCTTTCATCATATCTCCCTGTACTTTTTGATTACCAATTCAGTAGTCAATCCCATTCTCTGTCTGCTGCTCAAAAAGGATTACCAGCTCATTGTCAAACGGTGGATATGCTGCGAGTGGTTGAAAGAAAAGCGTACAGACTTGGATCTGTTTGGTCTGGATGCAAAAAAAGGACTTTTTGCTCTTGAAAGAGACAATCAGGAACGAAGGTGTTCTCATGCAAATAGGGCCACTAAAAAAGCTAATAGCAATGGAAATTTATTGCAGAATTGCATTCAAGAATGACTTCTGCATAGCACTACCAAGATACTAACTAGAAACGCAATTAGAAGATGAAAATTTTATCAGTTTTGGTGTCTGCATGAAGAAAGAAGGCTTGATGAATCAAAAATAAGTAAGGTGACGTTTAGACTAGGGCAGCGAAAAGAAATAAAGCATTGAACATGTACGTAAACAGGAAAAGCACAATGGTTACCAAAACAGACTAGCCGCTACGAACAAGATTCGTTGGAGAACAGAAATTCGGAATTAAGACTAAGCCAATTCATCCAGCGGGAATGGCAGGCAAAATGATGGGGAAAAGTAGAAGAGAAAGCCCTACTGATACCCTCAATCCATCTATGGAGATGGTCTGTTCATGGAAGCTTCATATCCATATACAGATCTATAGTCATAAAACTTAACTGTCTGAATAGCTCTGAAGTCAGAGTGAAGGCAAAACTCAGGATTAGAAAATTAAAAGCCTATACAACATCCACAAAAATCGCATAGTCAGGCAATAAACACTGATTTTGATATAGTTGTGTGCATCTTCAAGGCATTTTCATTGGGTAATAGAAATTTCTAGAGATAGTTTTGTACACCTTGCGCCAATTGCCTTGACTTGAACAGATGTTAGGACTGCGATATTTAAGAAATCATTTCAACGTAATTCATAACCTATCCTTTAGTTCAATGACACGTAAAAACGTATCTCTTGATATAAATAAATATATGCAATATCGTTCAAATTTCTTCACACAAGCATAATTTATCAACACCAAACATGAAATCCTCGATGTTTCATCGTTTCATCTTTTCGTCCATGCTGATGGTCTCGTGAATCGCGAGTTACGGATAATATCCACAAATAAACACCAACAAAGAAATACTGAGGATAGTTCGGAAACTATGCAGTGGGAACTACTAGAGAGCTTGGTATTCATTTCAGAGATGAGAACTTCGTGGTGGTAATTCTCATCGTAGATTTTGTCGTTTCGGAATACATTAACAACTCCTAATTTGCCTCATGACACCTTAGATCGGAGGTCACAAACTTTCAGCCCGCGGGACGATAAATTTGGCCCGTGTCTTAAAATAAACGTAAAGATATTCGAGAACACTGCAATGATTTTATCAGGTCTTTTCTTGCGGAAAGCCTGGTGCGGTCCAGCCCCACCCAGATTCTGCCTTCAGCGACCCCCCGGTAAATTTCGTTTGAGAACCCTGCCCTAGACGCTTCTTTTGAAAAACATGAAACGCACACAAGAAAGGCTCGATTTGATTTTACTCATTTGCTTTGGTTAGATCGAAAAATTTAGCTGCCTCGCACTCGTTAATTTCCTTAGCTTCATATTTCAAAACAGCATGGTACTTCCATGAATGAAAGTTCGCATCAGAAGTAGCATCGCACCTTGATATCGACGAAATTATTGGTTTGAGTCCAGTCCTTGTTTCAATATATTTCTATAAGACTGGTGTTAGCCTTTGGCCTTGTCAATCGCATGAACAGTGGATACAGACTTTTTGCTTACCAAATGAAGAGAGATAAAGTGTTGTGAGAAGGGAAGTAAATCATCTCAGGAAACTGGTTAAGAAAAAATGTATTGAATTGTACACTATATAGAGATAGATCGAGAGCAAACTTTATGGGCAAAAAAAATAAAGATGAGCGAGCAAGCTGAAGCATTTCTGGCCGAACATGGTTTGGATTGCCTTTAAATATGATCCACATTAACGTGAACATGATATAAATTCTGCTGTGTTGTTCGTCAGTCCCTTAGCAAACGGCAATAAATAACTATTATTACACATGCCAGACAAACATGGCAATCAACTGCACTGTTGTGCTCCAGTCTTGTGATGAGTTCCCAACTCCCCAACCAAACCGAAACAAAAGCAATTTAGAGACCACAAGTGCCACACAAAAAATACTTTCTAGGCTACAAATCCTTAATAGCCAACAAAATAATCCATGGCCACTGCCGAATTCCTAACACTTCAATCAATATTTTGAATCCTAAATTCCAGCCATTTAATAAAAATTCGATCTAACAATTCTCTCTAATAGAAAACAGACCACCAAAGATATTTACGGCAGATTGCACGAACAATGAATCCTTATATCTCATAGTCTTATTTACAAAATGCCTCATGTATGAGTTTTATTCCGTTGAATTACTGAACAAAAACATAAAAGGACTTGGCTTTGCTTTCAAAGCGTATTCCGGAAACAGAATAAACTATATGTGGTGTTTAAGGCTTATGTTTAACTGAAGATATTCCTATGCAGTGTCTTCATTATCAATAAGATGCTTCAAGAGAATTTGAAGTTTTGTTGCGTCTGACAGATTCTTCTTCGCTACAAATATCTCCATTGCTTCTTCACATTATCATGACAACAATACATCGGAAAAAAGTCAAGAAAACATGAAAAATTGGTTCGCAATTCCCTTCTCAGATTTTATCAATGGATTATTTCCCTTAAGTGATGATTTTCACTGAAACTTCCGAGCCGGTGCTACCTCTTTTAGTGACAATATTTATACCCCCTGTGCCTTTTTCACGATGCAACAGCTGCACAGAGTACTTCAGTTGTTTTATGATGGAAAACTTAGCAATGATTATCTTCATAACAAGCCATACACAAACGTGAACAAGGAATTTAGGGGGCACTCGTTTGCGCGCAGTTTTGATGCAAGTAAACTCGTTTACCAACTGCTGCCAGCTGACTTATCAAGTTCACAGTACCTCCCGTTAATCTTTTCGCCTACGACACCGTGTCAGCTGAGATACCTTGCTATACACGCAAAGAAGATTTGATACCCACATTCCACTCAGGTTGACAGTAGGCGCATTTTTAGAACAATGATTCGCAACGTTGAGGTCGGGTGACCAGTCTCCTTCAGCGCCACACTTTGCCCGAGATTCACACCGCGTAACCGATTACAGCTGAGTGGAAAGTTTGAGGGCATCAATACACTTGCACGAGCGTGTACACGAAAACGAGGTTGACAGCACGGTAGTTGTGCACTCTATCGCTAAGCCAGCTGTATTCGCTAGCTTCTCATCTCATTAAATGCATTGCAAACGGCGACTCATGATAGGGTATGATTAAAACTTACCAGTCCTTCTAAAATCGGCGCAAAGCTTCAGCCTCTTTCTCACACTACTCTCCGAGTGCTTTGGAAAAGCTTTTCGAATGTCTTCCATTTTGATACGACGGGGGTTGTCAGGACTTTTCCAAAACAACCGATAAATGAAAATCTGAGAAAGAAAATTAAGCACATAGAAAGCCCCCAACAAGAAAATTGTAGCAAGCCTACTTAAAGATGGGCTTAGTGAATGAAGACCTTCCAGCCAGCAAACCCTGTTAATGACTGCACCGATCAGGAAAACTAACTCCTTCACCACTGTCTTAGCTTGCCATGCATGCTAGAAATGTCGAGGGAGACAATATCATATACGCATATTTCAGAGGTCTCGTCGTTTAGAGAACATTAGAAAAACGATCGAAATGGCAATCGTGCGATCAACTGAATAATCAGCATACTTATACTAGATGGGCAGCCCTTCGAAAACCAGCATTTGCAGGAGGGTTTCCCTCCGTGAATATGTAAAATCAAAATGTTATAAACTTAATTACTGACATTACCTGTAGAAAGTCCCTCATGTGATTGTTTGCTCTTTTTGAATTTGGACCTGGTACTTCGTACTTGGGACACTCTTGTCCGACTGTAAAGATCGTATCGACAGCGCGAACGTAGTAGCTGAAGAGAAACATGATGCAACTTAATGCCGATATAAATATGAAAGACGGATCATATCATTTTTTTTTTGAAATGGAATAAAACACCGGTTTTGTAAGAAAACAAATAACAATTCCATAATCATATGCGTACTAAAAAATACGAATGCTCGGTACACTCTGAACCGATCAATGCATGGACTAAGGTGGCAGATGCTTTCAACAACTGCAGACGTCCGTAATAAAAAAAATAGCCTGTATTGTAGGCAAAATCACTAGGATATTATTAAAGTATATAGCACACATATACTATATGATGTCTAAAAACGGAAAAGCGTCCCAGTTTGAGTGCTGTTGCTGTTTGTCCTTCGTTTCTCGAAGAAGATGAGCATTGACATTCGGAGTAATTGTTTCAATGAGTCCAGAGGACCAGTTTGAACACTGCTACACAAACTGGCATGTCGAAAGGAAATTAATAGATACGATAAAACACAACACATTAGCCTTATTACAATGCTTTATCAAAAACAGAGAGTAAAAAAGAAAAATAAAAGGAAAACATGTTTGAAGGTGGTGGTAATGGCAATGCAAAGAACTCAGAAATCGGTAAGCATAGCGCTGCAATAAGTGCCACCTTTATCTACGCTGATAATTCGATCCATTTCACAAGTGGCCTTCTCGCTACTGATGTGAACTTCCTACCATTCATTTCTCGTACAATGGATGTTAATTCCTCTGTCATTCAAATCATGGCTTCTCTTCCAGTAATCATTACACAAAATGCTGATATAGACCGGCCATGTCTAACTACGGAATTTCACTTGTACGAACTCGCGGGGACTTGGGCTTCGTGGAAAGGTATAAGGTATAAGATGCCATTCCTCAATCTAATTTAACGCCTAGCTCTTTACGGTTCATGTATTCCGACAGAAAATTCCAGCCCGGACCTTGCGTGTTGTGCATGTATGTGCGGTGTGCAAAAACTGCACGGAAAAACAGGTACAACAACAACTACGTGAGGGAAAGCGAGGAAATTGAGAAGCGGGAAGAATTCGAGTTCCTCATAATTCCAAAAAACAAAATTTACATCTCGTGAAGACAGAGCAATTTTCCATTGCAGCCCCCAGGCCTTGGAAAAATGCCGGTTGAAATTAGAAGATCTCAGAGTGTCCCTACTTCAAAGCAAGATTAAGAACACATTTATTCTGTAACTATTTTAAGATACAACTGAGAATTTTCATAGCTTTTTAGCACTATTTTGTTCAGCGCTTTAGAATATAGGTATATAGATTTTAGCGCTCTATAAGTGAATTATTACCATTATTATTATTACTATTTGTACATGTTGCCGATTTTCAATTAAGTACAATCCCTTGCCGATTCATGTCCCATAACCTAAAGCAAGGGAATGAAACGTCTCATGCATTTTATGAATGCAGCACTACGATAGTGTTAATCTTTCGATTGTGTAAGAACAGTATACTCGGTCACATGGATAGTACACGTCGCAGTCAACCGTCCCATTCAGTACTATCTTTTGCAATTCTTGAAGACACGGGCTTCCTGGAATTTGCATTAATATTATCATTATTATCATTATTCAAAATGCCACAACGCATAGGCAAACATTTGCATGGTAGTATTGAGATAAATCGACTATATATTGCAGAAACCACTGGAGAAGACAGTAATTAAGAATAAAAATGGCCGCCATGGAAGATCTCAAATGATTTGGGATAGGATCAGCTGTCCGTGTTTAGCCAATCAACAATTGGTAATCATGGATGATGCAATCCGTCATTTGATCACACACATAGGATTATGGGTCATGGAAAAAAATTAATTTTGAGTGCTTGTAGGCGCAGGAATGACTGCGTATGTAAACTGAACACTGACCTCGTGCTTCGAAATAAAGAAGACTTAAAAGGAATTACGTTCAAGAAGACTTAACCTGATGAAATTACACACCTGGGATGAAAATAAAGCAAATTGATTAGCGCTGTTATATGCAAATACTAGGTGAAAAATTACATCACTCAATGGTGTAACATAGTGCCATTCAGACTCGCGTATGACTGCTCTTTACTTGCGAAGCTAGACGCAGTAGAAAAGAATTAGGCAAAAATCAACAGAGCAAACTGGAGCACAGCAGCTTTCAAATGTGACTTCATCTACCTACCATGTAGCATGAAATGCTGTTCAAAAAGAACCCAAAAGAGGTCGTGAGGTCGTGCTTTCTTGATAAAAACAATGGCAAATGCCATTGACTAAGAACGTTTTAACCGTTTGAAATACAGCACCTTTTTGCACTTCGAAGCTGATGAAAATAAAACACACCCTCCAGCTAGAACTGAACTCAAAAAGCAAATGGCGGGGATGCCATCGTCCCGGATGGATATGCACGCAGTAGTATGAACGCAGGATCGCAACAAGAGCGGAATGGGTCGGCTCTCGTGCCGAAATGGCATAAAAAATCGTATGCAAGTGAGGACTAACGAAGATGTAGAAAGTTCTCTAGGATGAACACATAATTATCATACCTTCCATTTGAGAATAAAACTAGAAAGTCAGTCGGTTTCATCTTCTGCTTGTAAGCTGGTGCTCTGTACATGTTATTCTCGATAGCCTAAAATAATTCAAGCAATCATTGACTTTAGGGCATCAATAGTCTTTCGATCATTGGTGACAAGCATTCAATGTGTGTCAGGATAGCTCAATTGTAAGATTCCTGCGCATTGATCATATGGTCAGTGGTTCGAGTCCCACCTCAGCTAAATTTTCACTTAGAGTGAGGAGAGTCGTCAGCTCTCTGTAATTCCAGGCGTAGGAATCACGAGGTGTGGTCGCATCGAGAGGAAGGACCTGGACACTGCTTTATATGCAAACAGCTTCTAAGTGTCCAAATCTCTACCTTCTACATCTAGGTAGAATCACGTGTATAAAAAAAGCGATGATAACTAATTACTGTGCAAAAAGACAGCATGCAGCAATAACCCGTTCAATTCGTTCTAGCGCTGCTGATATCAAGAACATGAGCACTTAGAACAAACTGACGTGATAAACCGTTGAATACTTACCTAGCCAAAGCAGCATGATTGCTATGAGAGGTGCCATGATGGAGTGGCTCACCGCGCGGACTCATAACGCAGCGGCTGTACGTTCGAATCCAGCATGGTACAACATAGAAAACCACCGATGAGGAAAGGCAACGGGAAACGAACTCATAAAATCTATTTCTCTAGAAAAAACCTCGGAGTCCTGAATCCGGTTTCTACTTAACTCAAGATCCAGTACGCAATGCAGCTTTTTGAAAGTGTTATGAAGACCTGCAGGCTACTGTCCATAATGCAAGTACAATTCCGCACCAAAATACAATCTCTCACGAGAAAAGGGCGGGAATAGCAACAGCATCTTACCTGCAACATTTGCCCGGGTGCCAATTGACCTAGAAACGGTGATGTGTGTACATAAACTGTCTCACCATACTCTAGCTGTGGTGGACCAGGGTCCTTTCCATGCTTCTATTCAAACAAAATTATACGAATAAGCATCAAGAAGTAAAATTCTTCGAAAAAACGAAAGTGCACAAGTATGAGCTACGATTCGATGTTCGGTTAAAAAGAATCAGGAAAATGAACTTAAGAAACGACTCGAATATGGAAAGAATTGAATAGGACATAAAACATTTTCAATTGACGAAACATCAAACTGAATATAACGAGACGAAATGGAGTTTTGTTGACAATCTAGTTTATTTCCTGAGACAGGCATAAAAAAAGAGGCTGGATGATTTTTTTTAAGGTCCCACTTGCGACAACAAAAAGCATATTAAACTAGGCATACTCTTCTGTAATAATTCCTCAGCCTTGCATTCATGCCAACTTGGGAAATGAGAGGTGGCCATTCCTCGCAATACTCGGTCAAGATTAATTCACCATCTTTGCCGGTTAAATCACCAGGCGTTCGCATGAAAAACATCTCACCGCCACCAAAGGCTTGCCGCTCTTTTTCTCGCTCCTGAAAATAGCAGAAGGAAGTATTTCTGCCAATTAAATGGGACCCTGTACAGGACAGAGAGCGCAGAACGCCAAGGATTCTCAACAGCAGTGAAAGGAAATAGATGTAAAGGAAATCTTCCCTTTTCTAACGTCAAAAGAGAATGCATTATTAAGGAGCATTCCTGAAGCAAAACAATTAAACGGCGGGGATTTATACCCAAAAATTAGAAGTACCAAAACACTAAACGCTGATCTAATAGGAAGGCTATTCAGAGGTACGCCTTGCTATGCTGTAAACGGGACCAAAATTCCTCTGATTCTAAGTCATCTGTCTCATTGTCTTATTGCTTTTAAGGGGTATTGTACTAAAGAATAATTTGTCGGTTGCGTCACCTTTGAAAGGAACATTTCCTTGGGGATATGAAGATTGCATACGAATGCGCCTTAAACACAGCCTTCAATTCTTTGTAAATACAGCATCACAACAGAAAGCAAAACGAATATAGAAACAACTAATATTGGCTTCAGTCTGAATTAGCCCCTTCCCGTCGCATGGCCAAATGAAAGACGACGTTAGTCTCTCAAGCAGCTCTTCAATCCTGTGGACTTTTTTAGATATCATTTGTGCACGTATTTTGCACACTTACTTCTTATCGGTGGCCGTAAATGTAAGTTTTACTTACGTGTGGATTTGCAAGAAGGCAAATGCAATGCATCTTATTCTGTTCTGCTAAGTGCTTTTGCGTAAAGCATATTTGAGTAGTGCAAATATAATAAAGCATTTTCGAAGTGTTTGTTTAAGTGGGAACAATCATTCATGAGAAAAAGGGCGATTTTTCCTTTCGTGAAGATGAGTGATAAATTTCATTCACAAACGAAGGCACCAACAGCAGCAAGAATAAATTAAAACAAGAATCTTCCAACTTAGCAAACACATTTTATGCTCATGCATTTGCCACGGTGATGATTTACCCACGTTTCTGGCATCGTCATAGAAAGATAGCTACTTAACTTATCTGATCTTGATAAAGTTTTGCAAACCATTTACAAGCCTGGATTATAACACCTTGAATGAAGTCGACGAACAAATGAATTATATTCCTTCTGCTGTTTCGTAGTATATGCGATACTCCTGCTGTTTCAGCCCTTCTCACGTCAAACACAAAGTAAAAATAACAATGTATATTCGCTTATCCATCCATCCATCCATCCACCCATTCGGCATTGCACCCAGCCTGTTTGAGATTTCCCGCAAAGCTATCCCGTCATGTTTTAGTCTGCAGACTAGCTAGAAGCTCAGGGAAGACCATTCACTGACGTTCCCCACACATTGTGTTATTGGCTTTCCTTCCCTTCTGTGGCCTTCCATCTTGCTATCTGTTGCGTGGCCAGCTCCTCTACATTGGTGGCCATTGAGCGCGAGATCTATTTTCTACAGCCGTTTTAGTCATGGATCAAATGCATAAACATTGATCCAACAGTTGGAAACCTTGAATCGTTAGTGGTTCAATGTTATCACTCAATGTAAAAATGAGGTTTCCCTCGCAGCAAAGCACAGTAGATCCAACCATAATTGACCTTTTACCTTGGCTCGTTTCCTGATATTCTTCAATAGATTTTCTACCACTTGCAAGCCAGACTTCTCGTTGTGGCCCGGCTTTTTCTTGTGGAAATGAGGTCGGTGGAAATGTCTCAGATCGTTTGGAGAGAGATAGGTGGGGAAGAACGGTCTGCGCAGCTCTAGAGCCGGTGTCGAATGCTGCAACATTAATGATAAAAATATGAATGCCAAAATTCCTAAATGAATAGAGATATCTGTGCACAGCTATAATCAATTAATACATCATTATCGTGTAATATCGTCGTAATCAGTTTAATTTAACGTGACGTTATTCAAATTCACTATCACTGCAAGCAAGGAAAAGTTGGACGCATGTAGTCAAAAGCCAATCGATTTGGCCTCGTGTCATTGTAGAACATTCGTCTGAGAAGTTTGAACAGAAATTACCCGATTCAGCTTATCGTTATGCTAGCGAATATACTAGAAAGCACGAAAAAGGATAATCATACGCAGTAATGGCTTAGGGTAAAATGTCTCGCATTTGCAGATGAAAACAGCAAAACGGCGTTTCAATGCTTACTGAATAGAAAATAATGTATGATTAAATGATAGCAAATCTCAAAGGCACTTGAATTTCCTAAGAACGACCTCGCAAAAATCAACTCAGTTTGCAGACACATATAACACAAGAATTTTGAGTTTGAATCCACTATTCACAGAAACACGTTCTGTGTGGAAGGCAACAGGAAGCTACCTTGTAAAAATTGGCCTCCCTGAGAATGCCTCCGAGTCTTGCCTCTGGGTCTCTAGCTTCTTTTAAGCTCGGGATCTAGTATTCTAAGCAGCAATAGAGCTTGAATGGTATCACAATTGAAACAGTTGGTCCAGATTCTTTCTTTTTAGTAAAATATATTGAGGAAAGGCCATGGCGGCCTATCCACAGCTCCAACAAAGGAAGAAGGCAGAAAGCGAAAGGCTAAGAAGTGAGAGATATCAAATCAAGTTTATCGACCTTGCATTTGAAAGGTGGCAAGTTGTAGCGTCCAGGAAAGCCAGAAGAAGGCAAGACATTCCATAAATTCCATGCGGGATACAGAGACAAAATCAAGACGTAAGAATTGTCAAAGGCATTGCTAGAAACATAGAAGCGACTAAGCAGACATCCCTGCGAATCTCATCTTCGATAAGCAATTAATTGAGAAAAATCTTTAAGGTGGACATTAAACAGATTCTAAATACGCACCTGAATTGTAAGGCTACTTAAATCAATCTGAAGAGGATTTTCGACTTGGTCTGCAGGGAAGATGCAAATACAGAAAGCATTATAGAATCAAATACTATAAGTCGACCAATCAATGGAGTAATAATGACATCGCGTGTCAGGATAGCTCAGTGGTAAGATTCTCGGCCATTCATCCTATGGCTCATGGTTCGAATCCAATCTCGGCCAAACTTTCACTTAAGAGTGAGGAAAGTCGCCAGTTCTCTGTAATTCCAGGCATAGGCATCACAAGGTGTGGTCACATCGAGAGGAAGGACCTGGAAGATGCACGATAAGCAAAAAGCTCCTCAGTGCCCACCAAAATATGTGTGAAAAATTGCGACATATTGGCTTCCAGTACCCCTAGTATCGTATCAGATCATTAGATTATGTAACTTTGCATTCCTATTGGGTAATCGATTGAATTCAAAATAAAGAGCTACCAATGACAGACCAGAATTCAGCAAGCGCAGCCGCATTGTTCAACATCGCATCATATCTAATGAAGATTGCAAAAAGCAGGTCGAAGATTGGTTACATATACCTTGTTTTGCCATGTAATACTCGTCATTGGATAAATTGAACATATCCTTGCGGGGATCAGCATTCATTTGAAACTAAAAAGAAGTCTTAATGTGAATAATCTATATAAAAAAGATTCATTTATTACCAAGGATTGACACAGATCTAATTTCGAAAGCTACTTAAGACTGATTGAATAAAATTTGCTTCTTCATCCACGATAATCTCTCGTGTCATTCCCCAGCGTTTGCATACAAGACCCGGCTGGTTGCCAATTCCTTGTTCAAAACTGCTAACCCTCTTTGCTATATTCAAAGTGGCTTCTTAATTGATATCACTTATTCACCCTCACAACAACAAACATTCTTGCTATATTTGCATCCATCTCGTACTTCATTTTTAATTCGCATTGCCCATTCCTTCTTGAAAACATCCATCCCTTTTGTGATATTCAACTGCCTAGCGTTTCCATGCATCTTGTAGTAATATCATCCTTATATTTGTTTGTGGGAGCTTTTTTATATAAACAGAAATAACTACTCAATAATGTTAATAGCTATGAGAATGATGCCACACTTATTCAATGTAGCAGCCTATGTTTCAATCCTCAACCGTTGACACAATTGATTTTTTCTCACCATTCAGTTATTCGAGATAATCTTAGTGGCAAAGTTCACCAAACAAAGAGTCGTAAAATAAACTTGACACGCTAATAGATGTTCAGATTAAAAAATCCGTTTTACAAAAAGACCAAAGAAGAATTTCCTCGCAGTATTTAAGCAAGTTTTGTGAAATTAGTCTCGTTAAGTCTGATGGACTACAGTGATTAAATTTTTAGAAAATGGGGAGGGAGGGAGACAAAGGGACGGGAATTAAGTCTTACTGCGAAAAGTCTTTATACGACAGTCAGCTTATCAATTAGAAAAGTGACTGTCGATCAACTTTTTGTCAAAACCGTGAAAAGAACTACTGTCCCAAATTTAATCACCTTCCGTGAATGTCTAAGAATTGACGAGAAACTTTTGGTTTGAACAAAGAGCATAATCCACAATCAACTGACCAGTGCATTGGTGTTTAGGTTTGAGAGTAATCAGCATTGACAAATAAACGTGATGAAATCATCAAAAATCCCTTCTATTCAGCCTACCGCCTGCAGCTAACGTAACAAGGCTCAATGCTTTTACACTGCAACTATTAAGCATAGCGACTGCCTACAAGGAACTCAGCAATTAAAGGTGAAGAAATGCAATGATGTGTGGAAAATATTTGCAATGCGAATATCAATGGGATTAAGTAGCCACTTGCATGGAATACTTGATGCAAAGAAAATGGTACTGGATTACAGAGGAGATCTGCGGAAGCCCGGCAAAGCCAAACGTTTCTTAAGCCGAACTAATTATCTGCTACGAAAAAAGCGAACCACTCAAAACATCTTTACCGCTTACTATCATTGCCTTTGGGTGGTGAATTTGACTTTGACGGTGCAAAATTTCAAAGGACGATTATGAAACAGGAAATAACAATCACTGGACCCAGCTGACCATGGGTGAAGTAGAGTACGAAATAGTCATATCTTACGCTTTTCTCTTCCTCTGACTTCTGCTTGCTGCCAGACCTTGACTTGTTCTTGCCGTCCTTAAAAGTAAATGAAGTGGGTTTCAAAAAATAACATTCAAGGAGAATAATGAATCTTATGAAATGCATTTGATGGGTACCTTAAAATACAAGTGAATTGAAGCATCCACACTACTTTGGGCGTCAGCAAACTATCAGATCGCATAAACTCATGCTAATTAAATACAATACCTCTTTCGATTAACTCACACGAGTGAAAATTCATGTTTAAGACAATTCATCCTATAGGAACCATCAGATGATCACTTTCATAGTTCAGAATTAATACATATTATGCATGTATTACTTAATAAGTAATAGAAGTATTCTATGTTAGGGATTTCTGCCTATATAACAAATCATATATCGATATCGAAAATCTCTCTGACACCATGGCGTTGATGTCCAGTGGCCGTCGAAGCTTATAGCTGCACGACAAGCGATTCTACTGGGTCAGGCCATTAGAAGCAGCACGGCAAATAAAAACGAGCCATTATCGCGAGGAGGACCACCCGACGATCTGACCACCTTCGTAAGAAGAAACGTGAGGTGGTGGGAAACACCAATTATAGCAGAAAGAAAATTCAAAGCGTCGCGGAAGATCGAGACAGTTCGAGACTATGGGCAGAAGGGTTGAAGTGCTAACTTCAGATATTATGGCGGTGACAAAGTGTTGAACGATGATCATTTATCTATCTATGTAAGCAATACATGCTTATTAATAAGCAATATTCAGCGCTTTGGAATAGATTTTAGCTCTCATTAAGTGCATCGTTATCACCATTATCATTATCATCATTAATATCTTCATCATGTAGGGAAAGGATGTTGCTAAATCATAAAAGGATATTCAAGACAATTATATCATCGGATTCTATTCCCATTGCATCCTCATGCAACGTTTCAAATCTAGTTTCATTTTTAGTATATTTGGTAGACACTGCTGCAGACCAAGGTGGAATTTGTCCCAAATTTTCATCATAGACCAGACTAAGGAAAAATTTTATGTAAGTGATCTTTTTATAAGGCATTCCCCTTACAACATTTTAAAAAAGCTAAATAAACTTTGCTTTTTCTTTGCTTTTATTCTATATATTGTAGAATAGCTCTTCAAATTAGCCTTTTTGATACTCTGTAAACTATACAGATGAAAGTATATCTTACTATTGTTTTTACAGTTATATCGTAAACTAAATGGAGAGCAGCATTCGCTGAAGGGTCCCCTCCTTAAATTATTCGAAAATGAAATTAAATGAAGAAAAATTCGCAATTCAATATATGCATACACACGCTGCTTTTTCAAGTCACCAAAATACACATTCATATTGAAATGAAAAATAATACCTTTTTTGGGGTGTTATCCAGGTCAGAATTGGAATTTTCCGGTGATGGTTCAGTAGGCATTGTCAAGATAAGGTTCTCGTCATTTGGGTCCAAACGGAACAACGTTGGCGATGGTATACGTGGCATTGACTTGAATGAAAATTATCAAACAGAAGACTTATTAGAAATGACAAAAAAGTTCCAAATTTTTGCTGCTGATAAGTCAATCAGATGCTCGAAGACCTGCCTTTACTAGATAGACATGGAAGAGATAAACAGAGCAGGAAACAACAGAGAATTTTGGAGAAAGCTGATACGAAATTCAAATTTGTGATCCCGGCAGCAACAGCCGAACCATGATGATGATGATTATGATGATGATGCTCACTGCAAATTGTCACACTTTCATATTCAGCTCTTCATTGCGCCTATTGTTCTCTTCTTTTGTTCTTGTCAAGGATGCTTTTCATTGCTTAGTTTTACCACTGCTTTGGCTCTGGTTCTATATCCCAAAGGACTCAACAAGTGGATCCTGAGACCACTGAATTACTTCTGCTGTTACCCAATCCAAATCTTAAGAGCATTTGATTGAGTTTGAAGTAGGACTTAAAAATATGCAGCTCTTTTTATTTTATCTTGTATCAAATTACTAGACAAATTTATCTTGCTAGTCTTTGACTTTTCTTCATATTTCACCTGTCACAATATCATAGTATTAGCATGTATTCCGCGCACATCTAGGTGTTGTGATGTAATAGAATGGACCTTGATTGCTGGAATCCTCTCATGCAACATTCCCTAGCTCATCATAGATTCAATTAACCATAAAACCAAAATGGTTCCCACTGGTTCATCAAAAATAACTTCAACTAGCTAACACTGGTAATGATATATCTTGAATAAACCATTACCCCATCGCTCCAACGGATATTCGTTAGTAAAATGCTTAAAATCAAGTGACGTGATACGATGATATTGATACCTGGTCGTCCCAAATTATCTTGTCTTCCCATCTGCCATAGATGAGATCTTTATTCTCGACTGGAAATATGCTGTACCAATTTGACACTTCATTCTGCGGCAACTGTTTCCCAACGACTATATCAGTTTCACTTGAAAAGTTTTTGAGTACTGCTGCACTCGCCAAAGCTTGCGTAGACATTTTATCAGCTGGTTGGGAATGGAAAATTAAACGATTTTAGATCGGTGAGAATACTAGCAATTGTTAGCATAAAGTGCAAACTGGCACTGATCGTCAGAAAAGAAAAATGACATTGTTAGGAAACGTTGCGTAGAGAACAGACCTAGAAAACCTATCGCTAACTGGGAAGATTTGAGGTAAAAGAGCAACAAGAAGACAGGGAATTGCGCACTTGAGCAGCATTGAAGAATGGACAAGGGTGGTTGATGGAAATGACCTCATACAAACATGCCCAGATAGAGAAGCTTGAAGCTGCATGATCGTCAAGGCCCTTGCATAAGCCACAAAGAAGAAACATGTCAGTAATGAAAAAAATATACCAGAAAACGAATAAAGAATTGAAGGTGTAGCAACAACATCCAATAGTTGTTGTATCGAAGTGAGCCTATAATTTTCGGAATCTCATATAACTAGCTGTATAGATATTCTTACTTTCCAAAACTTTGCTCCACTTTTGATTTGTATAACGAATGGACTTGCCAGATTGTTGCAGCCTGCTAAGAATCTTTCTGCATTTCACATATCAATCCTAATTATATCAAAATGCCTTAGCTCTTCAGTGCATGGAATGTTAAGCCCAAGATTTTGGCTGCTTTTGGCTCCTTCTTGAACCCATTGGCTAATCACATTTTTCCATATGCATAGCAAAAGAAGCATCTTTCGACACAAATGGCGTACGGAAATAGTTAAACACGGACGGAGATGACTTACATTCAAAAGTAACTTACGAAATAAGAGGAATATCAGATTCATAAAGTAATAAGAATGACTTTGCAATTAAGCTGGTGATCAAGAAGAAGTCGCTGTGACAATGAGATAGCATCGTGTCTTTTATGAGATATAGTAAATGATATAGCATAGTTTGAATGGATAGTAACAACAGTATTTGATAGTACTTTGTTGGTCAACTATCTTCCCGATTTCGCTGGGAAGACATTCTACCAATACAGCTATTGACAACAAAATTTCCTTCAACTTCGTTGTTTCTACATTCAATACTCTACAGCATAAGGTTGACATACTGCAGAACGGTGAGATAAAGGAGACGAAGTGTGTCTGATAGAAATATTGACGAAGGTTTTCGGAGGTACATTGTCATAGGGAGTGACGGACGAAGTATGTCTGATAGAAATATTGACGAAGGTTTTCGGAGGTACATTATCATAGGGAGTGACGGACGAAGTATGTCTGATAGAAATATTGACGAAGGTTTTCGGAGGTACATTATCATAGGGAGTGACGGACGAAGTATGTCTGATAGAAATATTGACGAAGGTTTTCGGAGGTACATTATCATAGGGAGTGACGGACGAAGTATGTCTGATAGAAATATTGACGAAGGTTTTCGGGGGCACATTATCATAGGGAGTGACGGACGAAGTATGTCTGATAGAAATATTGACGAAGGTTTTCGGAGGTACATTATCATAGGGAGTGACGGACGAAGTATGTCTGATAGAAATATTGACGAAGGTTTTCGGGGGCACATTATCATAGGGAGTGACGGACGAAGTATGTCTGATAGAAATATTGACGAAGGTTTTCGGAGGTACATTATCATAGGGAGTGACGGACGAAGTATGTCTGATAGAAATATTGACGAAGGTTTTCGGAGGTACATTATCATAGGGAGTGACGGACGAAGTATGTCTGATAGAAATATTGACGAAGGTTTTCGGGGGCACATTATCATAGGGAGTGATATATTTCGATTCTGTTGTCTGCTAGCAAACACAATTTCCCGCGCTGTTCAAAATTGCAACTAGCACTTTAAATGAATAGCGAAACGTAGCACAATAAATACCTTTTCTGTACGCGTTTGCAAGATACCCTTGCAGCGTTCTTATATTTCCGGATGGCACCCAACCAGCACTGCTCTGCGCAATGATGCATTTCTTTGAAGGTTTATACTCGTCACTCGACCACACAATGTCCTCCTCCCATGGTGCCTGCACTATCATATTGAACATGTCATCTGGCGGCATCTCAGAGGCACCGGCTTGGGATGTGCCTTTAATAGGGTCGTCCTCCTATAAACAGAGTCCGTAATTAGATGTCTGTTCATACTCCTTTTAACGCTAGTCATGACTAGGGAATAAAGGCAATGACAAATATTCACGAGTTGACTGGGATATGCATTTCCAGCAACATTTGCAAGCAGCCAAATTTGCGTAACAAAACTGCATCTTTTTCTTTGACGTCAAAACTACTGTTATTTTCCACTTGTTGACACGTCGTGCAATACCAAAGCTGCTTCTAAAAAGTAACTCCTTTGCTCTGAAACTCTTCAGTTTTTTAACAGTCATGACTTGCTAAAGCTGCAAGAGGAAATTTTACCTCAAGAAACTCGATATGTTCTCGCTATCCTTGCTTTGGAACAAAATGTTACAATTTACTATTTAATCCAATATTTTAAATTTAGCTTTTTTGAAAATGATATACAAAGGAAATAAGTATAAGTAACATCAAATAGACATTGATCATTTTAGACTAAGTTACAAAACGGTACAAGACAATAAAGTATAATACCAGACAGAAAAATATAAAAGACTACAGCACACGATACAATACTACACAATAGAATACAACACAGTCCAGTAAATCACAACTCAATACAATGCACACAACAAAGTAAGATAAAGCACGATGCCAAGCAATAAGATTCATTAAAATCCAACAGAAAACAACCAATGTGAATCATTAAAACGAGATACAACACAATACAACATAATGCAATGTAACGAAATACAGTACAACACAACGCAACACAACATAATGCAATACAACAGAATACAGTACAACGCAACACAACATAATGCAATACGAAAGAATACAGTACAACGCAACACAACATAATGCAATAAAACAGAATACATTACAACACAATGCAACACAACATAATGCAATACGATAGAATACAGTACAACAAAACGCAACATAATATAATGCAACACCACATAAGGGAATACAATGCGATTAGGTACAATAAAATATAATGCAACACAATGAGATCCAATTAAATCTAGTACAAAAAACACAATGCGACACAATACAAGTTAAACTGCTACTATACAACAAAATACGGTTCAGTATAACGCAATGAAAGATATTTCATGAAAAGAGAGTCGAAAGAATGTTGCGATTACATGCCTTTTCCTCCTTCAGTTTGAATCCATAATCAAAATTCGAACCATCACTTGGCACATCGTATCGATCATACCAATACGAGGCAGGTCCATACCTCCATTCGCAGTCAATATTCAGGTGTTCTGTTTTCTCTTTGCTGACATTACGAAGCTGCCTCTTTTGGATCATGTGTGCGGGTGCATAAAGCTCAATAGGAATGTCGTCAAGCATCCTCACCTAAAAGAGAAAATTTTTTCAACATCATATCGGGTAAATGCTGGAAAATAGGAAAAATTTAGAAACATTCATGCTTTCCCAACCATAAATTTTAACCTCCTAAATGCAAATGTAGTGTAGAGGTCTACCGTGCGGACTCGTAACACAGGGGTTGTGAAATCGAATCCTGCACGGTTCGCGATTGAAAACTCATTCTCTATCGGTGAAGAAGGCAACGGAGAACTACCTAATTAAATATCAACTTCCCTGGATAAACTCCCATCCCAATCTCTGTTGTCTCCTAAGCTCGGAATCGAGTATGCAACACAGTTTTCAAATTTAAATGATTGAAAATCAAAATGAGGAATTTCTCATTGCCGTACACCATGATTGAATAAATGGACCCGGCTCAAATTCAATCTTTCCTCCATTTCCTAATTAACTTAAGGCAGTAGCTTCCCATTGGCCAAAAAAAGGCTGGATCCAGTTCCATGAAATTGAAATACGACCATCAAACTATCCTGCTCAGACAGATTTGATATGATTAAGACACATTCACGCCACAGTCTTCAAGAGCGATCTACAAAAAAATTTTCCAGACTGCCTTTCTTCACAAAAGTGTATTTACGAGCACATTACGTTAACAGCTGAAAAAGCACTTATATACGTAATCAGCGCATAAATCCAACCAGAAAACAAAGCTTATCAACATGTCTCCTTATCCGTGGACGTCTTCTAGCAACTAAGATATCACAAAACCTTAAATGGGTATGAATCTACAAATTTAAAAGCTTCGTCCCTTCTACAGAAAACAAGAATCATTTTATTGAAATACATTTTCCGTCATCTTCGAAGGTGCTTGGAAAAACACACAAAACATAGTTCCGAATATTCACCCATAGCCTGAGAATAGGCTCTAGAAATAAGCTGACTGAGAAGTATATACGGTTACACAATACATTCCACAGCAGAAGTGCAGTAATGCATGCAGGTCCGTACTCTCCAGGCAGGCAATAATCTACGCCCTATTTTCTATACCTCCATTTACGGTCTACGTTCCTTGCCTCGGTTGGTCTTCGATCCAAAATGTGCTACTCATGCGAATCAAGCACTATTAGGGTTAGGAAATTGTTCCACAGGAAGAAGTCGCTACGATAATAAAAGAATGGGGAATATCTAGTCTACGTTTCTTTCGCTTTAATTCTTCGTCACTATTACGTTTAGTGCATTAGTAGGTTGTGCTTCTGACAGGAGGTCCCAGACAGTCTTAACACTTTGTTAAAGGAAAACCCAAGTCTTTGACATCATTCTGGGTAAGAGCACAGCAAAGTTGCATATAGATTTTTGATCTAGGATTATTCAACTTTTTCCATTAACTATACAGCAGTGTCATTTCACGTGCTCCGATTCGTTATACAAAGCATACAAGACAGGGAGAAGAAGTGGCCCCCTACAAAAGGCTCACAAGGAATCTGCACCGTGACCTATCAAGCGAAGGTGAAGCGTTAAGGAGGGGCGTGAGTCCCATATCACAAGATCAGCAAGAAAGTGCCTTACAACTTACAACTGAAGCGTCATCGCAGATGGCGAGGCAGCACGTGGCTCTTAACAAACTCGAGTGCAATAACTTCAGTATGAAGGCAAAAAAAATGTGTGGTTCTTACAGCGTCGTCGACTTCGCACTCTTCTGGCTTCGGTAGTGGCGGTGTCTTACAGCGGAATCCTCTATCCGATGATTTCGCATCTCCGTCAGAACTATGAACTCGCTTCTTTTTGCGACGTTTCTTCAATCCTTTCCACTGGGCAGAAACGTACTTTTTTGGACCGAACAATCTGGAAAACCGCAACACTTTACCAGGTCTGAAATCTGGGAACATCTCCATGACTGTGGTGATATCTGTCTTCTCGATAATACCATCAAAAACAGCTGAAAAAGGCAGATTTCTATTCGTCAAACTGCATGATATCTTGCTTTAACTAAAATTTTAAGGATGAAATAAGAAATCCTCGATTTCTATTTGAAAATAATAGAATCTTGATAGTAAGAAAACCAGAGGCATCACAAACTAAAACAGATACCTCCTAGAGCAAGCAAATTGTGAATTCCTGCATATTCTTACAAAACTTCACGACCACAATTCCCTCACAGATATGGCCTCCTCAACTAACAAAGCTCACATTGTTTTGTAGGAAGCCTACCCGTCTATTTTTTTTTAATGAGTTATGGTGGGGAATGGCCTATACAATGTCTCAACAAAGGAAGAAAGAAGAAGGCGAAAGGCTAAGAGGAGAGAGAGAGATCAGATCAAGTTTATTGATCTTGGATTTGAAAGATGGCAAGTTGTAGAACTCAGGAAAGCAAGAGGAAGGCAAGATGTTCCATAAGTTGCATGTTCTAGAGATGAATGATGATTTGTGGGACATAGTTCATGGATTAGGCAGTGAAATTAGGAAAGGGTGTGAATGACTTGAGCTTCTGGTGATTCTGACACGCCTCAGAGGAACAGGAATAATCTCCTTGATCTCCTGAGAACAATGCCCGTGAAAGTATATATACAAGATACAAAAATCTCCAACTAATCGAAGATGGGAAAAAGGTTGGAATCCTTTCCCATCGTCTTTCCCATCGTCTTTCCCATCGTCTTTCCCATCGTCTTTCCCATCGTCTTTCCCATCGTCTTTCCCATCGTCTTTCCCATCGTTTACTGCTCGGTACGCTTCTTGTGGTGATTAGATAGCAAACACCCATAATCGGGAATGAGCAAGCTTCGAACCCGAGACCCTCAGCACGGTAGACATGCAATCTTGCCACTACGCAAGTACCCTTATTACTTCTTTTTGTGGTTTTCACCTAGCATTCGAAGGTAGAATTTTAGATACTGAGAAGCTTTTTGCTTATGTTAACTTTCCTTCAACATAACTGTAGATACTAAATAACTTCTTCCTTTATCTTTTATTTTGCTTTACTGGACAAAAGTTTATAACAGCTTTAAGTATTTGAAGTGTTAATTCAGTTTAAAAATTCGCTTATCATTATTATTATCATCGAGCATTACTCAGGTCTTTCCTCTCGATGTGAGCACAGCTCGTGATTCCCACGCCTGGAGTTACGGAGAGCTAGCCACTCTACTCACTCTAAGTGAAAGTTTAGCTGATGGTGGAATGACTCAAGCCACTGACGATAGGATCAATGGGCAAGAACCTTACCACTGAGCTACCCAAACCTACAGCTTTCGTTTCTCGTTCGTTATTTAAGTTAACCAGCACATAATTGAATGATACAAGCTAATCCTAATTGCAAAAAATTTTAACGTGGTAAATAAAATAGATTTGAACAGTTTCGCTAATGATGATTGAGATAGCTGCAGACTAATGTGGAAACCATTTCAAAAGTGTCGCTGGTCAGATCTGAATTGACTTCACATCGGGCAAATTTCTTGGCGGATCACCTTTCGTGAAGCAAACACAGGACGTGCAAATTCCGCCCTTCGAGTGCATGTGCACTACCCGGGGATTTCAATAAGTAGAGAACAGATTCTTTATTTCCGCTGCATCCTGATTTCGTCATTTTGTGCTTAAACAATGAAAATCCCATTGATGATGTCATAGGATGTCAGGATAGCTCAGTAGTAAGATTCTTCCGCACTCATCCTACGGGCAGTCGTTCGAATACACCCTTGACAAAAATTTTGACGCAGGATTAGGAAAGACGCAAGCTCTCTGTCACTCCAGGCATACGAATCATGAGGTGCAATCACATAGAGAGGAAGGACCTGGACACTGCTCGATGACCAAAAAGCTTTTCAGTGTCCAAAAAAATCTACCATTGGGTGTTAAGCCAAGTCAGAGTGAAAGTGAAAGCTCCTTCCCTCACCGTTTTGGTGAATGGGGTGGTGCCCATCTACGTTCCTTTGGACCACATAACTATGCATGCTGAGTAAAGGCTACAGTTGGGGGCTGTCCATCTGGTAGCACTATGTATAGATGTCATGAAGTGTCTTTGAAGTATCCGAAGATCGTGAAAGAGAATAGAGATGATCTTGAAAACAAGGGAATATATTCCAATAACTTAAGAGTATCTACTTCAATCATATACCTTTGTCGTCTTCCATCTTCCCGTCTTCAACAAACTCTTGCTGAGGACCATCATCATCTTTCGTGTTTGGCGTATCACTGCCAGATAATGCTTTACTTTCGATTCGCTCGTGATGGTCGTGCGGGGAAGAAGGTGAGAACATGTCAGCGAGTGCCTCCCTCTCCTGCCGTTCTGCTTCTGATTTGGCTGTTTCTGCAGACGGCACCACCGAAGGTAGGCCCATGGCATTTTCTGGGGTAGTCGCTTGCCTACCTTCAGCTATGATGCAATAAAATATGAGGATGATAGATTAAATTAGCAAGGCCACTAACAGAAAAGATGAGCAGTTTTGCATGATAAGTTCTGAAGAGGTATTTATTGCAGATCTCTTTAAAGGATAAAAAAAGTAAAGCTAAAATTCACACACAACAAAAGGACGGCGATCAGCTATTAGAAAGATACGTCATAGAGTGGTGGGGATATCAGTCCCTTTCCTCGCCATTCTTTCTCTAGATTTATGACAGTTACCTTTTACTAGTAGGTGTATAGATGGACGACACCAAGAAAGAGGCAGGAGCTTGCCTCAAGCATGGGAGCTTCCGTACAAGAGGCATCTGCTCTAACCGCTCTGCCAAATACCTCTCCAAAGATAAACAGAGTAATATAAATTATGATTTGCCATGTCTTGGTTTGCAGTTATTCATTTCGAGTTTAAGTTGACAGGTAGCATCTTTAAACATATCAAATTGACCACGTCCATACTAGCATCAACACTAACGGGCTCTTTAGAACAACGCGTTGGTTAGCCTGGCTTGAATCACAGCTGCAACGCAGGTAAAACACAGCACGGTTTATGGGAACGCAAAGAGTGCATTGATCGAGAAGATGCTCAAAAGCTCTTTCACTTTCGTTTCTACATGCAACTTTCGCAAGGATTCTATTGACAGTTCCGCTCAAGAGCTCCTGCTCGTACGTTTTTAGATGTGAGTTTCTTTCTGAAATATTTTAAATGCGCCCCACGCATTCTGCCATGGACTTGTCTTTCCCTTTGACACTCTTGCTTATTCTTTGCTTAAAAAGTGTAGCATTTTCTCCATCGCAAGAAAGATAGAAATGCTTTGTAGAAGCAGGCAGAAAAATTTACTTAGCACCTTTGTGAAAAATTTATCACAGTAAATAACACAGTAATACACGGCTAAAATGCTTTCTTGTGCATTGTGAATCGATTTCACTTTTCTTGTCCTTTTCCGTCCGTCCATACTATCTTCCATTCCGTGGTTTTTATTACGGTTGTCTAACGCGTGGCCTATGGACACAATTTTTACCTACCGTGTTGTCTGTTGTAGTCCTTCATCTATGACGTAAATCTCAATTTGGCCTTCCTTGAAAAAAGCTAGATAAAACTGGCTTATACAGTACCTGGAAAAGTGATACTCCAAAGAGAAAGACTCAACTGTATTCGTTAGCAAAAAGTCCTTTGCGACTAAGATATTCTACAAACTAAGCATCAGAGTGGGCAAACAGTAATATCAGGATGGACTTACAAAACAAGGGCACTCTTGGCAGATTCTTTAATGTGGGCTTTTTTGGCTCTTCACATTCTTCGTCATAGTCTTCTGCAAGACATATAGATATTAGATGATATCAGGTGATAATAATAATGCAATGATAGAAATATTTTAGCAGGATTAAAAGCTTCAAAAAAAATACTGCTGTTTTCACTGCCTGTTCTTTTTAAAGCAAACGAAAAGAAATACAAAATCTTAACTTACAATTTCATGACAAAAAGAAATACAAAATCTTAACTTACAATTTCATGACGAAAAGAAATACAAAATCTTAACTTAAAATTTCATGACGAAAAGAAATATAAAATCTTAACTTACAATTTCATGACTATTAATAAACCATGTGTTCATGGTCCGTGATGAAATTCGAAAAGATCAGTGTATCAAAGCTACTTCTTCTGTTAAAAACAAATCAAGTTTTTCCCTAAAATCCCCTGCATTTTGGCAGTTCTTACAATTATAGGCAACTTTTCAATCCAATTCACGGGGAATGTCTCAGAGCCATGACTGGTTAATGTTAAGCTCCGAATTTGGTATGCTATACAGCTTTTTTATTCACAATAGCTTCAGTTTGACTCCGCCTTTACTTACCCTCTGAGCTATAACTTTGCTTTGCTGGGAACTAAATAAGTTATCAATTTTTATAAGCAAAATCATTGGCTCAAAATTTATACCTTCGTCAGCTGCAGTTGAGGGGCCAGCTCCTGTTTGTAATCCAATTCGCACAAATTTCTCACTATCCTCCTCAGCTAATTCATCGATATTGCTGTAATCCACTGCCGTTTCAACACTTCTTATTAACCCTGGAAAATTACGTATCTTTCTAAATACATTTAGAAACTCAAATATACAAGAACATAAGCATTTTCAATTGTCCTGCATAAACCTTTAATCACACAACGTTACTAGAATAAATTTACTAACTGAATTATAAAGAATCTTTTAGTAGATCTTTAAGTATCAAATTTTTTAGAGTCTACCCCTCTTCTTGACACCTTCTACCTGTTGATAAAGCAATGGATTGGTACCTTGTTCGAACCTGCCTTGAAATGGTAGTAAGGAAAAAGGATATACCCTTTTACACAGTGTTGTGGCTCATGATAGAGCTTTCCAAGCAAGGTTTGCCTTAAAGCTCATTTCGAGTATTAGATTGACCTCTATTTCACAATAAAAGCACCCTAAAATGAACACTTGTAACAGTTATCTACATTAATCATCCAGAACTGTTTACACACTGAGAGTTTACATCTAAAACATTTCGTGAAAAAAGCACGGAGAATAGGGCCATTAAAAACTCAAAAGGAATTTACCATCTTGAATTGAACTACTGTTCCCTTCTTCCTGCTGATTTTCTGAAGTGATGTCATCCACAAGAGGACCAAGGGCCCCAAGAGAGGCAAGTTGGCTCAGATGTTTCTTAGATTCCTATAAAAAAAAGCAATTCAGAACTGGTATAAGTCCATGGCTGTCCCTTGTTGACTGGCACATTTATAATGAAAAATCAAAGGTTGCTATCTTCTAAAATAATATCCATTAGACCATACTTCCAACATATGTCTTCAGTGTGCACTGCAAGGTAATCTTTGCAACCATGGAAAAAGCTAACTTGTCAAAATACAGCCACAAACACCCAAGGAGAAATTTCAACAGTGCTAAAGAATTATTTTGTGTCAAAACTGAATTGAAACAGAAAACAAGTTCTGTTGATTAAACAATATTTTGAGCATGGCCTAAATACCGGTGGACCCTATTAATCATTTTGATCACAGACTTATGTATGCTACACAGGTAAAACTTTATGGCTTAGCTAAACTCGCCAACTTTAGATCTTTATAACTGGGCAATGATAAAACCAGCTTCCTACAGGCGATTTGGAATTCATTTTGCTGGAGAACTTGTGTGGAATAATGCACTCAATACCAATAGGAAATAGACAACTTTGAGTATCATTCAAATTTCAGCAGATAACTGAGCTGCTTCACCATCACCATTTAAGGAGCAAACCGGATTCAAATACACCCAAATTTTTACGAGAGTTTGAGAAATAGAGACTGGGAAATGACAGAGGCTAAGGTAATCTGGGGACCACAATATAGCTGGAGGAATAGATACGCACATCGTCGAGAACTTCGCTGTCTTCTAGTTCTCCTCGTTCATCAATATTACCAAAAAGGAATCCTGCAAGGTTAAGGCCGTCCTTATCTCCGTCTTCTTTATCATAATCATCCATTCTGTTCAGGTCATTTATAATTTCTCAATATGTACATCTTTGCTTCTGCTCCAATATGGCGGCTAACTTGGTTGGAGGTGAAAAAGAGGCTATTAACAGAAGAGAAAGCCGGGCACCAGACAATAGAAGACTACATAAACCCGAAATATTCTTTCATCTTAATTACATTTATACTGAAAGGAGGTAAACTTATTGGCAGCTAGGCAAGCTGATCTTAATGAGTTCATTGCGAGGATTTTATTTCCAAACGATAAAAAATGCCTCTATGTTTCCAAACGTCCATTGAAATATCTTTCTTGATATGATTGATATGATATATGATATGATATGATATGATATGATATGATATGATATGATGATATGAAATGATATGATATGACATGAAATGATATGATATGATATCATATTATATTATACTATATCATATTATATTATATTATATTATATTACACTATATTATATTATATTATACTATATTGTATTACATTATAATATGTTACATTATATTGTATTTCATTATATTATATTAATTATATTATATTATATTATATTACACTATATTACATTATATTATATTATATTATACTATATTGTATTACATTATAATATGTTACATTATATTGTATTTCATTATATTATATTAATTATATTATATTATATTATATTACACTATATTACATTATATTATTTTACACTATATTATATTATATCACACTATATTATATCATATTATATTATATTATATTATATTATATCATCTTATTTTTTTTATATTATATTATATTATATTATATCATATTATATTATATCACATTATATTATTTTATATCATATTATATTATATTATAT
Source organism: Pseudorhiza aurosa (assembly GCA_964026355.1). Taxonomy (NCBI): domain Eukaryota; kingdom Metazoa; phylum Cnidaria; class Scyphozoa; order Rhizostomeae; family Lychnorhizidae; genus Pseudorhiza; species Pseudorhiza aurosa. Next base: position 9,286,059 of record OZ032114.1, on the reverse strand, counting down.
TATGTTATATCATATTATATTATATCATATTATATTATATCAATGATACGATATTTGGAACAAGACTCTTGAACAGTATCTTATTTTATGCTATATGCTCGTCATTTGTTTTTAGGACGTTTATAATGTACAAAATAATAGCACCGACATTATGGTAAATGTCTCCGGCATAAATCCAAAACTGAATTGACTAAAGCCAAAATTCCTTGCAGAAGTGCAAACAAGTGTTATCTATTTGTAAACTCTTGACAAAAATTAATAAATGCATTAGTGATTCTCAAAAACATTCTAATCTTCGTAAAGGTTGAGATTTCACTTAAATCAGATACAGTCATTGCTTTTTGGTTAAAATAAGACGAGTATTGCCTTAAATTCTTGTGCGGAATGTACATTGTTCTATTCATGATAAAATATGTAACTTTTGCTGCAAGGGGATTCGCACCCGAGTTCTATTATGGATGAGCACCATGTGACACTTACATAAATTTTTTGGGCAACTTCAAATCGGAAGTTTATTTTCGCCTACGTTAGATAATAGAGCTTTTTTGGTAAAGCCTGAAACCTCCTCTAGAAGATTTAAATCATTTTACACAATTCACGTTGATATTAGTTCCAAACAAGGTCATATCAAATCGCTTAATGCAGTTTCTATCCTGTCATTAGATGAGGATAAAGTTAAGGATAAGAATTAAAAGGTTCAAACAGAAGGTCAGCCCAGTTTGTGCGTGATTTTGATCAGGTCTTTTTAAGGAAGTTTGCTGATACATTTTTCAATCAGGTTATATTTTCATGACTATAACAATTATAGTGATGATGATGATTACGATGATGACGATTATGGTGATAACGATGATTATAATTGTTATTATTATGACTATGATAAGGATGATGATAATGATGATGATAATTATGATGACAATGATGATATTGATGATGATTATTATCATTATTATGATTATGGCGGTGATGATGTCGATGATGATGATGATGCTAATGATGCTGCTGATAATGATGATGATAATGATGATGATGATGATTGATGATTGATGATTGATGTTGATGCTGCTGATGATGATGACGGTGATGATAATGATAATGATGATTGATGATTGATGATTAATGATTGATGATTGATGCTGATGCTGCTGATGATGATATCGATAATGATGATGATGACGATGATGTCGATGATGATGATTGATGCTGATGCTGCTGATGATGATGATTATGATAATAATAATGATGTGATGATGATGATGATGAACTCCTGTTATTATCATAATTACAATTGTCATCCTTAGATGATGATGATTATGATAAAGATGATGATGATATGTATGTGATGAGGATGATGATAAGGATGATGATGATGATGATGATGATGATGATGGTGATGATGATAATGATGATGATGAACTGCTATTATTCTCATAATTACTATTATCATCCTTATTTCTAGTACAGTTTTTCTAAAGTTGAAAGCCAGTTAAGCTTCCTCTCATCTTGAAAGTTTTTAATATGAGCAAAACCACTGGATCTTAGCAACTTGTTTCCAATAACTACAATGAATGACTTTAGAAGTAAAGCACAAGTCCAAGGACATATTAAAATGTCCTAATGTTGTAAAAAGGGGAATTATTTCATGCAAGGATGGTCACCTTTAAAGCATTGTTGTTGACTTTTTGCCCATTCTCGATGTGACCACATATAGAAAAAAGGATTCTGTGAATTGAAAAGTGCTCGTGACTCTTTTATACCTTTTGGGAAACATATATGTAGCTACATTCTTTCGGCAAATGATTAAGTTGTTACAAAGAGATACTCATTACAAAACAATTGGCAGCTTTTCAAAACCTTATAGAACATGTCAGCTTTGAAATGTTTTAACTTCACTACAATGTAGAGCCTTTTAAAGTATTTCCACTCTCTAGATTCAGTTTTCTATCCACTAAAGGTTTTGTTTATTCGAACAGTGTCAAAGGGATGTCGATCAGCATTGACTTAAATTTTCAAGAAACATGTATCATAAGTCAGGCTTCTTAAAGATGCAAATTTGGCAGATCTTATTAGACGATCGCCCAATCTATAAGCTTCTTATCACTATTTTTGGCATGAGGGGTATCAAGAGCAGTTTCCAAACTCATCCTTGCTGTGTCTCTGGACAGATGAAAACACTTCTTGTAATAATGAAAGCAGTTGGCCTCTAACTCCGAAAATTATGGTTCACTTGCCATGAGGCTATCAATCTAAAAATTGCCGCTGCGCATTTTCATTTTGCGATCTTGCGAGGCATATTTGTCGTTACAAACCCATGTTATCCATAAAAGGAATTCACGACAAGGGATTGAGGACAGTTGAGGACACTTGAAGAAACGACGAGAGCCGTGAAGACAATTTGTTCCAAGAAATAGAAGCCAAACGCTACTCTTTCGACACATCTATCAAATACAAGAAGAGCCAGTATCCAATCTGCATTTAAAGTTCATATTCAGCACAGGTCATCTATGAACTCTGTTTCATACACTCCTTTATGGTGTGTTCATGTTTCTTACAAACTGTCTCTCGAAGGCATGACTTCCAACTCGTGCAAAATAGTTTGTTATGAAATAAAGCTTTGATTTAACCAAACAAGATCAAGACGGCAATAATCTTATCGTGCTTTAAACATTAGACCGTTTCTGCGTCTCTTTGTTGAGGCTCAAATCTTTGTTCAGTTTGAAAATCCCTTGGATTAAAGTTGCTTAAAGTGCTCGACGATACACAAGGCGGCTGATAAAGGTTTTTCGCAAGTGCGTTCTAAAAATCAGTCACAAATAACCGACCATTGCGAGCTAGTCGTCCCAGTCTCTCTTTCATCGAAAATCAAGTGGAGGAGCAGGATGAGACAGGAAAAATTTGGAGAGAGAGAGAGAGAGAGAGCATGAAGAGGACTTAATACTGGGAGCTGCTACTTTGCTGCTGCATAGGTATGTATCTACTTGTCTACTAGCTTTAACCTATACAACACAATTGTGTTCAGACGCCCACTGAAGCACCGTGAGTTGAACCGTTCCCCCAAGAGGATATCAGACGGGAATAGCAGCCATGAATGTTTTCAAGTCTCAAAGAAAAAAGCGATGTCACTTTGCAAATTTTAAGGGATATACCAACCGACAAAAATCAATTTGTGTCTACATGCGTACCGCACATGTCGCTTTAATGATAAATCGTTTGGGTATTCGACAAGAGTCAGGCTCAGTCTGTAATTGCTATTCCCAACGAGTGAATAGTCAGCGGGTAATAACCAACGGCTCTAGTTGATTTCGGGAAAAAACACTCATTTTCGGGAAGCATCTGTTTTTTGCAGTATTTATTCAGTCTTAAGTATTCTCACAAATATCAGCACAATCTTTGATCTAGTACCGTAAGTTAGTTTCGGAAACCCCTTTGAAATAGGTCCGTAGTGCTTACTCTCCCGTGGCTGTAAGGACTCGTTCCGCAAGCGACTCAAACTTTCTGTAGCAGAAAAGTAAATAAACAGGTGAGTTCGTCCAAACAGAAGAATGAGAAAATGAGTATAAAAGAGATTCAGGAGTTTCCCATGTCTTCAACAAAACCAGGCTATCATGGAAATTGGCTGAAGTTTGTTGGAATTTAACATAGAATTTTAATGCCACATTAATTGAATCGTTCGAGGACCTTAATGCCGTTTAAAAATGCTGATTACCGAGATCCTTGATTCTGCTTCAATGCAAAATAGTATTCCAGTGATTATTGCTATGCTCAATCTATCAGTCTGTAAGTAAACATGCAGTTCGCTTCGTGCGAGAGGCAAATGACGGCATGATGTCTTAGATGAAGCTCGTTTTGATCCGTGAAAGATGTGTAATGCCAGGGCGATGATATGCACATAATTTAGCTAGCAAATGAAACATGATTAAAGATATTGATATAATTACTTTTATCATTACTATTATTAGAATGATTGTCATTGATATCATTTCTTATTCCTAATTGGTTTTTCTTTAACTAACAAATGGTTAAGTACCTAGTTAAAGAAGTTTTGCAGTGATATTTTGGCAAATATTCCGGTGAAATGAAGTTTAAAGTAAAAATTAGCATTGTTGCTATTATCATCATTTTATTCGTCATTCACTTATTGATTCATTTTTTTCGCTAAAAATACCTGTCAACCGAATACAAATTACCTACAATTAGAGAAATTTATATTTTTATGTTCAGTTTTTATATCAAATTGATGCTTTAAAAGAACTATTAGCATTCATTCAAAGATTTAGTAAAATAAAAACGGATTGATGGCTGTAGACATAGACAAATAGATGGCCTTGTTGAACGTAAATTCTGCCGAGCATAATAGAAGAAGAATTTATGATGCTACGCTTATCTCGTTGTACCTTGGCTCTTCCTTTAACTGCGCCATGCCTCACACCCTCCCGTATTCACCTCATACTAGCAAAGAGATAAGGACTCAGAGCACACTTGAGTTTGATTAAATCTTATCTGGAAGAGAACTCGGTCCAAAAGCCTTGCGACTTGTATTTCACGACCTTGATTTCTTGCTTTCTTTTGAATTTAGATCCCTGCATTCAATGATTTTTACAGCACCAAACTGAGAGAAATGGGCACCGATTATTCTAAATAAATATAATGACGCGCTATAGAACTAGATTACCCTTAGCCGATTGGACAAAGGAAAATTCTTCTCGAGAGCGTTCAGTATTGGTTGCTTATAAAGTAGTTCTTCCCTTAAGAGCCTATCGTCTATTGCGTTACAACTCTTTTCGTCGCTTGAAACGGGTTTTCAGTGAGAAGTTTTCAAGCCAAGTTTATCGTTTGCCATAAAGACCTGTTTAAGAAAAAGTTGCAGGATTCCCACGACATATACGTCAGCCTCCTTTCCGTAAAATCTTTGGCGCCACCGGTTCCTAAACATACTTCATGTTGATTCGGCTTGGTTCTATACTTTTGCAAAAAGTACGTTTTCATTATGGGATTCGATTCCTTTAGACACAGAGATAACAAAGACAGACTTACACCAATTGGTTGAGCACATAGATGTATTGTGTGAGCAACTCCTTGTGAATCATAATAAAGAAGTGTTTTCTTTACAGTAGCTATATCGTTATTTCATTTATTCGCTTGACATGCTGTATAAAGATGTCAGATCAAGTTTACTATCTGATTTGGTTGCATCGATTCACTTTCACTGTACCGTGGTCCGGTCGCTGGCAAAAGAAGCCCACTGACAAACTTAAGGATTCATGTGCACTCTTGTGAAGAGGGTGGAACCACGCCCTGCAGGGGTACAAACACATCCCTTCAAAGAGCTATGAGCTCCAAGTTATAGCTGAGTGGTAAGATTCGCGCGCATTGATCCGATGGTCAGTGTTTCGAATCCCACCTCAGCTAAACTTTCGCCTAGAGTGAGGAGAATCACCAGCTCTCTGTAACTCCAGGCGTGGAAATCGCGAGGGGTGGTCACACCTAGAGGACGGATCAAAAAGCTTCTCAGTGTCCAAATTTCAACTTTTTGAAATCTAGGTAGAATCATTTATATAGAGGGAAAACTTAATTTGACCCAATAGCCTTCCATACTAAGAGACGAATAGGAGACCACTAGGTTACCATCAATTGATATACAACTGCGAGCACACAAAAGGGTGGTCGCAGCATTCCCAAATGGCCTTGAAGGTAAAGGTGTGACTTGCCTTCATCTGAGGCAGTAAAGGTGACCAGAAAGTCGAGAATGGACTCAATTTATCAGTGCAGCGGGGTGAAATGTACCCCAGCTCTCTTCCTCCTGCTTTGAATCCTTTTAGAGTGACACCCAGCATCTGTTGAATGTGAGTCGATACAATTGCACTTAGCTATACTGACCGGGTCTATTTTCGTCTTGATTGAAAGCGATAAATTTCGTATACAATGGTTTCCCGAAAAGCAGTGCATTATGGCGGGTGGGAGTCTTTCCTCAAAGTAACCCATCTAGGTTAGATTTGCAAGGATTTGCTTGAAAAAAGAATGCTTCAACTGTTTGAGCAAATGTCGTCTGTACGCTCTTGTAGCCGAGCAACCAATTTCTGTTTGAGCTTAACCAAACCTATAACATATCTTTACATTAAGATTAACGCTAATATAGATAAGTAGAGCTCGTCTTAGCTATACTTGATACCTTGATCCTTCTATAGTGGGTCCTTCGACAGCGAAAAGGAAGCAAAGTCTTCACACTTAGCCAATCCAAACCAGATATTTCATTAACAGCAATTTTTCCTTGTTCATTTGAAAGTGAATTTATCAATCGGATTTAACCCCTTAGCTTTCAGGGAAGAGGCTACAGCTCAAATCAATAATGTCGGTACATGCTAGGAGTAAGAAAACTGAAACAGAGAAAGCATCAATTTCGACTTCAACTCTTTGCAATCAAAAAAATTCTTGCGCATTTGATGCATTTTGAGGTCACTATATAATTGTATACGTGTTTTCTTGAAAGAAGGTAGTAAGTGAACTTTGTTCCAGAGATCTCATTAAATCAGTCATGAATTCGATTTCTATAGCAAATCTGTATCATTGAGAATCTTCGTTAAAAAGTAGATGTCTTAAAAAATGTCTTATAAAGGGCTTTGAGGCTCGATAGCGTAATATTACATTGTAGTCTTACATGCTATATCGGACTGCTCAACGCCAATACAAAATTTTTAATGGCATTCATGGATAAGCTTTAACTTTTCAACAGTCTATTCTTATAACATCTGATGATATCAATATCCTTGCAAGCTTTCAAGTAATTTTGTACATAAATTCTGACAGTGCAAATTTATACCATTATATTCCAACTAACAAGAAATAACGATTTATGCCTAAGCTTTCCACTTGATGTTTGCCTTTTATGGATATGATCGTTGCTTTTGCCATGAGCAAGTACGTTTAGTTTTCGCACCACTACTAAGAATCATTTAGTTGCTCTTCTAGCAAGAACGATTATTGCCATTCAAATGGGAAGTTTTTTCGTGAGTGGTCCTTCCTCTCGATGTGATCATCACAAGTAATATTACTGCGCTTGAAATTACAGATATCGAGCCACTCTTCAATCTAAGTAAAAGTCACGCTGGACGTGTCCTCAAACCAATGATAATTGATCATAGGATCAATGAGCAAGAGACTCATTACCAAGCTAGTCTTACATCCAAACAGTTTCGGAGATTGAAAACAAGGAGCTATTAGTGTGTTGGACGCCTGGTGTGTGGCCGAAAAGCTAGTTTAAGAGCAATGAGTGTAACACTGAAAAACAAGCATCTCGGGATTGAAATTTCACATTGATGATCTACATTGCTGGTGCAAGTGTTTCGACTTGCAAAAAATTAGCTTCTAAACTGTATATTCAATTAACTTTCAATTCAACTTAGCTAAATTGTGTTTGCTTGCTAGCTGATGATGCTTTACCACTGCTATTCAGGGTTGAAAGCAAAATGATGAAAAGACGAAAATCAACGATAACACCACCCACTACAAATTATTTCACGAAAAATGTATCAATAATAAGCTGCATAAAAGAGGTTCCTGAACGCTTCCATCGAAAAACCATCTACAAATCAAAGTCGCTGCCATCAAATCTTGAACAACAGGACGAACGTTGCCAGCTTTCCACCGGGCCGCGAACGAAGCTAAGCAGCAAGGGAGTACCATTTTTGAAGACAATCGTACGTACGAAGAGTGTCACATTCCAGCCAGAGATTCTACTGATAACGGCTGTGACGGAAGATGACGAAGAAGAATGCCGAAGAATCCTTAAGAAAAACAAAGTCGATTTGAGTTATCGGACAGCATCAGGACAAACAGTAATTCACTATGCGGCTTTGGCGGGAAGCTTCTCCTGCGTCAAGTTGCTGATAGAGCGCGGTGCAGACGTTAACGTATTGGACTTTTCCGGCAAGAGCGTTCTGGATGGAGCTGTACGCAACGGACACTTTGACTGCGCTGTAGAGTTGATAAACAATGGGGCCATGGTTGAAAAAATTGTTGAAGGTGGGTATAGTTGGTAGGGATAATTTTGTTCCAAGATAGTGGCCCAGCAATGGGAATGGCGCAATCTCCTTTGCAGCTTGTCCATAAAGCTCCGAGGGATTAGCAGCGGCCTACTTCACAGTTGCGTTCAATATCTATAGCTATACCTAAAGACACATGGAATCTTTAGCAATGAATTTCTTTAAAAATTTCTACACCGCAGTTTAATTTTGTTTAGTTCACGGCATTTCGTTCTTCTTCCATTTCCGAAATTTTGAAACAACTCAACTTGCTTAAAAACCGAATTTTTCAACGAGATTAAAAGGGTCACTTAGCAAAAAAGACCAACCCAAAGTATCCTATCAATTTTGTTGGCGGAATTCTTCTGGGATGTTCTGTGTTCAGTGGAATTTGAATCGCAACGTTTTCGTGAAAGAAAACTTCTCTGAGGTGTTGTCAAATAATATTTCTTCATGTGCTGTACCTAGTGCCATAATGTTGCCTTGAGGACATTGATAGAATCAGCTTTTAGAAGACTGTCCCAGTCCTTCCTCTTCCTCTTGATGTGGTACACTTTGTTGCTCCTACCTTCAGAACTAAAGATAGCTAGCTACTCTCCTCACTCTACGTGAGAGCTAAGCCTTGGGTTCGACTCCGACCACCGACCACTGTGCTTTATTCGAGCACTTTAACCATCCAGCCGTCCTTACACCAACAAGTTCAAAGTCGTATTGACAGGTCAATGCTGACTGCTGTTCCATGAAAATAAGTTTTGTCGTTACGAAGATATCCACATACTGTGAACTTATTGCTTTCAATGTCATTAAGACCATCTTCTAATTCTTTTTCAATTTGAGCGTTGAATGATAAACCCATAAGGACGTTTTACCTGCTCCTCACATGTTTTTTTCTATGTGTTGTCTCTCATTTGTGTCTAAATTGCAAGTAAATTGTTTTTTGTATGGAAATTTTACAGTAATAGTGGTTTTTGAACTATGAAGACATCTAAAGCTGCATTTTTTTGTCAAAAAGCTTCATCCAGATTTATTAAGGCGGTCAGTTAAGGGCATCTTCTTAAGACAGTCAGTAAAGGTGGTAGCATTCTGTTTCGAAGCATGAAACAAAGCTAAGTCTCACTATCGATAATACGATTAGGGGCACCTTGTGAGAGAGGTACTATCCAAGGAAATTGCTTTTTGAGCACCCAGTTTCATGCAGAATACTAAGTTACTGTCCAGTGGATAGGAAGGGGGTAACAAGAAACATGTACGAATGTGGGAATTAACCCGTAGATCTCACACTGTACGAGAGTGCTCTGGCTACTACCACACCATCTATCAAGTTTCTAAGTAGTCCTAAATATGGATAATTAAGTATAGCACTCAGATGGGCATTTGCGGTATAAATTGAGTCGTCCTCGAATGCAGCTAATGGTAAGAGTCAGTCTTATCGCAGGGGGGACCTTTTGATGTCGTTTAAACTTGGCAGCAGTTAATTGGGCGGTAGAGATGTCTAGCATGGTTCATTACACGAATTAGAAGCATAAAGCAATCAACGTGTTGCCTAGAAACAGCAACATTACCTTAAAAAGTTGCATGATGTCTACATGGCGTTATCTGTGTGGGAAACATTAAATAGTTTATAATGTTTTGTCTGGGGAAAACCTTAAAGCCATCTATCCTTTGAGACTAAATTGAGGTTTCGAAAGTTGTACTCTAGGCGGTACAAACACGAGTATTTGAGTGCGTCCATAGGCTGTTCAAATAATGACAGCGATAAGATGCAAAAGTGCACTAATGACTTGATAGCTCAATCGGTAGATTTTCGTGTCAGTGTGCTGATACTGACGTAATTGAGCTCATATCTATGAGGCATGATCCGTTTGGATTAGTTAGCCTTTAAACTGTTTGCCAAGTCTTTCTCTAGACAAACATGACCACTACAAATCCGTTTGGAATCCTCAATTGAGAAGCAAATAAGGCGGCCATCAAGCGTCTCTTGCTTGTTGGCAATGCCATACCGCATTTTGACACTCTTTGTAAAATATTCGTTGCTTCCTGGGCGTCTCCTACGTAAGATGTACACCTCGCACCTATTGCCTCTAAGTGAAGCACGCTGGTTCTTTCGGGGGTGCCTTTAGGGTCCGCAAAAGTCACGATCGATTTCCATTGCAATTCTGTGCCATTTTGTGACTAGTTCATTCGCTCGTTTGATGCCATTTGAAACGACTTCAAGGCACAGCTATAATGGACATTTTTGTCATCAAGAGATCTTACCACGAAAACGGAGGCTTTCGAATTGAACTTGTTGCCATTAATACAGTGTGAACTGGGTTAGCTTGCCTTGGAATTCATTCAAAGAGCTGGGCTTTGCGCGAATAGTGGCTGCCTTTCCAATCATTAAGAACTATATTACCGCCGAACGAAAACAAACCCAACTTACATACACTCTCAAATGGTACTTTTTGGGTTCATTTTCATATTTATTTGCAGGAGTTGGCATGTGCATGAAATTTACTCTTGAGCTGCACCTTGAGCCATCTTGAGGTGAAAAGAAATGAAGACAGGACTGGTCTTTTGAGCTGGCTTCTTCATACAACTTCCTCGTCAAAAATATGAACTTACTAGCGTTTTCCATTGCAATGCGGTACTCTAAGACCATTGGCACGTATAAGGGGGTTGGGCAAGTGCTACTAATGTCAAAAAAGCTCGCCCAGCGCTCTCCATTTCAACGAGAAAATTTGAGGGTAAACTAATTACTTACCCGACAAACTCTGGCGAGCTTCAGTGAGCTGCCTATAATGGTTTAACTTAAACAAATGTCATATTAGCTATATAATGACATATTTATGATAAAATATAATATAATATAATATAATATAATATAATATAATATAATATATGTATAATGTAATGTGACATAACATAATATAGCACAATACAATATAATGTAATATAATATAATATAATATGATATAATATAATATAATATATCGAATTTTTATACAAGATGTACCTTTCAACAAAATATGCTGTGATCAGTATGTGTCCTGTAAAGAAATGAAATGAAAGTAAAACCTATAACAGCTGTGAAAAAAGCCTAGCAGCAATTACAACAACCATTCTCAAGTTGGTAGATGGGTTTTACTCATCGTCTGGGGCAGTACCACCACTCTACCTTTTGGTGCCTTCGGTGACTATGTCACTTTCAGCTCTAGGGTAAATATGCCGGCGCTTTTGTGGTTGGTTTGTCATAATGAACAGGGGCTGCTGGAGACTGATTTGCCAGTCTGTTCCCTGGTTATACCGTTGGAAAGGGTGAACTGCAGGCCCCACTGCCAGATAGTACAGAGACCCAAACCCATTGATAGCGCTTTGAGAGGCTGCCTCATCAGCTGGTGTACAATCCCGGGCTGCCTGTTATGCCAGTTTGCAACTGGAGCCACTCTTAGCTCGCAGCTCCGGGGGGCCTTTCTGAGGCCACAGGATAGCTAAGGGAACTCTCAAGGGATTTCAGATTACCGCTATCGCTGTCATTTTGACTATTCCAACCACCACTCACAATTCCTTTCACATGATTCAAAATAATAAAATAACAGCTCAACTGCAGCAACTAACGTGGCACCTAAATTCTTTCCATCTCATTCTGCAACATCCATGGACTATCTTCCAACATCAACCCAGTGCATCATCATCCCTATCCATAAACCCCAATGCACTCTTCCTCACTTAATCCAAGATCAAACCTCTCGATCCCAGTAACACCACCGTTCTCTTCCTAATAGTGGGGTTTGTGCGTTAATTCGCTCTGATGTGCAGACTTTACACCTCAAACGATTCGATCTTCCTAATTCTGGCTTTCAACTCTTCTGGTTGAAAGTTTCCCTTCCTCATGCCACAAAGTGCATTTGCACTCTGCACCACTCTCCTAACTCGAAAAATCAAGAACTACTTTTCGACCGCCTTTTCAAATCAATTGAAACCATCAAACTACAGTCTCCACGCTCTGAAATCATTGTCCTTGGTGATTTCAACATCCACACCTCCAACTGGCTCACCTTTTCCTCTAATGTCACCAACCCTGCTGGTCGGGACGCTGAGGCCTTTGCCATTGTACAATGACTTGACACAGGTAATATCAGACCCTACACGCGTTCCTGATTGTGCGGAAGACAAAGCAAATACCCTCGACCTTTTCCTCACATCTAATCCTAGCATTTACTCTCCTCCCACCGTTAGCTCTCCTCTTGGTAACTCTGATCACTCTCCTAACTTTACGGCATGACTTCCTCCCTCACCTGTACAGGCCCTTTGTTCCGCAAAGAGTCTTTCACTATAACAAGGCTGACTGGGACTCCCTTCACACTTTTTACTCTTCTTACCCTTGGTCTTCAGGCTTTTCAAATGATCCTTCCTCTTTTGCTTCTTTCATCACCGACGCAATGCTTCTTAGCATGGATCTTTTTATTCCCTCTTCTTACAAGTCTGGTAAAAAAAGTTCCCCTAAGTGGCCAATCTTCTTGCATCAGTCTTTGCATCAAACTCCAACCTGAACGACCAAGGGCTCCAACCACACAACCCCCCCCCCCCCAATTCAAAAATTCACTATGTCACCCGCTAAATTCTCCGCACGAAAAGTCCGCCAAGCCCTTCTCCAGCTTGACACCTCCAAATCCAAAGGCCCTGATGATATTCCAGCAATAGTTCTCAAAACCTGTGCTCCTGAACTTGCCCCTATTCTTAACAAACTATTTCAACTTTCATACACTCTTGGTATATTTCCTACCTCCTGGAAACTAGCCCACGTCTTTCCTATCCCAAAAAAAGGTGACAAATCTAATCCACTCAACTATCGTCTCATTGCAATCACTTCACTCATCTCTGAAACAATGGAGACCATCATCACTAAACAACTTCTTACCTTCCTTGAAACAAACAATCTTCTCTCTGATCACCAGTATGGCTTTCGAAAAGCCAGGTCTGCTGGTGATCTTCTTGCTTATGCTGTCCATGTCTGGTCCTCTGCTCTAGAATCCTGTGGTGAGAGCAGAGTAATCTCTCTCGACATCTCCAAGGCCTTTGATCGCGTCTGGCACAAAGGTCTTCTCGCTAAACTACCGATGTTTGGTCTCCATCACACTCTCGTTAAATGGATTGGTGGTTTCTTCTCTGATAGGTCAATTGCCGTCAGAGTGGACGGCTTCCTCTCCAACTTGCACTCCATCAATGCTGGTGTACCCAATGACTCTGTCATCTCCCCTGTACTCTTCATTCTCTTCACAAACGACCTACTTACCTCTACGTCTTCTAGCATTCACTCCTTTGCTGATGATACCTTCCTAAGTTCTTCATTTTCATCCAGTCCAAATGACAATGCTCCCACCGATATCCAGCTCCACAGAAACATTTCAGCCTCTCTTCTCTCCAATGATCTGATAGTTATTAAGAAGTGGGGTAAAGACAACCTAGTTTCGCTCAACCAAAGCACGACAAAACAGACTGTCATTTCACGCAAACGTAATCAAAACTTCCCACCTGTCCTCATGAATGGTGATGAACTGGACACTTCAGCTTCTTTCACACAACTTGGTCTTTCTCTTTCATCTAATCTCACTTGGAAAACTCACATCCATTCCCTTGCTAAACATGCATCTCAAAAGCTCGGTTTCCTCGCCAGAGCCCGTGGGTTTTTCTCATCTTCTCACATTCTATCTATATACAAGTCCCAAATCCGTCCTTCTTTAGAGTACTGCTCCCACGTCTGGAGTGGTGCTCCAAAATCTACTCTCTGTCTTCTTGACAAAGTCCAGTCAAAAGCCATTCGTCTCATCAATAATCCTAACCTCGCTAAATCGCTCCAACCTCTTTCCCGTCGTCGTTTAGTTGGAGATCTTTCAATTTTTTACAGATAATTTCACGGGTGTTGCTTTCAGGAGATCAGGGATATTACTCCAGTTCCTTTGAGGCGTGTCAGGACCACCAGAAGCTCAACTCATTCACACCCTTTTCAAGTTACACTGCCTACTTCACGAACTCTATCTCACAAATCATCATTCATCCCAAGAAAATGCCATTTCTGGAATGTCTTGCCTTCTTCTTGCTTTCTTGAGTCCTACAACTTGCCATCTTTCAAACCTAAGATCAATAAACTTGATCTGATCCCTCTCTCCTCTTAGCTGTTCGCTTTCTTCTTTCTTCCCTTGTTGGGACTTTGTATAGGACACCAGGGCCTTTCCTCCACATAACCCACTAAAAAAAATTTGAAAGCTCTATGCCATCATAATTCTTCACAATTTTTGTTCTCAAAGTGTCCACTTTAGCTTATTGCCCTTTCTAAAAAACCTGCCAGCGCCACTGGCTAAGGCGGTGCGTAAAAACACAGCACAGACTTAAAACAAACATGCCATGTCAGGTCAGGTTTGCACGTGCATTCAGCTGATAAGAAAAATTGAACCTGAATAATTGCTACGTGGCCTGTTTCCCCGGCGATGAAAAATAGTTTGATCAGATTAGCAAGTGTAATACTGTCGAAAAAACCAACGATTGCTAATATGGAATCCAACAATGTTCGCCTTGTCTTTAAGAAAAAATGATCAGTAATACCGCAGGCTACGGCACAATGCCATATTTACAATTTGGTCTGTCTCAACGGCGTGTTATGCCGAAGGTTATTTTCAAAACACAGGGCTTGATCAGTCTGCTACCTAATCCACGAACTCTATCTCACAAATCATCATTCATCCCAAGAACATGCAATTCGTGGAACCTCTTGCCTTCTTCTTGCTTTCCTGAATCTTACAACTTGCCAGCTTTCAAATCTAAGATCAATAAACTTGATCTTATCTCTCTCTCCTCTTACCCTTTCACTTTCTTCTTTCTCCCTGTTGGGACTTTGTATAGGCCACTATGGCCTTTCCTCAACATAACTCACTAAAAAGAAAAAAGACGTGATTTAGAGCTAGAAAAAATGATTTATGAGAGCACTGCACGGGAGTTTCGTTGGGGGCAGGCCATGGTGGCCTATACAACGTCCAAACAAAGGAAGAAAGTAGAAGGTTACGAGAGGAGAGGGTGAAAATTATGCATTTCTGTAAAAGGATTTCGCCCTTATTGCACTTCCCCGTGGTGAGAATAGTATTTTTGAAAAGAGCATATTGCCGAACCAATTACCTGCGATGATGTTCTCGTCTTTCCTTTAGCTTTTCCGAGTTCATCCCATTTCTTCGTTACGTCTTTCATAGTGAGTTGCTTTAACAATTGTCCTTTTTCAAGTCTCTATCCTTGCAGGTACGACATTCAGTTCCTTCCCTCGCCCTTTTTGGTGAGTAGGGCGACGCCCATCTCCGTTTCATTAGCCTTTGGGCCAAACAGCTGTGCAATCACAGTGAATGCTACAGTTGGGGCTGGCTGTCTAGTAGCACTGTGTGTTTCATTCCCATGCTCTTTCCTGAAGTGCTGAATGCTAAGCAGGGCAATAGCATGTACCATTTTTCAAGTCTTTGGTATGACTCAACTGGGTATCGAACCCTGACCTACCGCGTACAAAGCGAGCATTCTACCACTGGGCCACGGAAGCGGTACGACATCAATCATCTTTTTTCTGTGCGTTTTCCGAAAGTAGATTGTTAGACAATGAGAAAATTCTGCTTATCGAGCATTGTCCTGGTCGTTGCCCTCGATGTGACGAAACCTCTCACGCCTGGAATTACAGAGAGCTAGTGACTCTCCTAACTCTAATCGTAAGTCTAGCTGAAGGAGGGTTCAAACCACCGACCATATGATCATTGAGCATGCCCCTTGCCACTGAGCTACTAAGACACGTAGAATCATCTCAACATTTCTAAGTAATAACCGCGTCCAGCTCGAGCCCAAAAGACAAAGGATGAAAATACGTCGTTCTATACAATAATGTGTGTGTCTTTTGGGCAGTATGATACGAGTTAAGTAGTTTAGTGTATTTTGTCGAGATTCACCTTATCAATGAGCGATGCGTCGCTTACGTAGATTGAATGGTGCTCCGTCTTTTACAACTATATTTACATTACTGGAGACTCTTGATAAGACTGATCCCGATCGACAATGAAAGCAATAGAGATAGCAACATGGTAACTAGATGCATTGTTTGTCGACTGCTGCTGAGTCATATACTTTTAAAATGAGCGAGGCTTCGTATATCAATGCAATAACATATTGACTAATTTTAAAAATTCTAGCAACTACAAATGAACTGACGATATAAGAATTAGAGCAAAAGGAATCTCGGATCTAGTCGAAGAGCCGTACAAATAATAAGCTTTATTTGCATGGGATGTTTAACAAGAAATATGAAGATGCACATGAAAATCGCACCTTTAACAAGATTGAGTGCTGTGAAGTTAATTATTGCCTAATTGTGAGAGAATTATGAAACTTTATCTAAAGAGCGCAGAGCGTTACTGCAACTGATGGCTCTAATGGTAACACTAAAATATGTCTTTCGATCAGTTCTACGGTGTCAGGATAGCCCAGCGGTAAGATTCTCGCCTATTGTTCCTACGGCCCATGGCTCGACTCCACCCTCAGTTAAAGCTTCATTTAGATTGAGGAGAGGTGCCGGCTTCCTGTAATTCCAGGCGTAGGAATCGCGAGGTGTGGTCACATTGAGATGGAGGATGTCGACACTGCTCGATAAGCAAAAAGCTTTCAAGCGTCCAAAAATCTACCTCTGGCATCTAGGTATCGTCAAATAAAAGGTAGCATCAAATTAAAAAGTCCCAAGAACGTTAGCGATAGGGGTAACAGGCAATGGGCATGGGATGCTGCTTATTGTATGAAAAAATTAACATTTGTCTCTCTTTTCTTCGTCCTCTCTGGCTTCTCACATAAAGGATTCCCCACATCAGTGCTTGGCTCTAGGCACATTCAATCAGTTCCACCACTGATGTCCGGAACTGTCCCGATCGGATCCCTTTTCACCTGGCCTTAGGACCGGCTTTAGACATCACTGCCATGTCAAATCTAGGGGCTGAATTTTACAGAAAGTGAAAGCATTTCATCAAATTTACACACAATGTCATCAAAAAGTCCCAAGAGGTGTTCTTCAATGCTTTTTGGTCCCCATTGTCCTCCTCCAAGTTCCACCATTCCTCAGGGTAAATTGAATTTTTGTCTGCAGCAATGGTAGAAACGAAACTAAGAAAGCAACCGGGTGTTCCTTGAAGGCGTTAAATCTTCAAAATGCTATCACAGCCTGGTTGCATGATTAAATCAAAAAGCACTTGCTCTAATCTAACTACGCTAAAATCGGACTAATCAAGGTCATTCTCTGTGACCTCAGTGAAATCGGAAAGTTTCAGGCAATCATAAGCCAAGAAAAACTGTTCTTCTTCTTCAGTTTCCGATTGATCCGTTGTCCCAGCAAGTTCTTCTGTGCAACACGACAAATTGGATTGTTCCAAAACATCTTCGTCTCCACTGCTGTCACACTTTCCTGGTGTAAACTGAGGAACGGCCACTTCAGTCGCGCCAGGTTCATCGAAATCTTGACCACCATCGCTATTAGCTGCAGGTACGCCATCAAATTTTTCATCTTCGGAATTTTCGGCATCTGATACAGATTTCGAGCTTTCGTTGGTGTTTCCAGGGAATTCCGCTTGATCTCGTTCAGCCTCTACCGGGCCTACTTTCTGCCCAGACAGTCCTTGATAATGAGGGTCCTCCGCATTCGCCAGTGGATAACTGTCTTCGGGCACCTCTTCAGCATAAGATTCGTGGTTCGTTGTCTCGTTAGAAGCAACTTCACCATAACCAGTGCGGCTTGTATTTCCAACGTAACGCAAATCGGCATCTGGCTTCTTTTGTGAGTGTCTTGAAATACTTTTAGCCACCCCGTGATCAATTTGAGGGGATTTAGTGGCGTTGTTACAATCAACCTCTGTGGATAGCTGCCTGTTTGGAGCTCGGCCCATCGTCTGAAGCCTTTCATGTCTTCCCTCGTTAACTTGGAAGGGTGAAACTGTAAATGGGCTATCAGTTTTTAATGCTTGACTCGTGCTTCGCATTCTGTATACCAATACGTAAGCTGACAAATCTGAAACACTTTCTTCGTCAATTTTTGTGACGTTGTTATCATCGAAGTGCCTCCATCCTAAAAAATGATACATTTATTGGATACTGCCGAACAGAGTGTTAGCTAGTGCTGATAAATGTGTGGCTGCATGCGAAAACAGAATTAACAGCAAGGTTTCGAAACGGTAACTGGATTACAGCTGCTGCATTTAATAGTTAGTATTTCCTCAACGGAGATCCGAGCAGCTCCTATCATTTCACGGTGTTTCCTGAATCATTCGTTCATTGTTTGGTAAGGATTAAGACAAAATAAGTTGAAGAATTGTCACCACAGTTATGATAGTTGGGATGAACTGGTCAGAGCGCTGTGACCGATCCGAACGTGAGTCCCTTCACTGCTTAATACAACTTTGATCCTTCGTGTGGCGGACAAGGCATTGCCTCGATGCTTAGCAACATATCGTTTTTCAACCATTCAGATTGCTTTCTGTTTTGCTTCACAATACCGCTTGTATTATTTACGTCCGAGGGGTTATAAAAAACTATGATATATAGGCAATTAATGAAAATTTTAAAGGAAATGACGCAGTCATTATAAAACTGAAAGGACTGACAAATTGATCACCCTGCCATCATATTAGTTTAAGAAACATTTACGAGACTAAACACATAAACAACTACTCCCAAGGTCCTCCAGAATTACTTGACCTTGAAAAAAATAAAGAACTGACACTAGCAAAGCTTGACAGTCGCAAGATGAAAACCGCAGAAGGAAACTTAATTGAAGCTTTTAGATAGCTAATATGAAAATGACTCTTATCTACTAGCATATTTATACAAAATTTCTCAATGATGGGCTTAGTCTTCAGAGCTACTACGATGGAAAGAACGATTTTGGATAGCTTAAAACAAAGCATAGAAAAATTAAGTCGAGAAAAACGTGCCGAATTCTCACTCGCTAGGTTAATACAGAGTAAGGCAAGGGTACCTACCGATATCGGTCTGTCCTTGCTTGTTCAAGCATCGAACCATACAAGTATAATGACCAAACCCAAGTACTCCTTTGTGACATATCACTCCAATGAGGTCAAAAACAGGATGAACTGACAGCAGGTTTTTCGTCTCATCAGCAATAAAATGTGAGAGATCTAGACCACTAGAATACCAGAAATATCAACGTTAGCGTCATCTAATGGTTAAGAGTGCTCAACCACCGCATTTCCCCCCCCCCCCCCCCCCCCGTAAAAAGAACATGCTTCCATACGCAAATATGATGGCTGCATTTCTCAAACGGTCTATTTCAATGCCTTGCTGAAGTGACGGTGGTCAAGCTTGAGTGTACAACATGTTCTGAACATCAATGATAAGACGAAAGATGGCAACTTGCATAGGAAATATCACCAGTGCCATTTCAAAGAATCAGTATAAGCACAAACTTTTATGCACGATGCCCTGTCAGGAAAACAAATTAAAAAGTATTTCAAATCTAAAAATCTTAGGAGTGGTGCTTCGTTGCTACCACCCATCTCAGCTTCTCAGCTTCTCAGCTTCTCGGGAGCTGTTTCATTTCCTTTTTGAAGCGAGGTAGAGAGGGGTAGTCTCTGTGTTGTTGAAGGAGCTCGTACCGCGTCAATGCTCCTGTATATTGGAAACTGTTCTTTATAAATTCTAATCGAGGCGTGGGCAAATGCAAATTCCGGATACTTCTAATAGAACAGCTTGAGATCTGGGACCTGTTAGTAAGATAATTTTGCAAGTTGTCTCGACATTTGTTGTATAGGATTTTGTGTGTCATGACTGACCCGCCTAATGCTTCCTTTCGAGCTCGTTCAAGAGTCACGCGTCGCACATAGTCATCCATCACAAAAACTAGGACTGAAACGGTTAAGAGCTGCAGCCCTCCTGCCTCAAAGTTTGTCTCAGCTCAACTTCGTGCGATTTCTATCTTTGCGATTCAGCTGACTCTAGGTGTAGGATGGCGTATGCTCTGAGGATCGATTAATAATATGTTTACCTGGTCGGATAATTAATGCCTTTCGATATCTTTTGGCCGTAAGTTGAAAACACAAATCGTTTGAAATGAACAAGGAGTATTGGAGGTAAACAGCTCAATGCCAGCTCTTTCTTCACAGCTTGTACCGTCTTACATTTTGGGCATTTCCTGCAGTAAACAAGCAAAATATAAATATCCTTAGGATTCGATACATATTACAGACTACCTTTATACTGTTTTCATTAGGACAAGAACCAGATTGACAACTAGAGTGTACCTGAAATCCTTCTTCAACTTCTTCTTCTGGCGTTAATCTAAATGAAGCGGGCCACTGCTGCGGATGTGCATTCAACTCCATCCTCATCTTGTATTTTCTGACATTGGGATTCCCAGTATTAAGGCCAGAGGCCCTTCTTACTGCCAACCCTCCCCATTAATTCGGGCTGGGGACTTGAACTGGGAATGTACTTCACGTGCACCCCTATTTGCTATGCTGAAAATGTTTTGATCATCTAGTTAAAGTTTACTTTCCATGGCATTCGCCACTGCATGCTTCATGGCAAACAGCAAGAGCGTTTCGGGAGTTTTGAGTGAGAAAAGATCACGTTAAGGAAAGCCGGGAAGGTCGGTTGCGCAATGAACTACATCTGGAAGATAGGGAGCACTGAAGGTAACGATGAATGCCACTTACCATCCATCCTTTTCACTGAGCCTATCTGGTTCCAGAAACAGTGAAAAACACTCCTCAATACCACATCGCTCACCAAGCAATGCCTCGTCATCAAGAGGAAATCCCTGCACTCCCCTGAAAGGGGTATTCAGCTCTTTAGAATCTCTCTCCCTTACGGCATCACTGTGCCACTCTATGGTTAAATACGTTGCAGTTAAAATAGTTTCCAGCTTAAAGTCATCGGATGTTACTGAAACTGGATCTTGCTCTGGTTTGAAATACGCCTTGATAAGGATATCACTGCTTGAATTTATTGGAATGTTACTAGCTCCTTCAGCTCTCGTTTGTTTATCATCCTTATCCACATCTCGTGGTTTCACCGTATTTTCGACAGGTTTGCTGCAAAAATTCGCAGCTCCTTCAACTTTGATACCCTGCTTTTTCTCGTCTTGCTCGCCGTCCGAGGCACTCGTCATTCTGAAAAACTTCTCGGACTGTTTTGATACAAAATTTGTGGTGGTTTCTAGCTTAGCAGACTTTTTTTCATCGGATTCGCCTTCGGAAGATTCAGATTCCTTTTCAGGATAGCCGACAGAGAAGTTCGCGTAGTATAATGCAGCGGATACCAACTCATCGAAGTTCAACTTTTGCTTGCGTATGGTGACAAAAAAGGGAAGACCAATAGCCTCTCTGAAGCCTTTGCGACAATCTCGCTGGTGAGTAGACCAATGTTCGCTTTGACAATCTCTGCTGCAATAGGCAACATACCAACAACGAGTGCAGCGTTTCAGTTTCGCTTCGGTCTCAACCTGAGATCTGCTACACTGGGCGCAATTGTTCACTTTTGATGAGTTAATGACGTGCTGTTTAAACGGTAACGAAACGAAATCCATCTCCTTTTCATCCTTGATTTCGCAAACAACAACGTGTTTTGGGTTCCGAAATGTTGATAAAGAAACGTCATCGTCCAAAACGGGTGCAAATGATCCCTTGTTTTCATGGCAGGCGCGCAAACAATGTGCTGGAATGCCAATGTGCCTCTCAAGAATATTCAACAAGTGCCATATCTGCGAGCGCGGAGACGAGATCTGGAGCCGTAATCTTTCTGGGAGTTTCGTGTGATCCCTAAAGAATACTGTCACTTGGAGACGAATCCTTGACATTACAATAGGAAGCGATATCTGTCCATACGGTTCGTACGTCGTTGATCTCTGCAGTGAGAATCAATCAACGAGAATCATTGTGAGTTTAAAACAGTACAAAATTCAGAAAAATCCCGTGGAATAGATAAATATACGGCTGCACTGAACTTCAAACAATATCGAAAACATGAATTATTCATATTAAGGTGAGGATTTCAACAAGAAAATACATCATTGTCGATTTCTTCTCTGTGCTAATCCTGACCCAAGTCTGAGTTGAAACGCTTTGAAAAGGCATTTGCCATCTTTGCTTTTTCACATTAACTATGTTATGGAATAGCTAATCTTACCATTCAGAAATGCCAGAAATAATACCATATTGATAGTAGTAATAATAATAATAATAATATTGACAATGTTTACACAGGGTAACCTCTTCAAGACATTAAGTGCTATTATCAACGAGGGCCCTGTATCTCAACTATGAATATATTATAGTAAAGATTTTACAACTGGTCAAAAACTGGCCAAAGTAAAAACAAAAACATAGATTAATTTCTAGCTGTCCATATAAAACTTTTTTAAGTTTTGTTTAAAAATAAGAAAGGAGTCTAGCTGGTGAAGGCTGCTGGGAAGTTCATTATACAATTTTGGACCTTGGAACCAAAAAGATTCTTTCCCTTCTGTTCTAACCTAGTCCTTGCCTTAATTCTATAAATGGCTGCATTTTTCATTTTCATCATCAATTATTTCTTTTCGAATACAGTCAAGTTTATCTAGTTGTGATTGTTGATTTATGGCTACCTTTAAGGTAAATATAAGTGCAAAAAGGAGATCTATGCATGACTAAGTATAGAAGAGAGACAGAAACAGACACAAAACAGAGACAAAATAGAGACAGAGACAGAAACAGAGAGAGAGACTCTGAGAGAGAGAGAGAGAGAGAGAGAGAGAGAGAGAGAGAGAGAGAGAGAGAGAGAGAGAGAGAGAGAGAGAGAGAGAGAGAGAGAGAGAGAGAGAGAGAGAGAGAGAGAGAGAGAGAGAGAGAGAGAGAGAGATGCTGGAGAGAGAGAGTCAAGGAAGTATATTGGAGATAATTGAGGAGAGAAAAGTAATTAGACGGGATTAGTTATTACTAGGTATGGCTTGTATTCAATTTCTACTGTTTGCTGATGGAATGAAAGCTGAAAGAGGACTGCATTGAAACAAGACCTTCAAAAATCGTCAAAAGGATTACCTTGTGACACCCCTGGCAAGTCAGCCTGGACACCATCTGGCCATGAAACAATTTGACGATAAGCGAATTGTGTTTCTTGAAGTGTTCATTCCAAGCAGTGTCTGCCTTCTCACTGACAGAAGGGCCATCGTCCTCTTTATAACTACATTCATTACTTTTCTCAGAACGAAGCCCGAGATTCACATCCTAAAGAAAAAATCGAGAAGAGTTAACGCCAAATTTGACGCAACCAATCGGTGCATAGGGTGACATTTATCGACGATTTCTCAGCAGTTGGGCCGCACTGCTGCATAAACACAGTGGATGCTATGGCCACAAATGTCATGACGTCATAGCGCTTTGATGCTGCAATTGCAAGCTACCCCCATTATTACTACCATTCTGAAAAAATGTTGAGATACCAAGTTTTAATTCATGTTTCTACACTCCCCTTCGCCTTTCCTTCCATGAGGCAATACATGGTGTGGGAATAGCTTACTGCTAAGGAACTTGGTCACATCCCTTATCGTCAATGGTTCACGCCCAACCTCGGGTCAGAAGAGAGTCTCTCGCTCTCTGCTATTCCCGGCGTATAGAAATCACGAGGCTTGGTCACAATGTGAGGAAGAACACTCCTCGAAAAACATGGCATCTAAAGGTCCCAAGATCTACCATCGAGCGCTAGGTAAAAAATTGAAAAAAGTGGCAATTCGAAGGATTCATAGATCTGAAATTACATAATACTAGCGACTATTAGAAGCCTAAGTAAGCGAATCTTAGAGCCATTAAATCCAATAATCTTTGATCAGACTCTTTAACCTCTGGCTGCTCTCCAACGCGATATAACTCAATAATATACATTGTGATAGGCAATGCCTTCAAGGCTTAAAATTGTTGAAAAATTTGATTCACCAAAATCCTATATTAGCATGAAAGTAATCGCTATACAAATAATTTGCTAAATTTGCGGTAAAAAAGAAAAGATGCAGGTGATAAGCTTCATTTTTGTACGTCACCAAGGAAAGACACCAAAAAGCAAAGGACTTGTCTAAACTGGGCGAAAGAACAGCGAGTGGATTCAGCTAGTAAAACAGAAAGAGGTTATGATAAGACAGGAGACCGATCAGTACATTCCATTGTGCAAAGATTGTGAATTAGCATACAGGTTGCAGGTTTCTAGCACGTCCACGGACGCTCAGAGTCTAGACGCTGGGAGAGGTAGCAGCAGAGAATAAAGATCGAGTGGAAATCCACCTGGTAGAAATAGAGTTTGTTACTACCTCATGTAGGTTGTCGAGCAGCGTACTAAAGAATTCTTGGGCATCGCATTGCTGCCAGTCACGAAACGATGAACATCTTTTTCCCATGATACTCTGCATGGAAGATTGATGCCCAATTATTACGCAAACAAGAGAAAAATTAGAATACTAAGAATGGGGATTCATCCTCACATTGCTAGTGAAAGGAGATGAAACAGCAACATAGTTTCATAGAAAATAACTGAGGAGAAAGCAATGGTCCAAATTACAAACAAAGCTAGAACAGCTCAACAACTGTTTTCAATTTTAATGGGCTTTTGATAGTTCAAAACTGAAATAAAACTTATCCAGGCTATAGCAGGATGATATGTCAGCAGAAAACTGCTGAAAAACGTAAGACAGGTGATCAAAATCGAAACGGGACTAAAATAACATCGCAAATTTGCGAAGTCATTATTATCAATTTATCAGATTGATTGAAGCTGAGATGCAATTTAGAGAAGAAAGAAAAGGGATCTTTCTATCCCGATTCAAGATTCCTTTCCTAGTTTATTATGTCAAAATATTCTCTACTTGATAGTTTCACTGTTTCGTACTGCATATACAAGTAACCACTACTTCTAATAATGAGACAAATATTAGCTACATTTATTCTCGATGAAACAAAGACCAAATGGTCTTTCAATAACAGTCAGAGACTATCCAATAAGACGTATACAGAAAGGGACTCCAGCAACCCACAATCTTTGATTTATCAAAAGGTACAGGAAACCCTGGATAGAATGAAGATGAAAAGCCATGTCGTAAAAAACAGCTGTACCTTTAGGTCTTGGGGTCGAACAGGCTCTTTTCTCCCTGACCATAAAGCCTTTATAACATCTGCAAATGCCTTCGCCACCTTCCCACCAGAACTCATTGGGTTATTTGTGCTCAGACAGTTCAAGAATTGTTGATCATCTAAAATTAAGACAATTTGAAATAAAGCGCCATTTTATATCATCATTACTATTTACTTAAGTCACCCATATGGACGATAATATTACGCAAAGCTTCGATAATTCTTTTCAGAATGCAAAATTATCTGGAAAGAAATGATTATAGATAATAACAATAATATATAAATATTCAAACTGGATAAACAGTTCAACTAATTAAAGCTGTTGTAAACGTGTGTCCAGTAAAGCAAAATAAAAGACAAAGGAAAAAGTTATCCAATATCCACAGTTATATTGAAAGAAAGCTAATTTTAATGGTTATCTAGAAAGTTTGCAGAGTCTAATTCTTTTAGAGTGCTCCTATTGAGCCATTTCCTGGGGGTCACGTGCTTTTTGGCACCATCGATTTGGCGCCGGGCGTTTTGGCACTGTTTGTTTTTTTGCCGCCAGAATTTCAAAAGCCCATAATTTTTTTCAATTTTAATTTTTTAGATGAAATCTTTGCTCAATATCGTATTTTCACATATCAACTTTCAAACTCAGAAATTTGTTTTACAAATCATAGTCTTTATTTTCCCTGACAAGAATACGACGAGTATCAGAGAAAAAATTAAGTTTACGAGCTTTTACTTCGTAGCTGAAAAAGTTCAAATACTGAATCATTCTCCGGAAACCGAGCTACTGCGCCAAAAAGACCGATTCCGATTTCCTGGTGTTTCCTCTCGACTTGAGCAATTATCGTGCTTCCTATACCTAAAATCACCGTGCGTCATCGACTGTCCTCGCTCTAAACGAGAGTTAAGCTTACGGCGGGATTCAAAACATTCATCATGGCATCTGCGAGCAAGAACCTCTCTTCTGAGCTATCCTCACATCACAAGATCTATATTCTTAGAACCACAAATCAGCATCAACTGGCAAAAATCTAACTGCACAACAGTAATAGGGTATTAATTCATCATTCATCACTTAGTTGCAGATCTTTCCATCTTTTATAGATGCTTTCATGGACATTTCTCTCAGGAGACCAGGGATACTATTCCTGCTTCTCTATGGCGTGTGAGGAACACCAGAAGCTCGACTCACTCGCACCCTTTCCAAGTTTTACTGCCTAATCCACGAACTCCATCCCATAAATCATCATTCATCCTAAGAACGCACAATTTATGGAGGGTCTTGCCTCCTTCCTTTCCCGAGTCTTACAACGTGCCCTCATTTAAATCTAAAATCAACTACACGTGATCTTATCTCTATCTCCCCTTAGCTGTTCACTTTCTTCTTTCGTCCTTTGTTGGGGCTTTGTATAGGCCACCATAGCTTTTCCTCAACATAACTCAATAAAAAGAATCAATCTGAATTTGTGAGTAGCCTGTCTTGCTGCTACTTAACAAAATGCTCTTGCGACAGAATTCAAGACAAAGAAGAACATACCTGCGAAATAGTCTCGAATCTCCGGTATATTAGCAAGCACTTGGATGACCACATTCATGTAACAGTTATTTGCATAATTCTCAAGACCAATCAGACCAGTAATTGTTTTGTTCATGTTTTTGAGGCTATTGCTTTCCCTTACAACAGCGGCTGCTTGTGGCTCTATTGGCACTGCCGTCTCCTTTTCAACCTTGTTGTCTTGCTCGTTGCTCTTTTTCGCAAACGGAGTCGATTTGCCTCCCAACAGCATCATGCTCTCTGACAACCGGACAGGTCCTGGAAACGCGCGGCTTTTCATCTCGGAAGGAGCCGGTGCTACTTTCCGACTATCATCGTCCAGTGCAAGGTTCTTCGAATTAAGCGGGTCCGAATTGCTCTTGTTTGATTCAATATGACTACTAATGTGATCGTTTCTTGGTTCTTCAGAAGAAGAATCCTTCGATAACTGTGATTCTTTTGTGATATCCGATGTCTTTTTGCGATCTAAACAAAGCAATCTATCGACATAAGTCATTGTGAAACGCATAGAATATCACTGATACGAAAGGCTACACAAATTACGGAAAAAACTTACGGCGCGCTAACCAGTTAAATCAGTCAAACCCTCTAGACGAGTGGTGCTGTGGTGTAGTGGTTAAGCATGCGGACTCATAACTCAGGAGTTGTGAATTCGAATCCTTCATGTGTTACAATAAAAACATCATTTGTGAGGAAGGCCATGGGAAACCACCTCATAAAATCCATTATCCTAGAAAAAACTCAGAGCACTGTCTCTAGTTTCTGCTACGCACGAAACCGCATACGCAACGCAGTTTTCTTTTATAGTTATCATCATCATCATCATCATCATCATCATCATCATCATCATCATCATCATCATCATCATCATCATCATCATCATCAGCATCACCATCATCACCATCTTCTTCTTCTTCTTCTTCTTCTTTTTTATCGCCTTGCGGCATACGATTAACTTAAGTCAAACCAAAATATTACAACAAGAAGGCCTTTGACCGTTTGGTGCCTGGCCATATTCGCCACTGTTATCATTTTGTTACATTTATTACAATTTTCCATCACAGCCACCTCTTCTTCACTGGCTTGACAAGATAGTCTGTGTCTTGCAAAGTTCGCTTTTGAAATCCATTTCATGCAATTCTTACATTCTTTCTTCCGATCTACAGTTCTTTCCCCCTCACATTTTTTGTAATGATTTTTCATGCTACCCTTCTGCTTGAATTCGTCCCCGCAGTTATGACATGTGAATACAGGTGCACTAGTAAGGTCTCAGTGCAACCGTTTTTGGTGGATTGTGAATGCAGCTCTCTTTCTAAATACTCTATTACAATCTTTATAGCAACATTTTGCATCAACACATCTGACTCCTTGGCTTCTCCGATCAATCTTGTCTGTGCCCTCTGGTAAAGTATAAGTTTTCCCTTGCTGTCTCTCATACTCTTCCATATGCAGTTGTCTCTTCTTTACTTTTGCCTTCCAGTCTACGCGACTTGATGTCAACTCTTCTATCATATTCCCTTCCATGCCTGCCTCTTTTATTAGTCTCCTCCAGTATGGTATTATCATTCGGCTTTTCTTCTTTGATTTTTTTTTGCCTTCTAATTTTGTTAACCACCCTAGCAATGCCTTCTTTACTAAACTCTCATCAGGCAGTCTGAGGATATGTCCCATTCTGATGAGATGTGCAACCTCTATTTTTGTTCTTATTGGTGACACTTGTAGCTGGTTCCTAACGTCAGCCATATTAACTCCATATTCCTGCATTTGCCTCAATGGTTCACCTTTCCTGTCACTCCAAATATACCGGTACTTCTTGTCACAAAACCTTTGAAAGCTCTTCATTTCCCTTGCTAAGAATGGGCGCACTGCAACATTGAACAACATTGTGCTTCAACACATGCCTCAAATTCTTTGGCCTGTGTTATCTTTGACAGTTTGCACTTCAAAAGACTCTTCCTAATAGTTGCCCACACTTTACCGGCTCTTTGCAATCTCATTTTTGTGTCTTTTTCGTGGCCTAACCAGGTTCCTAGCATTCTTATATTTCCACTCTATAGATCCCCAAAAATAACATGCTCCTCCTTTGATTTATTAGTTTGCTCTTCAAATTCTCCCATCACTTCTTCAATAATTTCTTCCCCCATTGCTATTTCTTCACTACTTCCAATAATGGTTGTATCGTCTGCAAAAAGGGACAGATCAAACTCTGTTTCCTTGCTTCTGAGTTCATAGTATATTTCTTATGCACGGGTGGGAGGGAGTTTCCTGGCATATATGACCACCTTATTCCTACATCCAACCCCTTTTCATTGGCATTCTTTTTTCTCATTTCTGTAGCGACTCTCATTACTGCTTGGTGAAATATATTGAAAATGATTGGAGATATTGGGCATCCTTCACGTAGTCCTCTTTGTGGAAAGAAACTTGAGCTATCTCTCTGTTGCCCTCTTACTTTATATTCTGTGAACTCAAATAGGTCCTGAAGCTTACTTATAACTGATCTTGGCATTTTGAATCTGTCCAAAATTTTCCACAGTATAGGTTTACTGACCCTAGGGTATGCTTTCTTCAAGTCTAAGAGAAAAGCTTGTGGTTGTTCACTGCAATCTGTTGGTTGACCCTGTCCATCAGTGCATTCTGTAACATGACTGAATCTTCCTGAATGCGTATGAATACTTGTGTGGCATCTGCAGTTGAGGAACCTTTCCTGAATCCAGCTTGATTTTCATCAAGTAGATTCATCTCTCCTGCCCATATTCTTATCCTAGTGGCTAATGAGAACTCCTGCTGAGAACCCTACTTAACATGGGTAGCAAGCAGATCCCCCTATAATTATTTGGGTCACTTTTATCTCCTTTTTTAAAAAGAGGGATTATGGCCCCCACTTTCAAAGATTCTTCCGGTGTATTCGCTGGGGTATTCCACATATTTTTTACCTTTAGCACCACTGCATCTTGTATCTCTTCGGAAGCCTTTTAATACATCCTAACCCTTATTCCATCTTCTCCAGGTGCAGAACTCTCATTTTTGCCATCTCTTTCCTTATCTCCTTACTTGTTGGTACCATTTCTAACTTTGTTTGCAGTTCTTTAACTTTGATCTCATTAATATCTGGGGTTCTAACCTTATTCAACGCATTTTTAATTTTGATGACGTCAGTTTCATATCTGTTTTCTGTTATCTTCTCTAAATGTTCTTTAAACTTTTCTTCAGAGAACAGAAGCATGTGCCTTGAGTTATTGTACTCTCCACGTTTCTGCAGCTTTTTAAGTAGGTCATACATCTCCCCCAACCTGCTTAATTTCCAAGCCTTCTCACATTTGTCTGCTAAATCATTCCACCAGTCTTCTTCCCATATTTTACAGCAATCCTTGTATTTCTTCCTTTCATTACACAGTTCTTGTTTTATTCTGAGCAGTTCTTCATATCCTTCTTCTGTGTTGACTCTTCTCAAAAGGTTTCTCCTAGTAAGTGCTTGTGCTATCTTTTCCTTCATTTCTTTTATTTCTACTTCATGTGCATTCATCCATGGATTTATATTTGAACTACTTTTACCACAAACTTGTTCAGCTGTTGTTAACATTATTTGTTGTACTTTTTCCCAACTTAATTCTTGAGTTTCTTTCTCTATCAATCCCTTAGTTAGATCTCTATACTTTTCCTTATTCTCTTTGACCCACAGTTTTCGCCAGTTTATGTTCTTCCTTGGTTTAGCCACATGTTCCCTCCTGTTCCCTCTTGTAATCTTTCTGATTATATTCTTGTGCAATCATCAATTAGCATCATCATCATCATCATCATCATCATCATCATCATCATCATCATCATCATCATCATCATCATCATCATCATCATCATCATCATCATCATCATCATCATCATCATCATCATCTGTCTTTTTTACTCTCTTGACGAAGCCTGAAAAACTCACTGATCGCAGATTCCAGCACACCTTTCAAGAGCTATCAGATTTATCGCCTGAAAGTTCTTCCTTCTTAAGTCGTTTTACTTTAGATTCAAGCTTCTTATCCTTATAGAACCTATTTTGCAACTACATTGAAGCCTGCTATCAGGAAGTATATTTTGAGTCGAATGTGAGGCTATTCATAGGGGGCCAAGGGAAGCTTTGCTTCCCTATCTGAACCAACTCTATAAGTGCAAAAGTATACTGTTGATTTCATGAATCTGCAGATTGTGTACTTAACATATCAATCTTAACAATAATTGCCTGGATCATCATACATAAGAAACGTGTATCAATATTCTTTCAAACTGAATTCATTCAAGTTTACTGCTCTCCTATTAGGATAAAAAACAAGATTGCAACTTTAGTGAAGGGAGGTCACAAATGCTCATTATTTGCTCTGGCAATATAAAGCATCCTATGAGACAAATGTCTACCAATGATACACTTCAGCTGCTGCTGTCATCATGTCATCAAAGTTCCTCTAACAAGCCTACCAATATCTCCAGCATGATTGGAAGCAATTCTACAAAACAGGATCTCATTACGTGATACCACCATCAGAACCAATTTCTAGGAAGACAAGAAGGAAAACTCAATGTTACCGGTAATAGCAGCTCTTGTTTCAAGTGAAACCCAGTTAGCTGGCACAGCTTTGACCAATTTCAGTTCAATTCGTGTATTACTAACAGAGTTTGTGCACTGTTCTGGCTGTATCTTTCCACTGAAATAGGAAAAACAACACAAGTTCTTCAAAAAGGTGTCTTATAAAACAAACTAAGATGGATTGAAAGCTCAAAATCACTGACTGAGCTTAGCAGCATCCCTGTTGTCACTTATAACCTTGACCAAGGACTGTTGGCACAGTGGTTAGAGCAGGGATGGGCAAACTACGGCCCGCGGGCCACATGCGGCCCATCGAATGCTTTTTTGTGGCCCGCCAAGAACTTGTATCACGCAAAAACTCTCCCGTTATTCTCGTTTTCTAATCGCTTGATACCGTATAAACTCTTTATAAACATGTAAAGTTTCACCATACTGAGAATGGATTATGTTTTCAAAAGATTTAAGCATATATTTCATTTTTACTGCGGGACAATCTAATTTTGAAACAGCCTTGGCAACTTGCTGTGCGGTCCTCTAAAACTTAAAATTTGTGACTCTGGCCCTTGTGCTGAAAAGTTTGCCCACCCCTGGGCTAGAGCATATGTCTACTGTGTGGATGATCTTGGGTTCAAGGGATGCATCTGCAGGTCTCATTTGCCTACTATCTGTCCACCTACCAGTAAAAAGGCACTGGACATAAAGCTATTGACATAAAGCTGAGGGTAGCGTAAGGCAAGGAAAGGAAGCAGAAAACCAACCTCACAATGCTGTTGCTCAGGATGGTACCTCCTGAATGAGGTGCTCTAAAAAAGCTCCCTTTCAGTATGGCACTCGATTTTAATTAACAATCTTGATAGTAGTAATGTAAAATCATACCTAGTGTGCAATGAATATGAAAAGGTCAAATCTCTCTTGTTCTCTGTCTTTGGTCCATGAATTCTCAGAAACTGCTCATTTCTGTTGAGAAATTTGATAATTATAATGATTAAAACTAATTGTAATAATTTCAATTATTTTAGGATGGTAACCCATTCAGCAGTGCTGGTTTACAAGGGTCTGTCCATAAGTGGCGCTCAGAAGGTGGAGTTGAACCACTCCAATGCTAATCAGCCACAGGTTTGAAGCCTGTACCCCGTACCAACGAGGATCATCCAAACAGATGATGCTTCAATCTTTGACAAAGCATTTACTAGTGTACCACCAAAATCATATTTCATCTAGCATTATGACTCAGCACTCCATTGCATCTAAAACAAGCATTAATAACAAATTCCCTGTTTTGGCACAAGGCTTACAGTTTGCAATAAAGAACACCTCTCATGGCAGGTTTCATTCAAAGATATTTGCGGAATTGCTCCCGGTAGTCACTTGCTTATTAAGTTCTGGTGTGAGGGCTATGGTGTACATTAATAAAATGCATCAAAATATGCCAGTGTTACACAGAAAAATACAAGTAAATGCAAAAAGCAAAGCATTTAAATAAAAAGCTATGATCATTGGATTGGCCAGACATCAGAGACTAAATTTGCTGATATACAATATATACATCAATGCTGATCTACATCTCAGTGAAATTTTACGCCAGGTGCTTCAATATATTCTTGTGTAACATTCACTTCTCACATTAATGACACAAATTAAATGTGTCTGTTATTAAATATCTTCAAACATAGATAGATAGATGTCAGTGCTATTCATTTGATACAATTCTTGGTATTTACATCTCTAGCATGCATGAAAATTTGTCTTAAATGTTCTACAAGCATTAAAACTTTGCAAAATGCTAAACAGAAACAACTACTCACTTTGTTTCAAAGAAAACTCTGCAGGATTCCTCGTTGAAGTCTACATGACAGCTGGTTACATCTTTCACATAGAGATGAACAGCAATACAGTCCTTTCCCTATAAATGATATGAAAAAAATTTCAATTGCATTCCAAAAAGTATATGTTAGGTACAGATTTTAATACTGCAGACGTCATATCCTGCTTAGATTGACAGTAATCAATTGCAAAGAATAATCATACTTACACACCCCTATTTGCCAATGTCAACTTGTGCATTAAATGTTTTAAATTTTACTTCAAGTTGGGCAAAGGAATCATGTGATGAATCATTTGAACTTCTATCTATTTCACCTATGATAACTTGACCTTTTAGTAAATTTGTTATATTACCAAGAGGACAACAATCCGTCAAACTAGTCGGCAAACTCGTATTTTACTAGTATTTTCATCTCAAATTCATGTTCAATTTATAGTATATATGCATTTATATACATATATATTATATTATTATTACACATTATTATAGTATAGAGAAAGAGAATAAGCTATATTTCAGAACTCTGAGCTTCATGGTCACCAATTGTCAGCTTAAGCTATTGTAGAGGTACAAATTCTCAATACAAGGATTGAAAGTTTTCAAACTGATCTTGAAAAAAAATATACATCCAGTTAAGAATGCTGATAGATTTTTAAATTGTGTATC
This sequence comes from Pseudorhiza aurosa, assembly GCA_964026355.1. NCBI lineage: Eukaryota > Metazoa > Cnidaria > Scyphozoa > Rhizostomeae > Lychnorhizidae > Pseudorhiza > Pseudorhiza aurosa. Next base: position 9,252,290 of record OZ032114.1, on the reverse strand, counting down.
TTCCTGCACCATAGAAAGAGTTTTCATTCCTTGCATCACTTCAGCTTTAGTTGATGCTGTATTCATTCATCTTTGAGTGGGTTTTGACCTATCTAGAAGTTCTTTCTTCAAGTCAGCTGGAAATTTTACTCTTCATATCATTTAAACTTGTCCCATGCTCATGATACTTGGATATTGCTAAAAAGTCTTGACAAAATATTGAACTTTCTAAAATCATCCCTAATTACAAAACTCCAATTGTGTTCAGATGAAAACCTTAGCATGTTTACTTCAATTTGAATCAAAAAAATACCTTCTGAAACCAATCATTCTTCAAAAAGATCAATGGACAAATTTTAGTCTCTAGAAGGAAGCATATGAGGAAAAATTTAGATATAATTGAATATAAATCAATTCAAAGCCAGCTCCTGGCAGAGACAGAAAAAATGACACCTTTGCATCATATAAGTAGAGAAAGCTATTCCATTTCACAAGCGATGTTATAGCTAGATGATATTAAATGTTCCTAGTACGGTGTCATTTTTAATGTATTGATTATTGGTCCATTTAGAGAAGATCGTGTTGATGAAGGACTATTAAAGAGGAACAGATCTATAAAGTGATACTTCTCACAAGGCAGGTGGCACTGTAGATAAATATGCATTTAAACACTAAATTTTATAACAAATCTCTTCCATCTACCATTATCTTTGACGGACAATCCAGATGGAAGGACCAAACTTGATGTTGATTTTTCAGTGTGGAGTTTTCACAAGGGGTGCTTGATTTCCTCACTTTCAGCTCTTCTGAGACAAAACAGATGCCTTCGAATACAGCGTTTGTTCGCTTATTCAAGTACTCACTGTATCTAAATCAAACCTGTCAAATGGATTCTCAACCTACGCAAACAAAATTCACAAATGATTGTATAAGCAGCTGACTCTCTTCATGACACCAGTACATACGAGGGCCTAACTCCCGCCATCGAGAACTGCAAACACTGATGGCAGGAACCCATTCAGGACAAGAGCAAATCAACCTAGAAAACTCATTAAGTATTCATATGGCTTGAACCTTACCATCCGCAGTCTCCATAGTCCCCTAATTTAACGGCATCGTGGATAGCGAAGCAGCAATAAATGTGCAAACCGTTTGTCTCTAACTTCTAGAATTTTTCTCTTGTGTGACGTCAATTGTATTGCGCATGCCCTCTACAACTACAAAGAGAACCTGGAATGGAGGTAACATAAAATGGAGGAGGTTCTGTCAGATCCCAATGCAAATTAAAATTCCTAGTCTTAGAATTGCTCCCAACCGCAAATTTTTGCAACAGCGATCTGTCGGAAGCAGATGCACCGGTCACAAGAATCAATATTTACCTGCGTAATGTCTTGATAGTATCGTCTAATGTTCTACTTGTCCGTCTATTCGTCGTTTATCGTTTGCGGTTCCCTTGAACGACACCTTGCCAAAACATTTGCACATTTTCGCTATCTCGATGGCTCAGTATTTTCTATATGCTCCAAAAATTTACAGGCGTACAACATCCATAGATTCGCACTAAAATCATACAGAGAGCAAGGAAGTACACAGCACAAGCACGGTGGCACTTCACAAAAGCTAAATTTAGCCATCTACATAATGAGAAAGAAAGAAAGGATGGGAAACTTCACAGCGGTCTGTTACTAGTTTTTCAAGACATTTTGTGGCCTTTGTATATTCTAGCATTGCAGAGAGAACTTTCGCATTTCATACAAATGAAAACTGTTCATAAACATAAGGATTTTATTCGACAATTACCTGTTCAAGAGATTTCTCAGACCATTAGACAACGATATTGCACGTACGTTATCAATTATATCACATGTTTTTAAATCATGAGTATGGCAGAGCAGGAAATTGTGCTCCGTACACAGGGGGCCGTGGTGCAGTGGTTAAGTGTGCGGGCTCATAACACAGGGGATGAGTTCGAATCCTGCATGTATCACAATAAAAACACCATTGGTGAGCAAGGCCACGGGAAACCACCTCAACGTGAAGTCCACTTCCCTTGAAAAAGGCAACAGCCCTGTCTCTGGTTTCTGCTACGCTCGAAATCGAGTATGTGATGCAGTTAAAATCTACGATTCTCTTTTTTTCTCAATCGCATAATTCTACAACATAATGAGTAAAGCCCTGCTGCATAATCTTTACAATTTATTATCACGACAATCGATACATAACTCATTATTGGTAGGTAATAAGAAAATTATATATGTATATACGTCGTGGTTAAAACTCTATAAGTTACGGTTTGAATCAATTGTATTCGTCAAACTTATTCAATTCGTATTGACGCTCAAAACGCAATGTATCATATGTGTCTGTGTACTTCATGGTCTCCTGTACCTTGTCTTCATCGCAGTCTGGGAACCCTTCTCTGGAACGTTTTCATCTAAATTCTGCTTCCCTTCTGGTTCCAGAAGTAGGATCCTTCTTCTCTCCTTCACAATTGAACCGTGCTTTGTGCTAAATCGCGGTAGAGCACTGCGTTCAGGATCTCGAGGCACAAGAAGAAGGCACAAAACCATTGCTGTTAGCAGTATGCTCACAATTGCACAAACAATGGGTAGATCATTTTCCATCCACTTTCTCGCTTGTGCTTTCGTCACCATCTTCAGCTTTGAAAATGTGGCGTAGAGCAAAATGTTCAGTTTAAACAATCTTGTGCCGAATCTGATGGCATGACATGCCTGAAACAAGGTTGACTAGATAAATTTACTCTTTCTCGTGCTTCTAAAAACACTAAAGCGGGAAAGTGGAACTCGCATGTAAAAAAGCCTCACAAACGAAAGTGCGATGCCACGCTAACAATGGAAAAAAAAGCTTATCGATCTGTTGAAGACAATAAGCCAGTAAATAAGGTCTAGCAAAAGGAGAGAGAGCGGTGGTTTGACAATTATCAAGGCAGACTTCTAATGTGGGTGTAGCCTACCTACAAATTTTAGATAGGACGAAGTGAAGAGCCTGCTAATAAAAATAATTCTAGGGCAAAATTCGATCAAAAGAGAAACTGCTGTAACTGCTAATACAGCAGGGTCAGTTCAAAATGAAAGCGAGAGAAATTTCAGTTTCGCCAAAACTTGCTTAGTATCGAGGACGAGATCCAAATTGAAAAACGACAATCTGCACACTCGATTGCCATCTGTTTCAGCGGGAAAAATTGGATATTTCCTTCCTGGCTTCAGTGCGCAACTGTAAACCGGATTAGGGATGCAATCCATTCCGCGATTGCACTGAGTTAAGACTAACTGCGTCTATGTTCGGAGTGATGTATGAAAACTATCCCTTCAACGTTCCCCTTACTCAAGTGCATGGGAACATTCAAACAGGTTCTGAATTATCATGGGGCGCAAAATTTCCCCCATTTATGACAGGAAACGCCCTGTCCATAATAAGAAACACCCTATTTTCCGAGAGGTAGCGGCTTCACACTGACAGCAATGGGTGAAAGTTGTTGAAACAATGCTGGTCACTTGCAAATTGAAGCAAAGGAGGTTTTTGGCTGTAAAGCTAGTAACGTAGACCATGTAGACATCGCTCTTGCACATCCTTGCGAGTGACAGTTTGTGTAATCCTTGTATCGTGGCTTGCAGAGATTAGATACATTTTTCAATGTCATTCGATTAAATTTGATGCGGTACAAACACGGCGCATGTAACAGGTCCTTGACACTGCCACCAGGTAATATTGTACCACACAAACTACCACCAGACTGAAAATTTGACCCCTCCCCCACTCTTGGGCTTTGGACGAATCAGGAAATAGATTCTGATGACAACTGGGGGCCTTGCATGGCGCTGCTACGGTGGTATGACTCTCCAACAATCCGGCACAACTATAACATAACCTTAGAAAAGCCTTTTCCACTAGTCCGGATATTGGGGTTTCAAACGACAGCATCTTCCACTTAATCTTAGAGAATCCTTGGCAGCTGCATCCCTTCTTAGTGCATAGAAACACCATGAATAGAAATGAAACTGAAGATGATGAGCAAGATGATAGTTACATTTGAAATACCCGCGCGAAGTAATGATTCTACTCGATGAAACTCTTTTATCTATTTACAAACGTACACAAAAATTCCACGATACAGTTTCGGTCGTGTCACAACTTCCTCAGACGGACGTTTTCGTTTTAGCAAGACGTTTAAGCTTTACTTCATTACTCATCAAAGAGCTTCAAGTAACGGAGAGGAAAAACGAGGTTGAACGAATCAAACAAGGTTTAGTTCCAGTGTCAATTTATCACAAATGGTTCAAAAATTGCTACAACTTTGCATTATCAAACTTGCAATGTGACTTGCACGCCAAGCTAATTAAGCTACGAGATACTGCAACAACATTGGGAAGCACTGATACGGGATGTGGGGGAAGGTAGCATGATAAATAATGTAAAAATCATATTGTTGTAAGATACCTTTGAATGTGAAACTTAAGCCAAGCACGAATTCCCTTCGACATCCAACAACTAACGGACGAATGCGGAAAGTAAAGCAAAGACGTACACTCTAAAAGAGGGACGGGGAACACCTTGCTAAAGACTCCATGTTGCGCAACGGTACAGCGAGGCAGGGTGACCAGTTCCTTTCCTCGCCCCACTTAACCCCCCAGCTTGACACACGATAACCACTTACTGCTGGGTGCACGAATAGCGACCTGCACACGAGCGTGCCTTGTTCCTAGAGCATTTATCGCAGTAAACACGGGCTCTAACAACTACGCCAGCTACCTCGGTACGCATCTCTTGCGTCTAATTCAATATTGATTTCCAATTTGAAGATAAACAGGCAAAATTGACACAATTGCTGAAGCTGACAGGCCAATGGGCATGGCGGCTACACTCCTTGCTTCCAGATCACCGTTTTTACTGGTTCGGGGACAACTACATCTAGCGCTCCGAGTTCATTTATGCATTGCTAAAATTTCAGGCTTTAATACACGTTACGCGGCTTCTGGTGTCAAGACTGATTGCATTACACGTGAGCCTCTCAGATGAGCCCTCGCATGCCTTCAGTTGCGTCATGCATATCTTAGGTTATTCTCGCTTCCGCAATGGGGTGAAATCCCGTCCAGTAACGGCAATAATTCGAAACGATACTGAGGCGTAAAAGAAATCAGTTGATACCACTGTGGAAAAATAATAAATGATCACTTCTGCTTCCTGCGATGATACACAGTACGTCATGGGTCTGTACTCAACTGCACCCTGCCACAAATAATTCTTGCAAGTAAGATAATTGCTTGAAGGTATCGACATCAACAATGATCAGATAGAAATCTCTATACCGTTACAGAGAAAATTACATAGAACTAGATAACTTTACACATTATAACGAGTAGATTCTTATCGAGATATGTTAAAAATTTGGACAGGACGACAAGAAATTCTAAATGGGCACAAACGTTATGAACTGTTTCAATAGCTATGGATGAGCATTTGTGGGACACTTAGATAGGGTAACGTTCCAAGGTATCACTTAAGATGGCGAGCTATATTCGTGCAGAAATAACTTTATCCCCTCCGATCGGTGTGACCACGTAGTGCTTCTTTCGCCAAGAACTACTTAGGCGACCCGCCTCACTAAAATCGATGCTTCAACCACGGGAACACCCGAGACAGATTATCGTAAAATTTCTGGGAAAAATTTCACATTTAAGAAATTTAATCACAAGAGATTGCCGGGGCTTTATGCACAAACGAGTTGGTATCTAAGCTGGTGCTTCAGCGGTATCGTAGTGGAAAAAGGACATAAAGGACCAAGACACTTTCATAATTTAGACCATGGTAACATTGCAGTCGCTTTTGTTTCGGTACTCAGTCACCGAAGACCAGGGAAAACCGTGTGCAACACACTGTAAAATGCTGGGAATAGGCAACTATAGCTCAATAAGAATGAATCGACATTTTACCACAGTAGCATGACGACACCTAAGAGGGATTCCCACTCGACCAACAATTAGGCACGTAAACACATAGCTATCGAAATCGGGACATCCAACCTTGGAAATAAAAATACGGACTGCCACAAATTCAACAATGTCAATAAAAATCATGAGCACCACATAGGCCTGCAACGAATAAAGTTAATCTGAAGGTGATTGCACCTTTTACTGAAAACTAATGCATTCATTCTTGCATCAGAATCCTTGGTAATATTCTCACAATGTTAGTGATTTACAATAATAAAACCAAGTAATGGGAAGTTTTCAATTTTGTCGTTGGGTGTTCGGGTAAGATTTAATAGAGCATGTAAACTGCTTAAGGCTGTCCATAATCTTAAAATTATTTCGCATTGAGTAGAATGCTAATAGCGTCATGACTCATCGATACCCATCTTGCTTTGGCAATCTGCACAAGGCCTCAACAAAGTCATGCACATCATTTTAAAGCATGTTACCGAATGCGATAGAAGCAAATACGTGACAACTCAACGTTACTTAACATTGAACATGCATTACCTATAATGATAAGTTTCTAAAACAGATATCTTACTCAAACATATTTTTTTATCTTTTAACGCCTGACTGGGTTTCCACGATCCCGATTACGTGGTCCACGTGCATTGTCACCCTTGTTATCCCCAGCGTTCATTCCCCCACGGTTTTTCTGTTGTGCAGTTTGCCCACCTCTTGGTCTATCACGACCTGACTGTGGCTGTCCTTGTCTTCCACCAGCAGCGCCGTTCTTTGGTCCGGAATCATTCCTTGACCTACCTTGGAATTCTCTACGAGGACCACCTCGAGATCCCGCAGATCCACTTGCTCGCTTCTCTTCAACATTGATAGTTGCCTTACCAAACACAATTGGCTGAAGAATGAAATGGAAGTTGTCGCTACTCTAGTATGAATTTCGAAACAACTATGAAACATAACAACTACATAAAGCCCCCAAACATATCCCATCCTTGTCAATGAGTCTTGAAATGCCTTAAAATTGTTACAGGCCCTACTATCAAACCCTAGTCAAAGAGTTCTATTGAACTCTGCTAGTGTTAGCGAAAACCTGTTTGTACTGTAGCACGCAATATACGCTCAGTAGTCATGGAAATTTCATACTGAGTTCTAGCAGCATGCATATTTCGTCATCACAAAGAGCTTCAACTCTTGGGTTGTTTGGTGGATTCATATGGAAGCCAATACCGTACACAATGAATAATAACAGATATGAAAAAAAATATGGTTCATTTCACTCAAAGCTGCACTCTATCTCCAGACAAAAACGCATCAATATGATTTAGCGAAGAAAGAGCGATGACCTAGCGATGACAAAATAAATGCATTAGGACGAGGCAGCTTTAAATGACAGCTGATCTACGTGTTTCCCATACATTCAAGCAAAGTGCTACCTCCAGAAGCTTGCAAAAGTTGTTAAAAAAGTGCTTGAAATTAGCTCAAGCGAACTTTTCAGCGAACTTTTTCACAGAGAAATATATCGATAGCAAAATGTGTATATCGAAAAAAATTGCATTCCCCCTTCAATAAATTGTTATTCAAAGTAACAAAACGGACAATTCACTATAGAAATGCCTCTTCGTACAAGATTCTCTACATACCTTTTCCCTTTTCAAGATCTTCTCTGCAGGTTCAGGAGCATCAAAGGCAACAAAGCCAAAGTTCTAGTAACAAAAATCTTACACTTAATAAAACTACTCAAAAAGAGTAGAAAGCAATTTGAGATATTGTGAACCCGTTGGACCAATTCAGTTATGGGATTATCACAACTGCAGGTTTTAATATGAACTTGAGCATTGAACATTTTCAGCTTCTTAAGGTATTTTAAATTCCAGATTTTTATTGACATTATCAAACCTAAATATGACCTTTTTTGATCCAATAAAAAGTTCCCCTTTTGTCGCCATATTTCAAAATTTAATTAAGGATGAAGAAGGGCAGTTTGAAATTTGAAAGAAAATCTCACAGCAAACACAGGAATGAGAAGAATTAGTTACCTTTGGATTGAGTCGTACTTCAACAATATTTCCGTATTCTGAAATAATTATTGAAAGAGCATGGAATATGAGGCAGAATAGTGTTTACAAAACCATGCATTCACCAATATTCAGCCAAAAACATACAGGTCTAAACTACAGTTTATCAGCAGCAAAATTTTCACAATTCATCTGTCAGCTTGCAAGTTTCAGGCTTAACTCAAAAGGAATAGACATTCTGAAATAAAATTTCACCTAAAACTGCTTGCATGTTCATTCATTCGTACCGGTTCCTTGCACATCATACTCCCACCAGAACCAAGCATCAAAATGTTATATTTGTAGATCTTACATGCTACAACACGGTAATGACTAATTTGTCTTTAATGTGCAGCGCTGATACGGAATGTTCCTACTGAATTGCTTACAACAACCAACAGAAAATGCTGACTACTTAAAAACATGTGTGTAAGAATTAAAGACTACAAGCGGTTATATATATTTTATATATCCAGGGCATGGCAGCACCAAAATTTTCATCATATACATAAATATAAATATATACATATGTATATGTAAATTCATAGAAGGGCTTTAACCTATAAAATTAAACAGAGCCCCTGAGGCAAACCATAGTTAGGGATCGTGCTTTGAATGCGCATGAGATTTTGAACAGGAATTACCTAATTGCTTAGTGGGGGCCAAAGACTGGAATGAGATTTTGAATAACCAAGTACTGGTGAATACCAATTTGCCACAAAACAGCCACAGTGAGCTTGAGTTTTACGAAATGGAATACAAACAAATCTTACCCTTGAAAATCTCCCTTACGTCAGCATCTGTTATGTTGCTTGGCAAATTCCCAATGAAGATTTGGTGGTTATCTGGTGGAGCACCACTGAATTTTCGTCTCCCTTCATCCCTATTGTCCTTCCTTGGTACCTCTTCACGACGCCTCTGCGCTCTCTGGGGTAACGCTGCTGTCTGAGGGGGTGCCTGCGGGAACAGAGTTCCTACTTATCATACTTTGCCTGATGTGTATATCAACCAGTAACATTGACCCTTTGGTCAGTATTCTCATAAACTAACCAAGCATGATATTAAATATTCTATCAAGAGAACATTCCATTGCATAACTACAGCCACAGAAGCTAAGGAAATTCATTCTCAGTACAGTCGCAAAATAGACTGAAGATTTGACTAATAACTGTAGCAATATAAAAAAGGCTACTTTCTTAAGTCTACATTAAACGACACCCATACAGGCAAAATAGTATACTGCATGATCCACTTTTTCTGAATTGGTGTTGAATGTAACAGGCCCTACTATCAAACCCTAGTCAAAGAGTTCTATTGAACTCTGCTAGTGTTAGCGAAAACCTGTTTGTACTATAGCACGCAATATACGCTCAGTAGTCATGGAAATTTCATACTGAGTTCTAGCAGCATGCATTTTAACAAAATGCACTGGCACCATAATAGATAAAAGGAATGAAGACATCAGTATAATGTTAACAGGAATATGTCATTTAGAAGTCCAACAAAAGGTGTACGTGGCGGTGTTTCGTGGTCACAGTATTAACAGTGTTAAAAAAGAAGACAAAAATAGTACCAAACTTTTCACAGAAAAAAGAAGTCAATACATCAAGCCTTTTAATGAGAACCTCAAGAAAATGATCACAAATCATCTGATACTGGTGAGAAATAAAAGTTGGCTGGTTCTCCCAAAATAAAGATATAAATAAAACTAGTAACTGGAAATTAGAAGCTTGCAACAAAAACAGTTAATAGGAAAAAAGTAAAATCACAGGTCAACCCCTTGTTTCCTCTTAAAACTAACCTTGCCAGGAAAGTGCTGCACTCAAAGAGTGGATTAGGATAATAACACTCACCTGAGGCTTGGCAGCAACCGGCCTTGAAATAGACTGAGTAACAGATGGTGGGGAAGTTGCAGGGGTATTCTTCTTTGCCAGTGCTGCCCAAGTCACTAAAGATGAATCCAGCAAACACTCAATCAAAAAATCTACAAAATTCGGGAAATTAATCATAAAAACTAATTCCAGATAAATCCTATACATCTGTATTGCTCTGGCTTGTGAGGAACGTAAAAGAGAGAGGAAACTACGGGGAATGGAGTCTACAAAAGTGAAGAATCAAGTGGGTGAAAAATGACCATATTTTGATGAAAAAGATGATTGAAACAAGTCTAAATTCAAGGAAGATTCTGGTCTTCCAGAGCAGCCTGCTGAGCCAGAGAGACATCCACAGCAAGGCAAGTGAACAGATAACTGCAACAGTTATGGCTTAAACCAAGGTATGAACATTGAAAACAACATCTAACATGGCTTTTGTTAAGCGATTTTGAGAAAGGGATTTGGTTCTCATTGCTCATCAAATCTACAAAGGCGTTGTTAAAGATTGCTTAACATTAACAAGGGGCACAATATACCAGAAGATATGGTTCTATTGTGTCAATTTATCTATTTACCAAAAGTAAACAAACAACAAAAACTTAAGTAAGAAAGCACCCAATAAACAATCATTTGATCTATCTTGCCTGGCTGTGGAGGTCCCTCTGACTCAGCAGGCTCTTCTGCTTGCACTTCCTCTTGTTCACCTGGGGTAGGAGACTCTAGCTGCTTTTCCTCTTCATTGGTTGCATCTTCATAATGGGGCACAGCTTCAGGATTTACATCTTCAACGGGGGACTACAAATTAAATGTTACACTAAGTGACAAAAAGGTACATCACATCAGAGACATAAATTTAGAGGCTTCTTCTTAAGATCAAAGTAAAACAAGGGCATATAAGTTTTTGAATCAATGAGGACTCGTCATGGCATTTTGTTCACTTTTACATCATATTCAAAATTTAACAAAGTGAAGTTAAATTTTTCGCAATTAGCTTCTAAAGCTAAAACAAAAAAAAAGTTGCTTATGCAGCAAATTAAAAACCAAATGGCTCCATTTTCAAACAAGAAGAAATCATGGGACAATTATCTTCCAATTACCTGCAAGTCTAAATACAGCGACATTGTTTTAGCAAATTTAATAGCTTATTTGCATTCAAATCTCAACATACCTCAGGCTCCATATGGGCATTCATCTCTTTCACTTCAGCTGGAAAAGGGGTGTTGCTGTCATCAGCAACTTCTTCATTGCCATTATGGTGATTTCCATTGGTAAGGCTAGAATATAATTAAAAACATTGAATTCTTACAGAGAAACCGGAGTCCCATACTTTGGGCTCTATTAAGTGTGCCATAAGCACCTAATTAGAAAGATGCCATACTGAGCCATGGAACTGTGAGGTAGGATGACCTGTTAACTTCTAAAAGGACAGAAAGACAGCATCTAGAAACATACATGGATATTTCACCTTCAGTATAGTAGACATTTGTTCCAACCACTTTGACAAATAACATTATATTCTTAAACAGCTATGATTAATCATGAACTAAAATGCTAAAAAATGTCAAGAGACTAGTTCTACAGGGTACTGTAAATATCATAGCGACAGGTTCAATATTGACATCTACATTTCACTAAATACAGTACCACATTGAGAAATATCCATCCTACCAAGGTAAGATGTGTATAGGGAATCGCTTCAGGATGGTGTGGGACATTGGGTCATTAACATAACTTGGCTGGTCTCAGGTTTTTGCCCAAGCAGAAGAAATGAGCAGCGCTATTCTCGTCAGATATATGCAATTTTACCAAGACCTACATTCAAATAAAGAGTTATAAATAGCATTCACTAGGTTGGTAAGTGTAATTATGTTTAGGATAACTGCACACCTTGGACCAACTGAAAACTTAGCTGCAATTTGACCTCCTATCTCTACTAACCGACAGGCAACTTTTGTAATATTCTGGTCATAATCAGCAGCTGATTGCTCATCCTTGACTTCATTTTCATCAGTGGAGTCTAAAAAGAGGCCAGATGGATCTCTTGGTGTTAATTGAAATGAAAAGGACAACTGAACATACCATATTCGTTTCAGGAATCAAATCTATACCCAAAGGGAAACCAAATGCCAGGGGAAATTGGCTTCAAAAAAAGAAATCTACCAAACCAAGGTCAGAAATAATACAAGAAATAGTCAAGTATACTTCTAAAAACAAGAATGAAACCAGTGTAACAAGACCAGCTTCCCAAAAGTATGGATAAATCTAAGTATCATTTCCCTCATGACAAATAATATCTGTGAAAAATAGAGGACATGATAGCTTTGCTTATTCAAACTAACTTAAAATTCACTTAAAAGATAACTAGAAAGGCAGAAGATGATTGCCTAAAAATATGAAGAGGTTGGGAGTTAATATGTCTAAATTGATTGTCTATAATTCTAGAAATTTATAAGAGCCAGGCTTACAATAATCAACAGCATTCTCGTCAGGATGCTCTTCATACTCTATTTCCTCATCTTGATAACGGAATATGTCATTCAAAACATAGTACCTTTGAGGTGCCTGATACAAAAAGACTCAAAATAAAAAACTGAAGACATATGGTGGCTCCATGAAACCATGTTTCCATCATTAATCACAATACTAGACAAACAAAGGTATCGTGAAGAGCAGAGTAAAATTCAAAGCATGCTCTGGATTACTGCAGACAAATGTCTTGATTACAGAAGCTTTGTTTCCTAAATCAAATATCAACAAAATCAATTTTCAAAACTAGCACAATTAGTGCATTCACTTAGCATTGCTTCTCCTTCATTCTAAATTAATATACATTTTGAAACCAGGGTTAAATCACAATTCTTCTTTCCTGGCTTTATCTTCTTGGCTATAAAATCAGTTCTCATAAAACATATTGCTACTTCAAACATTCCCTAATCTTTCAAAAAATTCATCAAATACAAAAATCATTGAAGGTTGGTAGGTCTTACCTCTGCCTCAAGAACAAAAGTTTGTGTAAACTTTCTCATGGGCATGCCACCATTTGAGAGTTCACCAGCAACCTTAGAAGAAGGAGGCAATTTATGAGAAGTCCCCAGATCTTCGTTCAGAAGAATCAAACCATTACTTCCTTGCATATTCATTTTTTGCTAGGATGGCATAGGTGTAGTGACTCAGCTTTCATACCCTCATATTCGCTATCTATGCCATCATTACCACCTTGCTTCACTACACAGTTATATTCATTCAATCAATTGTTATTTCCTGTCATAATTTCCACCAACTCATCACCTATTCATCTACTTGTGTCATTCGCAGTGTCATTCACAACCAACCCTTCCGCTCCTATTCTTATTTGATGAGTTTGGGTAATTTTAGCTCTTTCTTATTTGCCTATATAAACATGTATTTAATTTTAATAAGTTAGTTAGTCCGACATTCAAGCACAACAGCAGTAATGGTTGTCTCTCTTGACTCAGTGTTCTCTGTATGTTAAATAAGACTGCGAGGCAAGAATCGTCCATGTGGGTTGAATCAAACAGCAGCTTTTTAGGACCAGCTTCATACGCACACCTTGAAACTGGTGGTTCCTAAACTGGTGACCAACGACGTGACTGGTGATTCCTAAATAGGTTTATTTGAGAGTATCAGGTGCCTCTTCCAAAATAAGGACTTGACTGAAGAATAAATGTTCAAGGTAGTAACACCTTCCCGGCCCAACAATAACGCTTACAGGATTCAAACTGCATGGCCTTGTTTACAAGTCACATTCACAATCTTCTTTATGTGGCTGGCTGTTAAGCAACTAACTTTGGAGTAAAACATGATTTATGTTGCTTCTTCAGAAGCTCCTAGCTATATTACTCTATGTCTTAATATGACTAGTAGTTTTCGCTCTAGGTACTGCAAAAAGGACCAACCTGCACAACTACGCCATCATTAATTGTCTTCTGACTGTCAACAGATCTTATCTTTGAGTAGCAATCTCTAAATTTGAGTTCCATGATTTTGTTATGAATGGCCTGAAATTAAAAACCAAGTATGTGCACCATTTACTTCAATACAGAACAGGGATGAACCCATGTTAGTCATTTCTAGCAAATTTCTCTTTGCGTGGAAAAGCAGTACAACTTTGAAAAGCTTATTATTCATCCACTTTTATAGCAATGTGATCAAAATATTTTGCTTTAGCAATTAAGTTTCATATCAGTTCATTAAGAAAAGTGAGTGTTTGACTGCATATTTGACATTGCATTAAAAAACATCAGAAGTATTCCATTTTTGTGCTAGCACATTCTCTTTTTGACGGACATTCGTCTTAGCCATCCAAAGTACCATTAAAATGACAGATTCATGCTCTAAGTGATTTTTCTTAACTGACTACTGATGCCTCATGCCATAGAGAAACACTTAATAGCATTTCACATAAAAATTTGAAAGAACTTTGGCTCTTTTTTACTTACTTCTTGGCCAGTTACTGGCTCAACTGGTCGATTTGGAATGCTTGCATGAGTTAATGAAGAGTGCTTCATGTAGAACCTTTCCAAGGAAATTTTCAAGTTTACTTTAAATTCATATATTCTTCTAAAAATACATCTTGCAGTGATTCAAATTCACATTTTAAAAATCAACTATATAAATTTTATCTGTAAAATTGCTACAATGCTTGGTTCCATGTACATCAACAATCCCAACCGCACCAAATCTCTCCGACCTTCTTCCATCATCATTTAGTTGGTAGTTGGAGATCTTTCCATCTTTTACAGATACTTTCACAGGCTTTGTTCTCAGGGGATCAGGGATATTACTCATGTCCCCCTGAAGCGTGTTAAGACCACCAGAAGCTCGACTCATTCCCACCCTTTCCAAGTTTCACAGCCTAGTTCACAAACCCTATCCCACAAATCATCATTCATCCCTAGAACATGCCATTAATGGAACACCTTGTCTTCTTGCTTTCCTAAATCTAAGATCAATTAACTTGATCTGATCTCCCTCTCCGCTTAACCTTTCACTTTCTTCTTTCTTCATTTGTTGAGGCTTTGTATAGGCCACCACGGCCATACCCTCAACATAACACACTAGAAAACCAATGAAAAAAAATCCAACAGAGGACAAAGTTGTAACATGTCAACAGAAACAGGTTGTATGAGTGGGTAAGCTGCATTCAAACTTATATATTAGCTAGAGTAATAGAGGAGATATAAGCATTGTTTCAAACTTAAATATGATACTGGCCACTGACCATCACAGTAATTATTCAGATGTATCAGGGAATACTTATAGGGTAACATAGTTAACCGTGCGCTTAGTAGAAAGCAGAGGCAGGGCCCTGAGTTATTCTAGAAAAAATATCCATATGATGAATCTTTCTGTTCCCTTCACTCACAGACACATTTTTGTGTGTATTGTGAAAGATTCGAACCCAAACCCCCCAATGGACTATCAGTGCTAACTAACAAAGCAAAATTCATGACAATGTTTAAAACAAGTCTCAATTTATAGTTTCATACTACATAATGCTCTGGAAACTTCCTATCCTTGTATGATTACTAAGGTTTACCTGTGTAGCTGTGTTGGGTCTTTGAACAGCATAGTGTAGTACTGACGAACAAATTCACGCCCAATGTATTGCGGGGTAAATGTGGTAGCCATCACCATTTCTCCTTAAAAGGCAACATTTTTTCAACCCAAGAAAACATTCAATGAAGCTAACAACATCACAGAGCCCTATTTTTGTTTCGGTTAAGTTTAGCTAATTTCATATACCTATAAGGAATATCTCATAAGGAAGGGATCTTAATATCTTAAGCAGTGGCATTTTATGGATTTGGGGAACATATCCTCATGGTCAAATAAAAAATGGGTGATATTGGTGGACGATTTAAAAGCTGGCTTTTAGATACAGGACTAATTCAAGTCCTTTTTATTTTAACACTAGCAGCCTGCTTGATATTTAGGAAGTGATTAAATGATGTCACCATTAATTTCTGTAACTGGAATTAGCAATAAGAAGCAGGGAAAAGTTAAAGAAATGAAAAATAACTTTTAAATACGTTTTTTGTTGGCAAAGCAAATATAAATTCGTAATTTCGTGGAAATTGTGTGCCATGGTTGTACTCTGACTATATCCAAACATTTAATGTTGAAATCTAATGAATTATAAGCCTTTGAGGCCGGCTTCAACGGAGCAACTGTGAAGGGCTGTGCTTCAGCTGGGTTGAACGAGTGCAAGTCAAGCAAACGCTGCCAGTAGGCCAATCCCAGCTATCAAGATGTACAAACTCAAAAGAAACCGATTAAGCCTCAATACTAGAATACAAATTAATATCATAGCTCTGCTTATGCTTTCCCACATTACATGAAACAACCCAAGACTTTTAACTCCGCCTATGTCGTTGTTGAACCAGATTGATAAAAGAAACGCTGAGGAAACGCACAGACGTGCCCTATCACCTGTTCAGAACCTTTGAGTATGAAAAGTGCGATAAAAATGTGACTTACAAAGAAGTACAATAGGTCTCAGCTTTTCTGGAACTTACTGGCAAGCCAATCGATGTACTTTCTGACTTAACCGTTTGCGCTACTGGCGGTAAAGTCAAGCTGTTCCAGTTCGCGACACTGGCCTAGTCCACACCTCGTGTTCTTTACTTCCCAAAGAAATGCTTCACCTTTCGCGTCGTTTTTCTGCGGGAAAGACGCGCAAATGTCTCCTTCGCAATTACAAATGAGATCATACCCGCTTCGAATGGCAAGAAGTGATTTTTGTCCGGATGGAAGGACTAACAATTGATCACGACAAACGCAAAATTAAGAACCTGTTGCATATGAACAAAAATTTCGGAGGATGTTATTTTGTGCTGCTATGGCACAGCCATTGGAACATAAGAGGGCACTTTTTAGTATAACAAAAGTTTTCCCCACCAAAGTTACAAGAAGGTTGTGCAATTCAATGGTAACGAATACAAATATGAATAGTTGGAAACTGCAATTACTTTGAGTTTTAAATCAAAAGAATTGAGTTGTGAACTGGGATCATTTTACTCAAGTAACCAATTGGGAATCGGTCTTATAGCAGAGCATCAAAACCCATCAAAGCTTGAACATTACTTTCACCGCATTTTTCTACTAAAAAGTGCAAAAAGAATTTAACCAAAAAATCTACCATACCCCCTCTACTTTTTCTTTAGCCGACAGGAAAGATCAGAACAGACCAAAGTTTGAAGTCAGAATATTGTAATTACCATCAAACTGAATACACTTTTAGTTTCATGTCATGAATTTTTGTTTTGTATGAGGTTTCTTTAACAACCCGTAGCTAAGCCGATTTTGCTCATGTGACCAGTTTCACAGTTTCACACATTTGGAGGCCATGTGGACAAAAAGATAAAAAAATGACTGAGCTTAGACGGAGACTTGAAATGGCTGACTGTAAAATTGATTTAGCATGATTTTGCATGCTAGCTTCTCGCGTATAGTTGGCGCTGCGAGGACGTTTTCGCAGCACTCTAGGCCCGATTGACAAGAGCACTCATTCGGCAAATTGCAATCTATGGCTGCGAGAGCTGCACTATGGATCAGAGAGACGAAAAGGCAATCGAGGCCCTCCATATATGGACATATCAAAGACTCCTTGGAATCTCATACAAGGAACACAAATCCAACGAGTAGGCCCTTGATAGAATTGGAGAAGAAAAAGAACCCCTGAGAATCGTTCGAAAGCAAAAGCTTACTTACTATGGTCACGTTAAACGAAATGGTGGGCTGGAAAATCTGATTGTGGAAGGATGGATGACATTCAACAGACCACGTGGACGACCCGGACAGCATGGTTTGACAACGTTAGGACCTGGGTGGAGGAGCGTGGGAAGTAGGAGATCTGGTGTTGGGTCGCGAGGCCTTCAAGCGTGGTTTCGTCAACGTGCTGGAAAGCGAATGGCACTTGTTGATCATTATGACGATTATGAGCTTTTCGTTTCGTGAAGTTGAAGTAAAACTTCTTGGTACACCGCCCTCCGCAGCTATCATTAAGAAAGGGAAGCATGGACGTAATTTAGAAAACTTCAAGTACAGAGTTACTTGATGTTAGATTATGCGATGGCTCAGGTTCAGATCATATCAGATTAGAGCGAATTTGAAATCGTCCTGCTATTTCTGGTGAGTTTCTTAGTGTCACTGGGGGCTTTCTGCAGGAAAGCAGGGCTCTGTAGGTTTCTCAAGAAGATTCCCCACACATGAAAGAGTCGCTTGCATTTCAACAGCAGTGCCACATATAGTGCAAAATTAGATATTTTTACAATTACAATTCATAATATAAGATTTCAAAATACATGGAATGAAGCTCTGTACACAAAAATTGCCAGCTCAAATTTCCTAAATTGTCCCCAATGACAACATGAAAGTCATTTTTGAAACAATAGGGAAAGACTGTGGATATTGATCTAGGCAATAACGCTGGCCCCATCATTCACCTACCCGACGTCTTAGGCAAACTATAAGGCAGTGACAACGACGACTTTTGCTACAACTACATACAGAACGGTCCATCTTCCGAGCGATTGTTTCGTTCTAATGCAGCTGAAATCAAGAGGAGGCTCTGGTCTACTTGGCGCATCATTCCGAAGTGCTTCCGACGGTTATGAAAACAGAAGGACATTTTACATAATCGAGAAGAAACGATTACCATAAAAAACCAATAACGACTACCATAATCTTACCACACGAGCCGCAATAAAAAAGTCCGTTGGCTGGACACTTCAGACGATACAGTACTAGTCTAGACAGCGAACTTTACTTCTAAGTGTGACAGCACACTACACGATCGTGAGACAAATGCAAAAACCCGTAGCACCTTACACTGATTGGAAATAAGAACCTAAATTCAAAGAAAGAAGGTCCTGCCTTCCTTGGAAGTCGAAGGCACGGCTTCTAGAACCCATGAGCATGTGGCAAATGGAGCCAGTCATAGAGGAAGCACTGAATTAGAAGTCAGAAGAAGGGGCGGCGTAAAAACCAGCAGTCAGATTGATGAAAATGATTGAGTGGATTGATTAACTAATACTGTTGGCATGCTATCAAGCAGGAACGCGGTGATTCCGTTTAGGAGAGAAGCAGAGGAGAGAATAGGTTCACGGGGTGCCAAGAAGCTTGACGATTAGAACAAATATCTTCCAAAGAGTAAGTGAGACAAGTGTGGCTTTCCAGGCCAAAGACGATCTCAATCGGTTTCATCAGCTGACTGGCTTTCGTTGCTCCCACGTCCTCAATAATCGTTCCTTTGGTGAACAACATCGACAAAAAGTCTCGCCGGCAGCGTTTGGATTCCACCACGATTTGAATCGTGGAAAATCAATGATTTTTTCTGTAATCAGTAGGCCGATTTTCTTTCCGTGATACAATATCGTGAGTTTTTCACAGTGCGCAATTACGAATTACGAGGTGAGATTTTAAGAACACATTTCAGCTGAATAAGAATTCTGAATGGGATATTCGACTTTATCTTCAGATAAATCTATAGGACTGTTCCATGTTAGCTCTCCTAATAACAGATCGACGTTAAACAAACTTTTGTATACAGGTAGAATGCACGATGCGAGCTCATAAAAGCTTAACTGTTTTTGGACAGTTTGATTTGACTTGAATGGACCATTAATAATTGCTACTGAAATTTCGCCAGCAACTTCGAGAGACAAAGTCAAAATTTAACTAAAATAGCAATATTTGAGACACCGAATTAAAATCATTTTTCTCTAACAAACAAGACCTAGTTGATAATTTGCGAATTCTTCCAGTTTTCCGGCTATATAATACATCTTATAATACAACGGAATCGACAATGGTTGCTTACACAAACGCACCCTTCGAGACCAACTCGCGGTGAGAGACTGTCGATTGGATTCACGAATCTTTCATAGCACCCTACGTTGACCTGTGATAGTGATGCAGCCTCTCCGTTTCGCACGGAAGGGAATTACTGACGCTAAAGCACTATAAAGTCGCTGCCTCTCCGTCCAAGGAGACATTACCAAAAATGCCTTGCGATAAAAAAGACGTCACAGCCGAAAATTCACCTCAATACCAACAACGTAAAATTTATATGTTTGTATACAATGCTAATTTATTACTCAACTGCATACGTCAGAGTTATTAAACTGAAATGTTATAGCCAGAAGCAATAATTGGAATTATTTCAGTACGATATTCAAAATGTCAATACTCAGCTTTGATATTGATGCTTTTTCGTCTCGAGAGAAAACTAACATGACAACGGAATTCTTTCTCCTGAAAGGGCAAAACCTTCTCAAGGCCTTGCTCAGATTTATTTACATAGCAACGTACTTCAGAGTGACCTCTCACATGAGCAGTCAGTTGTACCCTATGAGCATGTTGAGCAGTCAGTAGTGCCCTATGAGCATTATGAGCAGTCAGTAGTGCCCTGCGCGTATGGTGAGACGTTAACAGTGCCCTATGAACATGATGAGCCGTCCATCAGTACTGCCCTATGAACGTGATGGACCGTTTGTCAGTATTGCCCTATAAACATGATGAGCCGTCACTAGTGCCCTGTGCGCATGATGGACCGTCCGTCAGTATTGCCCTGTGCGCATGATGAGCTATCCATCAGTAGTGCCCTATGAACATGATGAGCCGTCAGTTGCTTAAGCTTTAGTCTGGGGTTTCTCGACTGTTTGCTCCTTCCTCTTACTAGACTGCGTAGCATACTTGATTCGAGCTTAGCAGAATGCAAAGGCAGGGCTCGGAGACTTTTCAAGTGAAGTGGATTTTAAGAATCGGTTTCCTGTAATCGTTTCTTAGTCTTAGCGCTTTTATCATAATCGATGCAGCATTTGAACTCACAACCCCCTGCATGACATGCCCACACGCTTAAGCCACTTCACTGCAGCAAAGCCGCCTCTCTACCCTGGGCTTGGGACGGTATCCAGACTTTACCGGCTTGTCAACCTGGGCATGTTTCTCTTTGTCTTAGTTGCTTCCTTTCCTCAGTATTTCATTGTCAATCTCTAATTTCACAAATTTCCACAAATTCAAATGTTGTTAGTAATAGTAATTCGATAGCAAATAGCAGTTCAGGTGATCAGGACCGTAGTAACAGGGTGGGCAGAAGAGCCATGGCCCCTACTTTTTGGAAAACATGCCCTTATTGCATAATCGTTCTTTTGCCCAAATTTTCAATCTAAGATAAGACCCAGAACGGTATTTGCAATGAAGGCTCTTCTATTAGGATGATTGTCGGTAATGTTTTCAGTAATTTTGCATTATATGTGGTCTGATTTTGTTATCATCGATCATATCTATTGTTTAAGAACATGCCCTTTTTTGACCTGGTCACCAACTTGTTCGATGCTTTCTACGTCCCTGCAGGTGATTCTTGTTGCCCTGGTTCATTTAGTATTTGCGATTTGTTCTACAACAATAACCATACCTGTAACATAACTTTATCCCACAAATCATCATTCATCCCTTGCACATGCAATTTATGGAACGTCTGGCCTTCCTCTTGCTTTCCTGAATCTTACAACTTGTCATCTTTCAAATCTATGATCAAAAAAATTAGCCTGATCTCTCTCTCCTCTTTGCCTTTTGCTTTCTTCTTTCTTCAATTGCTGGTGCTTTGCATAGGCCACCATGGCCTTTCCCCAACATAACTCACGAAAAAAACGAAGCATACCATAACATAGCATAAAATAAAATAAAATAGAATAACATAAGATAACACAACATAAAATGAAATAACATAACATAAAATACCATACCATAACAGCATAAAATAACATAACATAGCATGAAATAACATAACATAACATAAAACAAAATAACATAAAACAAAATAACATAACATGAAATGAAACAAGAAGAAAAGGTATCCAGCCATAACTCCGGTGCTAAACAATTTTAAAACAAGGGCCCGCAGATGGTTTCGGCCCTAGGCCCCGCTGTTTGTAAACCGCCTCTGGGCAGGATGCTCTTGGGACACACGGAAGTTGAGACATTGTACCCCGATTTATTTGATGAGCCAAATCGGTGCTTAGTAGGAATTTGTCGGTAACAGTGCGGCTTGGCTCCGATACCCGTGGAGAATCCTTTACACGTGTACTTTGCTAACTAAATAACCTTCCATGCGGGGAAATATGTTTTATAAGGATGCCCCAGAAACACATGGAAGTTAAAACATGGTGGATCCACATGCCATATTTATTTGATGACCGATTTTTACAGGCCTCCTTTTAATCACCACAGTGTTGCTGAAAAGACAACCCTGTATCCAGGCATACCATTTGTAAACTGCCTAGTTATAGAGAGGTTTAAATTTGTATGTTTAATATTTTTCACAAATGAGAAGTTCAAAAGAATTTGCTATAATTCCAAGTAGAAATTTGTTGCCAGCAGCACAGCTTGACTCTGATACCCGTGGAAAATCTATCCCACGTCTACGTTGCTAACCAGATAATCTTCCACGGAAATATGCGAGGCAAACAGACATGCCTTTTTGAAAATTTTACCATAGTGAATTGTAGTTGAAGGCACTGGCGCCCTCACGGTTATGCTCTTCCGTAACAGGTGTGTTAATTCTGGACAGGAAGACTCCTCCCTTGGAGCTAAATGCAAGATTTTTAACGTCGTTTGTTGGAGCAGGCCATATTTCCCAGTTCAGTTTCAAGGGAGGTAAATATGTCAAAAACATTTTATTTTTAATTCCCTGTTCAAATCATCTTCCTGCTAAACTAGGAATTTATCCACATTTGTTGTGAGAGTTGAAGCACGACTAGGCCCACTGGTAAGAAAGTTTGTCGTGGGCCAACAAAACACTGAAACAGATATAATTCACCAGATCAAAGACATACATATGTATCAATATATTACTTGTCTGAGCCACACTGAGCAAAAATAGAATCGCACGCATTTCTCCCCTTTGGAGGATAATGCTGCTGATGTTGCCGTGATCATAGGTTTCACATCTCGCCATTGCCCAGTGTTACCGTTATGAATCCCAGACAGCAGTACCAATCAACACGCGAACAACTGCATTCCAACATTTGGCGTGTTGAAGAAATGATACACATGTGGAAATTTGATAACATCCATTCATATCAATGATATCGCAGAAGCTAGAAAAATTCTGATACTCATACAATCACTCAGGTTTATTAGCAGGTTTAATCATAGCCTAAGCCTTCAGTGAATTATGGCCAATTGTTCGACCTCTAACCCCCTCTCTCTATCTAACCGTCTTCTATACCTATGCTTATGGTCTTTTCTTAAGAAACATATACAGCCCATCATTAATCATCAAGTAATGAGAAGTTCAATGGCTCATCTGCTGTGCCCTTGAAACATATGTCCCCATTTTGTACTATGTCCTAGCAGGTTTTCTCCATTTCACAATCCCTAGCCAGCCTGCTGTACATATAACGATACTGATAATAACTGTATGGATATTTAGAGAGGAAGATCTCACTAAAGCCAGCTCAATTTTCAAGAAGGTCGATTACTTGATTACTTGTTTACAGTAGAAGTATTGAATCAGTTCCCTCTGTCCAAGGACTTTTGTTACTAGAGATTATTTATTTGATAATACGAGTTAACAAATATAGTTTTACGATATGCGTATTGATTAACTAAAGGAGAATTACAGTGGAATATCATAGCATGTGTAAAGGGAAGATAATCTCAAAATTATGGATGATTTATCTCCTTGTTGCTAATAAAATTAGTTTGCATCTTAAAATTTGCCCTATAATAGTGTCTCTAATTAATTTCAGTTCAAGCTCTCCTGATTTTGTGCCAGTTTCCAGTTATTCATATAGTCTATGAGTAGATAGAATAACACAAGGTTCCCTAAATGATTTGCCTTTTGTCAGACACTCATCACATCAAGTCCTAAGTGTATGCTTAGCTAATTCCATGTCACCTATAGAGTTTAAATTTTTGTTTTCCATGTTGATGTTTTTGCTAATAACCCTCAAAGCTTTTCCCCACCAGATCTGTCTGTTTTATTCTGGCTCTTCTGCTGCTTCATCTACCCTGTAACCTATCTCCATGATTCTTTTTACCAGGTTGTTTTCCTGCCTCCAAGCTGCACACCACACCAACTGAAGTACCTTTTGTGGATGGTGAATTTATGTTGGTGGCCTCTGCTTTCTTCCAGAAATTTTCAGCCCTTTACTGCTGGGTTAGTGGCATCCCAATTTTTCATCATAACGCTCTCATTTGTATTCTCAAGCGAATCAATCTTCTTCTTTCTCTTAATCCCTGTTTCTGTCCCATGCAGCAATAATGGTTTGGTGGCAGTACCGTAGGTTCTAAACGTTGACCTGTGTCACTTTTGAGGCACACATCATCCCTTAAATGTGTTTTCATCTGCTCCATGCTACTTCTACCCTCCTTAGACTTCCTTTTCTTCATACCTTTCCAATGGTTGTGTTGCCCAAATATTCAGATTATTTGCATTGCTGTGATGGTACTTCTCTCTGTCCTTGCTAACAATCCTTCAGTTTTCTTTTTTGGTCACAATAACTTGTGTTTTGTCTACTTTCATCAGCAGTCCACTGTTTTCCAATGCAGTTTACCATTCAGCTGATGTTCTTTGAACCTCTTCCATGGTTTCTGTAGTCATAGCTATGTCCTCTTTCCTACTTGCTTTCTTACTTTCTTTCTCAAGCATCCAGCACAAGTTTAGATAGAAATGAACTAAAACTGGATCTGAATGCCAACTGGAATGTCAGAGTCTTTGGCTTCAAACTTTGCTATTTGAATTGTAGTAGCTTCATCATGCATGGATTTTATTGGCTTTCCTTTCTCCTTTCAAATCCTGTCTTTATCTCAGACAGTGCTTGTCTGGGCACTTTGTTGAAGGCTTTCTCTAGATCTACTAATCCTTTGTGTATTTTTCTATTGATTTCCTAATAACTTTCTTGTGTCTGTTTAGTAATGGATAGTGCATAAGCTGTAGATCTTGGGTGAAATTTATCTCTTTGCTGAAGATTTCTACTTCACTTTTCTAGCCCTGTTTTGAATGTTTCCATTACTTGTTCTGTAAGCACCGGAATTCCTTGGTTTTTACAGTAAAGAATTTTACCCATATGTATATACAGTTTTGTTGTTTTTCAATCACCACCTTCAATTTGATAAGAAGAAGCAAGCAATTGATTTTATTTTTCAAAAAATGCATCAAGCATTTAAATTAACCAAGGTTAGAGTACATACCTATCTAGGAAATGCCTGATACTTGAATGGAACAGTAAGTGGCATATTCTTCTTCAAGCTGTTTTCCCGTTGGGGTCAGTTACATGGAATATGCCGGTCCGGCATCTTGATCTTTTCCTCCGTCTCTCACGGTCTATTGCATCTTCCTCCTTCAGCTTCCTTTCTTTCAGATCCTTTGAAAAACAGTCAGTTCACTGATTCAATGTAATTTTATTCAATATTGATGAAGCATAACAAAGATTTTGAGGGGTGGTTTACTTAATGTGCTCAAGTATGTGTTTGAAAAATGTTCAGGTAAAATTAATTACAGCAGTTCATGCAGATTAGCTGTGTAGGATAATTCTTTGATACTTGGCAAAATTGGATGTCAGAGCTTCAAGTTTTTCTTGGGAACTTGATTTTTATAATGTGGTTCCTGTTGCTTCCTTCACCTACGATTTTCTCATTGTGACACATACAGCAGTCAAACTCAAAACCCCGGCATCGTGAGTCCTCAAGCTGACCCACTACCCCATGGTACTGCTAGGCAGAGTGGAGAGCAGTGAATTTAATGATAAGCTGCCTAAAAGAATGCAATATACAGGTGTCAGGATAGCTCAATGGTAAGATTATTGTGCATTGATCCGATTGTCAGTGGTTCGAGTCCCACCTCAGCTAAACTTTCACTTAGAGCAAGGAGAGTCGCCAGCTCTCTGTAATTCCAGACGTAGGAATCACAAGGTGTTGTTACATCGAGAGGAAGGACCTGGACACTGCTCGATAAGCAAGAAGCTTCTCAGTATCCAAATTTCTACCTTTGACATCTAGGTAGAATCATATGTATCAAGGAAAAAAGAACGCAAGTTTGTTTTCTAGCTAACATATATACATATATACATATATATATATATATATATATATATATATAATTTATGTTTATATAAATATATATATATATTTACAAATATGCATATTTTTTTGTTCTTCTATTTCTATATATATATATATTTATATTTATATATAGAAGAACAAAAAATATGTACCTTTGTATATATATCAAGGGTCAGTACCTTGAAAGGAATGATGTAATAAAATAATTTGATGGATTCAGTATTCATATTTGAATTGTTGTGGGGCATGTGGGCACATTCCTTGAGGGACAATTTTGAGCATAAAACCAAAAACCATATTCGCAAATTTGTACAAAATGAAATGATGCAGCTTTCTCTGCACCTGAAATTCCAATAATCAACATTTTTCTCCTTTTACTTTTTGGATGCACAGTTTACCTCATGCTAAATTGATTTTCAAGAAGAACCTGTGAAATTGGGCAGGGATCCTTGCCCCTCCACCCTCCTATTAGATAACAAATTTATGTATCATTCCTTATTATTATTGCTAAAAGAGAAATGGGAGCAGCTGCTCCACTTGCCCCAGACTCTCACTTCAGCATCAATGGGTTCAGTGAACAAGGGCATGTAATTTCTAACGTTAAATCAGGAGTTCACTTCAGAAAGCTTAATGATAGAAGAACTTTCCGCTTTAGTCGCATCAGTGCCTAAATACAATACATATAGTGTTTTAGAAACTAGCCTCTGTCCTGCTGTGCTGTAAACAGCTTTTATTCTTTGAAATCATGGCGCATCATCGCTTGTGGGCAACCCCAAATGCCTAAAGGTTTTAGCTCCTAAAGCTAAAACCGGATGGAAGTGGCCTAGAAGCGCGTAGCCGTACGAGATCGCTCTTCTCGTTGTAAGGTAAAAACAAGGATTGGGTTGGCACGGAATGACGACAAATGTTCTTTTGCAAACGGTGCTTTATTTTCTCCTTCGATATTTTCATGAAAAAATTGCGAAGGAGACCCATCACCCGCAGTAAATAGTTGATGACGACTGAGAAGGTAATTTTCAAGAGATTATCAATAATTTGCTACGGTCAGGGCGGGATCTGTCCAGGCCTAGGGGCCCCTTGAAGCTGTTGATGCCAAAAAGCCCCCTGAGGAATTCATACAGCAATATGTGGTTTCCAAGCTACAGCTGGTTTCACTTGATTTAGCAAGTTTTCAACGTCAGACCAACGATTCACGTGGATCAAGAAGCATCTTACTCACTTCACAGATCCCCGCGAAAGCACTTCTTTATTATCTGCATGCTCATAAATCGTGGCAAAATTGTATTCGGCATTACCCATTTGCCTTGCATTCACTCTGAAGTTAAGAATGCGATGTGTTTTGGTAGCACAAAGCGTAGAGCCTTAGCAATAATTAGCAACGAGCGTTCAACGTTTAATTAGGACTTCTCTGAAATCACTTCGTTTCTGTTTTCATGTGATCTTTCACCTTCTTGGAGCGATTTTGGATCAATCTTGTCTCGAAAGCGATTCGACGAGCATCATGGCCGCATGCTCGATGCAACGGAATATTCACGCGATATGTTGCAACATTCAAGTCCAGAAATACGAATTGTTGCTCTTTGTCGTCAATGTGAGAGCAAATAATTTTAGATCAAATGATATGCTGCTATTAGCAGTCAATGCTATTTTTGTTTGCTTGTTGTGTCTCCAAGTTGAGTAGATGCAATTTTTTCAAATCTGCTGCAGCGTGATACTACATTTAAATGTTTCTAAGCCTTTAAAATTTCTATCCTTTTTAGGCGTCATATGAGGTAAGTAGCTATGGGGCCCAATGGAAGTAAGGCCCAGAGCCCCCACTGACGTAAATACGGCCCTGGGTATGATCATCTCATATGCCCAGCAGGGGACCCGGACTGATTTGCTGTGGGAGCATAAAAACATGCTTAATTCGTGTTTTTCCTCCTTCAGATTGGTTCCAGAAACGTCCGCAATTTGGACAGGACTATGGAAAGAAACAACAACACAGATGATGGCAATACTGCTTCGACTCCAGAGGTCCAGCTCCCCTTCCCAATCGTGCGCAAGCCGAATGGCGTGTCTTTCGTAGCTGACTACGAGTCGGTAGATGATAAGAGAACATATGAGCTGTATAGCACCCGATGGGTTGTTCTCTTTGCATTTTGTTTGGTGAATATTGCGTACAATAGTTTGTGGATAACATTTTCGTCAATTAGCGATATTGCCATTTCCTATTACCGGATTGAACCACTCATTGTTGATTGGCTGTCCATGTCTTTCTTGCTAGCATTCATTCTTTTTTCTCTGCCTGCTGCTGGATTTGTTTCATCTTATGGCCTGCGAGCGACGATTTTAGTAGCTGCAATCCTGCACACATGCGGAACATTCATTAGATACATGGGAACGGAAAGAGACGGGTTCTTCTATATTATAATGGGACAGCTCCTTGTATCGGCTGCAGGACCATTTATTGCTGCAGTTCCTCCTGAACTCGCTACAACGTGGTTCGGAGAACACGAGCGAGCCATTGCAACGTCGATTGGCGTTTTGATGTGTTATGTAGGGGTCGCTGTCGGGTTTTTGCAGCCTACTTTGATGGTCCCAGATGCTAAAGATCTGCTGCTTGTGAAAGAAGGCATTCACAATCTTCTTAAGAGTCAGGCGATATTTTGCTCCTTCACACTGGTTGTCGTCGTTTTGCTGGTTAAGAACAGACCTTCGACGCCGCCTTCCCTATCCCAAGAGCTGCGAGATACTAAACAGGTTTCTCAACAGACGTCCTTTCTCGCATCAATAAAACTGCTTGCTAAGGATTTTAATTTCAACTTAACCGCACAAGCGTATGGAATAATGTTTGGGCTTTTAACTGTTATCAGTACCTTGCTTAACCAGTTAGTCAAAGCCAATTTTAAGACCTTACCCGATTCGCAGATTGGCATCATGGGATTCGTCGCAACACTTATTGGAATGGTAGGGATATTGCTGTTTGGTTTCTGGATTGAGGCGTACCAACTATACAGAGCTACAGCCGTTTTTGTGTATCTGGTCAGCACCGTTTGCCTAGTTGGCTTTGGTATTTCCGTAATGTATACAACGAGTTATGCCATGGTTTTTGCGAGTTTTTGCGTCTTCAACCTTGTTGCTGTGCCCTACACAAGTTTCGGTTTAGAGCAGATAGCGGAGATCACTTACCCAATATCAGAGTTCACGACGTGTACTTTGGCAATGACGGCTGGCAATGCCTACGGTCTTCTGTTCACGTATGCATTCGGGTGGATGCTGGAGGTCGAGTTATTGGGACCTGCGAACTGCGGATTCATTATTGTCTCTTTGATTGGATTGATCTTGGTACTAGTGACGAAAGTTCCATTGAAGCGAACAGAAATGGACCATGCTAAACCTAGAGAGGTACAAATCAATGGACAAGCCTGCCAATCAACAATGGAGAAATTGATTGCATGATAATTAGCATTTCATAAATCGTCTTTATCTTTGCTCCACCGTCATGCATCGTCAAAATGCTGTAGATTTAAGCACCTTGGCAGCCTTCTTTTCAAAGGAGATCCAATTCATGGTGGTTTTTATAGTAGATTCATTAAAAGGGGTATAATTTTATGAGACTGTTCGACTCTTAACAATATTTGAAAACGTTGAATGTATTTGTATTCTCGTTAGCCACAAATGCGCAACTCTCAAATGAATCAGAGGGAACGGGATTAGGTAGTTTTGTTTGATCAATTATGAATTGTTAGAGATTGGTTAACCACGCACGGAAGGGAGATTTTATCAAAGACAAACCTCCAGGCCCAGTGAAATTAGAAAAAAGAAAGAAAGCCGCACATTTTTCAACTCCCTCGTAGTTCTTACGTTGCGTAACCAGTTAGTCAGAGTCAATTGTAAGCCTCTTACCCATTCGTAGATGGGCATCATGGCCGCGATATGGATATTGCTGTTTGGTTTCTGGATGGAGGCTGGTACCAACTATACAGACCAACATCAGTTTTGTAGTTCAGTTTAAATACCGCTTCGTTGCCTTCCCAAGCACCCTCACTGTACAGCGCAACAACCATCGTGCAACAAGCAGTCGTCATAAAGGACGAAAGCGTAAGAAATAGAACCTGTTAAGCATGGGTCAATTTGAGCATTCTCTTCTTTTTTATATGCATATTCCAAGGCGGAGCGATACCATGATAATTCAGCTGCTTCAGTACTACAATGCTTGCCTTTTCCGTGTTCATGTTGCTTCAAAATTTAGTAAGCAACTCTTTCAAAGAACTGTGGAAGTAAAACTGAAAGCTAAGTACTTAACAGGAATGTTTGAATTCAAGATACTACAGGTAAACCAGCTTCTACTGCTGCATTCCAGCTGTCTTTCGTAAAAGCTAGATAAGCAAGAGGACTCAAAGTTTCTAACAACTTATTGCAAGCATCACCGTTTATGCCAGTCCTAAAGATATAGCGGTCATAAATAAATGAATATAGGAAGGATATGAAAGACATTGCGTTAGTATCAATCCGCGATTTTTTTATTTGACGTTGTGGTAGTTTCAAAATGCATACATATGATACTTATGCAAATTATTTATAAACTTGAACTTGCTTTATATTTAGGTGTGCCTCATGTAAGTTTTCGAAAGCTTCACCGGGAAAGTAAATGTGAAGTTTTGATACGTAAATTTCTAATCTCTTCCTGCTTGGAATCTTAGCGATAAAGCATGCTTAGAATTGTTTGTAAGCTGATATTTCAAATAAATTTGAATATATATTACCTATTGTACTGTGTGTGGCATTCTGGAGATGGATGACTAATGAATCTGTGGTACAACCTCGTCTGTATAAGATTAAGCACACCCGGACTGTCCCTCACCGGACTGTCCCTCTCCGGACTGTCCCTCACCCTTTGGAGGCGTTAAACTATAAGGAGACGCTGGAAATAGACCTAGAGATGAAAGCACTTAAGGTACTAACTAGAGAATTAACTAACTAACTAACTAACTAACTATCTAACTAACTGACTAATATCTTGTGACATTTAGTGAGGATTGCAAGATATTTTTAGGAACATTGCACTTTTCTTGGTGAGGAGGAGCACAAATTTCGGTATGAACGGTTTCATTCAGTGAACCATTGGCGCGCGTAATTTGAGGTTCGAAATACTTGGTGCATCATTTGGACAGAGTTTTAGACGTCAGACTCGAGCTTCTGACGACCATTTCAAACAATTAATGAAACATGCACATGTATTTCGGTGTTTACAGAGAGCTTAGCAAGAGACGAGAAAACCCAGCTTCTGGATCCCACTAGCCAGGGACGGCTTGAGCCATTCCCAAGCCCGTTTAAATGGGGACGGTTGGTGACACGAGGAGCACTAAGTCGTGATACCCCAGCCAGGGCTTTTTAGAACTAATTGAACAAGTACGGTTTATACAGGAACCATACTGAGCATTTCTGCGACGAACCTTCAATGAGAGCAGGGCAAGGTCAGAAAGAAGGAGACTAAAAATGAAGATAAACCACAGAGCATTGGCACTGAAACTTACATAGTACCAACTGCATGAAACGATTGGTATAGTATGATTAAGCCGCAGAGTGATTCTCTTATTAAAATAAGCAGGGCGAAGGTCTATAAACTTCATCTCTATTATCATTTTGGTCTTGCTGAGGGAACACTTCTTGCTTATGGTTTGGAGGCAGGGAAATTCCGATCTGTGGATCATTCCCCAATAACATAATCCTTGGGTCCATTTGAAAGAATATTCAGCCATCCGTATCCTAGCGATCGATATCTTTACAGATGGAAGGGGCCAATATTCTGAAAAGGACCTCGCATTCAAATTAAATGGAACTTCCTTAAGTTAAGTGGCAATGTCAGCAAACCCCAACCTAACACCATCAATTTTCTAGGAAGGAAAGCAGGTCCACAGCTTAAAACCCAGTTGCACGGAGAGCCGGAATCACCTTTCTATTTGCATTGAGTGCAAACTGATCTTTTTGAAACAATTTGGAACCTAATTTCAATGACACAAAAATAAACAAATGGTTTTGTTATTTCTCAGCCTTTCCAGCAAAATCGACAAAATAGGTACATTTACAACACTGTGCTGTCGCACTTACCATTAATTACCATGAAAACCAGAGGTATACGGTTTACAATGTCATACATATATATGTATATATATATATTTCTACAAGCTTTCGCATCAAGCTTAAAGGACCACGAGCTGACTTAATCGAAGCTAGATATGCTCTCTCTGTCCGTAACCCATAAGCACATAAGACGAATTGCAATGGTATTTAAGCAACTCAGCTGCTTCACACGAGTCTACAATGACTCATGTGAGCGCGAGTGAAGTCTGCGAGAGAAGTAATGGCTACATGGCCAGCAAGTAGCGAGTCAGTTAATATAGCAGTGGTTCAGCAAATTATACATGCTTAAAAATTCGGATGACCAACGGATGTGAGAGTCTCAGTCGCAATTTCAGTAGCAAAGGAGGATATATTATGGATTTCCTGCATTGGTTCTAATTAAGATATCAAAAAACGAGAGAAGCAGCGGAAGCTTATTCTAGATACAACTTAGGCCTTAATTGGTACTACCAACGAGCGAAAAACACTAAAAAAAAAAATTTTGTGCGAAGAGTGAACTTAACTGGAGAATGAATGTGCATAATATTTGATAGATTTTCTTCCGCTACTTGATAAACGTAACAGCACTAGGCAATTATTCCCTGATATGTATTCAGTTATGGATTTTTACAGTCATGTCTTCTTTCTTATATGATTCTACCTAGATGTCAAAGGTAGACAATTGGACACTGAGAAGCTTTTTGCCTATCGAGCAGTGTCCAGGTCCATCCTCTCGATGTGACCACACCTCGTGATTCTTAACGCTAGAATTTCAGAGAGCTAGCAACCTATCTCATTCAAAGTGAAAGCTTATCTGAGGGGGACTCGAGCCACAGAACATCGGATCAATGCGCAAGAATCTTACCACTGAGCCATCCTGACACCTTGTCACAGTCATGTATGTAGCTCTGACGACATCAAATAACAACTATTGAGAAAGTGAAGTGATGAAGTGGCAAACGATACATAGAGAATTTAACACAGGAACTAAATGGGTTTATAAAGCAGCGGAGGATGAAACTGACAACTCTTCTATCAAGAAGCATGGTGGGGGGGGGGGGGGGGCTACATTGATCAGTGTCATGACATCTCATGTTGTAAATTTTTCTACTTATTCTTAGTTTCCAACAATGAGCTGGAAAATCCTTCGAAATGGGGAGGCTTCTAATTGAACCATGAGAATTATTAACGGTAAAGCAGTTTGACCAATTCAGAGGATAAACTGCAAAATTTCTGGGTGATGTGAAAAAATTTTGTGACTCAAGTTTTTCGCCGCAATGTCAGAAGCAGAGAAGGTAGAATAAGAATATGCAAGTTTCATTAAAGATAAATGAAAAGAATGAGGTCCTAAAAAGCACCTGTTCCCCAAATAAATTAAAAGATAAAACTGAAATGATTACATACATGAAAATACTAAAGGAAGAAAAACATTCGCGTACCAAACAATTTGGCGAGAACTGACGTGAAAATCGCTAGGGAGCAATTAGCAGCTGACAAAGTAGCACGTCCTTGCCATCATCACCATTGCTTGCCAGCACATGGCCCAATTAAATTCTAGCACGTCTACTTGCTTAATAGACACGAACTACGTCACATATGTACATATTATAGAACAGTATATTCCTCATCGTCTAACGGAGGTAGGTACAAGCTTTGGGTTTTCATCGAGCGATTAAAGGACCGACTTGAATTAGGAGTACTTTGAAATCCATTCGGCGAGGTGAGTAGGTCAACGTTCAATGACGGTGAAGATAAACTCAGGCTTGAGTTAGAATTTGATACTTTCCACATAAGTTCCTCTTTTTCCATTGACAATCGCTTCACTTTACGAGCTTCTTTCTCAAGGTTGGCCTGCAAACTCTCCTTTTCAACAGACAGCTGCCTAAATTAATAAAAAGAGGGGCTTGAATATGTGCATTGACATAAACCGGTCTTCAAAGCCGTTTGAAGCATAGCGAATAATAGATTGCACCATGGTAATTACATTTTCCAGAACGATTGCTGAGAAAAATAAATAAGCGTTGCCCGAAGATTCCCTCCCTTACCAAAGCACCTTGAAGCATTCGTTCTAAAAACGATAGGCTATCATCATCAAGAAATTCGGAACAAGATATCGAACCAGTCTGGCCCTGCAGGGAATTTCTAGCCTTACGCTTCATTTCGAATGGGACTTTTGTGAAAAATCACGATTCCACAACGGAACGAAGCCGAATATACCATGAGGATGCACATCCGCGATTTGATCCTTTATCGAATAACGAGAGGATAAGAAAATAAAATCTTTGTTTGAATTTAACAACAAGGAAATCAAGTGCAGCAAAGGTGTCACATCTTTTGAGAACAGCTTAACGCTCCTTGGAACTTTAAAACTGCAGACAAAGAATGACGTTACCCGCATTCTATACAGTAAAGTGATTAATTAATAATTGCTTAGGAAAACTACTGTGGGGTGGGTGACACGGGGGCTTATAGAGCTTCCGTCAGATGTCCAGAGTTGAGCTCTGTCGACTACGGAAAAGCTCCAGCTGAGTGACTTTTTGGGCACCGGACCGTCCAACTCACTTCATCCTCCTTCGAGAGAGGGGCATATAATTAAGGGTCCCATGCCCGGTATGGCATTCACGATGGACTTGAATTAGCTTTGAATTGTGAGAGACCCCTCCAGCCCACATAGGTTAAACCAATTAAAAAAAGAATAGAAAAAGTGATTTGGTCCCAAAATGTACAGAAATCACGATAAATTTCTCATATTTTGACATGTTTCGAAAGAGAGAAGGAATGAAAAATAGATAATACCTTTCACATTTGGCTTTATTCTTCAAAGCAGCATCGATTGCCTCCTTCTCCTGACTAAGCCTGACGTACTTCTTTTCCAGTTCATAATAATCTTCGAGCTTCAGGGCAAATTAAGATAAAAAGTGTAGGATTGGGATGTACATTTATATATACGGTCAACTCTGGCTGTGCTACACTCCATACCATCAACAATTTCGCTTGCAACGAGTGCTACTTACTCGACAACAATAATTATGACAAGCAAAGAGCCACTGAGTGGTTGCGAGGACATTGACGGCTCGAAAATTAACACGAGAAAAGTATCGCTGCAAAGGCATGGCAAAAGAAAATTGTTTAAAGAACACTTTAAAGGTGGGTAGTTTCTAAATAACTTTGCCATTGGATAATGGAATGTGTAAATATACTGTTTAGTAGTAGCAACAGATTTTAAATTCTAGATATGAACAATCGGTCTGATTCTTTAAATATACTAACCTTTTTCTGTAATTCCATGTTATGCATCCGGGCTTTCCTTATATCTTCATTCTTCATCTCTACGACAGCTTGAAGGCTTTCTAATTCGGCAGGTAAATCTTTGTACTTTGCTATTGCTCCCTAGAAAGCGATTATGCACATCGTTACAAAGCATGCTCAAAGGCAACACGTGTGAAGGGGAGATGGTTGGATCAAGTGTGATTGGAATTGATGTGATGTGTGTCGGCTTGTTTTCGAAGCTCCATGACTCTCGTGACCTAATTGCTCTTCTTACCTGAATCTTTGACTCTAAATCTCTGTCGAGCTCCGTCTGCAATTCTCTTGATTTCGTTTCAAATGCACTGCATTGCTGTTCTGCTGATGCCAATTGAATCTTTAAAAATGGAATTAAAAAAACTGAAATTTACCAAATAGCCATAGCTCAAATTTACTAAGTAACTGCAAATTAACTACACAGAGCTGCTGCTAATGATGCTTGAAAAATATTGACTATTTTGCAAAGATTTGAAGTCTTGTACCGGTATTCTTCCAATTCAGAACGAATTGATAGCCACCCACTGCATTTATTGTCAACATACAGTAAATCTAAATGAACTGCCATATGAACCTTATTTACTACAGTATCTTGATAATGAAAAGGCTTTCAAGTTTAAACATGCACAAATTATACTCATTTCCAATACAATCGTCATTATTATCATTACGCTGAAGGGAACGGAATTCAGAGGTGTAGACTTTTACAGAAAAGACATTTGCCAAAAACGCAAGACACTTGCATGAACATTGAAATTTTCCAGTTTAAGATCATAAATGATTCTGTGTAACTTGTGTTGAAATATAACATCATTATCGTTCTGTTATTTCAAAATATTAATATGATTCGGATCTTTTATTAGCAGATAACTAGCTAGTGTATGACCCACGGGTGTTTTTGGTGTGTAGTTTATTCCTTATCAAAATTTTTAATCTAGTAAGTATAAATCAGTTAAGTTGTAGTAGTTTAGCACTTGCTTGGAATGTTCTGTTGAGTTGCGAAGTTATCGTGTGTTACTAGCGTGGTCTCTGACTATCTATATAGTTTTAATACCTTGAACAAACAGCTATGCACATACAGGCGAAATATGCAACAAAAATTAAAGGCCGGAAAAACTCAATGGATTCGAGGTCGATTTCGATAGAATAACACAACGACAAACTTGCTGGCAGATCCTGAAGGTAAACCCGAACCCATTAAGACTCCTTATAACTTATTGCACATATATGCACCACACTGAATGACAGAAAAGAGAGCGTTGAATTGCTTTAGTATGCGACGCATATTTATCAAAGTAACCAACCCCTCTTAGGTGTATGAGATCGCTGTCTATATCGATAAAATCTTAGGTATTGTTGGGTGTTTTGCAGAGTCAGTTACAAGAATCGCAGACTGAGATGGTAGAAGACCTTCGACAGAGATGATCCTCGTTGATAGAGATTAGTGTTGTTTTGGTTTGGTTGGGATAGCACACATTTGCGCACAGTAGTGTAGCCTTCTACATGAAAGCGAAGCTGTAAATACCTGGAGATCTTGAAGCCTTTCTTCGTATTCTAAACAAATTTCCTCCTTTTCCGTTTCAAAATGACTGGTGTACTCTGGCAAGAAATACGTTTGGTAAAAATTTATATTCTAGAAAAAAGCAACAACAGTATCCCTATTTGCAAGAACCTTGATCTTTGCAGAAACTGGAGAAGAATGGCGATAAAATTCAAGCAGCACAGAAAGCATGTGGAAATTGAGGGCAAACAGAAACACTGTGAGGGACTAATGATCAGCTTGTCAAGAACGAAGAACCTTTTTCAGGCATTCTCCATAAATTATTTGTCAGCTAAGTATCGCATTCAAAGGTACATCGCATCTTAATGTTACACATTGCCCCGTTCTTTGCTGTTTACATTACAACCACCTACCGTCGTAAATATTGGGAATAAAATGTGACTTCCGGGTCTTTATTTTTGCACTAAAAGGAGAACTTAGCATACACACAAACTTTGTGACATTTTTTAGAGGAAGGAGTGCAACTTCCACACTAAGTGCAGCTTCAGAGTTTTGGTTCTACAACCGATCGACTTGAAATTCTTCATTTCTACCTAACAGTTTCGCTTTTGTCAATGTACCAAAGCATAGAGTCATTCAATATCTTTCTATTCGCAATCTTACCATCTTTTGTTGCCACGAATTCTTCATCTCTCAGACTGTAGGCCTTTTCAAAATCTTCTCTCAGATTCGTAACAATTTCTTCGTGCTCTGCTAGCAGCTTCGTAATCTAAAGAAAGCGATCGGTTGAAAAGCAACCTAACATGCGACGACTTGATTGAGCAATAACGAAAAAGTCAGTTTTTTAAAAGCACGTTTAGCACGGTGTTGGGAAATCGAAAAGGAAAGGTAACTACACAATAGCTATCCTGAAGCCCTTTACACTAAGCATGATGTATTTGGCTGCCCTCTATTGAAATGTCCAACAATTGAAACGAAGATAAGAGCTGATAAAATGATTGATAGCTTTTCCAAATCAATTGACTCATATCGTCTTATTCTATATGGGAAAAACTGAGCCTACAAGAAGTAACCATACAAAGAGTCGTAGCAATGCTTATCATTCATTAAACGTGACAGTAATTCATAATAGAACCTGCACTGACCTTTTCTTCGTTATTATCTTTTAACTTCGAAATTTCTTTATCAAACTTTGCGTTTGCTAAGAGACAAATCAGATCAACTTTCATTCAAGTGCAATCATTGACATCAAGGGCAGACACTCACTCTTAGATAATGGAAATAGACTCAAGAGAATACAATACCTGCAACAGCGTCTCTAGTGAAGGAAAACTTCACAAGCAAAGGTCTCTCGAAGTTTTACTGCAAACACCTTATAACCATATTCGTCTTATGAGATATGGAATACCTTCTCCTGAGGATTTGCTAAATTTTATAAACAATTGCCATACCTTGGCCCATTTCGCCTTCGTATTTTTCATTCAGCTCTTTTTTCAAAAATTCGAATTCTTCTTCGTGCTCTGCTTTTAAAGTTTCTATTTCCTTAATGTACTCGTCAGATATGCAAGCGATTTCCTCATCAAGGGTCTTACACCTCTCACTTTTAGATACTGCAAGGAAATTGAAGGGTCGAATTAGATCTAAGAGGACAAATCCAGTACAATAAAGACGGTTTTAAGAAGACGATAACATCTCGATTCGAAATCACAATTAAACAGCCTAGTACGGCAACAACTGTGATCTATTACACCCGTCAAAACAGCGAAGCTCTGGACCCTGTTGAGAGTTTTCTATGCTTGATGATCTCTATTTCCATGCAATGTGCCCCCTCCTTTACTATAGTCAAACAGAAAAATACTTAACTACATTCAGGAGGAATTGATATAGGGATGGAAAACTACATCTCCTTTACTTGGTTTCAAATGCAGACTGGAATTCCACTACCTTCACGATTCCAAAACAGCTGCCAATGTTGTCAAATGCTGCACAATCAATCACTGCGCGCAATGTTATGCAAGCGTCTTGAAAATCAACAACGACCAATATTTCATACCGCCTTCTCCTTCCCGTATCTACTTATCGACGGTCCTACTTCGTTACGTGGATCAATTATTCCCAGTGTTCTGACACCCTCTTAATGTGCAGAGCGATACTGCCCACTTGCAAAGGTTCAAGAGGCCCAGTGCAAGCCCCAACTCTTATTGCAGTCTTCCAAAGGCAAATTCCATCATCGAATGTGTCGATTTACTGTTCACACAAAGGTGTTGCAAAGTTTGGGAAAACAGAATCAAGCAAAACATACCTGCTAAATCTCTTTGCTGCTTCAATTCGCTATTGAGACGCTCGGTATTGTGTTGCAGCTGCTCATGCTTTCTACTCTGGTCTTCGATCTTCAAAAGAATGAAATAAATCAGCTGACCAGTATTGATCTTAAAAACAAACACACAGCTTACAAAGCACTGTGGCTTTCATTTGCACGATAAGTACTAAGATGCAGATTATGCCAGATCAAAAATACGGTTGCAATTCAAAGCCCAGGATTGAAATAATGACTGTGGTAAAAAAGGAATCATAGTTATAGCTATGGCAAAGCTTGCTACTGTATATTACACCAGTGCGTTGTTACAAACAATGTCTATCTGCCAAGACAAGGATTAAGGTTGACAGGGCCGTCCTAAGATGCCAAGGAGCCGTGGGCAATGAAAAAGTTACAGCATTGGCTCCCATCCTTCCAGAAGAGCATAGAACTGAAAAGAGCGGCTAGTGTGGTAAAATTTTCCAACCTAGGGGCTGTGGGCAATGAAAAAGTAGTAGCACCAGCCCCCCTCCCCCCCCCCCCCCAACACACGGAGCTCAAAAGAACAGTTAGTGTGTCAGTCATTAAATCACAACATCATTTGAAAAAAATTGATAACACACATTACTATTTCAGGAACACCACAACATGTATCATTAAGTGGGGCCCCGGGGAACTGCTTTAAGAACGCCCTTTGGCCTGGTAGATGATTTTTACTTGATTTCGCAATGCACTTGAAGAATTCCTCTTTACACACATGAGAAGTATCAAAAAAATTAAGTTTCAGAGAATACTGCAATGATTTTCATGTCAACAGTGTCAAGAATGAATCCTTCCTGAAGGTTTGCATGATCAAAGAACGATTCATCACGTTGCAATTGAGAGGACTTACTGGACCTAGTTCCTGAAGACGTCGGTAGGTAACGCTTCAAACAAAAGATGTCCTTAACACGGACCTGGGGCCTTATCATGAAAAAATCAATTCCGGCAGACGTGTACTACCAGACAAGGCGAATGGATTTTACCACAGATGTACACGTACATCTGAATGCTATCTTTTCATGCCATTTGACGCAGTGACCATAAAAGATAATGTGTGCTCAATAACGTAATGTCAACACTATGCAAACGATTGTAGTGACTCACGATATCTATATGAATGTGTTTAAAACTCTCATGACACAAATAGTGGATGTGATGGCACCCAGCATCAGTAAACAATAGCCCCAGTACCCGCCTTTATAAGCGACCCGCATCCCAGAACACAAAATCGTGTACATTACCGTTTTGATGTGTTGCTTGATAACAACAATGAATGCTTCCAAAGCTAAATTTTTCTCGTTGACTCTGACTTTTAAACCGTCTATCTGTTTTTCGCAGTCTATACACTTGTTCTTCAATTCCTCGATCTGCTTTTGGTCGTTACTCTTAGACTGAACATTTGACTTATCTTTCAGTGTGGTTGGTTGATGTGAATCGATTTGCTTTTCCTGCTTTGACGTCGTTGATTTAATGAATTCGAAACTTTTTCTCGGTGTTTCAATTTGTGCCTTCTGAGCCCGCTTTCCATAGCCTGACAAAAAGGATTGACTATCAGTTTAGAAGAGCTTATGGACAGGATTTTTGAGAGTCGCTTAAAAGCATCCGATGATAATCTTCACTGAACGGAGGTTAACCATTGAAAATACCTTCATGATGTTAACATGGATGAGCAAAACTACATACGCCATACCCCAGTTAACAGCCCAAGGGAATACACCCAAAAACACCCAAAAAGTAGCATCATTTAAAACTAATGTGAGATAAGGGGTATCATGTAAGACAGCAAGGTATAGCCTTTCCATCCCGCTAACGTGCATGATAATTCATAAATAAAGACTTACAGTGAGGTTGATTCGATTAGCAACATGTGAACGGAAACACGAATGGCAAACCTGACACCTATAGACCAAATAAATAATCAATGCCTTGACATGCTAAAGCAAGAGATTCGGCGCTTTCCTCCTGTGTAGGACCTTCTGGAAAGTAAGCAGCTGACACAGATTGAAGACGCTGCAGGCATTGGAACGGTGGACACATGGGTACGTACGGAAAACATGGAGGCCAAATTGCAGCTGACGCGGCAGAGTGGCATGTTTGGGGAAAAATTGGACAATGAACAGCAAACCAGATAACGCAGGTGAGATTACATTTCAAGAGTAAACCTCTACTTAAAACCAGCGCAATAACAGTGGATGGAAGCAGCATTCATCCTGTAGAATGCAGAACGTAGAAAATAGCATTGGTCGTTCAGTGGATTTCTCATAAAATTCCCCGCTTGGATTGCAGCCTCTCCGCGTTGGACTTTAGGGAGTATGCAATGCTGATAGATGGTGGGAACAAAGAATGCAATATCGTTGGAGGAAAGACACTGAATGAAAGAAATGATGAAATGATGAAATGAATGTAATCAAGACAACCGACCTGGGATCCCCGAACGGCCAGAGGGAGTGGTGATGCTGCTTTTGCGGCCAGTTTGGAATCCAGACGACGTCACCTTATTCACGTGCCCTGGTTTTTTATTTGCATCTTCTTTGAAATACTGTTTCGAGAGAGCCTCCTTGCCGGCAAGCTCTTCCTGACTTACTTGAGACGGTTTTCGAGAGACGACGGTCTGGCCGTTTTTTCTGCCGTCCTTGTCACTGGCAGCTTCTGCGGATAGAAATAATCGATAGTATAAGAATGGCGAAAGGGGTACGATAAGCTGCGAGCGAAACATTGTTTGCAGCAGAGCAGAGTTCTCACAGTGTGCACAATGCTAACAGCTGAATAACAGAATTATGCATTAAAAGGAGACACATCTTTTTAAGATATAATACAAAACGAGAAAGAAAAGCTTTGTCTGGTGCTATTGCGGTTGCTTAACATTTCAGCTTATTTCTATGGGGACCTGAAAGTCAGCGGAATCAGCTTCATCACAACACACTTAGAGCAAAAATACAAAAAGGAGAATTATTTCTGTTAGGCCAGGGGTGGGCAAACTACGGCCCGCCGAGTGCTTTTTTGTGGCCCGCCAAGAGCTTGCATCAAACAAATACTCTCCCGTCATTCTCGTTTTCTAATCGCTTGGTCCGCATAAATGCATTATGAACACGTAAAGCGTTAACATACTGAAGATGGATTATGTTTTCAAAAGATTTAAACATATTTTTAATTTTCATTGCATGACAATCTAATTTTGAAACAGCCTTGGCAACTTACTGTGCGGTCCTCTAAAACTTAAACAAAAATTTGTGACTGAGGCCCTTGTGCTTAAAATTTTGGCCACCCCTGCATCAGGCAATCAATAAGGAGCACATGATTTCTTTATACACATGATTCTACCTAGATGGCAAAGGTAGACATTTGGACACCGAGAAGCTTTTTCTTTATCGAGCAGTGTCCAGGTTCTTCCTCTCGATGTGACCACACCTCGTGGTTCATACGTTTGGAATTACAGAGGGCTGGCGACTTTCCTCACTCCAAGCAAAAATTTAGCTGAGGATGGATTCGAACCACTGATCATTGGAACAATGCACTAGAATGTTATCAGTGAGCTACCCTGACGAGTACGGTGTCTAAGGTTAATATTGGTTGTTTTTCGTAGGAATACACACGAGGGGCATGTTGATTTACACAGGCACCGTCTTATGATGAATGAGCTGGGTTTATTTCTAAATTCAGCATAAACTTAACCATCCGTATTTATCAATACTTGAACGCAATAAGACACGAGGCAAGGATAAATAAATCACATTTTTCTAAAGCTTTTTGTTGTCAAGACGTCCGTCTTGTCCGCGAAAGATGACTGGGTGGAAGATGTGAAAGAGGAAAAATCGCATTAGTCGAAGCTATTCGGCTCGATCCTGTTGTTTGCGGTCTTCTTACTACTCGATAATTAATTAAACCGATTATCTTTAAGTTAAACGCTTTTACAATAACATTTCACACTTAAAACCTTTCCATGAGGAAAAACGCCAGCCAATGATTTAACTACAGCAAACCCTTTAATCAGTCCGACCATGATGTAGCATCTTGATACCTTAATGCCAACCACGCTTGATAGGATATTTTCCACAGTGAAAATGCTCATATAGATAAGAATATATATGTATACATATATATATATATATATATATACATATATTGAACATTTGTGTGTGGCCATGCCTCAGATACTGATGAAGCCCTCACAAGGCGAAACGTCTGAAGTAATCTATCAATAAATTTGCCTTAAAAAGTAGCCTATTTTATATTCATATATATATATATCACATAGAGGGTGCTGTCTTCACCACCATATGGTGCTCTATGTACAAAGTACAGAGCGTTGATAGCAGAAATGCAGAAAAGGAAAAGACCGATTCTCTGTTACTATGAGTTTCGTGCGAAGGCACTCGTCAGACAGACTATAACTCTAGTCTATAACTCTAGTATAGTTATAGAGCACCATATGGTGGTGAAGACAGCACCCTCTATGTGATATATATATGTATATATATATATATATATATATATATATATATATATATATATACAGTATGTATATAAAACGAAAGAGAAGAAGTCTAATCCAGAACTCAGACTTTTATGTTTAGCAATCTTCAGCTGAAAATAAAACTCGGAGTTCTAAACTAAGACTGCTTGTTCTCTTTCGTTTTTCTATTTATCACTCTAGTTCTACGATTGAGCATACTCGGGGATTTTATCACTTGTTTCTTGGACATGTTCACATATTTATGTATGAATATACATATAGTTATATATTTATATACATTTCTAAGCACCCGAAAGTAAGTTTAGGGAAACTGTGGTTAAACTTAGTTAGAACTCGGATGTTCCTAATTCTCGAACAAGAGAGATGAGAGTACCTCTGCTTGGATTGTGTCAAAGCGAAGATAAAATGTTTTCATACGCCGTTATATTTTACAAAGGAATAGTTATTTAGCAGTGGAATGAATTCACGGGAAACTAAAAATGAGCTGGTAACGCATTAATTGTTCCCTTTCAAAAAAACTAGCCACTAAACTAAATAATGCTTTTCAAATCAGTAGTAAATAAGTCTTCTTTTATATCCCAGTCCGTACACGATTCGTTTGTGTTCGACTGCAGGTTTCTGGTAAGATTCGATCGAATAGC
Organism: Pseudorhiza aurosa; assembly: GCA_964026355.1. Classification (NCBI taxonomy): domain Eukaryota; kingdom Metazoa; phylum Cnidaria; class Scyphozoa; order Rhizostomeae; family Lychnorhizidae; genus Pseudorhiza; species Pseudorhiza aurosa. The sequence continues at coordinate 9,207,975 of OZ032114.1, read as the reverse complement.
CCTTCTCCGTGGTGGGGCCGAAATGTAAGTAGCCAAGTGGCCTCCATTTTGGCATCTTAATTTCACGAAATAGAGCCAAATCAGCAGTTTATGTAACTCTGTTGATTTTGCAGCATTTAAACGTTTCCGTGTCAACAACGTCAATTTCTCTATTACGAATTATACAACGATTAAGTCTGTGCAAAAAACGATATTTCTCAAAAGAATTGAAAGGCTAGCGAGATCTAATGGGCTTTAATCTATGCTGAGAAATGCCATTACCATACAAATGAGGGCTAACTGTTGGCATATGAAAATGGAATATCATTAATTGAAGCTGCAACGAGACAGGCAGGAATAGTCAAAAATAAGAAACAAACAGGTTGTTAATCAGCTGATTAGCTGATTAAAGTCACCAGCCCGAACACCTCAGAAATACTCGTGGGCCTCAGCTGTACAAAACAACAAATGTATGTACGTCAAACTAGTTGCGTTAATCCTTTAGCGACCGAGGATCATCACCGCAAAGCAAGAAATTTTGTATCGGAGACCTTTAAAGATATCTTAATGCAAACTTGCGACTTGCGTGGGACAGCCGTATAATCTCGTCTCTCCTATCTCAAGTAAAAATTTGTCGAGCAAACAAAAATCCCAGAGCTGTACAAAGCGAGACTAGAATTCAAATTTCAGTGATAATCCGTTTCATAGAGTCTTGAAATCATGAAATAGAAACCTCAATTGCCACAACACTGCTTTTGGATATAGGGAACAAAGTACGTTACTTTAGAAATAGAAGTTGCATGCATCGTATCAAAACTTGAATATATCGAGATAGCTAAGCGCCAGCACGTTTGCCACTTCTCGGCGTTACACACAAATAGACGCCATATCATAGTAGATATGATATTGGAGGTGTCGCAAACTGGTAGTCTTGATTCCGACACGATCGATAAACACTACCTCAAACAACTTAGCACGAAAATAAGGCAATGTTAAGAATAGACCTACAAGAAACTAAACATACTAAATACGAAAATTATCAACGAGACCTTTCCTCGGCCTTTTGGTCCGGCGTATCAGCCCTTGAACGTTGCCATCACGGGCGAAAAACTTCCTCAGATTCATGCTCGCTCTGTGTCTGCCATCTTGAATGCGCACCGGTAGACCGCTACGACGAACTTGATCCTTTGACGCAGGAAGTGTATAAGGCGATTGTCCTGGTGACAGGTTGTTTGCACTCCCTACGATAGCGGCAGGATCAACACGGCTAGGCCACGGAAGGTTGTTTTCATCCGCCATGCCCAAAGCACCTAGCTGGCTGCTGACTATAAAAACCCAGCTGAAGATCTATTTGATAATTTGGCTGTTCAAGGCTATGAATAATTCAAGAGATTATCGCGCAGCTTTTAAAAACATTTCTCGACGCTTTCGTTTGAATAGCGACTATACCACGCACTGCCCATGTCTTGTTTTTAGTGCGCATCAACTGACTTAAACTATGAGATATGATTATGGGGAGGTATGCGACAGGTGAAAATGATCTACAGTACTTAACAAAGCACCTTGTGATGTAATTTTACCAGAACAAAACGCACCAGAAGGTTGAGCATCACACCGTGCCACTGAATCAAAACGCATACCAAATGGAGTCCACATGAACAATTTATTTTACATCAATTAAACATCGCACTAAGGCTGATCACTGTTTCTCGGTGCAATTTGTTTCCACAGTAAACTTAACCGATCGGGCTGCAAAAGTTATCCTGTGACTTCCATGCTTTCTTGGTGCCCTAATGATATTGTCGAAGTGTTTGATAACTGCATCGCATACCCGATTTCGAGCGTAGCAGAAGCCAGAGACAGGGTTCTGAGCTTTTCTAGGGAAGTGGATTTATGAGGTGGCTTACCGTTACCTTCCCCACCAATGGTGTTTTATTTTGACACGTGCAGGAGTCGAACTCACAACCCCTGTGTTACGAGTCCGGTCGCTTAACCACTATACCACGGCACCATTAGTGTTCAATAATCTATCGTTAAAGTTTGTATCAACGGGGGCCACTCTTAAACTTTGACCTACCACGATAGCAAGGCAGACAGACCTCTGACCTTCCGCAAGTGTATTCATGGTATCGGCAAATTTAACAAGTTCAGTCGGGTACTATCTTTCCTTGCGGATGCAACACATGGCTTGTATTTCGTATTGATCGGCATGCTTGGATACTTGCCCCGACATGTATTTGCGATTCAAATAAAACACTGGATCAGCTATGCCTTCCATCGAATCAATATGAAATATACGAATTTGGCAAAAAAAGATAACTACGGGAAATAATACAACATTTAAAGGGACTTTCACTGGTGAAATTACCGCAACGGTACCTACAACACATAAGCGTTCTTCACCCCATAGGCTGCTTAACCTCCTTAGTATCAATCCCCAGAAAATTCAATTTTTCTGTTACATCATTTAGCATTTAGCATCTTTCCCTCCTTCTGCTGCTGCTCGATTCACTCACGCATGTCGATTTTTTCTCCGTTGAATACTGATCTATTCCTGTCATGCCTCTGTTTCGTACAAAACGCGTGGTTTCATTCTATGGTTATTAACATGCGACTGCACCCCCCCCCCCCCCCATACAGAAGAAATGTGGCAATTTGCAGCTCACGCGTTGAATAGGATCGACCCGTCATAGGCAACAGATCGAAATCTTAACCGAAATACGGACCTGATAGGATCAAAACCCAAAGATATAACTGAGGTCCATTCCACGAACTACTTTTCACTGCAGTTGTTCGATCTTAACTGAGCAGTGAACACAAGTGCACTCAAAATGCTGTTGTAACCGCAAGGATGGTTAACCATACTAGCCCGTGACTTCACCCAGAATAATGCGTACACAATAGAAGCGGCTAGATGCACAGCGCCTCTACCACTGTGTGCAACTATCTATAATTAAATCTGCCCATAATGACTACTATTTCCCGCTTCGAAAGAGGCAACAAATCAAATGATTGCCGAAAAATTTTTGTTCAATATTTGGTGCCGTGGTTAAGCGTGCGGACTCATAACACAAGGGTTGTGAGTGCGAATCCTGCACGTGTCACAATCAAAACACCATTGGCGAGGAATGCAATGGGAAGCCACCTTACGAAGTCCAATTCCATAGAAAAAAATCGGAGTCCTGTCTCTGGTTTCTGCTGAGTTCGAAATCAAGTATGCGAGGCAGCTGTTTTTATAAAGAATCAAATTATTCATTTAAGTAGTCATAAAAGGCAATGCATATCTCTCTATATTGACTCGTGAATCTGCGCTACTGACTGATAAAGCCCTTTTTTGAATGAAAATAGAGCTGGCGGAATAACTTAAATATGAGAAATTTTTCATACGAAAGCTTACGAGGTACCCCTACAAACAGATCTGAATCAATGCATTTTTGATGGAACGAACTTCTATCAAGATCAGTCCAGCTATATAATTCTATGTTCAAGAATCACGAGACGTGGTCGCATCAAGAGTAATGTCAATGACACTCTAGCGAAAGCTCTCAGTTTCCTAAACTTGTCTGTCGAAATGAGGTAGATAAACTTTTAAAAAGAGATACGCTACCACGGAATTGCACATACATCTGTGTGACTTCGGGTCGATCAAGTCGATACTATCATCAACTGGCAACAAAGAGACGAAAGCAGAAAGCCGTAAAAGGCGAGACGGCCTGATGAAATCGTTCATTTTCGACGATGTTTTCATGCACCACATTGATTCTAATTTGCAATGGGTGCCGTTTATCACATTCGGTGGACAGCGCTCTTTCATTAAAGCTTCTTAACGAGCCGCCACAGTAACTTCATCAAAAAATGGTTCACTCAAAATATAAGCGAGTTATTCAGTGTCGACGAACGAAGAGCTTCACTTTTCTAATCCACTTCTGTTTAAAAATGACTTCTTAGATGACTATGGGCGTCAGTGCTTGAAAAGATTCACTCCACGATAACTTCAAAAAGAGCTAACTGTCAACATGTATTTCTGCTTGCATACGTCTTGAACAGAAGAAGGCTTCGAACCGAAAACGTACCAGAAACAGACCAATCACGCTTTTGAAATTGTTGCAAAGCGGAAGTACCATGATAAGAAGTAAAGGTCTTTTAAAGAGCTGCTTGCATTACTGACATCAGTGATTTTGTTAAAAATGGTTTGATTTACAGCCCACGGCCCATCTGTCCTCTCTGCAGTCTAAAATGGTCAGCAGGTTTTTCTTGAAAATCTGGGATCATATTGAGAACAGCGAGAGAGTGCTCGTTGCGCGGAGATCTGGGAGCATTTGAAAGGAATTGGATTCGATTTGGAAGGAAACGGAAGGGACGATTGAAAAGAGCTTTTAAATGCGATTTATTCATGTGATCTAAAAAGTTGCTACGAGCTCATGACTATTGTTGCTTATCGTTACGATCTCGGCTTATTTACTATTGTATACTATCATTATTTAATGCAAAGAGACATGAACAGATCAAGTAAATAAGAAAAATACAACTGGATGACTTACCGCGATGTTTTGCCAAATTCGACGATTTTTTTTCGTTTGCTACATTCCGTAAACTACTTGATCCCAAAGCAAGTGTCTTGTCCCCCTTTTGATGGAGAGGCTTATCTTTAGGCTTCTCAAAATTCGCCACCAGATCACTAACTCGTCTGTTCAGTTTCTTTGGTAGCCTACCTCTATCCTCAATACTGCTTTTGGGTACCTCTGTCTTACTGGTAAGTTCGACTTGAGAGTGACTTATTCTTTTCCACATTGGTCGCAGGCTTGAAGTCGACTCCTTCTTAGCAGCCTGAACCGGGACAGAAGTTTTCCGCCCAGACTTGACTGTTATTTGGCTTTTACTTTGGTTTCCAATCTTTGATTCGCTTGCCGTTACAAATACGGGCAATGAACTTCCTGTCTGGCCTGGTGAGGTCTTTCGCAATACATCTGACTGTCCAGTCGAAGGTTTAGGCTTAGCCTCCTCGCTAGGCTCGGCAGTTGGAATGCTCCGATCATTGAGTGGTTCTTTATCGGCGCTTGCCTTACCATCTAGAATATCATATTCAACTGGTATCTCCTCTACACTCTTTACTTTGTCAATTATCACAAGATCCTCATCCACAAACGAGGAGCTTTGGAACTTCTGATCACCCGTCGCAGCGGCCTCCGGGGCATTGTGCTGCTCTTGTCTTTCATCTTTATCTATCTCATCCACAACCACAAAACTTGAAGAAATATCTATGACTTCGGCATGATCATCTTCATCGTTTGAAGTAATCTTGATAACCGTTTCTTTTTCGCCAGCATCATCATGCAAATCCTCTTCCCTGTCGGATTCACTTTCAGGCTCATAATCAAAAGAATCTGGTGCTGTTCGCTCTCTTCTTAGCCGTGGTCTTCTGGAGAAAGCCGTCGAGTTTGGTTTCTTGATCCCAGGGCTTTTGATTTCGGATGGGCCACATGTATTGTACCCGGTGACATCTGACACAGATCTCTTCAAAGGCTTGCTAAACTGCAATCTGTCAACTCCATCACCGACTTCATACGAAACATAGTTCTCTTTTGGGTACACAGCACTCTGTGACAGCGATCGTTTCAGTGTGCCAGGGGAAGGGGTTCGAAAATGGGAAAGGCGAATACGTTTCTCGATTCCAGATAGCCTTCGTCGCAGAGTAGTTGGTCCTCTCTTGTCTTGTACCTTCCTTACTTCATCCTTGGGGTATTTGGGCCAGGTATTCCATTTGCTCTCATTGCCAAAAATCTCTTCATCAGAGCTGCTGCTCAACACCGGGCAACTCTTGTGTCTCTCTGTTCGTGATATAGGAGCAGTCTGATGTGCAGTCACATAAAACAGAAGACCATTGTCGAAATCCGAATTAGCAGCATTCTCGACACTGTTATTGTTGTCGTCCTCACTCACGCTTTTGGCGATCTTAATGGTAAGTGGTGAGTTTTCGACTCCGACTTCTCCTGCTAGTATGGCCCTCATGTCGTTTGCTTCATCGTCTACGCTAGGGTGAGTTGGGCGCTCTTCTTCACCAGAATCGTTTTCGCTTTTGGCATTTTCTATGTCAACAGTTGATTTTGATTGAATACTATGGGTTTCTGTTCCACCGGCCTCCTTTCCCACGTGTCTACCTTTTCCTGTTGGTGGATTTCTCTTTTGCGATTTGTCCTCCCCAAATACGACCCATTCGTCATCTACACTAGAGGTGAGTTGGTTTGCACCCAATTGGTCATCGCTTGCTTTCTGAGTTTCGATAGCCGAATGTGATGTGGAATTTTCTAAAGTGAAATACCAAAGTTAATCAAAGCTGAAAATAAGTTCCATGCAAATAGACATCTAATTGTTCATCAAAGACGGTGTTTAGCTGTGCCTGAAAACCGGCAAAACCATTCATGCGTTGAGAATTGTCAACAATACAATATATCTAGCAACACCTATCTTCACAGGACACTGTTCAGATTGCTCAGAAGGAAAGGCTAGCAGTTAGTACTTCTGTGGAGGAGGATCAATGATATATAAAACACATCACATTTGATGACCAGAAAAACTTCACAAGCATAGGCCAAGCAAAGAATTCACTCTGGCCATTTCCTCCATAATATATGCTCACACATCCATGCACAAAATGGCTATGAACTGTTACTGTATCACTTGCTGCATTATGCTTGGGGCAATGTTCAAAAACTGACAGAGCTCTTATAATCACATAAACTAGCATGTTTCCTTGATTGCAATCAACTCAACTGCCTTACCAATAAAGCATCTTTCTGATACAAGATACATGCATTGCCAGCCAGTAGCACAACACTACACTTTCAACTACCTCTTAGGTGTCAATGTAAACTAGGAGCAGTTTGGCCCTAAGACAGAAGCCAGTGGTGCACCGGCCTTAATGCTTCATGTTTTCAAATAGGAATTATTCCTGTACGAAGAAAAATTGAAACCTCCTCTAGCTGTTGTCTCTCCGTACTCTGCTAGTGTGACTTTCTCTTCGTGCACAAATATACCATAATTGAATTTGCACTGGAAATACTTCACGCCCTTGACAGTTCCATTGTTTCGACCATCAGGTCTTGACAGCTCAATACCACACCATAAGCCAGAGCTAAATTTTGTTGGTCCAATAAACCTCAACGTTCCATAAGCTGTCTTGTTTGACAAAGGGAACTTTACCTTGCTGCCAACAGTGAGAGAGGTGCTAGATGAATTGGAACTTGGAGACCTTTTCTTGTTGTGCTTTTCAGTGGCTCTTTTGATACTCGGGGCTTGACTGATCTTTTTACCAACAACTTTTGAGACAATTTGGAGACTTGGCTGAAAAACAACAATTGTAGATATATGCATGAGGATGGATTATAGGAATTACGTTTTGTTAAACACCAGGTCAATGCTTTGAATAGAAAAAAAGGATTATGTCTGCACGATTTGGCCTTGTGTCAATCAAAATTCCCCACTCACTCTTCATAAAGGCACACTGGTTGGAGAAACTTTTCCAAAAGCACATGTGTAATGAAAAACTCCCGATTATTAATGAAAACCATCCAAAAAATCCACCAGAGTTTTAATTCAATGGGGTGATTACAGCCGACTCAAATATACTTATTCAATCCTTTCTAATCATGCTGCTTCTACCTCTACTCGGCCATCTGTATAATATTGAATGGTACTATCCTTTCCAAAAAGCATTTTATCACATATCTTAATTACAGCATTCAAAGGATTTGGGATATTGGGAATTTTGTTTGATTAATCTAGCTTACATTAGATAGCAATTAGAGAGCAAAACCAGATCCAAGGATGGAAATTGAAAGGCTTAGCATCTCCCTCCCAATCCGAAAGGCCCATTAACAAACTTGTGGAATCTTTGAATGACTACACTGCGTCCCCTGTCGAAAATATAACTTACTTTATCAGCTAGCCTATTCTCTTAACTCAAAACCCAGCCATCTCAATTGTCAACCTTGCATTAATGTAATTTTAAACAACCTTAATATCTATGTATACACCCTATTTGATAACATTAACTTTAACAATGTAAATATATCCTCAGCTAAAATTTACGATACGAAATACGAACTGTTTTGGGTAATCTGTTACAGTTATGCTCGTGCCTTCGAAGGGTCACTGCATGACATCTTATATTACACGCTCGGTTCTCAAGCACTAAAGCTAGTCACACTGCAGTACGTTTTCAACGCGACTCAAAGCGGTCTAAGCAACAGTGTTCTTCAAGGACGCAATACGATCATTGAATCTTTGTACTTAAGCAAACAGACAGAATCCTCTTGAGAATGGATAGAACAAGAGAAAAATCACTAAGGCAAATACTTTTTGTTCACCATAGCCACGTAGGCTTTGTTTAGATTAAACATGGGCTGCAATGTTGATTACCACTACAAACCAGCTTCGTATGATAAAGAACATTCAAAAGTTGAACCAAAGAAGGGTTGAAAACATTGGGGGTAATCAAAGAACATATTCTTAGTAGAGAAATCAGAAAATACGAGAAGTAACCTGTAAATCATCTACGTGATTCAGCTGAGAAAAATATGTACAAAATAAATAAATACCGCAAATTCGACTTAAAATGGGCTTTGAATCTGTTACATTGAGGAAAAGTTAGTATGTCACAACAATTACTACTCAGAAATACATGGACCCTTCAAGCAGTTATGGCAAATGAACATCAATGAGCCGTCCGATCACCTGAACAAAGACGGCCTAAATCCCTTCCTGTCATAATGAGGAAACATAAACTAATTGCAGACCCTTACCATCATAAACACCAAGTTTTACTTTAGCATCAATGTAAGCCCAGCTGTTAACAGCAAAATGGAGTGATTCTCATTATTCCAGGTCCGTTTGGCTGTATTTAGCGCATGTTTTGACTTCCCTCCTACAAACACTCGACCCTCACACTTCGTGAACACAACAGCTATTATTCCATTGTATTAGATAATAAAGAAAATCACAAGATAGCTAAATTGCGGACCAACTATGCTAGGTATTTCTACGCAGCACGAGAAGAAATTTAAAGTCGCGCCAAATAGCATTAAAGTTTTTTGTAAAAGCATTGAAACCAATGGACGCTAATCAAAGCTAAAAAGTGGTCCGTTAAACAAAATGGACGTGACGAAACCCAATCAGTATTTCCAAATGACTCAAAATTGAAATGAAATGCAGATTAGAAAGTAAAATTTGACTGTTCAATTCATTTCGTTTGATTTAATTAAGGGTAGCCCTTCAGCCGGAGCTGAGTTACAACAGGCCCTCCACTTGAGAACATTAGTTACAATCGAAATGTAATTATCTAAATTGTTATGCTGTATAACTTACGAGAACATAATTGCAGTAGAAAAACAAAACTCTAGGAGGGTGAGACAAATATTCATAGTTGATGAAAATAAAAGAGATATATAAATAGACAGAATAAACAGAAGATGAATGAATAGAAGAGAACTAAATCTCAAATATAATATTTCAATTTATTGAGGAACACTAAGAGCTCTGTTATAGAAACTAAAATGGAGAAAGAAGTCTGTGTTCACGATCGAGAAGTAGTTATTTCTATGTAAAGCATTCAATCTTCATTCGAACATGCTTTTGTTGCTGTAAATTTTTTTCCGTGGATCATTGTTCGGCTTTGCTGCAACTAAGAAATAGAGTTCGTTTTGATGAGCCCACGAAATATCGTTTTCCTACTTTTCAATAAGAGATTGAATTATTCATCACGCCTTATTTAGTAGTATTAAGGCCAACTAAGTACAAAAATTCAAAAATTTAATCAATAAGTAGTTCATAAAATTGTATCTGAGACGAAGCTTTGCTTTTCAAGGTGCACTGCTCTTTGCCAGCTGATGGGGGAATTAATATCATTTTGTGCTTTAAATGGAGGATAGGTAATCCCAGCTTTTTATGATAATCGTGCAGTTTCTCATTTTTAAAATTTTTACCTTCGAGTAGATCAAACAGGACCCTTATTGATATCAGTATTTCACATGCACTGAAAAGGCTTCTCTTGTGTGTGTATGTATGTAATGTATGCATGTATGGCTATGTATGCATGTATGGCTATGTATGCATGTATGTATGGCTATGTATGTATGTATGTATGTATGTATGTATGTATGTATGTATGGCTATGTATGTATGTATGGCTATGTATGCATGTATGTATGGCTATGTATGTATGTATGTATGTATGTATGTATGGCTATGTATGTATGTATGTATGGCTATGTATGCATGTATGTATGTATGCATGTATGTAATGTATGCATGTATGGCTATGTATGCATGTATGGCTATGTATGCATGTATGGCTATGTATGTATGTATGTATGTATGTATGTATGTATGTATGTATGTATGGCTATGTATGTATGTATGGCTATGTATGCATGTATGTATGGCTATGTATGTATGTATGTATGTATGTATGTATGGCTATGTATGTATGTATGTATGTATGTATGTATGTATGTATGTATGTATGTATGTATGTATGTATGTATGTATTATAATTATCATGACAATTATAGTAATATATTCAATACACCTCACTCCTGAACATGCAGATGAGTCATGAAACCTTTCTGAATTGAGATTTTGCCGAGGGAAATGCCTTAACCATGACTGTTCGATCATCTTTTACCCCATGTGAGAAATTGTCAAGGTCAAGGCTCCTAAAACGGTCCTTCTACATAGTCATTGCTAAGTATTGCAAAGACAAGGTCAGTCTGCTAGGTAAGGGGGACTTGTCATTTAGCCTCCCTTCTGGGAATCTAAATGAGCTTTTTTCTTCGCAAAGCTAGGCAATTGAAAGGAACGGATCAATGAGCCCCCTGAGAAGTACTGCATGTAATGTTGCACCCAAAATATGCCCCAAAAAGAAGATTCCCATTTAAAGAGGAGCAGATCTCAAGATTAAGAAAAGAAGACAAGTGGGACTGATGCCTAGCCCCCTTCGATGATTTATGTCCCAGAATCAGGCGCTCTGCCCAACCAAGGGACTTGACAAGATGAAATTTCATCGCTTCTCTTCGTCAGCCAATTTTTTTGTCACTCAATACCAATAGCCGCGTAACATTTGATAAAGTCTAGGATTATTTTGTACATTTCGTACAAAATCTGACGTGCAAAGTATGAGAAGGGGAGATTACGGTTGCCAGCTGATAACTGCGCAGAAAGCCGATAAGAAGAGAATGAATTAAATTGTCACGCACAAAACCTTCTACCAATATAGCTTTTGTGGAAGGTGGCCACGTCGGAACCTTACAATTAAATTTTGTCTGAATCCTGATATACCGCAGGCCTAGTGGGCATGAGGTAAATGCTTCAGTCGATTCCCGGAATCGAGCCATCAAATGTGAACGATTGATTAATAGGGTGAGACGAAACGTGAAACTCTGCGTTATTGTAAGATCGATTGGTGGATCTTACACTCCACATTCTTGGTCCGGTTTTTATTGCAACCTCCACGGCTCACAACGAAGTTCTTCTAGTCAAGGCCAATCACAACCCACTCCAGTTCAAACCCCCTGGTAGTCATTGCTATGGATACTTAAGCATGAGTGGTAAACCCCGAAGACCGCAGATGCTTCTGTAGCTTTCTTGGATTTCTTCGTTTACGTTGCATTGCAAGGGTTTTATAGCTGTCATAATCATCATTCCTTTGTGGTGATATCCAATGGCGATTTTACACAGCGCTGGCAATCACATGACACGCTACCATCAAATTCATTAACGGAGCGAAATGGCACGAGCTGTTCGAATTGGTGCCAAGAAAGGAAAACCCGAAAAGCTGGCTAAAGTTATCATCCATGTTAGCAGAATTAAGGCGGTTTTGGCGAAAGCGCGTGAGGCAAATCTTTCCCTGTGAATTTGTACCAACATCAACTCTTGCATTTCCAACTGAAAAGCAAGATTCTCGAGAACCCAATGCACCGTGGAAAATGGTCTACTTTCAAAACAGTGCGAGGTCTCCGTCGTAGAACATGCGATGGAAAGAGTTCGAACACGAAATTCCCAAGTTGATGGACAGCTCTCAAAACGAGGCTGATTGACAAGGTTGCTCAAAGGGGGAAAATGTAGAAGCCATTCGCTGTATACCACGGCATGGAATTGCTCTTTTTCATCCATGATACCCAGTTTAACAGGATAGAGGCATGAAGACAATGCAGCTATTGTCAAAGCAAAACTTTCAAGGCTTGAAATCTGTTTCCAATGCAGCCGTTAGAGCAGGGTTGGCCAACCTGCGGCTAGCGAGCCGCATGTGGCCTTTAAAGGCCGCCATCAACTACCATTTTCAAAAAAATTTAAACAAGGATTGCTTCTCAATTTTCATGATGCAATAATGACCAGGAATTTCGAAAAAATGCTGAACTTTGCCATCGCAAGTTATTCTGTGGTGACTCTTCAGTGAATGTTAGTTTACTAGGGGCCGTCCATTCGCTTTACAACATGATAATTGAATAATTAAAAACAAAGCTAATATAAACTAGTGTTAAAAATAGACAGATGATTTTTGTGTACGTGTGCCCATGTGTCTCATGTGGCTCTTTGCAGCAGCTCATGGAAAATTGTGGCTCTTTGTTTTTGACAGGCTACCCCTGCTTGAGAGAGTATTGGTGCTTTTCAGCCAGCAAAACTAGCTTAGCCCCTGCTGACGAACATGGCCAAAGTGAGCGGTCTGAGTGGGATTGCCTAGCCCCTGTTAGGTTCAACTGACTCGCTCATTGTTGCAAACCTGAAGTCAATCCGTTTCTGGACGAAAGTTGCAATAAGGTAATCAAAATTAGAAGCATGTCGCTACTCACCATGAAAATAATCTCATCTTGTATGCTATGTGGATTCACGGGCATTGTTAGTTAGTTGCACCAAATGGCAAATATGCAGTCTGCAGTTCTCAGAAACGATCCTCTCGAGACAGGATTCTCGCACAACTGGCGATGAGCAATGCTCAAGGGACTTTATTGGTATCGTTGGTCTACCACCTGAAATCTCTAAGGTGAGAAGGTGAACTTTTGGCTAAAGAGTTGATATATTTGCATTAGGGTTGATAACCTCAGATCTAACCATACTGTAGCTTTGGGTATAGGATATCACGAAATGCGATACACAAATCTTTCCAAGATCCAAGCATGAGCTGGATTCCGTAGCAAAGAATCTTCCAGCGTTTGTTGCTGTCTTCCAGTCAGTAATTTGCTTGAATATAGAGTTTCGCTCTATTCGGGGTTGGCCCTGTTTAAATGGCTAAGAATGGCAGCGCAGACGTGCTCTTCTCTGTGCATTGCATTACGTGGTTTTGGCACAACGGAAGGAGTTTCATACAAGGTGCTGCTAGTTGGCCAGCCCAGATCTCTAGAATCCACTGCACTTAAAGTAGCTGTGTGGCCATGAAGCTAAGAAACGACGACAAGCACCAGCCTTTGGGATTGAGCTGGTTCTGTTCATGATGTAATTCTGCACCGTCGATACTTTTCACTAACGGGACTCTTAGTTTCCATTGCCAGGCAAAACAGGCAGATCGAACCAGATGCTGTGTGAGAAAAATCGAAACGTTGTTCTGTAAGGAAGTGTCCTTTCAAATAGTCGAGGCTGCAAACGACAAATCATGAAAAATCGACGAATTTGGTGTAAATCAACGTTATATCTAATCGCTGTCATCTCTGAAGGGTGATAAGAGAATACTGAATCCAGCGTAGAAAGATGGCACTGAACGTAGGTAAATCCTATTTTTTGTCCACATGTACTGCGTAATACTTAATATGTAATACGTACTACTGTACAGGATGATGCTGCATACAGTGTAGAAAGATGCTAAGGAACGCATCTTGTCAGTATGAGATTCTTGACTGCTCATAAGATTCGATTAAAACTACGGGCCTTGTTCTCCCAAAACTATGATCGAAATACGAAGAAGGATGTTGCGTTACAGGGCCCTGAGTTTGGACTTTACGAGGTGATTCTCCGTTGCATTCCTCGCCAATGGTGTTTTTATTGTGACACGTGTTGGATTCGAACTCACAACCCCTGTGTTATGAGTCCGCATGCTTAACCACGCCCAGTGCCGCCGAGAGGGGGGATAGCTGGGGCAACTGCCCCAGGGCCCGTACGAAATTGAAGCTGTTTTCTTCTGTTATATGTTGTAATGACATCAAAGTGAAGTTTAGAAGGGGGCCCGTTTCTATTAGCTGGCCCAGGGCCTGTCCTAGCTCTCGGCGGCCCTGACCATGGCACAACCATGAGGGTGAAAGGTGGTCGAATATGACGATATATGAAACATATATGGAAGGATAAGATAAGATATTATTTGATATGGCGATGGATGTACGAATGGCTGTATGTTCGATACAATGCAAACATTTCTTTTCACTTCTCATAGTCATGCCATGATACATTGTTATCATCATCACTGAATACCTCTGCTGAACCAAAACTCCAATCAACTGAGGTCGTTATGATTTAATGTGCTCCAAGCAAGTCAAAGTCATAGTCAAAGTTCCTTCCCTTGTCATTGTGGTGAATAGGGCGACGTCCATCTCCATTTCATTAGCCTTTCGGCCACACAGCTGTGCAATCACAGTGAATGCTGCAGTTGGAGGCTGGTCATCTGGCAGCACTATGTGTTTCATTCCCATGCTCCTTCCCGAAGTGCTGAACGCTAAGCAGAGAAATAGCATGTACCATTTTCAAGTCTTTGGTATGACTCGACCGGGTATCGAACTCTGACCTACCGCGTATAAAAGTGAGCATTCTACCACTGGGCCACGGGCGCGGTACTCCAAGCAAGGCAGAATAACTATCAAAGCACTATTTTTAAAAAGCGAAGCTTTAAAATCGTAACAAGAATATAAAAGTAGAAAATGCACTTCTGATACTTATTTCTGAAGCAACTGAAGACTGTTTACAAGCAGCAGATATTGGTCCCACAGACGTAAGATGAAGATCCACTGCACGAGTCACTACAGATGAGCTGGTCTAGGCAGAGCAGACGCGAAACAAACCCTTTGAGCCTAAGTAAAAAAGCAGCGACTGCTTTTTTTAGACCGATCAATGCCGAAAGTACTTTAACAGGAAATACAGTGATCGTGGGAGCAGCGTGACCAAGAAAGGGCGTGAGAGATCGGGGACGATAAAGAGCAAAGCGTTTGAAGAGTTTCGCAACTTGGGCTAAGATGAATGCGACCAAGTTGTGGAGATCAACAATGGACAGAAAAATCGCATCCAATGGCTGCTAATGTCAATGAATACGGCAATCAAAGACAGCAGATAATCTCCTTTTGAAAATCTCAAGACTTGAAGGGATTCACTCTACGAGCTTCAAACGTAAGTTTTTAAAAAAAGTTTCCATCATAAGTGGCTTGAGTGTGTGAATTTATGTTATAGTAGAGACCTTGGGTTCGAAATCTTGCACATGTCATAACAAATACAATTGAGGAAGGCAACGGAAGCCATCCAGCAGCATCCAAGTCTCAAGTACAAACTTGGAACCCTGCCTCTGGCCTCTGCTACCCTAGAAGCCGAGTATGCTGTGTAGTTTGTTACTTTTGGCACTAAGCTGCACTACAATAAATTTGGAAGAAGGTTTCTTTAAACAGCAAGCTATCTGTGTACTGAGAAAATATTAATCAACTAGTCTAAAGGAACATGCTACAGAATCTTATTGAATAGTAACTGATCATTTCTCTGGATGCGATGTTCTGAAATTTTCGGTACTCCTATTAAAAAGCAGACAACATTTCACACTATTGTTGGATATATTTGGTCACGATACCCCATTAAAGATAAACAGCTTTTGGTGCATTGCTGATAAACTCGACTGACATTGACAGTGCAGTGCATCAGTTTATGATCGTATCGACAAATTCAAAAAAGCAGCTTAAGTCGTTCGATTCTCTCAGTGAGATCAGTATTTGCATTTAATTCTCTTGCTTCATTCTCTCTGGCTTCTGCCCTATTGCGATCGCCGCAGAGCTACTTGATACAGTCCTTTCATATCGGTATCCATCCATTCAATGCCATTTAGCTCACGTCAAGGTTTCTACGCTCGGCTCCCCTTCCTGTCACCTTCCCTTTTGTCTGGGGTTGGGCGATGCCTGCTAAAAGTCAATGGCTTGTGACTGCCAGAAGCTGAATTGTATTCGTGTTTACTTACTGCGGTGATGAAAAACCCCTTGCATTTATTTCCTTGGTAATCGAAAGGGTTTGATTTTCACACAAATCTAGCGTTCAAATTTTCACCACATTTTTCGGAAAAGTAGCAAGAAAATGCTAAGAAACTATCGCGATTCGTGAATTTTTCCAAAATATTCCAAAATATTCCAAAATAGTTCGAGATTGAAAGACAATGATTGAAAGTAAGCGGATGCATTCTGCCAAATCTGTTCCTTCCCAGTAAAATTTCGATTGATGGCCATTCTATGAAAACTTATTGGAAACACCACGGGGTAAAATTGACTGTCCTCTAGACAATCTACAGAGTCAGGATAGGGAACTAGTTCTTTATTTCCTCTCTGATCTACTCCCATTGAAGAGAAAAGAGTCTTTTTTCCAAATTACCCTTCATATGCTATGCGAAATTCGCATTGATTCAGAGACCGCAACTAAGAATTTTAGCACTGATCTCAATGTTGACAACAATTTCAAATCATATCATTTCCATATGGAAGCTTGGCATTTACTCTTGAAAAAGGGCACCTTCATATGGGTCGGATATCCAGGACTCTCCCTTAGTTGCGTGCCTGAGAGAGCTGCCATGGAAAGATGTTGGGAGATCTTCATTAAACGTCATTTTGGATGCGCGAAAACGCATCAAAGGTACTTTCCGTAGTCTCGCAACAACGTAGCTATGAAAATAGTGGAGAACCTACGAGTGGACGGTTGCTCAATTTCATCACAGACCACAACAAGTGCTTGTTAAATCCGCACAATGATTCACAAGAGGGACATCTGTTACCATTGGATGTGTCATTTTTATGGCACCTGCTATCATTTACATCTAGATTGAAGATTTTTCTAGGGATTTGCAGTTCAATTTTGTCACCAAGGTGACACAAAATTATCTTCTATGGTTCAACTATCGCTTTGTTACACCGAGTCGTCAGTTAGAAAATCGATTAAACATGGCAAAACGACTTGAGTTCCATCCTTCACGGCTTTATCACAGCCCGGATCCTTTACTAAGACAACAAAAAGGTGACCTGAGAACAGAGATGAAGGGACTTCATTTTAGAGCTTAAAGGCCTCTACCAATGCGTGAATTCGTGCTATATTGCTTACAAGTTTTGGCCCTTCTGGTGCCTGTGGTCTTTCGTCATAACTATCACCTCGCATTGTAAGTACCCAATGACATCATAACTATCACCTCGCATTGTAAGTACCCAATGACACTCTCACCTTTGACACTGACACGCTCTGCAACGAACGAACGAACTACGAATATTTATACTGGATGAAACACTTCAACTTTAAATTAGCTGTTATCAATGTGTATCCAGTGTTCGTGTCCTCAGAGTTACTTCTGTGTACTCATTTACCGATCTCGGAAGGATGGACAGCTGAGTTGACTGTTGGTTTGTGGTAAAATGGTGCCAACGGTGGGGCTCGAACCAAAGACAGAAGACCTCACAAGGTTCGCAACATTCCGTCTTAACCACTCCGCCACACCACCACAGAAATATGTAGGATTGGAAATTATAATTGGGAACAACTTCATCAGTCCGTTTCGATAGCAAATATGCCGCATCTTGTTCGAAATGACCCAATGATCGTCTATCATCTGCCCCTAACTTCTCTTGCGATCACGTGGTGATTCACTTTCAAGTCTTATCTGCTAAATCAATTTTTCATAACACTGCAAGGTACTCACAATTCTGAGAAAAAGCAGCAGCTATAAGCAAGGCTATGGGGTGTTTTCTCACTTTTTTTCTTTTTTTAGTAAATTATGTTGAGGAAAGGCCATGGCAATCTATACAAAGCCCCAACAATGGAAGAAAGAAGAAAGTGAAAGCCCAAGAGGAGAGAGTGATCAGATCAAGCTTATTGATCTTAGATTTGAAAGATGGCAAGTTGTAAGATTCAGAAAAGCAAGAAGAAGGCGAGATATTCGATAAATTGCATGCTCTTGGGATGGAAGATGATTGTTAAGTGCCTTGTCACAAACAGTGCTTTTGTTTCACTCTTGCAGGGAGAGGCAACCAATCGCCGCATAGTGTCGGGATAGCTCAGTGGCAAGATTCTTCCGCATTGATCCTATGGTCAATGGTTCGAGTCCACTCTCAACTAGACTTTCACTTAGAGCGAGGAGAGTCGCCAGCTCTCTGTATTTCCAGGCGTAGAAACCACGAGGTGTGGTCACATCGAGAGGAAGGACCTGGACACTGCTCGATAAGCAAAAAGCTTCTCAGTATTCAAATATCTACCTTTGGCATCTAGGTAGAATCATGTGTACTCTCCGCACATGTCCAAAAATATGGCCAACTCAATGCACTCAATGAGGAAAGGTATGCACTGATTCGGGCTGTACTAATTTTTCGACAAACTCTGATGAGTTTCAATGATATTGCCTGTCGAGCCTGGATCGTAGTCAGTGTTACAGTAGTTGGACTAGATAGTAGTAGATGTTATTCCGTTATGACTCCTCCCCAATTCTCATCTCAAAATTTCTCTCGACTTCTTGTCCATAAAAGCATCCTGCCGGGGACATTAATTGCAATCAGCGCAGGGCTTGGATTTGCGATCCTTGTGGGAAAAATTGGCATACACCCGCCACCACACTATAGCACAAGTGGACTGAAAATGCAGCTACTGTACGTTGATTCCTTGCATACGTACATATGATAAACGTTGGACTTTCCCGGTTACACTGGTTTACGCTGCAGGGACTCGCTTTAATGCGGTATTCCTCACTCAAAACCAAACATTTGTTTTCTATGTTGAGAACCATTTTACTAGGCCAGCGATGAAATTAAACTTGCATTACATTCGAAGTTTGGTGCTTATGCAAATAGTATTTAAACACAGCCATGTGTAAACTTGATGAATCTACGAAAAACAAATTTTGCAAACGATTTGCGCATAAACTGCCTAACCCTTATGCTGTATTTAAAAGCGATCTCTTCTTCATCAGACTCTTTTAAAGAACTATAAACCGATAAATTATTATACTTCATAATGAATTTACTAATACTATTACCATACTTCGATCGGACGTGATAATTCGCTAACAAACTGCCCGGTAGCCGGAGTGAAAGATTGAAAAAATTACGATTGGCGTAAAATAGCTTACCTTCACCAAAGCAATTGAATGAAAGTCGCAGAATTCTGTCGTTAGGACAAACTTACAACGCATCTGAATAAATAACGAGCAGCAGTATTGCACCAGTGTGGAAATATCATATGTCACCGTTATTGACACATTGATTTTGAAGCCATAATTCGCTTCAACCAAACAATACACTCCTGAGAAAACAAACTGCAGGAAAACCCTATTCGACACGACGAATACAAGATCATTGATTTTTCGCAGACTACGGATTCCAGTGATATTGAGCAGACACAAATGACTTTACTTACTGTTTTCCGAATCTATTACTTTTAACGGCTGACTTCTCCCGCATAATGCGGGCCATTCAAGCTGCTTCTGAAACAATTTATATCACCAGTAGACTCGCTACATATCAGCAAAACAAATCTTAATTCACTGTCTGAAGTTCATGAACGAATTCCTTTGTTTCACACACTTAAATGTCAGCATAGAGCTACCAAACCGTACAAAGATGATAGGTAATACAATTATTATAGGCATGCACAAAAACTCATGCATTATAGATTAAGCGGTCCCTTCAGCCAACGAGATGCATTGAGGTCTGATAATTTCGTAAACAATTAATCCAGCATGATAGTTTCCGAATGGCAAATAACCTTGAATTTTGATAAACAGTGCATCTACAAAGTGCATCATAATAGCTACCCTGATGGGCCTAGATCACTGGGAAGCTGTTTGTTTTGGTTGTTGTTGTTGCCTCCAAACCACTGCTTTTTTCATAGCCATAATACGCTCGCTGGCGCTCTACGTCAGGGGTGGACAACCTTCCATGTGCTGCTGCAAAGAGCCACTTGAGACACACATGAACAAAGACCAACTGTATATTTCTAATTATAGTTTATGTCAGCTTCGTTTTTAATTATCTAGTGATTACGTTTTAAAGCAAATGGAAGGTCCTAGGTAAACTAGCACTCACTGAAGAGCCATCACAGATAACTTGTGATGGCTAAGTTCAGAATTTTTTGGTAATTCCTGGTCATTATTGCAATATGAAAATTGAGAACCGGTAACTGTTTAAATTTGTTTTGAAAATGGTAGTTGATGCCGGCCTTAAAGAGCCGCATGCGGCTCGCGACCCGCGGGTTGGCCACCCCTGCTCTACGTGGTTTCTATTCAAATGTTCCATTGTAGATGTTAACAAGTCAGAGAGCATCATGACAGTCAATGACCTCAATTCAATTGCCGATGAAAGCGGTTCACCTCATTTTGTAGCTCGTGGATTCCATTCGATTTTTACATGCCCAGAGAACACCTTCCATCTTCTATCAGAAACCCTGCAAGATCTTTTTAAATGAGTTTCTTAACTTTTTGTCTAATTGCTCTACAAATCATTCCTCAGCAAGTTTTGCATCAAGTCTCATATCAAATCTTCATCTCAAAGCGCTCTCGTCTATCTTTATTTCGAAGGGCTCAAATCTTTATAATCAAAATTTTCAATAGGTTCGTAAGCATCCTAACTTGGATTTGGGGTTTTAAAGTTTTCAATGACTAATGCGGTTCACTCTTGAATAGTCTTGAAAATCAGGTTAAAGTTTGAAAGTGTGATGACATAACAGCAAAAGTTTCTAAATTTTTATAACCCAGGCAAAGCATCTTAGGTTTTGGAAAGCATGACTACACATTTTCTTACAGAAAATGTTTGTATGTAGTGTTCTAATATCTTAAAGGATTCCATCTGCATTGGTAACTACCGTCAAACGTCAATTTCGCACACTTTCCCCCTAGCAAAGGGCTTATACTATCAATGTATTGTATGTAGCCTGGTTAGTTAGTTTAGTACCGGATTCGTATTGTAACATATGCCAACATTTGCTCACAATGAGAAAATCGGCTGATGAAATTACCATTTCCTCTCTGTTTTGAGGAATGATAATGATGATAATGATGATTGGTTATGATGGTGATGATGGTGATGACGTTGATGATAATGATGATGGTGGCGATGATGAAGACAATAATTATGATTATGATGATGACAATGATGAGTAAGATGGTGATGTTGATGTGCTACTGATGATGATAATGATAATGATGATGGTGATGATATTGATGGTAATGATGATGGTGGCGATGATGAAGACGATAATTATGATTATGATGATGACAATGATGAGTAAGATGATGATGTTGATGTGCTGCTGATGATGATGATGGTGATAATGATGATTATTATGGTGATAGTGGCAATGACGAAGACGAAAATGATGATTATGAAGATGACGATGGTGGTGAAGATGATGACAAATAAAGTATCGGAGCATTTCAGCATGCTCACACGGCATTCCCCTTTCTAACTAAAGGCAACGAAGCAGAAGGTCATAGGACGTCACTCTCTGCATAGAAGTCTAAACGAGAGAGCAAAAACTACTCGAACAAGTGAATGGCTCGACACAAAGTTTCCTCTTTTGCTAAAAATCAACATCATGTACAGGAAGAGCAAAGGAGCAGAGATAACCCGTGCAGCAAAAGAAATGCTTCAATTTGTGTATGATCATAAACAATTTCCATGTCAAAATTACCTAAGGAAAGATGTAAATCGTCAAACTCTACCTAATCAGTGACAACAAATATGATATATTCATTGCATATCTACAACGGTAGCTTTGCCCTCGGCAATCTTCCAGGCCCCGATGACGTAACGCAAGCGAATCAGGAGCAGGTCCTTGCCCATCTCTATCCAACTGAATATAGGAACCATCTTCGAGCCTGCAAAAGAAGGATTTATCTTGATGTATATGTGGGCATGCACAACTATGACATTCTATAGCAGGGGTGGGCAAACTACGGCCCGCGGGGCACATGCGGCCCGCCGAGTGCTTTTTTGTAGCCGTCCCAGAACTTGCATCAAGCAAAAAACAACTCTCCCGTTATTCTCGTTTTCTAATCGCTTGATACCGTATAAACGCATTGTGAACATTTAAAGCGTTATCATACTGAAGATGGATTATGTTTTCAAAAGATTTTAGCACATTTTCCATTTTATTGCGTGAAAATCTAATTTTGAAACAGCCTTGGAAACATACTGCGCGGCTCTTTAAAACTTAAAATTTGTGACTGCGGCCCTTCTGCTGAAAAGTTTGCCCACGCCCGTTCTAAAGAATGTATCCCCGATCGAGTCATGCAAAAGACTTGGAAAATACATGCTATTTCCCTGCTTAGCATTCAGTACTATAAGAAAGAGCATGGGAGTGAAACACACACTGATAATAGACGGCTAGCCCCAACTGTAGCATTCACTGTGCTTGCACAGCTGGGTGGGCCACAGGCCAACGAAATGGAGATGGACCCGCCCTATTCACCAATAATGGTGAACTTTGACTTTGACCTTGAACTCAACGATGTATGTGACCCTGAAAGAAGGTATCTGTTTCAGTGTTAACGTTTCGGGAGAGTGGAGGAACCCAGTGATACAAACGATAATTGCTGTAGATGCGATTAATCGGGGTAACAAATTTTATGATAAAATCCCAAATCACTTGCCATCAATCTCTTGCCAGTTTACGGGTACCTCAGCGATAGGAATACCAAGGCACTGTGCGATGTATAGGAGCTCCACATCAAAAGCCCTGACGAGAAAAAGGTGTTGCGATGAAAAGCTATGCTACCAAAGGAGTTATCATATAGGCGGTCTCTAAAATTAGACAAGTCCTATGCTCGATACGAGGGCCAATGAGCATCTTGTCAAAGGCGCTTACCGAAGCCACAGCATTGAGGAAAAGTTGTCACTTACTCTCCTCTGTACCGCTAGATAACGAGACGTATCTATTCACAGTTGGGTAGACACACAGAGGGTCAAGAAAAGGATCGAAGCTAGGACCCATATGCTCTAGCCACAAAGCCAACTACACACTAGTTCATTGAAATGTCTCATTTTCGGAGCAGGAGCAAAGACACGATGAATACCCTACTAATAAGCTTCTGCCTTTACCACCAACGCACTTTTATTGAGTCAAAGAGAAGCAAAAATAGCCCTGGTCACAACGATAAGTGAATTCCAATGTGTTAGGAAGTTGAATATACATACCATCTTTCAACATGAAGACACGCGAATAAACGAAGCGCTGCCTTTCTTGTGAATAGTTTGAAGCCACACTTGAGAAAAAGAATTTCAAAAAATTGATCCATGAAATTTAAGCCGCTAAAAATAATATGTTGCTTCCTTTCTCGATTATTCCCATCAAATCGATCCTTTAAGAATCAAAAGAACACTATCGTGTTGTCGAACGCAGTTCGGCTATGGTCATCGGAAAGTCACCGTTTCTTTGTCAAGCTTAAGGGATGCAGTTTGAAGCTTAAACACGCAAACATTCTACAATGTCAAACCTTGAAAAAACGTACATCAAATAAATTCAAAGAAGCTCACTTGTGTATCGTTAATTCCTTTCACACACAAAAAGTAGACAAGAAAATGGAATCCAAACATAAGAAAGTTTCTGAACCAATTTCTCTGAAAATAAGAAAACGATCATGCTACTTCATAATCAATGGAGAACAACGGACAAATAGTCAAATGTGGACCTCAAAGCCTCCCTCACACGCAAAACGTGATTCCTTCAGTTAGCTTCCTTGGCAATCGAGGCTGATACAATGGAGCTGACAATCTCGAAGCGATCACCCGAAAGAATGGCTTCTCGCTTGCTACGGAATTTCTGCTTAGTTACGAGTTCGTCACTCTCCAGTCCTCTTTCAGGAATTAATAGATGACTAATTATAAACTAATTATAGTTAAGCTTTGATCAGCACCAGAATAAACAGAGATGAGTGGGCATGATATTGAAATTTGTTACAATTAAATGACGCAGAGCATCCTTCACTCAAACCACAAGTTGCAAATATTGTTCCATTGATTTTACCCTTGTCCCACTTTTGGGTTGCATTTTTCCCTATTGACTCACTCATTGCTTTGTCTTCTTATGTTTCCCCCAAACTCCCATGGTAGATTCTGTTTATTGTTAATTTTTTGTATGTAAGTTCCTATCACTTAATTCTCCGACAGTGAAGATGGATCCGAGAATGGTTCCGAAACGTCTGGATCAATTAATTGACCGGTAGAATTGAACATGGAATTTCGGAACCATGGGTTAGCTTGTCGTCGTCCTAATTCTGCGTTTTGTTACTAAATTTCGCTTCCCACAAATTGAATCTAAATATTTGGGTCGAATTCAAATACATTGAATTCTTAAGTATCTTGTTTCATCGTCGTGAAGACTGACTTAAAACTGGGAGCTATGGTAACTCCAGATTTAGCTGCTTAAACTTACGCTCAGTCATAACTCGACCCAGAAGGAAGATTTCCCTGTACTTATTTACTCTGTATTCCAGCCATTCATTACTGTTAATTATGGCTGCATACTGGTTACTTTCATTAGACATGGAACACCCTATAATCAACCTTTTCCATCCATGACTTTGATTTATACTGATGCCTTTTCAAAACAGTTCAAAAACCTTGCTTTGAGGACGGTTTCCATGCAGGATAAAAAAGATTCATGAAATTTAACAAAATGCTGCAGCGAAACTATAGCGCGAAAGAGGGAACGCGAGAGCTGAGAAGACTGTTTTCCTCGGTGCCAAATTATGGCAAAAAATGAATCCTGCTAAGACTAATGACCAGTACTGCTTTTGACAACAAAGAGTACGGCCTATTTTTTGAACCCACCATACGACAGTATCAATCAATACAATTATGTGGCTTTCTGCTTCCTCACTCCCTCAAGTGCAAATATAATGCAGTTTAGAGGCGCCTTGGTGTATCTTTCATGCTTTTCTACCCATCATACGAAGACGCTTTTGAAAATGCAGAGAAACTGTGCTTGTCGCGCAGCTGTTTGCTCCCTCCTCCCAGCGTGCACATAACTCATGGCTCCTATACCTGGAGTTACAAAGAGCTAGCAACTCTCTAACTCAAAGGTTTTATTACTTTCTTGCCCCAATGTGGCCCCAACGAAATTTTGGCAAGTATCTGTCATGATGAAACATTTGCGAGCGGGAGAGTCAATTGGTTTCTTCTCTCGTTAGCAAGCAAAAGCACATCCAACTACGCCGCTACGTCGTCACCTATCTCCTTTTATCAACAGCAATTTTTTACCCAAAAACACTTCGGGCCAGTATTGCATGGAAGCTTCACTATCGCAAAAATTGGTTAGTTGAAAGGAAACATCGTTGCCCCTAATTACTGATGAAAAGAGAAACCAGCGCGAGAGTTTTGAAAGACAAAACGTGGAATCTGACCAAGAAGCATATACAACGAGAGAAGTGAAGCATGCAATATAACTTTTAAAATTTCCTTTATCACGGAGTGTGGAGAGATGCGACGTCGCAAGTTCTCACAAAACATAACGTGGGTAACGGGCTGGTCAAGACTATTGAGTCACTCTACAATAATAACAGCAATGCGGTGATGAAAAACAATGAATCCCTAGAGTGGCTGCCGATAAATGATGGGGTGTGGCAAGGGTGCATTCTTTCACCTTGCTTGTTTAACGTCTTCCTGGAAAAAATTATGACAGAAACCCCAGAGGGCTTCGAGGGCTCAGTGAAAACACCACAACAGCCCCTGAAGTCAAGAAACGTGTGGAAACTGCAACGTCGCGACTGGCGAAATTGAACCAGTTATGTAAGCCTAGAGATATACATCTCATCCGTGAAAGTCCAACTTCTGAAAATGCTGATCAAGTCAATCGCACTGTACGATGCTGAGACTTGTACTTACAAGAAAGAAATCGAGAAGAAAATACATTTGTTGGTATGCCTAATGCTACCCTTGACAAAAGCAAAAAAGATCATATGTCTATTATTGTGAGATATGTTGTAAATGCTAAGCCAGTTGAACGTTTGTTGTATCTGAGGATACTTAAATACAAGTCAGGAGAGGGTCATGCAACCGAAATTTTAAAGCTCTTAAAGAGTGCAGTGTCGTTGACTCATAAAAGCTGTTTTTCCGATCCTATGATTTTGCAGCAGGCACCTGTGGAAAGTACAAAGAATGCCAAAAAATGCCGAGTGACAAAATACAAGACAACTGTCCATAAAAGAAGGAGCGATGCTCCGAAGCAAGTAATCTTGTATCATCGATGTTTCACACATTGCAATCGTCATACGCATTCTTTTCAAGCTGCACGAAACGATCTGAAGCATTGAAAGGAGCCACAGAAAATTGAGGGGACGTTAAAGATGAAAAATCTTTCGCAAACTCGTTGGATTGCTCGGTGAAAATCTATTGGCAGTGTATGGATCTCGTTTAAAACAATGCTCTCGCTGCCTCAGAAGATAACGGATAAGCAACTTGATTGCGACAAAAATTAACAGAATCGAGCCATATCAATTTTGGAAAAAGAAGAAAATTACATTTACTACTATTTGTGCACCTTCAGAAAGAGGGCTTGAATTTACTGGACGCAGTTGGGCTAGTATCGTCAACAGCTGAGGCGTCAATGAAGATTCGAAATGAAGATGATGTGAGAAATGAGATTCGAGCTGCCATAGATATTGCAAAACAAACTGGAATAAATCCATAAGAAGAATTTCAGCAGCATCGCAGAAGAAAATTGATTGCAAGAAGAACTGATGAAAGCAGAGACAACGAGTAAATGGTCTCCTTTGAGACGTGCTACTCGAAAGAAATCTTCCTTGTACTTGATCAGATCGTTACAGATTGTGGAGAAAACGGGCGCAGGATAATGGCGTAGAGCTGTTCACCGTTTTGCTGCCTCCTTGGGATGATGTCAGCGAGGAACTAGCAGAAGAACTAGAGCACTGATTGATCGGAAAAGTTACAAGCGGTAGTCTTATCGCAGAGCATGGTGTCTTGAGAGAGTGCTTCCAGGGCAAGAGGTTGGCGAAAACATGTCGGTCAGCAAAGCCGTAATTGTTTGCTTAATCAACTAGCAACATGGCATAAAATTTCCTCCGAACAGCACCAGTTACTGGGGTTTGAAATGAACGCTTGTTCAGCAAATTAAAAGTGGTCAAAACAAAGTTGTTCACCACACTGCTCCAGGATCGTCTGGAGTCTCTGACGCTGGTTTCGTGCGAGAAGGACTGCTCCGCAAACCAAAACCTGATAAAGAAGGTTAGGAATTGGACACACTTGAAAAAAAGAATCCAATTTCAAATTTCTTCAATTCAATAAAGTATGTGAAAATAACATAATATATCTCATCTAAATGTTTGGGATTCGTTAGAAGTTCACTCTGTAGTGTTGAACTTTGATTACCATTAGTAGATTTCAAATTTTTCAATATCATTATGTTTGATCCATTTCAATGTTACATATGAGGGGCAAATAACTCCACAGAAACCTGGTACATTTGTGCTGGAATCCTATTGTTTTTAGTAAACATCGCGTCGAAATCTCTTTGTTTGATGAAAATTTCGCACCATTTTCCAAAAGCAAAATGCCCCTCGGGTAAGTCTACCTCTACTCGGCACATTGCAGCCTACACCTACATACAACATTTCCTGGAAGCGGCCTGCTTGCAAATCAGTGTCCTACTTTACAGTTTGGCCCGCTACCACTTCCCGTCCCTTTGGTGAGTAATGGAGTCTGTCTTAATACATCAATGTTTCCATAAAGTATGTCCTAAATCAAGAAATAATACGAAGAAGCACACTGGTATGCCTATGACTACGGATTGAAAGACTGGGCAAGGAAAGATTAGAGAGGCGAAGGAAAAGCTAAGGTTTGTGCTCACAGGTTTAACAAATGGGTGTTGAAATATGACATTATCATCAACATTTCATTCAGCATTAGCCATGTGATTCGCATCTCTATAACATATCATCTCGTCTCAAAATGTGTAATAAATAATATAAATCTGTTCCCAAGTAAAAATTTTCTCCAGGGCTCTTCAGTGAAAATTTTTATTTTAGAATTAGATTCAATCTAGTGCCCTGATTTCGAACCTGCGATTATTTATCCGATATCTCGTACCGTTTTCATTTTATAAGAGATCAAAATCCGCTTTCGAATTCAGAATTTGCTCAAAGAAAATTCTCGGAGCCCTACTTTGTGACGTCAAAATGACGTACAACACTTTCTTGGTCTTTCGTTTTCCTCACGAGAATTCATCAACTATGAAAAAAACTCAATTTCCGATACACTGACGTCACTTTCCGTCGTAAGCTGCTCAAAATGCTGACATTAACAAATTCCCGTGATTTATAGTGACATACTATGTGATGCGACAAAGGAAGCCTTGTGTTTTCGTTTTTTCTCGCGTTTTTCCCCGTTGAAATCTGATTTAAAACTGTAATAACATGAACACGGTACAAGATACCTGAAAAATCACCGCGGATTCGAAATAAAGACACTTGACTTCACCTTTTTCGAAAATAAAACTTTTCATTTGAGAGGCAGCGAATAATCTTTTCGCTTCTATTGCCATTCGAATAGCCATCAAATAACCGAATACCGATTATTTGACCTTGGACGAACAGGCCTAGTGGGGCGACCTTGTCTAGTTGAGAACTTGCTTGAAAGGTTGTGCTGGTTTGCGAAGTTATCCAGTGTTACTTGCGTTATCTCTGATTTATCTATAAAGTTTTAATGATGGGGGAGGAAATATTCCCCCTCTCCTACACGCGTCCATGCCATTTGCTAGAGACTGCTAACGAATAAATGGTTTAGTAAATAAACCGGAATCACTTGTGTGTGGATGCTGATTCTTTTATTTGCTTCCGAAGATCTTCCACTTTTTTGCTAGGAAAACCGCAGCTCTTCTCATAGCTGATTGCCTCCGACAGAATAACCTGTGATTGCTTCTCTCCAGC